>BSBN01000683.1:12180000-14580000 GCA_027924645.1 Cunninghamia lanceolata | reverse complement strand
GAACATTTGAAGAAGTTATGGCCATATGAGTAAAACCGGTTCTGGAAGATGTTCAGAGGTGACAGAGTGACACAAATAGGTCCGGTGAGATTCAAAAATGCAATATCTTGTTCTACAGATGTGATGAAGTGTTTAGGAAGTCAATGTGAATTGACAACTCAATTGGTTCGTGGTCTGGAGGTCTGCAAGCATCTATTCCAATATGACAGTGATGACAGATTGTGTTCTTGAAGTTCTGGATGAAGGAGAGAATGATTTCAGTAAGCAGAAGTAGTGTGGATGTTCTTGGTGATTTAGGTAAGCTTATGGAGGTCTCTCGATTATGTCTAGTTCATGTTGGTGGTCCGCATTGAAGATTGAGCTTGTAATTGAAGAATTACTTCTAGATGATGATGTTCTTCCTAAACTTGGCTGACCGGATGAGTTACATATCCTGCAGATGATCTTGAAGATGTTCTGCGAAGCATGGCATGTCCCTCAAAGAAGATTGAAGTCTCAGATCTGTGTGGCCGACAATGTGATGATCCGCATGAAGTCTTTTGTAATTAGTCATGTTGTAAAGTATGCCGACTTGGATGATTATCCCAAAGTCAATGTCTTGTATAAATAAGAAGTTGTGAAGTCATTTCAAAAATAATATGGTGGAGATGAGAGTGTGGTAGAGAGGAGCAGAGCAGAAGTATTGAGCTTAAATGGAATTGACTCAAGCATGGTGAAGATGCTATTCTTCAATTCAAGTATGTAATATTTATAATTATGTAGACAGTGTGTCTCTTGTAAGCAGTGGGCCTCTTGTGAGCAGTGTGCTCAGGCAGTGAGCCCTAATTGGCATGTGCCATTTTGTTCTTCTTATTCTTTTAATAGAGAATACAATCTTGGGTTAGTCACCCCGTGGTTTTTCCTTTAACCGGGTTTTCCATGTTAAAATCTTGGTGTCATATGTGTTAATGTGTTTCTGCTCTTGAATTGTTGCATTATGTTTCCATGATTGATTTATTATTATGCTACTAAATTACAAGAAGGATTTAAGTGGTTAATAAGAGAAAGTTTTGGTACAACTGATTCACCCCCCCTCTCAGTTGTCTGTCTTGAAACTAACAGGACTAGGTTGTGGCATGTTTGGGCCCAAGGGACAAGGCCACATCTATGGTATAGTCTTGGTTAAAGGAAAGGCTATAGAGAATGATTGGTTTGGACCATTGGGTACTAAAGTGGTGGTTGGCTAATAGGTTTATAAATAGGGTTAGTTTTATGCACCAAACAAGACAAATTGGACACCAAAACCATACATTTATGACAATACCAAAAGTAGGTATAAAATGAAGGGTTAAAAAAGTAATGCATGCATTTTTATATCTTAAATTTCCCCCCAATTTGGTGTGCATGTGAACTACATGAACTAGGCATGCCAAAGTAAGATATATAATAAAATGAAATAACATATAGGCTTGGGATATAGTGTATGGATGATGATATAGTGTATGGATGATGCCCTACAATTCCTAGTGTACTTGTAGAGCAACATCCTCCATACCTTCACACACAAGTTAGTAGTACCTACAAAAAATGTTAAAGGTAGAAAGTTATATGATCATAAATATATAATTTATTTAAGTGTGAACTTTGATAATGTCTAAAATGACAAGTATGGTGGAAATGAAATCATGGCGTATTAGGTAATTACAAGGATGTGACCAAGTTGAGTGCATGACATCATTATGGATTTGATTTGATGAGAGAAGAAAAGTTGTAGTAACCACATATAGCAATGTGTCATATCTAATGTGATTTGAATGATGTAATCATGAAAGTTCATGTGAAGCGAGATATATAGTTGCCTTGAATTTTGCCTCTAATGTGAGGATAAGTACTAATATAAGTAAAATGATTGTGTGCCAAATGTCACCATGCAAGAGGAAGATATGTAATTATTTAGAGGATGTGATCATGTAAATTATGCATTATAAAAGTGTCATGTACGATACCATCATGTAAGAATGACATAATAATGTTGGCATAAGATGTGACCTTGAAAGTACCATAAGATAAATACCATGTAAACTAGTGTCATCTTATAGGAATAATGGCAAGGCATAACATGTAAGATGTAAGCATGTAAAGGTAATTATATGATGTAAGATGTAGTAGTTGACATTTTTATATACAAAGAAAAAAGAGATATTAATTATCTTGAACAATGATGCCAATAGATGCCCATAAATGGGGAAGCCACACAATTGTGAGTGTTATGATGGAAAGTACCATAGGTGTAAAATGTAATATTTCTCGATGGGGCAAACCTCCCAAAATATGATTTCATGAACAAGCCACAATAGCAAAAGAACAACTAAATATTAGAGAAGTGCAATATGATTATTCTTCCAATATGGATGCAAACATATTTATAAGGATGCTCAAGAGTGAGATACAAGTGGTTATATATAGAATACTCCACCAAGTGATGTGAATGTATAGCCAATGTGGGATAAAATAGATGTAGTCACATGTGTGAAGTACATCTCCAACAAATAAGTACAAGTCACATGACGCAAGTGTAACCTACCCAAGTAGATACCTACCTAAGTAAGCTTATCCTAGGTGTACACTAATGCAATCAATTAATAAACTCAATGCAAGAAAATAAATATGCACCAACACCCCCATGGGTAGGATAGATGAATGGGTCTTGGCAAATGTGTAGCCATATTAGGTACTTATGTAAAAAGGATGCCTCTCTTAGAGGACTAAGAAGGATAAAAGATTATACAAAAAAAAGACCCCCCCGAGAAGATAGAGAAGAAGAGAGACCATGCATTACCCCAATATGTAGTCTCCTGTACTAATGGTGGATGCTTGACACTAAATGTTGAAGATGATCCAGGATCACCAAATGATGTTTATCCCCTTAGGAAAAAAACAAACTCAACAGTATATGTAGAAGATCTTCCATACCTAAAAGGAATATGAGGGAAGAAAACTTATAATATATGTCTTTGTAAGTTGCTCATTAGTCCCTATGTTAGTGTTAAAGGGTGCCACAAGCAAATTAGGAGCCCCGAGCCTAACTAAAGAAAATGACAATCCAAAACCAAGTGGAATTTGTTGTAGAACAAGATCCAAAGATGAAGATGATTTCTTTATAAACTAATCAAGACTCTCCAAACACTAATATGTCGTGATAAATACTTGTAAGATAAATTAGGTACCATGTAAGGGTTTAATATTGTAATGGATGAAAAGAGGGTTGATGGGATTGATTGATAGTTTGATTAGGTCCTCCTTTCACTCAATACATTCAAGGACATTTAACTGAGTTGAATCATAACTTTTGCAAGAGGACTCAACTATCAGGTTGGTGGTCACTTGGAATGATAAGGAAATTTAGAATTTGCTAATTGATTTCTTAAAACTTTAGCCCGATTAAACCTAAACCCTAATTATGCAAAATCGTAAGAAAACAAACAAAACACAACAAATCCTTCTACAAATGACACTAAATACAGATTAGATACATACCAGATTTTGAGTTTCAAAATATGGAAAATTCAGGGTCAACGAGGCGGGCGCCCAAGCCCAAGGTGCTGCTTTTTCAGAGGGCTTCGGGACAAGACTTGCTACAGACTGCAACCACTTTAGAGATTTCTGGTGCTGTGAAACTGAGGGTCAAAGGTGCGGGTACCCTTGACCTTTTTGTGATATTTCTTGCCTTTTTCTTCAGACCCGAGATCCTTATGCTCTTTAACAATCCTCTATAACTCCTCTCTGTAAGATTCGATACCTATCACCTGCAATCACAAGAGAGGGGTTGGGGGTTGTGGTGTTTAGGAGCTTGCCTCAATCAAGCCCCAGAATGGCATTCAAGCCTTCCAACACCGTTGTTAGATAGAGAGTGTGTGTCCTTGTAGGACATAGGCTAAATTAATGATAAAAATGATAGATTGAATCACAAATAGATATCACCTCGAAGGTGTAGCTCTCACGGAGATGAAGCTCTTTCATGCCATGAGAAGATGAAGCCAAATCTGCAATAACAAACACAACAACAACACAATTTTGCTCTGCAACACAATGAATGCCTTGAATGCTCTAAAATCATAAGTTTGCCAAAATATCAAAATCATCTTCTAGTTTGCAAATGAAGTCCTAAACATGATTATATATGCATTCCGGCTACAAATTTTGTAATTCAAACTCAAGATGTCGACAACAGAAACCTTTTAACGGTCTCCAACCGACATTCAAATTTGGGACCCCAACAAAATAAGGCAGGGTAAGGGCGCGGGCGCCCAAGCCCTAGGACCTATTTTGGGGTTGGATTAAGGTCAGAGATGTCCCCTGAGTCCCATTTGTCATGGGTTTCAGGGGATTTTGTCTCAGGATTCATTTCTAACATGCATGATTAAAATTAAGGGAACCAAGAGCTAAACTTAGGAGGTAAAAGTCAAAGGGGGGCATTTTATGACATAACAAATATAAATATGCTTCTAATCCAAGTAAGAGATAGACACCAATAAGAAATTGATACTTTTACAAAATATTTTAATGGTGATGGTGTCAAATATGAGGACTCATGAACTATAGAATGTGCCATAATAGAAGCATGAATAGCTGGAGAAAGAATAGGAGCCAAAGAAGATGAGATAACAATAACTATGGTACTATCATCAAATAGGAATCTTAAGTCCTCAATGGTGTCATTAAGATCCTGTTCATATAGGATTCTACAAACAACAAATGTATGTCAATGAGTATCTATGTCTCGATGATCAAGAAGACAAGTGTGATCCTACTACAAAGAATCATTAGAAGCCCTTAAATAAGTAACTCTAAACTCTATAAAAACAATAGGAGATGATAGTGTGGGACTCTCAACATGTCTTTGTAACCTTAGTTGATGATATGACTTGAAGGTTTAGAAGACTATACTATATATCCCATGATATTGTACCCACATCATATGCCTAAGTATGAACAACCAATTCTACCAATATTGGAGTAGAAGCATCCTTTACTTAAGAATGTTGTCTTAGAGATAAAGAAGATGAACTCTCTAGATCTATAATAGGAGTCAAATAAGATGACTTCAATCAACAAAAGTCTCTATAAGAGGAGAAAGAGCATCATCATAAGTCTCATCATCATAACATTCAAGACTTTCATCATAAGCAGGTTCCTCCATTATATCATTATCATATGGTAAATTATCATAGTCATAAAATGGTACAAGATAGTCCAAAGCAAGATCATCTAAGAATGGAGGTTCATTGGGATCTCCATGCATCTCCAAAAATTTGGTCCAAAGAACGTGTGAGCACTCAATATGTGAGATGCCACACATATTATCGTTATCAACACTATAACCAATCAATCCTAGGACATGATCATTCTTGTTAGCCAATACTTGCAACTACCAATCAACACTTGGTTCAAGAACAAGTCCATAGAGATGGGGCAAGATATGAAGTCACATAAAATGCTTTAGGATTCAATCTTGCCAAGACTTATAGTTCCCTTTTTTAGGGTGATAACAAAAGGATGAATTGAAAGACCCATTATTAACTATGATAAAATCCTCAAATGAATTAAAAAAAACCAAACTAGCAAAAGAAATCTACAAACCCAAGAATACTCAATCAAGAAATCCCCAAAATACGATGGTGGCACTTTATACTTCATCCTTTTGTAGTTGTCACTTGCCAAATGTGCAATAGTGGACTTGATCTCAATAATACAAATGACTTAAGAAGCTAAAATATTGAAATCATAATTTTGGTATAGAATGGGAGAAAACCAACAACACTACCATGAAGTACACAAAATATAACATACTTTCAAAAGAATGGCACCTAAATGTATGAGCCCAAATTGAGCCTCAGAAGTTCCCAAAATAAGAATGAGCTAGCAACACCTTTGAGAAACTATAATTTCTAGAAAATCCAAACACCAAAATTGTGAATCATCTACACCACTATGAATCTCTTAAAAAATCAGCCCAAATAAAAACAATCTTGAAAATTGAAGCCAAAATGACTAAGAATGGAGCCTATAAAGTTTGAGTGTAAAAATCAAATTGCCAATGGAGAGGGGGTAGGTTGGGAAGAAGTAGTTGTTTATGTCACATTGTTGTCAGCTAACACCTATAGATAAAATATTCCTAGGTGACAAAATATTCACTTAGGATTCCAATATTATCATTAAGATCCTTCAAAACTATCATTAGCACTAAAAACTACCAATAAAAAACTAAAACTAGCCAGAGGGGGCAAAAGTGGTTTTATAGTAGAAATTCCATGAAAATTCTAGTGGAGGACTATTTGCAACCATGAGATTAGAAGTTGGAAGTGTTTCCATGAGGACGTTGGTGGTGTTGATGCTAAAGGTCATTGTTTAACTATTTTGCAAACCATTGTTGGATAGAACTATTATTGGTGATGGTTGTGGAAGGGCCGCCACCTAATATAAGGATGCCACTAGACATCAGTGATTAGCTAACCACCACTATATCCAACTATATGGGACTCAATAGGGGCCTATACAAGGTACCTATCAAGTATCTTGAAATTTATTTTTTAATATTTTAAAACTACAAATAGAACAAATAAACTACAAATTTCTTATATTAAAAAAATTCACCTCACATACACAATTATGCTAGCTTGCACATTTCTTGAGTTAATGAATCTACCAATGATGCCAATGAATACTTTATCATACAATCTATACAACTGATGAAAGGGGGAAATTTTTCTAAGGCCTTCAAGCAAAGTTGTTTGATTTTAAAGAATTGATAGGTGATCTTAGGGTTTTGTGGACTTTTGTATGTAATGGAAGTGTTAAATTTGGCCCAAAATTCTCCAAACGATGAGTGATTTTGGATGCCCAACAAAAACCCCTTTCTTCAAACCCTTGCAAATGTCATCTCCAATGCTGATATATAAAAAATGAGAGGAAAAACAAGTAATGCTAGATCCTCTAGAGATAATAATGTGCTCTATGAGGTGCTCCACCATTCACTAGACCTATACCTACAAAAATAATGACACAAAAGGAAACCCACAATCCTGATCTCTAACTATTTTTCTCTAGATTATTAGAAGATGCAAGAGAAGAGCATACTAAGTCTATAAGAAAGATATGCAATCCTCTATAGAGATTGTCAAGCCTGAAGTCACCAACTACTCTAATACCATGTGATATTTTCAATGGGGAAAACCTCCCAAAATTTGATGACACAAGAAAGCTACAATAGTAAAAGCACAACTGAAGATTACAAAAGTGCAATATTACTGCTATTCCAATATGGATGCAAATATATTTACAAGGATTCTCAAGAGTGAGCTATAATTAGGTATATATAGGATACTCCACCAAGAGATGTGAATGTACAACCAATGTGGAATAAAGGATATGTAGTCACATGTGTGACATACATCTCCACCAAATAAGGAAAGTACATGTCACATGATGCAAGTGCAACCTACCCAAGTAGATAGGCACCTAAGTAAGCTTATCCTAGGTGTATACTCATGTAATAAAGTAATATACTAAACACAAGAAAATAAATATGCACCAACATAAAAGAGAGATAGATAAATGTGCAATTATTATATGGTGTAAAACAACATAAATGATGATAAAAGAAGCCATGTAAAAAGGAATGAAGATGGAAGATGTGGAAAAAGAGAAACACAACAAACAAGGCATAATCAAAAGGTCAAGAAAGCAAAGCAAAAACGAGTGAACATTTATGGAAATAGAAGGAGAAGCAAAACAATCATGACTTAATAAAAAAGGCCAATCACAAACCAAAATTCAAAGGAAGTTATGTTTTTGGTCTTGGCATGAATGAAGTGTGTTGAGGACAATTACATTCATCCCAAATCCATAGGGGAAAATAAAAAGGTAAATAGAAAATAATGATAAGGTGTATGAAGGAAGAAAATAGATCATGAAACAAAAATAAATGTTCATGGAGACTTGCATGAACATGCATTGTGATAGGTGGCTTTGTTTCATCCACAAAGTTTCATTGAATGTGCAAACAATGAAACTCAAATCAAACAACAAATATAAGTAAAATATATATCATTGACAAAAAGTGAGTAATGAGTATCTTCTTTACTTTGATGACTCTTTTTTAATAAATGGGTCTATTGTAAATTGTACATTATTTGAGGGAGAGTTGTGACTATTCCTCAAATTTGGGATAGATCTAAACCTTTCATGGATTAGTTTGTTAGATTATTTTGGACTCATCCCCATTTAAGCATAATCATAAATATGTAAAAGAGGATTAAAGAGGAACTCATTGATGTAAGCATTAAAAACACCTCCACGATCATCAATTGGAATGCATTGAATAGAATCCTTAATGTATATGTGGACATGATAAGTAATATTGAAGAATTCTTTTGTAAGAAAGAATATTGAGTGGTGAGAAAGATGTATTAGATTGATCTTAGATGACATCAAAATAATCATTAAATGTTCTAGATGGAGTTTGGAAGATATCACAATGAGGCTACTCATCTTTATTTATTTCATTTTTATCTACTTTCCCATGTTTGGGGATAAGATGTTTATGGGAAAACATTGTAATCCTGTATACTAAAGGGATCATAATGGACCTCAAAATATAATGCATCATGAGAAGTTATAAGAACTTTCATAGTAGAATAATTATGGACACCTAAAAATGTGTATCATTAGAGATCATAGATGGATCCATAACATCCCTCAAGATATGGCCACTAGAAGTTGAGAGATTATAATCACTATGGAAGCACATTCTAGGGAAATAAATAAAGTAATCTATGAAATCACATGATAAAGAATGGAATGAAGTATGATACTTTTAAATATATTTATTAGGAAAGCATCATCATGTATATTCTCATAATATAAAGATAAAAAGATCTAACATGTAAATGTGCATTTTGATTTCCACTAGATACATCTATCATTGGTCCTTTGATAATATGTGTATTAAAATCAATATGAACTAACCTATCATGAGATAATGAAGCACAGACAATACACATGGGGTAGTCATGAATTGCACATGAGAAATTCCATCATCCTTAGGCATATCAACATCATATGAGGGGGAAAATAAGGCATGTTCATCAATTAGGAAAGCATATTTGAGTTCATCATAAGATAGATCATGAAAATAAGGAGACAAAATCAAGGATGAGTCACTAACATTGGCTCTAGAAGGAATGTAATCATCATGGGTCTCATGAAAAACTAAATTCAAAGCTTAGATAATATAGAAGAAAAAGTCCTAACAAGGTATATTAAAGATGAAAGTTTAGAGACATTAAAATATTGCATTAATAAAATATGCACCACCATCCTTTTGGTAAAAGGATACAATGTCATCAAGGATCAAAGAATCAAATGCAACAATGTATGAAAACAAATTGACATCCTTGATCTAAGAATGAACTTGAGATAAGGACAAGGCTTGGATACAATCCATAGTGAATGAAAATTAATTAAGGGGCTATAGGTTGTTAGAAGGATAACCTAAAGCAAATCCCTAGGTGATGTAAGATCTTGTTGGTTTACCAAAATGTATGGAAAAAGCATACCCTACAATAAATTTATATGTTCCAATAGAGTGATCTACCAATGAACAATAATAAAACATAAGTTAATAAAAATTAAGATAGAAACATGTAAGTGATAAGAGAGGGATCTAAGATGGTGCCTAGCTATTTCAATATGACTATAGTTTTCTATTTGATAGTCATAATGAGTTGTGATTGATATGACATAACTTAGATTAAATGATGAAATGATCATCAAAACATAGAAATGGATTGATATTGATGTTTCATACACCATCTACTAATTTGTACTCATAGTATAATCATGTATCCTGGCCTTGTCCTTTTAGTGCAGATCTACCCTAAAATAGGGATTGTGTTGAAAATCATCATGGGATATATTATGTGTAGAGGGAAGGTTTACATGAACCCATTTTCTAATGATAAAATACCATATGCACCAAGAAAACAATGCAATGCCTATAATGGTCGATGTTGATGTATGCACTGATATAAAGCTATAATGTTCATGCAAATGCTCTATGATCAAGCTTTTCAATTTTATCCCTTTATGACTATAAATGACCTAGGATTGTCCATCAATACAATATTTGAGATGCTTAGCTCAAGGTGTTTGGCATGTGGTTGACAAGAAATGGTCAAATTTTGAAAGGGTTGACTCAAGTTGAGAGACTTTGAATTTGAAATTAGGTCAGATTAGGCTACAATATGGCCCAATCCAAGGGACATGGTCATACTTGTGGTATATTCCTAGGTAATGAAAAGGCTATAAGGAGTGGTCGATCTCAACTATTAGGGAGTGAAGTGGTGGTTGGATGATGGTTGAAGGTTAAGGTTGGTTTGTGTGCCAAATAAGACAATTTGAGCACTATGCCAATGCATTTATAATAGTACTAAGAGTAGGTGTAAAATGAAGAAGTAAAATGAAAGGGTGTGCATGTTTATCCTTTACATTATGCTATAAACTTTATAAATAAATCTTTTTGTATATATAAACCATAAAATCTACTTAAATAACATGCATACACATTTAAAATGCACATGAAAACCTTACAATGTTAATCCTACCTTCCATCCCAACATGAATGGGGCACTGGGTCTTCTCAAGGTAATTTAAGAGATCAAATTTGTAACATTTTTTACAATTGTAATATCTAAGATCATTATTAATTTCACCTATGTTTAATTCCATCTTTGAATAATATCACTTTGGCAATAACGAAGGGTCTTTATTTAGCTTATCACTTAATAATTAATTCATTCATCTAGTTATAAATAATCTCATCTTAACTTTAATTACTAGGGATTATTTGTCAAGTGTCATCTATCTTAATAATTAATCCTATTGACTAGCACATATAACTGATATAAGATATTTAAATGATGGGTCTCTCATACCAATATCACTTTCCACCAAATTTTATAGGAGAATAGTAGGGAGTTGAACAAGCTTAGTAACCTCATGTTGAACATTAGAGGATACTACAAGTACTTAAAGTGTTGATCTTTCCATATTTAACATAGATCATGGCCTTTTAACTCTATTAATATTTTCTAATCATTTAATTTTATAACCGTGAATCCAATGTTCAAATATAGTAAATAAATTTTAGACCCTCTTCATCCCCTATTTTTAACAACTTTATCTATTGTTTCTTCCCCTTCTTTTCATCTCTTTTATGCTTCCCTTATTTTCTTTGTCTCGACCATTTCCTCCCAGCCTCCCTTCTCTTTTCCCACATCACTTTACATATCCATTTTTCCTAACATATGGGAGTCTCTTATTACCAATTCTTATGAGAAAATAATCATGAGATGAAAAGTTCCCATTTACCTTAATAATCTATTTGTTGGGAATTAAGGTGTCTCAACCTTGGTAATTCCTTGCATTATTTATGTTTGTATTTATTAATTCATTGCCTATGTTGTAAATAAATTGTAAATTCCATATTGTCATGTTATGGGATGTGGCACGGTGATGTGTCATCCTACATGGAAGATGACAACTTGTAATTTTGTCCTCACATGAGGAGATAGGTGTCCCACTTAGTGGTAGGAGAATTTTTCCATGTGTCAGCATCTTGAATGTTGTGTAAGGGAATCTTGACCAAAATGGTTATGACAGATTCCTATGACGAAGTTATGACATGTAAGAGTCAGAAATAAAAGGTTGTAAGACAGGTGAAGACATGTGTTATGAAGCATCTTTGAAAAAGGCATATTTGGGTGCCCCAAGGTGGACTATGACATGTTGTAAGAGAGTATGCTATTTACAGCCTGTGTATGACAGATTCTCTTACAGCTGTAAGTTGTAACCGCTATGACAGATTCTATGATGGTCGTAAGTGTCGTAAGAGCATCTGTCATAGCCCATTTTGGAAACAGGTGACCTCTTTGGGATGGGAGCTATGGACAAGTGTCAGGAACATTCTACAATGTTGACCAAGTGTCCTTAGACATAGATTTTGGGCCATGAGGCCAAGATGAACGCCCATCTCAAGATAGGACCATATCTGCCTTATATATTCTATAAAAATAGGTGCTTGGAGGAGGAGATGTATTACAAGTTTTACAGGTATTGTTATGCTACCGGATTGACTCCAGACATGAGTGTTGAAGACCATTGAATCTTGCATTGCAAGTGTATTATAAACCTTATTCAATTTTGATAATACTTTGTGCAGGTTTCTGAGTGTGGGGTTTTTCACTCGATAAGGGTTTTCCCCACCGTATATCTTTGTCTCTCTTCTTCTGTCTTCTTTCTGGTTCATGTGTATTGTTGCAATATCTCTATTAGATGTTCTATGTTGCTTTTATTGTAAGGATTAATTTGAATTTGTATAGCTCTCCCCTCATTAGATTAGTGTAGGAAGCAATTTTCGCACACCTTGCTTCCTTTCAATTGGTATCAAAGCTTGATCACCTTTGGTCCTAGTTGTTGGGTAGGGTTTTTTTGAGCTGATATTAATTTGAGTGGGAGTCTGTGTAGAGTATTCTGAATCTTATAGCAGCAAGGAGATGGCAAGCACATTCGGAAGGATAGAGGTGGAGAAATTCAATGGCACTAATTTTGAGCTGTGGAAGCTCAAGATGGAAGACATGCTTGTAGACCGAGACCTTTGGGAAACTATCAGTGGAACTAAACTAGCTGCAATGTCACAAGATGATTGGGATCTCAAGGATTGGAAGGCTAAGGGTCTCATAAGACTTAGTCTTGCTGATTCTGTTTTGTTAAATGTCCATGAGGAGGTTACTGCAAACTTGCTTTGGAAGAAGTTCAGAGATGTGTATCAAGCCAAATCCTTGGTTAACAAACTTTTTATGAGAAATAAGTTATATTCTCTTTGAATGGAGGATGGAAGATTTGTTGCTGAACATATGAATGCTTTCAACATGTTGGTTGCACAATTAACATTCGTTGGTGTGAAGATGGAGGAGGAGGATTGTTGTATGACCTTGCTTTGTTCTTTGCCGGACTTGTGGGTTCATCTTGTCATGGCTATTGGAAGCACCACATCCATATTCAAAATGGATGAAGTGGTTTCTTCTCTATTGTTTGAAGAGATGTGGAGAGAGTCTTCTAAAGAAGGCAAAGGGCATCTCGCGGTTCGTGGAAGACCCAAGGAGAAAGGGAAAAATAAGGACAAGAAAGTTGAGAAGGGTAGAGCCAAATCCCGTGGGAGATCCAAATCTTCTGGAAAGTCCAAGGTTCTCTATTGGAACTGTGGTAAATCTGGGCATTTCTGAAAGGAATGCAAAGAGGAAAAGAAAAAGAAGAAGAACCCAGATTCAGATTCTAACAAGTCACAAGATGATGGTGATGCTTTCATCGTAGCCCTGGCAGCCCATGTATCTAATGATGTGTGGCTGATTGACTTTGGTGCATCATTCCACATGACCTCGCATCGAGACTGGTTTACCAAGTATGAGGAGTTTGATGGTGGAAAGGTGTATCTGGGTGATGACTCTCATCTGAAGATTGTTGGACGTGGAAGAGTCTCTATCCGATTCCTTGGTGGACAAGTGAAGGGGATCTCTAGGGTTATGCACATCCTAGACTTAGTACGGAACCTGCTTTCTATAAGTATGTTGAATGAAGCAGGTGTGCAGGTTGTCTTTTTGAAAGAAGGATGCAAGATGACTAGAGGAGCTATGGTGCTTGCTAAGGGTACTAGGAGAGGTACTTTGTTTCAGCTGGAGGCATGCATTTCACAATGCAATAGTTCTTCTGACTCAAGGAAGAGGGCAACAGTCACTTCATCCCCACCATCTGAACGAGTAGTGAAGAAATCTGTTGTTTCTAATTCTGATGGTTGTAATAATAATGCCTTGGAAGTTAAGCTTCCTGCTGAAAAGACAATGTAATGGCATAAGAGATTTGGCCACATTGGTGAGAAGGGTCTGCGTACCCTAAAAAATAAGAACCTCGTTGAGGGGTTAGATGATTGTAATCTTGAGTTTGACTTTTGTGAACATTGCATAAATGGGAAACAAAACTATGTTCAGTTTTGCTTGAGTTCTCTCGAGTCTTCTGGTGTGTTGGACCTTGTTCATTCTGATGTATTTGGTCATGTTAATGTTCATTCATTATCAAAATCTGTATATTTTGTATCTTTCATAGATGACTACAGCAGAAGGATATGGATTTATTTTCTCAGAAGCAAATATGAAGTCTATATTAAGTTTAAGGAGTTTAAGGACATTGCTGAAAATCAGACTGATAAAAAGATTAAATGTTTGAGAATTGACAACGGTGGTGAGTTATGTTCTACAGAATTCGATAAATATTGCAAGGAACTTGGGATTGAAAGACATAAGACAACTCCATACACCCCACAACAAAATGGAGTTGCAGAGAGGATGAACAGGACACTGATGAAGAAGGCTAGGAGTATGCTTAGTGGAGTTGGCCTAGAACAAAAGTTTTGGGTTGAACCTATTGCCACTGCTTGCTATCTTGTAAATAAATCTCCTACATCAGCTCTTGTTGGAAAGACACCCATGGAGGTGTGGTCTGGTAGAAAGCCTTCAACAAGGCATCTTCATGTTTTTGGTTGTGAGGCATATGCACATGTGCCTAGGGAGAAGCAGTCAAAATTGGAGAACAAGGCTGTTAAGTGTATCTTCATTGGCTATGGTGTTAATGTGAAAGGATACAAGCTTTGGGATCCTGTGGCTAAAAAAATGTTGTATAGCAGAAGTGTCATCTTCAGAGAGCTTAGACCTTCTTCCACTATTTTACATCCAAAAGAAAAAGAGAAGAAAGAGGATGTTGTTCAGTTTCCTCCTACCCCTGAGAAGACTGAACATAAAGACAATGTTGGACCTGATGATGAGGAGAGCTCTTGCAGCTCTGAAAGCTCAGATGAAGAAGCTGAACCTCAACCTCAGCTCTTGAGGAGGTCTACATGGATAAGAAAGCAACCTGAAAGGTTTGGTTTTACATTGCTTGATATTCATGGATTTGTGGATTCAGATTGGGCAGGTGACATTGACAGCAAGAGATCCACCAGTGCTTATGTGTTTACGCTGTTTGGTGGTGCTATTAGTTGGATGAGTAAGTGACAACCTGTGGTTATTTTGTCTACGACAGAAGCTGAGTATATGGTAGCAACTCATGCTTGTAAGGAAGCCATTTGGCTTAAGAGATTGTGTTCAAATATTGGTGTTGATGCAGGTCAGATCACGATTAGTTGTGACAGTCACAGTGAGATTTGCCTTGCGAAGAATCTAACTTTCCATGCCAAAACAAAGGATATTGATGTTCAGTTTCACTTCGTGCGAGACATGGTAGAGGATGGGAAGGTAAATTTGGAGAAGATAGATACTTTGAAGAATGTTGCAGATGCATTGATGAACCCAGTGAGCACAGAGAAGATCAGATGGTGTTTAGAGTCTATGGGTCTCTTGGCCTATAGCCGTTAAATCCTGTTATTCTATTGGCTCTTACAAGGTGTTCAACAAGTGGGAGAATGTTGGGAATTAAGGTGTCTCAACCTTGGTAATTCCTTGCATTATTTATGTTTGTATTTATTAATTCATTGCCTATGTTGTAAAAAAATTGTAAATTCCATATTGTCATGTTGTGGGATGTGGCACGGTGATGTGTCATCCTACATGGAAGATGACAACTTGTAATTTTGTCCTCACATGAGGAGATAGGTGTCCCACTTAGTGGTAGGAGAATTTTTCCATGTGTCAGCATCTTGGATGTTGTGTAAGGGAATCTTGACCAAAACGGTTATGACAGATTCCTATGACAAAGTTATGACATGTAAGAGTCAGAAATAGAAGGTTGTAAGACAGGTGAAGACATGTGTTATGAAGCATCTTTGAAAAAAGCATATTTGGGCACCCCAAGGTGGACTATGACATGTTGTAAGAGAATATGGTATTTATAGCCTGTGTATGATAGGTTCTCTTATAGCTGTAAGTTGTAATTGCTATGACAGATTCTATGATGGTCGTAAGTGTCGTAAGAGCATCTGTCATAGCCCATTTTGGAAATAGGCAACCTCTTTGGGATGGGAGCTATGGACAAGTGTCAAGCACATTCTACAATGTTGGCCAAGTGTCCTTAGGCATGGGTTTTGGGCCATAAGGCCAAGATGAACACCCATCTCAAGATAGGACTAATTCTACCTTATATATTCTATAAAAATAGGTGCTTGGAGGAGGAGATGTATTACAAGTTTTATAGGTACTGTTATGCTACCGGATTGACTCCAGACACGAGTGCCAAAGACCATTGAAGCTTGCATTGTAAGTGTATTGTAAACCTTATTCAATTTTGATAATACATTGTGCAAGTTTCTGAGTGTGGGGTTTTTCACCCGATAAGGGTTTTCCCTACCATATATCTTTGTCTCTCTTCTTCTGTCTTCTTTCTGGTTCATGTGTATTGCTGCAATATCTCTGTTAGATGTTCTATGTTGCTGTTATTGTAAGGATTAATTTGAATTTGTATAGCTCTCCCCTCATTAGATTAGTGTAGGAAGCGATTTCCGCACACCTTGCTTCCTTTCACTATTTATTTTTCTATCATCAAATTTTTATTTATCCTTCTATTCACCCTTATTCGGACCTCTTCACCATATAGTCCACTCTAATATGATCCTCTCACTAGGTATTTTTTCTCTAGGCATCCACTTCTCTCCGATCAATCATATCTTCTGCTATGTATTATACTAATCTTATAAATCTAAATGAAATGCTATATAGTTGGAACCTAGATGAATAGGTTGTATTGTGTTGCACCAATTCCATTAGCATCTTTTGTCACTCATCATTTTCTTCCCTAAGCCTAGATTTTCCATTTCTATCAACAAGTCTAGAGACACATGACTTAGAATAGATGAGTTTATCTACACTTGAGAGGAAATATATTGAGTTGATAGAGCACTATATACTGTCATTCCACTTAAGAGTAGTTAATTCTTGTCTGAAGTCCAACAAAACAATGCAAGTAGAAAGTGTTTTAATAACTCCACAAACTAAGGTTTCTAATTTAATTTTTCATGTGGCTAATAATTCAAATTAATATCTTAAATAAGGAAATAATTCAAGTTGTATATTATTCTTCTACATCACACATGGCTCTCTAACATTTATTTGAATGCATAATCTTATTTGGAATTTGTTGGCCTTTACTTGATCTACAACCAAAGTTTGTATTATATTTAGGAATAAATCCTCATTTAGGATCCCATGAGTTTTAGTGTGTTGTAACTAGGAATTATTTACAAGGGAGGATCATTCTATTATAATGTGTTTTGGACTAAGGAAAATTCATTATTTTCTATCCCTCTTTTTCAATAAGTGAGATATTGTTTCCTTCAATAATGGTGAGGGATGAAAATAACACACAAAGATCTAAGTATAAAGTACATATGGCATGCTCAATTTTTGTGATTTCAAGAAGTTTGAGTTATCAAAATTTGAGAATTTAATATAGTGTCATCAATACAAATAGGATGGATGGCTAGGAAATATGTTATTCTATTTTGGCATGCAATGATTTCAATTTATGATTATACTACAACATCTACATAAAAAGTTGCCTTCAATATTATAAAATAAGATTTTGATACAACTAACATTTTTCATAGGTGCATACAATCAAAGTTTTTATATTTATATAAATATGTTTTATTATACCCTACCATTGCTAACAATAAACAAATACATGCATAATTTTGATATTTACCACTATAAAGATAAAGATAAAGATATCCATTATTATTTAATATCAAATATTGATAGCATACAATGTGGGTCACCTTTATTGTCAAGATGTAAATTGGGAAACCATGTACATAATTAATCATTGCAAGTCCTCTTATATAAGGCACTTTGTTTTTCTAATTTCCACATACGTGTCTTCTAAAAATTCTATTTTTTGATATAAGCATAATAATCAAGAATCCTAAGTAGGTCATTAGGTGAAAAAAATACTTCCCAAAGTGATATTCTAATTTATCTCATCAACTTAACCCCAAATATATACATGTATATTTTATCATTGACCCCTTTACAAAAATAAGGAAATGACTACTACAAAGTAGAAATAATAAGGTATTCATTTAATAGGTTTAGCAACCCTCACCAATCTATCTTGTATGTCATTTTGAGACACATAATAGTTCAAATTATGCACTCTATGCTCTTTGTTACACAAACTCAAAGAACACTAGTCTATATTACACCAACCTCTCTTGTTCAAACAACCTCTACACTATGTGATACTTTGCACAATGATTTGTGCACTAATCAACTATTGCTACTATATGTATAAAAAGGATCCTAGATCAATTGTAATCCATTTGCATAATTGATCATTATTAAAATCCTAAATGTAAAAAAAATGTTCAAGACTAAAGTGATTCTTTGGTTGTGGTTACCAAAGACATCCTAAAGCTTGTATTATGCGACACATATTTTATAGTGATAAAAATTTCAAACATTACAAGACATTCATATTTATATTTGAGGGTGAAACTTACTCTATTTCACTTAAATAACATATTAACTTTAAATTTAATCAATTTTTATTATAATTCATAAAAATATACAATATATTACATAAGTCATATCATTTGAATTCTAAAAATTATGTTAGGTTTTATTGCCTCTTTCACTTTTGTTTTCTTTTTAATTATGCCTTTTTGTATTCCATTATGATATAACTTCCCATTCCTCTATATAGTATTAAACCACCAATTAATTGATCTTTGGTAGCATGGACCTCTCATTTTGTGCTTGGTAAGTCTTAGACTACTTATTCTAGGGTTTTAGGAAGTTCATCATGTTTTGGATGGTTTTTCTTGTTATGCTACAAAAATAATCCTAAATAATTATAGATGAACTTTTAACTTATTTAAGTGTTGCATATTTGTAAGGAACTAACATTAGAATTTTTTTTATTAAAATAAAAGAAGGGATTTTGAAAGGGGCCTCAATCCTTTTACAACCAAACAAGTAAAGCTTAACAAAACATCCACTCAAAACACCCATAGGTGAGAGGGACACAATAGGAACAACAAAGAAAATACATGTTATAATAAAGTAGTAGCAAAATAACAACCAAATAGGAGGGACCTGAACAACAAGATTATAATGAGTTCAGGGCAATTACTACCTCCAAATCATCCTTAAGAAACTCTAATTTTTTTCCAGAAACTTCACATCTTGGATCATAGGGGCACTCTTCTCTTACATCCATAAATTGTGAGTCCTAGAACCAGGGACCACTTACTCCAAAGAAGCCTAAGATTTAAGACTGCCCTAGAGTATTTTAATACTAGTAGCACAATTTTGTATTATAGTAGACCTACTAACATCCACCACTTTTTTCATGTTAAGATTAATATTATTTATCTCCTTCTCCATCGTATTGAGTCTCTCATCTTGTTTAGGTTTATCCTCCTTAAATATACATATCTCATCAAGAGCATCTGAATTCTTTTGATTCAATTAATATCCTCCTATTGCAAGGTGTCACCACTAAACTTTTGGTTAAGCAGGGATGTTCAACATATTAACTTCTAGAAAGAACCATTTTAGGATGTTGTGATAGACATTGATTTCCATTTCTAGGATACAAGGCTTATCACCCAATATTTCCACCACGGATGCAATGTCTCCAATACTAGAAGCTGAGGGGTAAAATTTTTTAGCAGGGCTAGAGGATGGCCTTGATCATAAGCCCTCCACGTACAAAAGACTAAAAATAGTAGTTAGATCCCCAATCCTAGTGACATTATCTGCCTTTCTTATTGTCAATCATACCCTCTCTAGTTGAGCCTTTACCTATAGCATCTTCCTTATCACTTGTAGGGCCAACAGACCTAGACTATGCAATAGGGGGAAAACCTCTTGAACAAGGGAAAGTTTCATTATCTACCTAGAAATTTTCTTAGTAGGAGACGAAGCAAGCCCTATCCCCAAAAGGGATAGGGAATGGAATGGATTCAAGTTCAAAGATTGGTTAACCAAAATAAGAATGAGAAACTAGTGTAATAAGAGGGTAGAGACACCATGGTTCACCTTAATCACATAGTACTCTAGAGACAAAAGAAGAAGAAATAGGAAATTGATAAGGTCATTATGATGAAATTGATTCAAAAGGGTGAGGTGAAAGGAAAAAATGAATTGAAAGTGGCCTTCAAGGGTTATGTACTGCATAATCTAGAGAGTAATCACATGCCAAGGTCATAGAATGGAGTCCTTAGAAAAGTCTGATTGAAGTCTCCTTTGCTTCTCTTTAACCTTGAGAAAGGACTTCAAAAGCTCAAATTTATTTCTTCTATCTTTTTATATCATTTTCCCCCCTATGGAAATGCTTATAACCTAGGCAATTATCTCTTTTGTAATTTCTAACTCAACCCTCCTAACCTTCACTATTCTTGACTACTAGATTTTAGGAAATTCTTTAGACAACCCCGCTTTCTTTAAAATATGCACCAAATAGTGGGATTCTTCTTAATGTCTTCACAAGAAATAGTTTGACTCTATTCCTATCACTTCCCATAACTAAGAACCTCAAAGTTGTATTTTCTATCAAGTATGTAGGGAAATTTTACTTATTTATCAAGGCAACGATACTGCCACAATATAGATTATGATAATGAAGGAACAAAATTTTATTGAAGCATGGAGACTCCTCTATCAACACATTAGGATATAACCAATGATTTAACCAATTAATCTCGCCCTCACTAGGTAGGGCATAGGCAAAAAGAGAAATCTTAAGGAATTTCATCAAGAATGAGTTTAATTGCAACTAGGGGGAGGTTACCCATCCCCACCCACTTTCAATGACCAACCCTCACAACCCCATATTAGAAAAAAAGTCTACACCACCATTTCCTTCCCTAAAGATATGGCCCAATTCAAAATTAGTGAAGGACTTTAATAGGTCTAAGGCATTGGAGATAATAATTTTGACAAACCAACATGGGGAATGGGATTTAAAGAGATAATTAATGATGTTTAGCGAGCCACCTTTCATGAACAAATGTTGGATGTCCAGTTCCTTAACTAGATGGATGCCCTAAAAAATAATAGATGCCTCAACAAAGTGGTTGGACTAGATACCAAGAGTGATGGAAAGAACTCCCACCCCACCACCTCCAACTAGACTCAAGTTTCCCTTAGAGGCACCATCAAAATTAAGCTTGAAGTAGAGAGGGGGAGGGTAAGACCACCTTACTTGACATCTCACAAGCTTCTTATTTTTGAAGGGAGTCATCTAGATTGATGTCATTATTCTAACAATTAGCCACCTATTGTTCACATTGTGAGATAGTGCTATCTCCATTAGAGATATCTTGTCCCTTAAAGGAGGCCACACAGTTCTTTTTGATGGCATGAAAGACTTTGGAACCCACATGATCATTAGAGGCTTTCCTATCCTTGAAAATTATGGAGTTGTACTTTAGCCAAAGACGCTAAAGAGTGTGACGAAGAGAGAATTTCAACAAAAAAATTAGTTTGGAGTTGGATAAAGGAGAGGACCATTCTAAGATAAGATTCTTTAAAGAGGCTACCTAAATCCAAGTGGTATTAAATTTAGACACAAGGAAACACTAGATGTTCCAAGCAAAAGGGAAATTTAGGAGAAAGTGGAAAATAGACTTCGAATCTCACTCACAAAGGGGGCACCTATTAGGAAGGGAACAAACTAACATTAGAATTTTACCTATCAATATAAACTATAATTACATCCATTTTGAATTGTTTCCTTTTCTTTTCCATTGGTAGTGAATCCTTTCCTACATTCTTTTTAGAATATTCAATCATCATTGTCTTCGACAAACCTATACACCATAAAGTTTCCCAATTAAATTTAGTATCATTTCTATATTTAAACTAGCATCATTACCATTTGAATTCATCATCCCTTTCCCCATCCAATCATCCAATTCTCTTATCTTATTCACTCACAATCTCAATTAAGCGAATTTCCCAACTCACAATAGTGATGCATACAATAAGTAGGTTTCTAAGGATACATATCATCATGACAAGGGCGTATATTCACATCTCTATTTGGTAATACCAATAATTTTTTTCACTCTTCTCATTTATATTATATATATATTTTTCTATTATTACTTAATATTATCCAAACAAATATGAATTGTTCAAGGGGTTGAGATCAAGTAGTTAAAGCATTGGGTTGTTATTATGGAGACTCAAGTTTAAATCCCCAAAATAACATCTAAGGTAGAATTTTAAGTGTTGACTAGGGTCTCCACTATTTAACTTCTATTAAGAATTTCTAAGTCGTCTAAATAGTAATGATGAACTAAATATTCTATTATTCATAAGAAGCTAAGTATTCATATAGTTAACTCAAATACTTATTTGAACCATATTTATAAAGTATCAAAAATATATAAATCATCCTTACAATTTATTTGAAAAAAAAAACAAATTTCTCACATTTAATAATAAATAGAGGTTTAAATGTCATTTAATTTTAATTTACTTTAGAATATTTAAAAAATATTTTCATTTTGTTTGTTTCTTTCATCTCCCCCAAGTCATTTGATAAAGTTGTCTTATCTACATATGCATATAGATTAATTTTCATTTATCATTTAAGGTTGCATGTTGCCATAGTTCTATCGTACAATTCTTCCATTGAACTTGTCACATATTTTCATCAAGATTAGGAAGTCACTATACTTATCCTACTTTAGACATGCAAACATATGAATGTGTAACGTAACTCACATGCCATCTCTTAGATAATATTTGTATACTGCAAATTTTTATTTTATCTCATGGGTTTAAGTGGGGTTTTCATGTAACTTCAAGAAGATTGGGTTAAAGATTTTTTATTCATTTCAGTTTGCATGGGAGCTTACATTGAATCTATGCCTTTACACACAAGTATTATTTTTAGCTTAGATTATTTGAATATAGAGTAATAATTGTGATATTTAATTAATATATTTTTAATGAAGGGTCACTAAAAAAAGTTGTAAATGTTTTATATTATAGTGTAATTTGTATTAAATAATAATGTACAAGAATTAATTATGAAATGATATATAATATGTATAATATTTAAATAATGTTATTTACAAGTTTAATAATATTTTACTATTTAATATATTTAATGTCTTTTGTGAAGTGATTCACTCAAGAATAATTTTATCTTATGTATGGATTTTTTTATAAAAAGTATATTGATTCTATATTGGGGAACCTCAATTTGATTTGAGTATCTAATGCCACCTAGATGATAACTAGATCCCTTTCTATTGTTTAAAACCATCTTTAGTCTTTGAGTTGAAAATATTGTTATATATAATCTCAAGCTTGATCTATTGAGATGCATATAATACAAATCTAAAATGAACCCACGTGTTTTTTAATTTTAATAAAAGATTAATAGTTCCTTCTACTTAAATGTCATTTCACCAAAGTGTTAAAATTACCATATTGGAGAACCATTCAAAGTGCTACATAAATAACATTGAACATGCTTTCTTGTCATTAGTCTTGATATGAAATGCATTAAAACTAGCTCCTAATTTTCAGTAGGAAAGTCAATGGGGTGTAGAGTCTTTACAAAATGTCCACAATTCTCCTTGTTGGAACTAGAGTATCACTTAACTACAATGTACCTACTAGAACATTTTATGACATTCACCTGATATGGGATGGATTATCTTAAAATGATACAAAATTCTATCTTTCATATTGAAGTTACAAACATGTTTACATTGAACTAAAGTATCATACATGTCAAAAAATTAAGATTTAATACTATAATATTCATCCCAACTCAAAGTATCATATCCATATGAACCAAGGACTACTGTTAGTGTTGTGAGATTTCAAATCAAATAGTTGGAAACTTGATTGGAACTTCCCTTCTTGTGCTTCATATTGAGATATAACTAATGTAGGTATGCTGACCAATTTTGATGTGATCATTTTAAAATTTACTTTGGATGTGCATGAATTAGAAAGGCCTATGATATGTGTGAATTATTTTCTTTTATCAATATTAGTGCTTTTACTATCAATAAACTTGGAAAATGGCATAGACCCATACTGAGAGAGGAAAACACCAATTTAATGCTATAAAGCATATGCCTTGATCTAGAAAAAGGTGCTTCAAACATGAAGATTGATAATTAGAACCAAGTGAATTTGATGTTTTATCTTATCAATTACATGTTTACCGAACTCTAGTTCCAAATGAACTTACCTTTACTCTTCCTTACATAGGGAAAGCCCAATCAAATGTGGGGGAATCTTGACATGAGATTACTGGATAGTTTGTCCCAATTTGAGAAGTTATAAAGTTTTGTAAGTGCCATAATGTGTGTCAATTTAGATTGCTAAATCTATAAGTTGGATCCATGTGCACTTCATCTCCATAAATAATGTAAACTTGACAATGGTCATTTCCATGTAAAAACAAACATTTCTCCTAATTTAAATATATTTTGTGTTGATGCAAGGTTCTAAAATTTGTTGGACATGATCTAGATGCCCCTCCTAAGTTTATGTTGAAAATATGTTGTCTAAGGAGACAACCACAAATGATTTTATGATTTTTTTACAGATTTATTTCCATCATCCTCATGAATGTTGAACATGTTGTGGTCAAACCAAATGGCATGCCCAAACAAAAATATAATCCTTTCTTCTCTCTGAAGGATGCATTCCACACATTTATTGAATTGATTTATGCATGGTGATGTATCAACAAGAGACTTACTTTACACCTATGATTTGATAAAAAAAATCTTTCAATACTAGGAATTAAGTACATGTTTTTCATAGTGGGCTTTGTTTAGTTCTCAATAATCAATACACAATCACCATATCCCATCTTTTTTGGTTCCAACAACATTGAGATTATTTAGGTGATGTGTTTAGTCATATTTAACCATTTTGCATAAGTTTCTAGATATACATTTTATCTCTTCATTCTAAATTACAAAATGCGTGTATAGTGGGCCATTTGGTATATGGGTTCGAAGTACAAGAATCTTACGAGTTTATTTACCTAGTAATTTTACAGAACTCTTTTGGGCATTCTTAAAATGTCTTTATACATTGTAGTCTCTATATCATCTAATTCATATTCCTCTTCAATGTTTCTCATATGCTTGTTTGAATTTAATAAGTTACAATATATTCTTGTCCTCTCAAGGATTTCTCATGAGGAGCACAAGTAATTATTGTTAGAAAAATCACTTTTTTGTATTGTTCAAAGATATTAGGGTAGGAATAAATACTTATAATTTTATATAGGGATGATTTCCATATGTGATGAAGAAAATTTCATGCATATATTTCAAATACACTTTCACTTCCATATCTGGGTTTGTCTAAGTAGTTCACCACAAAGTTTTAGGGATCCAAATTTGGAAAGCACTTCATCCTAAAATGACTTAGTTGCATATGATTTGTTGTATTAAATTACCAAAATGTATGTCCCTATCCTAATTAAACCAACTAAATGTGTACCTAGGGTGTGTTGGTGCTAAAAAATGTAGGCCCTCTCCTCTTGCACCACAACCCAGAGTGAGACAAGGGGAACAAGGTATCTTAGGAAGAGAGAGTGTTACATCAACAAAGAGAGGGTGGTTTTTGACCAACACATAGGATTAGGACACATCCTCTTCTTCTTCAGGCTCTGCAAAACCTAGGGGGGTATTCCCTTATGGTCTTAACATAGGGGCAACAATTTGATAAGGCTTGTGACTACCATGCCTTAATGGTGGTCAGGAACAAGCTATCTAGACCTCATTAACAATATATTACAAGAAAACATATAAGTGCACCCAAAATAAAATCAATTTAAATCACTAAAGATGATCCCCTTAAGTCACTTACACACTTATATCTTGCAACCTCATCATTACAACCCTCTAAATATCTATCTAACATGAGTTGACTAGAGATCTTAAAATTACAAAGTAGTGGGATTATGATGATGGATGATCCAAGCTCCTACCTACACAGACCTCTAAACATCTCCCTCTACATGAATCCCTTAAGATATGGTCAAAGTAATAATATTGGTTTGTGTAGGCATGCAGAGTAGGAAACTAAACTAATCCTATAGCTAATGAAGGAGGTCACTATAATGAGATGTGTTTGATCTTTCACCAATTTGACCAGTGCCTACTCCATTGGGCAATAGAGTCCAAACTTGCTAATTGACCAAGTACATGATTTATCTTTATATTTGTAAGAGAAGCTTCTAAGGATCTACAAAAAAGAAACAAGGTAAAATCAGAAAGCTACTTATGATGGATCATTAACTATACATGTGTAATATCAACGTAGTTTTGTATAGACAAGAGAAATACTAATTCAATTGAATTTTTGCACAATGTGATTAATGGGTGAAATAAAATTTGAATTTTTAGCATAAAACAGTAGATGTATTATAGTAGATAGAAGTTATTTGTTTTATTTTATATTTTTTTAATATTTGTGTCTATTCTCAATCTTTTAGTTTCTAGTATTGTTTAAAATCTCAATCTTGTTTTGGTGTTTAAATAGCTTTATGCCCAAAATAAATAGCATGCGTAAAAAAATTGAGAAAATAAAAATGTAGAAAAATAAAGCTAATTGCCTTGTGATTTTTTCGCATCTTATTATTGCATTTTTAACTTTTTAGCTTGAAATTTATAATAATGGCATATTCAAGGGAGGGTTCTTAGAAAATATAGAGGAGAATCTTCCTATACAAAAGAAAGAAGGGGAGGTGGGCATCAAGAGAAACAAGACAAGGGAGGGTTGATAGAATAGATGATTGAGAAGCTATCCAAAACTCTACCATTAATGATAATAGAAGTTGAAAAATATTTAAATGGAGTTTGATGCAAAGAACTACACACAATGTTGTCAAATAAAGATAATATAAGATGTATTTTATATGATTATTCTTAATTTTCATTAATAGCTATGGTATTTTTACATTGCTTTTGTTTTGGATTTATGTGTAAGTATAGTCTCATGTTTAAACTTTAACTAGAATGCTTCTATTTCCATAGGATATCATTAAGAAAAATAGAAATTTGGTTCATACAAAATTTTAAAAAATAACTTTTAATAGTTGTGTCAAATCCAAAAGATTACTTTACATTTTGTATAGTTCTTAATTGTTTTGTTTTGGGCATTGCATCTTAATTCAATATTTATGATTGATTTTCCAGATTTTGAAGTGAAATGTACATTTCCACAGTTATATCAAACTAACAATACTTTATCAAAGAAAACTATTGTCATATACCATCCATAGATACCTCCTAAAAGACTATCAAAACAAGGGAACTATTGTAATATCATTTTTAGTTGTAGAAACCTACTAACACACCTTAAATTGACACAACAAATTATCTATATTATTCTCAATAATCAAAACAATTATAAAAAGAGAGACAAGTACAAGAGAACTCAAAAATCTTGAAGGAAAAAATTTCAGTGAGTTCTCCAAAGCTTTCACATGCTTAGCTTACTTTTCTCTAAAATTCAGTCAAGACATAATTTACTATCCATCTAGAAGAAAGATGTATCATTCAATTTGTGTTATGTAATATTTTTCTCATTGTGTTTATTTTTTAATCCATATTATTATGTTTATAGACGTGCATTTAATATATTCAATTATTATATGATTTACTACTCATCTAGAAGAAAGATGTAATTTTAAAATTTTTTCATTTAAGACTTATTATGTTGACTTAGTAGGGGGGAAGTTTAAGGTAATTGTGATGGACATGAAAACTTAACAAGTATGATATGACTCTTATGATATTGGATTCATCTTGAATAGTTTTTTTATAATTAAATTAACTAAAACTTTAGTTGTCTTGACTTTGTTTATTAAGGGAAGTGGGGCATCAAGAGAAATAAGACAAAGGAGGATTGATAGAACAAATAATTGAGAAATTATTCCAAACTGTACCATTAAGGAAAATATAAGTTGAAAAATGTTTAAATGGGGTTTGAGGCAAAGAACTACAAAACGTGTTGTCAAATAAAGATAATATAAGATTTGTTTTATATGATTATTCTTAGTTGTCATTAATAGTTGTGGTCTTTTTATATTTCTTTTGTTTTAGATTTTTTTGTGCTTGTGGTCTCATGTTAGAACTTTAACAATAATGATTCTATTTCCACATAATATCATTAAGAAAATTAGAAATTTAGTTCTATCTTGTTACAAATTTAGAAAAAAATAGCTTCTAATACTATCAAATTCAAAAGATTACTTTGTAATTTGTATAGTCATTAATTGTTTTGTTTGGGGTGTTGCATTGTAATTCAATATTTATGTTAACTTACTAGATTTTGAAGTGAAATGCACATTATTCCACAATTATATTAGACTATCAACACCTTATCACTGAAACATGTTGTCACATACCATCCATGGCTATCTCCTCTAATACTATCAAAACAGGGCACTATTGTAATATCTTTTTTTACCTATAGAACCCTACTACCATACTTCAAATTGACAAAGAATTAATCTCTATTATTCTCAATAATGAAAACAATTATACAAAGAGATAAGTCTAAAAAATATTGAAGGAAAAATTCCAACCACTTCTACAAAGCTTTCACATGGTTAACTTGCTTTTCTCTAAAGTCAATCAAGAGAAAATTTACTATTCATTTAGAAGACATTCAGTTTGTATATGTAATATTTTTCTCATTGTGTTTATTTTTGAATCCTTATTATTATGTTCACTAGATGTGCATTTAATCTATTCAATTATTATATTGTTTACTATTCATCTAGGAGAAAGATGTGATTTTGAATTTGTTCCATTTAAGAGTTATTTTGTTGACTTAGTAGACAAAGAGTTTAAGGTAATTGTGATGGTCATCAAAACTTAAGGGGTATGATATAACTCTTGCTATATTGAATTCGTCTTGAACTATTTTTTATAATTAAATTGATTGAAAACTTTAGTTGTGACTTTGTTTATTAATGTCCATATATTTTGTATCATCTTTCATATCATTAAAATTTTGACTATGGCTAAATTATCTATTTCTAACAAAAATTCACTTTGATCACATAACTATAGACATGCTATTAAACTTATAAATCCAATTACTAATTTAATTTTAACTTATTTAAAACTTTAGCAATACCAAAAACAACTATTACAACTAGCAATCGCACCTTGGTGTGCAATGGGTACACCGAAGAGTTGTGGAAGTTCAATCGCTATGTCTTTAAGTGAATGATGATTGTCTTGTATCTCTATGGCCCATGTTATTTTTATTTTCTTGAGTGTCGTGAATTAATTTGCATAATCTTAATGGATTTGAAGATACCCGTGTTTTTCTTATTAGCGTACTTCAAATGTGTGAGGTTTCATGTTTGGTATCTAGTCTCTATTTGCATGCATCTCCTTTCTAGAGTCTTGTGCATGCACTGCACCTGGTTTTACTTGCATTCCATTTGTCATCACCTATGCATATTATTTGAAGCATGTATGCTTTTTATCACAAGCCTTATATTTTGCATCTTGACACCTACATTTAATAGGCATTCTCTTGCAAATATAAGCATGGTCACCATCTACATCATGTTTATTTGTCATCTAGCCTACCATCACACATCCTCTCATGGGATGTCACATGATACAATGAGCAATCAAACTTAGTGACCCTCATTGCTTTTATAATTTGGAGTTCAAATGGATTAAAATTAAATTTAGATATGCTATTAAATTTCTAAAGGAATTTTTTTGATTTGTTTGAATTTGTAGATAATATGGGAATGATTTGGGGACCTCAAAAATGGCATGCATTCTATGTCATGGGAGCCTCTTGTCCAATCTCACTCTGAAAATTTTTTTGTAAAAGGGAAATGACATAGAATGCATGCCATTTTTACAAAAGCCATCCAAGGAACAACCCTCATGGAAAATTGACATATATCTATAGAGAAGGAAAAAATGTATAAAAAAAATCTATGTCCCAAAATTTGTATTTTGCAAATAAAAAAATGTATATAAGCATGCTATATTTAAAAAAGGCAGGAGGAGTGGTTTAATACTAAGTGCCCTCTCTCTCTCTCTCTCTCTCTCTCTCTCTCTCTCTCTCTCTCTCTCTCTCTCTCTCTCTCTCTCTCTCTCTCTCTCTCTCTCTCTCTCTCTCTCTCTCTCTCTCTCTCTCTCTCTCTCTCTCTCTCTCTCTCTCTCTCTCTCTCTCTCTCTCTCTCTCTCTCTCTCTCCCCCCCAGGATCTTTATCTGTCCATTTCTCTTTATCTCTCAGTCTTTATCCCCCTTTCTCTCTCTATCCTTCTGTCTCTATCTCCCCAAGTATTTATATTCATCTATCTCTCCTCTCTCTCTATCTTCTGTTCTTTCTTCCTCTATATGTCTTTCTCTCTTCATCCCCTTGATTGAGGTGGGAGATGTCTAGAATTTGATAAAATAAAGACATGATGAAATGATTAATTAAGTTGGAGGTTTTGATCTGATAATAGGTGGAAGCCACTTATAATAATCCAATAGGAAATAATAGGCACACAAGGGATGGTCTAGAGGGGAAGCATTCTTCTATTTTATATTAATTTCCATAGATTGTGAATTATGTAAGGCATGCAATGCATTCAAGGGTAACTTGACAGAATAATGAAACCTTCATTTTTTACTAATCTGGACTTTAGTTCTTGCATTGCATGTCCCCAATCAAAAGGAGTTTCATCATTAGTGTATGTTAATAGATTTGGAGATGTATGGTACAAATTCCATGGATGGTAGTTGTGTGAAATTCTTTGCCAATGGGCTATAATATCTTGCTCTAATTAACCAATATCATTGTGACTATTTCTGAATGGCTGGTATAGTAGTAGTTCACTCCAACAAAATTCTTGAAAACATTGATCATCTATTGTTGTGATGGTGGTGAAATGAGGGGAGGTGTTAAGTGTTCTTTCTATTTATTGGACTTCTATGATGCTCCAAATGTCCATTTTTGAGCCATTGTATTGGTCATGCTATGTATGAATCAATGAAGCTTAGAGATGGGATGTTTCTATCATTAGAAATAGCTACACTTTAGTGTGTAATGGGTACACTAAAGAGGTCTTAAAGGTGAAATACCAAGTCATTAAGCAAATGTTGTATTTGGATCATTGGCATGAAATGACTGATTGATGTGTTTATATTTGCAGATGCTATTTCCCTTTATATCTCTTATCTCTACCATTCTCTCCCACTCCAATGGAGCTAGATGATCTGGACCAATCCATACCAAGTCACTCTCTCTTTCTTTTACCTCTCTTTCTACTTCATGAGGCTTCAATATAAGATTTTCAACCTTCAATTTCCATATCTCAAAATTTTACCTATTGAACTTCTCAATCTCAACTTTCAACATGTTGGCTATGATCCCTTAATCCAAATTATTGTTCAAGTTTTATTTTCGTTATCCTTATAGATCAATATTACTCCTCTAAAATCATTTGCATGCCACAAGAAAGTATCTACAAATTATTTTCTTGGGCTATAAAACTACCAAGTTCATTATCTATGACATATTCTTGGATGCTATCATTATCTAGATGATTTAGAATATACTCTTATGTGAGAAACTTGGAAACATGTTTTTCTATCCTTTTTTTGTAAGGTTTTTGCTTCCACATAGCAATGCCATGGGGAACAAAAACACCACCTTAATATAGACATAATCACATGGGATATCTTCTTAGAGAGAATTTGATTGAGATACCTGATCAACCATTTCTATCAGTGACCCATTGATGAGTTTCATGATCTTTAGTAGTAGGGTATGATAGTTGCTCAATATGCGAACTAATTTTTGGAGCTTCTTCAATATGTGGACTACATTCATGATGAATGTAAAATTCTTGTCAACATGTTTGATAGAGGTATAAATTCTTGGATAGTAGGGTCTATCCATATGACAAACCCTAAGACACTTGAGGTCATTGTTGAGAAAACGTACATTGTAGATAACTTAGAAAAAAAGAACAAGGTTGAGATAAAGTTCATGCATGTGTTCCCTTATAGCTAAACACTAGGTTCCAAGGATCATATCTCCCACCTAGAAGAGGTTTTAGGACTCCACCTATACCCTAGGGCCCCTTAGCAATCCCAGTAGCAACAATAGTTTCAAATGCCTAAGCCTTAGTAGGGACCATAAGGAGGTCTGTCCAAAGGATGACAAATATAGGGATTTCATAGAGTGACAAGCAAAAGAATAGAGTGTCAGCATTGCACAATCACATAATTGTTTAAAGGTGGTTAGCCTAGTTCTATCCATTCTAGCTTTCAACAGTGGAGCAAACCTTAGCACACACAACCTAGTCAAGAGGACCCTCTTTTATCTGTGAATCAGGCAGTGGGACTTCTTGTGAGAGAGTGTTCACAAGCTACATAGTAGTAGGTATGCAGTGGTAGATACTGGTAGATCTCACCAAGTTCAAGCAATAGTTGAGAACCACCAAGTAAAGCATTAGGCCACTATTATTATGGTTGTAGGTATGTTAGAGGGTGTGCACATTTATATGCTTTTCAATTTAGGAGCTTTTGACTCTATCATTACACCTTCTTTGATGGAGCAATGTAGGTTGGTGGCTATTAAAAATGATAATAGTTGGTTAGTTGAGTTGGCCACAAGTGCCAAGATGGTAGTGAACTCCCTGTGTGTGACTTATAATGTAATAGGTTTTTGAGCCTTCATTGCCATAGTAGATTTATGTATCATTCCCTTAGGATCTTATGAGAATGTTCTTGGCATGTATTGGCTTGATGCTCATTAGTGCAAGGCAATAGAGTGTTTTGAATGACCTTAGTGTTCATGCAATGATAGTAGGGATTTAGAGGCCCATTTAAATCTTTGTATAATCTCCATGATGGAGTTAAAGAAAAGCATGGAGAAGAGATGTTAGACATTCACTATCATAATTCAATTGTTTGGTGAGTGAGGGATCTAAACCTAGGTAGGAAATGGATAAAACTAAGATTAAGACTAGTCTCTAGGATTGAGTGTAGATGGAATTAGATAGGGCCCATATTATGTGACAATTTTTTAGCAAAAATCATGTCACTTGTATACTTGTCATTACATAAAGGATAACTAGGTCAAAGTGAGCCCAAAATTAAAGGGGAAAAGTGCAAGGTATACAATTTTCACCATTACAAACCAATCAAGTTATACCACTAATTGAAATCATCCAACAAATTTGCCCCATTTCCATATAAATTTCATCAACAAATTTACCATCTTTAATATTTTTTTGAAAACTCATTATCATTATATTAAATACTATCTTAATAGTTAGACCTTTCCTAGCAACTAATTGTTCATATCTAAATTAATTTGATCAAAACTTATGATCATTATATGTATTAAAGATTGTAAGGGATAAAAATGCACATGCATTCTTATCGCTTCCCATTACACCACTTTGCATGGATGTCATAATTGCATGGTCTTAGCACTTGATTTGATTCATTTAGCACACTAGTTGACACTAAACTTGAACTTGCCTCCAAATTTTCTTTATAATTCCTTTAGAACAAGACTAACATAATTTTATAGTGTTTTAACACACTAGACTAGGCCGCACCCATAGTTTGTCTAGTTTGTCCCCTAGATAGGACTGAGGGTCTAGTCCTCCTAGTTTGAATTCCAAATCTCTCCCTTCTCACATCAACATTCTAGGAATATGATTGTTATTTGTCAGTTTTCACACCAAAGATCTGCTCGAGTTGTGTGTTTAGGATTTGCATTTAAGGACATCTTCCTTGGTCATTTTAATCATTGAAGTTACTAGCATCACAAAGCATTTCCCACTCAATCATAGTCACATAAGCCCCAATCTTAGATCAATGTTCAATTTTCTCTTTCTCATTTGATTTCAAGTTGTTTCCCACTCAGTCATAGTCACGTAAGCCCCAATCTTAGATCAATGTTCAATTTTCTCTTTCTCATTTGATGTCAAGTTGTTTGACATGTTCTTGATTTTGTTACAACAACTATTAGGATTGATTGCTATTATTCTATCTACAATAGACACATAAGGTTGCTTCTAAGCACCAGAGTTTGCATGATGATTAAGTATCTTAGTATTAGATTATGGGCACAACCTAGTTAAAGACAATTATAATGTTTAGATCATATTTGTGATAGATTCCTCATCATTATTTCAATTCTAGATTCTAGTTTCTAAATTTTTATTATAAAGTTAAAATTGAGAACATATATAAACTCTCTACTCCTCCTTTATTATGATTTCATTTTCTTGTCTTAATAACTCAAATCTCAACTTATTTAAATCTCAACTCATTAAAAACTTCATTTGATCAATTTAACCTAGACTCTGAATCATAAAATATATTTAGTTTATTACGCTACAAATCTATTCTAATAATTAAACCCGCCCAACGTTAGAAATTGACGGTTTGTGGCGTGTTTTTCTCACTTTTAACTGAAAAAATAAACTGGCTTCAATTAATACAAATCCCAGAACATTATTGCATTATTAGTTTGAAATTCCAGGCATGGACCTGCTCCAAGGTGTTTGATTACCTACAGCTCATCTGTTTAGAAAGTTTGTACGACTGAAGTTCAACATCCAGGTAAACCATTTGATTAGCCACCAAAAACTATGAAATACAACTGTTTTATAATGCAGACGATCTACCTAAGCAAGTCGTATGCGAGAAAGATGGAACACCGCGTGCAATAAAACACTACCATAAAATGTAAAACCTTCTCTCGCCGTGTATACAAACCGTGCACTGTCAATTAATACATAGTGAGGGCTTTTGATGACGGAGCACGGGAAACCGACGAGGGAAAAAAACCAGCGACGGAAAGAAAAACCAGCGACTGGAAAATAACAGCGGGTGAAGGAAAAGCGGACAATCAAAACCATTTTAATCGTCTTGCCGTCCTCTAAGCTCTCTTCAACCGTCGATCGCTCAAGCGTTCGGCGTAATAAAAAATAACATGACACACCCATTACACCTCCACATGAGACAAGTGGTAAATAGCTTGCCAAGGAATTTGTATTAAGAATGTATGGTAGAAGAAAAATGTGCTTTAGTTGGAAGAAAAAAGCACAAAACGTGTCCAAGGCAACTTTCTTTTCTTATTAAGTAGATGACGCACATCCTTGTCATACTCTGTCAATTCACCAAAGATCTCAAATCTTTATTTAGCATATAAAATTGAAAATTCAAGCAACAAGAACATGACGTTAATTGCACCTTTTTGCATATAAAATTTGTAGTCAAGAAAATTGCCAATTTCGAATATGAAATTAGTAAGGAAAATAAAATATTTAAAGTATGTTACCTTTTTGAGTATGAAGTTTTCATCAAGTCATCCTCAAGTTATAGTGTTTCCTCTTCTATTTTAGTATTAAATTTAGTAGTTGCAAGGAAGGGGGTTTTAAGTATTTTGATGTGGGTACTTGGTGACGGCCTTTGACTTTGTGGGTGTAGGTAGATTAGTTGAGCATGATTGAATTTGTTTTCATATTCTTTTAGGAGGGGTTGAATTGGTTGAGTTTGATTTGACATCTAACTTTTTCAAGTTTGAACTTTTATATGATTTAGTTTTTAATATATAGATTCTAATTTACTTTGAATTGTTGTGATCAAGGTATTTTAAAATCATTACACCTATGGAAAGATAAAGACACTCGAGATCTTGGCTATACACATGAAGACCTTACCAAATGGTTACAAGAAAATAAAAGAAAAGGGAAGACACCTTCCATATATATGATTTGATCATTACATGATATACCGCTTACAATTTTAGTTAGGTACTAGTGTTATTAGTTGATTTATGTATCTCGTGATTTGTTACTAACTTACATTTAGGGTTGGTGTTTATGAATGCCTATTGATTATTATGTTTACTATTGTACATTGTTTACCATTGTATTATGCATATTGATTATTAGCCTTAGAAAATTTTCCCATATATAAGAACATATAGAAAAATAATAAATAGGTATAGGAACATCCCATAAGCATCTATTCTGAGGCACATATATAAAACAAAGTCCAAATGATATATGTCAAAGGTTTCACAAGTGAAAGCAAATAAATAATAAGAATATAAATCATATCACATTAGCTAGGGGGGGCTTACCTCAAGGACCCCTCTCCCACCTCACACCTCCCTAATCTATCTCTACTTAGAGAATGAGTCCTCAATCTACTCCTAGATTGAGACATCACAATCATCATCTCTTGGAGTTGACCAACCTCCTCTTAGAAATTAGCATTCTCTACTTGAACTACCCTATAATCTTCAAATGGTATGAAGTCTACGAGTGGTTGTAATTGCTTAGGTCTAAAATTAATCCAAATCACTGTAATTTAAATATCTTTAATTGGCCTCCAATGTCAATTGTAAGCCATCTATATATCTCTATAATCAAACCCACTTTGTTTTTACTCCATCTCTCTATCTAAATAATCTTCATCTCCCTCTCATCTCTTGGCTTGCTCTATGGCTACCTCAGTAATGGCTAATTTTTATGCTACTTGCACCTAACTCACTAGATCAAATAATGGAGAAAACCAATGTGCATGCTAATAATCTCTCTCTATGTGATCTCTTGGCACTACTCGTAAATCTTGAGTCAAGTATCTCACACTTCCAGAGATCATCTCAACCTACTTTACTATGTGCCTATTAAACACACATCATATGTATGGTTAACTTCATATATCACATCATACCTTTCCTTTAAAATCTAACTCAAATTGAAAACATTACATATGATGCAATATATATACTAGATTATATTATATACTGGATCCCCATCCTGTCAGTCATCCTCTTCGATGACATACTACAATAGTATTATATATAATGGGGCCTCATCTTCTTCTCTTGCCTCTACCTATGGTGCATTAGTTGTCAATCCTGCTACTACATTTGGGGCATCCTAAGAATATAAAGGATATAATAGTACAAGCTATGCTCTATCCTTACAAGCTCTAAATATAATCACTACACTACCATCATCTCTATACACCACATGTATTGCCTCATCCTCCTCCTCATCATCTATGGGTGCCGATATTAAAAAGTGGTACATATATATCCCTAGGTTGATATGGAGATTGATGGTGTCTCCTATAGATGGGTGGATCTAGGAGCATGGTCTACTAGATACCAAACTACCGAAGGAATCACTCATAGTAAAATCTCTTGATCATAATGGGTTGCCTCTCATAGCACCATTTGCATCTCCTAGTTTGTCTAAACTATAATTTATCTATTGCACTCACAAGAAAGGTTTGATAGAGCCTCAACATGATATCATCTAGGGTCAATCGATCAAATGCTCTCCTATAAAATACGAGGATCCTAAATGTCTACACAATCCCATCCTACTGGTATCCCATTGAAACACACAAGGCATATCATTAACAATGACAAGTGGTATGCTTGGAAATAATGGAATGTTGATGTGCTCATAGGCCCAACACTGTAAAAATGTTGTGACCTATAAATTGTTCCCAAGTTGGCTACAGTAAATATATGCAAATCATTATAAAGGTGTGCAAGCGCACACCTTCTCCAATAAAACATTATACCATGATCCTCTATATCTCGAATAAGATGGATGTACTATAACGAGCAATAACAATCCATGGCCATCTAAGATCATCAAAAGTAATAACTTATGTCCATTGTACCTAAGACTCACTACAATTTTAGAAAATGGTACCCCACTGGGGCATGTTCTCTATCAATACAATAAAAATATAATTGCCTATCCTATGGAAAGGTAGTCTGGTATTCTACTACCATCTATCTCCCTCTCATTAGTAGATGGATGATCCTTCAAACATCCTCTAATGTCATTGTCATCTCTCCTATAGTTGGATGGAAAGTGTTCATCTATGAGTCTAACCTCTCTACCAAGAGAGTCACCATACAAACATCAAAACCCATGGCAATTATCTACCTTATATGGCCAAACTTTAATCTATCTAGAAGTTGAATATCTACGGGGGTCAAATCTAACCCATTGGTTGTAAGTGGGTGTTTAAGGAGAAATTCAAAGAAGATGGTAAGTTAGAGAGGTACAAAGCTAGACTAGTGGCCAAGGGCTACTTCTAGAGAGAGGGAGTTGATTTTGGTGAAATTTTCACTATTATTGCTAAATTATCTTCCATTAGATTCATACATTCTATTGTTGTTGCTTGTGATTTTGAAATAAAGAAAATGGATGTTAAAACTACTTTCTTACATCGAGATCTTGATGAGGAAATTTGCATGCGACAACCTGATGGATTTATGGTAAAAGAGAGAGAAAATTTGTTGTAAGTTAAAATAGTCATTGCCTAGTTTGAATCAATCGCTTTGGATGTGGTATCAGAAGTTTGATCATTTTTCATTGAAGTTGGGTTTTGTTAGAATTGAAGAAGATCACTATGTTTATATTACAATTATTGACAATCATATTCAAATTATTGTCTTGTAAGTTGATGATATGCTATTTATTGGTAATAGCAAGACAGTGATTAGGGAGCTTAAAACTCAACTTTCTATTGTGTTTGATATGAAGGATATAGGGGTAACAAAATTCATTTTGGGAATAGAAATCAACAAGGACTGAGTTCACATAGAGCTTTGGCTTAGTTATTTAGTAAGTATGTTGACACCACTTTATGTTGATTTTCTATGCACGATTATAAACCAATGAGTATTCCTTTACTTGTAGGTACTAAAATTTTATTGGATATGTGTCCTAAGTCAAATGATGATTTTGAGGATATGTATAATGTATCTTATGCTAGTGTTGTCGGTATCAAATATTGCTCAAGTGGTAGGAGTTCTTAGTAGGTTTATGTCTAAGCCTGATAGAGAGAATTAGACTTGTGTTAAGAGGATATTTTGATATTTGTGAGGAACTTGTGATTATTTCTTATGTTCTCATGGTTCAAGTTATTGTACACATAGGGCTTTGTTGATGCAGATTGAGTAGGTGATTTAGATAGTTGGAGGTTCACTGGTGGCTAGTGTATTTTAGTATTTGGTGGTGCATGCAATTGGATGAGAGTAAGAGGCAGCCCACAACTACTTTGTCCACTACCAAAGTAGAGTATACAATTTCTACACATGCCTACAAAGAGGTGGTTTTCTTACAAAGACTAATGTTAATTTTGATTGTAGGGAGGTTTAGTTTGAATGTGATAGTCAGAGTGCTATCTATTTAGCTAAGAATCCCATGTGCCATGCTCATATGAAGCATATTAGTGTTTAGTACACTTTGTTCATGAGATGATGGAGAATGGTAAGATCATGATTTAGAAGGTTGACACTTTGGAAAATGTTGTAGATTCACTTACGAAACCATTGAGTATATATAAGTTCTCTTGGTGCAAGGAGGCCATAGGCCTCATATCATATACTTGATTCACTTTATGTTTCCTATTTATGTCATTGAAATGTATAATATCAAGTGGTAGAATGTTGGGATTAAGGTGTTATCAACCTTGCAAATCCTATGTATTTCATAAATCTCCAACACCTTGGGAATGGGTACTGTTGTACCCAACCAAAATTTTTGCTTCATTAAGGCATTTTAAAACAAGTCTAGAAAATTTTTCGTCAAAAAGTCAAAAAAGCGAAATTTCTAAAAATAGATGTCAAATTAGGTTTTCTGGGTTTCTTGAGATATGGATGCTGGCAAAACTTTCTAAAAATAGAAAGTTTCTAAAAATAGAATCTCCAACTCAGGTGTCGCGCTCGATTCTCATTGGTCATTTTTGCTTCACGATCGGCGCAGTTCAGACAGAATCTTCAAACGACCAAGTTTTCTCTACTGGGTCATTTCTAATTTTTCAGAAGGCGAAACATGAGCTCGAAAGTCATCAATAGAAGAAAGTTCACCTGCCAGAGCTCATTGACAATTTTTCAACACTGTTCCAATGACGCAGAACCGATGAACAGTCGTCGACTCCACGATGCACGCAAAACAATGCAAGATGGATCCAAGGTGGATTGAAAAGTTAGAAAATCATAAATTTGACTAAGTCTGGTGAAACCAGTTGCCCCAAGTTGCTTGGGGCACCCATACTTTCCTATGTTAGTTTTTTTTCACGTTTTTCGAGAAACGTCGAAAAAGCTTCGGTCAGCCTGTTTCCGGTAGGTCAAACTTGGTCAAACTTAGTCAAAAGTTAGTCAAAGCCAGGATTTCATCACAAATATGTTTAGACTACTCAGATCACCCTCTGTCCCGCCTCAACAGTCGTCAGAACAACCGAAATCAAAAATTGAACAGGCGCTGTGGGCACGGAAATCGAGAAAAGGTACAAAATTGAAAATTTTTAGAAAATTTTCTAAGTGTTGGAAAACTAGGCGCCCCAGGTGGCTTGGGGTGCCCAAACTCTCTAGATTTAGTTTATTTTTGAAGATTTTCTCAAAAAACGTGAATCTCCTTCCATCAGCCTGTTTCGGTTCAGAGTTGATCAGTTTGGCACATTTTTTGAGGCAAACGGAAGGTACAATCAACTCAATTTTCACCAGGCCTGCCTATTTTCTAGATCATCAGAATCATTTTCATCCCAGTTGACAGAAATCGATAGCCAAATAGGGGTCCTGTGCCATCGGAACGCGCACGCAAACCAAGAAATTGAAGAAGTTCAAAAAATTGAAAAAATGGCTAAGTGTTGGGAAACCAGGTGCCCCAGATGACTTGGGGCGCCCAAATTGAGTAGTGTTAGAATATTTTCATGTTCACAGTGTTTTCTGACATGCTTTGTTACCAATCTTCGCCTGTTGGCAGTTTTCAGGAGGTCAAAATTGGTCAAACGATGTCAGATCGTCAGTCGGAGGCAGGGGATGGAATCTCAGCTAATCAATCTCCAAAATGTCAGCATTAGTCAGCTTTTTTAGTCAATGGTGACATTTTTCCGCCTTGTTGAAGTTGGAGACAGGCCATATTTAAGTCAAAACGAGTGTTGAAGTGTCGAAAACGAAGTAAAATTTGCTAGCACTTCTTTCAACTCGCGTGTTTGATGACATCATCAAAAGAAGATATTTTTCGTCATCTTGTACATGAAGCCATAGGTAGCTACAAAATAGGGATTCTTCCTATTCGAAGACATCCACTTGGATTTATGCTTTAAAAGTTGCTTTCTTCATGGATGAGGGTGAAGTTTTATTCTCACATAGATAATGCTGCCTTTTTGCCCTAAAGATTTATAAAGACAAGCTTTTGGCTTCTTTATTTCATTATTTTTTGCAGGTTGCATCCAAAGGAAAGATTTTATTTTTCTTTCAATGAAGATTCGAAGACCCAAACCAAGTGTTTTTTCAGCGTTCTTCATAGTTTCGGGTTTGAGGAAGAAGAGAGGCTTGCTTTTTCAGGGTCCTCGTTTCAAGAGGATCATTTTTCAGAAATCCGACCAGAGCTTTTTCAGTTTTTGTCGAAATGGGTCCATCCAGATTATTATCCTCTTGAAGATTGGAGTTTTGCTTTTTTTGGGGGAAACTATTTTTTTCCTACTTTTTCAAGAAAATCTCCACTTTTTTAAAATCCGACAATCTAGGTTGCTTTGAAACAGAATTGTCTACAAAACCCATGTGCCATCTTTTTTAGCTCACACTCTGCTTTTTCTAAAAATCAGCAAATAATTTTCAACCATTTGTCCAAGATTTTTCTGACATAGGCGTGTTCATAGTTGATTTTCAAATCTTCCAATATGTAGTACTCTCCAACACAAATCAGACACAAAACGGAGTTGGTTCATGATTACCTGAGAACTTGTGAAACAGACTTGCATAAAGTTCTTCCAGTAATCAATTTACACTCTTTGGAGGATGCGAGGAATAGTGCTATCAGGAATCTTGGACACTCTGGCTTGCTTGCAGCAGCATCCTTTCCCATCACAGTGCAAAGTATCAAGTTTGTGATTGCTTGCATGACGCATTACAACTCGGTCACAAGAGAAATCCAATCAAGAGATGGACGTGTGCTTTGCAGCCTGAGGCCAAATGACATAGAGAAGTGTTTTACAATACCTATTTGGAGAGAAAACTTAACTGTTTAACTTGAAGAATGTAAGAGGGTTTGGAACAATGATAAGGAAAAATACCAGAAAAAGATTGGTCAAAGATGGTTAAAAGAGAAGCAGAATGTCAGGCCAAAGAATGTTGGATGTGGAGAATTCAAGGAGGAACATGCAATAATGATTACTCTGCTAAGTCGGATCACAGGACAAGCAAATGCTAACAAGTTCCAGCCTTGGATGTTTTACATCATGTCCCAGATTGTTGATGGAACCGAATTCTATGACTGGTCGGCACTCATCAGTGATAGCCTCCACCAACAAATAATTGATTTTCAAAGGGCTCATGAATTCCACATGATATCATACCTTGTGTATTTGATGGCTTTTCAGGGTCAATTCAGAGGTTTGAATGTTGTTGGAACTCTGGGTACTCAGCATGTTTATCATCATTTCCCACAGTTAGAGATCTCTCAAGCAGAATGACATTACAGGTGGGTGAATGATGCATTCTTGATGCATGCAGTGAGAGATATGGACAACGAGTTGTATATACAGTTTTCAGCAGAGGCTAGAATAGCAATGGCAGAATGGGCTAATTGGTTTATCCAATTTCCCACTTTTTCCTACATCAGAGTATATGGCTTCTCAGGAGAGCCAGCCATGTTGCCGAGATATCCTACAGACGAAATTGCATTTATGGAATTTTTGAGGCAAGCCTATGAAGTTCATACATTTTTGCGTAGTAGACGCAAGACAACCTTCAATTTTCCACTTGGGATGAGTATTTATAGATGTAAATCTGGAGCAGATGCCAAGGCTATCAATAATGAATCATCTAGATATGGTCTTAAGTTTTTCGACATGAGGTATTCATATGATCCCCGTGGTGTTTATGCATCACACCTTGGATAGAATTATATGCACAACCATGCAGTTGAAGACTTATGGGCTAATTGCGCTGATGAGTTTGAAGTGCGAGAACGCAGTTACAATAGATTCACTCATGTCCAACTCATGTCCAGCAGGAACAACCACCAGTTGAACCAGAAGTTCCTATTGAAACGCCACATGTTGAAGTGTTACCTTCAGATCATGTCTCTCCACCTTCTTCGCCGATCACTTCTCCTATCCACATAGATTCAGAGCCAGATTCGCCGGCTCGTAACTCTGATGCAAACATTGATTCATCAGGAGCTGATGATGTTAGAATCAAATTTCCAAGAGGTGAAGGCTCAACCTGGCTTGAAAATATTTTGGGAAGGAAGAGGAGAAAGCCCTCATATCAGCTGAATTTAACAGCACTTAAAAGCGTCTACCAAGACACCTCAGATAAGCAGCTGAAGAAGCAGGTTCGCATTGAGAAGAATAAAGAGGGAGAAATAATTTTTGAAACTACAATGCCGCCAAAAAATAGAAGTGCTAATGATGTCGAGGTTGATGACTTCACGGTTGTCAAGGCTAACCCTGGTAGAAGCACCCGCCATACAGATGTAAATCTCTTCGAGGTTGTAGCGGATAATTTGAAGGAAAGGGTGTTGAAAGATGGAGAAGACAAGGCAGCTCTCAATGCTGAAGTTCGACAGTTGCGGAAGTACATTTCCAACCTATTCCATGGCACTTCACAGGCTGATTTACTTCTTCCACCAAATCTTGAATCACCAGCCGATCAGCGACACTTCAGTAAGTTGGTCCTCTATGGGAGGCATATGAACAGTTGGGCGGAAGAATTTGTGACCAAAGGGAGAGTTGTGCTTTCAGAGCTTTATCAATTGAAGTACAACGCTCATGATTTACACCAAGGCATACAGGGATTACAGCAGACCATGGCAGAAAATAGACCGGTGTTTGAGATCATTATCTCTGACTTAAGATTGCACTTGATACTGTTGATTCAGCTGAAGATAAGAAGACAATTTCTATTTGGAAAGTGCAATATCTTTTCACAGTAAAAACTTATGACAGTATGATTTCAGAGTTGACAGAATGGAAAGAAAAGGTAGTCAACATCCTCAAGTTTGTCAAATCTTTTGTCTCTCAGATCCCGTGTTTGTATGAAAGAGAAGATGGTACCCTATATGATCTCAGGGAAGTGCAAGCAGAGTTTGAGACTCTCGTCCGCAACAATTTTAATGATGATATCAATGTCGGCAAGATGAGTCGTTTTGCCGCAATGACAGTGAAATTCGACAAGGCTACGGGTGAAGTTCACGAATTTCTTCAAATGGTTGCCAATGGTGAAGAAATGTTCAAGAATTAGAATATCATTCTAGAGAGTATCAGTGTTCCTGGCAGAGATGCAGTCACTCGCTTTTTAGAAGATTTTGTTTCCCAGAATATCGACGGATGACATCACCTAAAAGCTAGAATGTTGATGAGGATGCATTTCAAAATAAAGCAGCTTTAAAACATATGCTTTTTGTTTTAAAGCATGTGCTTTCATCCTAAGCTCATCCATTCTATATTTAGAAAAGAAATCACCTTGTGTTAGTTGGAATCTTCTTTGCTTTAAAGCAGATTGCTTTAAAGCATTTGTTTTTTGTATCTGTCTTAGAATAGTAATAAAGCTTGTGAGTTGGGAAGTTAGGGTTAATCAAGGAGATTTTAGGGTTCCCTACTCCTTTGATTTTAGTATAAATAAGGGCATCCTTTCCCATTGTAATGGAGCTACTTTTGTGATAGCAAATTTACTGTGCCTATTCTGGCCTGCAGATCTTGTTATTCTAAATGTTGTTCAGTCTGTGTTCATTGTAAAGGAATGGTAATTGTGATAGCAAATTTGTTGTGCCTCCTCTAGCCTGCAAATCTTGATATTCCAAGTGTCTGTTCACTTTGTGTTTATTGTTCTCTAGTGTTTGATCGCTTCCTATATGCCTGCCTTTTGCTGCAACATTGTTGTCCTGGAGTTGTGCAAACTTTATGATATTAAATAGAAGTCTCATGCCTATTTTGCTCTGATATTCTATCTCTATTCATCAAGTTATCATCGTCAGATGTGTATCTTTTTGTAGCTTTCATTTTAGATTTAATCATTAAAGTGCTTTTAGTCTTATGGTGTAAACTTGGAGGAAAACTGCATAAGTTTTTGTGTTAACAATCATTCTTTGTTCACTTTCAATTCCCTTTGCTCTGAATTTACTCAGGAGATTGAAAGCGTCGTTGGTCTTTGCTTAGTTGTAGTAGAAGTTTTAAAAAAAGAAAAAACCTCTTCTGCAGCGTTTAGAGTTTTATAACCTTGTGCTCGCAACTGAGAATCAAAAAGAAGATAGGCGAAGTTTTATTTAAGTATCTTTTCAATGAACATCAGCAAGAAAGGGAACTCCCCCTTCCAATAGGAGAGCAGTTTATCTGTGCATAGTTGTCTGTTTCCAAATCGCATTCCAGAGGTGCGAATTGAAACGCCAATAGGTACATAGATAGTTAGGGAGTGATTGGTTGAATTATTTTCTCTTAGTTGACTTGTATATTGGTTCTAATGGCATTAAATAAGGGAGGTTACAATTTAAGTGGGAGGTTACTTATGACAATGGTAGTTAAAAAGTGGTTTGAATACATTTACACCACTTTCTCATTCCTCGATGCTAGAGAGAGAGAGAGAGAGAGAGAGAGAGAGAGAGAGAGAGAGAGAGAGAGAGAGAGAGAGAGAGAGAGAGAGAGAGAGAGAGAGAGAGAGAGAGAGAGAGAGAGAGAGAGAGAGAGCATCTTTCTTCTGATGGATGGGTCCAACATGAGTTGTATTCTTAAAAATGGAGCACTACTTTTGGGGATGTGTGTCATGGGAGGTATTAGTCAAAGATGCTACAATTATGGTTTGCTATGGGTGATGCAAATAACAACAACCACAATGATCCAAATCAAAGGCGACCAACACGATTGCCTTGGGGTAATAACATTGGACCTTTGGCCCTACGAGCACATCATGAGTTACCAAAGGGGTCAAGGAAGCACTTTTCTCGGTTCCACGGAGATGGAACTCAACATCCTGATGAACACATCTCCGCATTCACAATGGCTTGTGATGTTTTGCATGTATCACATGAAGATGTTGTGCGTCTCTTCGTTGAGACTCTTGCGGGAAATTCTGCCGACTGGTTCAATCATCTGGAGCCAGGCATCATTACAAGCTGGGCAACTATGAGCGAGAAATTCTTGGCAAGGTTCAAGCCAGCTGAAGATGGTCACAGATTGTTCGCCCAACTCTCAAATTCAAAGATGGAAAACAATGAACCAATGAGGGAGTTTGTGGCAAGGTTTAATCACCTGGTTACACGTCTTTCTCATACTCTCAATCCATCTCCGTAAATTCTGTTGAGCAGTTTCATTAACGCTCTTCCTTCTGAGATAGCCTTCTTTTTGAGATCAACTAATGAAATAGAATTATCCAATGCACAAGAAAATGCCATCAAGTTAGAGGATGACATGATTACCTCTGGCAAGATGAAGAGGGATTCAATCAGGCCTCTTGTTCAGAGTTCTGCGGATCCACTGCTACATAAGGTAGCAAATGAAGTGACTATCATGAAGAGACAGTTGCCTACTCAGGGGCAACCTGTGAAACAACAATACCAACCACAACAACAGTACCAACCACAGCAACCATATCAGCCTAAGAGGAACAATTTTTAGCCTTTCAATAATTACAAGCCCAGGTTGCCAACACCACCACCAAGACAAGCAGTTGATGCTGCTCAAAATGCAGTGTTTTGTTCCTTTCATGAGACAGATGCACATACTGGAGCCACATGTCCTAAAAATTTAAGAATGAATCAAATCATGGGATATGTTGATGCTACACCTATTTCAAACATTGTTCCTTCCCTAAGTGCGAATGTTGTCTTAGCACAGACGGACAACTTTGATGGTGACTCTACTACAAGATATTTCCATAATGAACCTGTTATAATGAAGGAAGAACAAGATGATTTTCGTCAATATTCTCTTGCAGTGAATCATGAAAATCTCTCGACTCCTGTGTTCACATGTACTCAACATTTTAAAGCACAGAAGGAAGGAGAGGATAGAAAAAGACCAAAAGAAAAGGAGAAGGAAGTGGCTTCCACTTCCAATGCTAAACCACCACATGAAAATGTCCAGGCTGCTCAAAATTTGTCTTCAACGAGTTTTGATATAGTGGATTCCATGATGAAGACAAAGGTGCAGATTTCTCAACTGGAATATCTTCAGGACCATCCAGATCAACTAGATAGAATTGTTAAGTATGTCAAGAAAGAGACTGTCGTACAACCTACTTTGCTTGAATCTTCCATTCCAGCAGGAGAGAAGCCAAAACACTTCTATATCTCTCTGTATATAAGAGGCTATAAGTTGAGCAATTGTATCATTGATTCAGGAGCCTCAGACAACATCATGCCTTTGCAGGTGATGAACGCTTTGGGACTCTCGTGCACCAAAACACATGACAAGTGTTATTTGCTTGATTCTAAATCAATGCCATTGGTTGGACAATTGAAGGATTCTCAAGTACGATTGGCGGCTTGTCCAGAGAAGAAAATAATGATGACTATCTTGGTAACCGACATTCTAGCAAGCTATGGGATGCTGCTAAGTAGAAGTTTCTGCAAAGATCTCGGAGGAGAAATACAATTGGATTGGTCATCTACAACCATTCCTTTAAAGAAAGGTAATTTCAAATTGGAACCAGAAACCAAGTCACGGTTCACGGTGGTGAAATCTCAGGATCCTCAAGCACAAGTGTTATATCAAGAAACGGGTCCTGGTACATATGTTATGCTGTCTGAACTAAACGAAGAAAATCAGGAAGTTGTTTGTGCAATTGACAAATCAAAAGAAGATCCAAAGGTATGGACTTTGCAATTTGATGGAAGTTGTTCAACCACTAGCTCGAGAATAGGGGTTGTGATAATTTCCCCTGATGGTCGTTTGTATCCATTTGCATACCGCTTGCAGTTCGAATGCACAAATAATACAATGGAGTACGAGGCGCTTTTGTTAGGTCTCAAGAATGCAAAGGATATGGGTATTAAATTACTCAGAGTTGAAGGTGATGCAAAACTGATCGTGAAATAGGTCAGGGGACAATTTCAAGTAAAGAAAGATCGCCTACGACATTATAGATATAGGGTGTGGAATGCAATTGATTGGTTCGAGGCATTTGACATTGGATACATTCCACGCTCAGATAATAGCAAAGCAGATGCCCTGGCAGTATCCGCTTTGCTTTTTATGCCTCATTCTGATTTTCATCAGAATGCATTCACTATTGAGCTAATATATAGGCCAGCCGTCCCCAACAATTGTGACAACTGGCAAATCTTCGATGATGATGACCACATCAAAGAATTTCTCGTCATGGAAGATAATTTCAAGGGGCTTTTCTTTGAGGGAAGTTCGGCTACTTTCAGAGAATCAACAATTGAGATCAAAAATACTGAAGACAACAAAGAGGAATTTGATTCATTCCTCTCATCTTTTGAAGGTTGGTTTGAAGAAACTTCTATGGAAACTCCAAGGGATGCGAAAGCAGTGGAAGAGGCAGATTCAGGTATTATCCAATTAAAAGGTAATAAAATTCCTAAAGGTCTTGTATCCTTGGAGGATATATTCGAGAGACATGATAGATATATCCAAAATCAAAGAAGAATGGATGATAAGACCTCTGCAGAACATTATCAGCTAAACATTGGTTCAAACAACAAGCCTAGGCTTGTTAATATAGGCAAGTGTTGTATAGAGGAAGAAAGTGAGAAGTTTATCTCTCTTTTTAGACAATACCAAGATGTTTTCGCCTGGTCATATGAAGACTTGAAAGTCTTCACACCTGTTGAATTGTCTCATACAATTCCATTGAAACTCGATACAAAGCCCTTCAAGAATAAACAAAGATATTACAATCCGCGGATTCAAGATACAATTTATGCGGAGATCCAGAAGATGGTGGATGCAAAGATAATATTTCCAATTCAGCATTCAACATGGGTGTCGAACATAGTTCCTGTACGCAAGAAAAATGGGGAAATCAGAATTTGTGTGGATTTCAGGAACTTGAACCAATCATCTCTCAAGGATAATTATCCTCTGCCAATCATGGAGCACACATTGCAAACAGTCACCAGTTAAGAGATGCTATCATTACTTGATGGTTTTTCTGGATATAATCAAATCGCTGTGGCCTAGGAAGATCAGTTCAAGACAGCTTTCACTACCCCATGGGGTACGTTTGCTTATGAAAGGATGCCTTTCGGCCTCATCAATGCTGGTGCTACATTTCAAAGAGCTATGGACTTGGCATTTGGAGATTTGAAGAACAAGTTGATTGTCGTTTACTTGGATGATCTCACTGTTTTCTCAAAAACACGAGGAGACCATTTTGACCATTTGGTGAAAGTGTTCGAAAGATGCCAATACCATGGCATTTCTTTGAATCCTAAGAAGTCCATCTTTGCAGTAACGGAAGGTAAATTTCTTGGCCATATTGTTTCCAAGGAGGGAACACGGATTGATCCTAGTCAGGTTGATTCTATCAAAAATTTGTCTCTACCAACAAGCAAAACTGGTGTGCACTCCTTCTTCGATAAAATAAATTTCATACGAAGGTTTATACCAGACTTCTCAGAGCTTACAAAGGATATATCAGCTATGATGAAGAAAACATCTGCTTTCAAGTGGACAGACGAAGGCGAGAAGGTGTTTGTTGCAATCAAGGAAGCCATCAGCCAAACACCAGTGTTAGTCCATCCTAATTTTACTAAAGACTTCATCCTTTACTATTATGCATCCGAAAATACCATGTTTGCCATATTGACACAAAAGTTGAATGAAGATGCTGAGTCTCCAATTGCTTTCATGAGTAGTAGTTTCAAAGATAGTCAAATGTGCTATTCTCAAATAGAGAAGAACGCGCATGCAGTCGTGAGAGCAGTAAAGAATTTCAGATTCTATATTTTGTCGGCTCACACAACGGTATATGTTACCGATCCAGTGGTTAAGAGCATGCTAACTCAGCAGGAGATGGGCACTAGGAGAGGTAACTGGGTCGCAAGGGTTCAAGATTATGATTTGGAGATTAAGCCAATAAAACTTGTCCGCGGAAGAGGTCTATGTCAATTGATAATAGAAGATGGTGATCTGAAGCACTAGGCTGTTAGTGAATTTGAAACTGGAACTAAAGAGGATCTTCCTATGGTCCTATTTGTTGATTCTGCTAATGAATGGTATGCAGAAATTGTATACTATTTAACTTACGGAGAATGTCCAATTCATATGGACAAACAGCAGAAGAGAACATTAAAATTGAAAGCACAAAAGTTTGTGCTTTGCAATGACGTTCTATACAAGCAAGGGCTTGATGGAACACTTTTGTTATGCATCAACAAAGATCAACATAAACGTTTGCTAGATGCATTTCATAGTCAAGCATGCGGGGGTCACTTCTCATCAAGAGTTACTGCATTCAGGATCTTGCAAGCACAGTTTTATTGGCCAACTATGTTTCACGACGCATATGAATGGGTGTCCAAATGTCAGATCTGTCAACAGTTTGTTGGCAAACTCAAGCTAGCGGCCACTCCCCTCAAACCAGTAATTATTGATGGTCCTTTTTAGCAATGGGGATTGGATTTCGTTGGTCCTATCATCCCACATTCTAGTAAGGGGCATATTTATGTCCTCACAGGTACAGATTACTTCACAAAGTGGGTTGAAGCTATTCCAACCAAGCGGGCTACCTCGGAAGTTGTTTGTGACTTTCTAAAAGAGAACATTATTTCAAGATTCAGGGTACCACGCAAGATAGTGACTGATAATGCAACATGTTTTTCGTCCGAGGAGGTACTAGAGTTTTGTTATGATCACGGCACCATGTTGTCACATTCATCAGATTATTACTCTCAGGGTAATGGATAGGCCGAATCATCAAACAAAAACATAGTCACTATCATACGCAAGCTAGTTGATTCTAATCAAAAGGCCTAGCATAAGAAGCTTTATGATGCTCTCTAGGCCGATAGAATTACCCCCAAGAGAGCTATTGGTACTTCACCTTTCATCATTTTGTACGGTACAGAAGCAATGCTACCTATCACACTGGAGTTGTCCGCTTTGAAGCTAGTGTCCGCAATTGAAGATGATGTGTTCAAAGATCCTATTGAGAAGCACATCTTGTATTTGATGAAGCTAGAAGAAGAAAGGGTGGAGGTCGTAGACATAATCACTCAACATCAGGAATGAGTGAAGAAAATATTTGATAAGAAGGCTCGTCAACTAGACTTTGAGATCGGTGATCAAGTCCTACTCTGGGACAAAAGAGATGAGCCCAAGGGAATGCACGGAAAATTTGATTCCTTGTGTGGGCCATACAAGATCCACGAGTTTGTAGGAGAGAATACTTATATTCTCACACACATGGATAGCAAGCTCCTTCCACTGCCTTACAGTGGATTCTATTTAAAACACTTCATCCCTTCGGGGATGGAGTAAATCCAAACACTTTTTGTTCTCGTAATGTGTTTCCCCTTTTTGTAATGTGATCCTGATGTCGTAATGTTTTTCCCCTTTTCGTAATGTGACAGTTGTGTTCTTGTGTTTTGAAGTTCCAACTTCTTAGGTGATTTTAGGAAGTCCGGTTTTAGGTGTAGGGAAAAGTCTTGTTTTAGGTGATTAGGAAAGTGACCTGACTCTATTGCCCAATGGATAAGGCACTGGTCCAAGCTGCAAAATCTAGAGATTCTAGGTTCTGCTATGCCGTAAGTATCCGCCGTGGTCCCCAGACAGAGCCAATTATTGTACCCAACCAAAATTTTTGCTTCATTAAGGCATTTTGAAACAAGTCTAGAAAATTTTTCATCAAAAAATAAAAAAAGCAAAATTTCTAAAAATAGATGTTAGATTAGGTTTTCTGGGTTTCTTGAGATATGGATGCTGGCAAAAATTTATAAAAATAGAAAGTTTCTAAAAATAGAATCTCCAACTCAGGTGTTGCGCTCGATTCTCATTGGTCATTTTTGCTTCACGATCGGCGCAGTTCAGACAGAATCTTCAAATGACCAAGTTTTCTCTACTGGGTCATTTCTGCTTTTTCAGAAGGCAAAGCATGAGCTTGAAAGTCATCACCAGAAGAAAGTTCACCTGCCAGAGCTCGTCGACAAGTTTTCAACATTGTTCCAACGACGCAGAACTGATGAACAGTCGTTGACTCGACGATGCACGTAAAACGATGCAAGATGGATCCAAGGTGGATTGAAAAGTTGGAAAATCATAAATTTGACTAAGTTTGGTGAAACCAGGTGCCCCAAGTGGCTTGGGGCGCCCATACTCTCCTGTGTTAGTTTTTTTTCACATTTTTTGAGAAACATCGAAAATGCTTTGGTCAGCCTGTTTCCAGTTGGTCAAACTCAGTCAAAAGTCAATCAAAGCCAGGATTTCATCACAGATATGTTCAGACTACTCAGATCACCCTCTATCCCACCTCGACAGTCATCAGAACGACTGAAATCAAAGATCGAACAGGAGCTGTAGGCACAAAAATCGAGAAAAGGTACAAAATTGAAAATTTTAAGAAAATATTCTAAGTGTTGGAAAACCAGGCTCCCCAGGTGGCTTGGGGTGCCCAAATTCTCCAAAGTTAGTTTATTTTTGAATATTTTCTCAAAAAATGTGAATGTCCTTCCATCAGCCCGTTCCGGTTTAGAGTTGATCAGTTTGGCACATTTTTCAAGGCAAATAGAAGGTACAATCAACTCAATTTTCATCAGCCCTGCCTAGTTTCTAGATCAGTAGACTCATTTTCATCCCAGTTGACAAAAATCAATAGCCAAACAGGGGTCCTGTGCCACTAGAACACGCACGCAAACCAAGAAATTGAAGAAGTTGAAAAAATTAAAAAAATGGCTAAGTGTTGGGAAACCAGGCGCCCCAAGTGACTTGGGGCGCCCAACTTGAGCAGTGTTAGAATGTTTTCATGTTCACAGTGTTTTCCGACATGCTTTGTTACCAATCTTCGCCTGTTGGCAGTTTTCAGGAGGTCAAATGATGTCAGATCGTCAGTCGGAGGCAGGGGATGGAATCTCAGCTAATCAATCTCCAAAATGTCAGCATTAGTCAACTTTTTCAGTCGATGGTGACATTTTTCTGCCTTGTTGAAGTCGGAGACAAGCCATATTTAAGTCAAAACGAGTGTTGAAGTGTCAAAAACGAAGTAAAATTTGCTAGCACTTCTTTCAACTCGCGTGTTCGATGACATCATCAAAAGAAGATATTTTTCATCATCTTGCACATGAAGCCATAGGCAACTACAAAATAGGGATTCTTCCTATTCAAAGACATCCACTTGGATTTATGCTTTAAAAGTTGCTTTCTTCATGGATGAGGGTGAAGTTTTATTCTCACACAGATAACGTTGCTTTTTCGTCCTAAAGATTTATAAAGACAAGCTTTTGGCTTCTTTATTTTATTATATTTTGCAGGTTGCATCTAGAGAAAAGATTTTATTTTTCTTTCAACGAAGATTTGAAGACCCAAACCAAGTGCTTTTTCAGCGTTCTTCATAGTTTCGGGTTTGAGGAAGAAGAGAGGCTTGCTTTTTCAGGGTCCTCGTTTCAAGGGGATCATTTTTCAGAAATCTGACCAGAGCTTTTTCAGTTTTCATCGAGATGGGTCCATCCAGATTATTATCCTTTTGAAGATTGGAGTTTTGCTTTTTTTTCGGGAAACTGCTTTTTTCCTTCTTTTTCAAGAAAATCTCCGCTTTTTCAAAATCTGACAATCTGGGTTGCTTTGAAACAAAATTGTCTACAAAACCCATGTGCAATCTTTTTTAGCTCACACTCTGCTTTTTCTAAAAATTAGCAAATAATTTTCAGCCATTTGTCCAAGATTTTTCTGACATAGGCATGTTCACACTTGATTTTCAAATCTTCCAATATGCAGTACTCTCCAACACAAATCAGACACAAAACGGAGTTGGTTCATGATTACCTAAGAACTTGTGAAACAGACTTGCATAAAGTTCTTCCAGTAATCAATTTACACTCTTTGGAGGATGTGGGGAATAGTGCTATCAAGAATCTTGGACACTCTGGCTTGCTTGCAGCAGCATCCTTTCCTATCACAATGCAAAGTATCAAGTTTGTGATTGCTTGCATGACGTATTACAACTTGGTCACAAGAGAAATCCAGTCAAGAGATGGACGTGTGCTTTGCAGCCTGAGGCCAAATGACATAGAGAAGTGTTTTACAATACCTATTTGGAGAGAAAACTTAACTGTTTCACTTGAAGAATGTAAGAGGGTTTGGAACAATGATAAGGAAAAATACAGGAAAAAGATTGGTCAGAGATGGTTAAAAGAGAAGCAGAATGTCATGCCAAAGAATGTTGGACGTGGAGAATTCAAGGAGGAACATGCAATAATGATTACTCTGCTAAGTTGGATCACAGGACAAGCAAATGCTAACAAGTTCCAGCCTTGGATGTTTTACATCATGTCCCAGATTGTTGATGGAACTGAATTCTATGACTGGTCGGCACTCATCAGTGATAGCCTCCACCAATAAATAATTGATTTTCAAAGGGCTCATGAATTCCACATGATATCATACCTTGTGTATTTGATGGCTTTTCAGGGTCAATTCAAAGGTTTGAATGTTGTTGGAACTCTGGGTACTCAGCATGTTTATCATCATTTCCCACAGAGATCTCTCAAGCAGAACAACATTATAGGCGAGTGAATGATGCATTCTTGATGCATGCAGTGCGAGATATGGACAACGAGTTGCATATACAGTTTTCAGCAGAGGCTAGAATAGCAATGGTAGAATGGGCTGATTGGTTTATCCAATTTCCCACTTTTTCCTACATTCGAGTATATGGCTTCTGAGGAGAGCCAGCCATGTTGCCGAGATATCCTACAGACGAAATTGCATTTATAGAATTTTTGAGGCAAGCCTATGAAGTTCATACATTTTTGCGTAGTAGACACAAGACAGCCTTCAATTTTCCACTTGGGATTAGTATTTATAGATGTAGATCTGGAGCAGATGCCAAGGCAATCAGTAATGAATCATCCAGATATGGTCTTAAGTTTTTCGACAGGAGGTCTTCATATGATCCCCGTGGTGTTTATGCATCACACCTTGGATAGAATTGTACGCACAAGCATGCGGTTGAAGACTTCTAGGCTAATTGCGCTGATGAGTTTGAAGTGCGAGAACGCAGTTGCAGCAAATTCACTCTTCAGCAGATGTCTGATATCCTATCAGAAGATATAGAGGATTTGACAGAGAGTGGTGAAGTTCTACTTCCCACGTATTTTAGAGACCAAATTGAGCAACAACCATTGACACCAGTTAATTGGTCAGTAAAAGAGAGCACTTCCATTAAGGAAAGAACAAGTCGAGTGGTTAAAACAGTTTGATATTCTTGAAGACTAAGCGGAAGTATGATATTCCGTTAGCAGAGCTGCTAGTTGTGCAACCATCAGAGCCTTCCACTTCCAAGCCAAAACGAAGGGTAAAAGCTATGAGTGTTCTTCCAGAAGGAACAAAAATGGCTAAGTTAAAGAGGAAAAAGGATGAGTCTCCAACTCATGTCCAGCAGGAACAACCACCAGTTGAACCAAAAGTTCCTATTGAAATGCCACATGTTGAAGTGTTACCTTCAAATCATGTCTCTCCACCTTCTTCGCCGATCACTTCTCCTATCCACATAGATTTAGAGTTAGATTCGTCGGTTCGTAACTCTGATGCAAACATTGATTCATCAGGAGTTGATGATGTTAGAACCAAATTTCCAAGAGGTGAAGGCTCAACCTGGCTTGAAATTATTTTGGGAAGGAAGAGGAGAAAGCCCTCATATCAACTGAATTTAACAGAGCTTAAAAGTGTCTACAAAGACACACCATATAAGCAGCTGAAGAAGCAGGTTCGCATTGAGAAGAATGCAGAGGGAGAAATAATTCTTGAAACTGCAACGCCACTAGAAAATAGAAGTGCTAATGCTGTCGAGGTTGATGACTTCACGGTTGTCAAGGCTAACCTTGGTAGAAGCACCCGCCATACAAATGTAAATCTCTTCGTGGTTGCAGAGGATAATTTGAAGGAAAGGGTGTTGAAAGATGGAGAAGACAAGGCAGCTCTCAAAGCTGAAGTTCGACAGCTGCGGCAGTACATTTCCAACCTATTCCATGGCACTTCACAGGTTGATTTACTTCTTCCACCAAATCTTGAATCACCAGCCGATCAGCGACACTTCAGTAAGTTGGTCCTCTATGGGAGGCATATGAACAGTTGGGTGGAAGAATTTGTGACCAAAGGGAGAGTTGTGCTTTCAGAGCTTTATCAATTGAAGTACAACGCTCATGATTTACACCAAGGCATACAGGGATTACAGCAGACCATGGCAGAAAATAGACCGGTGTTTGAGATCATTATCTCTGACTTAAGATTGCACTTGATACTGTTGATTCAGCTGAAGATAAGAAGACAATTTCTATTTGGAAAGTGCAATATCTTTTCACAGTAAAAACTTATGACAGTATGATTTCAGAGTTGACAGAATGGAAAGAAAAGGTAGTCAACATCCTCAAGTTTGTCAAATCTTTTGTCTCTCAGATCCCGTGTTTGTATGAAAGAGAAGATGGTACCCTGTATGATCTCAGGGAAGTGCAAGCAGAGTTTGAGACTCTCGTCCGCAACAATTTTAATGATGATATCAATGTCGGCAAGATGAGTCGTTTTGCCGCAATGACAGTGAAATTCGACAAGGCTGCGGGTGAAATTCACGAATTTCTTCAAATGGTTGCCAATGGTGAAGAAATGTTCAAGAATCAGAATATCATTCTAGAGAGTATCAGTGTTCCTGGCAGAGATGCAGTCACTCGCTTTTTAGAAGATTTTGTTTCCCAGAATATCGACGGATGACATCACCTAAAAGCTAGAATGTTGATGAGGATGCATTTCAAAATAAAGCAGCTTTAAAACATATGCTTTTTGTTTTAAAGCATGTGCTTTCATCCTAAGCTCATCCATTCTATATTTAGAAAAAAAATCGCCTTGTGTTAGTTGGAATCTTTTTTGCTTTAAAGCATTTGTTTATTGTATCTTTGTCTTATAATAGTAATAAAGCTTGCGAGTTGGCAAGTTAGGGTTAATCAAGGAGATTTTAGGGTTCCCTACTCCTTTGATTTTAGTATAAATAAGGGCATCCTTGCCCATTGTAATGGAGCTACTTTTGTGATAGCAAATTTGTTGTGCCTACTCTAGCCTGCAAATCTTGATATTCCAAGTGTCTGTTTACTTTGTGTTTATTGTTCTCCAGTGTTTGATCGCTTGTTGTATGCCTGCCTTTTGCTGCAGCATTGTTGTCCTGGAGTTGTGCAAACTTTATGATATTGAATAGAAGTCTCATGCCTATTTTTCTCTAATATTCTATCTCTATTCATCAAGTTATCGTCATCAGATGTGTAGCTTTTTGCAGCTTTCATTTCAGATTTAATCATTAAAGTGCTTTTGGTCTTGTGGTGTAAACTTGGAGGAAAACTGCTTAATTTTTTGTGTTAACAATCATTCTTTGTTCACTTTCAATTCCCTTTGCTCTGAATTTACTCAGGAGATTGAAAGCGTCGTTAGTCTTTGCTTAGTTGTAGTAGAAGTTTTAAAAAAGGAAAAAATCTCTTCTGTAGCGTTTAGAGTTTTATAACCTTGTGCTCGCAGCTGAGAATCAAAAAGAAGATAGGCGAAGTTTCATTTAATTATCTTTTCAGCGAACATCAGCAAGAAAGGGAACTCCCCCTTCCAATAGGAGAGTAGTTTATCTGTGCATAGCTGTCCGTTTCCAAATCGCATTCTAGAGGTGCGAATTGAAATGCCAATAGTTTTATGGCGCCCATCGTGGGGCACGGGGCATAAAACTTCAAGCAAGCTTAGGCTTATGTCACGGGAATGACTCTCTGGTGTCCTTCTGCTCCAGTTCAACAACCAAATCTTACACCACCTGCTATTCAACCAAATCTTGTGCGAGTGGAAGGAGAGCAAACAAACATCATTAGTAGCCTAAGGAGTTTCATATTTGAGCAAAAGGAAAGTCCTGATCAGTGGAGAAATGCGGCTGCTATCCTTGACGAAGAAGAACACAAAGCGGATCTTGCAACAGGAAGACCAGTACTACCACCTCTCGCATGGCAATAGATAATCCTGGCTCACAGGGCTTATTCAAGAAAGGGAAAAGGCGGTGCTATGGATCCTTTCTTTCAAGATCTTGATTCTGTAAAAGTTGGAGAAGCATCCAACATAGTTCGAGAAATTTAGATAGTTCCTAAAGTCAAGCAAGAAGAATTACAAGAAGAGCCAATAATCCAGCCTAGAGCAATGGGTGATGCAAATAACAACAACCACAATGACCCAAATCAAAGGCGACCACCACCATTGCCTTGGGGTAATAACATTGGACCTTTGGCCCTACGAGCACATCATGAGTTACCAAAGGGGTCAAGGAAGCACTTTCCTCGGTTCCACGGCAATGGAACTCAACATCTTGATGAACACATCTCCGCATTCACAATGGCTTGTGATGTTTTGCATGTATCACATGAAGATGTTGTGCATCTCTTCGTTGAGACTCTTGCGGGAAATTTTGCCGACTGGTTCAATCATCTGGAGCTAGGCATCATTACAAGCTAGGCAACTATGAGCGAGAAATTCTTGGCAAGGTTCAAGCCAGCCGAAGATGGTCACAGATTGTTCGCCCAACTCTCAAATTCAAAGATGGAAAACAATGAACCAATGAGGGAGTTTGTGGCAAGGTTTAATCCCCTGGTTACACGTCTTTCTCATACTCTCAATCCATCTCCGTAAATTATGTTGAGCAGTTTCATTAACGCTCTTCCTTCTGAGATAGCCTTCTTTTTGAGATCAACTAATGAAATAGAATTATCCAATGCACAAGAAAATGCCATCAAGTTAGAGGATGACATGATTACCTCTGGCAAGATGAAGAGGGATTCAATCAGGTCTCTTGTTCAGAGTTCTGCGGATCCACTGCTACAGAAGGTAGCAAATGAAGTGACTATCATGAAGAGACAGTTGCCTACTCAGGGGCAACCTGCGCAACAACAATACCAACCACAGCAATAGTCCCAACCATAGCAACCATATCAGCCTAAGAGGAACAATTTTTAGCCTTTCAATAATTAAAGGCCCAAGTTGCCAGCACCACCACCAAGACAAGCAGTTGATGCTGCTCAAAATGCAGTGTTTTGTTCCTTTCATGAGACAGATGCACATACTGGAGCCACATGTCCTAAAAATTTAAGAATGAATCAAATCATGGGATATGCTGATGCTGCACCTATTTCAAACATTGTTCCTTCCCCAAGTGCGAATGTTGTCTTACCACAGACAGACAACTTCGATGGCGACTCTATTATGGGATACTTCCAGAATGAACCCGTTATAATGAAGGAAGAACAAGATGATTTTCATCAATATTCTCTTGCAGTGAATCATGAAAATCTCTCGACTCCTGTGTTCACACGTACTCAACATTTTAAAGCATAGAAGGAAGGAGAGGATAGACAAAGACCAAAAGAAAAAGAGAAGGAAGTGGCTTCCACTTCCAATGCTAAACCACCACATGAAAATGTCCAGGCTGCTCAAAATTCGTCTTCAACGAATTTTGATATAGTGGATTCCATGATGAAGACAAAGGTGTGGATTTCTCAACTGGAATATCTTCAGGACCATCCAGATCAACTAGATAGAATTGTTAAGTATGCCAAGAAAGAGACTGTCGTACAACCTACATTGCTTGAATCTTCCGTTCCAGCAAGAGAGAAGCCAAAACCCTTCTATATCTCTCTGTGTATAGGAGGCTATAAGTTGAGCAATTGTATCATTGATTCAGGAGCCTCAGACAACGTCATGCCTTTGCAGGTGATGAACACTTTGGGACTCTCGTGCACCAAAACGCATGACAAGTGTTATTTGGTTGATTCTAAATCAGTGCCATTGGTTGGACAATTGAAGGATTCTCAAGTACGATTGGCGACTTGTCCAGAGAAGAAAATAATGATGACTATCTTGGTAGCCGACATTCCATCTAGCTATGGGATGCTGCTAAGTAGAAGTTTTTGCAAAGATCTCGGAGGAGAAATACAATTGGATTGGTCATTTGCAACCATTCCTTTAAAGAAAGGTAATTTCAAATTGGAACCAGAAACCAAGTCACGGTTCACAGTGGTGAAATCTCAGGATCCTCAAGCACAAGTGTTATATCAAGAAACGGGTCCTGGTACATATGTTATGCTGTTTGAAATAAACGAAGAAAAACAGGAAGTTGTCTGTGCAATTGACAAATCAAAAGAAGATCCAAAGGTATGGACTTTGCAATTCGATGGAAGTTGTTCAACCGCCAGCTCGGGAGCAGGGGTTGTGATAATTGCCCCTGATGGTCGTTTGTATCCATTTGCATACTGCTTGCAGTTCAAATGCACAAATAATACAGCGGAGTACGAGGCGCTTTTGTTAGGTCTCAAGAATGCAAAGGATATGGGTATTAAATTACTCAGAGTTGAAGGTGATGTAGAACTGATCGTGAAACAAGTCAGGGGACAATTTCAAGTAAAGAAAGATCGCCTACAACATTATAGATATAGGGTGTGGAATGCAATTGATTGGTTCGAGGCATTTGACATCTGATACATTCCACACTTTCCAAGTCTTTTCTCATCAATGAAGGCTTTGAGAGTTGCATTGAGCTCTTCTATAGTGAATAACCTATTATTGTGATAGTTATAATGCTTATCAATTCTAGAGGGGATACAACCCCCAATTACAACATCAATTTCTTAGATTGTAAGGCATCATCTCCATAGTTGTTAGTAGAGTTATTGGTAATGCTCAAAAAAGGTATTCATAATGTCTCCTAGATCAGTATAAAGCTTATTGGCTCTTTCCTTTGATAAGTGCAATATTTCCATGTTTATGCTTATATATGAGCAATTGGAAGAAAAATTTGATAACTTTGTCACCATCTTTGATCTAGTTAAGTATGGTCTTATTTGAGCACCTTTACCCCTATAAATCTCCAATTGGTGGATCTTATGCTTAGTGTGAGCGGTGACCTGTTGAATGGTTATATTGGTTGGGTTGACCACCAACAAGGACCTACCTTTGGCAAGCTAACCCTTGAAGGTTCTTTCAGTACTTTTCTTCTTCCAAGCAAATTTTCTACCACAGTCCCTTAGAAAAGTAATGCATTTGGTAATAGCATGTTCCCACCATTGAATTTAGCCCACAATGGGGGGTCTAGGTTTATAGTTCCATAAAGCCACCAAAGGAGAGACACAATCAAGTTGAAGAAGGTGGTAGGTGGTGTGTTTCAAAGGAAGAGAAGAGGGAGGTGAGGGGGCCTCAACAAGTTGGTAAGGAGTCAAGATAGGGAGATGGTTGAAAGTGTAGCGGAGAGGTCCAACTAGATGAGTTAACCAGAGGGTGAGAGCTTAAGTTGAAAAGTGTAGTGGAGAGGTCCAACTAGACGAGTTAACCAGAGGGTGAGAGCTTAAGTTGAAAAGTGTGGGAAAGGTAGAAGCGATCTAGCCTACTAAGCTTTACAGAAGGAGCTAGATTTACAATTCAACTAAGATAACCAATGACGAGTTTGGGAGTCAATCTGGCCATGGATGACACCAAAAATGCCAAGCGAGTTGCGACATAGCACCCACTAGTCAAATTCCACATGAAGGAGCCTAGCAAAGTAGTTCCAGCTGTGATCAAACAGTTGTTCAACCATGCTAAAGTCTCCATCGACCATCCACTCAACTATAAAATAGATTTAACCTCATTTAGGGGAAAAGACCCAATAGGTGAGATAGTTCCAATGGTTGAGATGGTAGCTGTGACTTTAAGGCCCAATATTTTTTGAAGTTTAGTACTAGTAGTTGTGACTTTAAGGTTGTTAGTGTTACTATACGTACTAATAATTGAATGAAATGTGCCTTTTAGATTTAAAAAGCAACCAATCATGTGATGTCAAATCAGCGCACCATCAAAGGAGGTCTTAATGCACACTTATTGGTCCACCTTTTTTTTTGGGGAACTATTTGACACCTCAACAAAAAGCACGCTGATGTGGCATCATATTTGATGATGTGGCCCTGAAACCTTAGTTATAAGCAGGGGCATTGCCAAGTAAGCTATTGTAAAAATTTTGGAGTGATTCGAAATTGCCATGTATGATTTTGAGAGGTGTGAAGTTAGGGTGCACAACTACTGGGTCCTCTCCCCTAGTCCCAAAATAAAATGTGTTCACTAGACTCGTTAGAAACATAGATAAAACAAAACTCTAAAAAAAACCCGAATGAAGAAAAAAATCCACACACAACTATGTGAGGGCTCAAAACCCAAGAAAACAATATTCTTAAAAAGTACCTTGAATGGTAGTTAGAGAGGAAGAAAGTACCTTGTTTCCAAACATGCTCCAAGGCTTCTATTGGGAGTATGGGACCCTAGATTATGACCCAACCCAACTCCCACATAAAAGCAAAGGTGATTAACGCTAACCTCCAAATGTAACGACTGCGTTAAAGCCTAAACGAGCGGAGCATTAAATTAATAAATTTAACGGAACCCACGACTTTGATTGTGCCCTCGTTTTTCTCACGACACGTCAAGTCAATGCAAGTGACACCAGAAAAAACCACAACGCCGTTAACGCTGCCAAACATGCAATGGACAGTAAGCATTAAACAAACCAAAAAAATAAGCCCCGTTCTTTGCCGTCTCCATTTTATTAGAAACGCGGAAATGGCCGGACATGTTCGATTCGTCTGCCTACAGACAAAAAAAACACGTTGGGCGTGTTTTCAGAGCCGTTTTGTCTTTTATATGTCCCAGAAATATTCCGACCACGAGGGGACCCGGAATTTGTGCTTAGCGTGAAGAATGTGTTGTTTCCGTGTGGATTATCCGGCAAAGTTAGGTTTAGCGATATTTTTAAACAAAAAAAATTAATTAAGGTTTGGCGGTTGTTAATAAATCGTTATTACGTTAAGTTGAATATTGTCGTCGATTATTAAGGATTTGAGATGCGTTTACAAGGGTGTCTCATCCACGCGTATGACAAAGCCGAAATAATGCTAAAAAAAAATATAATATATTTTGATAAGGATATATGCAAACAAATATATTAATGCACATATGCTAAGGAAATATGTTAATACTAAGAAAATGTGAATATTTTTTTTGTTGGAATATTCTCACAAGAGTATAAAAGTCTATACCTTTTCACACTCTTTAACTCTAGTTTTAAGTCGCTTTGAGTTGATATTTGGGGTGCATGATTTTATCTGATATTTTTATTAACTTAAAGATTGATTCATCATTTAATTATGTTATTTTATGATTGATTAATCATTTAAATAACAATCATCATTTTGTTGTGCTTAGTACTTTATTAGCTCTATTTTTAATAATTTATTTACTCTAGATAGAATTATAATAGAGATCGCATGGTTGTTCACTTTGTTCCTAATAATTTGACCACTATGGATAGGATGGTATTGACCACTTTAGACAAAATCACAATCGTGATATTGTCCATGATTACTTTATCCTCAATTGTTTGACCACTCCAAAAAGCATCTGCTACTACAATTATGTCCCTGATTTCAAAAATCAAATACTTTACATTCCAAGGCCGAAAATCTTGAGTTTTGACCAAAACTCATCAATGTGGGCACTAAAAATTGAATTAGGGTTATATATTTAAAGACATCATTGTGGTTCATTTATCATTGAATAAGGGGCATACTTGAAGGGAATTTGAAACCATACACTCATCTCTCCCTTTTCCATGCATATTACATGTGCATCACTTTACCATTGTCATATATCAAGGAAGTAATCAATTTATCTATATTAAGTGACAACCACTGTCAAGGACACCCTCAAGGCATACTACAACACAAAACATCAATCAACTCACATAAGCAATCAACAATTGATCCATTGGCATTCATTGTCATCCACACATAGGCATTCATTACCCACTCCATTCTCTTTACTTTTACTATTAACTCAATTTTAGGACACTTCCACACCCTAGCTTAGCACGTTCCATGATGTTCTTTAGTGCCATCATTTTTTTCTTTATTCAAATAGCACAAAGTGAACAAATTTTGCAAGTACTAAAAACCCTACTCTACTCCAAGGACAACACTGTAGGTTTCTAGGACATGAATGTAAATTTGTAGGCCATCCATGCTAATGTGATATTGTCCTTGACACTCATCTATTCAAAATCTCAATCTTCTTTTTGTAGATCCAATCTCAAATTTCATAAATTTATCTTTTCTCTCAGTGTAACATTAAGTAAGTTCACATCACAAGGTAAGGAACCTAATCCTCCCATTTCAATTTAGCACATGTTTAATTTTAGTCTTAGTTAGCATACTTCAGTCTATTTCCATTACTTAACTCATATAGATATCTAGAGAGTTAAATCACACTTTTTAATTACACCTTTAGATATTTATGTAGAGGATCTATGTTATTTTTTATTCATAAACAAGGAGGGTATTCCTCGTGCACTTTTCACCAACTATAAATACTCACAATCTCAATTCACTAACACCTCTTAATATAGTGTAAAGTGTCTCTTAGATGTCTGTTACAACTATTAATGCTTGAATTTAAGTGTTTAAGCATGAAAGAAGTTTGAAATAGAAGGAAAATATGCAAAATATCACACTTAATAAGACTAAACACAAGAAATACCCTAGAGAAACCTTAAATTAAGGAGAAAATTCCAAGATCAATGAGTTATGCTCCTTGTTCTAGTATCCTAGTCAAGTTACAATAGCATTGCATTGCCCATAGGGTGTATTCAAAACTCTACAGTGATGAAATGACAACTCCTAACACCTACAACCTTATCTGCATCTTCAAAACACTACATTATCCCCTTCTCTCACCAAGAACAACATGAACGTTGAGGTTTTTGTTACGAGTTATACACACCAAACTTGTAAAATGATTTCACTTTGCCTTTTTTATAGACTCTCCAGCCTTGAAAATGGAAGCCCAAATGTCCAAACAATAAGACCAAAGTTACAAAATCCTTTGTATCCCACATTCTATTTTCATTAAAGCAAAATTCTCAATTATACCAAGGACAATTGCACATTCATTGGGGTATTTTATCATCCAACAAGATATTTTGATCATTCACCACAACAGACTATAATTCACATGGTTTTTTGATCACTCATCATGCTAGATTATCATTCACCATAGGGAAGCATTTGATGTCTTCATTACCTATGATAAGTAGTGAATTCACCAAATTTAGGGTTTCTAGGTCATTTTGAGGTCTACAACTTTATTCTAGAGATTCCTAGAGATGTCCCATGCCATGCTAGATACTCTTATCTTTTATTAACTTAAGACTTGATTCATCTTTTAAATATGTTATTTTGTTGTGATTAGAACTTTATTCATTCTATTTCTAACAATTTGAGATAGAATGATAATAGAGATCGTGTTCCTATTCATTCTATCCCCAATAGTTTGATTACTCTAGATAGGATAGCATTGACTACTTTGGATAGAATCACAATAGTGACATTGTCCATGTTTACTTTATCCCAACAATTTGACCACTCTGGATAGGAACCGCTACTACAATTATGTCCCTGATTTCAAAAATCTAATTTCTTACATTCTAAGCTTGACAATCCTAAGATTTGACCAAAACCCATCAATGTGGGCACTAAAATTTCAATTAGGATTGTATATTTAAAGACATCACTATAGTTCATTTATCACTAGATAAGGATCATAATTGAATATAATTTGAAAGCATACACTCTTCTCTCCCTTTTTCATGCATATTAGGTGCATCACTTTACCATTGTCATATATCAAGGAAGCAATCAATTTATCTCTATTAAGTGACATCCATTGTCAAGGACACCCTCAAGGCACACTACAACAAAACATCAATCGACTCACAGTAGTAATCAATAATCGATCCATTGGCATTCATTGCCATCCACACATATGCATTCATTACCCACTCCATTTCTCTTTACTTTCACTGTTAACTCAATTTTGGGGATTGACCAAGGCACAAAGGGGAAGCTAGTACACTTCCACAGCCTATCTTAGAAAGCTCCATGGTGCTCTTTAGTGCCATCATTTTTTTCTTTATTTTAAATAGCACCAAGTGAACACATTTTGCAAGTACTATAGACCCTCTTCTACTCCAAGGACAACATTGTAGGTTTCTAGGACATGATTGTAAATTTGTAGGCCATCCATGCTAGTGTGATTTTGTCCTTGACATTCATTTATCTAAAATCTAGTTGTCTCAATCTTCTTTTTCGTAGATTCTATCTCAAATTTCATAAATTTATCTTTTCTCTCAATGTAACATTAAGTAAGTTCACATCACAATGTACACTTATTTTAGAGATTCTAGGAGATGTCCCATATTATGCTAGATACACTCCTAACTTCATTATAGTCTCCAATGTCTTGCATTTTAATGAATTCTAATTCTCAATACATTTTAGGATTCCCTTTGATTGAGGGGAACCATATTGACCCATTGACCCAACTTTCTTAATTTGTTTTTGGATCATACCTCCCGCATTAGGAGGGATTTGGTCTCCAAAAGATATAGGGTTCATTGAATGATGGTTTAAGAACCCTTTGTCTTACCTAGATGCTATGTTGTCTTACACCATAAGATAAACATCATCCAACTTACTTGCCACTTTCCTATCTCCCATTGCCTTGAAGTACTCATTGTCCTTCTTCTTGATTCCTCCTCTAGGAATGATAACCCTTCACATCCCCAATCTCAACTTCTTTTTTAATAACACCTCATCAATTGGCACTTGGCAATCTCTTGCACCTTGAGGTTCTTACCATAGAGACCTTAGACTTGCCAATATAAGAATGTAACATGAAATGTCCCCCCTTCAACAAGAGTTTATACTGACTCCTTCTAAATCAAATAACATCCATCTTAAAGAGACATGGACTCCCAATAATGACATCACAAACATCTAATGGGACAACATTTAAAATTATTTCATCCTTAAACTTAGTAGAATGTCCAAATTTCAACTTACTTTTCTTGGTCATAGTCATCTCCACTCCTTGTTGCAACCACCCTAATGCATATGATTGAGTACAATCCAACAGAGCCAAACTAAGTTCACCAACCAACTTAGAAGAGATGAGGTTTGCTTGTGAACATGTATTAAACATAGCACCCACTTTCTTACCTTCTGCTTGTATTTGTTGGAAATGTGTTGTATGCTTTTCATGATTTACATTCTTTTTTGGGTCCTTTTATGGGTTATCTTCTTGGTCCATGGTTTTGGTACCCATGGTATTGTAAAACTGCTTAGGCAATTACCTAGTGATGTGCCTATATATACTTACACATGCATTAGGGTAACACAAAACTTTGAAGTACATTATTGTAATGTAAATGGTTGAGTTTATGCGATAAGGAAGTAGGTTATTGTGATAGATTTTTTAACTAAAAGAGTTTTCCTATGTGAAATCTTGCGTATTGCATGTTTCATTTTTTCTATTATTGTTATAGCTTAAAGGTTTTGTTAGTATTGCTTCTCTTGTTTAAATTTTATCATGTTATTTTTATCTTTAATATATTGATTTGAAAGAGTTGAATGAGCTCTTCTCCTCCATGAGAGCCATCACCAACCTTTCATACACCCTTGGAAATTCAAGACAACCTATCATCAAACTCTAAGTTACACTCTATTTCATTTACCTTTTGTGTGTAATTGGTATTCTTTCCCTTCTTTGTCCAAGAAGGTGTCAACTCTGGATGTAGCTTCCAACACCCTTCTTTGGTGTGTCTATCCTTTCCACAATGAATACAATGAATTTTTCCTTCACCTTTGCCATTTGAATTGATTGAGGAGGAAAAATTCATCTTACTTTTTCCACCCTTACCATCTTAATTCTTCTCACCACCACACTATTTCTCTTCATCCTATTGCTTATGCTTGTAGGAAAAAGACCCTTCGTGTCTAGCTCAAGGTATTGCACTTAGGCACACAACTTGTTTATATCTCGGGGTTTGATCATTAGCATTGATCTTTTCAACTGATCAAACAACCCACCAATGTATTTTATCAGCACTTTGTGAAATTCATGCTATCCTTACTAAGTTGAACCACTCTCTTCCTAAACTTGCTTATATAAGCTTGCATGCTTTGACCTTGTTCTTTCTTTAAGTGATGTCATTGCATAACCCTTTCTTCTTCATGGCATATAGGGTATAACTACTTATGCAACATATTAAAATTATACCACTTCATGATGGATTGCACTTTAAGATCTCTAAAGAGTGTGCATATCTCTCCTACCAACTAAGAGCATACCCTTTAACCTAGAAAAAGAAATTTTCTAGTGAGATAACTTATACAAAATGAAGTATACCTCCATTTGAGACACCCATTGATTTGATTCCTAAGTTGAACTGGGGGACAATTTTGTAGATTATCTAGTAATGCAACAATATCATAGAATGTAAATGAAAACAAATATGTAAACCAAACAACATTTGAAGGTTAAAGGCTTCTTGTAGATATGCCGCTTCTATTTAGATTAAATAGGGGAAATTTACAAAGAGGTAAGATGAGAATCCTTTATTCCTCTTCCATGTATATGCTAACAAGTGTCCAACACATATGGTGCATTGCTTATGTGGGCAAGATGATGATAGATGCCAAACTTGTATGGTGCTAGTTGGATTGTTGTGACATGTGGTGTGAATGCCACCATATATCAAATGTGTATAGTGCTAGTTGTATGATCATGTTTTGTGTCATAGAGGACAATGTTTCCATATGAAAACATGACATGTTTTGTTGATGTTCCATGCGTCACATGCATATGTTTTTACTGGACACCAAAAAGTGCAACCATATATAATGTTGTAAGATGCGCATGAGTAGTGTTGCACAATTACACATGAGAATTGTACATAGAGGTGTGAGGACAGTATTGTGCATAGGTGTGGGAGTACCGCTTTGTATGTTTTAAGCCAGGTAGAGTGCATTGATGAAGTTGTTGAAGAGGATGTGTGAGGTTATGCTTAGATCATTCATACTCTCTTGAGGAGCAATGCTCCTCATTGTGTTGGTAGTAAGATAAGGAAACTATGTGCATAGTTCTTGAAGAGTGTACCACAACCTAATCTACATACTACCCAGTCTTGACCACTTGAAAGAGTTGATAGGCATTGTAGTGAGCATGAGTGGTAGTGGTGTCAATGATATCATCCATTTTTGGTTGTGAATGCATTGAGTCTAGTTCCATAGGATGTTGGACAATTTTGGGCTCTAGTAGAGGGGGAAATATGGCTTAAGGAGGTCCACATTAAAATTGGGTGTAGGCCCAAGTACTATGGAAGGTTAAGAACCAAGGTGTTCTCACCAATTGTGCAAAGAATGGTGTAAGGACCATAATGTAGAGGATTAATCTTCCAATGAAGTCCCTTGAATTGTTCCTTCTAAAGATGCAACTAGACTTTGTCATCAACTAGAAATGTGTGAGGTTTGCAGTGAGTGTCATGGCACTCTTTATGTTTTTATTGTTGGAATGTAAGAATTTACTAAACTTGTTGGTGTACACATTGTATGTGTTGTAGAAACTTTTGAACCTTATCAACTTCTCATTCCTATGTGTGTGAATCTATTGTGGATGATTCATGGTAGGATATGTCGAGGGGTGCCACAAGTTAGAACCCAAGATATCTATGGAAAGGACTATGCCCCATAAAATTGTGAACATCTTTGTAGTAGGCATGTTAGATATAGTGGATGTTGTCATATCAAGTGTACGAGTGTTCATTATTGTAGATACATTGTATAGAAGCACAAGAGTGTGGTTGACCACTTTTTTTGGTTGTTTGTCTACATATGGAAAGCTATAGACTAATCTAGTTGTGTATCTACCATGGTCCATGAAGTTTGTTAGAAGTGGGTCGTCTGATAAGCTGAAATGGACCCAAATATGGGTGAAGAAAAGGCATGTGACATTCAATGAAACAAGGCTTTTATTGCATGTGATCATGATGGCCATCTTGGAAAATCTATCTACCATAATGAACACCTAGTCATGTTGGTGATTTGTTAAAGGTAGTCTGCTTAAGAAATCCATGTTGATGGATTCCCAAGGTTGTGTTAGAATCCAAAGAGGACTGTAGAGTCCAAACTTCATGTTTGTAGGCTTTGAAATGCAAGGAATGTAGGACTTAATATGGTACTCAATTCTTACATGCATGTGAGGCTAGTAGAGGTGGTGTTTAAGCATTGCCAATGTCTTAGTAATGCTAAAGTGTTTAGCTATTTTTGCGTAGTGTATTTCCTAGATGAGTCTCTAGTGTGCGCACCATCCAAAGCATAAGAATTTCTAAGCTTGTAGATTTTTGCCTTGTGACAGCTCAATGTAGGTCTATGCAAAGTCCAATTTTATTGGAAAAAGATATTCCTAGTCAAAGAAGTTATGATTGTGTGAGTCTAGCACTCTGATAAGCATGTGACCAGGTGGTTGACTAAGGTAGTCAAATTTTCCCTTCTTTTTCTTTATGACTAAATGTAACTATTATAGATATGTTATCCTTTTCATGTGGCACATGTTTCCCAATTTTTCTTGAGTGTGCAAGAACTAGAGTAGCTTATGATCAACATGGATGATTGTCTCCTTACCCAAGATGTAATAACGCCATTGCTTAATGTATTGCGTAATGAAATACTACTTTTCATAGGTGGAGTAGTGTTGGATCATGTCACTGAAAGTCCTAGATGCTAGGCAACTAGATGTCCAAGTTGCATAAGAACAACATTGAGTGCACAATCAGATACAACAATCAAGATTTCAAAGGGATGTATAATGTTTGGCATTACAAGAATGTACATTGCATAGAAGCAATGTTTAAACTCCTTGAAAGTGCATTGCTATGTAGTTGTCTATGAGAACAATGTCTTTGTGTGCATGATCTAATTGAGTGACCATGTGATGTGAGAGAAGCCAAGGACAAACCTATGATAGAAGTTAGCAAGTTCAAAAAAGCTACACAAGTATGATACTATGAAGTGTTAGTTGATCTCAAATTGCCTTGATCTTGTTAAAGATACATGTGTACCAGTTTGGTTAATTATGCAGCCCAAGTATTGGATTTATGTGGTGCAAAAAATGCACTTGCTAAGGTTGAATTACATCTTGTGTTGGCACAATGTATCCAATATATGTGAGACCTACTCCATATGCTCTTCCCAAGTCCTATTGTAGATGAGGATGTAATCCAAATAAATGATGACAAAGGAGTTAGTGAAGGGTCAAATCGTTTGTTCATTAGATACATGGGTATGGCTAGAGAATTAGTTAAGCTAGTGCAAGAAATCCATTCATACAATCCTTCTTGAGTTTTGAAAGAAGGTTTCAAAATGTCTTTAGTCTAGATTGGTACATAATGATATCTTCATTTTAGTATGATATTGGTGAAGTATTGTGCACCTTGAAGTTGGCCCAACAAGTTATTGATGTGTGGCAAAGGATATCTAGTTTTTATCATAGTCTTGTTGAGTGTGTGATAGTCAATGCATAGGTGCCAAATGTTATCCTTTTTAGGTGCAATAATTATTAAGTTAATGAATGGAAAAGATCTAGGTATGACCTTGATTTAGTATCTCTTAGATTTGGCACTAAACTTCATCATTCTCCCAAGTAGATCTATGATATAGTGAGCTATTTAGGAGAGGGCATATGGGAACCAAATTAATTTTATGTTGTATTGCACAATGTGTTGGAAGACTTTTATATTCTTTGAAGATGTCTTCATACCATTGTAGTACATTGTTTATCATTTATTATTGTGATGGGGTTGGCGCATTAGTGCACATTGCTAGCACTCACAATCTTACTTACACCAGTGCCTCTAGGTAGACTATGAGAAGCATGATTTTTTGCATGTGGGTAATGATCTTGCGACACTATCTAGTAGAGACCAAATCTAGTTTGGCCTATGATTTAGACTCATGGAGGTTGAAATATCATCTATTGGCATGTGATGTCTATCATTGTAGTTTGGAATGGTAGATGGAATCCCAATAATACATGTATGGTCTTCCAAGTAGTTTGTCACAAACTTCTAGAGGCACGATGTCACAAGTGATAGCATCCTACATAGGCTTCATTCCATACTTGAAAGTGCATTATTTTTTTACCTAGATTCTATTATTGTGTTGTAACCATCCTATAGAATAATTGGACTCATATGTATAACGGTAGAGATACTTAGGCACTAGAATACATCATGTGTGATGATGTTCTTTTGATTGTCGTTGTTGATGATTATGTAGATAGGTTGTTTGTTGACCTATCACTTCGAATGGAAGATACACTTATATTCCTCCAAAGCATCAATAGTCATGATGCTAGTATCGAGGCATTGTACCTCTTGATTAGTATCCTCAACATAGTCAAAATCTAATGTAGTTTGCGTGAACAAGGACTATTGGATGTGACATTCAAGATAATTGTGAGAGATGGTATGGTGATCATAACACCATCTATCACCTTTTTACTACCCTTGTCTTATCTTGGAGAATCTAGTGGAGATGTCCTAGGGCTTTGTATGATTGATTTGGTGTATCATGGCTACTTTTGCATGGGAGAGTGTTGTCTCTGTATGAAAGGCACATAGCTTGTCTCTTGTGCATATTTGTTCTTGTGCAAAGGGGAACTTTTTCTTAAAATTTTCCTTGGTCTCAAACTTGGATGCACTAAAATTCTTGTCCCAAGGTGTCTAAGGTTAAGAAATCCATTCTAGCTCAAATGGAAGGTGATAGTCTATTGATGCATTTGAGCAACCTATTCTACTCAAAATTGTTCTCATGCAAGCATGTGGAGAATTCATGGTACTTGATAGGAATATCTAGATTGACTTGAACTCTTAAAGCATTACAATATTATGTGATCTATGTAGAATTTTGTGGTGTTGATCCAAGGAGATTCATGAAGTCACAAAACTATACAAAGAGTTCTTGGCATTGTGTTTCCAAGGAAACATTGGCCATTTGTTGAATGATTGTTGAGACCTTTTGTGTGCACTCATTGACCATTTCTCTTTGATGTTTACTTGAACTTTCATAAATAGAACTGGGTGTGTTGAGTTCCCTTTGTTGTTGTGTGTGATTTTGAATTGGCATGAAAGAAGAGTTTTATCTCTAATATCGTTGATCCAATTTCCAAGGTGAACCTAGGGACAATCCTGCAAATTAGCTAGTAAAGAAACAAGATAATAGAATTCATAAATTAAAATAGATATGTAAACGAAAACACATTCAAATGCCATAGGACTTTGATAGATATGCCACTTCTATTTAGATTGAATAGGTGAAATATATAGGGGTAAAATGAGAATCTATTATCCTATTCTACTTTATGAAATGTATAAAGTAAGTATTTATATAAGTAGGCTACCAACTATGCTTCATGTATATGTTGACAAGTATCCAACACACATGGAATGTTTCTTATGAGGACAAGATGATGAAAAATGTCAAATCCATATGGTTCCAGTTGGATTTTTGTGACATGTGTGGATGCCACCATGTGTCGAATGTGTATGGTACTAGTTGTATGTGTAGGGAAATGAGGGCATCTCAAAACGTATTTCTAAGAAAAGTGGTGTCTTCGACAAATTTAAATTCTTTCCAAATGCTTCAAAAACACGCACAACTATGCCTTTAAAGCGGAAACAGACATAGAACATTTCCTACATTGACCCTTAGAGGAAAGCACAAGCGAACAATATCTAGTTTCAACAGCAGAGACATTAAACATGAAAGACAGAACAAGAACACAGATTTACGTGGGGGAAACCCTTATGGGTAAAAAACCCCACACTCCAAAAGCCCAGATCACCATTGTATTATTCAGCAACAGAAAAATAGTTACAATACAAAACTGGCAATAAGCCTTTACAGGAGATTTACATCTTGCTCCTTCTGAAGAATAGCTGACAGTATAACCTTCTCAGCCAGAACTTCCTTCATCTGAATTCTATTTTCATCTTCTTCTGAGTCCCTTCACATGCTGTTCACATGCTGCATACAACATACAGCATAAGACTTCACAGAAGAAGAAAACCAGAGGTCTCTCTCGAGAAGAACTCTCTCACACTTCTGACTCTATTACACAATTGCTTTTAGCAATCTAATCGATTCTCATGCAAACGACCGTTCATTCCAACTGCCCAGTATCGCTGACATCCAACTGTCCAAACCGTTCGCATAACTATCTAACCGTTCACATTCTCATAGGAAACTTTAGTCCCACATGCACAAGTTCTAGTTGGACATCCGGGTTTAAATGCCCGAACACACGTAAGATAATTGTCGGCGCTTTTGCCGCCGACGACTCCAGACTAAGTCTCATCAGAGTAACCAACATCATCGGTGAACACTTCAACACTCACTCCGACAGTTCCTTGTCTTACCGACGCCAACACAACGCCAACTCTTCATCGGAGTGACTTCTGCCATCGGAGTGACAATTCAAGGCTGAGCCGATAGAAGTTCTCACGCCGATGCCAAACACCAACTTCCATCAGGGTGACCAATGCCCATCGGAGAAACTTCCAAACGTCAACCCGACAAGGATTGTCATGCCGATGACCGTTCCATCGGAGAGACACCAACAATCGTCAAGACAAAACCAAACTTTGCCGAAGACCAATGTCTCACCGATGCCAAAGCCAATGTCGTCCATCGGAGAGAGAACTCAAGGCTTGGCCGACAGTGATTCTCACGCCGACGCCAACCCTTCATCAGTATAACATGAAGTAACGGGGAGACTTCTTCCAGCTACGCCGATAACACTACTCACTCCGATGATCTTTCATCGGAGTGACTCACGCCGACAAGATCGCTAACCCTTCATCCATCGTCGGTGTGACCCAACACTATCGGAGCTCCTACCACTAGCTTTACCGACGGTCAACCTCATGCCGATGTCCCACTACCATCGGTAAGACCTTGGAGATCGGCATAAGACACTGAACTCCTGCCGATAGTAAACTTCATGCCGATAGCTAGCCCTCCATCGGTGTAACCTAGCAGATCGGCCAAAGACCTCTTACTCCCACCGATACAAGGAGTCAAGCCGATAACAAAGGAAAACCAAGGAACCAATGAACCTGTAATTTGAGTCACTAGTACTCAACATTCTCCCACTTGACGAAGGAATTACAGGAAACCATCAATGCTCCATATCACAAAACCAAAGCTGATACTGCCACCACTCCACTATGCTCACATGCTCCACAGAAGTTTTAACAAAAACAACTTCAAAGCTTCCAAAACACAGCCATGAGAAACATCCTCCAGAAACAAGATAAACCATCAGCTAGAACAACAATCAGTAAGCTGACTGTACCCATCCAACTGAACATAAAACCCACATGACTGAAAATAGCACACATAGCCAGTGCTAAAACATCCAATCACTCGTACCTTAAAGGTATGAACATCAGTAGACTCATGCCACCTGCATATACACCCATCAACTGCAAATACAAGCTCCATATGTCAACTAGTCAAAGAAGACCAGACACATCAAGAACTCCCACTGCATGGATAATGCAGATCTGAAAAAGATCATGGCATACAAAATCCACCAATAGCATTACATAGAAAGTGTAAATATCATGTAGTACCAAGGAAACATCCACCATGATATGCAAATCAATAACCTGCAAGAACAACACCTCACAACCAGTCCAAAGTTCTCCAATTTCTCCACATCCAACAAAAGAAAGAGATAACAGAACAGAACCTTCATGCTGTCACCCAACAACATAAGTGAAAGCACATGACCACAAACTAGTGATCATTAGCTCCAACCAAATCTCAAAACAATGTAGTGTGAAACACACCATCAGAGAAACTAACTGAGACCAAGAGGAACACTGCACATCATATACCTGTAGACAATCCTTTTACATACACCTCTGAATGCCAACTGTGTCAAGTATGATCTCCTTCAAAACACCCCAAAGAAGAACAGCATAACAACATCCAAACAAACATTCAATCTCCAAGATCAACTAACATGGATGTAAGCTTCACAAACCAAAGAAGATCAAACTAATTCATTTCCCATTTCAGGAAATCAGCCCATTAACCATCTCCTAACAGTCCTCATCAATGAATGAAATCTCTAAACTCAAATGCACAAGGAGATAATCATGCTATTCATCTCTCACAATGAATCCACCAAAACCATCAATGAGCAGTTCAAGATCCATATCTATGAAAGAAAACATAAAACACCTGAGAGAAACAATGGGCTATACCTCTCAAGTGAAACTTGTCGAGTAGACCAAGAGTGGGGAAAGAGAATGTTCTTCCAAGATACCCAAGTCCCAATGACTGTCTCCAAGAACAATCTCCTCTAGATCTTTTCTTGAATTCACATTCAACCAAGGTAAAGACTCCTCGAACTTCCAGCTGTAAACTCTGATTTAGCACAACATATACAGTCTCACCTTATTCTCCATGTATCCATGAGTACCTTTGAACAATCACCTCATGCTGAACTCCAACTGCATCACTACAACACTATGAAGTAATCAAGCAAAAGATAAATGTACCCAAACATAGAGAAGTAACCAGACCACTGTCAAAACTCCAATCATCTGAATCAAGAACTTATCATGACATCATGATCTTACCATCTCCATTAGGAGATTCCATGCTCTAGGTGAACATAACCATGGTCTCTAGATCAATGTATCATATCAAAATTCAAAAGCAGAAATCATGATATGAAACAAACCAAAATTCTAAACCAACATCACCTGTCAAGCACCACCAACACCTTAGCCAAGAATTTCATGAATCCTCCATGACTCCAAGATGTTACTCATCCTCAAATAGTGCCCCTGCAAATGCGAAAGAACCCTTCTGCAACAACAGGATCAAAGAGCTCCTCCTAGTAACATCTGCAACACTAAAGAAGATCATTCACCACTAAGTGATGAAACACACAGTCAATGCTAAAGCTCCCACTGAACTGTAACAACAGAGCTTTCCAAGCATCCTGACCAAACATCTCCTAATCTGAAAATCTTCCAGGTCCACACATTAACATGTCCATGTGACTATAAAACCAAGTGACACCAAGATCTCCAAAACAAGGAATTAAACTATCACTGTCAATAGCTTACACAAACCTGTGTATTCAAGCTATACATGACATCATGATACACTTACTACAAGTCTCCATAACCAACTATTCAGATACTCTACAACATCCATCCTCTCATCCCAAAACAGTCACACCAATGCACAAGTGACCATAGACAAGGCCAGCTAACAAATCTGCATAAGCACTGAAACAACCTTGTGGATAAAGACAGTCCACATCCGAGTCATCTCACTGTAGCTTAATAGGTGATCAGCCCACAAAACTACATAACTCGTAGATCCAACCAATGTATCATGCAAACTCACTATCACACTGGAAACTGCAAAACTGAGATTTCAAGGAATAAACAACAATGTAGACAACAAGACTCAAGCATCAGAAAACTTACTTTTCACTGCTTCGCCCAACATGTCCACAACCAGAGCACCATAGTCAAGAAACTAGAAGCATTACCATAGAAATGCTGAGTGTCATATCACATACCAGTACTCCCATGTAGAGAAAGCATTTCACCTCCTCACACCATGCACAGAGCATGCATGCAAAACTGCAACTATATCATCCAGTAACATCCCAAAAGCCAGGGTCTAGAAATAGCTTAACTGCAGCTTCACAAAACCACAAGTTTTTCTTTTGATTGTGTAAAACCTGCAAAACCACTGTGTTTGAAACACACCCATGCACATCCATATCCACTTCACATCTGGAAAACCCAAAAGTTTGTAGCACAAACTCCATAACAGTTAAACCAAAATAATGTATCATCATGAATATGCATAACCATAGATTTTAAGGAAAAACTATAAAACCCCTCAAATCCAATAATCATGAATCTGAGTCATGCAAGTACAAAATATCCATTTAAGGAAACAACAGTTCAAGAGCTTCAGGCCCACTTGTAGACCAATCTCTCAAACCACCAACATGCACATGCATCCGAGAGAATCAGGCTATTACAGAAGCTCTCAGATCATCCAATGATCAACTCCAAAGCCTGCATGCAATCAGGGTAACAGAAAAATTATGCCTTCCAATACCAAGAACAGAACACCCAGCATAAGCACAATACTCCATGGCTGAGCAGTAACACAAAATTCTCCATAACATTAGAGAGCCTCTCACACAGACACCCAATATGAAAGTTACTGCAGCAACACAGCCTCAAAGCAAACCCCATGCAACAAGATTAAATACTGTCAATTAAGAGCCTCAAGCCACATCATGACCAGCTCCAGTCTCTTCACCATCCTTCAAGCACTGCTGAAATAGAAACACAAGATCAACTGCCAGACTTTCACTCAAACAAGGATCAAACAAACAAACATTTCCTTCAGATTTCCTCAAGCCTGTCACACTAAGAAATCATTACAGAAGGAATACCCAGACCTTATACACCAGGAACTCTTACATGCAAACACATGCAGCACACAAATGTACATATGTGAGCAACAAAGCATATCCCAGAAGAAGGCTCTGATACCACTTGTAGGGAAATGAGGGCATCTCAGAACGTATTTCTAAGAAAATTGGTGTCTTCGACAAATTTAAATTCTTTCCAAATGCTTCAAAAACACGCACAACTATGCCTTTAAAGCGGAAACAGACATAGAACATTTCCTACATTGACCCTTAGAGGAAAGCACAAGCGAACAATATCTAGTTTCAACAGCAGAGACATTAAACATGAAAGACAGAACAAGAACACAGATTTACGTGGGGAAAACCCTTACGGGTAAAAAACCCCACACTCCAAAAGCCCAGATCACCATTGTATTATTCAGCAACAGAAAAACAGTTACAATACAAAACTGGCAATAAGCCTTTACAGGAGATTTACATCTTGCTCCTTCTAAAGAATAGCTGACAGTATAACCTTCTCAGCCAGAACTTCCTTCATCTGAATTCTGTTTTCATCTTCTTCTGAGTCCCTTCACATGCTGTTCACATGCTGCATACAACATACAGCATAAGACTTCACAGAAGAAGAAAACCAGAGGTCTCTCTCGAGAAGAACTCTCTCACACTTCTGACTCGATTACACAATTGCTTTTAGCAATCTAATCGATTCTCATGCAAACGACCGTTCATTCTAACTGCCCAGTATCGATGACATCCAACTGTCCAAACCGTTCGCATAACTATCTAACCGTTCACATTCTCATAGGAAACTTTAGTCCCACATGCACAAGTTCTAGTTGGACATTCGAGTTTAAATGCCCGAACACACGTAAGATAATTGTCGGCGCTTTTGCCGCCGGCGACTCCAGACTAAGTCTCATCGGATTAACCAACATCATCGGTGAACACTTCAACACTCACTCCGACAGTTCCTTGTCTTACCGACGCCAACACAACGCCAACTCTTCATCGGAGTGACTTCTGCCATCGGAGTGACAATTCAAGGCTGAGTCGATAGAAGTTCTCACGCCGATGCCAAACACCAACTTCCATCGGGGTGACCAATGCCCATCGAAGAAACTTCCAAACGTCAACCCGACAAGGATTGTCATGCCGATGATCGTTCCATCAGAGAGACACCAACAATCGTCAAGACAAAACCAAACTTTGCCGAAGACCAATGTCTCACCGATGCCAAAGCCAATGTCGTCCATCGGAGAGAGAACTCAAGGCTTGGCCGACAATGATTCTCACGCCGACGCCAACCCTTCATCGGTATAACATGAAGTAACGGGGAGACTTCTTCCAGCTACGCCAATAACACTACTCACTCCGATGATCTTTCATCGGAGTGACTCACGCCGACAAGATCGCTAACCCTTCATCCATCGTCGGTGTGACCCAACACTATCGGAGCTCCTACCACCAGCTTTACCGACGGTCAACCTCATGCCGATGTCCCACTACCATCGGTAAGACCTTGGAGATCGGCATAAGACACTGAATTCCTGCCGATAGTAAACCTCATGCCGATAGCTAGCCCTCCATCGGTGTAACCTAGCAGATCAGCCAAAGACCTCTTACTCCCACCGATACAAGGAGTCAAGCTGATAACAAAGGAAAACTAAGGAACCAATGAACCTGTAATTTGAGTCACTAGTACTCAACAGTATGATCATGTATTGTGGCGTAGAGGTCATTCAATGACATGCATGTATGAAAGAATAACATGTGGTTGTTGATATTCTATATGTAAACACATATGGTCTAACTAAACACTAGCATGTACAAGGCCACAAGATGCATACAAGTAGTGTTGCATAGTTGTACATAAGAACTATACACGAAGGTGTGAGGATAATATTGCACATAGACCTATGAGGACAATATTGCACATAGGTGCATGAGTACTATGTTGCACGTGTCTAGCAAGCTTGAGTGTGTTGATGAAGCTACTAGAGAGGATGTGTGAGGTTGTACTCAGATCACCCATTGATTGAGCTTATTAGCACCAATCCATCCATCATAGGGTTATATGTCAATCTTTGGATCGACCTTGAAAAATCTTCCATGTGAGGTCTCTCCTTACACTTCTTCCATTTTCTCTGATTCTCTTTCTTCCTCATGTTCTTTCAAAGTTCTCAAATTAGATATCACGACCATCATTAGGCTTTCTAGTCTATCCATATTCTCTTCTATGCTCAAAATCCTTGCAATATATTCTTTTAAATCCTAAAAAGGTTCATCTCCATCACCTTCCCTTGTTATTAATTCTCTTCTCAACCACTCTTTAGATCCAATCTTAGGCTTGTAAGGAAATAAATCACTTCCACTAGATTTGGTGGATAGAATAGCTTGTCACCATACACAAAAATTCTTTCCCCAAAGGAAAGAACCACTCTAATACCAATATGATCTATAAATAGAGAGGGTATCCCTCAAACACTATTCACCAACTATGGATACTCACAATATCACCTCACTAACACCCCCTAATACATTGTAAATTACCTCTTAGATGTCTATTACAACTATCAAAATTTATTTAAGTGTTTAAGCATGAAATAGGTTTAAAACACAAAAGGAAAATATGGAAAAGATCACACATAACAAGACTAAACACAAGAATCACCTTGAAGAGACACTAAATTATGGAGAAAAGTCTAACAAAACTGGGCTATGATCCTTCTTCTAGTATCTTAGTCAAGTTCCAATGGTTCTATATTTTACCTAGGTCATATTTAGAACTCTATATAGTGATGAAACATAGGCTCATAACACTTGCAACCTTATTTGCATCTTCAAAACTCTTCACTATCCCCTTCTCTCACCAAGAAAAATATTTGTATGGAGTCTTCTCTCATGAGTTATGTACCCACCATACTTGTTAAATGAATTCGCTTACCTTTCCTATAGACTATCTAACCTTGAATATAGAATCCTAAACATTCAAAATGTAAGATCAACCGACAATATGCTCATATGGTCACATTCTATCTAAACTATAACAAAATCATGAGTTCTATTAGGGCTTGATTATGTATTTGTTGAGGTATTCTATCATTCACTATAATATTTTATCATTCACCATAGTATTTTGATTACTTTCCATAGTAGATAGTCATTCTCTATGAAAGATGAAGTGTTTGTTGTGGTATTTGACATCTTTGTCACCTGTGACAAGTAGTGAATTCACCAATTTTTTGTGAGTCATTTTTGGGCCTATGACTTTGTTTCAAAGATTCTTGTCCAGATGTCCCATATACTCTCTTGACTTCATTGAAGTCCCCAATGCCTTGTATTTTGATTAATTCTAATTCTCTAAGTATTTTAGGGTATTTTTTAATTGAGTGGAATCATTTTGACCCCTTGAACCAACTTTCTCAATCCATTTTTGGATCATTTAATTTCCTCTAAATTTTGGTAAACATATAAATTTCACGTCTATACTTCAGAGTTAGATCTTCTATTTTTATTTATTTTAGATATGTATACTTTGATTTTTTTCCATTATTGCTCAAATTTGTTTTCTCCTTGTGTGTATAGGACTTCAATTATGGTTTGGCCCTTAGTATTCTCACTCTTACGAATCCATCTCCCCTTGTTTATGATTCACTATTAAATATTTTCTATGAATTTCAATCAACCCCTATCCTTAACCTACATTCATTCCTATATCAAGGATAATGTGTTTTCACAATCTATTACATTGATTCTTGAGGACTTCAACATGTATAGATCATTTCTCATCTTTCATTTAGCTTGTTATCACCTTTCCTTCTATGGTAGAGGCTTCCTTTATTTATTCATGATCTCTATGTTGATCTTACTTAGGTTCTATGCCTAATGATAGTGATTTCCCCTTAAGTGCCTTTTATTATTCTCATGCGTTAGGATACACCTAATAAAGAGATATATGATGATTTCTTATGTGATATTTCTTCTTTGTTTTTCACTTCACATGATGTTGTTTTGCCTCATGATGATGTCATCTTTCAAGTTGATAACCACCTCATTATTCTTGATTCTTTATTATGTTATGATAGTATAGTTGGTGTTTCTAATGTGCACACAAATGTTCGAAGACATGCCAAGCAAGCTTACAAATGTTGATGCAATCAATATAATTGAGTCTAAGATTGAGACTAATGCAATTGAGACCGAGTGCTCTAGATGTGAATGTTTTACGTTAATAATTGATGATCCAAATGAACTAGGATGATGTCCTTAAAGCACGTTAAAATCAAGCACACAACTTGAGACTTTAGGTGTGTGAGCAAACAAGAAAACAATCATATTATGGTAAAGTCAACTCAGGAGTAAGAAATTTCAAATTTGAAAGAGGTAGACTAGGTCATATGTGAAATCCAGTCTAAAAGGGTATAAATCCCATTACTAAAACAATAAATAATCATATCTATAGGCATTAAATTCAAATAATTATATTTGTCTGAGAATAATTAATGTAAATTTGGAGGTTGACACCTAAATTTAATTGACTAAATCCATGGGAATGGGGATGCCAAAGTAAGTTCAATGGACAGTAACTTAAATTTTGTGAGGAGAGTCTAGTCCAACCCTTGAGAATGTCTAAAATGGAGTTCAATTTGTAAGCTTCTACGTATGAACACGCAATCCATATCCTAGTCAATTTTAAATAGAACAAGAATCCCTACTCAAAAACCATTATTAAAAAAGAATTTCTTGACTTCAATAATGGCGAAGAAAAACTATAAAAGACACTATTCAATGACAGGTAAAACCTAGTTAGAGAGAATGCTGATAGTTTATGACGTTGTGTGGTGAGACCATAGACGCCATGAGAGCCATAAGGGAACAGGACCTCTGACTTTTTCTAACAAATGACACATTCGTGACACAAAAATCCATTAACAGGTTGATACTGAAAAAAACAATTAAAAAATGAAAAGAAGAAATGGTCCAAGAATAGACTAATCAAAATTATTCTTATTCTCTCTGAAAAATGAATGCGTTTTGTTGGTTTTTCTGCTAAAATTATCTGAAGCATCATTTCTAGGCCTGCAAATCTTTATAATGCGTTTTTAACAACTATAACCAGGCGTTTAAGTAACATATTAACGTACAAACGACAAGTAAATTTCCAGTTTTTGCTTCAGCAAATCCTCGTATTGTTTCAGCACCTTAAACCTACTGAAAAAAGGAAAGATTTTGAGCATCTAAACCTACTGAAAAAAGGAAGAATTTTGACCATCTAAACCTACTGAAAAAAGGAGATTTTTTGGGCATCTAAACCTACTAAACTAAATTGATAAACTACATTACAGTCATGGAAATTTGAACAACCAGACTCTGTAATGGTTCAGGTGCCCCAATCCCACTAACTTAGAAAAAAACAAACATAAACGACTTGGGAATTTTTAACAATGTGATGAGCTCTTTATCATTATCCACAACCATAATCTACGTAATAATCAGTCACAGACAATTTTTGCAGCGTGAGAATATTTGTGTGTCGGATGATGATAGCATAAAATTTCCCTCCATTGTTTTCTTCTCTAATGTCAACTGCTTAATTTTATTATAGTCTTTAAGCTGATTAAATGAAAAAAAAAGATTCGGAGATTCTATCAAGGAGAGAAAAGACAAGGGCAAGGGCACATTGGATTCCAGGTGGCTTAGCAGACCTGATTTGGCGTTGGAATTTATATTTAATTAATAGGGCCCCACCAAACCCTTCTTCTTTGCTATATATGTTTTTCGCCGCCCATGTGAAAGGAATATGAATAGAGACCACTAGAGCCGTGTAGTTTTGCAGAGGAGTTGAAACGTTTTATGCGGCATTTCGTCAAATGTGAAGTGTGGTCTTGCTGCTTTTCCTTATTCCAAAAGTTACAGCTGCAATCAAGTAGTAGATAAATTTTTTTGGGGCTGGTCAAACCAACAGTTTATTTTCAATTTTGTTACTTTCCAAGTGGTAACGCCTCTGAGTGGGATACATGATTTATTTGCCTTGTTAGAACTGAAATCAAACTAGTGTGTTTATGACTTATGTGTATATATTAAGCCCTGCCTACCTTTTCAACAACAGTATCTATCCTAGTATTCACTAAGAAACGTGCAGGGGCAAAATTCCAAACCAGAAGAGTGCTTGAGAAGCGGAGGTATAGGCAGCAGACAAGGACTTGGTTGGCTTGTATAGAAACATATGTCTGCCTGCCTGCCCTGTTACAGTTTTTTGAGTTGAAACTTATATTCTTGAGCTTGTATTGTTGAAGGATTGGATTTCTTCAGTATTTTGGGTTAAACCCATTTCAAGAAGTTGTTGATTCAGAGATATAGAAATGGGCAGAGCACCTTGCTGTGATAAAGCAAATGTGAAGAGAGGACCATGGTCTCCTGAAGAAGATGCCATACTCAAACATTTTGTTGAGAAGCATGGAACTGGAGGCAATTGGATTGCTTTGCCTCACAAAGCTGGTATCTTTATCGTATACCCAATTTCATAACATTCATAATTTTATGTCAAGAGTGTTTTTTTTTGCAGTGCATCAAAAGGGATTAAGTATTGGACTTGACCCATTTCAAAACATTGGGTCTTTATATATTTAAGAGTGTTTTTATTCACAGTACCTCAAATTGCAATGCTTTTCTGGGATCCTTTCCCTGATGATGGATCCGGAAGGGAGACCTGAAACTGTTGGAATCTAATCAAAACAGTAGCTGGTCCCAGAGGAACATTGCAATTGTGTATTTTGCACTACTTGTTACGTCTTCCCGTTAGACAAGTGGCTAGATATATTATAGATGTCTTGAAGCTTGATTATAAGCATGTTCTGTAGAAACATAGAAAATGGCAGCAGGAATGCTTGCAGCAATGCCTATGTGTTTTTTGTTTTGGAACTTTACAAGACTTGCCTAGTCTAGTGCTAGATATATCGCAGTTGTGCCCATTAGACAAGAGGCTAGATATATCATAGAGGTTTTGAAGCATGAGTATATGTATGTTATGAAGAAACATGGTGAGTGGCAGTTGCAATGCTTACAGCAATGTCTGTGTATTTTATGTTTTCAAGTTTACATAGCCTGCTGAATCTGGTACTAGATATATCAAATATGTTTCAGAGCATCAAATGGTGTATTCATTTTACAAGAAGTGCATGTAAGCAGCAGATAATATACTTGGAAATTTAGTGTACATCCCATAAATCCAACAGGATCTCTTTAGCAAATAGCAAGAATATGATATTTTTCTGTTATATTAATCACAAGTAGGTTTCTTGCCTAAAAATGTTGAATATATATGGAGGAGGCTAATGAATCAATGCTATTGTTTTAAATTCAGGGTTGAGAAGGTGCGGTAAGAGTTGCAGACTAAGATGGTTGAACTATCTAAGGCCTGATATAAAACATGGAGGCTTTTCAGAAGAAGAAGATGCAATCATCTGCAGCCTCTACAGCAGCATTGGAAGCAGGTTTAAAGAATATTCATTGCTCTAGAAATGCATATTCAGTACTCTTTCTTATCAAGTCTGAAAGAAAGCATGTACAGAATAATGAAAGGAATAACTTAAAAAGGTTTTTCATTTTAGATAGATCTCTGCGTATGTTGTGACTCAAATTATATATGTTTCCATTTTTGGGGGTTAAGGTTTGTGGGCTGACTTTTTTAAAACTGTAAAATGTTGTGCAGATGGTCCATAATTGCAGCGCAGCTGCCTGGCCGAACAGATAACGATATCAAGAATTACTGGAATACAAAGCTAAAGAAAAAATTGCTTGGCAAAGGCGTCAAGGATGATCAGCAAACCAGGCGTCTACTGGCAAAAGAAGCAGCAGCTGGAATGAGGTTTAACAGTCATAATATTACTTCAGAAGCCATGTCTGCATCCAACACTTCAAGCCCATCTGTATCTCTGACAGATCTAGGCCAACAACATGCAAATAGCCCATATGCCCTAGAAGCCAGCAATGCCCCTATATTGCTTCAAGACCGGTCAAGCTCTGCCAGTTCTGAATCCTCAATGTCAAAAACTGCTACATTTAATGTGGGTAATGATCATTATGAAAGAGATTTCAGCCATAACTCAGAATATTCGAGCCTTACAAGCATCCTCATGAGGGCCCTTGAGAGCAATAAAAGTACTAACTGTTCACCCCACATCAATCTTTCTCAAATAACCCCTTCTCTTACTAATCCAAATGAAGCCCATGGTGCAGCATCCTTGTATGTTCAGAGGCCAAATGTGAATATCAAAGCTGAAACATTTGATCAGAATGATACCCAACTTGCCTATTCGACGCCACTCTGGGAAAGTTGCACTCCATATCAATCTGGTAATATGTGGATGCATCATGAAATTAATAATGGAGCTGATACAAATTTCGGCTACAGTCTTCCAGGAAATGATCAAATGAATGAGCTATTGTTCTACTCCCACAACAATAATAATAACTCAGTGCAGATTAAAGAGGAGCCTACTAATTATGGGGTGACACCCACAGAGGCCTACTGGGTTTCTCAACTAGCTGCTGCTTCTGCTTCTGATCCAAAGTCTTCTGCATATTCTTACATTTTACCTTCTGAAGGTAATAGTAATACTGCTTCACAAGGGATTTTTCAAGAGGGAGTTATCTATTGATAAACTCATCCTGAATGTATATAATGTATGCTTATTTCTAGAAATAGGAAAAAAAAAAAATGAAAACTTTCTACCCAGGATTGCTCCAGTCCATTCAAAATTTAGTTATAAATGAAAAATCTGATATTGTTATTCTGTGTTTGAGAATAAAATTGTACGTTGAAATACTGTGTTGCAGCATCTTCTTGTTGGAGTGTTGCTGCCAGGCCCATTTATTTTATTTATTTATTTTTGTTATAAATGAGAATATTCAGAGCACTTTTCAAGGTTGTCAGTCTCTTTGATGTTTGTGGATAGATTTATATTAGTTATCTGAATATGGTTTGGGGCGGTTAACATAAAATCCGAGCCTTAGCTGTCTTGATGATGTGTACAATTTAAGGATAGGCTTGGGGGGAACATTATTCACAAAGTAGAATAAAATATTATCTGAAAATCACTTAATTCCACTTCTCATGGCGTAGAAATGTTCATCACCTCTCTCTATGGAAAAAAAAAAACGTGGGGCGGCTCATATATGGTGGTCTGCTTTAGACTATCTTACTTATTGTCCTCTTTCTTTACCAGATTCCCAAGATTGGCTTTATCATTGGATTGAATAGAACCCACTAAATTTTTCTCAATGAAAACAGGCATGATTTAGTTTTTTTTATTTAGTTTTTGAATTCAAACTATGAATTGGGAAAGGACCTTATATCATTATGTTCATTGCAGCAGGCAGCTTGATGGCAACTTTTGACATATATGGTTAAAAGGACTGTTGGGTTTGGTCAGACCAAGTAATGAAAAGAGAAACCCTGTAGAAAGATTGACATAAAGGGGAATCAAATATGGGGAGAAGATAATTTGCTCCATATTCATTAAAATTCTGAATAAGATAAAAGATGCAAAGAACCTAAAGATAGTGAACATAAAGTAATTTGAAAGTGAAAGTCTAAAAGCAAGTGAGAGGAAAATGCATTATGTCAAGTACAAATACTCATCACATTTTGAATCTCACTGTATCAAAGATCATATTGACATTTCTACTCTACTACGATAAATATTATAATAGGGATGATCTTGTACTTACTGCCCAATCCTTTACTTATGGTGTTTCAAAGATATATTCCACAGCTTCTTCTCTATTAAGATGAATATTCTTTTGGAATGAATGTATCTTGTACTTACTGTCCAATCCTTTGATTATTATTCAGTCTTTTCTATCACATAATGTATGTATGCTTATTTCTAGCACTAGGAAAAAGGACTGAATAATAGAAATGAGTAGATTTTTAATTTTATTTAAAACATTTTAATTATAATTTTATATTTATTATTTAATTATAAATTTATAATTAATAATGAACAACAATGTAATTTTTTTTATAGATAAAAGGTGATGAGCACGTAAACATAAGTATTATATTAAAATAACGAAAGTTGTGAGAGGGTTATATATTACTAAATATCAGCTTATCTCCATGCCAATAAAAAGATTGTTTGTCATAGGGAGAGAAAAAATATGCAGAGATAAAAAAAGCATTAGTTCTAAAGGACTTGCTCATCCACTATATTCAAATCTATAACTACAAGACCATCAAGGTTAAGATTAACATCTGCATTTGGAACATCATCACCAGCACCATCATATTTTATTCATAATTTATACTTACAAATAGTATAGGATTAACATTGTAGGAAGAAAATAGAAGTTGATAAATTTAATATAATTAGTAATGAAATAATATAGTGTTTAAATTAGAATATTCTTATTATTTAATTATAATTAATTGAGAAGGATAATTATGTAGTATTTGCATTCTAAATAAGAACATTTTATTTATATTTATTCAGTCATTTTAATTGATTAATAAAGTTTATAATTAATCAAGTAAGATGAATATGAAAGATGATAATTTTTAATTTTACAATTAACAATGAAAGATAATAATAGTATTCTTTATCAAAAATACATCTTACTTTGTAATTTTGTATTTGTAATTCAATCATATGATTCTGAGTTTTAAAACTAGTTTAATATAAGATGAATGTACAAAATAACTAGTATATTTGTATTTTAAAAAATATATCTACAATACGCCGAGAGATATCTTAAAGAGACTATGTTGCGAGACTTTTCATATTCTTCAAATGTAATAAAGATTTCACTTCATAACTACCAAAGTTTTGGAGTTCATTAGTTTTCCATAGTCCATGGTGTTGTAATGAATGCTTCTGGATTAAACTGTGTAAGTCCTCAACGTTTCGGATCACACACAGTGATCCATCATCAGGAGAATGTGAGCAAGAGAGTAAAATTGAGAATGATGGATTGCAGACCAAAGCAACTTAAAAAGAGGGAAGGAGAGAGGTTACACAGACTCCAAGAATCAAAGGAGCAAAATTAAAAACAAAATGAGATTAGAGAACTAGTGAAAAGGGAAAAAAGAAAATTAAAAATAAGAAGGAAGGATAAAAAGAGAAATAAATACATATGATATAAATAAATAATAATGAAAATAATCAATAGTTCAACAAAAAAAAAAATACAAAGAAAAGAAGAACGGAAAAAGCAAAGAAACAACAAAAATATAAAAATGCAAGAATATATATATAATGGAAGGTTGCCGCTCGACTTACTCACTCATCAATCTTAATAAGGTAGGGGGCGATGAGAGAGAACCCGGGGGATTGGAAAACCCTTGAGAACCGCGCCCGATTGATTGATTTCTCCATCCCTCTCGTACCGTACTCGGGATTAGTGGTAAGTTTTTTTCATTTACAGAATATTCGAATCAGACCCTGGTGAACTGGGGTGGGAAGGGATGCATGAGATAGGTCGACAACCCGTAGCTAGCTCCAATCAAGGATTCTAGTTGGGCGGGGGACTAAAGCTCCTCAAGGTTGATCTATATATATATATATTCTTGCATTTTTATATTTTTGTTGTTTCTTTGTTTTTTCCGTTCTTCTTTCTTTTGTGTTTTTTGTTGAACTACTGATTATTTTCATTATTATTTATTTATATCATATGTATTTATTTCTCTTTTTATCCTTCCTTCTTATTTTTAATTTTCTTTTTTCCCTTCTCACTAGTTTCCTATTCTCATTTTGCTTTTAATTTTGCTCCTTTGACTCTTGGAGTCCGTGTAACCTCTTCCCTCTTTTTAAGTTGCTTTGGTCTGCAATCCATCATTCTCAATTCTACTCTCTTGCTCACATTCCCCTGATGAAACGTTGAGGAAAAATAACTTACACAATTTAATCCAGAAGCATTCATTACAATACCAAAGTTTTTCTATTTTTCTATCCATTTGGCTAGAAATTTATTTATTTTTTGTTTAAAGTGATAAAAATTTCACTCCATAACTACCCAAGTTTTTCTATTTTTCTATCCATTTGGCTTCCACAAATTTATTTATTTACACATTTTATGAATTTTATTTACTTGGGAATCTGAATCTTAATTGTTTACAGGAATCTGAATCTTTCAGCGTTGCTGTGAGTGTAGAACGCCTCTCGGCGTAATAAGTTTATGTAATTTTTTTCAGATTTAAATCAAAATATCTTACTTATAATTAATCATTTGATTAAGAGGTTTGAAATTATTAATATAAGATGAATAAAAAGATGATAAATTTATAATCAATAATGAAGTTAGTGTAATATTTTCTACTTTAATAATTATTTCCATTATAAAATTACGACTATAATTTTAAATTGATTCTGTTTTTTTTACGACTGCTGATTTCATTTCACCTTTTCAATAAAATTTTATATTTAAATTAGAATATTTATTTATGATATTTTAATTATTCAATCATATAAATATAGAGTTTACAATAGTTTAAAACTAAAGCAGTACAATTAGTGAGGGCGATGGAATGTTCTTTGATTCCACCATTCACCAAAGTTCATCAAATCCTTAGAGGTACAATATATACAGGATAAGCTCATCCCTCAATCCTTAACTCTCAACCAGCTTAGACTCATGCTCCTATAGATCAAATTAAAAAAATGAAGATGTTAATCCTCATAAAAATCTCTTAAATAAGAAGTGTTATTTAATGAAAGTCTAATCAGCAAAAGGTTATATCTCCTACAGATCTTACAGTAGATGGAAGAGTGAAACAAGGCTCTGACAGGATTCCTAGATCCAAGAGACAAAAGTCTGCATATATATTGCTCCTCTTCTCCAGCGTGTTAATCTTGTTTAATGAAATATTCAAAAAGAAAAAGTGTGTGTATTTCTTTATAGGTAAAAAAATAAGTCTATTATCATCTGTATTATTAAAATATTGCAGGCATACTTTTAAGAGAGCCTGAAACAAATAAGATTGTAATATTCAACAACTTGAACATGCCTCCCAAACAGCTTGCATTGGATTTAAGCCTTTTTTTTCTAATAAAAAGTTCATCAGCACGTAAACAACCCAACCAGCGAATCTTACAAATTAATACAATGCAAACAAACCATTCTTAATTCATTCAAAGATATAGAACTAAAGTTATTCTAAAACTAAACAATTATTACTACTCAATAAAACATCTCATTGACAGATGTGCTCAAATGTTTGATTGCAAAAGCCAACAGTTACAGGCTATGAATAGCTGGCAGAACTTTTTTTAAAGCTCTCATTTGATTAAATATAGATTTTTCCTGGCATACAAAGTTTTGTAAGATATACCGAGTGGAAGTAATTAGATTCTGGATAAGGCCATAAAGTATAAGGAAATTCTTTAAGCCCATTTTAATATATATGGGTGCATGTTTCTGGACAAGCAACAGCTGCACCTTTCCCGGCAGTAAAGTAGACTAATGCTTATGCGTGCACAAGAAGGTGCACAGAAATTTCTGCATGCTCAGTGGGTAGCGTAATGTCTAAGAATTTGGTGGATTGTTTTGATGATGTGGAGAAATCAGAAAAAAGAATAGATTTCCACAAGTTTGTATACAACACGCGATGGACTTTCAAATCTACCTTGACAGGCTTCATTACTTACTTCTTGGTCAGTGAAATCAAAGTTTTGTACTTGGGTGAAGAATGTTCAATGAATTCAAAGGAGTTGGTCAAAAACAATGGTGGAAAAATGTTTTTTCAATTCTCTTTTGTTTACTGAGTTTAAAATGTGGGGAAATGTGGGAGACAAACGGAGAAGATTTTATTGCAGTGCCAAACAAGCTAACTCTATAAATGTAATTTATAGACTAGGTTGAGGAAAGAAAACATTCTTCACCAATAAGAATGAGAACACAGTCTTTTTCTTAGATCAGTTAATAATTGACTCTTTAAAATAAATATCACATGTTTAAGCATACAAGTGTGTTGAGGTTAATGTTTTAACTAAATGTTTAATTAGCTGTAAAGAAAAGAAATGCTTTGTTAATTAAATAAATGTATTCAATTAACCTAAAAATTAGTTTAGATAATAAAGTTGGGATAGATAATAGAATTGAAATAAACATGATAATTAAACAGGAAGATAGTTGTACTTAGCTCTAAGATAATGTTGATGGTGTCATTCTAAATCAGCTCTCTATTATTAGAAAATTAATTACTTTAGTCTAATGAGTGTCTCTTAGTCTAAACTACCACAAAAATGATGCAAATCAACTTCAATCCCCACAAATTCAATCTCAATTGTGGCGAACTTGATTTGACATGCAGAATTGATCTAAGCCACATGAAACTAGCACCAAAAGATTGTCTTACCTTCACCTTTAATATATATAAAACTATCAAAGTGGTGTCTAGAGACATCATTGAGGAGCTAGCCAACTTGATAGATGAATGAGTTCTCCTAGATCAAACTCTTTGGTGGACCAAATGAACGATGATTAAATATATTGAAGACAACATTTATAAACATGAAGGTTGCCTAGATGATATAGATTTGGTTTAGGTTTACTTCCCTTTAGAACTGAAGTGCGCTCTAACAATCCACGTTATTTTTCAACATGTATTTAAGTGTGCAATGAATGACTTCAAATAACATGACATAACAACATATAGCTCATGAAACTTTTGGTAAGTCAACTTATAGTTCAACTAGCAAAAAAGTGTAGGAAAGTTTAAATTTCAATTTAATGTCCTAGGTTTCAAGGGTCATTTATGTGCCCCTTGAGATTGACCTTCGTCAATCCTATATCTTGTAGTAATGATCTAAAAGGATAAATTGTTTATTTCAACACAGAGAGCAAATGTATGCAAATCAATGCAAATGAGGTGATAGAGGGATGAATAGGGATGAGGCTACGAGCCAATCCTAACACAAGAGCATGCCACTTGCCAATATGTTAATGTGTTAAGGCATCCTATCAAGGTCCAGGCACAAAACTAAATGGGAATTAGCATGGGTATGCTAATTTCACCATTGCACTATTTTGTGTGTAATTAATTAATTCAAAACAAAGTTTGGATTACATATTTTTGACCAAGTTAGGTTGGCCAAAGGATTGTTTATTAATATTGTAAAAAGTCGTAGTAAAAAATCCATAACTAATTATTTACTTACAAAACAGTTCACAAAAATATGTGTCACATCTACTTGTGTGTGGCTCTTTATTTATATCTAAAGATTCAAAAAAAATCAGCTCATACTTAGGTTGGCTAAAATGACACCTACTTTTGTTTCAAAAAATTCAATTTTGTGCTTCATTATTCACCTAATTAATTTATTTTTTCAAAAAAAATAGTAGCCCATAAACTACATTTAGTCTTCTACAAATTGTATTCCTTCATTTTTTAGATTGTGTAGATAACCCATTCAAATTTTCATGTGAACTTGCTTAAGTTTATTTTTTAGTATTTTCACTACCACTTAGAGGTATTGTTTGGTCCATCATGATCTCACACTCACCCTTGCGGCACCACAATTCTCAATGTACGATGGAAAGGGAGACTCCAATACACACTTGAGGTTATGTGCAATATCATGCATGGATTTTTTGTATGAAGATAGGTTATTGACTAAGCTATTTCCAAGGACTCTTAAGGATTATGCTATAAAATGGTTCTTTTCACTGCCTCATGGGTCTATCCATACATTTGATGATTTGACAAAGGTTTATTGAAATAATTTAAAGTTAATATGGGTATTAGAGGTATTCTAAATCCAACCGACTTCAGTATGCCCAAGAACCCAATTGCATCAATGATTATGTCATAGGATTCTAGTCACAGTATTCTAAAATGATTACTCCCTTATAGGATCTTGAGTTGTAAAACATCTTTGTTTTAAGGGACTTGTGTGTTTTAATTGCACTCTCTTATATTTTTCCAAGATGGCTCTTCCTTTTAATTATGTTTGGACAATCCATAGTTTCCTTTGATGGATCTCTAACTCCATTCTCTCTAGAAAATCCACTTCTCAAGATTTAACATATCCATCTGCGTATTGGTGGAACATATTCATTTTTAGTTTGCAAAATAAATGTAAGGCATAAATTTCTTTTCCTCAAACTTTGCTTTTGTTGGCAAAACCTTTTTGAGCCTTTTGTTGACTTAGCACATCAAACACTCATGGTCAATAATCCATCATCAAATCTAATTGTGGAAAGGTTTTCCCTCAAGGCAACACAATTCATCATGAACCTTGCCTCACTCTTTGTTTTAAAAGATTTTCCTTTTGTGGAAGGTTTCAAAGGCATTTGCTTGGCTAGTAGTTTCACTTCTTACTAGACATTGATCTTAGCAAATTGGATTGCCCAAATCCTCCATAGTATCCAAATCACATTAGGCCAACCCACGGTCAATTCTATTTGTGAGAATTTATTTGTCCATAGAGATCTTCATGCCTCTTCTAACGCCAACATGTATATCACTCCTATTTAAAAGCTTCTCTACTTCAATCCAATCAACAGATTTAAATTTAAGTGGTCCCATCTTGAGTCTAACATTCATCTTAACAAACCTAGCAATCTATCATTGGAGCAGTTTCACCCCATGCACCTACAAATGTATAAAATCTATTTTTTAGTTGAATCTCATGGGCTCTTTTTGTGTGATCTTTACTGATAAACAACCCAATCACAAAAGACCATCATATGGAGCTATTGAATTATCAACTGCCTACACATGCATCAAAAAAGGTAGAAGACAGTGAAAATGCTTCCTATAGTAATCAATAAGGATATAATTTATACATAGAAAATATGATCAAATAGTTTATAAAATAAATATACACAAAAAAAACATTCACTACATAACACAATGTTTACCCTAGGAAAATCATTTTGGGAAAAATACCAGCCTCCAAATCTTGAACTAATGTATTCATAGTAACAAGAATAGTTACAATATAGTAGTAGTCTCAAGACTTCATATGAGAAAGACTACTACAAGTCTAAAGAAATTCCTATAGCATAACCCCCTACAAATCACATTATACAACATATCCATACCAAGCACCAATATATGGGAGAAACAAATTAGGAAACTAGGGCTGGTAATCCACAATCAATGGGCCAATACCATGACCTAAAAATGGCACCTAAACCAAGGGTCCAAATTCTAACACCTTATTCCAAAGGATTTCATAGGCTACTTTTAGCATATTCTCTTACATGTGTCATAATCTATCATAACAAGTCATACCCACCTTCTCAAGTTGGGCACTCCATTTTGGTCCATTATCTCTATTCAAATATCCCTTATTACACATCATACTTACATGTCATAGGTCAGTCAACAAGTCAAGTGCACTATGTAACTTGTCTCTTGCATACTCTTACACATCATAAAATTATCATAAGATCTTTTATTCATCTTACAATGTCATAAGTTTATCTTCCACATCCCTATGATATTAGATGCTCTTAAACTTCTTTACACACATCTTATATTATAATGCATGTCACATAATGCCAAAACAAAGTGGGACACCCTTTTCCATGAGGGCTTCGATGAAAGTTCAAAGTTGTATCCCACTTTAGGCCATCTTATCAACACAAATGAATTTAAGAATTTCTAACTGAAACTCTTTTTAGTCAAACATATGTTCTAGATGGATTTATTCTAGCTAAATTAGATCTAGGACACAACTTTTCCAACTAGAAATGTCCACTAGATGTACATATGTAGCATCACCTTGGGGCCAATTTATAAAAAAATGAATTTATTTGAAAAACTTAATGTTCTCACAACTTTTACTAATATAAACAACATTTTAAAAAATTCTAAAAATACCCTTTTGTAGATCTATAAGTGTAGTTTTTAAAAATAGAATTTTTTAATAGTTTAATTAATGTTTATATTTTCTTTTTAATTTTTATTAAAAGTAGATCATCAACACAAAACTATAAGGTTGATTGTTTTCTCAAGAAAAAATACTAAAGTTTTTTTAAAAATTTGAAAAAAAATATGATGTACTAGAGGAGATATTCCATGTCAAAATGATATAATCATTATTTATTTTGGATAAATAATTAAGACACAAAACAATTATGTTTCAGTACATACAACTTTCAAGGTTCATTTAAAAATGTATATTTATCAAAATGGGATAAAAAATAATGCATGCACTATAAAGTTTCAAGAACTATAAAGGGTAAGTGCAAGAAGATGGGGGGCCAAAAAGGGGTCTTAAGTGGCCACTTTTTTTCTGAAATCAAGAAATACTGGCCTTGGATGAGAAATTGAGCATAGTTACACTCAAAATTTGGAGATGCAACCAAAACAATGTTCGTAGTGCTCCGAGTCTACTTTCTAAACTACTATTTTTTTTTTTTAAAATGGCATAGATTAAGGGGTTCAAAAGAGGGAGCCACATAAATTGGTGTTGTTTCTGTCAAAAAAACATAACATAGCATGTTTTGTGGCTCCCTCAAAAGGTCAACTTTTTTTTGGTATTTTTAAAATCGCTTTGGTGAGAAATTAGCTAATAGCATGTAGTTTATGCCCGATTTTTTTGATAATTTTTTGATGAATATTTGATTTTTTACTAATTTTCAAAGTGGACACATCCTAAAAAATAGAATTTTGGCCGTGCTACGCCTATAAATTTTGAAAACTAATTGAAAATTATTTTTTTCTTTTTTTAATATTTGTAGAATGGAGTCTAGTTTCTAAATATGTAATTTTTTTGAAATTTCAATGAATAGTTAATTTACAATGAAAAAAGACCAAACAGTGGTTGCCCAAAAACAGACACACAAATAAAAGAAATTAAAGATGAAAGGCTTAACATTGTTAAAATGTGAAAAAAATCACATCGTCAAATAGCCAAGAGAAAGCCTAACATTACCCAGGGGTTCGATTTGTTCGACGTTGAAACACGTGCAAATCTGAGGGTTAGCACGAACGAAATTATGTGAAATCTTGAAGAATCTCGAAAAACACGTAGGTGACTGTTCAAAAGGCACTCCAAGCCTTTGGGTTGGACATCCAAAGCAAATCCTAAGCCCAAGGCTTCGGATTCCCAAAGCAAGACATAACGCGAGTGCGTTATGTTTTGCTTTGCATTTTTCCTTTTCCGCAAGTCCATTGTTTGTCATGTTTGACATAATGCGAGTGCATTATAACGCGCTCGCGTTATGTTTCCCTTAAATTTTTTTATGTTCAAGGCTATTAATCATGTATGTATGTATGTATGCCTATATGTATGTATGTATGTATCTATGTATCTATGTATGCCTATATGTATGTATGTATAGTGTCGAGGGCAGAGGAGGGTAGAGATGGGAGTGAGCCAGATAGGGGAGGAGAGGGGTGGATAAGGATTGATTGATTAAGGTTTAAGGCTGAGGGTTGAGCATTTAGGGATAGGATTTAGAGTTTAGGGATAAGGGATTAGAGTTTAGGACCTTGAGGGATTAGGGTTTAGGGTTGAGGCTTTAGGGATAGCGTTTAGGGTTAAGGGTCGAGGGATTAGGTTTAAGGTAGAGTGTTGAGGGTAGAGGGATTAGGGATTAGGGTTTAGGGTTGAGGCTTTAGGGATAGCATTTAGGGTTAAGGGTCGAGGAATTAGGTTTAAGGTAAAGTGTCGAGGGTAGAGGGATTAGGGATAGGGTTTAGGGTTGAAGGTTTAATGATTTAGGGTTAAGGCTTTAGGGATGAGGGTTAAGGGATTAGGGTTTAAGATATAGTGTCAAGTGTCGAGTGTGTAGGGATAGGTTTTAGGGTTCAAGTTTTAAGGGTCAAGGGTCAAGGGATTAGAGTTAAGGGTTGAGGGATTAGGGTTTGACGTTGAGGGTTGAGTACATTGAGGTTCGAGGGTTAAGGGTTTCAGGATAGGGTTGAGGGTCGAGGGATTAGGGTTAAGGGATAGGGTTGGAGGGTTTAGGGATAAGGGATTAGGGTTTAAGGTATAGTATTGAGCTCGTTGAGGGTCTAGGAATAGGGATAGTGTTTAGGGTTTAGGGATGAGGGATTAGAGTTGAGGGATGACGGATGATGGATTAGGGTTTAGGGATAAGGTTTAGGGTTAGGGTTGAGGGATTAGGGTTTAAGGTATAGTGTTGAGGGTTTAGAGATAGGGTTTAGGGTTGAGGGATTAGAGTGAAGGGTTCAGGGATTAGGATTTAACATTGAGGGTTGGTTTAGGGTTTAGGGTTTAGGGATAGGGTTGAGGGTCGAGGGATAAAGTTAAGGGTTGAGGGATTAGGGTTTGACGTTAAGGGTCAAGGTTTGAGGGTCAAGGGTTTAGGGATAGGGTTGAGGGTCGAGGGATTAGGGTTAAATTAGAGTGTGGAGGGTGTAAGGATGAGGGATAGGGTTGGAGGGTTTAGGAATAAGGGATTAGGGTTTAAGGTATAGTATCGAGTCTGTTGAGGATTTAGGAATAGGGATAGCATTTAGGGTTTAGGGATGAGGGATTAGAGTTGAGGGATGATGGATTAGGGTTGATGGATTAGGGTTTAAGGTATAGTGTTGAGGGTTGAGGGTTTAGGGTTGACGGATTAGGGTTTAGGGTTGACAGATTAGCATTTAATGTTGAGGTTAGGGTTAGAGTGTCGAGGGTAGAGGGATTAGGGATAGGGTTTAGGGTTGAAGGTTTAAGGATTGGGGGTTGAGGCTTCAGGGATGAGGGTTTAAGGCTTAAGATATAGTGTCAAGTGTTGAGGGTGTAGGGATAGGGTTTAAGTTTTAAGGGTTAAGGGTTGAGGGATAGGGATTAGGGTTTAAGGTATAGTGTTGAGGGTTGATGGTTTAGGGATAGGGTTTAGGTTTGAGGGATTAGGGTTTAGGGTTGATGAATTAGGGTTTAATGTTGAGAGTTGAGGGTTGAGGGTTGAGGGTTGAGGTTGAGGGATAGGGTTAATGGTCAAGGGATTAGGGTTAAGTAAGAGTGTCGAGGGTAGAGGGATTAGGGTTAAATAAGAGTGTCGAGGGTAGAGGGATTAGGGTTTAAGGTATAGTATCGAGCCCGTTGAGGGTCTAGGAATAGGGATAGCATTTAGGGTTTAGGGATGACGGATTAGAGTTGAGGGATGACGGATTAGGGTTGAGGGTTGAGGGATTAGGGTTTAGGGATAAGGTTTAGGGTTGACGGCTGAGGGATTAGGGTTTAAGGTATAGTGTTGAGGGTTTAGGGATAGGGTTTAGGGTTGAGGGATTAGAGTCAAGGGTTGAGGGACGTTGATGGTTAAGGGTTTAGGGTTTAGGGTTTAGGGATAGGGTTGAGGGTCGAGGGATCAGAGTTAAGGGTCGAGGGATTAGGTTTTGACGTTGAGGGTTGAGGGTTGAGGTTCGAGGGTCAAGGGTTTAGGGATAGGGTTAAGGGTCGAGGGATTAAGGTTAAAGTAGAGTGTGGAGGGTATAAGGATTAGGGATAGGGTTGGAGGGTTTAGGGATAAGGGATTAGGGTTTAAGGTATAGTATCGAGTTTGTTGAGGGTTTACGAATAGGGATAGCATTTAGGGTTTAGGGATGAGGGATTAGAGTTGAGGGATGATGGATTAGGGTTGAGGGTTGAGGGATTAGGGTTTGACGTTGAGGGTTGAGGGTTGAGGGTTGAGGTTCGAGGGTCAAGGGTTTAGGGATAGGGTTGAGGGTCGAGGGATTAGGGTTAAAGTAGAGTGTGGAGGGTATAAGGATTAGGGATAAGGTTGGAGGGTTTAGGGATAAGGGATTAGGGTTTAAGGTATAATATCGAGTCTGTTGAGGGTTTAGGAATAGGGATAGCATTTAGGGTTTAGGGATGAGGGATTAGAGTTGAGGGATGATGGATTATGGTTGAGGGTTGAGGGATTAGGGTTTGACATTGAGGGTTGAGGGTTGAGGTTTGAGGGTCAAGGATTTAGGGATAGGGTTGAGGGTCGAGGGATTAGGGTTAAAGTAGAGTGTGGAGGGTATAAGGATTAGGGATAGGGTTGGAGGGTTTAGGGATAAGGGATTAGGGTTTAAGGTATAGTATTGAGTCTGTTGAGGGTTTAGGAATAGGGATAGCATTTAGGGTTTAGGGATGAGGGATTAGAGTTGAGGGATGACATATTAGGGTTGAGGGTTGAGGGAATAGGGTTTAAGGTATAGTGTTGAGGGTTTCTTTTGTCAAATGTAGATTTATGGGTTCGATTATATTGATTGCCTCTCCAGTTTTGGGGTGTGGATGTTTTGGAATCAATCAGGAAGTCTTCAGGAGACTTTGTGGAAGTGGATTGGAAATCGCTTGATAGAACCCCTGCTTTTATGCTTGGATAAGGATTTGTCACAAACTAGAACTTCTGCTTCCAAAGAAGATCTGTCTTTCTTCCTCGATGGGCATTTTCTATCAAGAACTTGATTAAAAGGGCTTGCCCCTTCATTGTTATGCCTATCATATGGCAGAGCATCTGGCAAGCTCTTACAGGAAATAGAAAAAGTTCTCCCTCAAAAACCTTGTGGTCATTCAAGTCTGAAGGGGAAGGTTTGGAAAGAGATATGATCAATGCAAAGGATGTGATCAATCTATAGCAGGACAAAACGCGAGCGCATTATAGCACGCTCGCGTTTTGTCTTGCTATTGAAATGGTAAAAAAGTGTTGACCCCTGTGATCCAGGCCCACATGCTCTATTTTCTTACTGATTCTGCGCGTGCTCTGACAAAAAAGAAGTGCTTTCATGCTGTTGGGAAGTTCACATACACATTTGACACATTGTACCACCTTTGCATGATCTTTCCACCACCTTTTCTGCTTTGCCAACTTGAGAAGGAGGAAATAACATAGTTTTCACACCAAGTTTGATATATATCTATTCAAGTTTCAATTTTTGTAGTGTTGCAATGTTAATTGTGATTCAATTTTAAGAATTTAACATTAGAGATTGGTTAATAGTATTGTTGTTAGTAATTATATTTGAGTGTTATTCAATTTAATATTGAAAAGGAAGCAAGTGGTGAAAAACTCAAATTGTTGACGAGTTTGATGCAAGAAGAAAAAAACACTACATAATTGGGTACTCTCTCCAATTAAATCTTCATTTTTTAGGTATGTCAAGTCTTTACATGCATGTTCTTTACATTTTCCTTATTTCAGATTGAATTACTTTATCATGCTTTATCATACATGTTTAAAATAGACACATTCCAATCAAGAAAGCAGCCTACAATCTCACATGATGCCATGTATATTTTCTACACTTGGGCTCTTTAATAATTATGTGTAATAAACATACCTTAACATACCATGATGTCAAACTATACAAGAATAAATCCTTACAACATAAAAAAATACAATCCCACTATTATCTTGTATTCATTTCTTAGGAACTAATATTGGTCTCGTTATCATGCTACAGACAAATTCTCCGTCATGCCGAGGAAACGATCAAGAATTAAACCAACACAGGAAGAGATAGAAGCTAAGAATGCGAAGAAAGCAATGGCTATGAGGGAACTTCGTGAGAAGAGGAAATTGGATACGATAAAGGAAGACATACCAATTGAAGAGGAACCACAACCATCACAAAGAGATATGATATTAGCGGCACAAAGAGAACAAATGCAAAAACTTCGTGGTACGAGAGATTTGAATACCATAGTTGGAGACACGTCCTCTACCGCAAGTCAACATGTAGGGACACCATCTACCACATCTCAAGTTGAGAGTACATCATCACTCACATGTGATGAAGGAGGTACGCCATCGTTCCCACCTCAACCTCAAGGTATGTCATCTATTCCATCTTCGATCGAAGGTATGCCATCTAACCAATCTCATTTAAATATTGATGAAATTCCTAATGTTGAGATGAATTTACCCAACTTAACACCACCTAGAATTTTGCATAGAAATCCAAAGTATTTGATTGATATTGATGAGAATATTTTGCAGTCAATGGAAGGTAAGATTCCAAAATGCACTTGTAGAAGATATGCTAATAAGATTTGGAGATTGTTCTTTGAAAAGTTAAATGAGACTGCAAGATGTCAACTATTCATTGAAATGATGCGAAGTATAAAGTATAGGTCTATCATGAAGATTCTTGGGTTGAGAACATTAGAGGCTTCAAGTAAAAAATCTATTGTCAAGAATCTAATGAGTGTGTATGAGAGTGTGGGTAACACCTCACGCACAAAAGATAGTAATGCAACACGACGTGTGATTACATCGACTATAGTAAGTATTCAAACGAGGAAAGCTCGTCTCATTAGAAAGACGAGTCAAGAATTGAGAATTAATAGGAAAACTTTATCAAGAGCCATTGGAAGACGCAAAAGAATTAAGGACACTAATGCCAATGAATTATGGGCATTCTCGGGGAGACTACCACGAAAAGATAAACCAATTGTTGAAGCATTGAGATCACTAATTGAAGACTTTTGGAAGAATTACACAAGGGTATCTCTGAATCAAAGGGATGTGGTAAGAAGGAGAATTAGTAGTCAAAACCGCGAGCCACATCCAAAGCATTTTTTGGATGAGACTCAAACACAGTTTTATGGTAAATTTCTAGAGAAGTGTCCTCAAATTAAAATTTGTGAAAGATATTTTGAAATGCTAAAACCATTCTATGTTAAGATAAATCACAAACGCACTACTTGTTGTTGTAGATTACATATTGAATTTTCTAACTATTTTGTTGCTTATAGGTCTATATGTTTAGATATGCATACTAACAATGATTTGCAGGGTTGTGCCATATGTGCCCCACCAACATCTTCAAGAGACTTCATATCAAGAATTTTATGTGAAAGAGAGGAAGGTCAAATATTCTACAAGAAATTATGCTTGGATGGCACATGTCATCATTGCGGTGGCTTGCAACATTTGCCAATATGTGAACATATGGAAAGAACACATGCGATTGGAAACGAACTAGTAGAGTTTGGTAAGTATAAAACAGTGGCATACAATACAAAAGATGGTAAAGAAGCAAAGAGGTGTGAATTGGTTATTGAAAAGATTCCAGTGTATCAGTTTATTCCTATATTTCGTGACAACATAGTGTATGAGTATGCAAGACATGCCCATAGATCTCGATGGTTGGACTTGCAATTCAAGTTATGCAAGGACACATTTCCGGTTGGTAGCATTGTTTCAGTCATCGACTTTGCAGAGAACTACAGTCTACAGCCACAGCGTGAGGTGCAATCATAATATTACAACTCCACACAGGTTTCTATATTTGTGCACATCGCATTCATTCATGCGAATGATAGTATAGAGGATGACAGAAAGATCATAAGGGAGTATAATTTCTATATTAGTGATGATCGCACACATTCTACGGAGTTCGTGCAAGGTTGCTTTCAGGTGTTCTACAATGATTTGGCCAAAAATAAATTGGAGGCCCCTGTTATAGATGGAGAAAGCATCGAATACCCTACAGGCTCAGTGGTTATTACTAGAACATGGCTTAGAAGGTACCCACATAAGAGTGTTAATATTTGGCTATTTCAGGACTTTGACACGCATCGGAAGATTCTTCATTACTCGAACCTTGTCGTGGCATCCAGTGTTCATTTGATAAAGTATCGGGGTAGACCTTTGAACAAAATCTTGTGGAAGGTACGTGAGTCTGACCATGAAGCAATACTTGACATAATAAAGAGTAGAGCAGACCCAGATGGTTCATTGGATTAATTTGTAAGTATTCACATTGATTTTGTAAAGTCATCTTACATTGAGTTGTAAGTATGAACATTAATTTGTAAGGTTTGTCTTTTTTTATTTCCTCCTGCATTTTTACACATATACACATTTTTACATCATCATGTTATGCTTTTTTGGTGTCCTGCTCCTGATGCGACCAAACTCATAACTCACCCTACTTCCTCTAGACACCATTTGATGATCTCTCCAACACTCTGGATCCAGAGCGCCCAATCATGATGATGACCTATATACCATTCTCCCAAGGCGCTCATAATGAATGAAAAGAAGACCAAGGGTGCCCAAGCTTAATAGACTTATTTCTTTCAATTTTGATGATCCAAACTCTTGCAAAACGACATCCACTTTCATGCCTTTAGATCTTCCTTCACATACAGGGTGACAAATCAAGTTGAAAAATCTACATAAGGGCACCAAAATGGATGAAAGGAGACATGAAATGAGCGTTAGGACTCCATGCTAAGGTTTGAGCCATTAAAGTCTCTTGATATTAGGTGCTCATGATGATGAAACTTAGAGCTTTTTCCTTTCTTATGCGCTCATCTAAGATGTTTAAATGATAAGGAGCACCTCGACCTCTATAATGTACATTGGGCGCCAAAATCAAGGTGATTTTAAGTCACTTTGAGTCATGTTGCAAAAAAGTGTCAATATTGTCAAGTTACACAAAGCAACTTTTGCATTTTTGGTGTCCTACTCGTGATGCGACCAAACTGACTGTTCCAACACATCCGGATGGGTACATTTACGCTAGGCATGGTCCTAGTTTTCACACAAACATGTCGAAACAGTCCGAGCTACATTGTACCGACGATATCCCTAAAGAGTCCAAAGTGCAAAAAGGTAGCAATCTTTGACGAGATGTTACTCAAAAATCGTGTTACTTAGAAATATTTCGTCTAAGGCAACGCGATCATGTAGAGTGCCTCTACAATAGCCTCTCTCAGTTTTTTATATCTCTAAGGCATTTGCCTGTGGTGAAAGATTTTCTGCTACACCAAAAATCGTCAGAAGGAGGCAGTGTAAAGTTGCAAAGGGGTGTAGCTTTCGTCCTACTCGTGATGCGACCAAACTGACTGTTCCAACGCATCCTGATGGGTACATTTACGCTAGGCATGGTCCTGGTTTTCACCCAAACATGTCGAAACAGTCCGAGCTACATTGTACCGACAATATCCCTGAAGAGTCCAAAGTGCAAAAAGGTAGCAATCTTTGACGAGGTGTTACTCAAAAATTGTGTCACTTAGAAACATTTCGTCTAAGGAAATGCAATCATGTAGAGTGCCTCTACAATAACCTCTCTTAGTTTTTTATATCTCTGAGGCATTTGGTTGTGGTGAAAGGTTTTCTGCTGCCCCAAAAATTGTCAGAAGGAGGCAGTGTAAAGTTGCAAAGGGGTGTAACTTTCGTCCTGCTCGTGATGCAACCAAATTAACTATTCCAACGCATCCGGATAGGTACATTTACGCTATGCATGGTCCTTTTTTTCACCCAAACATGTCGAAATAGTCCGAGCTACATTGTACCGACAATATCCCTGAAGAGTCAAAAGTGTAAAAAGGTAGCAATCTTTGACGAGATGTTACTTGAAAATTGTGTCACTTAGAAACATTCTGTCTTAGGCAACGTGATCATGTAGAGTGCCTCTACAATAACCTCTCTCAGGTTTTTATATCTCTAAGGCATTTACCTGTGGTGAAAGGTTTTCTACTGCCCCAAAAATTGTCAGGAGGCAGTGTAAAGTTGAAAAGGGGTGTAACTTTCGTCCTGCTCCTGATGCAACCAAAATGACTATTCCAACACGTTTGGATGGGTACATTTACGCTAGGCATAGTCCTAGTTTTCACCCAAACATGTTGAAATAGTCCGAGCTACATTGTACCGACGATATCCCTAAAGAGTCCAAAGTGCGAAAAGGCAGCAATATTTGACGAGATGTTACTCGAAAACTGTGTCACTTAGAAATATTCTGTCTAAGGAAACGCGATCACATAGAGTACCTCTACAATAACCTCTCTCAGTTTTTTATATCTCTGAGGCATTTGCCCGTGGTGAAAGGTTTTTTGCTGCCACAAAAATCGTCAGAAGGAGGCAGTGTAAAGTTGCAAAAGGGTGTAACTTTCGTCTTGCTCCTGATGTGACCAAACTGACTGTTCCAACGCATCTGTATGGGTACATTTACGCTAGGCATGGTCTTGGTTTTCACCTAAACATGTCGAAACAATTCGAGCTACATTGTACTGACGATATCCCTGAAGAGTCCAAAGTGCAAAAAGGTAGCAATATTTGATGAGATGTTACTTGAAAACTGTGTTACTTAGAAACATTCCGTCTGAGGAAACACGATCATGTAGAGTGCCTCTACAATAACCTCTCTTAGTTTTTAATATCTTTGAGGCATTTGCTCGTGGTGAAAGTTTTTCTGCTGCCCCAAAAATTGTCAGAAGGAGGCAGTGTATTAAGTCAGGATGAAAGCCTATTCACTCTAGGTGCCAATCTCAAGTTGCACAATCATGAATGGACGCCTAGAGCAATAAGGCGCTACATCATGGTTCCAGGACCTTGAAATGGCGCCCAAGCATGTAGGAGGAATTTGCAAGGAGCCAGAATGTTTTTGAAACTCTAAGGAACTAGTCCCAAGACTCTATGGCGCCATCTTGATACCATTGAGTCAACTTTGGAACTCAAACATATTGAAACAAGGTCTAGGGCGCCATCTCTTGCCAGTTCAACCTCTCAGATGCGCCAACATTGGAAAGACTCTTAATGAGCACCTAAGTTTGAATTGATCTTGTGATTGAAAGTTTGGTGATGTATTGGTGCAAGATGATCTTCAGTTGAAGCAATCGAAGTTCCAGGAGGGGTTTAGAAGTTATCAACCTCTTCACTAAGTTAGGCGCACTTTACAAGCTTTCTTACCCAAGAGTTGCACCTCATTAAGACAAGGCGCATCTTAACCTCTGAGACTTTTCCAAAGAAGCACTTCAATTTATTGGCACCTTTGGACCTTGTTTTGCATTCTGAAAGAGAAGGCGCACTTTGGAGGCATTTCTAACCCAGATTGATGCCTAGGTATAGTCATCTCTCTGGAGCATTACAATGTGTTTTAAAATGAAGGAGGACATTTCATAAGTTGGGGAATTGATCACTGAAGACCTTGGAGTGTTTGAATTACTCTAAGCAAGAAGGCGCATTTCCATGGAGTAGCATACTCTAGATAGCGCCTAATGCCATCAAGGCGCAATTCCACCCTCACTTTGGTGCCTATCGTCAAGAAGGGGCATTGGGCATTCCTTGAATAGTTCTGAGCATTTGAAGTTTGTGAAATCACCAAGGAATGTTGGTCGCCATGTGTATCCTCAACAAGCTTGAGTTTGCGCCTAGACAAGTTGGCGCTTATTCATGTTTTAACTTCCCTCTTGAAATGCCTAACTTGGGAAAAAGTTATCTTGTTGTTAGTCAAGTGTTTGATGTGTTTTGGAGACTCCAAAAGACTTCCTCTTGCTAGGCGCTCTTCTTGGCAACTACAACCTTCAACTGGTGTCTAGATCCTAAAGAAAAACACTTGCAAGTGTGGGTGCACTTTCCTTGTGACGGAGCATCAAACTAGCGCCTAGAAATCATAATGCATGAAGTGAGCGCCTAGGATCTTATTGGTCCAATAGGTGGTTTTGGGATCCGTGTCAAGTCATTGGATTAGGTTGCCAACTCAGAATTATTTTCATGCACTTAAACTTCAAGGCACCAAAACTAGTAGGAAAATATTTGGGGGGAAACCACGCTGATAAAAGTTGGGTAAATTTAACCTCCAAGTCTGATAGTATCGAGTCTGTTCAGGGTTTAGGAACAAGAACTACACATGAATCCAAAACAATACTAATCAATAAGGACATCACAAGTAACTCAACATTACTTCCAGAGGCATTCACAAAAACAAAGGGGAGAACACAACTAGAGAATGCTAGACTGTAGTAGGGATGAGTGTCTAATGCAGAGCACACAATGGAAGCATAGAATTATCAACTTTTGAACCTTCAAACTCACTATTGGCGAGACAACATACCATCGGGGAGCTTAAAATTTCATCGGCCGATAGGCCGATGCCACCATGACTCCTTTTGATTTCACTTTTGACAAACATCCCATCATTGACTCTTATCGGTCAGACAGACCGCTATCGGTGACTTTATATCCTTTTACACCGATGTCTTTGTCACTCCGATACGAGACTCTAAGTCCCTTGCCTATCGGTAGGACTTAATACCATCGGCACACTCAAAAACTCTTCTGCTGACACACCGATCTCACCAATGACAACCTTCGGACCACACCCGTTAGTGAGACTCCAAACATCGGTGAACTCTAATCTTGTTGGGCCGATACACCGATGGATTTTGACTGTTAGTGTGACCCCCTTCATCAACAAATCTCTCAACTGCTCTTCTGATGCGCTGATGGGATTATCTTCCGATACACCGATGTCTTCGACTTCGAACCACACTCGTCGGCAAGACAGACCACTATTGGCAAAGCCTAACCAAGGTCTATCGATACGCCGATACGACCAACTCTTGATGTTGATATAAGGTTCTTTTGAAGGCAAAGGGTGCCTAGGCTTATGGGGCTCAATTTGATATATTTATTGAAAGCTCAAGGTGAATTGATGCTTATTGAAAATGCCACTTAGTCCTTCATTTGCATTCTAGGTGCCATTTCCTATTGACTTATATACTCCTCCTCATGCTAGGGTGCCATAATGAAGTGGTTTAGACAATAGGTGCGCTTCACTTACTAGAGGCTTGTTCTCCTTCCACCTTAGGCGCACTTTTATGGTGGAACAGGTGTCAAGGGGTGCCTTGTCTTAAATGAATGCTCTCTCTAAGTTGGGTGACCTTTTGAGGCTTTATGAGTTGCAAATTGTGCCTTAACCCTTCATGCTTGTTGCTCAATGTTTGAATGTTTAAGAAAGTCTCCTTTAGGCGCTCATCTTGATGACTTTTTCTCAAGGCGCAATCATCCTAATGACTTGGATATTCATCCTAGTGTTTCAAGATATCAGGCTACCAGACTTAGTCATTTTTAGGATCTCAAACATAAAGAATAACATGATGATTCATTTTTTTGTATTGCATATAGTTGACATTGTATGCTACTCATAAAGAATATTAATATTTTCTGTTCAACATGATGATTCATTTTTTTTTAAATACAACTTTTATCTTTTAGTTCCAAAATGAGGTTTAGGTGATACTTGAATAACAATAGCTTGCTTATTGGATCAACAAACACCCTATGTAATACAATTGGACTTTAAATATTTGAAGTAGCCATCTACAAATATCCATTCAAACGTGGATTTATAATGCAAGTATGGACGCCATCAATAAAAAAGATTTGTATTAACCAAATATCCATATAGGCATACATCAATCGCTGTCGATAAAGTATAACATATATACAAAATAGCCATATAGGCTTACAAGAATGCCATATAGGCATACAATGTCAACTATATACAATACAAAATATATGTCCACAAATGCCATATAGGCATACAACAAAGGAACACAATAAAAAGTCATTCCCCTCTGGCTGGTGAAGAGAATAGATCATGGGCAGCCTTTGATCTTCTAGGGGATGGAGACGCGCATGTGGGTGGTCTACTACAAACCCGAGGGCTACTCCTCCTATTTAGTTCTTCTTGCATCTTTAGCTATTACAATAAAAAGTATAGACATTAATATATAGAAATTACATGTTATAAAAAATGAAAGATTTAACAAAATAATCACATACCGCTAACATATAATCTGTCTCCTCACTTGCCTCAGTAGCAGGAATAGGCCCTGGTGATGTCATGTCCTATAGAAACCATCCAGATAGAAATTAAACTTCAAATCAATAATCTTTTGATTTTTCAAAAATAGACAACTATAACAATGAATGTAAATTGAAATTTACTAATCTGCCTCATACCCCTGTCAATGTCATGGAGCTATGAATCGCAGAGGCCACACCCTGCTCCATTGCCCTATGAGCATGGGGAGGTGTCTCCGTAGCCTACATCATCTGGAAATAAAACAACATTATTCAATTACAAAAACTATAATAGTGATGCAAATCATGGCTCCTAACATACACACACGTTCATCTAAACATGGAAGTACACACAATAAAGCACATAAGTCACATACAAAAATCTAGTAAGTACAATTCATTCATTAAACTATTTATTTTATTATTTCTGTAAAGCTTTGAAGTCCACCACCGCTGGCAAGTGTTGCCGTGAAATCTATAGTATTAACCTATTCAACATCCAAAATCAGATATTAGAATACCATTCATATAACGATGCTATTCACATGTAATATTTATAATTGTTTACTAGTTACATACCCCGACAGTAGATAATCTAGTGTAAAATGCAGGTGGAGAACCACTGAAAACTGTATCGACGCTATGACCCTAATATTTCATTAAAATCATCAATTTAAATTAGTTAATCTTGCATTTCAAAAATAAAATTTAATAAATTAAATTCAATAAACTTGCTAATATTTACCTGAGTATCAAGGCCGAAAGTCTCACTCAGGAGGGTATCTGTCATCACCATTTGCTCAGCTGCAGATGTAGCTTGTGCACCTACGTCCTGACTATCCATGGGGTCATAACCACAGGCTGACCCGTAAGCCTGACAAGCATGGGGTGGCACCTTACTCCTCCAACTATCTCCCAACCCACTCTATGTTGTAGGACCGACATGCTCTATGATGCTCTAGGTCAAGGCACTAATGGACTGAAGTGTATCGACCTCAACACTCTCCTTCACAATGGAAGGGATAGAAACATGCTCATGGGTTAGTCTGTTGATTACTCGTCTCACTACCTGCTATGGGTCAAGACGTGCCCTGGTCTATCTTGTACTGACCCCCCACCTCTACCTTGGAAGTCCCGCATATCAAAATAGTTTGGCACTTTATTGAGGACAAACTCACAGTAGAGTTTTCTCAAAAAGTATTGCAGGACCTCATTATTATTGCATGGAGGATGGTCAAAAACCATCCACCACCTCTGCCCAAAATTATCCCTTATGACTTGGTTGTTGCACCAATGGATAGGGAACTTCTTGCATGTAATGGGTGGAGGTTGATTTGTTTGTGGATTTGTGAAAATGGAACACAAGTCTAATTTTGTGATTTGTAATTTTTTCACATCTTGGTATGACAACTTGTCTGCATAATAATCTCTAAACTCTCTCCTCTTATCCATCCAACTAGTTATTTGCTTGTTAATTGAATCTACATTTGATAACATAGATTCAAAAGATTCAGCAAGCATGGACCTATGCAAGGTTGAAGTGGAAGGATCTTTCAACCTTGCAATTATATCTTCAATTTCTTTTTTGTTGTTTTCAATTTGCCCCATTATATTTTCTTATGTTCCAGGGGCATGTCAAGGAATGGATGGAGGAGGTTGTTGTTTTGCAGGTATTTGCTCCTCAGGATTTTGTGGATTTTGAGGAGGAGGAGGAGGAGGTGCATTAATATTTCCTGACAATTAATGAAATATACATCAAAAATCAACTCAAACCTACGTATTTAGAAACAAATTCAAACAAAAAAACAAATATAACTCACTCCTTTGGTGTGCTCGACGTTGTGGCGGCATTTTGGTGACGAATCGATAAGGTTTTTGTGTTGAATGGAGTCTTGCAAAACGTGAGCGCGCTTTCTAGGGTTTGCAGGCCGCGGGCATAGAGGAGAAGAAATGAAATGAGATAGAAACCTTTTTTTTTATTTATAGCAAGTCAAAACGCGAGTGCGTTATAACGCGCTCGTGTTATGGCTTGGTTTTGACGAGCCTTAGACTCATCATTACCAAGCCATAACGTGACCACGTTATAACATGCTCGCGTTTTGTATTTTTTTTTTTTGAAAATAATTTGGCCACTTTTTGGCCCCCCATCTTTTTGCACTTACCCTAAATGTAAAAACAAAAATTGAAGGAAAAAAATTACTATATAAAAAGTGGTGTCTCGCTTAACCTCATTTTTCAACATGTTATCAGCAATTAAATTATAATATCAATTTTATAAAAAACTACATTCAAATAATTTTATTTAAAAATAATAAAATACAAACATTAAATACACTAAAAATCTATATTTCATTAGTTTACATTATTTCAAAATTCAAAAAATACATGTCACTTTCTAGTGATTCAAGTTAAAAAGTTAGATCAGTGTTGGCCATTTCCTTTATAAAAGTGGGACGTTGAACTTTCACCCACTTACAAATAATTAATATAAATAATTAGTAGATCAATTGTTAGGATTGCAAGGTGTATGATACACCCATCCCAACATTTATGTAACTTGTCATATACCTTGCAAAAGAAAAATGGAATCACCAGCAATCTATAAACTAACTGTTAGGGTTGTGAGGACCATAGACTCATTACACCACCTATATTTCTTTGAGTTTACAAGCTTCATCAAAGCATCTACAACATTCAACAAAGTGTCAACATTTTCAAGCATCACCCTTCCATCCTCTACGATGTCACAAACAAAATGGTACTATACATATATATACTTCATCCATGCATGAAAAGTCATGTTCTTTGCTAAGATGATTGCACTCTATCACATCCAATTTGACTTGCTCCCTAAATTACCCCAGCATTTGAACACAATCTTTGAAGCCATATTACCTCCTTACAAGCATGAGTAGCTACCATGTATTCTTCCTCTATTATGGATAAAGCAACCAAAAACTTGTCACTTGATCATCCAATTAATTACACCCATGAATAAGTTAATAACATAACCATTGGAAGATCTTTTATTATTCACATATTTTTCCCAGTTTGAGTCAACAAGTCCCTAGATCTCCAAGTGTTGCAATTAGTCTTTTGCATTAGTGCAAGTACCACTAACACTACCATACTACAATTGACCTCTGCCCTTGAAAGAATAGAAATCATTCTTTTTAGAGCATTGTTAAGTGTTAATGTGATTATAACTAAGTTAATTAAATTTTTCATACACAAACACCTAATAATAGTAGTTGGGTCTAATCTATGACTTACACCACACATACACACACATGCAATGGAAAAAGAGAACATACACGAATACTAGTCTATGAAACATAAAACAACATGTAAACTGGGACACAAATGCACCTAGAAAGATTGGAAACTACTGGAATTAGACTTAGGATAATTGTTTGTAGAGACTCCAAACCAAATTTCATTAATAGCTAAGCTCGAGTTCTCTCTACAATGGAGGGGTGCACCCAACACTAAGAAGTTTTGGGGTAAAGGTAAAGTCCTTCAGGTCACAAAAGCACCAAATTTTCTAGGTCTACTCAGAATCTACTTCTAATCAATATCCAATATGGACAACCTTCATGAAAATGAGTAGAGTATGGAGTAAAAAGGTAAAACATGTGTTAAATTAACTCAAGTACATTGGAAATCATTAAAAAAATGAATGTAAAGAGATACACCTAATTTCTATAATGTGACACACTAAAACTAGCATTTATAAACCACCAGGAGGTTACAAACCAAAATTTATTAAATTGAGGTGGGAATTTTTTGAAATAGAGGGGTCTAAGGGCATGCCCAACACTAAGGAGAAGTCTAAGGATGTGTCCAGAATTGAGGTATAACATCCCAATCTGAATGTAATGAAAACATTTGAAGAGTAAATGCAAATAATTGATAAATTTACTATATTCTTTTTTTGTATCATAATGAGTAAAGCAAGTAAATTTATGATTACATAATGATTATCCAATACAATATCTGAAGGTTGCATTACTTGCGACTTCCAACTTTATAATAGTTACATGGATAAATGAAGTAATGTTTTCTATATCATAAGTATTTGGCAATTCAACTGCAGGAGGCAGAGCATCACTTGGGCGCTTTACCTCTAACCACAGACTGGCAATCCCCTACTCACCTTCCTACTAGAATTAGCCCTACCCTTTGTGAGGGTATAGATAGTGGGAATCAGCGAGATTCAATGTGCCATCTAAGAAAGTTAGTGTGGTGTCCTAGAAAAAATAATCGGTTATACAACTTCTAGTCCACCTTTAGCTATGTATAACCAATCAGATTGTTCATGCAAACAAGGACACAGTGAATCGACAATGCAAGCAGTGATTTTGCATTACTTTGGCCAAAGTTTCAAAATAAATGTGTTAATTGTTGACACAGCTCTTTCTCGACTCAAGGAGACAAACATTCTTCTATTTTTATCAGTTATACACATATTAATGATAAATTAGTAATTATTACCCTATAATTGTCTAATTGACATCACCAATATTCTTTCTACTAAAGGTCAACTAGACAATTATAGGATATAAACCTGATTGACTTAAAATCATGCATTGAGCCCCTCTTTACGTTCTCGCAATCTCGGGTCTTTGACAACTGTCAGCTACTCAATGTTTAGTCAACCTTATTTTCATGCTTGAGGATTAGTCAAGTTGACTTGAAATAAGGTAATCTTTATATAATAAAGAATTGGTTTAGTCTTCCCTTGAGTATTTGTAACTTCTCCCTGAAGTTAGGATGCATAATTTCATAGTTCATTTATAATACTTCTACATCGGCAACTGTGGAAGTCTTGCATATAAGGCATGTTGTCTATATCAACCAAGGTCTCATTGTCTTTACAACCAAAGAGAAAACTACCTTTACTTGAAGTTTATGCCAAAATTAAGAACTTATATGGACTCACAAAACATATTTCAACTAAAAACTTATACTTGTATTTCACTTGAAGTTTGCTCTAAACTAGAGTTTTGTTTTCAAGGAGATTCTCCAAGATAATAAGGATTTTCATCTCAAGGTAAGCATATTTATGAGTATATAATATGTATGTCTACCTGTATAACTTTTATATACTCATAAATAGGCCCACATTGGACTTCTCAATTGTCCAACAATTAATGACAACTTTGTATAGTCTATTATATGCTCATGTAGTCATACAAGGATAAAGATAATATCTACCTTCTATATTATAGCCATCACAGAGGTAATTGTATATACCTATTGGCTATATTAAAGTCACACAAAGGTAAATGTATATATCTATTATCTATATTACAACCAATACAAAGATATGAGTATATATCTATCAGTCATATTATAGCCAATACAAAGATATGATATATATCAGCCATATCATAGACAATTCAAAGTATACAATGACAATTCAAGCTAGTATAATAGTCATTACCAATATACAGTGATAGTTCTATGCATGTATCATAGCCAATACAAAGTATAGTTCAATGTTTACAACAGGTATATGAATGAAAAGTAAACATTACAGTTCAATGCTTGTGCCAAGAATATGAATTCAAGGTATACATTAATAGTTAAATACTTACGCCAAATATACGAATGCGAAGAATACATTATCAGTTCAAGCTTGTGCCAGGTATATGAATGCAAAGAATACATTATTAGTTCAATGCTTGCGCTAGGTATATGAATGCATTTACTTGCATAACTTACAACTCAGGTAGCTATCATATTGACCACACAATGTGAGTGCTCCAAACATAGAGAAATTAAACCATATAGTTCAGTTTAAAACCATACACATACCTCCAACTATAAAGTTATTTAGTCACTAATGCACTTCACCAATCTTTCTCATTGTTCTCTTCCCTGAGAGAGAGCCTACAGATTCCTTTTTAAAGATTTTCCTCTATAACTGCTCGTTGCCTCTTGTGGACATGCCTATATTTTGGCAATATGGGCTTACCGCCCATACTTCTCCACTCCTTCTAGAATTGAGGGAGGCACGCAACATATTATCCACTAAGATTTTATTAAAAAATTCTTCACTTAGTGGAACAAGATATTTTAGTAAATTTTGTTTATACTTTGATCATAAATAAATGCAATGGTCCACACAAAACAAAAGGCGTTGATATGCATTTTAAATGTTTAAATATGTTCGGAATTAAGGTGTCTCAACCTTGGTAATTCCTTGTGTTATTTTCATTGTATCTATTTATTTATTGCCTATGTTGTAAATTCATATTGTCATCTTGTGGGATGTGCCACGGTGATGTGTCATCCTACATGGAAGATGACAACTTGTAATTTTGTCCTCACATGAGGAGATAGGCATCCCACTTTGTGGTAGGAATATTTTTCCATGTGTCAACATCTTGGATGTTGTGTAAGGGAATATTGACTGAAACGGTCATGACAGATTCCTATGACAAGGTTATGACAAGTAAGAGTCAGAAATAGGAGATTCTATGACAGGTGAAGACATGTGTCGAAGTGCATCTTTGAAAAAGGCATCTTTGGGCACCCCAAGGTGGACTATTACATGTTATAAGAGAATATGCTATTTATAGCCTGTGTATGATAGATTCTCTTACTGCTGTAAGTTGTAACTACTATGACAGATTATGTGACGGTCGTAAGAGTCATAAGAGCATCTGTCATAGCCCATTTTGGAAATAGGCAACCTCTTTGGGATGGGGTGTGTGGACAAGTGTCAGAAGCATCTTATAATGTTGACCAAGTGTCCATAGGCATGGGTTTTGGGTCATGAGGCCATGTTGGACGCCCATTCCAAGATAGAGGCAATTTTGCCTTGTATTTTCTATATAAACAGGTGCTTTGACGAGGAGATGTATTACAGGTTTGACAGGTACTATTATGTTGCCAGTTTGTCTCTAGATACGAGTGTCATAGACTTCTGAGAGCTTGCATTGCAAGTTTATTGTAAACCATTTCAGTTTTGATAATACATTGTGTAGGTTTTGGAGTGTGGGGTTTTTCACCCAATAAGGGTTTTCCCCATGTATATCTTGTGTCTCTCTTCCTTTGTCTCACTTTCTTGTTTATGTGTTTACTGCAATATCTCTGTTAGTGGTTTAACATTGCTGTAATTGTAAGGATAAAATTGAATTTGCACTCTCCTCTCCTCATTAGATTAGTGTAGGAAGCAATTTCTGCACACCTATCTTCCTTTCAAAATATGCATCCAACAGGTAAAGCATCAATAGTGGTACCTTTAATACTAACTTACACAACTTAGATTTCACTAGAAGAATAGACTTGATAGGTTGACTACTCAAGTTGAATGGATAAGCAAATGCATAAAATCTTCTTGAATACAAACATGGAAAATAAAGTCTTTAACGTGATGGGTGACAACCTCACGCAAGCAAAAAATGATCATGAGATTAAAGCATCATTAATGCAACCAGGGAAAACATGATGACCAAGAACACACCAAAATTGACATACCCTCTAAGTGAGTGTGTAAGTTCCCTAATGGCACGTTGATCGCTTATCTCTCGTGATCTATTTCCCTCTCCCCAGTGATGCTCTCCCTCCTCATCTGGGAGGGGGAAAATATCGTCCCTGCATTCACCTCATTCACACAAGTAGTTAGTCTATCTCATAAATCAATTAAGTGAAATAATAACATCTCATATAATATTTCATTGCATATTCAACAATGTAAAATAAAATCATTTTCTAGGCTAGCATAACTTCACATCAACATATTAATTTCTCTTTCTAACTAGCAGATTTTGAAATAAAATGATGAAGTAAGTTTACTTAAAAATGGGGTGTAACATATCTCCCCCCTTAAATATCATCATCTTTGATGATTAAATTCTTTCCAAATCAAAATTTTAACAGATGATTTCTTTTAAACATCAAGTTTTTCATAAATGAGTGTGGAAATTTCTGATAGAAATCATTAAATAATCTTCCCATGTGGCACTATCTTCAAAGTATTGGTCCCACTGGACATTGCACTATGTAACTTCTTTGTTATGCAAGTGGAGCTTACAAACTTCAAGAACTTTGAGAGGCTCAATCATGACCACCCTTGGATCCTGTACTTGAAGAGCATTCCAATCAAGTATGTGATTAAATCCCAATGCATATTTTTTTAAATACTTACTTGAAAAAAATCATGCATTCAAGCAAGAGATGGAGGTAGAGCTATTTTTTAGGAAACCAGATTGATTACTTCCAGGACTTCAAAAGGTCCCACAAATCTAGGTACTAGTTTTGAAGACTTTCCAAACTTAATGGGGACTTTATGTGGTTTGACTCTTAAGAGAACCTTATCTCCTACTGAGAATAGTCACAGAGTATGCTTGGCATCAGCATAACTTTTTTGTCTATCATTCACTTCTGCTAATCTTTTCCTAATTAATGTAATTTGCTCTTCCATTTCTGATAGCATTTCTGGTCCAAGGCAGATCCTATCTTCTATCTTATCCCAGCTTATAGGAGTTTGGCACAAGTTCTACCATATAATGCTTCAAAAGGAGCCATTTTTGTTACAAAATGATAGGAATTATTATATGCAAATTCACCTAGTGGAAGGTACTCCTCCCATTTATATTGTTGATCCATGCAGTACATCCTTAACAAATCTTCTAGTACTTGATTTACTCTCTCTGTTTGACCATCTATTTCCAAGTGATAGGCTGAGCCTATGTTTAGTTAGGTCCCTAGCACTAAGAACAAGGTTTGCCAAAATCTTGATGTCATCCATGCATCTCTGTCTGAGATAATCTTTTCAGGTACTCCATGTAATCTAAAGACCTCTTGAATAAATTTATTGGCAATTATAGGTGCTCCATCTATAAAATTTCCTAGAATAAGATGAGCTACCTTAGATAGTTTGTCTACCACCATGAAGATTGCATCATGTTTGTATCACAACATAGGCAAACCTTGAACAAAATCCATGTTGATCACTTGCCACTTCCATTCAGAAATGTCGTGTGGATACAATAGTCTTGTCGGATGTTGATGTTCAGCCTTAACTCGATGACATTCAAGACATCCTTCCACAAATCTTGCAACATCATTCTTCATTCCTTTCCATAAATATAGTGGCTTCACATCTGCCAAGAGTTTTTTCACTCTTAGGTGACCTAAGTAAGGTGTAGAATGTGCTTCTTTCCACACAAGGTTTCTCAAATCTTTCTGATTTAGAACATACATTTTGTTTTTGAACCTGAGAATTCTATCAGACTCAAAATAAAACCCTTGATAACTTGTGTCTTGAGAATTCTTAGATATGGATTTAAGAAATTTCTCATAATATTCATCTCCTACAAATTTTTTCAATACTTGATCTTGAAAATTGGAGTGAACTAACACCATTGCAGCAATATGCCTTCTATGGCTTAAGGCATTTGCAACTTGATTTTCCTTGCCTTTAATGTAATGGATTTCAAAATTATAGTCAAATATAAATTCCAACCACCTTCTTTGCGGAGCATTGAGATTGGGTTGGGTGAAAATATATTTTAGATCTTGATTATCAGATTTAAATTCAAACTTCTTACCTAGCAAGTAATGCCTACATACCTGGAGAGCATGAACAATTGATGCTAGTTCTAAATCATACGAAGCATAATTCTACTCATATGACCTTTACTTCCTAGATTCATAAGCCACAACCTGACCTTCCTTCATAAGAATGCCACCTAAACTTTCTCCTGAAGCATCAGTTACAACAAAAAAAGACCTTCCAGGTCTGGAACTCTGAGGATCGGTGTCGAATTCAACTTCTCTTTAAGGATATTGAAGGCTTCCTCACATTTTTCTGACTATAAACATTTTCCTTTCCTTTGCAGAGAAGTGATGGGGTGGGCAATTTTTGAAAAGTTGAATACAAACTTTCTATAATACCCTGCCAAGCCCATAAAACTACGTACTTCACGCACGTTTTTTGGTGCAGGCCAATCTAAAATAGCCTTTTTTTAGAGGGATCTACTACAATTCCTTCTATAGAGATGATATGACCTAGGTATTGTACTTCTTTCTTGAACAAGGCGCATTTGGATAGTTTTCCATATAATTTTTGCTCTCTTAGGCATTGTAGGACTATCTGCAAAGGTTGGAAGTATTTTTCCTCATTCCTAGAATATATCAAGATATCATCTAGGAAAACCAACACAAACTTATCTAGATAGTCCCTGAAGATACTATTCATTAGATTCATGAAAGTTTCTGGGGCATTGGTTACCCAAAAGCTAAAACCGTAAATTCATAGTGCCCATACCTTGTTTTGAAGGCAGTTTTGTGGATGTCCTCATCCTTTAGTCTCAACTAATGGTATCCCAACCTTAAGTCAATCTTTGAGAACATAGTTGTGCACCATGTGTTTGATCGAAGAGATCATCTATGCAAGGTAGAGGATATTTATTCTTTATCATTGCCTTATTAAGCATATGATAATCGATACATAAATGTAGGGTACTGTCTTTATTTTTGACAAGAATCACTAGTGCTCTCCATGGCGAAACATTGGGTCTAATCAACTCTTTTGCTAACAATTCTTGAAGCTGAGCTTTCAATTCCATCAACTCAATTGTGGTCATCTGATATGGTGCTTTAGACACTAGTTCGGAACCAAGAATGATATCAATTGAAAAGTCAAAAACCCTCTTTGGGGGCAAACTTGGGAGGTCTTCAGGAAATATGTCTTGATAATCACAAAGGAAAGGATATTGTTCCATTGAAAGTTCCATTGATTTCCCCAACACCTCACCATTCTCATTCAACTCTTCCATCTTGACCACAAGCATTTGACAACCCTTCTATTTGGCTCTTTTCAGTTGCATGACAGAAATTTGTCTATTTTTCATTTCATGTTGAGCTCCTTGGATTAACATTGTGTTTCCAACATCATCTAGACATTCTATTGTCTTAGAAAAGTAATTCACTTTCACTCTATGCTTCCATAACCAGTTCATCTATTACATCCCCAACTTACAAATTAGACTTAATCAATAACTTGGCATGATAATCAAGAGGATTGGTCATAGTTAATTGATTTGATATTGTGGAAATATTTGATTTAACTTTTGATTATGAATTAGAAATAGATGTTAAATAGTTTTGTAAATTAAATGATTTACGATTACGAGATTTGATAATGATGCACTGATCGTGATCTTGTGGTCCTGAGTGTGATAGGAAAAACAAACGTCCTTCGAAGAAGGAAGGAGAGTATCATCCTGGAGGAAGGGTTAGACGTTGTGAAAACATAAGTTGACTAGCCATCTGAGTAATCAACTCCTATGTCCTTCTCAACCATTCGTAAGTTGACATGTATCATGTCTCTTGTCTTTTGTTGATGAAGTTATCATGACAAGTCATGATGACCGGACAATGTTTTGGGAACATCATCCCTAGCCAAGAGACAATAGTGTTTAGAGACAAGGAGGTATCTCTTACTTGTTCTCAGGGTCATTATTTTTCCTAGTCATTTGACTAATGGGAATAGTCGATTACAGGGGAGTATCACTCGACCTCGATAATTGACGTTATTAATGTGAATTTTTTATGAATATTATCTCTTGTGTTAATCCTTAGTCAAGGATGAAACCTCTTAATAGGTTGTTACCTGTAATGATATTATTGTTATTTACTTATCTTAATAATTGTATTCTTTGGAATATTCCTAAGTTGATATAGTCGATCATGAAGATCGATGGGAGCTTCGAGCTCAACCATTCCATGTTGTGCAAGGATCGAGCCACCTTTTAAGGGACACTACCAAGTGGAAAGGCAGTTAGCAGCCAAAATCGGCATGCCTTGGGATCGGTTACCTTTGGTGTTGGGCTCTCAATTTGGTAAGAATCACTTTGGTGAGTTGGGAATGTTGGTTGGGGTTTTTGGAAAAGAAAGTAGGTGGTGTAACTATTCGGGGAAGAACAGTGGCAGGAGGGAGTTGTGAGGAGCTAGAAGACTCGCAAACTGGGACTGCAATCGATCTATTACTTAATTCAGGTAAAATGGGAAACAAATGCCCATATACTTTTCAAATGATGAGTTTAAATCTCAAAGAACTTCTACCTGAGTCTGTGAAACATGAAATTTCTTGTTATTGATTAAAAATTTGAGGCACGTGGCCTGCAAGGCCGTGCCATGCATGTTGTCTATATTTATTTTGAGTCGTGGCTCTAGGCCAATTAGTTGAACTATTCTTGTTTTTAAATCTCATATATGCAATGGTTTGGGAGTTGTATGGCTAAACCCTTTTAAGACAACTTTGAGTTATGTTTATGCTTGAAGCCTCGTAGGTTGAGCTTACTAGACACAGTAACTGTTGAAACCATGCTCAAGGCTGTGAACCAAGCTAGGAAACTATGTAACTATTCTTGAGATTATGCTCAACCAAGTTGTAATGTTGTGGAATATTGTTTATGTTGAAGCCTGAGGCTTAAAGAACCAAACAATCATTGTTCTTTGTTTTAATACTAGCTCAAGGCATCGAGGCCAAGCCTTGTAAAGATTATCTCTTTCTTTAAATGAGCCTTGAGTCTTTTGACTCGGCCATATTGCATTGTATAATACATTATGATAATTGGAGCTCAAATCCACAGTGGCTGAGCATGTATTCATTACATATTTGTTAAGCCCACGTCGTAGGATGACAAGGGTTGAGCCTAAGAGCTCTCGAAGGGAGTTATGAATGACACTAGGTGTTTAGTTGATAATGGATACAATCATTCGACTATAATGACAGCCGTGTAGGCGTCAATGCTTAGCATGTAGTCCTTCGACTGTAATAATAACCGTGAAAGCTTTTAATATTATAAACCTAGTCTAATGACTGAGATGATTGTCAAGAAGGCAATTATAAATCGGTGTGTCTATAACACCCAAACTAAACCCCAGTCGAGCTTGAATGAGAAGCTAACTGTCAATTACAAATAGAGTTATTTAAACTATTATGAATGTTTATATGAACCTTCGAATATGAAGGGGTATGATCCTTAATGATCATAGTCTCATCGTGAGATAGTTGGAATAAGTTTATAGAAGAATATAAACTAGTTCTATATGTGACTGAATTATGACTTATCATATAACATTATAACATATAATTTCTTTTACTTATTTGTAAACTATTAGGTTGGTGAATAGCCCTTGAACTCATTGGGAAGATAAGAGCTATTGAACCTTAAGAAACTAATGTATTTTTACTAAGGCAGGGTATGCCTTGAGTATCGTGGAATCAACTTCATCATATGTGATGAAATGCTATCGATATGTTAACCATGGAAGACCAAGACGGTCCTAAATTTTGAAATTGAAATGAATTGAAATGGAATGAGGTGACATGTGGAGTTACTAGTTCCGCGTTACAAAAGTAACCTATTTAGTTATAACTGACTTATGATGGGAGTTGAATGTTCAAGTTTGGACAGTGATTCGAATTGATCCCACATACATACTAGACCTAAAGGACAAGGTTGTTAAGATTTGACTATAGGATATGACAGCTTATAAGTCGAGTTAGGGTGGTGGACATACGAAGATGTTCACTATGTAACATATTTGTATGAAAACTTTGGCCAACGTAATGCATCCGTCTCTGCATGCATTGTCGATCCACACTGATCCAAATGGCCTAGTGTCTCCAGTAGTGTCATACAAGTTAGAGTGAATCTATAGTGTGTGACCGTGAGACATTAGGAAGGACACAACACCAGTTACTCAGATGGCTATCCAATTGGTTTCCAATGTCTAACCTTTCCATGAAGGGTAGGGCCTCTTCCAGTTAGGAAGATGAGCGGGGGACCGCAGGTCCGTGGTTGGAGGAAAAGCACCAAGATGATACTCTCCTTCCCAAACATGAGACAAGCTGAGGCTTATGAAGACAGATGTCAATGGTTCCAGATACATTGTTTGCATTTTGACCAGTTGGTCGATTGTAATGTAAAAATTTGATTAAGATGCCTAGAGCATATATTGTATTTGATTAGTGATGGATATTCACTAAGGATTATAATGATTTATTAGATTGTAAGCTATGTTATATCCTGATTTGATTAACATGCTTAAATGATGGAAAAGAATATGTCTCTCTATGTTCAAATTTTGAATATTGTAATCTATTCTTAATTAATGACTTGTTTAAGTTACATGTTTAAGTTAAATCTTGAGTTTTATGGAAAGTGATGTCACATCATCTCTAGGATAACATTGTAAGATCCTAGAGGGCTACATACAAATTAACTTCTATTGAAAAAGTTGGTAGGTTCAATCTAGCTTCAAATAGGCATTGTTAATTCTACCTAAGCTCTTGTTTGGTTTGCATATTCCACTGACCATGGCTTAGCCATGAAACCATCTTGTCTAGGAATTTTACTGAGTATCCTATGAGTTATGAATTTTTTAGTTGCACCTTTGTCTACAAGAATGGAAACTAGAATTCCAAATAAAATACCTATAGTCTCAATGTAGGTGATCTGATATTCTGCCTGGTGATTATCCAGGGTAGCATGAATCCTCTATTGGAATGCAATTTTTTGAGATTGAAAAGGGTTTCCACGATACGGGTTCCCTTGATTCTTGTTAGGACACTAGTTTGTGTAGTGGTCACCTCCGCATGCGAAACATCTTCTGGGGGTCCTTTCTTTCCCGTGGAATAGTTGGAGTTATCATCATTCCTTTTAGAATTTTTATCCTTTTTCTCATCCTTAGGTTCATTTTTGTTATTACTAAAACCTCTTCCATGGCTCTTTCCTTTAGTCTCCTGGTTTCCATTTTTCTTATTGAAATATGTTGATGAATGGTTCCAGTTGAACTCCGTATGGGATTTCTCCCGATATGCCGAAATAGATTTCAATTTTTTTCTTGCTTTATAGCTTTTTTGAAAACTTGGTCCATGGTTGTGGGTCTATTGACTCCCAAAAAAACTGCAACCCTAAACCCTAAAACATTCACAAATCATTTAAGCCAGGGATAGTCATTTTAGATGAGTGGGAGAGGTTTATCAACAAGTTCAAGGTGATTTTGGGTAACCTATAGGAGTGGGTTAACTCCTCTGCACTTTGAGCTCAACTTAGATTCGAGAGGGATATTTCTAGGGGGATACCTGAACAGGTATTTGGTTCAAACCAGATGAACAACTAAAAATAACAGGACAACCAAACCCAAATTGCCTTCTAGGCCCCAAAGTATGTCGTTGGACCTAAAACAACTAGTTGTCATTAATAACCCCTATATAGTTGATAAGAGGACACTCCCATTAATAATGGAAGGTGTAGGTGTGCTTGTTTACAAGACATACAAATTAATTACTTTCTTCACACATGATAAATTTGTTTTAATCTTTTAAGAGTGTGGGTGATCATGGAAAACTTCTGATTGGTGCCTAATATGTTGAGTAATAGATTCCACAGTTCAACAGAAGAAAGAAGACAACAAGAAAAATGAAACATGCACTTTCTAGATATTTAGATGCAAGAAGAAACAACAATCAACGGAGGATATGCTTAGTAATCCTTTATCAATATATAATCAATCATCTAAAACTATAGAAGAGATCATCACATAGCATGTAATGTTTTAAGAATTTGTTCATTCATCTGATTAATGGTTACAGTCATACCACTAAGTGTGGCAAGAGGAAAACCTAAAGAGAAATTTAGGATTTCCTTGAAAGATTACATAAGAAAAAGGAGAAGTCCATACACTGATAGCTGAAATCAATATAAAATCTTTCATAACTTGTGTCTTTACTGCTAGAAAACTAGAACCTTTCTACTTTTTTGAAACCCTAGAGAGCTCTACACTTGACTGCCTGAAATTACCAAAAAGACCAACCCCTTTTACACTTTACCTTCCTACATATATAGCCACTCAATCCACTTGACCTAATCCCTATTACCATAAATTCCTTGGGCTCTATCAGAAAATATCATCGTCCAAAAGGGATGTTCATCTGCCAAAAATAAATGCAACAAATATCTGAATGTGGGTAGATGTGGGATATTTTTCCCTTCTTTAATGCAAGTAGCTGATACAACAAATATCAGGAAGGGGGGCAGCTGAGAAGATTAAATTCTTCAATGACAGCACTTTAGCCAAAAATCCCTTTTTAAATTTACCCAACAAATCCCTTTTATACATTAAATCATCATCCCCTTTGATTCTGTGCCTCACACCTTTGAAAATTTTTGAAATCCAACCCTTGAATGCCTTTGTCAATTGAACTTGCACATTTCCCACCGTCGGGATGCCAAACAGTTTCATTTGAAACAGGACTGTAGATGAAATTAGCTTTAGAATTGACGACTTAGAAGGCCTTGAAAATCTAGTCGAAACCATTTGAATAGTCCACTGGCCAATGAAAATGTGCCAATCAGGCAGTCTCAATAGTCAACATAGACATTGGTACCGAAGACTACCACGTGGCACAAAATTGCAGTCGCACACTGGATGGTGGGCCATCACCTTTTGGCTCAGCGTGAGTGCGCAAAAGCCTCCACGTGTTCATCCACATATAATCCTTTTCATTCTCTCTGAGAGACAGACACGTGGCTGCATCTCGCAACCGCGCAAGGGATCTCTACCTTTAACAAGATTCTTTTGCGACTGCGCACTGCCGTTAGATATTCATAGGCTACGGTCCCACTACTTCATTTGTTTTCTTAACACTTGGCAGCATCTTATTCATCATTTTAGAATCATAGATATTACGGCCATAGGCCAAAGCATCCTCAACACGTGGCACAATTCTGAGGTCGGGCAAGAGAAAATGAGCCATTTCTCTTTAGGCTCTACGGAAACAAGCTAATCCTTCCACGTGTCCTCCCCCCTCACATACCTTTATTCCTTTCTCATGAGGATGCCACGTGTCACCATTTCACAACATCATGGTGGGTCTTTAACTCTACCAGGATTCCCTTACGCGCTTGCGCTATTACTAGATTGCAGCCTTTCTACCGATCATTTCTCACTGTGACACCTGACAGCTTGCGGTTCCTCGATTTAGAATCCTCGATTAAGGGGTTGTAAGCCCAACTTCCTTGACAAATGTCCTCATTTTGTAGCTGCACAAAAGGATCATGACGTCATCTTTAGAGCTTTGTGACACTGTGAAATACAACCATATGGCATTTTCTGACCCTTATAAAGACTTAGGATATAAAACTTAAGATTTTCATGTGCTACAAAGGTAAAACTAGGCAAGAGGAGCCAGTTAACTCACGACTTGAAGATCTTAAGGTTGTGACTTAGACAACCAGGAACCTAGGATTAACGGTCAACAATAGATTATAAAATAAAGTAGGTAGATGACCGCAAGCCTTAGGGTTTTGAGGGAAAATTAGGAAAATTTTTGAAGGGAATAAATTCCAAACCCTAATAAACTAAACAAGTGTCAACACTAGCTCCGATTGGGGACGTGTGCCAAGAAGTGGCATAACGAGAATCCTGAATCTCTGAGTAGACCAAAACAACGACATAGGAATAAAAACAAAACACCATCAAGACCAGAAATGGTCACGACTACTTAGAGTTAAAATATATCAGATTTAACTAGGTTTTTACCACAAAATTTTAAGGAAAATCATTACCTATGAGAAGTAATGTTTCAAATGTTGCCCATGAATAGGTAGTTCCAACAATTCTCCTTCCATGTTTTTGATATAAAGGTGTCCTCACTGGCCCTTTTATCAATTTGATACAGGCCTAACCATAGTGGCTCAAATTTACCATGTTTGCCCTTGTCCTCTGATTTGGCACACCAGAGAAGAACCAAATCACCAATTTGTAAACATCTTTTGACTGTTCTTTTCTTGAACAGATGTTGTACCTCCTGTTGCCTTAGTAGGTTTTTGTCATATGCCATCCGTCTGATCTCATCCAGCTCTGTTAACTCATGAATTTTCAATGCCATAGCATCATTTCCATCTTCTCCTATTTGTTGTAGCAATTGATACACAGGCAACTCTAGTGACATTGGCATTTTGGCCTCCTTCCCATATACTAACTCAAAAGGACTCCTACCTATGGTACGTTTATATGTGATCCTATCAGCCCAAACTACATATTTTAGCTTGTCATCCCACCTTTTCGTGTTCTCATCCAAAGTCCTCTTTAAAATTTTCATGAGGCTCTTGTTAGTAAACTCAACTTTTCCATTACTTTGTGGATGATATGGTGATGAATGAATGAAACTTATCCCATACTTAGAACACATATTTGCAATGTTCTGAGATCTAAAACATAGCATTATTTGCAACAATTTTGGATGGCACACCAAATCTATGATGGTGACTGATTGTCATTGATGTCAAAAAGGTTGACCACATGGGTCTAATGCAGAGGTCATTCTTTTGGGGTCATTAGAACTTTATAATATGATTGATGCTGCTTAGAGTTGATCATGAACTCGTAATATTGTTTGGAATTGCTTCATGTTCTTATGTGCTTTCATGCATTTCTTGTGCATTCATATACACATATATAAGTTATGACAGATACAAGATTCATGTTTATGACAGGACTTATTTGATCTGCTTGATCGCATTAGGTACTATGTGAAAATGTCAAAGGTTGGACAAGAGGATCTCAGTTGGATCTCAATTGAACAATATTTGATGTTCTATGTCATGATTGTCATGAGTTGTGTCTTCATTAGGTTGTGGCTTCAGAAGATGGTTATGATGGACATGTATTGTCTTGGTATTGGTTCTCATCATGTTAATAAGGAGGTTTAATGCTCATACTTCATGTCAGAGGATTATGTTTCAGTTCATCTTGTTGAGGTTTCATTATGGTTTGTCATGTGGTTTGTCATGGATTTCTATTATCATTCTTCATGGTGGCATAATGTATTTCACAATGTTACTTCTTTGTATTGTCTTCAACTCAAATCAAGAGAATAATGCTTTCATGGTTGTCTCGGGTTCATAAAGTTGACAAAAGTTTGAAACTTGTGTTCAAAGAGGCTATTCATTTCATATTTATGGTAGATGGTTCAGGGGATGATATTGATCATGTAAGAGTTCAAGCAATGATGATGCAGTGCAAGGATTGTTGGTTGTAATCAGTTTGATTTACTGGATAATAATATTGGACTCTTTGTTGGTGGATGTAGCCTGAGTTTGGGTGAACCACGTTAAAACTTGTCTCTCTCACTGTTATTATTTTTGTGTATTTTCATTCCTCTATTTAATCTTTATTTGTATTTAATTAATATCTTCTATCGGCTAACCCTAACAAGTGGTATCAGAGCGGGTTGTGTTCAATTATCATCTGTAGGAAAGTCTCATGGCTGAGTGGGAGCTATGGCGACGAGGGTAAATTGAAGGTAGACAAATTCAATGGGCAGAACTATCAGTTATGGAAGATACAGATGTAAGATTATCTCTATCAGAAGGATTTATGGAGGCCATTGGAAGGAGTAGCTAAGAAACTAGCAATAATGACTGATGAGGATTGGAATCTTCTGGACAGAAAGGCACTGGGAACCATTCGGTTGTGCCTGGCACCATTGGTGGCATTCAATATAACAGAAGTGAAGACAACAGATGGTCTGATGAAAGCTTTGGCTTAATTGTACGAAAAACCCTCAGCCTCAAATAAGGTATTTCTCATGAAGCATTTGTTTAAGCTGAAAATGATTGAAGGTGGATCTGTGACAAATCATTTAAATGAGTTTAATATGATTATCAGTCAATTAATTTCTATAAAAGTAAGTTTTGATGAAGAGGTGAGGGCTCTCTTTGTTTTATGTTCTTTGCCAGAAAGTTGGAATAGCTTGGTAATGGTTGTAAGTAACTCTGTCTCTGGTTCAAATACTTTGAAATTTGATGATGTTGTTGGTGTTATCCTTAGCAAGGAAATGCAACAGAAAAGCTTAGGAGGGTCCACATCAGGTAGTGTTTTGAATGTAGAAAGTAGGGACAGATCAAAGGAGAGAGGAAAAGGTTCTGGAGGTCATGGGAAGTCACGAGAAAAATCAAAGGACAAGAGATCCCAATCCAGAGGACAAAAGGATTGCTGGTACTGTGGGAAACCAGGTCATCTGAAGAAAGATTGCTGGTCACAGAAGAATAAAGAAGGAGACAAACAAGAAGGAAATAAGGAGGCAAATGTGGTAAGTAATAAATCTGAAGATGATGCTTTGATTCTTTCCCTAGATAATGCTGATGATTCATGGGTTTTAGATTCAGGGGCCTCATTTCATGCTACGCCCCATAGAAGTTATTTTCTTGATTATGTCTAAGGGGATTTTGGGCTGGTTTATTTGGGAGATAATGAACCCTGTCAGATTGTTGGAAAGGGAAGAATTAAGATTAAGTTGCAGAATGGGAATCATTAGTTACTACAAGAGGTAAGGCACGTTCCAAGGCTCAGTAGGAATTTAATTTCAGCAGGGAAACTAGCTGAAGAAGGTTGCATTATTACATTTACTAATAAAAATTGGAAGGTTTCAAAAGGTGCCTGAATAGTAGCAAAAGGTGTGAAAGTAGGCACCTTATATCTTTGTATAGGTCATATTGTTCCTTTTACTTTAGCTATTGCAGAGAAAAAACAAACAGGTTCAGGAACAGTTGCTGCAAGTTCATCGGAAGAGACTGAAACAGTTGCTGCAGGTTTTGAGACAACACTATGGCATAACAGACTTGGGCATATGAGTGAAAAAGGTATGAAGATACTTCAATCTAAGAAAGTTTTACCAAGTCTGAAATGTATTAATATGGATTTCTATGAAAGTTGTGTGTATGGAAAACAAAAGAGAGTCAATTTTTTCAAGGATGGGAAGCAAAAGAAAGATGAAAAGTTGGATCTTGTGCATACAGATGTATGGGAACCAACTTAGGTATTTTCTCTCAGTAGCTCTCAGTATTATGTTACATTCATAGGTGATGCAACTTGGAAGGTATAGATTTATTTCCTTAGGCAGAAATATGATGTATTTGAAATATTTAAGAAATGGAGAAGCTTCGTTGAGAATGAGACGGGTAAAAGATTAGAATGTCTCAGATCTGATAATGTTGGTGAATATTGCAGCAAAGAATTTGAGGATTATTGTTCTTTTAATGGAATTCGTAGGCAGAAAATGGTTCCAGGGATTCCACAGAAAAATGGAGTGGCTAAACGCATGAATAGGACAATAATGGAGCGTGTAAGGAGCATGAAATTACATGTTGGGCTGCCTTTAAACATGTGGGTAGAGGCTGTCAACACCGTTGTATATTTAATTAATAGAGGTCCTTCAGTTCCTTTGGGTTGTGGTATTCTAGAGGAAGCATGGACAGGTATGAAGGTGAGATATTCTTTTCTCAAAACCTTTGGATGTGAAGCATTTGCACAAATAGATTCTGAAAATAGAACCAAGATGGATGCAAAATCAAAAAAGTGTACCTTCGTTGGATATGGCATTGATGAATTTGGTTATAGGCCTTGGGATTTTGAAAATTAGATAATTGTGAGAAGCAGGGATGTTGTATTCAATGAGAAGGTGTTGTACAAAGATCAGTTGTAACAACATGAGAAGAAAGAAAAGGATTATGTGGTGCTGGATGAAACTCCAAATAGTGATGTTCTAGTGGTTCCTCATACTCCGCAATAGCAACCAAAAATACCACAAACTCCAGTGAGTGTTAGACAGTCAACAAGGCTAACTAGACCTCGTGAAAGGTTTTCTCCCTCTTTGTATTCTATTTTGTTAATAGATGCTGGTGAACCAGAAGGGTGTGATGAAGCTATGCAGGTGGATGCAAAGGTTTAGTGGGAGCTTGCAATGAAAGAATAAATGGACTCCTTGCTGAAAAATCAGACTTGGGAATTATGTAAGTTACCTACAGATAAAAAGGCTTTACCAAACAAATGGGTTTATAGGCTGAAAGAGGAAGATGGAGGTAAGAAAAGATTTAAAGCCAGGTTAGTTGTAAAAGGATTTGCACAAAAAAAGGGCATTGATTTTAATGAGATATTTTCTCTGATTGTCAAGATGACTTCTATTCATACTGTTTTAAGTATTGTGGCTGCTAAAGATTTGCATTTGGAACAGCTAGATGTGAAAACTACCTTTCTCCATGGTGATTTGGAGGAGGAGATATACATGGAACAGACCCAAGGATTTGAGGTCAAAGGTAAGGACAAACTGGTGTGCAGATTGAAGAAGAGTTTGTATGGCCTAAAACAAGCACCTCGACAATGGTATTTGAAATTTGATAGTTTTATTCCTGAGCAAGACTACAGTCGGTGTAATTCTGACCATTGTGTTTATTTTAAGAGGTTGGATAATGACATCTACATTATTTTATGTTTATATGTTGATGACATGCTTATAGTGAGGTCTAACATAGATCACATAAGAGATTTAAAATAGCAGTTAGCACAGTCATTTGCTATGAAGGATTTGGGGGAACCAAAACAAATCCTTGGTATGAAAATTTGCAAAGATAGGAAGAACAGAAAATTGACTCTATCTCAGGCTAATTATGTTGAAAAGGCGTTGCAGAGATTCCATATGGAGAATGCAAAAGTTGTCAGCACACCTTTGCCTAGTCATTTAAAATTGACTTAGGAGATGTCTCTAAAGACACAAGAGGAGGAAGACAAAATGTCCAAAGTCCCATATGCTTCAGCTGTAGGAAGTTTAATGTACGCCATGGTATGCACGAGACCGGATATTGCACATGTTGTAGGAGTCGTAAGCAGGTATGTGAGTCATCCCAGATTGGAGCATTGGAATGCAGTAAAATGGATTCTCAGATATTTGAGAAGTGCATCCAATAAAAACTTATGTTTTGGGGGCTCTAATACTGATTTAGCAAGTTATGTAGGCTCAGATTTGGCAGGGGATATTGATACCAGGTGAAGTACTACAGGTTATGTCTTTACTATAGGTGGGACAGCGGTGAGTTGGATCTCACGGTTGAAAAAGGTGGTTGCTTTATCCACCACAAAGGCAAAGTATGTAGCTGCAACAGAGGCAAGCAAGGAGATGATATGGCTACAATCATTCATGGAAGAATTGGGAAAACAACAGGCTAACAGTTATTTGTTTACGGATAGTCAGAGTGCCATACATCTTGCAAAGAATTTTGCCTTGCATTCAAATACCAAACACATATAGTTACGGTATCACTTCATTCAATCGGTGTTGGATGATGGACAGTTAAGGCTGGAAAAGATACATACCAATGAAAATCCAGTGGATATGTTTACAAAGGAAGTGACAAGGGAGAAGTTGAGCTCCTCTTTAGCTTCGGTTGGTCTTCAAGATTGAAAACAAAATCAAAACAGCAAAGTCCAGGATGCTTATTTCCAGTGGGAGCTATAGGGTTAGCGATGTTATGATCGGTCTCCAAGTGGGAGATGATATGGTGTGGAGTCTGATCAGTCTCTAAGTGGGAGATTGTTGTTATATGGAGCCTAATCAGACTCGAAGGTTAAATTTACCCCATTTTTATCAGCGTGGTTTCCCCAAATTCCTACGGAGTCAAGGGGTGGCACCCCCAAGACAGGGTTAAGGGGCAACAACCCTCGAAACCTCACACGGTTTTTTATTATTTTATTAAGGTGTCAGGAGTTATTTTTTCACTAGCCGACATTAAAAAAAACCTATTTTGTAACCGACAAAAGTCGTGATAAAAATGGCTAAGGGTTAGGGTTTCTGTTGATGGATTGTAGAATTTTGCAGTGATATTGAGTTGCAAGGATTATTGGTTGTAATCAGTTTGATTTACTAGATAATAATATTGGACTCTTTGTTGGTGGATGTAGCCGAGTTTGGGTGAACCACGTTAAAACTTATCTCTCTCACTGTTATTATTTCTGTGTATTTTCATTCCTCTGTTTAATCTTTATTTGCATTTAATTGATATCTTATGTCCGCTAACCCTAACATGCAGGACATCAAGATCATTCTATGTAGTGGATGCTTTCTGTTTCAAGCACAAGTTATGATGTGTGTTTTAATGTCATAATCAAGAGTTTTGAGGAGTGATGAATTGGTTTATGTTTATACTTGCATAAGGAGGTATTTTATGATAAAATCATCATCATGAGTTGATTGATCATCATTTTATGTCCATAAGACAAGGTTGTGAATGTGTTGTTTTGGTGGAGTGATGTCAAGACATTAAGATTGAAGTCATTCACTCAGGTTGTTTGTTATTGATGTCTCCATCTGATGGTTTTAATATTTATCAAAGGTTGTTTTAACATATATCATATAGTGACTGTCATCTAAGTTTGCACTTTAAGTTATAATAGGTCGTTGACTTATTATAGCAGGTGATGTCACTTAAAAGTGACTTTCTAAAGGGTCTTAAGTCATGGTTTTTACCGGCCCTCTCTACTCCTATCACCGAATGTTCCGGCTAATGTAGTCTTCATTGGGCACCAAAAAGGGAATCATCGACTATTATTTAAAGTTACTATGGGTTCTCTTTTATAGATCAATAGATGACATTGAAACTTTTGCCCCTGACATTTGTGGTTAAGTTTGATGGTCTCGAAGGTGGGACAGTGCATCCTATAGTGTTAACTGCAGTTTAAAAGCTGATTTTGGTAAGTTTGAAAAAATAGATTTTGTGAGTTTTTAAGAAGATTTTTAATGAAGATTTCTTTCTTATTCTAAATCTATCTTGAGGCATTTAAGAGATAAAGAAGAAGAATTTCTTTAATATTTCTTTTTGAGAAGAGATTTAGTAGAAATTTAATTTAGCCTTAATGCCTTCTATTTTTTCTCATTCTCTTAAAGATAGAAAGTTAGTTCGAATGTGAGAGTTTTTCTTTTTCTTCAAAAGGAAGATTGGTCTATTTTTGAAGTTATTTGCAGAAGATGAAATTAAGGGGTTATTGAAGTGTTATTGAGAAATTTTTTAAAGGGGCAAAATGAATTGAAGATTTTATGGATATCATTTTGGAAAAGATGAATAGGTTTGATATCAAGGGTTATTTTGCAGATGGTGGAGATGATCTTTTTGAAGAAGAATATGAATGGTCCTCTCATATATATTGGTTTTGCAGATGCATTGTTTGACAGAGTTGTGTGAATCAATTTGCAGAGTAAAAGACATGTTGAGTGTGAGATGTTCTTCATTGTGAAATGTTCTTACAGGTGTATCAAAATGCATAAAGACACTTGCAGAGACTTGTAATATTTTGATTGCAGAATATTTTAACTAAATTATATAAGATTGGTGAAGAATTGTTTGTAGTGATTGAAGAAAGATTGCTAGAGACAATTTGCAAATTTGTTTACAGAGATTTGTAAAAAGGAGCTTGTTTGCAAAGATGTGTAAAAGGAGTTATCTTTGTTTGGTCTTGATTTGAAAAATCAAACAGGAGGTATAAGGATATATGATGAGACACAAAGTTTATATTGGTGCAAATCAAATTGAGTTACAATCATTTCTTGCACACTAGATTTTGTATGTTGATTATGGTGATTGTATTTTGCCAGTGAGGCCTTGTATTAGTCAATAAGACATAATGTATGCTGGTGAGGCATCCTATAAAGCTAGTGAAGCTTCTTTGGTCAGTGAGACCTTCATGTAATCAGTGAGATTTTGATTAATCTAGTGAGGCGGTTGTTGAGTGGTTTTTCTACCCCAGGAGGGTTTTCCACTCATGAAAAGCATGTGTCATGTTCATGTTGTCTTCATCTGTATGTGTGTATATTAGTGCTTTGCTTAAAGTTTTTGTTGACATCTTTTATTATCAATCTTGTGCATATGAGCTCAACAAATCATTAATGTCTTTCTCTATGTTTGTCTTGTAAGATAAAGTTTGCAAAAAGTTAAAAATTTATACAACATCGATTCACCCCCCCTCTCAATGTTGTCCTGGACTCTAACAATCTAGTTATCAGATTGTTCAACAAGAACTCAATCACTACCTTGGACATGGAATTGTGAGTTGGAACAGCCTCAACCCACTTTGTAAAGTAATCAGGTGCCACCAATATCCACTTGTACCCATTGCTTGATCTCTCTTGGATCTCCCCTATAAAATCAATGCCCCATTGCTGAAAGGGTGCTTCAATGGTAATACTCATAAGGGGAAGAGCACCTTGGAACTTTAGCTTACCTACAAATCTTTGACATGCATCACACTTTCTAATTTGTTTTGCAACATCTTTGAAGAGACTAGGCCACCAAAAGCCTTCTCTAATGATCTTACGTGTTGTGGTTTTAGCATAAAAATGCCCACCACAAACTCCTCGGTGATATTCATCAATAACTTCCTCAAATTGTTGTTGATCTAGACATTTTAACAATAATCCCTCATGATTTCTCCACATTAAAATACCTTGGATCAAGACGTACCTTTGGGACTGGAGTTTAAGTGTCCTTTTCTGAGTTACATTCATGCCTGGGGGGCAATGCATGTTGACTAGATAAAAGATAATATCCCATACCATGGGTCATCTATCAAAGCACACACATCAATAAATTGAGAAACATTTACTTCATTTATCTCAGCTGCCTCTAAGTTGGAATTTGCCATCAACTTAGCTAAACCCTGGCCTCTAACTAGTTTGGTAATCTGTATATCCATGTCATATTCCTAGATCCTGTTGATCCATCTACACCTCCTACCTGAAGCTTCCTGTTGTATGAAGATATGATCTTGACACCTGTGAAGTAAGAGATAAAATTCTTTATGGCCTTAACCAAGACATAAGCATGCTTCTCCATTATGGAATAATTCAATTCAATAGCCTGTAAAGACTTGCTAAAGAATCCTATAGGCTGTTCAAATCCATCTTTATTCTTTTGAAGTAAAACAACAATAATAGTATAAAAAGAAGCAAAGGAAAACAACTGAAGGGGCTTAGAATAATCTGAACTTATCAGTACAGGTGCCTCCTTGATAGCTTCCTTGATATCTTTGAATGCTTTAAATGGTTCTTTCTCCCATATGATAGATTTAAGCATTTTAGAAATGGCCTTAGTCTTTTCGGCAAAATTAGGAATAAACCTCCTAACAAAGTTGATTTACCTCAAAAAAGACTATATTCCTTTAACTGATTTGGGTTGTGGAATGAGATCAATAGTCTTGATTCATTCTGGATCAATCCTTACCCCATCTTTTGACACAATGTGCCCTAGCAACTTACCCTCTTCAACTCTGAACTGACATTTTTTAGGATTCAAAGAAATCCCATATTGTAAGTACCTCTGGAAAATTACTTCAAGATGCTTACAGTGCTCACCTCTTTCTTTTAAGAATGATGTCAGGTCATCATGATAAACCACCATGATTTCATCAATGAGACTAGCAAAAGCTACATCCATAGCTTGCTGAAATGTAGACCTGGCATTCTTCAAACCAAATGGCATTCTCAGGTATACATAGGTCCCCCAAGGAGTGGTGAATGTTGTTTTGTGTTGTTCAGACTCTTTGACCAGCACCTGGTTGTATCCAGAGAATCCATCCATCATTGACATCAGCTCTGAACCAACCACCTTCTGTAATAAATGGTCCATTCTTGGGAGAGGGTAGTTATCTTTAAGGGATTTGATGTTCAAATTCCTGAAATCAACACACAACCTGATTTCCCCATTCTTCTTTCTTACCGAGACAAGGTTGGATACCCCCTCAGAATGTCTAATAGGTTTTATAATGCCTCCCTCTTTCATTTTCAACAATTATTTTTGCATCTTGGGAGTAATGGTAGGATTTATAGGCCTCTGTTTTTGCCTAAATTGTGTTGCATCAGGTTCAAGGGGAATGGTATGCTGGAACAAATCCTCTCTATAAGCCTTAAGCTCGTCATAGGACCATGCAAAACACCTCTTGAATTTTCTGAGCAGAGCAATCAGCATTTGTGTCTCATGAGGTTTCAACCTTTTTCCAATGTAAACCATTCTATGTGCCTCCCTAGTTCCAAGGTTTACACCTTCAACATTATCCTCTATAACAAGTTTACTATTACTCTTCCATCGGTCTGAATTGTCAAATACTCTTTCTAATGCTACCAGTCCTTTTGGAATATTGTTTGTCTTTAATTGTGTATTGGTAGAAATTGACAAGATCAAGCAAACAAGATTAGATTCAACCCAAACTCAAGAAATCAAACCCAAAACAAACAAAAGACATGCAAATTAAAACAATTTCACCTGGGTTATTAGATTCCTTGTTTTATTTTATGGATTGCTTGTAGCTTATACGAATGTTGATTACTTTATGTTTGCAGCATAACCATGATAGGCAATTTGATGGGATTGAGATTGATAGAAGAAAATAGGTAGGTGATGGATGAGGAGGAAATTTGGCAGAGTGACGACGCTTAGAAGATTCATCCTGTTGCAAGTATGAGGTGAACCAGTGTTGTCATTGATGTCAACATACTCATATTACATTAACAAGAAGGATTGGATGAGTTGTGTGTTGAGGATATTGAGAAAATTACCCTCAGTCAGGAACAGTGAAGAACAGTGTTGAGAAGAAGGCAAATATATTGGATAGGTTGAAAACCGGAGGATGCGGATTAAAGGGTTTTCAGATATGAGTCCTGAGATGCTTCAGTCAAGTTTTCAGAGGTCCGCATGAAGACTTGAAGAAGTTATGGCTGTCTGTGTGGAACCGGTTCCAGCAAGTGCTTAGAGGTGACAGAGGATCACAGAAAGGTCCGGTGAGGTCCGAAATTGTACAATCCTAATCTGCGGATTGGAAAGAGTATTTGGGATGTCCTTGTGATGTGTCATCTCAAGTTGTGTATGATTTGGAGGTCCGGAAGTACCTCTTACATTATGACAGTGGCGACAGACTGTGTTCTTGAAGTTTCGGATAAGGAGGATAAGAGATTTCAGTAAGTAAAAGAAATGCGGACGTACCTGGTCATTCAGACAGGCTTGTGAAGGTTCTTGGATCATGTTGAGGGTGTGTCATTGGTCCGCATTGATAATGTATGATTTGAAGGTCCGGAAATACCTTCTACAGTGGCGACAGACTGTGTTCTTGAAGTTCCGGATGAGGAAGACAAGAGATTCCAGCAAGTAAAGGAAGTGCGGATGTATCTGGACATTCAGACAGGCGTGTGAAGTTCTCTGGATCGTGTCGAGGTTGTGTTGTTGATCTGCATTGATAGTAGAGCCTGAAATTGAAGTTATTCTTCTGGATGAAGCTCTTGCTCTGTTTAGCCGACCGGATGAGTTGTTCATCCTGCGAATGTTCTTGTGGTGGCCGACCGGATGTGTTATTCATCTTGCGGATACTCTTATGATTGTTTGCCGACTTAGATGTTTGATCCTAAGTCGATGTCTTGTATAAATAACGGTCTGTGAGTTCATTTCATGAAAATGGTGTGTGGATAAGTGTGGCATAGCGAAGAGAAGTGCGAAAGGCAGAATAGAGGTTTTTGGGCTTAATTGGAACTGATCCGGACATGGTAGAGATGTCATTCTCCAGTTCAAAACTGTGATTCTTATCACTTTGTAGACAGTGTGTCTCCTTGTAGGCAGTGGGCCTCTTTGTGAGCAGTGTGCTCGGGCAGTGAGCCCTAATTGGCATGTGCCATTCATTTTTCTTTATTCTTCTAAACAGAGAATAATTCTTGGGTTAATCACCCCGTGGTTTTTCCCTTAACCGGGTTTTCCACGTCAAAATCTTGGTGTTCAATGTGTTGATGCTTATCTGCTCTTGTGTTTATGTATCATGCTTTCATGGATGATTAATTGATATGCTACTAACTAACAACAAGAATCAAGTGTTTGAAGAAGAAGAAGTTTTATACAACTGATTCACCCCCCCCCTCTCAGTTGTATGCCCTAGATCCAACAATTGGTATCAGAGCTAAGTTCCTCTGATAGGAGCTTAACCGCTTGAGGAGATCCAGGATGTCGTCATACAAGAAGGATAGTCCGAAGTTCGATGGAACCAACTTCACTCTCTGGAAAGGTCGCATGAAGTGTCACTTGGAATGTATGGGAAAAGCATATTTGGCTATGGTTTCAAAACCATATGTACCTCCACAAGGTGGTCCGACAACTCTGAATGAAATCACAGAAGCTGAAAACAATCTGCGAACCAAGGAAGCTCTTCTAAGCGCATTGAATGACTCAGATCTCTCGAATGTTATTGACCTACCAACTGCATATGAGATCCTGACTAAACTGGAACTTCTGTATGAAGGAGATGAGTTTGTCAAAAGTGCAAGGTTGCAAAGTCTGAAAGGGAAATTTGAAAGATTGAAAATGAGAGATGATGAAAACATCACTACCTTTATGCCAAGAGTGAATGAGCTGGTATGTGGAATCAGAAATGCTGGTGGAACTTTAGATGAAAATGAGATTGTCTGCAAAATCCTAAGATCCCTTCCTGCTGCCTACAAAATCAAGGTTGCTGCCATTGATGAATTCAGAGCCCACACAACTGTCACTAGAGAACAACTGGCTGGCAAACTAGCTGCATTTGAAATGACCGAGTTTGGAGATGATCCTCCCAAGACTGAATCTGCTTTCAAAGCCAGTGCCTATGTGAAAGGCAAACAGAGATTTGATCCGGGAGAAAACTCATCAAGGGAAATGTCATGGTATGATCAAGCAAGAAGAGACATGGAAGAAGAAGAAGCAGAAACAGCTCAACTTGAAGCCCTCATTGCAAAGAGACTGCCAAGAGGATCCGATAAGTATGAAGGAAAACTACCCTTTAAGTGTTTCAACTGCAATAAGATTGGTCATTTTGCTTCAAGATGTCCGGAAAGATCTGCAAGGTCTAATACTAACAGACAAAGGTTTCAAAAGAATTGCTATTATGTTCATGAAGAAGATGACAATGAAGGAGTAACAGATGATGAATCAGAACTAGGAAGCAAATCCGGAAATGAGTGGGTGTTTATTGCCATCAAGGAAGAAGATTCAATACTCTCTGAATCTGTCAATCACAAAGTTGTTGAAAAAGCTTTGGCTGCTCAAGTGGAAGAAAAGGATGATTGGGTTATTGACAGTGGATGTTCTCACCATATGACTGGTGACAAGAATAAGTTCTTGAAATTGGAAAGGTATGAAGGAGGAATGGTAAAGTTTGGTGACAATTCTGCTGGCAGAATCAGAGGCAGGGGAACTATTTCCTTCGATGGAAAGAGCAAAATAGGTAACGTACTGTATGTTGAAGGATTGAAGCACAATCTTCTTAGTGTTGGTCAGTTGGTGGACAAAGGCTATGATCTCCGGTTCAAAAATGGAAAATGCAGAATCTTTACAAACTCCGGAACTGAGATTGCATCCGGTACTCAGACAAAAGGTAATATCTTTCATCTGGTTGGTTCAAATAAAAATTGTTTGTTTACTCAAATTGATCAGAGTTGGTTATGGCATAGAAGAATGTGCCATGTAAATTTTGATAACATCATCAAGATAAGCAATACTCAGGCCGTAAGAGATCTTCCAAAATTGATGAAACCTACAAATAGTTTGTGCAAAGAATGTCAGCTAGGTAAACAAAGCAGAGTCTCTTTCAAAAGCAAAGATCAGTCTTCTACCGGATTGTTGGAATTAGTACATACTGATCTCTGTGGTCCGACAAGAATCAAGAGTCTGCAAGGTGATAGATATTTCATGTTGTTAATTGATGATCATTCCCGGATGATGTGGGTTACCTTTCTAAAAGAAAAATCAGAATCATTTGAGAAGTTCAAGATCTTCAAAGCTATGGTAGAGAATCAAACCAGATTGAAACTAAAGTGTCTAAGGTCTGATAGAGGTGGTGAATTTACATCTGGTGAGTTCATTGATTTTTGTGAGAAGCAGGGTATAAGGAGACAGTTGTCTGCTCCTAGGACTCCACAGCAGAATGGAGTAGTTGAGAGAAAGAATCGGACCATTCAGGAAGCTGCCAGGACAATGATGTTGGAAGCAAATGTTCCTCAAATGTTTTGGAAGGAAGCTATCAGCACTGCAGTCTACACTCTCAATCGAGTTCAAATCAGAAACAACACCGGTAAGACCCCCTATGAACTCTGGTTTGGCATCACCCCTACTATGAAATATTTCAGAGTATTTGGTAGCAAGTGTTATATTAAAAGAGATGAAGATCTAGGAAAGTTTGATGCTAGAAGTGATGAAGGAATTTTCTTGGGTTACTCCACTCAAAGCAAAGCATACCGATGTTACAATAAGAGATTGAGGAAGATGATAGAAAGCACCAATGTGAAAGTTGATGAAGGAATTGAGAAGCCTTCAAGATTTTATGAGTTTGATGAAGATGACCAAGACAGTGTTCAAGGACCTCAATCCTCTCTGGTGAGACAAAGTCAGCCTGATCCGGTAAATCAGGAAGAAGAGATAGGTTTGAATGAGCCTGATCAAGAAGCAGCAGTGCAGGATACTCCCAAAATTCCAAGGTATGTAAGACTGAACCACTCTGAAGATCAGATCATAGGTGACAGAAGCAAAGGTGTACAAACTAGAAGGAATGTTGCTCAAAATCAGGATGAATGTTGTCTGATTTCAAAGATTGAACCTAAAACAATAAATGAAGCCTGCAATGATGAAAACTGGACCAAAGCAATGGAAGATGAATTGATGCAAATTGAGAAAAATCATACTTGGGATCTTGTTCCCAGACCTAGAGACAGGAATGTAATTGGAACCAAGTGGGTCTTCCGGAACAAACTAAATGAAGCTGGTGAAGTAATCAGAAACAAAGCTAGATTGGTCTGCAAAGGCTACTCTCAAATAGAAGGAATTGACTTTGAAGAGACTTTTGCTCCGGTGGCAAGAATTGAAGCAGTCAGATTACTTCTTGCATTTGCTGCCTTCAAAGACTTCAAGGTATATCAGATGGATGTCAAGTCTGCCTTCCTAAATGGTGATCTGGAAGAAGAAGTCTACATTGAACAACCAGATGGATTTCAATTGTCTGATAATGATGATATGGTCTGCAAGTTGAAGAAAGCTTTGTATGGATTGAAGCAAGCCCCAAGAGCATGGTATGAAAGGTTGGATAAGCATCTTGTGCAGATTGGATTCAACAAAGGTACTGTTGACAGTAACTTATATTTCAAAATTGATCATGAAAATATTTTGATTGTTGAAGTGTTTGTGGATGATATCATTTTTGGAGGAAGAGATAGTATGTGCAAAACTTTTGCAGATCAGATGAAAAGTGAGTTTGAAATGTCTATGCTTGGTGAAATGAATTTCTTCTTGGGTCTGCAAATTACTCAAACAAAAGAAGGGATCTTCATTTCTCAGACCAAATATGTGAAAGAATTGTTAAGGAAATTTGGTATGGAAGACTCAAAGCCTATGAACACTCCTATGGCAACCGGATGTAAGTTAAGCAAAGATGATGATTCTCCAAAGACAGATCAGACAAAGTATAGATCAATGATTGGTGGATTGTTGTATCTCACTCAAACTAGACCAGATATAATGCAGGCTGTTGGTCTTGTGGCAAGATTCCAGGCTGATCCTAGAGAATCTCATGTTATGGCAATCAAAAGAATTTTTAGGTACTTGAAAGGAACAGTTGAGTATGGTCTATGGTACCCTAGAGATCCGGATTTCTCTCTTCATGCTTACACAGATGCAGATTGGGCAGGAGATGTGGATGACCGGAAGAGCACTAGTGGTGGAGCATTCTTTTTGGGGAAGAGATTGGTTTCTTGGCTAAGCAAGAAACAAGATGCAATATCTCTGTCTACGACTAAAGCAGAATACATTGCAGCAGCAGGTAGTTGCACTCAAATCTTATGGATGAAGCAGATGCTAAGAGACATCAAAGTTGAATATGAGGAGCCTATCACAATTTTTTGTGATAATTCAAGTGCAATTAATATTTCTAAGAATCCGGTATTGCACTCTAAGACTAAGCACATATCTATCAAATTTCACTTTTTGAGAGAACAAGTAAACAAGGAAGAAGTCAGATTGGAGTATGTTCCCTCCAAGGATCAGATTGCAGATATCTTTACAAAACCTCTTCCCAAGGACTCTTTTGAATATCTCCGGGAGAAGTTAGGGGTCATGGCCCCTCCGGTGATAAACTAAGATGCACTGATGTGCATCAGTCCGGTGGATATCACAGTCATATCTTGTGATCCGGATTGATGATGGGGAGCTGCTACTAAGGGGGAGCAGCTGGTATGATTCTGATGTATTAGAATTGCAAGTATGAGCCCTTTGCCATTGATGTCAAAGGGGGAGAGAAGACATGTGAAAAACAAGTGGTTAATGATCAAAGGGGAAGAGAAGACATGTAAAAAGTTGTTGTTGATAGGGGGAGCTGTGACAGAAAGGAGAAGTTCTTGTCTTGATGGTTTTTCACATCATATGTTGCCATCAATGACAAAGGGGGAGATTGTTGCAAGTATGAGGTGAACCAGTGTTGTCATTGATGTCAACATACTCATATTACATTAACAAGAAGGATTGGATGAGCTGTGTGTTGAGGATATTGAGAAAATTACCCTCAGTCAGGAACAGTGAAGAACAGTGTTGAGAAGAAGGCAAATATATTGGATAGGTTGAAAACCGGAGGATGCGGATTAAAGGGTTTTCAAATATGAGTCCTGAGATGCTTCAGTCAAGTTTTCAGAGGTCCGCATGAAGACCTGAAGAAGTTATGGCTGTCTGTGTGGAACCGGTTCCGGCAAGTGCTTAGAGGTGACAGAGGATCACAGAAAGGTCCGGTGAGGTCCGAAATTGTACAATCCTAATCTGCGGATTGGAAAGAGTATTTGGGATGTCCTTGTGATGTGCCATCTCAAGTTGTGTATGATTTGGAGGTCCGGAAGTACCTCTTACATTATGACAGTGGCGACAGACTGTGTTCTTGAAGTTCCGGATAAGGAGGATAAGAGATTTCAGTAAGTAAAAGAAATGCGGACGTACCTGGTCATTCAGACAGGCTTGTGAAGGTTCTTGGATCATGTTGAGGGTGTGTCATTGGTCCGCATTGATAATGTATGATTTGAAGGTCCGGAAATACCTTCTACAGTGGCGACAGACTGTGTTCTTGAAGTTCCGGATGAGGAAGACAAGAGATTCCAGCAAGTAAAGGAAGTGCGGATGTATCCGGACATTCAGACAGGCGTGTGAAGTTCTCTGGATCGTGTCGAGGTTGTGTTGTTGATCTGCATTGATAGTAGAGCCCGAAATTGAAGTTATTCTTCCGGATGAAGCTCTTGCTCTGTTTAGCCGACCGGATGAGTTGTTCATCCTGCGAATGTTCTTGTGGTGGCCGACCGGATGTGTTATTCATCTTGCGGATACTCTTATGATTGTTTGCCGACTTAGATGTTTGATCCTAAGTCAATGTCTTGTATAAATAACGGTCTGTGAGTTCATTTCATGAAAATGGTGTGTGGATAAGTGTGGCATAGCGAAGAGAAGTGCGAAAGGCAGAACAGAGGTTTTTGGGCTTAATTGGAACTGATCCGGACATGGTAGAGATGTCATTCTCCAGTTCAAAACTGTGATTTTTATCACTTTGTAGACAGTGTGTCTCCTTGTAGGCAGTGGGCCTCTTTGTGAGCAGTGTGCTCGGGCAGTGAGCCCTAATTGGCATGTGCCATTCATTTTTATTTATTCTTCTAAACAGAGAATAATTCTTGGGTTAATCACCCCGTGGTTTTTCCCTTAACCGGGTTTTCCACGTCAAAATCTTGGTGTTCAATGTGTTGATGCTTATCTGCTCTTGTGTTTATGTATCATGCTTTCATGGATGATTAATTGATATGCTACTAACTAACAACAAGAATCAAGTGTTTGAAGAAGAAGAAGTTTTATACAACTGATTCACCCCCCCCCCTCTCAGTTGTATGCCCTAGATCCAACACATCCATGCCAAATGGCTTGGAAATGAGTGAATTTATAGATTTTTTGAGAAAATGGAAGGATAATCCTTCCAATTTGTAAGTGATGGTGAAATGGAAATTTGCTTTGTGCAACTTGAAAAAGGAAATGGAAAGTGGGTGAGTTCACTCAAGAGATAATTAGAAAGTGAGAAATGAGTTGAGTGATGAGTTGAGTTGAAAACGGAAAGTGGGCCAAGTTAACGCGAGAGAATTTGGGAGATGAAAATGGTAAGTGGAAGAGATGAGTTGAGTCATCTCAAAAGATAGATATGGAAGGTAGGTGAATAATTTAAATAATTTAATATTATTTAAATTATGAGGAATATAAGGATAAAATGATAAATAAAAATAAAATAAAAGATTTATTTTATTTTATTTAAGAGGAAAGGGATTAAATAAATAAATTAAAATTTATTTATTTAATAATGGTAAAAGAGATGGGATTAAATTAAATAAATGTTATATTTATTTAATTTAATAGAGGAAATGTTAGATTAGGCGATGATATGGAGTTATGATAGCGACAAGGGTACCTAGGGCAAAACAATAAGGTGTTCTAAGATGATGGACATTTTTGGGTGTCTACATTTTGCCCCTCTTTGAGATGATGTTCAAGATGATGAGATTTGTATCGAGTAACATCATTTCAAAGAAGCTAAGATATGGATAGAGGAAAAGGAAAGGACAAGGATGGAATGATAGGATGATGATGCCCCCTCGAGAGGATAGGCGGGTTGGACAGACATGGGTAGGCTCTCGAAATGAAATGGATTGGCTGAGGAAGAAAAAGGAGGAAATGGATAGAAGAAAGGAAGGATGTGTTATGCTGCAATAAAAGTGAACAACCATATGTTTGATATAGCACAAGACGTTATGCACCAGGGTATAAGGACCAAGGTGAGGATATGTCTAATGCCCAAGTGTAATACAACCTTGTCTAGATACAAGATATGAATATTAGCTAGGAAGATACTGATGCAAATACAAGATAAAAATGATAACACACACAAGCAAGAAAGTAAGCATGCATAAATGATACAAAAACAAACAAGGTATTGCCCATGTCAAGCTGTAAACCAATGATTGATTGCTGATTGATTGATTGATTGATATGATGTGAGTGTTGTCATGGCAGGGAATGATGTATCCCTAGAGCAACACAAGGATGATGATGATTAATTGATTGATTGATTGATGATTGATTAACAATTGATTGGGTTTACGACAAGACTAGGATCAAGACCATTGATGTGATTGGATAATTTGACACGATTGATTCACTTGATTGGTATGGATAAATGATGACTTGCATTTGAACTTATTGCCTGGAATGATTAGAAGAAATGATAGATCGATGAATTGATTGATGAATTGATGCAAACAGATGATAAAAGAAGATGATGAGAGAAGAAAGAGGAATATCATCTTGTACCTAAATCTGGGCACTTCCTTCGTACTCTAGACTGCTTACATACCCGTGTCCACAGGATCAAAGCATGTAACAATAGAGATGAGATGTAGTTCTGATTGGTGTTTTATTGATGATGATGATGATGATGATTGATTTGATTTTCGTTGATTGATTGGATTGATTGATTGATTGATATATGACGTTAATGTGATTTTTATTGATTTGAGAGATTGGCTTGATTTGATTTGATGATTTGATTTTGATGATTGAATTAATTATTTGATTAATGATTTGATTGCTGATTTGATCTTTGATGATAGAATTTGATGATCAGATTTGATGATTGGATGATTTGATTGATTTGATGAATGACTTTGATGATTATTTGGATTTTTTTTGGATTTTATGATTTTTTTGTATTTTTGAGGGAATATTTAATTTTTATGTATTTTTTCAGGACATTTTACAAATTTCTTAGATTTTTTCAGGACTTTTTAGAATTTTTTCAGGAATTTTTATGATTTTTTGTTTTTTTTTTAGGACTTTTTATGATTTTTTGGGATTTTTTTCAAGACCTTTTATGATTTTTTTGCATTTTTGACATGTTTTGATTTTTTTGGGGGGTTTCTTCATGACATTTTATGGTTTTTTTGTGTTTTTTGAATGTTTGGGATGTCAATGGATTTACAATTTTGATAGCCTTTGTGCTGGATACCAGTGACAAGGGAGGACCAAGTCTAGGTGCAAGGAGGTAGGTAGGTAGGATTGGATTAGGATGAATGGACAAAAGGATAGGTGATAAGGGATGGGAAGGAAGACTCATGATAAATGATTGGATAAGAGGATAGGCGACATCGGATGTATGCATAAGAGAGCTAGGATGTGATCTCAAAGACTATGTCGCAGGGGAATAACATGTCCCATTCTAGATAGTATGCTTGGGATTTTTCATGACAAGGCTCAGGACAATAGGATAACATGATGGATTCAGGCTTATGACAATGGGATGACGATAGGATGATGGATAAATGGCTAATGGCAAGAGGATAATGATAGGATCAGTTTTGTAAGGGTGAGGTATATCAAGAGATAACCAAAGCATGTTTCAACATTTTGCCCCTAATCTTTTATCAAGATCAAAAGAGGAAAGGTGGATGAATTAACTCAATAGGATAGGTATGTACGTGTGGATGGATAAGGATGGTAAGATAGGATATGGTAAGACAGATTGAAAATGATATGGCAGATGAGACAAGGTGCCCCCAAGCATAGGTGACATAGAAGATCGAGCTTACGCATGATGCCTGTTTGCCAGGTTTTCATCATGGTACTTATCCAGGGTGCCTATTTGCCAGGTTTTCACCGTTGGACGAAGAGATTTCTCTTTACTTTTTTTTTTACTTTTTGATATTTATTTTTTGGATGGGAGAAGGTGGATATGGATGAAAGGGACTCAAGTGTTTGGTTCCATGGCAGTCCTACTAGATGGATGTCATCGCAATGGACCATGTCAAAGTATGCTCATCAAATGTTGGTAAGGGATTGCATGAAATATGGATTAGGTAGATAGTGGATTATGAAATGGTGCGATAGTGGATTATGATGTGGATTATGTAAGGAAGATGGTGGATGGAGGGCTTATGCAAAAGCATGGACCATAGGGAAGTCATGGGCAAGGTATGTAGGATAGTGGACAAAGGATGGGGAGATGGAGGTATGTGGAATTGTGGGATGGAAGGGAATCACGACCAATGGTTGCACACACCGTGATAAACATTGAAACTTTTGATGGGATGGTGAGGTAGGAAGCAAAGGTGTTATTTGCTTAGGAGATGGTCGATTTAGGCATTTAGGGACCCACATAGACTCAGTATTTTTATATTTTTTTCTTTTCATGTGGGATAGAGGATTTTGCTACTTTTGGATGGAATGGAAGGAAGGAGATGGTTGGGATTCATGAGAGGTGGACGCCTCATTTGACCTGATGGATTTTTGCTTAGGGACCCACATCTTTTTTAGATTTGCTTTGAGGTGAGTGGTTGTATGCAGCTTTAGAGATGGATCTAAAGTAATCTCTTGTTGCATGGGGACCCACACCTTTTTCATTTTTGCTTTGAGGTGTGTGGGTGAAGGCAACTTTTGAGATGGATTTTTCTTTGATTCTTTGCTTTTTATCTTAAGGCATGCAGATTTGTAGGATCTTTTGCTTTATGGGTATAGGCATCCAAAATTTTATTTTTGAATCCCATGGGATGGATGGAAGGAGAGAAAGCTTCATGCTTAGACAATATGTCTGTTTGCTCGTCATGATTGGGATTTTTAGAGGGCTTATGGATGGATGGATAAGGTGTTGGAAGTAGTGGAGGTAGGTTCGATGGAGGGATATTAGGAGTTGGAAGAAGCGGAGGCAAATTGGATGGTGGAAGGTGTATGGTCACATGCTTTTGACATTTATAAGATGCGGGAGGCGAAATGGTGACATGTGTTTTAGGTATGTGATGGGATTGGTGATAGAATGTGGTGGACTTAGGATGTGTGGAAGTGGTACCAACAACATTAGATTTTTGTCCTTGGGGTGTGTATCCAAGGCCAAATGAGCATGAAGGAGGGACTTTGATATGGATGGGCTCCAAAACACCTTGTTCAAGAAGGCCTGGGCCTTTACCTTGATAGTTCATGTTTTGGAGGATGCGGTTGACAATGGGACTAGGTGCATGTGGAACACTAGACACGAGCTCCTTATTGGATGAAGAAGGTAAGATGGAAGATAATGGATGGCAGTGTTCTAAGGAGGAACACTCATGGATAAAAGTGGATAGACTAATAGGACATGATGGTGGAGTTGTGATAGGGTCGATAGTAGGTGATGGAGGATCATTAGGATCTTGTTCATGCTCATTATGATCCAAGGTATTGATTTGATCTTCTATGTTTATGTGGTCTTGGGAGGCATGTGTCTCATTATGAGAAGCAGACATTGTCTCATTAGGGTTAGATGGAGGATGGATTGGAGCAAATTGGATATCTTGCTCAGGGACGGGTATAGGATTACAGATAAGACCAAGGTGCTAATTGATAGCTTCCTCATAGGTAATATCATCTTGATCATGGAAGAGGTAAATGTTATGGATGGGTAGCATAGAGAGGATTTGACCTTGATTTGAATGAAGGCTCGATATTTCCACATGCTTAAGATTATGCTCTTGATATAGCTCTTGGATTGCTTGGATGGAAGGAGATGACTCTTGGATAGGCTTGATAGGCTCTTGAATAGGCTCGACATGTTCTTGAGAGTCATCGACATAAAGACATGAGGGTTCGTGACTTGGACTCATAGAGTTAGGCTCTTGATTAGGATTGATGGCTTGTATATCACATGATGGGTTTACAGGGCTAGACATATCATTAGAAAGCTCATGAATGAGTGTTTAACATGGGGATGGTCTATTCCGTGCTAACATCCAATGGATCACATCCTTTGCTAGGGTATGGGTAAATGGACAATATAGGGGATGAACGATAATAGTAGATGGAGTGATAGGCTTAGGAGTAGGATTAGGTAGAAGGCTAATTGGATTAGGGCTTGTGAGATGGATAGTGGGATTAGATGGACTAGGACTTGGGCTAGATGGAAGGATAAGGGGATTAGATGGATTAGGACTTGGGCTAGATGGAAGGATAAGGGGATTAGATGGATTGGTTTTATCTAACCCAATCTTACCACAATCTTCTAGGTTCTTTATCAGTTTTTTAAATTATGTACAAGTGGATGTGAGATGGCCCTTACACCTATGGTATGCACAATATTCATCATCTTTATACCAATGGGGTTTAAAGTGGATTTCTTCAAAGGATATTATCGGTGGCAACTCAATCAAATTTTCTTGGACCAAGTGTTGTAGGGTCATCTCTAAGGGATCCTTTAGTGGAGGGCTTGATGGATTAGAAGGTTGACATGAAGGTGTTGGGAGAGGACTAGTTGACCCATGTGTTGGAATGTGATTAGATGGTGATGGTGGTGTTCGTACAATGGAGTGACTAGATTGGTATCTCCCTCGCCAAAGGTCATTAAGTCTTGCTGCAAAGGTGAGCTTAGGGATGCTTGATTTATATACAAAGAACCACTCAAATTTGCATGTTCATGTTGTGGGGGCCACTGATAGTATTGTGAATGTGTTTGATGAAGAGATGAAATGCTAGGATGTGTAGGTGAAAGATCTTGGGATATGGGTTGTTGTGGATAATGGTAGATGTTGGAAGAAGTAGGGTATGATGATGTGGCATTGTTGTGGGAAGATGTGAGATAAGGTGATGTGACATTGTTATGGGAAGCTGTAGGATAAGGTGATGGGGAAGTGATTTGAAATGTGGTTGGATTAGGTTGATAAGGAATAAGATAAGGTGATGTGGAATTGTTATGATATGTGGACGGATTAGATTGGTATGAAATGGAAGGGGATGCCACATAGGAATGAAGTGGAATTGGTTGGTGGTGATTGGATAAGGAATGATGATATATTTAATGGGTTTGACATGTGTCTAGGAGGTGTTGGGCCTGTGCTATAAGATGTTGCATGTGAGGTGATTGGCCTTCTTGAAGTTGAAGTTGTTGAATTATGTGATGGACCCTCTGAATCATTTGTTGGCTTAGGGGTTTTGGTGCTTGGTGAAGGATGTGAACGATCTCTTGCGCTATGTCCTCTAAGGTTGGCATGGTGTAGGATGATGTGGGTTGGACTTATGTGACAAAGTTGAGACTCTTGGATTGATTAGTTTTCTTGACTGATTGATTAGATTGGCTTGGTTGATTAATTGGATTGGTTTGATCAGTTGGTTGATTGGATAAGATTATCTCCCAGGAGATAGACTTATGAACTCAAGGGTAGACAAGGTTGGTTGATAATGCTAATATGATCAAATGCTAGATAAGGACCAAATCCAAAGGACAAGGTTGGTTGATTGGATCGATGTTGGATAGCTGATGTAGAGTATCAAAAAGGATGTAGGGCTCAAGAAGTCCAATGATATGATATGGTCAAACTGGATGGGATGGTGCAGAATGGTGTGGATAGATGACTTAGGTTGATCAAGATGGGGTTGATTGGATGACAAGGATGATCGGATGACAAGGATGATCTGGTTTGAAAGGAAATGTAATGATCAAGAAATGTGTTATGACAAGTAGGACTGAGGATGAGGTGGCGATATCAAACACAAGATCTCACATACACATGCATGCACACCAAACACACTGATCAATTTGTACACCCTAGGCTAGGCAAGAACAGTATTTGTTAGATTCACTAGCTGTGCCTATTCAAAGCGGACAGCTTCAAGATCTTGGTAGCACCAGCTCCCCTCCACGGCACTGACTTCTCACGCATACCGAGACTCAGGTTTCCCAAGGCTCATCCCCCCACCGAACCTTAGGATTATCCCTGCTATCTCTACTAAGAACCACGTGAATTGGGGCGACTTCAAAGGTTCGATCTTCTGGGCCAACAAATAGAGGGTTTTTGGCCACTAAGACATGGCTTTTAGTTCAAGTTTTCGTTTGGGCGGCTATATGTGTGGCAGCACTACTCTTCGTTATGGAGTCTCCCAGCCTTCAAGGGTTGCACCTTGGAGGGTTTTGGGGGAGGTTGGCTATCAGTATAGTGAAACAACACCCATCATTTGTGACTTTTGTCACAAACACATTATTTATATAGCAGATTGGAATGGTCTGACTTTGACCTGTTTCCGCTTAGGTCGTACCCTTCTCATAACGGGAAGGCAAGCCTGCTTAGAGATAGCAACACGTTCTCTTACACCCCAGATCCATTGGTTAGGTAGGGGGAGAGGATACTTGTATTGCTAAATCAGGTGACAATCATACTCAGACAAGCAAGCAAAGAAAATGAAAAATAGGCATGATGATGACAGTTAATTTTAATGCCCAAAACCAAATGTGCCTATTCTAGTGATAAAAGATTATTCTTTGACCGCTTGGACTTGCAGAAGATAGATCAGTAGTTTGTTTTCTCTATTCTTTGACAAGCGATTTTAGTCAAGCTACACCAAGAAATGATCAGTTTTCCAAAAAAAACCCTAAGGCTATGAAGCAGAAACCAAATGCGTATGAAATGACTAGAAGCGACTTTCTATTCATCAAATGCATATGTAGGCTTACCATATGCGATTACCTATCATTCAAATGCGAGCTGCGATCATGCAAACATGATTTACTGTTGTTCAAATGCGACCTTCTATTGATTAAATGCCCTTTTCACCTGCAAAAATAGAAAAGACCCTAATGCAACCAGATGCGACTAGATACAACCAAAGGTGATTTGTTTTTTACCATATGTGACTAGAAAAACCAAAGGCGATTTGTTTTTGACCATATGCACATAAAAAAACCAAAGGAGATTTGTTTTTGACCATATGCACATGAAAAAACCAAAGGCAATTTGTTTTTGACCATATGCACATGGAAAAACCAAAGGCAATTTTCTGCAGATCCGAATGCTATTTTCTTCACCAAATGCACGTTTTTTCACCAAAAAAATAGGCAAATTTATACTCGTTTTTCATGGAAACGGCCCCCTGAATGCAATGGTGAGGTTGGTTTGAGCCTAGGAGGTCATATTTAATAGATAAAATGCAAAATATGCCATATGAGGGTTAGAAAACATGCAAATTTTTAAAGCAAAAACCTGTAAAAACTTAGTGATTCGGTCCCACCAAGCATGCCATTTTATGTATGCAGGAAATTTTACTATTTTATCAAATAAACTAGTGCAACCTATGATGCAGAGCCAAACTCCTTAGCCTGCATTTCCCTTGTATGTCCACGTTCTACTTGCCTATTGGCAAGATGATGCACTATCGGCCAACCAAAACAGCTTTATTTCGATCGCATTCCTCATACCGATGTATGTCTTCAACTTTGTACCTACCACAGGATACAATCTCCAATGTACATACAACCAACTTATACATGCATAGCATGACCTGCTACTACTGGTCTCCTTCACCGTCTCTACCGGTCAGCATTTGCATCAAAGACAATGTATCAACGAAATGTATATGTTCGATATACATTTAGAATATGCATTCAAAACATACAGCCCAAACATGCATTTAGAATAAGCATCCGTCGAAGTCAACAGTTGACTTTCTTGTATCTAATCTGATGTACATCCACAATGTACATTCACCACATACAATCTGCAATATGCATCTGCGGGATACACACAACCTTCAACTGCGGAATACACAAGAAATGAACCTGATACTCATTAGCGATATACATAGAGAATGTATATCAACAATGTACATTCACACATGCATTCTAAAGATGCATTCAAACCTGATATGCTTCCTGATATGCCCTGCGACATACAAGACTCAACATACACTTGTGATATATACATAGGCTGTCTATTCGACATATAATTGTGATATATACACAAAATGCATCTCCAATGAAACCACGCAAATCTTCACTGTTTTGAACCCTACAACATAGCAATTGCCTAGACCAACTCCTCCAGCAATCTAACATAGATTTTAAACTTCTTCAACCTAGCACATGACGGCGCTAGGATCTTTCAAAGCATACTGCACCCGATCCTGCAAACAAGAGAAACAAATAGAAAAACAAAAAAATGGACTATACAACCATTCCACCGATTCGAAGAATCTAACTGGTGGAATGGGTTAAGAACCCATCTCGGCCACAAAATAGAAAAATGATTTGCACAGAGAGAAACCTAATGAATCAGAATGACAAAAAGATGCACAATATAGAATTTTATTTATGCCTTTCAGAATGCGTATACAGATGCTCTATTCTCACAATTGCACAACTCAACTTCACAACTGATTACGACTATCTATCATGATCACAATCGATCTGACCTTGGGTATTTATCTACTTACCCTCCGTAGTACTTCATCGACTCCAAGCAGCTGGGAGACAACCTCCAAGCGGCTGGAAGATCACAACCGACTAACAACCTCTAACTGCCTAACAACCTTCAAGATTATAGCTCAACAAGTGTCCCGTGGGACATACAACATAAACCTAAATACAACTAAAAATAGCATGCATTGGTCAAACAGACCTTATTACAATGAATGGTCAACTTAGGACCTTATTGAAAATAGTAAAATGAACTTTAAACAGCTAATGCCTCATGGAGGCCACTGTGGTTTAGGTGTCCCTGCACCATACTCCCCACCTTGAAAAGAACTCATGTCCCATGAGTTAAGTCTTTGACTGAATCCACCTTTATCTTCTGTTGTCTCATGTCTACCCCATGATCTCTGTGCTGCAACCTATTGCCATGGGATCAAAGATTCATACCTAGCACTATAGGCTCTTCTCACACCTTGTGGGTCATTCTTTCTTACCATCATCTATGTCTGAACATCGATAGTGGAAACCTCATTTACTGCTATGGCAGAATGGGTTTGTCTTTCAACTCTTAGAGGACAAACAATAATCCCTACTATGATTGCATCCTTGTCTTTCCAATCAACTTGTGGCTGTGTACAAACCTGCTCCTTGACCTTCGGCTGATCCACCTGAACTCTATCAGTCAGAACTGAAACCTTCTTCAAACCGTGATCTCCACTCCTTGAGATATCCTCAACTTCCTTTGACTCTGTTGTAGGCATCTTCACAAACTCTTTCTTACCCACCAAAATAATCTTAGCTGTCTTCTTTGCTTCAGCATCCTCCTGCAATGGTGTCATCACAAAAGTTCTCCCATCCTTATTGATGGTGTAGATGTTAGCATAACCATCATACAATGCTCTTCTATCAAACTGCCATGGCCTACCTAAAAGTAGGTGACAACATTCCATGGGCAATATGTCACATAAAACCCTATCCTGATATTCCCCAATCTGAAAATCAACATATGCCTGTTCATATACCAAAAGTGATTGACTATCACTTACCCAAGATGCTTTGTAAGGATTTTGATGTGGAATCCTTTCCAGTTTCAATTTATCCACCATTTCTTGAGATACCATATTATCTGTTGAACCAAAATCTATTACTACCTTGCATAGTTTACCTTTGGTTTTGCATTTGGTCCTGAAAAGTGCTCTCCTTTGTAGCATGTCCTTGGATGTCTTCAAGATTGTTCTCCTTAGCATCAATGATTCCCCATCTTGAATTGGGGCTGCACTCCCCATTGGAAGGTTAACACTCTCATTTACCTCCTCTTCTTGCACATATTGAACTCTCTTGTCATTCTTCCTATCATCTCTTGATGATGAACCTTGCCTTTCTGGACATTTGAATGTTGTATGACCAATTTCATTACAATGATAACATCTTCCAGTGAAAACATTAGAACCTCTACCATCTCCAAATCTACCTCTTGTGCCTTTCCATCCACCCTTGAAATCAGATTGCTCTTGTTCTTTACTAGCCTCTTCTTGGCTAAACTCATCACTAGGCCTCTGGTTAGGACTTCTTCCTCCAAAACTGCCTCTAAAATTTCTGCCACCTCTTCCTCTATTATTCTTCTCACTCTTCCTCTTTATCTTCTCTTCAGCCCTTAAGGCCATTTGGAAGCACTTGTTCACTATTTCTGGTGCTAAAATGCTGATCTCATCTTGGATGTTCATCCTTAGGCCATTCAAGTACCTGGCCACCTTCTCTGATTCTTCTTCCTGTCTCTTTGATCTGAGGCTGAGTTTATGAAACTCATGTGTGTATGCATTCACATCAAGGTCTCACTACCTGAGGTTCTGCAACTTCTTATACATCTGCACATCGTAGTCCAGGGGTAAGAACTGTGCCTTGAGTTTGGTCTTCATCCTTTCCCAGGAGGTTATCATATTCTTCCCCTCCTTGACTCTCTCTCCTTGTTCATAATTCCACCATGCAAGAGCAGATCCTTGCAATCTTGCCTTTGCCAACTTAACCCTCTTATCATCAGGGATTCCTTTATATTTGAAATGATTGTTCAATGCCTCAATCTAATCAATCACCTCTTCAGCTTCCATACTTCCACTATACATAGGTAACCCATCTATGGTGTCCCTATTGATTGACTTTAATGCATTTAAAAATGCCTTCTATTCTACTGGTATCTCCTCTACCTTTTTACTGCTTTCAGTAATTTCTGCATTGCCTTCATCGCTGTCACTTTCAGCTTCCTTATCTTTGCTTTTGGTCTGCTTGAACTCTCCCAACTTGGACTCAAGCATCTCCTCGATCAGCTTCTTGATGGCGTCCTGCGACATGCTTTTGGGAGGCATCCTCTCCACCTCTGTATCGCTTTCTTTGTCTAACATAAACATACACAGGCAACACCCAAACGCCAATACACCTGCAGCTCCTCAATTCTACCTGCCACCCAAATCTTTTGATGAGCTTTGATACCACTATGATGCAGAGCCAAACTCCTTAGCCTGCATTTCCCTTGTATGTCCACGTTCTACTTGCCTATCGGCAAGATGATGCACTATCGGCCAACCAAAAAATATTTATTTCAATCACATTCCTCATACCGATGTATGTCTTCAGCTTTGTATCTGCCACAGGATATAATCTCCAATGTACATACAACCAGCTTATACATGCATAGCATGACCTGCTACTGCTGGTCTCCTTCACTGTCTCTGCCGGTCGCATTTGCGTCAAAGACAATGTATGAACGAAATGTATATGTAAGATATACATTCAGAATATGCATTCAAAACATACAACCCAAACATGCATTCAGAATAAGCATCTGCCGAAGTCAACAGTTGACTTTCTTGTATCTAATCCAATGTACATCCACAATGTACATTCACCACATACAATCTGCAATATGCATCTGCGGGATACACACAACCTTCAACTGCGGAATACATAGGAAATGAACCTGATACTCATTAACGATATACACAGAGAATGTATATCAACAATGTACATTCACACATGCATTCAAACCCGATATGCTTCCTGATATGCCCTGCGACATACAAGACTCAACAGACACTTGTGATATATACACAGGCTGTCTATCCAACATATAATTGTGATATATACACAAAATGCATCTCCAATGAAACCACGCGAATCTTCACTGTTTTGAACCCTACAACAGAGCGATTGCCTAGACTGACTCCTCTAGCAATCTAACACATATTTTAAGCTTCTTCAACCTAGCACATGACAGCGCTAGGATCTTTCAAAGCATACTGCACCCGATCCTGTAAACAAGATAAACAAATAGAAAAACAAAAAATGAACTATACAACCATTCCACCGATTCAAAGAATCTAACCGGTGGAATGTGTTAAGAACCCATCTTGGCCACAAAATAGGAAAATGATTTGCACAGAGAGAAACCTAATGAATCCGAATGATAAAAAGATGCACAATACAAAATTTTATTTATGCCTTTCAGAATGCGTATACAGATGCTCTGTTCTCACAATTGCACAACTCAACTTCACAACTGATTACGACTATCTATCATGATCACAATCAATCTGACCTTGGGTATTTATCTACTTAACCTCCATAGTACTTCATCGACTCCAAGCAGCTGGGAGATCACAACCTCTAACTGCCTAACAACCTTCGAGATTACAGCTCGACAAGTGTCCCGTGGGACTTACAACATAAACCTAAATACAACTAAAAATAGCATGCATTGGTCAAATAGACCTTATTACAATGAATGGTCAACTTAGGACCTTATTAAAAATAGTAAAATAAACTTTAAATAGCTAATGCCTCATGGAGGCCACTGTGGTTTAGGTGTCCCTGCACCAACCTACAAACTATCAAGAATCTAATCTAAGAAAGCAAATGAAATGCAAATAAACGAAGCAAGAGCCCTTAGATTGTGCGATCCTTGTGTTGCATGTGGATTGTTGAAGCTGATTTGATTGTTGATTGCTCACATTTTGCAACTATAATGATGATAGGAGATTTGATGGATGAGGGTAGATAGATGGAGACTAGATAGATGAAAGATTTAATGGATGATAGGGCTAGACAAAATTCAACAGAGTGACGGTGCTTCAGAAGATTCATCCATGCCAATGGCTTGAAAATGGATGCATTTATAGATTTTTTGAGAAAAATGGAGGGATAAACCTTCCAATTTGCAAGTGATGGTGAAATGGAAAGTTGCTATGCAACTTGGGAAAAGAAATGGAAAGTGGGTGAGTTCACTCAAGAGATAATTAGAAAGTGAGAGAAATGAGTTGAGTTGAAAAAGGAAAGTGGGCCAAGTTAACGCGAGAGGATTTGGGAGATGAAAATGGTAAGTGGAAGAGATGAGTTGATTCATCTCAAAAGATAGATACGGAAGGTAGGTAAATAATTTAAATAATTTAATATTATTTAAATTATGAGGAATATAAGGATAAAATGATAAATAAAAAATAAAATAAAAGATTTATTTTATTTTATTTAAGAGGAAAGGGTTTAAATAAATAAATTAAAATTTATTTATTTAATAATGGTAAAAGAGATGGTATTAAATTAAATAAATGTTATATTTGTTTAATTTAATAGAGGAAATGTTAGATTAGGTGACGATATAGAGTTATGATAGCAACAAGGGTACCTAGGGAAAAACAATAAGGTGTTGTAAGATGATGGACATTTTTGGGTGTCTACAAATTGCACAACCTCGGTACCAAACAAAGTTTCTTTACCATCTGTCACTTCCATCATTGTTTGCCAATCAATCAACTAATTTTCAAATTCGTCCATACAATTCATAAAACTAAAAATTTGATTGGTGTCATTGAAAACTTGCCAACTATAAATGTTATTAGGAATTGTTGGCCTTGTGAGGATCTCCACAACATATTGACCATGGGAAAAATTTATTTGAGGGTCAAATTTTGAAACAATGACAGCAAGGGAATCAGCTCCTTCATTTGTTGTTCTTTCAATCCATTCAATGCCAATGGCATCAAACAATTCCATTGTGTCCCAGACTACATTTTGGTACCCTCTAAGTCTTTTTCCTTTGGCAGCAAATATCTTTCTAATCTATTCTACAATTAATTCTAAATCACCAAGTATTCTCAGACATGTGATTCCATGTTTATGAGCCATATTTAAGCCCAATAGTAGTGCTCGTATTCAACCACATTGTTGGTGCACTAAAAATCAAGTCTAAAAGACTTGCCAAACTAATCACCATTAGGTGCTATCAGGACAATTCCAACACCTGAACGTTCCTTTGAATATGCACCATCAAAATATAAAGTCCACAAGTCAGTTGTATCATAAATAGGAGTAATGAGGTTAGAAGGTAAAGCCTCCAAATTAGGATTATCATCACTGTAACATGCCATAAAGTGATCAATTTCAGTATCAAAGAAATTCGCATGATCATCCTCTATTTTGTATCTATCTTCTATGTGTTCATCTTCTTCCTTTTGTTCCCTATACAATTTTACCTCTACACCTTGTACTAGAATAGTGGCATATGAGAGATCCATCTGGATACTTCCACCCATAGAGGCTGCCCATTTTCTTGATAGCAGCATGTCCCATTTGGCTGGGCAATCTACAATGATTATGTCTATCAAAAATGATTTGTTAGGATATGTAGCTAACTTGACCTCAACATCCTTGACAAGACCAATCACATTTTATCTCTTTAGAGTCCATAGCAAAACACTTGCCAAAAGACTTGGACACTTTCAGTCCCAAATTATTCATTATAGACAAGGGCATAACATTACTGGAAGCACCAGAGTCAAGCATGCAGTTATGTAGTAGCCATCCATTTATGATCAATGTGGTGAAAAAGGGGTCAACTCACATCTTATTGTTAACAACAATTGATCCTAGATATTCTTCTATGGTCTCATCATTACTGGGTTCAACAACAGGTTATTTTTGTGCTTCTGTGGTAGTAATAAGAGACACTGCTCTGTCCCTATGCTCAGGGATCCTAAGGAGTTCCACTATTGGCACAGAAATTCTAATTTGGCAAAATTATCCAACTATGTCAATAGGGAGATATTTTGGCAAAGGAGTATCAGACGAGATAGTTACATCATTTGCAGAAGGAATATAAGGTATTACTTGAGAGGATGAAATATCCTTACCTTCTTCCTTTGTCTTCTCCTTCTCTTTTTTGATTCCTTTTAGACTTGAGGTTGATCACGCTTATTGTAATCTTTAGGATAATGGACCCCTAGAATAGGTGAAGTAACCGATTGTACCTTTGATGTTGGGTTCTTTTGTACATATTTTTGTTTTGTTGCTATAGGCTGCACTAGAAGCTTCTTCTTTTCAGGCACAGTCTTCTTTGGAACAGTATTGCTCTTTTCTCCCACATCCTCCTTCTGCCTTTTCTTGCCATCATCCAATGTATCCTGCCTTGGCTTAACAATAGAAGAGTTTTGCATAGGCACTTGCCTGTTTCTCAACTGATAGCCACCTTGAACTTGCAAGATGGCAGCATCAATGAGAGCTTTCACATCCTTCTCAAAAAGTTTGGATTGTCTGTATTTCTTTTGCATGAGATCCCTCAAATGCCCAAAATCATGAGCGGGCAAGTGATATCTCTTTTGACTTTCATTATGATCATATTGGAAAATATGATCATCATCCTCATAACTATCCTAATTTATATCATGACCCATCTGCTCAAACCCTTGGGTGTCAAAATGATTGATCTCCTCCTCATAATATTCAGCTCCACCTTCTTCATTAGGAAATTCATCATCTTTGCTCATTGAATGAGCAACTGCACAGTTCGCTGAGTCATGGGGTAAGGAACACACTTGGCACCAGAAAGTATCATCTTGAAAATGTGCTTGATCCTTACTCAATGGATCAGGGGTATCCCTCTCAGGCTGTTTGAAGCTAGCATGCCTAGGAGTAACCTGTCTGTTATTTTGTTGTGGTCTCTTAGACCTGTTGGTGCCTGATTTGACTCTCAGTTTTGGAACAATTTTCATGCAGGCACCTTCCCTAAAAATCCAAAAAGTGTTCTAAGTGTTGGCCCTCCTCAGCATTTTTCAACAGCAGCATCATATTTTCTCCGAGGTGGTCAGCATCATCATGATTTTCTGTCGACCAGATTTGTCATCAGGATCATCTTGTTTCAATATCGGGTGATGTTTGGATATCATCCCGATCCTACAGTAGAGCTACAGTGCACCCTGATGTTCTTTGAGTTAAAGGGATCATCATCATCATCTGGTTTACAGTGCATCATAATATTTTGTTTGGGGGGTGATATTCTGAAATATCAGGTTATCTTACTAATATCACCCCGGCGCCTATATGGCGATGACGTCATCCAAATATGAGAGTTGCGCGGTATGCAGACGGGTGATGGTGACATCATCAGGACATGATGATGACATCATCATGATTTTTGAAGGCATCGGCGAGACCATGGGCATCGGCAAAGGAGTTTCTTGCTAGGCCGATGGTCTGTCTCTGGCCGATGGAGTGGAGTGTAGTGTGGCTGTCGATGAGACAAATGAGGTCGGCGAGAGTTTTTTGGGGTAAGCCGATGGTAGAAGTTTGGCTGATGGGCTTTTGGAGAGAAAGGCGTGTGTCGAGCGTGGCAAAAGCGCTCGACGCTTATTATGCATGTGGCCATGTTTTTGAACTACTGAAGGAGTCTCCGCACCGTGCATGTGGGATTAATGTTCCTGCATAACTTGAACCTTCAATAAAACACGTTTTGGCAGGAAATTCCTTTTTGAGTGCTGCGATGGTTTCCAGGTAGGCCGCGGGTGGTTGAGCCATAAATGGCAACTGTAGCAGAGGTATGGGCGATGGTACAAATGGTGAAACTGTCTAATTATGAATGAAGACTTCCAGATGGCAGCACAGGGCTCGAGGCCTCCCTTGTCTGCTGCAGCAATAACATCTGAGCACCATTCCTTCTGAGATCTATTTTTGGCGGGATTTTTGGTCAACCATGTAATTAATTGCTTGTGGTACACTTTCTGGTCGATATAGGCAGACTATGTTACCATTGTTTAGGTTGTTGAAGGCCTGGGGCATTTTTGTGTAAATAATGAAGAACAGGGCATGATCTTGGCTGTTTTATCCCATTTTGGAGTTTATGAGTTGCAACATGAATGTATTTTGCACATATTTTCAGTTTCAGTGTTAATGTTATATGAAAAATGCTTATTGCATGTGTCTATCTGCTTGTCTCCATTTGCTGCATGTTATTCTCCTTCTTTTGAATCTGGTTGCATGTTAGCAGGGATATCTGTAAGTAGAAGCAGTTAGATACCCATTCTTGGGTGATGTTTGTAAGGCAAGCATCAGTCCAACCCCCTGAAACTTGAGTGAAAGTTGCAAACCATCTGTTGTATACGTCTAGTTGACTCCTTGCCCAATGGATAGGCACCAGTCTGCTCCTGGATCAGTAGTTATGAGCCAAAACCCCTTGTCTTGCATCCCGGACATTATGTCCGCCCATTTCATCACTTCCACCTGTTAGTTGTAGGAGTAGGATTAGGAACCCCATGCATGCTCTCATACCCGACCAGACATATGTGTCCAAGAACGTTGCCCACCTTGTGATCTATCATACAGATCTTGGTCCATACATGAGAGTATTCTGCCTGTTGCTGTCAAGCTAAATCATTGTGTTGTTGAGCTAGTCAAGGTTACATCTTAAGTTATAGGGATACCCCCCTTGGTGCGGCAGAACCAGAAGTGAAGGGGAGGAGCTCATGCAACCTCCTATATTAGTTGGCTGAATCTGCATGTGCATAGGAACTGGCAAACCCTGATGCTGATTCAGAAGAAAAACGAACAAGACCAATATGTATTGTAAGGTCTGTTATGTAGTCTTTGATCTTCATTGAAATGTGTTGCAACACCTTGAGGTGGTAACCCTTTGTCATTTTGATCAACTTTGTAGGATAAATCCTTCATGACTCCCATGAGTTTATCCAGTTTGTCTTCAGTAGTGAGGGGCTTGTTAGAAGTTGCCCTATCTGGATGAGAAATCTTTACATCAAATCTCTTAACATGTTTACCTGAGGCTCTCATGTTACTTTCAATATTGATGGCCACGGCATAGGCTTCCCTCAGTGTTTGAGGAATCTTATCCCTTAAACAATAACCAATCTTAGAATCAAAGGCACCACAATATAAAACTAAACACATGGATTCATTAGGTCTCATCTGAGGTGGCACTTTTCTCATTGTCATAGTGAATCTGCCATTGAAGTCAGCAACAGTTTCATTGATTCCTTTTATGATTGTTGTGAGCTCATGGATGGCAAACTTAGGGTCAATCCTATCCCCATATTATAGTCTAAACACTATCATGAACTCCTCCCATGAGTCAATGCTATTATTAGGGAGTGCCTTATACCATTCTTTGGCACTTTCTTCCAATGAATGCACAAACAGATTCATCATCACATCCTCATCCTCAATCTCATACTCATCTGTGATATTGATGAAGTGTCTCAAATGTTCCTCACCAGTTACTGCATTATTACCTTGAACCTAGGAATTTTCCCTCTAATCTCAATTGGGATGGGATTAGGAAAATTAGTTATGCCAATAAAGTCAAGTTGTTTTAACCTTTTAACTCCCAAAGGTTGCCTCTGCGGGAAAAACCTTTGTTCTTGTCTTCTAAATGGAGGTCTAACATTCTAAGTATTGCCATGCTACTGATTCATTTGATTTTGTAGGGGCTAATTTTGCATACCTTGAGCATGGGCATTATTTACACCTTGTTAATTATGTTGTTGATGCTATTGTCTTTGTTGTTGTTGATTATTCTGGTTATTCTGCAAATTATTTCCCTATTGTTAGGCATTCAGGTTTTGTTGGGCCAGTTGAGCAAGTTGAGCTTGTTGTTGTTGAAGTAGAGCATGTACCTCTCTTTGCCTATTCCTGATATGATTAAGCAAATCTAGCTCATCCTAGATTCTCCTTTCTCTTTCCTCATCATTAGGTTGTTGTTGTTGATCACCCTCATTTGGGACGGTATCATGCCGACTTTCAACTGTCCTTGTGGGGGAAGTAGGATGTCTGATATTTTGATATGCTTCTTCATTATCATGGGGCATCCCATACATCCTCAAGTAGGGTTCATTAGATCTATCCCTACTTCCTCTACCAACAATATTTTCATTTCTCTGGACATCATATCCATCAATATTCATTCTCCTACTCGTTGTGAGTATATTATCAGTAGAGTCCTCATAAGTATACTACTATTGACTCTTGAGGCCAACAAATCCATTATCTTGGGTATTTCTTGAGGGTACCACACTAGGTCTTCTTTCCCTGTATCTACTCCTTTTATTTCCTATACTACTAGAGGATTCCCCAGGTCCATGTTGTCCTTGGTTTCTTCCTCTATCCATTTCTATACTCTTGAAAACTAATTTTTTGGGTTTCTTACTGACAAAGTCGCCACTTCCTTGATAGAAGAACTTCTTCTTTTGTGACCTTTGTAAAGTTTTTCAAATCTGAATTCACACAACAAATATCAATTCCCTGACAATGGCGCCAATTTGGTGTTGACTCCCCAAAAAAACTACAACCCTAAACCCTAAAACATTCACAAATCATCTAGGATGTCCTCATTTTGTGGCCACGTAGGAGATCATGACGTCATCTACAGAGCTTTGCGATGCTGCAAAATATAACCATACGACATTTTCAGACCCTTATAAAGACTTAGGATATAAAACTCAAGATTTTCACAGGCTACAAAGGGTAAAACTAGGCAAGAGGGGCTAGTCAACTCACGACTTGAAGCACTTAAGGTTGTGACTTAGATGATCGGGAACCTAAGATTAATGGTCAGCATCATTTATTAAATAAAGTAGGTAGATGATCACAAACCTTAGGGTTTTGAGGGAAAATTAGGAAAAAATTTAAAGGGAATAAATTCAAAACCCTAAAAAACTAAATAGGTGTCAACAGGGTCCATGGACATCCACTTCTCCCCTAATTTATGCATTCAAACCCATAATAAATTTTCTTAAATCTTGAATCTTTCATCTTTTTGGTATTGAGGCACGTATTTCAATAACCTAGCGAATTTCTCCCAATATTTTGTGATTGACATGTCCCCTTGATGAAGATTCTGGAAATCATTCAATTTCTAATCAAATTATAGTTGTGGTAACCATCTCTTCTAAAAATACCCACAAATTGATCCCATGTCAAACTTAGGGAACTTAAACCCAATTCCATCTTCTTGTTCATCAACATGTGAATGCTTCCCCTACCAACTGGTAGACTCCCTAGACTACTTTGGTGATCTTTGAATAGTTTTATATCTCAATGTACTTTTCCATTTCAGTTAGCCATGCTTCTGCTACATCATCGCTCACGGTTCAATCCAACTTAGGAGGCGTGATCTTTTTCATGTCTCTTTCGAACTCATTGGTGAAACGAGTCCTCATCTCACTTTGAATTTGAGAGTCCTGGTTACTTGCCTTTGGCTCACTGTGGAAACTATACTCTTGAGTGTTATTTTCTCCTTTTTCAAGACTGGGTTCTTTGTTATTTTCTTGGTCTCCTACCCCTCTCACTTCCTGTTATAGGATTCCCAACCTTTCCTTAGTTTCATTTAAAATAAGTAGGATCTGATCTAGTTTGGCCATTGGATTCTCTACAGCACTTGAACCATCTTGGCTCCCTCTTGGATTGATTCTTGTCTGTACCATGATGTCACTTATCCACACCTATCATTCATTTAGAGGTTCATTAAGAATGAACATTAAATGCTAAGTTAAGATTTCATGCTCAAGATATAGAAACTCAAAAATGTTTCACAATTATAGTTGTTACATAGAAACCCAAAATTTTCTTTATTTACACAAGTGGATTTATACATCCTTATTTACGAACAAAATTTCTTTTATATATACATGACTATATGTCACTATCAGATAGAGGAATTTCTTCAAGTTCCTCATCCCCATCAGAGTCCACTAAAACAAACTTGGAGGGTGGATGTACTCGTAGGTACTCTACCATCACCTCTTTTTCTAAAGTAGACGCCTCGCAACCACACTTGAAGAGCATGTCACGATGAGAAGATGGTTTAATGATTTTAACAAAGGTGGGGGTTGTTGACTTCTCCACTGAATCCATCCACTTCTTCCTTTCTAGCCAGATGCGCTTAAGTGTGTCGACAAGTGTCTTGGAGTCAATAAGCCAATCCCATCTAGTATAACTCACTGGGTCCATGTTTTTCATATTAAGTGAGGGTTCTTTCTTTATGGTGATTTTGGGAAAGTTCTTAATTTTTATTCCTTGCTCGCTTTTGTGTTACTTTCCCTGTCATTCTGGCAAGAGAACAACATTTCGATCTTAGCTTATCTGGTAGTCTATGAAAACTCGCAATGAGCTCCTAGGTCCAAGTGTTAAACCTGGTAGCTCTGATACCATATTTAACATCCCAATCTGAATGTAAATGAAAACATTTGAAAAGTAAATGAAAATAATTGACAAATTTACTATATTTTTTGTATCATAAGGAGTAAAGCAAGTACATTTATGATTACATAATGATTGTCCAATACAATATTTGAAGGTTGCATTACTTGCGACTTACAACTTTATAATAGTTACATGTATAAATGAATTAATGTCTTTTGTATCACAAGTCTCTAGCAATTCAACTGCAAGAGGGAGAGCATCACTTGGGTGCTTTACCTCCAACCACAGATCGGCAGACCACCACTCACCTTCCTACTGGAAGTGGCCCTACCCTTCACAAGGGTATAGATAGTGGGAATCAATAATCTATTCAACGTGTCATTTGAGAACTAGTGTGGTGTTCTAGCAAAAACAATCAGTTATACAACTTTTATTCTACCTCTAGCTATGTACAACCAATCTAACTGTTCATGCAAACAAGGACATGGTGAACCGACAATGCAAGTAATGATTTTGCATTACTTTGGCCAAATTTTTAGAATAAATGTGTCGACTGTTCACACACCTCTTTCTTGACTTGGAGACAAACATTCTTCTATTCTTATCAGTTATACACAGATTAATGATAAATTAATGATTATTACCCTATAACTATCTAATTGACATCACCAATGTTCTTTCTACTAAAGGTAGACTAGACAATTATAGGATATAAACCTAGTTGACTTAAAATCATGCATTGAGCCCCTCTTTGTGTTCTCACAATCTTGGGTCTTTGACAACCGTCAACTACTCAATATTTAGTCAGCCTTATTTTCATGCTCAAGGATTAGTCAATTTGACTTAAAATAAGGTAATCTTTACATAATAAAGAATTGGTTTAGTCTCCCCTTGAATATTTGTAACTTCTCCTTGAAGTTAGGATGCATAATTTTGTAGTTCGATTATAATATGTCTAATGTTAGAATATTAAAGTTTTACATTTATAATAAAGTCACTTTGTGACTTATAGGTTAGTTTAATATACATAAATGTTAGGTAAATAAGTTAGTTTGTTATATTCCCATAAGTTAGTTGTTGGTTATTCACAGGAATATGTAAGGCTTTAAAAAGTCAAGTATCCAAATGTAAGATCATCCTGAAATCATCAATATATTATTTTATGTTTTGATATTGTTGTGCAAGAATGGAGTAAAATATGCATTATGCTCACCATATTTTAATATGGTAGCAGAGCAAGCTAATTCTTGAGCCTGTGTGTTAAAATCTGGAGGTTGAAGAATGGTTGGTAGAGAGGCATAAGACATATGAAGAAGGCGTTTAAAAGCAAGTGAATATTTGTTTGTTGCACATGAAGATGATGTTTTCTATGTATAAAGGAGGAAAAAATAATATATGTGAAGAAAAGTATAAGGCATTGAAGAAGATTACAAAGGCATTTGAGCAATCTGAAGCCATTTGAAAGCTACTATTTTTTTGGGCCGCTATGGTAAAATAAATCTACCAATTAGTTGGATGATGTTAAAAAAAACCACATGCCTATTTCTATTGCAAGCCGTGAAGGTGTAGAAGATCAAAAAATAGCAGCTGATAAAAAGCCTCTAAAATTCTTTACTAAAGCATTCAGATATGAAGGAAAAAGGAGGTGTTCATATTTGAGGTAGCGTGTGGAAAAATAAAGCAATGTGCAAAATATTAAAAAAGTGCATTTAAAATTACTTCCCCTTATTATAGTTTTTATGAAAACATAAGCCACATGATAGGTTTTAAATATTGGAGTTAAAAAAAAAAAAAAAAGGCCACGTGAAAAGTTTTTAAAATTTTGGAGAAAGTTAAGAAATATTAAAGATAGAAATAAGGAAGAGATTATTTTGTGTTTTAAAGGAGTATTATTTTAAAAAGAAAGAAATTGAAGTGTTTTGCATAATTAAAAAAAAGAAAGAGGAGAGATGTGAAGAAAGAAAAGTGTTAGGGTATTTAGTTGACAAGCTTTATATGTGAGCATTATAGCACTCGAAATTGTCTCACGCAATAAAAATCACGCCAAGAAATTTTCTCGACATCGGTTGTGGGAAATTTTCTCGACATCAGTTGTTCCTATCGGTGTATTCCTTGAACCTCCTATGGGTGTAAGTGCTAGTTAATAAAAATTAAAAGGGAGACATAAGTAGTGGATTTTTTTATTCAAAATGTTTGATTTTTTCCTATAAAAAATAAAGTGTGAAAGGGAGATATAAGTAGTGGAGTTTTTTAAGTCAAGGGAATTTAAAATATTTAAAGACTAATTTTTTTATAGAGTGATAAGGAATTTTGATATTTTAAAACATAGTTTATAAATGGAGAAATAAGGCATTATAAGGGTAATTTGGACACTAATTGTAAAAGGTGCATTTTCGGTGGAATCCAACACCTTCAATGTTTATATTGTTCGAATACATTATGTTGTCAAATGCTTGTGCTCTCAAGGCTATTCATACTACACCTAACAGGGCTTTCAAAGGCTCACATGTAACATTAGGTGGATAAAGTGTAACCACATTGAATTGGAGACAGGAGGCACTAGAGGTAGCAAGATCTTTTGTCATCACAAGCTAGCTTCTCGCTCATGAGTGATTCATTGCATGAGAAGCCCCTTTTCATTTTGTGTCCCTTCATGGAGCAAGGGGGCTTGACAATTCTTGATAGATCTTGGAAGTTCTTGATAGTGCATAGTCAAGTGGATTTTGGAGTTGGTCTCGATCCACAAATGAAGGTGTGTTACTATGGATTTTGGAGTTAGTCTCGATTTGCAGTTGGTTGACGTTTGTACTGGGAATAGTTGAGTGAGTCTCGATTCACAGTCGAGCTTGGTGATTTGCTTGTGAATAGTTGAGTGTGTGTCGATTCACAAGTATTCTGGAGGTTTGATAGTTAGGAGATTTGTTAGTGAGTTCAGTTTGGTGTTTACTAGGTAAGCGAGGAGAATTGGTGGATAATTGAGTAAGTCTCGATCCAAGTTTCCAGAAGGGTCGTTGTGATCAACTCTTGCAGTTTTCCACCTTTTGTTCAGATTGATGTAATAAGGGGGGGAATGTTGGATGTAAACCCTTAAGGGGGGTGTTAGAATATTAAGGTTTTACATTTATAATAAAGTCACTTTATTACTTATAGGTTAGTTTAACATACATAAATGTTCAGTAAATAAGTTAGTTTGTTATATTCCTGTAAGTTAGTTGTTGGTTATTCAAGGGAATATGTAAGGCTTTAAAATCCAAGTATCCAAATGTAATATCATCATGAAATCATCAATATATTGTTTTATGTTTTGATATTGTTGTGCAAGGATGAAGTAAAATTGGCAACTATGGAAGTCTCGCATATAAGGCATGTTGTCCATATCAACCAAGGTCTCGTTGTCTTTACAACTAAAGAGAAAACTACCTTTACTTGAAGTTTATGCCAAACTTAAGAACTTATATGGACTCACAAAACATATTTCATCTAAAAACTTATTCTTGTATTTCACTTGAAGTTTACTCTAAACTAGAGTTTTGTTTTCAAGGAGATTCTCCAAGATAATAAGGATTCTCATCTCAAGGTAAGCGTATTTATGAGTATACAATATGTATATCTACCTGTATAACTTTTATATACTCATAAATAGGCCCACATGGGACTTCTCAACTATCCAGTAATTAATGACAACTTTGTATAGTCTATTATGTGTTCTTGTAGTTATACAGGGATAAAGATAATATCTACTACTATATTACAGCCAGCACATAGGTAACTATATATACCTATTGGCTATATTATAGCCACATAAAGGTAAATGTATATATCTATCGGCCATATTACATCCAATACAAAGATATGAGTATATATCTACCGGCCATATCCTAGTCATTTCAAAGGTTATATATATGTCGGCCATATCACAGCCAATTCAAAGTATACAATGACAGTTCAAGCTGGTATCACAATCATTACCAATATACATTAACAGTTTTATGCATATATCATAGCTATAACATCACTTTCCTTAATGCTCAAGATTTAACATAAACATTCATCTTAATCAAGAGATTAGTTAACAATATGATCAACCAAATCAAAATTTAAACATAATGAATCATTATCATTTCATCAACTAAGTATGTTATTCTAATAGAATATAACAAAGATTATAATACAATAATCATTACATATCCTTAGTGAGTAACCATCACTAATCATGTACAAGTTATGCCCAAGGCATCATGAATCAATTTATAAATTGCATTTGACCGATAGGTCATTAAATGCAATACATTGTATCTAGAACAAATGACATCAGTCTTCATAATCCTAAGCTTGTCTCATGCTTGGGAAGGAGAGCATCATCCCGGTGCTTTTCCACCAACCATGGACATGCGGTCCCCGGCTCAACTTCGTAATTGGAAGTGACGCTACCCTTCACGGAAAGGTTAGATATTAGGAACCATTAGGTTAGCCATCTGAGTATCTGGTGTTGTATCCTTCCTAATATCTCGCGGTCACACAACTATAGATCCACTCTAACTATGTATGACACTACTGGAGACACTAAGCCATCTAGAGCACTATGGACCGACAATGCATGTAAAGATAGATGCATTACTTTGGCCAAAGATTTACATACATATACATTGCACAATGAACGTCGTCATATGTCCACCACCCTAACTTGACTTATAAGCTATCATATCCTACATTAAATTCAAATTGACCTTTCTCTCTAGGTCTAGTATAAGTGGGATCAATTCGATTCATCATCCATGCTTGGACACTTGACTCCCATCATAAGTTGGTTACGACTAAATGGGTTACTTTCGTAACGAGGAACTTGTGACTCCACGTCACCTTGTTCCACTTTCAATTCATATCATAATCGACCATTTTTACCACCTTGGGTATTCTATGGTTTACAATTTTGATTTAAAATAACTTATAGATTAGAATCATAATCTTGTTACTCTAGGCATACCTTGCCTTAACACATGGAATGGTTTCATAATGAATGATAGCTCAAATTACTCCTATGAGCTTTTAGTGTTAAACACTATCCCCATTTGTTTACTCATAAGTAAAGTAAAGGGTTTAAAAACTTGTGATCATAACCATATAGGCCTTATTTATCAAAATAAAACAATTTCCATACTAATAATTTAGCAAGCATGCAAGTTGCCTCATGTTAAAACTATGATCTTTAATGATCACACCACCTCCTTGGTTGAGGGCAGACAAGTACAGTCACGACTATTTAAATAACCCCTTTGTAGCCACAGTCGGGTTTTCAGGCAAGTTGAATCAAGAATTCGTTTGAGTGCTCTAAGCACAGTTATGTTTAAGGCCATATTGGCCATCACTAGAGTCATGGTGGTTGTATTGGTTATAATACAATTCGTAACAAAGTAAGTACTAAACATCATCGTTCGACACTTCTTGTGCCACAAGCACCTTAAACTCGAGTCTTGGCACTATTATTATACAAGCCACGTCGTTATTCGACGTGTCAATGTTGTAGTATATATATATGTGCTCAGCCATAATGGTCTCAAGCCACAGTTACAGTATGGATTATAATGCATTAAGCTCAGCTTTTGTGGCCTTGAGCTACAGATATAACAAGGTAAACATTTCAATATAGCTCAAATTTCATGGTAGTGAGCTTTAGTACATGTAGGGATACAATGTATTGAAGCTTGGCCTCCATGGCCTTGAGCAAAGTCACAGCAAGGAATATAATATAGTATAGCTCAACCATAGACACAGTGAAGAATATAGTGCAATATGGCCCGGCCGTAAGGCCTTGAGCCTCTAAAACGAAAAGAAATGCTTTAAATATTATGCAAGATCGGTTGTAAGGCCTCAATTCATTACCATATAGAATATATCAGAGATAAGGACACCACAATAACAGTTATAAAAGCATGAACCCCATACGCTATGCATGCTATGGGAGCTCGATATAAAAGAAACTCATAACTAAAAATGTATACAAGGATAACATTCTTTACTCTACCTGAGCACAGTACTTTAAATGTGAAAGTATTCCTAGTTTGACCTCTATTTGTCCTACTCTATATGTCTTTCCCTGTGCAGAGCTAAAACTCTCCCTTCTTTCCAAAACCAAAAGATCATAATGATAGTCTTTCTAGAAGACTAAGGGATTATTACCTCATCCTAATTTGCATACCTATTTTTGTGGAAACTACCACCCTTTACCAAGGTGGCATGAGTGGTTTCTCCCACTCAGCCAACTACCATGATCATTGCTCGCACAAGCATGACACCTGCTAGTCTATGGTGAGCTCAAAGCTCCCATTAGTTATGATGTCAACTATATCAAAATAATAAAAACAATAACATAGCAAAATATTAAATATCAAATTTATATAATTATATTATAATATTTTTACACGCATCCACTAGATGCATGTGAATACTAATATTAACCAAGATGTCATTTTTAGACATCACCTCCTTCATGGAGATAGAGTCATCGTGCGATTTAGGGATCGAGCACCGCTCTCCCTTCTTCACTAAGGACTCAAAACTTAAGAGACCAAATAATAATAGATTTATAATCTTAATTTGAAAATATTTAGAGCAATAAGAAAATGCTCTCACAAAAAGCAAGACTAAATCTCGACTCGTATTGACATTCCAAGAACGTCGTTGGGTTGAGTCGATGCAAAATTGTTGAAATGACTAAATCGACAAGATGACACAAAAGGAAAATCAACTGGCCAAGAAGAAGCGTAACTTAGGCCAACTTACATAGTTTGAAAGGACAAAATGTCTAACACTCAAATGGATACTAACCCCACTTCCCGACATCTAACTCTTCCTCTAGGATGATACTCTCCTTCCTTCTTCGAAGGACGTTACATTTTCTTGTTCACACTCAAGACCACAAAACCATGATCAGTGTATCATTATCATATCCCATAATACAAATCAATTAATATTCAAAACTAATTAACATCAGTCACTAACTTCATAATCAAAGATCAAATCAGATATTTTCATAATATCAAATCAGTTAACTATGCTAAATCCTCCTGATTATCATGCAAAGTTAATGATCAAGTCTAATTGTAAGTTGGGAATGTAACAATAGCCAATACAAAGTATAGTTCAATGTTTGTAATAGGTATATGAATGCAAAGTAAGCATTACAGTTCAATGCTTTCACCAAGTATATGAATGCAAGGTATATATTAATAGTTAAATGCTTGTGCTAGGTATACGAATACAAAGAAAACATTATCAGTTCAAGCTTGCGCCAGGTATATGAATTCAAAGAATACATTATAATTTCAATGCTTGCGCCAGGTATATGAATGCATTTATCTGCATATCTTACAACTCAGGCAGCTATCATACTGACCACACAAGGTGGGTGCTCCAAACATAGAGAAATTAAACCATATAGTTTAGGGTAAAACCATACACATACCTCTAGCTATAAAGCTATTCGGTCACCGATGCACTTCACCAATCTTACTTGTTGTTCTCTTCCCTGAGAGAGAGCCCACATATTCCTTTTTAAAGATTTTCCTCTATAACTACCTACGGCCCCTTGTGGACATGCCTATATTTTGGCAATATGGGCTTACCACCCATACTTCTCCACTCCCCCTAGAATTGAGGGAGACACGCAGCATATTATGCACTATTTTTTTTTTTTGAAAAATCCTTCACTTAGTGGAACAAGAAATTTTAATAAACTTTGTTTATATTATGCTCTTAAATAAAGGCAATGGTTCACACAAAACAAAGTGCATTGATATGTATTTTAAATGTTTAAATATGCATCCAATGGTTAAATCATCAACAGTGGTACCCTTTAATACGGACTTACACAACTTAGATTTCACTACAAGAATAGATTGGTTGACTACTCAAGTTGACTAGATAAGCAAATACATAAAATCTTCTTGAATACTAACATGGAAAATAAAGTCGTCAACACGATGGGTGACAACCTCTAGAAAGTAAAAGATGATCTTGACATTAAAGCATCATTAATGTGACTAAGGAAAACATGAAGACCAAGAAGCACACCACAATCAACATAACCTCTAAGTGAGTGTGTGAGTTCCCTGATGGCATGTTGATCACTTATCTCTCATGATCTATTTCCCTCTCCCTACTGATGCTCTCCCTCCTCATCTGGGAAGGGGAAAACATTGTCTCTGCATTCACCTCATTCACATGACAAGTAGTTAATCCATCTCATAAATCAATTAAGTGCAATAATAACATCTCATATAACATTTCATTACATATTCAACAATGTAAAATAAACTCATTTTATAAGCTAGCATAACTTCACATCAACATATTAATTTCTCTTTCTAACTAGCAGTTTCTAAAATAAAATGATGAAGTAAGTTTTCTTAAAGACAGGGTGTAACATGAGGAGAAGTCCTTTGTCTATATTTTACCTAAAAAATTTATAGAGGTTGTTCTTAACCTTCCAATCATTTCTTTGAATTGACACTTTGTTGGATTCTTCACCTCCCTCAAATTAACCTACAAGTAGAAAGATCCTAGGAGGAAACACCTACAAAATAAAAGGTTAAAGGGGGTTCTACCTTGGTCAGTCCCCTTATGGGGTTTAAATCTTAGGTGTAGGAGTCCAGGACAACACTGAGAGGGGGGGTGAATCAGTGTTGTATTATTTTTACAATTTTCCAAAATTGACAAATATGATTTATCAGAATTAAACTACTATTTACTTGAACAATTAATCAACAAATGATTAATCACATAAATCATATTCGGTAAATGAAGCTATGGAAGACATCAAGACATGAGATTATGACACAAGAAAAATTACAGAGTGGAAAACCCTCCAGGGGTAGAAAAACCACTCAAAATGCCTCACTGGCTTAAGTAAAAACCTCACTGGTTACAATGTTTAGAAGCACCAACTTCAAGGAGCACCAACCCCTAATTCATTTAGAAGCACCAACTTCAAGGAGCACCAACCCCTAACATATACTCAAAATCAAGAACTTAGAGGGATTCTCTGTTTCGATACAAATCATTTCTTCTTTCACATGTGTCTGTCATATGACCATACTTCTCTCATCATCTGAATTTTCTCTTCAAGAGGATATTCAAAATATATTCAACCTGGAATGCTGATCCACACAACAACACTGCATATCAATCTTGTATTCTAATCCTCCATTCAACAACACTGCATATCAATTTTGTATTCTAATCCATTCAATAACACTGCATTTCAATCCTGTATTCTGATATGCTCAACAACACTACTTTACTCTGTATGTTTCATCTCTGTCTTGCAAGTACCTCAATCAATGCACCTGAAAAACTATTATATGCAAATTGGATGTCTTTTCACCTTTCATATTCTGCACAGTCATTTGCTCTCACTGAAGATCATTTTGTCCTTTCATCTTCACTTTTTAATGTCTTCAGAAACAATACATCTTATATATTGTCACCTGCAAAAATAAAAGAACATATATCTAATCCAAAACCTTTCACATTCTTCAGATTCACGAAACCAAAAAAAATTTATATTTCCTTTTAAAGATGAAAGAATGTCTTTTCATATTTGAGACCCTTCATTTCAATTTCTTCATTTCTCTGCAAATAAACTCTTTATCTGATTATCTGCAAATTCCTCCAAACAAATTTTCATTATTCTCTTCAAATTCTTCTCCAAAATAATATCTTCAAAAAAAATCTTCTCAATCTGTCTTAAAAAATACCTTCATTGATTCCAATCTCACCATTAAGAAAACTCCTTATAAAGATTTTCTTCTCATTTAGAAAAGGCAAAAATAATCTCCTTATAAAAACTCAGATATAAGGGACCGATCAAAAGAATTTAAAAGAAAGTTTCTAAGTTTCAAAAGAAAACTAAATGTCATTTTTCTCGGGCTCTCCAAACTCCACAAAAATCCTTTATACTCGGGTTCAACTTCCACTTTGAAGGAAACATTCTAAATAAAACCTTAAACTATGCAGACTTCACACTTATGACATCCTAAGGACCGTCAAAAGTGAAACAAGTAAGAGCGGACTTCATTTTGAACCGCAGCCTTTGATTTTATTTTGCCGCTCAACATAACTTTAAACGTATTCCATTGATAAAGTTTTGGCGCTCAAGCGCTCAAAGTCTATACCGAAGATGTCGGTTAAACTTAGAAAGGGGCCGGTCACCGCCATGTGTGAGAAACCCTCTAGCAGGTAAAACTTAAGTTGCAAACTTTCATTTGTAAGTCACTTTTCAAACATAAGAAAAGTGTAATATGCATTAGACGGTTAAGACTAGCTTTAGACTTTGACAAGTTTGTGAATAACACAACAGCCTTATGCAATAAAACTTCTCCAAATATTAATCATATATTTTTGACCTGTGAACTTGATTAAAGCTTTGTCAAGACCAACAATAATATGTGAATTCAACCCAAGCAGACAATATGACTTTAATATGTTGATCCACCTTGAGACAAACTTGAAGTCATCTAGATTGAGGTTTGAATCAAACTCAAAAACTTATCATGATTATCATCACCTGTGAAGAAAACTTAAATGAAACTTCTAACTACCTTTGATAAGGAGTAACAATACCCATGACATAAAGAATGAGTGAAGCATCAACTTCAACATGTCACATTCTTCAACACAAATATGAAACTCTTGAACAAGAATGATATTTTGAACTCCTGAAAAGAACTTCTGACATGAAGACCATACCAACATCCAGAAGACCATTCCGTGCTATTTGTATCAACCACTGTCTCTTGCTCCTGAGACACTTATGTCAGATGAGATGATGTCTCTTGCTCCTGTCAACAACAATACACAACTTTTGATGAACACACATATCTCTGCATCAACCTTTTGTACTTACCTCCTGAATGGTGACCTTTGAAGATATGAATCTGCATCAACCTTTTACACTTACCTCCTGAATGGTGACCTTTGAAGATATGAACCAATATACACACTAAACATGAGAATCCATCCTGAGAACCTGTTAAAACCAACTAAAGGATATTATGGAGACCAAACTCCCTGATTTCAACATTTGTTTGTATACTGAGATCAACTCACAACTTCAATTGATATATGCATCTATAAAGACAAATTTAACAACACACAAGATAATGTAATCCTGCAACAACACATTTGACATCAATGACAACCTGTTACCATCATTAGGTCCACATAACATAAATGCTAATATAAGTAAAATAAACAAGATTATGCAAAGAAATAACACTTATTCTAAGCATAATTAGTACATTTTAATATTGTTGGTAACTAGGAAGTGATGTAAGGAAAGTTGGCAAAGTGAGTGTTGGGAGATGACAAAAACTATACAAATGACAACAAAAATTAGCAAGAGTGGTATAGGTGGAAAGATATCTAAGGTAGGACTAAGACACTTGTTTTGGATGAAATGATATGGGTTTTAAGGGAGAAACAATGGAAAAACTAACATTAGGTTTTCTAAGGTTTGGAATGGGGATAGGGTGATGGGTGAAGGAAAAAGGGAAGAAAATGGAAACACAAAGCTACAAACTTAATCTAATGCAAAATCAAAGTTAACTAAAATAGAGAGTGAAAAAACTTGTGTTGTTGAATCAAGGTGAAGAAACCTTACAATGAAAACTTTTCAAAGTAATGCAAATCTAACTTTAGTTATGCAACATTGGATTACCCCTAAAATACTAAGTGTGAAGCATAAATCAATAAGTAATAAAATCATCAAACCATAAAGATTCAACACATAACACTAGATGTACATACATAAACCCTTTTATGAAAAACTCCGCCATCAAATAGAGACTCAAGAATGTATTAATCTTGAAGTAGAATATACATATGTAGTTCACTCTACCTCCCTTCAATCTCACAACACCTGTGTACCTAGAAAATAACTCCCTTCAATCTGACAACACCTGTGTACTCTAACTATCACAACTAATTCTAACCACCCTGCAATCAAAACCAATACCTACACATAATCGCTATAACCATACCACCTCCTTAGAGGCATGTGTAGAAGCCATATACTCCACTTTGGTGGTAGATAAAGAAATTGTGCGCTACCTCTTAATCATCCAACTCACTACACCACTAAACAAAGTGAGCACATAACCACTAGTGGACCTTTGACTATCTAAGTCACCTACCCAATTTGAATCCACAAAAACCTATATGTCCAATGTCTTATCCACATCATTAGTACCATGATAACACAAACAATAGTCAAAAGTACCTCACAAATATCTAAAAACCCTCTTGAAATAAGTCCAGTTCTCCTTACTAGGGTTAAATATAAACTCGCTCAAAATTCCCATTACTTGGGCAATATCTAGTAGGAGTACAAACTATGACATATATTAGGATACCAATAACACTAGCATAAGGCATGTTAGACATCCTCAAAATCACTGTCTAATTTGGGACAAATATCTAATGAAAGCTTAGTGCCAACACGAAATGGAATACTCACAAGTTTGTAATAATGCATACTAAATTGCTACAAAATGATAGCAACATACTTACTCTAACTTAACCAAAGATTTATGTGTACTCGATCCTTACTAATCTCCATACCAAGAATGTATTTTGCAAAACCCAAATCTTCATATCAAATGTGCTAGAAATATAAGTTTTGATCTCTTTAACCATCACCTTGATGTTACCAATAAACATGTCATCCACATACAAGATAATGATTAGAATCTGATCATCAATAATTTTAACATAAACACAATGATCCTCCTTGCTCCTAACAAAACCATATGCAATGCAAAGAAATCAAACTTTTGGTAACACATCTCGGGTGACTATTTTAGACCATACAATAACCATTTTAACCTACAAACTAAATGTTCCTTCCCCTTCACAAAAAAACTATCAATTTATCACATATAAATCTCCTCCTCAAGATTCCCATGTAAGAAAGAAATTTTAACATTCATTTTCTCAATCTCAAAATCACGAACTATAACGATACATAATAAAAATCGAATAGAAGATAGCAATATGAGAGAAAATTTCAATGAAATAAAATCCCTCTCTTTAGGAGTAGCCCTTGGCCACCAACCTAGCCTTGTGCCACTCTAACCATCCATTTGATCTAATTTTCTTCTTATACACCCACTTGCAACCAATGGGCTTTCTTATCTTAGGTAAACTAACAAGATCCCAAGTGTCACAACTATCTAGGGACACCATCTCCTCTTGCATGGCCTACAATCAAGGCTCAATTTCCTCTAAAGAGAGAACCTCCCTAAAAGATCTTAGTTCATCATTAGTACATAACAAAGCAAATACACAATAAAAATTTGGTGGGCTATACCTATCAATTGGATTTTGTTGTCTTGTGGATCTTCTCAAGGTAGGAGTAAGGGACTTTTCCTATTCTTTTGTATGTCCATCCTTACATCATGCTCGAAACTCTCTTCTTCCTCTACATTCTCTAATCCTCCATTCTATTATTCCACATGTGCATCTTCCTACTTTTTGACCTTAGTCTCAAAATGCACTATTTTCTTCTCTTATTTTTCTTTCAGTTGTTTAAGACCTGAAAATGCTCTAAACTCCCTAAAAATCACATCTCTTAGTGGATTCCAAATCTAATAACCTTTAATATTCTCACCATAACCAACAAAGATGCATTTATGTACTTTTAGATCGAGTTTAGATTTCTTTTCTTTAGGCACATGAACAAAATCCTCATAGCCAAATACGCTTAAATGTGAAACAAGTTACTTCTTACCTATCCACACTTCATAAGGAATTTTATCAATAAGAGTCAAATAAGAAGATCTATTAATCAAGTAACATGCAGTACTTATAGCCTCTGCCCAAAAACACTAATCTAGCTACAAACCACTCAATATACTTCTAGCTCTTTCTATTAAGGTTTGATTCATCCTTTCTACAACCCCATTTTGTTGTGGTGTGTAGGGGGTTATATTTTCTGAACAATACATGCATTCTTACAAAACTCATCAAATTCTCTAAAATAATATTCACCACCATTGTCAAATCTCAGCACCTTTATCTTATAATTTGTTTTCTGTTTAACCAAGGCTTAAAATTACTTAAACTTAATTTGTAAAATTCAAATTTAGAACACATAAAATAAATCTAGGTGTATCTCGATGCATCCTTTAGCCCCTCTCTTGTGGTGTCAAATTAGAACACCTCCTTAGCTTGTACAAGTCGGCACTATTTGGTTTTATTCATCGTTTATCAGCAGGAATGCATATAAAAGCAAGTTAGTTTATTCATTTGAACATCTCTCTCAAATATCTAAGCTATCTATGCAATCTAGACATACTTGCACTCTCTCTTCTTCTCTCTCATGCTCTCTATTCTTCTCTAAAGATCTGTATGGTGGATTATTGTTGTTGCACAAACTTCTTGCAGGTCTTGTGAAGATATTTCTACTTCTTTGGGCTACACCAACTTCTTGATTCAAGTTGTGACACCGCATCAAGTATGCTAGGGTTTCCATTATCATGGTGACTTCTTTCCTTCATGCTTTGTTCTAGCATTTCATTCTACTTCAGATTTGCCTCTGCCCTCCTAGGGCACAAACTCTTTAAGATCTCAACATTGATATTGTGAAGGTAGAAACACCATTCACAGAGCTTGACTTAGGCAAGATCCTTAATTGCACCCATCCATTTTCTGCCTTGTGTGTGCGCAGGTAGCATCCAGAAGAATCTACAAAAAACAAGTTACAGGAAGTAGGAACACAGAAGGGTAAAGACACAGAAAACTTAACATTCTATCAAACCCTAATCAGGTATATGGTTCCCAAGCACCTTGGTCCTTTGAGCTCCTGAATCTGGATCCAGGTTCTATTCTACCCTTTGATCCCTGTTGTGGTGTTAGATTTCTAATATCTGTTGATAGTCGTATTTTTATAGATCTTTCTCAACTAGGATTTATACTTTACCCTAGCTTGATTGGTTGGATTTGGTTGATTCTCCTCTATACAACAAAGGGACAAAACCCCTTTAGTTTGGATCTCCTTCTTGGGTAGAATTCAAGCTTGGTTTATGTTATAATGTCATATAGAAGAGGATTTTAACCTAGTAGGCATGAGTTTTCCACAGTCCATGAATTAATAGAGAGTGCTTCTGGATTAAACTGTGTATGTTTTTGCTTCCAATTTAAACTGTGTATGTATGTTGAAGCAAAAACATACACAGTTTAATCCAGAAGCACTCTCTATTGATTTTGACCTAGTTTAATCTCTTGGGCTAAGTCTCTCTTTTCTATCAAACATTTTGTTGAACCCATCGTTTCTTACACTTTTGCATCCTTCTTGCTTCAGATCCAAATTATTTTCTTCCCTATATCTGATTAGGTTACATTCATTCATCATTTTGCATAGTTACATATCTTATTTTAACACTATTTCGTTGTTAGGCTTTATAAAAACCTTGCATTCTTCAAAAATCTAGCTAATCTTCAACCTAGGGTTTGTATATTAGTGAGTTGTTTCAGATCTTGTTGTATTGTTATGTTGGTTAAAATGATTTAATTTATTGTACCTTATCATTCATGGTGTTTAGAACATTATTGCATCATTGCATTTGAAATTAGAAAATCAAGCATTTGATGAAGAGGAAGAAAAAAGCATATTTGTCACATGGTCTATATTTCATAAGTTTAGATCATCATAAAATGATATAAATTTCTGATTTTTGTATCAGATCTGATTGGTATCACATCATTTAATCATTTTTAGAGTGATATATTTGGCATTTTAACTTATTCATTGTTAGGGTCTTCAAAATTTTACATTTTTGGAAAAACTAGCTAGTCTTGCACCTAGGGTGTATTGATTAAAACTCTTGTTCCATCTTCTGCTGATGATATTTGGTAGTCAAACACTGATTTTGCATTGTTGTAACATTTCATAAATATCCTTTGTGTTCAAATTTCATTCTTGCATCAAAGAATTTTAGTTTAGGGAATAAGCATTTGAGATCTAGGGTTTGATGATAAACCCTAGCTAGTCTTGCGTTTAGTGGTTTTATTTGAAAATCTTATTTTCAGATCTTTGTTATGATGAAGGATTGGTAAATATGATTTTAATTTGTTGTAACTCATCATATGTGTTTAAATTAGAAAGCAAGAACATTCATGCATTCATCTGCTATTTAAAGTTGTAAAGCAATAGCACAAACAAAACAATAGAGCTTCATTTGACACTTGTGCATCTTCATCAAAGAAAATTTCTCTAAATATTTGTTGCATTTAATTGGATAAATCATTTAGGCACTCCTTTTGCACATCCTACACATCTTACATTTGCAATACTTAGTGGTTGTGGTTACCAAGAATATCACATTTTGGAAAACCCAGCTTCTCTTGCACTTGTAGGTATTGGAATACAATCTTACTTTGATAGTGGTTGTAATTGATTAATGAATTGTACATTTATGTTCCATATCATATTTTCATATAATAGACAAGTCATTTAATTATGGTCTCTTCTAGTTGTTCCTCTTTGGTATCATTGCATGCATATATTATAGATTTTGAATTTTTTCTAAATTCATTAATATACATCCTTATGTTTTAGATCATATAGCATTCATGTATGATATTGATATTTCTACATGTTCTGTATATGATATCCTTTGTTATATATTTGATTTTGATAGCTTCATGACTCTCATGAGTGTGTATCCTTCGATATTAGAGGACTTTACTAATTTCATCTCCATGAATTGTCATGAGAAAGATAATGGTGATAGTTCTTCTTCTACTTATACTACAAGCCATGATAATGCCATGTCTATTCCCCTAAATCTCCTCTCTAATACATATGATGGTGACCTATCTTTGCCTATGTCACCCTATGATTTGTATCCCTCTCCCAAAATTGTTCCCACTTGTGAGGATATTTTGGGGCAAGAGGATGAAATCATTGACACATTTCTTAACATCACTTTACCCTCTCTTCATCCCAATGCTCTCCCTTCAAGAGATGAAGCATTAGTGGATGAAGAGCCTTCTCTCACAATGGATCCTCTATGGGTAGTTATTGGGCATTCATCTCATCATCTTAAATCTTGTATTTCTTAAAAACATAACAATACCAATTCTATCATCATTAACAAGCTTATTCTACCCATTAAGGAGATAGTGAATAAGTACATTAATGTTCCTAAATTCATTATGCATGAGGCACCTAATCTACCTACTTTATCTAAACCTATGATTACAGTTCAAGGTGTTCCAAAACCATCTTGAGCTCCTAGTTACTTTCTCAATATTGCAAAGCAAATTACTCAAAGGAATCAAGGTGTTCAAAATGTGTCGCAACAACCTCATTATGCGGTTTCTCACACATACAACACCCACAATAACAAGCAAAGTAAGTCAGCACCGAGTGTGCCCACTTCTCTTCCACTTTATCAACTTACTCTTCCTCAATCACCTCATCTTCCTCAACATATTGGTAGAGAATACGATCTTGTCAAGTAGCTCTGCACTACTCTAGCTAAGATTTCTCTATGGAATTTAACACAAACATCACCTAAATACCATAGAATTCCCCAAGAGGCTCTTAAAAAGGTATTTGGCCCACCTTCTATTAGACTGAATGATGTAGCATCTCTATTTAGTTGTATGCATGCGACAACATCATATATTTCATTTCAACAACATGAATTACCTCCCATAGAGGTGAAAACCCAATATGAGCCTCTTATGATGTTTATCATTATTAATAAATGAGGGTGAGACACACTATGATTGATGGTGGATCATGTCTTAATGTTTGTAGCATAGACTTGTTACATAAAATCAATGTTTATACGTCTCTCATTAAATAGGATAAACTCATCATCTATGGCTTCAATAATGTTGGTAAGAAATCATTGTAAATATTAAGGTTAGACTTGTGACATTGCCTACCTTTAGCCATGTCATGCCTAATTCTCTTTCATATAATCTTCTATTTGGTAGACCGTGGATTCATGCCATGGAACAGTCACGTCTACCCTTTATCGTTCAATAAAGTTCATTTTTGAAAACAAGATCTATACAATTCAAGATGATTTAGTTCTGCAAAGTTGCTTACAAACAGAGTGAGACATCAAATTTCTTTTAGAAATTTGATCCCCTCTTTAACAAAAGCAAAACCACTATCCTTTGTTGCTAACAATAGTGTTGGTCAGGATAGTGTCGGTCTTTCGAATGCATTTTTTGGTGATGATTGTGGTTCATTAGATTTTACACCCACCTTTGCAGGTGAGTATAAAATCTCACCCTCACACCCTAAAATCTCAAAGGTAAATGAATTTTCTTCAACACAAGCTCCCACTTCTCAAAAACTTAAACTCAAAAGTAATGATGATGGAAATTTTGATATGAAAAAGATTCACCTTCTTCTATAGAAATGGCAGCTATTTGTGATAAAGTATCATCCCAATCTAATGAATCATCTTCTTCTAATGCATGTCTTAGTAATGACGAGGTCCCTTTAGTTTTAAAACCCTGTGGGCTTATTGAAACACAGGTTGACCCTCCTCACCACGATCAAAAGAATGATCCTTCTTCTTCAACACATGATGGCAATTCTCATTTCAACAAAGATAGGTATATGACCTCTCCTCTTCCTTTAAACTTGGAGATGCAAGGAACCTACAGAACCAACACTGTACTTGTCTAAAGTAGGTTTAGGTTTCTGACCTTCTCCTACATTCTCTCCACCATGTTCACAACAACAAGGGTTGCTTCCTACTCCACCTATATCTTCTTTTCTATCTCAACAAGAGTGTATGTTTCTGAGTCTACTCAAAGACCACTTAATCACTCTTCCTACACCAACACACAAAAAGATTCAACAAAATAATCATTCAACACCTCATTATTGTGCGTATCATTGACCACTTGGTCATTCCACTAAGGAATATCGAGTCTTGGGTGACATAATTCAACAACTTTGAACAAGGCATGGCTCAAGCACTCTTCACCATGCTTGATGTAGTCACTAGAGAAGCTTATCCTCCATCCACTTTATCATAAGCAAGTTGGGGGAATACGATTTGTTATAGACCAACTTGCAAGTGTGGTCCCTCCCTCTCATTTGTGTTATGTTTGTATGTAATGTTATCCTCGTATTGTGATGTTTTTTCAGTTCTCCCTTGATACCCTTGTTAGCACAAGGTACAAGGAGAAATTGTTGGAATTAGGTCAGACAACTGAGAGGGGGGGATGAATCAGTTGTCCCACAATTTTAACCTTTTCTTTGTTTAATCTTCTTTCACAATTTACAAACAAATTAATGATGTAAACATTAAATCATGAATCAACAACACATGAGCAGAAACACAATTAACACAATTGACACCAAGATTTTTAACGTGGAAACCCAGTTAAGGGAAAACCACAGTGGGGGTTAACCCACAAGATTCATACCCTGTTAAAATTACTTAAAAGAAATGGGAAGGCACTTGTCTTTAGGCGCACTGCCCAGAGCTCACTGCTCAAAGAGGCTCACTGCCTACAGGATTTTATGTTTAATACAGAAAGAATGAACTAAGAAATAGCATCTTCTTCATGCCTGGTTCAGTCCCATTGAAAGATCACAAAACTTCTGCACTACCCAAACACTTCTTCGCTAATTCTTCATCCTCTACTATTCTTTTTCTTCTGCTTCTCCTCTTCTCTGCTCTGCCTCTGTACCTTTCTTATGATTTTATCATTTTCACACAAGGATAACTTTCTACAACTCATCCACAAGTATTTATATGCTTCATCAACCTTGGAATGAACATCAAGGTCAGCTTGACTCAATGCGGATCACTGTACTATCATCCAAACATATCGAGGACTTGAATCTTCTTCGATCAACACACTACACTCCAAAGAATTGCTCTTAGATCATCTGCAACACACTTGAATCTGGTTGGCCAAGATTGGAAGAACAACAACACCAAGGAGGAAATCTTCAACAACAAGCTCAGTCTTCAATGTGGACCTTCAACACAGCAGGGACACAATCCAGAGACCTCCACAAGCACATTGAATTCAACAATAACATCCGCACTACTCCAAATCATTAGAATCATTTGCATCTTCATCTAGTACCTCAAGAACACTATCTGCCATGACTATCATACTAGAAAGATTGCTTGCGGACCTCCAAACCATGAACCACTTGATTTGAGGATACACACTAACTTCCCAAACATGACTCTAGATCCACAAATCATAAGTTTTCATTGCAGAGCAACCTGGACCAATTTCCTATCACTCTGTCTCTTCTGAACAATGCAAAATTTGGTTCTACTCAGATGACCATAGCTTCTTCAAATATTTATGCGGACCTCTCAAATCTTAACTGGAGCTATTTCAGACAATCCTTTACACAGCCATATGGTCTGCATACTTTGATCTTCATTCTTCTGGAAATGCGGAGCAATCTACTTCACTGATCTGCACTGTTTCCCCTACTTCTGACAAAGGGATATGTTGGCATCAATGACAACACATCATAGGCACATATTTGCAACAATCTCCCCCTTTGTCATTGATGGCAACATATGATGTGAAAAAATGATTCAATCATCAAGACAAGGATCTCTCCCCCTTTCTCTTATCACTTCTGCAACCACTTTCTTCACTGCTCCCCCTTTCATCAGCAACTAGTTTTTCACATGACTTCTCTCCCCCTTTGACATCAATGGAAAAGGACACATATTTGCAATCTTTTCTCCCCCTTTTTGTTTCAGACTGATCTCCAAAATTTGTGTACTAACTACTCCCCCTGAGTAGTATCTTCTTTACATCAATTCGGATCATAAGATATGACTGTGAATTCCACCAGACTGATGCACACTAGTGCATCTTAGTTCTGAACAAGAGGGGTAATAATCCCTAGCTTCCCTCTAAGATACTCAAAATTATCCTTAGGCAGAGGCTTGGTGAATATATCCACAATCTGATCCTTTGAAGGAACAAACTCCAATCTGACTTCATTCTCACTTACCTTCTCTCTCAAGAAGTGAAACTTGATGGATATGTGCTTTGTCTTTGAATGCAACACTGAATTCTTTGAGATGTTTATTACACTTGAATTATCACAAAAGATTGTAACAAATTCTTCAAACATAATTTTGATATCCTTCAACATTTGCTTCATCCACAAGACTTGGGTACAATTGCTTGCTGTTGCTATATACTCTACCTCTACAGTAGACAGAGATATTGCCTCCTGCTTTTTGCTCAACCAAGAAACCAATCTTCTTCCTAGGAAGAATGCACCACCACTAGTACTTTTTCTGTCATCCGCATCTCCTGCCCAATCAGCATCTGTATATGCATGAAGAGTGAAGTCATTATCCTTTGGATACCACAAGCCATAATTAGATGTTCCCTTTAGATATCTAAAAATTCTTTTGACTGCTACAACATGGGATTCCCTAGGATCAGCTTGAAATCTAGCAACAAGTCCAACTGCATTCATAATGTTAGGTCTAGTCTGAGTCAAATAAAGCAGTCATCCAACCATTGATCTATACCTTTTCTAATCTACCTTAGGTGAATCATCATCTTTACTCAACTTGCATCTGGTTACCATAGGAGTACTTGCTAGTTTTGAGTCCTCCATTCCAAACTTTTTCAACAATTCTCTCACATACTTAGACTAAGATATGAAGATACCTTTAGGCCTAAGAAGAAATTTATTTCACCAAACATGGACATCTCAAATTCACTTTGCATTTGATGAGCAAATTTCTTACACATGCTTCCATTTCCACCAAAAATGATATCATCAACAAATACATCAACAATTAAGATGTGTTCATGATCGATCTTGAAATAAAGATTACTGTCAGTTGTGCCTTTGCTAAATCCAAGCTTTAGCAGATAATTATCTAATCTTGTATACCAGGCTCTTGGGGCTTGTTTGAGTCCATACAATGCTTTCCTTAATCTGCAAACCATATCTCCTTGATCAGACAGCTGGAATCCTTCCGGTTGCTCAATGTAGACTTCTTCCTTTAATTCTCCATTCAGGAATGTTGACTTGACATTCATTTGGTAAACTTTGAAATCTTTGAAAGCAGCAAATGCAAGAAATAATTTGATTGCTTCAATTCTTGCCATCAGAGCAAATGTTTCTTCAAAATCAATTCGCTCTACTTGAGAATATCCTTTGCATACCAATCTTGCTTTGTTTCTCACAACTTCACCATCTTCATTCAATTTATTCTAGAATACCCATTTGGTTCCAATTACATTTTTGTTTTTAGGTCTAGGAACAAGATCCCAAGTATGATTCTTTTCAATTTGCATTAATTCTTCTTCCATTTCTTTTACCCAATTTTCATCATCACAAGCTTCATTCACTATTTTTGGTTTAATCTTTGAAATCAAACAATACTCTATTTGATCTTCAGCAATTCTTCTTCTAGTTTGAACACCTTTATTCTTGTCTCATATGATTTGATATTTAGAATGATTCAACCTTACATACCTATGGGTTTTGGGAGTTTCTTGAACTTCTGATTCTTGAGCTCGTCCCTCAACATCTGCACTAACTTCTTGAGTCATTAGATTTTTCGAATCAATCTAGATCTAAGTCTGGGTTTGAATTTGCTTTCCTTAACTTTGACTTTCATCTTGATCATCTGAATTATATCCACAAGGCCTGGAAGGTCTTTCTTTGCTCTCATCAACCTTGACATTAGCACTTTCAACTTCAATCTCTTGTTGAAGCATCGGTATGCCTTGCTTTGAGTAGAGTAACCCAGAAATATTCCTTCATCACTTCTTGCATCAAACTTGCCTAGATTCTCATCTCTTTTGATATAGCATTTACTACCAAAAACTTTGAAATATTTCATGTTAGGAGGATGACCAAACCATAGTTGATAAGGTGTCTTACCAGAATTGCCTTTTATCTGCACCCTGTTAAGAGTGTAGACAACAGCACTCACAGCTTCTCTCCAATAGACTTGTGGAACATTTGCTTCCATCATCATGGTCCTAGCATCTTATTGAATGGTCCGGTTCTTTCTTTCCACAACTCCATTCTACTGAGGAGTCCTAGGAGCAGATAATTGTCTTTTTATTCCATGCTTTTCACAGAATGTATCAAACTCACCGAAGGTAAACTCTCCACCTCTATTAGATCTCAGACACTTTATCTTTACACCAATATCATTCTCCACCATAACCTTGAACACTTTGAATTTGTCAAGAGCTTCTGACTTTTCTTTCAAGAAAGTTACCCACATCATACGGGAGTAATCATCAATCAGCAACATAAAATATATGTCTCCTTGCACACTCCTAATTATAGCAAGACCACATAGATCAGTATGCACAAGTTCCAACAGTCCGCTTAAAAATTGTTCTTTACTCTTGAATGAAGTTATGTTCTGTTTACCCAAATGACATTCTCTACACATGCTATCAGCAGGTTTCACAAGTTTTGGAAGATCTCTCACAGCCTGAGTAGAACTTATCTTGACAATATTATCAAAATTCACATGACACATTCTCCTATGCCATAACCAACTCTGATCAATTTGAGCAATCAAACAACTTTTGCCAGTACCACTTAAATGAAAGATGTTACCTTTAGTTTGTGTACCTGATGCAATCACAGTTCCAGAGCTTGCTAAGATTTTGCATTTTCCATCCTTGAATCGGAGATCATACCCTTTGTCAACCAACTGTCCAGCACTGAGAAGATTATGTTTCAATCCTTCTACATATAGAACATCAGTAGTGTTATTCTTACCATCAAAAGAGATGGATCTTCTACCACAAATTCTACCAGCTGAATTGTCTCCAAACTTCAAAATTCCACCTTCATATCTTTCCAAACTTATGAACTTACTTTTATCACCAGTCATATGATGAGAACATCCACTGTCAATCACCCGTTCATCCTTTTCTTCAATCTGAGCAGCCAAGGTACTTTCCACATTCACACAGCTAGTAGATTTAATAGACATCAGATCTTCTTCTTTGATGGCAATGAACACCCATTCATTTCCTGAGTTACTTCCCATATCAAATTCATCATCAGTGACACCTTCTTTAGCTTCTTGGACATAGTAACATTTCTTCTAAGCCCTTGATCTATTAGGGTTTGGCTTTGAAACCCTCTCTGGACACCTTGAGGCAAAATGACCAATCTTATTACAAGCAAAACATTTGAAAGGCAACTTTCCTTCATACTTACCGGATCCTCTTGGAAATCTTTTGGCAATAAGAGCTTCAAGTTTTGTAGTCTCAATTTAATCATCTTCAAGATCCTTCCTTGCCTTCTCAAATCTTTTTGATCTTCCTAAAGAGCTTTCACCTGGATCATAATCTTTGTTTTCCATAAACACTGGCCTTAAATGTAGATTCAGACTTAGGAAGAGAATCACCAAACTCACTCATTTCAAATGTTGAAAGCTTACCAACCAACTAATCCCTTGTAATAGTTGTCACAGTCATGATTTCTTCAATGGTAGCAACTTTATGCTTGTATGCCGTAGGTAAGGATCTGAGCACTTTGGCAACAATCTCTGATTCTTCCAATATTCCACTAGCACTCCTAATACCAGTCACAAGTTCATTCACCTTCTACATGTAGGAAGTAATGTTTTCATCTTCACTCATCACCAACCTTTCATATTTACCCTTCAAGCTCTGTAGCTTGGCACATTTGACATATTTATCACCTTCATACAGAGTCTCCAACTTTTTCTAGATTTCATGAGCAGTTTTCAATTCCAGGACATTTGTCATTTCTGTATCAGTCAGGGCACTCAACAATGCTTCTTTAGCTCAAATATTGTATTCAACTTCCCTGAGTTTGTCTAGAGTTGAAGGACCATTCTTCAGAATCTTATACTCATCCTTAGTTATCAACCAAAAGGCATCACCCATACATTGCAAATGACACTACATGCACACCTTCCAAAGTGAGTAATTATTTCCATCAAATCTCAGACTTTCCTTCTTGTAAGTCAACATCTTCGATCTCCTCAAGTGGTCAAGCTTCTTTTAGAGGAATCGGCTCTGATACCTATTGTTGGAATTAGATCAGACAATTGAGAGGGGGAGTGAATCAGTTGTCCCATAATTTTAACCTTTTCTTTGTTTAATCTTATTTCATAATTTATAAACAAATTAATGATGTAAACATTAAAACATGAATCAACAACACATGAGCAGAAATACAATTAACACAATTGACACCAAGATTTTTAACGTGGAAACCCGATTAAGGGAAAACCACGGTGGGGGTTAACCCACAAGATTTGTACCCTGTTAAAAGTACTTAAAATAAATGGGAAGGCACTTGCCTTCAAGTGCACTACCCAGAGCTCACTACTCAAAGAAGTTCACTGCCTACAAGATTTTATGTTTAATATAGAAAGAATGAACTGAGAAATAGCATCTTCTTCAAGCCTGGTTCAGTCCCATTGAAAGCTCACAAAACTTATGCTCTTCCCAAACACTTCTTCACTAATTCTTCATCCTCTACTACTCTTGTTCTTCTGCTTCTCCTCTTCTCTGCTCTTCCTTTGTACCTTTCTTATGATTTTATCATTTTCACATAAGGACAACTTTCCACAACTCATCCACAAGTATTTATATACTTCATCAACCTTGGAATCAACATCAAGGTCATCTTGACTCAATGTGGATCATTGTACTGTCAGCCAAACATATCTGGGACTTGAATCTTCTTTGATCAACACACTACACTCTAGAGAATTGCTCTTAGATCATCCACAACACACTTGAATCATCCGGTCGGCCAAGACTGGGAAGAACAACAACACCAAGGAGGAAATCTTAAACAACGAGCTCAGTCTTCAATGCATACCTCCAACACAATAGGCACATGATCCAAAGACCTCCACAAGCACATTGAATTCAACAATAACATCTGCACGACTCCAAATCATCAGAATCACTTGCATCTTCATTCGGTACCTCAAGAACATTGTCTGCCATGACTGTCATACTAGAAAGATTGCTTGCGGACCTCCAAACCATGAACCACTTGAGTTAAGGATACACACTAACTTCCCAAACATGCCTCTAGATCTATAGATCATAAGTTTTCATTGCGGATCAATCCGGACCAATTTCCTATCACTTTGTCTCTTTTGAACACTGCAAAACCTGGTTCTACTCAAATGGCCATAGCTTCTTCAAATCTTCATGTAGACCTCTCAAATCTTAACTGGAGCTATTTCAGACAATCCTCTACACAACCATATGGTCCACGTACTTTAATCTTCATTCTTTTGGAAATGCGGAGCAATCTACTTCACTGATCTGCATTGTTTCCCCTGTTTTTGATAAAGGGATATGTTGACATCAATGACAACACATCATAGGCACATATTTGCAACAGAAATAACACGTTGTGTTATTCCTTTATATGCATCTTCTATATGTAGTGATGTGCAATTTCCTTATTTTTCTTTTGGATGATCTAGCATCCTTTCATGATTCAATTTATGTGTACTCTACTTTCATGTGATTTTTCTTCCGTCATCCTCATATTTATGTGGCACCTTGTTGCAATGCTTTACATCATACCAGGACTACACAAGCCATTGTGTATCATGCCTATAAGCATCACCTTGGTTTTCTCATCCTGGGGGCAACCCCTTGTCGCAATGTAGCTTTTGAAAACACATATCATTTGGGCATGTGCTTTTAGAAAGCTCTCGTGCCTGTTTTATATTTCTTCCTCACTCTACCTTAAAGGTAATTGCTCCCTAGTGGAGTTAACAATCACTTTAAGGTGGGGGCATACATCATGCTATGAGCCTTACTGTCATTTTTTTCTATCAAAACACTTGTTGATTACTTTTTGGAAAGGATAGTGGTACACTTAGAAATAAGATCTTGAGTCTATCTTGTAGAAGGCCCTTGTATGTTTGGAAGAAGGGTTATGCCACCAACTAGAGTTTGGTAGTAAGTTTGCGTTGCCTTCTTATTCTGCAAGGCTTCACGTAAATTCCTCTTGCAAGAGGTGGATTGTGTATTCTCTTGAGTGGAGACACTTTTATTAATGTAGATTATGTGTATGATGTGTTCATACCCCTCTTGTCCTTATTTATAACTAACCCCTTAGCATTCTTCTTATTGCATCTTGGGTAATGATGCATGATGATTGAGACAACATTTAGATTGAGGCCTCTCTTGTCATGTTGAATTAAGGTCTACTATTATGTGTTTCTTATGGTTATTGAATGATGTGTGTATTCTCCTTATATACTCTTATTGTCTATGTATTATTCATGCTTCATGTGTATTATCTCTATGTGTTCCTTATGTATGTATTTTGAGTGCTTTGCGTGTATTCCATGCATGTTCATGTGTATTCTATGTATACTTTGTGTATGGTGTGTATACATTGTGTATGGCATGTATACATTGTGATTTCTCAAGTGTATGCCTTCTTATCTCATGTTTTCTAAGTGCTTCATGTATGCATAAACTATGTCTTATGTGTATACCAATCATCATAGACTCCTAGAATACTAAACTTGAGGGCTTGATCACCCCCCAATTTTGGTGGTATTCTAAGGTTTCTATGTTTGTTGTGATTGAAATCTATCTTCTATGTACTTTAGTGTGAGTTTGAACTAAGTTTGTACCCACGCTAAAGTGGGGGCTAAATATTATGGAGTAAAATATGTACCCTAGCATTTTACACCTAGTTTAGCACCTGGTTGACCTAAAATGTTACCTTTGTTAATCATGACCTATTTTAACACCCTTTTGAACATTAAACGATAAAATCTCTATCCTGATGAATAAACCCAATAGAATAAACTTAGGACTGGCCTAAGCCCATGACATTAGACACTCCCAGGAGTTCATGGGGCTAAAGGACTAGGGTGCTTGGATGGGTCTTTTAGCCCCTCTCTTGTGGTGTCAGCTTAGAACACCTCCTTAGCTTGTACATGTCGGCCCCATTTGGTTTTATTTGTCATTTGTGAGCGGGAATGCATATAAAATCAAGTTAGTTTATTCATTTGAACTTCTCTCTCTAATCTCTAAGCTATCTATGCAATCTAGACATACTTGCACTCTCTCTTCTTCTCTCTCATGCTCTCTATTCTTCTCTAAAGCTCTCTATGGTGGATTATTGTTGTTGCACTAACTTCTTGTAGGTCTTGTGAAGATCTTTCTAATTCTTTGGGCTACACCAACTTCTTGATTCAAGTTGTGACACTGCATCAAGCATGCTAGGGTTCCATGCTCGTGGTGATTTCTTTGCTTCGTGCTTTGTTCTAGTATTCCATTCTACTTTAGATTTGCCTCTACCCTCCTAGGGCACACACTCTTTGAGATCTCATCATTTCTATTGTCAAGATGGAAACACCATTCATGGAGCTTGACTTAGGCAAGCTCCTTAATAGCACCCAGCCATTTTCCTTCTTGTGTGTGTGCAAGTAGCATCTAGAAGAATCTGTAGAAAACAAGTTACAAGAAGTAGGAAAACAAAAGGGTGAAGACATAGAAAACTTAACATTCTACCAAACCCTTATCAAATTCTAGGGTGCACCTAAGCACCCTAATCAGAGTTTAGGGTGCCTAAGCACCCTAGTCCTTTGGGCTTCTGAATCTGGATCCAGGTTCTATTCTGCCCTTTGATCCCCATTGTGGTGTTAGATTTCTTATATCTATTTCTGATAGTTGTATTTTCACAGATCTTGCTCAAATAAGGTTTCTACTTTACCCTAGCTTGATTGGCTAGATTTGCTTGATTCTCCTCTATAAAACAAAGGGACAAAACCCTTGTAGTTTGGCTCTCCTTCTTGGGTAGAAGCCAAGCCCAATTTGTGTTCTAATGTTAGATAGAAGATGATTTTGACCTAGTTTAATCTCTTGGGCTACGTCACTCTTTTCTATCAAACATCAAATACAAACCACGGAAGAATCAGAGTTACTTCAGTAGATCAAACAATTGAATATTGAGATACCACTCCTCCAAGCCATCAGAGATGTTCTTGAGCTTAATCAATTTATCAAACAACACTATGTTAGGACTCAAAGACGAAAGTAAATCCTTCCTAAAACCTTCTCGGTGGAGGGGAAGGTAGTTGACCTACTAGTGGGGGAAATGCTCCTCCCTAAATATGGTGACCCTGACAACCATGTTATCATGGTTTGCATTGTAAGAACTGAGATATTAAACATGTTGGTTGATCTAGGGGCGACAATCAATGTGATGATAGTCCAAACCTTTGATAAGCTAGCCCTCATAGGCATGCAACCCAATTCCATCATTCTGTAATTGGTTGATCAGTCGGTGGCAATTCCTAAAGGAGTGTTTACTGATGTACTAGTGATGATAGAATCATGGGAATTCCCTGTGGATTTTCTGATTTTGGAACCAAGGAACCACAAAAATGCTTATCTCGTAATTTTGGGAAGGCCTTGGTTGGCCACTACAGCAGCATCAATTGATTGCAAAACATGTGATATGGTCATATTCAATGGAATGGGAATGAAGATCTCCCTGTATCCCCCAACCAAACCATCTATCCAGTACTCAAGAAAAGTTTGGGTGGATGAACCAAGTACGAGAAAATAATGCTTCCTTGGCCATGGTGACTATTACAAAGCACATAGGGGATTTGGAAGAGGAAATAGATTATGATGCACCCTTGAAGACATAACTCACATTCTCATCAAAGGGGACACAATGGACCTTGCTCAATATTTAAGGCATGAACTTTTGATTGCAACCCATTGTACCCTTTCTAATGTTACACCCTCTGGAGAAACGTTCTATAGAGACCTTGCCACCTTCCATATGTTGCTCCCACATTCTTACCCCCTAAACACCATAAGTCTAGAATGTAGAGTAGAAACATCCATGGAACAAATGACAACTCAAATTATGGTCTTACCCATAAAAACACTTAACATCGATACTCAATTGATAGTATAGCAAGAGGATAAACTTCTTAGCCTTCTAGTATCCCATTCAGAAGCTTTCACTTGGGAATATAAGGACATGAGGGGCATACCTCCTGAGATTTGTACTCACCACATATATATAGAAGATGTTAATCCTGTTAGACAACCTCGAAGAAGATTGAACCCTACACTAAAAGAAATTATGAAAATTGAGATAGAAAAACTATTGTAGGCCGGATTCATCTATCCTATCTCAGACAACCAGTGGCTGTCCCCATTGGTCATAATGCCAAAAAAAGAATGGAAAATAGAGAGTATGTATTGATTATAGGGAATTGAACAAGCATACAAAGAAGGACTATTTCCCCATGTCATTCATTGGCCAAGTGTTAGACAACTTAGCAGGGATGAAATACTTTTCATTCTTAGATGGTTTTAGTGGGTACAATCAAATCCAGGTGGCACCTAAGGACCAAGAGAATACCACCTTTACTTGATCTTGGGGGACCTTTGCATACAAAGTGCTTCCATTTGGACTGTGCAATGCACCAACTACCTTCCAAAGGCCAGTGTTGGTCATTTTTGTAGAATTAGCAAATGAATGTATGGAGGTCTACATGGATGATTTCACTGTTTATGGGAACACATTTGAGGATGCCTTGCATAATTTAGAGAAAGTCTCGAAATGTTGTGAAAAGCACCATTTGTCTTTAAGTCATGAGAAGTGTTTCGTGATGGTGGGAAAAAGTTATTGTGCTTGGCCATCACATATTTGCCAAGGGGATCAAAGTAGACAATGTAGAAAAGTGGAAGTAATTAGACAATTACCTACTCCTAAAAATTAGATTGATGTCAGGAGTTTCTTGGGACATGTCAGTTACTATAGAAGGTTCATTGAGAACTTTAGCAAAATAGTCACTCCTATGTTCTCCCTTTTGGAAAAATATACTGAGTTCCTTTGGAAAGAAGAATGCCAAAACACCTTTGAAACTATCAAGGAAAAACTAACACCCCTGTTCTAAGAGCACCCAACTGGAATCTCCCTTTCCACATTCAAACAGATGCATCTAATGAGTCAATAGGAGTAGTTGTAGGACAAAAAGAAGGGAAAGGAATGTATGTTATCTATTACATAAGTAAAAAACTTACCCTTGTTGAAAAAAATTATACCGCCATAGAAAAGGAATTCCTGGCTATGATATATGCTATTAACAAATTTAGGCATTATATCATAGGATACAAATTTTTCATACCCATTGATCATGCAACAATCAGGTACTTAATGAACAAACCAATTGTCGGTGCAAGGATTATTAGGTGGTTATTGTTGTTACAAGAGTTTTACATTACCATTATTGACAATCCAGGGAAATTTAATTTGATTGTTGACTTTTTGTCTAGACTACATACATGAGGAGAAGGCGCACCCATAGAGGATGCTTTTCCAGATGAGCATTTATTTGTTGTGTCAACAAGAACCCCTTGGTTTGCTGATATAGCCAATCTCTTAGCTATAGTCTTGTTCCCCCCACAATTTACTTCAAAATAAAGGAAGAAGCTGGTGAAAGAAAGCTTATCTTATAAATGGTTAAATGGTCTATTGTTCAAATGTGGTATTGACTTTATGTTCTGCAGGTGCTTAAGGGCTGATGAAATTTTTGATGTCAAGAGGGCATGCCATGATGAACTAGCGAGAGGACATTATTCTGCATGATGGATCGTCCATAAAGTTTTGGGAGCAGGCTATTACTAGCCATGTTTGCATAAGGACATAAAAATGTATGTAAGACAATGTGATCAATGTCAAAAGATGTGACAACCCACATTCATAAATGAGATGACACTGCACCCTCATGTGGTTTTAGAACCATTTGAATAGTGGGGTATGGATTTTGTTGGACCCATTTCTCCAGCATCAATGAGAAAGGAATACATCTTAGTATGCACTAATTATGTGACAAAATGGGTAGAATTTCAAGCCTTACAGGTTGCTAGGGAAGACAAAGTTGTTAATTTCTTGTTTCCTCAAGCTAATAGACAGGTGGAAGTCACGAACAGAGAATTGGAGAACATATAATAACAAGGACAGTAGCAATGAACATGAAAGATTGGGAAAATAGACTATATGTGAAGCGATATAGGCTTACAATACAACATGGAAATCAAGAACAAATTTTTCTCCTTATGAACTTGTCCATGGGAAGAAGCCTAGATCCTATCAATAGAGTTTGAACTCCAAATACTTAGGACATCGCTTGATATTGGGTTGCCATTGTCCATTACACAACATAATCAGATCTTACAACTCAATGAGTTGGATGAGATTAGGATGGAGGTCATTCGGTAGACAAAGATCATTCAGTATCAGAGAAAATAGTGGCATGATCAACATATCAAAAGGAGGACATTTTAGCGTGGAGATTGGGTTCTCTTCTATGACTCCAAGTTCAAGGAATTCAAGGGAAAGCTACAAACTCATTGGATGGGGCCTTATGAAGTCAAGGAAGTCTATGACAATGGAACAATCCATTTGGCACCTATTAATGGAGGAGAAACTACATTTCTAGTGAATGGTCATAGGATTCACTTATATCATCGACCATCCACTAAGGAAGAATTTTCCAAAGATCTATGTTGTGTGGGAGAGGTCACACTCTCTGACATGGTTGATATATATATATATATATATTAGAAGAACTAAAAACCAGTAAAATGATGGTTCTTCTAAAAAATAAAAATAAAAATAAAAGAGAAGGATTGAAATCTGATAAACGATGGTCCTTCTCACCAAAAGAACTGAAAACCAGCAATGAAAATTCTTTTATTTCATGCATGTACACCTCCAACACTTTCAATAATACCTCTAAACACTTCTAGGAGCACCTTTGACACTTTCAAAGCATCTCTGGACCTTCCTAGGAGCACCTTTGATGCTGACAAAACACCACCTCTGGAGCTTACCTTCGGTGCTCATCTCCGCACAAGAAAAATTCCATGTCCTTGTTAGTAGTATCTCATAGGCATGACATCAACATACCACACCAAGAGGAGACAGTTATCTATCAACCAAGGATTATTTTCTTCCCACTCCTGCTAATGCATGTTCCATTGTGATATCATCAATGAGTAAAGAAGCGGATGCTACAGCAGTCATAAAATGTCACATCACACGTTTTGGTAATGATGAGCAGTGAAATCACATCTCATTAATGATATGACACACATTTCTTGACCTAAAGCCAAATAATTACAATGGAAACTGTTGGAAACAAGGTAGATAACTAAGAGGGGGTGAATCAGTTATCTCAAAATTTCCTTAACTTTCTTTTCTTTTTGTATCTTAATAATCAGTGTTGCATCAAAACATGAAAGCATATGTAATCATAAGAATAGAAATAAAATCAACACACATAACACAAGGATTTTTATGTGGAAACCCTATTAAGGGAAAAACCACAGGGTGACTAACCTAAGATTGTATTCTCTGTTAAAAGAATAAAGGAGTACAAAATGGCACTTGCCAATTAGGGCTCACTGCCCGAGCACACTGCTCACAAGTGGCACACTGCCTACAAGAGACTCATTGTCTATAGAACTTACAGAAGGTAATCAGGTATTTGAATTGATGAGAAGCATCTAAAAATGCTAGAGTTTAGTTCTGGTTAGGCACAATACACTGATCTAATGCACTTCATTCTTCCTTTGTTTTAATGTTGTTGCTCTGTCACATATCGGACTTGATTGCAGCTCTCACACTAATCCCTGCTTTTCTTCACACTTTATTTCATCACTTGTTCACACACACCACTACATACTGGAATCCATCTAGTATATTTATCCGCATCAAGGATTTCATCAATTTTCTAGTCGACAACAAGAACACTCAAGATATTTGCAAGTTACTGATCTATCGGCTGAATCCATGATTGATTTGTGATGTGTATCAAAAACATAGGCATAGAAGTCATTAATCATGTCGGCCAACAATGTATAATCCCACATATTTCTTGATCAACACCTTTTACTCATCCGGATTGAAGTCTGATATTCTGTCGGTCAGTTCTTCCTCTGTCTGCTCTGCCTAACTGGAACCCAACACTCAAATGCTCATATCTTTTCCTTGATTTATCACCAGAGGCTAAATCTCTGGAGTACAGTAGTCATGGTACCCCTCTTGACTTTCCCAAGTCCGTAACTTATTGAGTTACACCATCTGAGAGATCCGGACCCAATTGTCAGACCTTGTTACATACTCTATTCTTGTTCACCAGACCAAAACATTCTTCAATCTAAATTCTGGTATAGGCATACTATGTACTGCGGATGTGTGGGATAGACTTTGTTGCCATCAATGACAACACTTATGAAGCCACATAGTGTCTCTTGCCAACAATCTCCCCCTTTGGCATTGATGGCAACACTTAGTGAAAAATGGCTAAGTGTCGTTGTAACTCCCCCTTGGCTGATGCTCTGTCTTTTGCACTGTTTTACCAGAGCTCCCCCTTAGCTAGATTCCACATTTGTCACTACTCCTCACTCCCCCTTTGACATCAATGGTAAAGGGTGGGATCCGCATACCAAAATTTGCAAAAATTATCCTATAAATGGCCACATAAGTATATATATATATGTTATACTTACATATACTTAAGTATATCCATAAAAGTGGCCTTCAACTGTACAAACTTTGTGGCCTAGCTCTGCTTCATCCTATCCAGAATGGAGATGTGACCACTCAACAAAAATGCATATGCTTCTGCCCTTCTTAAATCTGTCGGATCACTGGTCCGAGCTGTGGTCTAAGCATTTGTCAAGGCCTCATGTATTGCCTCTAACTTAGGGATTATTATCCCTCTGAGTTCACCCATTTTGTTTATTATGTTCTTCTTTTCTTTGTCCAGCCTCTTTATTTCATTTATGATGACAATAGCTCGGTATTCTTGATTCATTAAAGAGGTAGTAAGGGGATCAAAATTCTAAGATAAACTTGACAGTTTACCTTCTTGTTCTTTCACTTTCTTTTCAATGTCCTCTGTCACTTTGGGCCAAGATAGACAAAATTTGTATATGTCCCCACCATCTTTAAGAGTATTTTCAAGGCTCTTTATTCCAATGTCTAGGGTCCTCCTATCATTAGAAATAAGTCCCTATACTTTAGTGAATCTTTTTCCCAAAAACTCCTTCCAGACCTTTGCTTCTGCTGATTTCTCTAAAGATTCAAAATGAGTGCTAACAGAATTTACCAAAGATTTCAAGTTACTAGATGGTGAGGCTGAAGGATCCTTTTGGAAGGATGGCATGATTTTCTCCAGCATCCTGGATGCAATCTCCAACTGTTCACAGTCTTCCATGTGAGATTTCAAGAGTTTTTCTTTTGCTTTGGCTTGAACAAAAGATGCTATTTTCAATTTTTGAACCGGGGAGAGAGAGTCAAAATTCAGCGGCCCTTGAAATAGCTCAGGTTCATCTATCTCCATCATTTCTCTATTTAGGAAGTTCTTCACTGCCTCTGCAGTGTCTCTTGCCTGTGATTGAGTCTTCTTTTCTTTTGGGTTATCGGCACAGTCATCATTAGTCTTTTCTGCTTGTTCTTCTTCTTTTCCCTTAACCTCCTCTTCTTGACTCACTTTCTCCTCTTTTCTTCCTTCTCCTTCAACTTCAAAATCTAGAATGTCTGCAGTGGGATTCGGAGGAGAGATGTCACCGGTGTTTATTGCTTCATGAACTTCCTCTTCCGGAACAGAGGAATCCAAGTCCTTAGACTTCTCTTCATCTATCTCTTTTGATCCTTCTACATCAGAAGATTCTTTATTGGTTACATTTAATCCTTCAACATCCATGGTAGAAGGTTATTCTATTGTTTCCTCTATAATAGGAAGATTGAATCTTTTGAAAGCATTCCGGAGGATATCTTTTGTTTCTCTTGCTACTTGGTCAATTTCTCCAAGCATAACTTTATTCATTCTTGCTTTACTTCGGAACTCATCCTTACAATCCTTAAAAATCATGTCCATTTGTTTTGGAGTGATAGAAGGATAAAGTTGAATCATTATTTGTTCCCGAATCTCTAGGTCTTTTGCCTTTGCATTCTCTTTTCTCAGTTCAAGTACCTTTTCTAGACTCTTAGGAATTAGTGATATAATTTCAATGAAAGCTTTATTGTAAATGTTCAGGTATTTAACTATAGCTTCTTCCAAAATCCTCTTGTCAGTATCACTGTATTCATCATAAAACTCTGTTACTAGTTGCAGGTTCCCATCCACAGTAATTGCCTTGATGATGTCATCAATGGAAAGAGTGGGCTTTTCAACAAATTCTTCTGCCTTTTCTTCCTTATTTTTACTAGCAGAGAATTCCCCAGATGTTTTCTTCTTCTTCATTTTCTTGATTTCCTCATCAGATTTTGTTTCTTCATCATCCTTAAGGCTTGTGTATGACCTTGTGGCTTTGGTCTTCATCCTATTTTCCCTTTTTCCAGATGTATTGACTTCCAATTTGGTAGCCTTTGAGCTTTTAGGAGTGGCAGATGCAGAGCTCTTGGAAGATCTAGTCCGGGAGGAGGCTTGTACCGGAGTGTCTCCTTTCTTTGCTTCTTGTTTCTCTTTCTCAGCCTTCTCCATCTTCTCTCTATTTGTATCCACAACCTCCTTTGATAGGCCAAATCTTTTGGAAATTTCTTCAACTTCCCTTCTTACTTTCCTCTTTATTTCTAGTTGTCTTAACTCAACATGTATTTTTACACTTAGCTCTTGAAAGGTGCCAAACCTTTCTGCTTCAGGGTCCTTAGGCTGGCTCAACAAGTGTTGAATATGTAGCTCTAAAATTTTTTCGTCGACCTCGTATCCCATAGGCATTATCCACACAATTCTGGGCTCAACTGCCTCCATTAGGCATTGATCAGTGTTAACCATGAAGCACATTGTGTCCTTGTATTTCTCAACTATGGATTGAGGTATTCTCTCTCTGGCTTGCATCATGCTTTGGAAGTTCTTAAAGTAACCCCAGAGAGCTATGTTTTGAGCTTTAGCATCACCAAGTCCATACATATAATCTCTAATCTGGATTGCAACCGGTTTATCATTTTTCCAAACCCAACCACTTGATCTAAGTAGCTCATTCATATAATAGAAGAATAGACACAATATTAGACAGCCATATTTAAAGGAATTCTTCTTATCCTTTTTTATCTTCTACAGGTTTTCTAACAGTTGATTTAGGAGAAGTTCACACAGGTCATAATCTGCATCTTCCCTCAACATCTGATATGTTGCATAGATTGTTGTCCCAAACACAGAATTCTCCTTGCTTGAATGATAGATTTTGTAACCAATTATAATTGAGGCAAACTTGACATCTGGATCAGTGATGTCATCTATGGTCATTGCTCTTTTGTCAAATTTAGATCCAGTGGCTTTAGTTACTATCTAGTTCTTCACATATTTAAGTGCAGGTAACCCACCGGATGAGTGCAGCCCAGTCACTACCCTGATGGCATCTTTAGTTATCTTAAAGGGCCTCATTAGCCACATGAAGTTATCATGCATCCTACTTAGGACATACCGGACCCAATCATCTTCTGCAAAACATGGAAAGTGTATGCAATGTCTGAAGTGTTTATCCTGGAGGGCCTTGAATTCAGGTTTGAGTTCAAAACTCTTATCTATTAGCTATTTGTGATAGATGTCCACCAATTTTGAGTCTCCAAATTCCTCAATGTTGGCATGGATATAGACCTTAACATCTTCTACATGCAATACCCCATGCGGAATGCTAGAAAATGCGCCTAAAGGATCAACTTCTAGAGATTTGTAAGGGTGTTTCTTGAATTTAGGATGCAACCTATCAGTGATCTTGACAACCATTGGAGTAGCCATTTTTGCAAGAGATTCAAAGAGAGATTTTTAGAATGGAAGTACCTTTTCACATTTTAGGGTTTGAAATAGGAGCTGAAACAAATCGCTGGTTGAATTCAATTTTCTAGTTGATCTTGAGTGAATTGTAGAAACTTTGTTGCAGAGCTCTTCTTTTCTTCTTCGCAAATGCAAATGTGCAAATAATGAGTGAAAGAACCCTTTTATCCTTGCACAAACCCTAATCTCCTTTTGTAATAAATGCACAACTTAAGTTATCTGGTTGCCCTGTTTTGAGAGAGATCTTCTCAAACCACTGCACTAAACTTAGAATCATTGTCAGTGAGGATTGACAATGTATCTTCTTTTCTTCAATCATGTCATGGGTCCATAGATCAAAGTATTTCAATTCTAAATCATACCGGATCTATCTGTGAAAATCTTGCTTTACCAGATAGCTGTTGGAACCAGATTAACTTGAGCAGTTAAGATCTTGCAAAACTCCATGCGGATCTTTCATATTTTTACTGAAGGTTATTTAGATGTTTTTTTGAGAATCCTTTAATCCGTAGTATTCCATGTGTCGAATTTAGGCACTAGTTGACTGGCTAGGGGGAATTTGTTTTTCTCTATGACTCCCCCTAAGCCAGAGCTCACCTTTTTAGTTTCTAGAAGGAATATCAGCACCGGATTCTGGTGTGGATCCATCCCCAATATTTTATGTACTCTTCTTTACCTAAATCATGCTCATCTCCTTTTGAACTTCATCTACATTCACTTTACCTTTGCCCTTAGCTTGTTTCTGATTATGCTGCACCAGACCTTTTCTATCCTGATTTCTACTTTTGCAGAATTTGGCAATATGACCGGATCTATTGCAATTGTAACAGACAACCTTTCTTTGCTTATTTGATTGATATCCTCTTGATCTACATTGATTAGCCATATGTCTCATTCTATTGCATGCAAAGCATTTGCCATTAAATGAATTATTTATTTGCATATTTCTGCATTCATGAGATTTGTGACCATACCTTTTACAGTTGAAACATTGTCCAGAGAAGGATGGATTATTCTAATTCATTCTCCTTCTGCACTGAGTTGCTTTATGACCAAAATTGCTACAATTGAAGCAGTATCCATTGAAGGATGGATATCTTTGAGCATTTGATTGCCTTACCGGAGGTCTTCTAGGCCTATTTCTTTGATTTCCTGATCCAAAGTTCTTATGACCGAATCCGGAGCTTTCAACTTTCTCATATCCCAAGCCACGCTTATCATCTACCCTCTTTTGGCTTTCAAGAAGAACTTCAAGTTGGGCTAAGCTTATCTTGAATTTCTCTTTCTATTCATTTGCTGCTTGAAGATCTTTTTTAAGAGTGTCTAACTGATTCTCAAGTTGTTCTTCATTGTCTCTAGCTTCTTCAAGATCAGATTCAAGATGCCTGATTATTCTGTCCATTTTGTGGCAGTCCTTTGTTTTCTCCTTGAGAGATTGTTTTAGATTATCTTCAATTTTTCTTTTTTCTTCAATTTCTTGGGTGAATCTCATAACCCCTGATTCCATTTCATGTCTCACCATAATGACTTCTTTTGATAGCTTCTCACATAGCTTATTTTTCTCATCCAGATCTTCATTAGTATCATTGATTTCACTCTGATTGGCTAAATTTTGAAGTAGTTCATTTCTCTTTTTCACAGAGATACTAAGTTTTTCTTTTATCTCATTTATGAAATCATCAGCTTGTTTGAGTCTTTCTCTCAAATTATTGACTTCAGAGTGGGATTGTTCAAGATCATCTAGGGCATACTGAAGTTGTTCCTTCATACCATATACATCCATTGAGATTCCCATATCTTCCTCAAGTTGTTAGGCTTTGTTCAGAGGAACTTGGCTCTAATACCAATTTTTGGAAACAAGGTAGATAACTGAGAGGGAGGTGAATCAGCTATCTCAAAATTTCCTTAACTTTCTTTTCTTTTTGTATCTTAATAATCAGTGTTGCATCAAAACATGAAAGCATATGTAATCATAAGAATAGAAATAAAATCAACACACATAACACAAGGATTTTTACGTGGAAACCCTGTTAAGGGAAAAACCATGGGGTGACTAACCCAAGATTGTATTCTCAGTTAAAAGAATAAAGGAGTACAAAATGGACTTGCCAATTAGGGCTCACTACTCGAGCACACTGCTCATAAGAGGCACACTGCCTATAAGAGACTCACTGTCTACAGAACTTACAAAAGGTAATCAGGTGTTTGAACTGATGAGAAGCATCTACAAATGCTAGAGTTCAGTTCTAGTTAGGCATAATACACTGATTTGATGCACTTCATTCTTCCTCTATTTTAATGTTGTTGCTCTGTCACATACTGGACTTGAATTGCAGCTCTCACACTTATCCCTACTTTTCTTTGCACTTTATTTCATCACTTGTTCATACACACCCCTACATACTAAAATCCATCTGCTTTATATATCCGCATCAAGGATTTCATCAATTTTCTAGTCGGCAACAAGAACACTCAAGATATTTGCAAGTTACTGATCTGTCGGTTGAATCCATGCTTGATTTATGATGCGTATCAAAAACATAGGCATAGAAGTCATTAATCATGTTGGCCAACAATGTATAATCCCACATATTGCTTGATCAACACCTTTTACTCATCCAGATTGAAGTCTGATATTCTATCGGTCAGTTCTTCCTCTATCTGCTCTGCCTAACTGGAACCCAACACTCAAATGCTCATATCTTTTCCTTGATTTATCACCGGAGGCTAAATCTCTAGAGTACAGTAGTCATGGTACCCCTCTTGACATTCCCAAGTCTGCAACTTACTGAGTTACACCATCTGAGAGATCCGGACCTGATTGTCAGACCTTGTTACATACTCTATTCTTGTTCACCGGACCAAAACATTCTTCAATCTGACTTCTGGTATAGGCAAACTATGTACTGCGGATGTGTGGGATAGACTTTGTTGTCATCAATGACAACACTTATGAAGCCACATATTGTCTCTTGCCAATAGGAAACCACATGTAACATTTGTCTTTAACTTGTTAAATAAGGTATTTACTATATTTCTTTTGGTACGATCAATCATCAATCGCGGCCTTTCCCTTTCCCCAAACATGCTTGAACGCCCGTCATCCATGTGTCACCATTACTCTACCCCCAGAGTGACATAACCACCTTGAGTAGAGGCAGTTTTCCTTCATTTCTCCTCGCGCAACCATCAATTCTACAGGTAACTCCGTAGTTGAAGTTCAAATGAGCAAAATAAAAGAAAAAAATCCATAAGGCTTTTAAACGATATTCTACATTGAAGACTTACAATGCAATAAAGGACATTTAGACTCAGGGTTTGAGGCATAGTGAGAAATAAAAGGATCATCGGGACAACGTTGGAAAGCTAAATAAATTGCACTGCAACTATGGGAGTAAAGAAGAAATTTGAACCCATGATAGTGGAGGAACTAGCGAAAGATCAAAAAGTTGCAGACATTCTGCGGAATGCAAGGAGGTTCCAATATTTGGAAAAAATTGAAGGATACAGAGAGGACATGGTTGAAGAATTTATCTTGCACCTCAAGGAGGGCTAGAGTAAAGTTCAGGGTGTCACCATTCCCATCTCCACCGCCATCATCAGTGAGATTTCAGGCCTGTCAGAAGAAGGTGAGCGGTCTTATCATTTGAAAACTCTATATTTTGAGCTCATAAAATGTTTTCTAGTAGAAAATGAACTTGCAATTTAGATACATATAAATAAGGGGGAAGTAAAAGGACTTGTTAGGACTAGCCTTCCTTCCCCATGGCATTCTATGGTCACCTGGCTTATGAAATATTTCACTTGTGACAGCCAATTTGCCATAGTGTTAAGACCATCATGAAAATGATTAGTTTCCTAAGGCATGGGCAGGGTCACCCTGAATATCAAATCGACATGCAAAATTTCCTCTACTCTACTATTAACTTAATGGCAGACAAATATCAACAGGGGAAGGGTTAGTTAAAACATCATGGACTTGTTTTCCTTATCATTAAACATCATTTCGTACATGTAAGGGAGGGGAAACCCAGTGTAATGCCTTCTTAGAAGGCAAATACAAGAACAAAAAGAAGTCAAAGAAGGCCTCCGCGAAGGGTTCATCTCTCACCAAGGAGGAAAGAAAAGGGAAAACAATTGCAACAACATCCTCCTCACCTATGAACAAGAAGAGAAAGGCAAACATAATTTGGATCGTCCCCTCTCCACCTACAGTAGCACAAGATAAAACATAAACAATTTAAGGGAATCTGTCACCACCAAAAAAAAAGAGGAAAAAGGGCAAAAGATCAACCTCAGGAGGAATCCCTTGCACAGGCCTCCTCAACACTGACAATTGATGAAAACCCCTCAGCACTAGAAGGAAAGAAGAGAGGAAAGGGGGAAAAGATAAACCTCAAGAAGAATCTCTTATATAGGCCTCCACAACACTGAAGGCACCCATTCTTGAGCCCTAGGACATTGCCTCAGGTTCAGAAGGACCTCTGAAGCAAACACAAAGAGTACTCTGAAGAAGTAAACATAGGAGGGCAAAGACTCAGATGGAGATGGATGCAGAATTGATTATTGAGGTCTTAACATAACTTTGGACCTCAACATCAATAGATGGTGAGATAGAGTTACAAGCAAATGAGGTTGAACTTGCACATGACCAAAACCCTAAAAAAGAGGTGGAACCCTACCCTCCTACCTCTAAAGGAACAATGGAGATAGAAACTAAAGAAGGTGCTATGGAAGCACCAGAGTTAGAGGCACCGAAGATTGAAGCAAAGTCTCGGGCAGTGCCAGAGACCACGATAGAAGCAAGACCTGTTGGAATTAGTCCAGACAACTGAGAGGGGGGGTGAATCAGTTGTCACACAAATTTAATCATTTTTGCCTTTAATCTTCTTTCACAACTTATAATCAGATTAATGATATAAACATTAAAGCATGAATCAACAATATATGAGCAAAAATGAATTGAACACACATAACACCTAAATTTTTACGTGGAAACCTAGTTAAGGGAAAACCACGGTGGGGGTTAACCCACAAGATTCATACCCTATTGAAAGTCCTTAAAAGAAATTGGGAAGGCACTTGCCTTCGGACGCACTGCCCATAGCTCACTTCTCAAACAGGCTCACTGCCTATAGAATTTATGTTTAACATAAAAGGAATTTAACTGATAAATAGCATCTTCTTCATGCCTGGTTCAGTCTCATTGAATTCTCACAAAACTTCTGCTCTGCCCCCAAACTCTTCTTTACTAACTCTTCATTCTATATTGCTTTTGTTCTTCTACTCCTCCTCTTCTCTGCTTTGCTTCTGATCCTTTCTTTTGATTTTATGATTTTCGCACAAGATGATTTTCCATGACTCAACTACACTCCTTTATATGCTTCATCAACCTTGGAATAAACATCAAGGTCGGCACTCCAAACATCTGACTTAATGCGAATCACAAAATTGTCGACCAAACATGACTGGGACTCAAATCTTCCTCAATCAACACACCACGCTCCATAGAATTCTTCTTAAATCATCTGCAACACGCTTGAATCATCCGGTTGGCCAGGACTGGGAAGAATAGCAATATCAAGGAAGAATTCTTCAACAACAAGCTCAATCTTCAATGCAGATCTCTGACATAGCAGGCACATGATCCAGATACTTCCACAAGCACATTGAATTCAACAATAACATCCACACTACTCCAAATTATTAGAATCACTTGTATTTTCATCTGGTACCTCAAGAACATTGTCTGTCATGACTGTCACACTAGAAAGATTGTTTGCGGTCCTCCAAGCCATGAACCACTTGAGTTGAGGATACTCACTGACTTCCAAAACATGCCTCTAAATCTCTAGATCATCATTTTACATTTCCGGAATAATCCAGACCACTTTCTTGTCACTCTATCTCTTATGAATACTGCAAAACTGGTTCTACTCAGATGGCCATACTTTTTTCAAATCTTCATGCAGACCTCTCAAATCTTAACTGGAGCGTCTTCAGACAATCCTCTATATAGCCATATGGTCTACATACATTGATCTTCATTAATTTTTTTAATATTCTCAACATTCTAGTCTCCTCAATCAGGCAACAAAATAGGATATAGTTGACACCAATGACAGCAAAGATATGTTGACATAAATGACAACACATCATAGGCACATATTTGCAACAATCTCCCCCTTTGTTATTGATGGCAACATGTGATGTGAAAAAATAATTCAACCATCAAGACAAGATCTTCTCCCCCTTTCTCTTTTCACTTCTGCAACAACTTTCTTCACTGCTCCCCCTTTCATCAACAACTAGTTTTCCACATGACTTCACTCCCCCTTTGACATCAATGGCAAAGGGCACATATTTCCAATCTTTTCTCCCCCTTTGTTCCAAATTGATCTTCAATAATTTGTATACTGACTGCTCCCCCTGAGTAGTATCTTCTTAACATCAATCTGGATCACAAGATGTGACTGAATTCTACTAGACTGATGCACTCTAGTGCATCTTAGTTCTGATCAAGAGGGGTAATAACCCCTAGCTTCTCTTTGAGATACTCAAAAGTATCTTTAGGCAAAGGCTTGGTAAATATGTCTGCAATATGATCCTTTGAAGAAACAAACTCCAATCTGACTTCATTCTCATTAATCTTTTCTCTCAAAAAGTGAAACTTGATGGATATATGCTTTGTCTTTGAATGCAACACCAGATTCTTGGAGATGTTAATTGCACTTGAATTATCACAGAAGATTGTAGCAGGCTCCTCAAACACAATTCTGATGTCCTTCAACATTTGCTTCATCCACAAGACTTTAGTACAATTACCTGTTGCTGCTATATATTCTACCTATGTAGTAGACAGAGATATTGCCTCTTGCTTTTTGCTCAACCAAGAAACCAATCTCCTTCCCAAGAAGAAAACACCACCAGTAGTACTTTTCATGTCATCCACATCTCCTGCCCAGTCAGCATCTGTATATGCTTGAAGAGTGAAGTCATTATCCTTCAGATACCACAACCCATAATCAAGTGTTCCTTTGAGATATCTAAAAATTATTTTGACTGCTACAACATAGGATTCTCTAGGATCAACTTGAAATCTAGCAACAAGTCCAACTGCATTCATGATGTCAAGTCTGGTTTGAGTCAAATAGAGCAGTCCTCCAATCATTGATCTATACCTGTTTTATTTGCTTTAGGGGAGTCATCATCTTTACTCAACTTGCATCCGGTTACCATAGGAGTACTAACTGGTTTTGAATCCTCAATTCCAAACTTTTTTAACAATTCTCTCAGATATTTAGACTGAGATATGAAGATACCTTTATCTGACTGAGTGATTTGCAGAACTAAGAAGAAATTCATCTCACCAAACATGGACATCTCAAATTCACTTTGCATCTGATCAGCAAATTTCTTACACATGTTTCCATTTCCACCAAAAATGATATCATCAACAAATACTTCAACAATCAGGATGTGCTCATGATCAATCTTGAAGTAAAGATTGTTGTCAGCAATGCCTTTGCTAAATCCTAGTTTTAGCAGATACTTATCTAATCTTGCATACTAGGCACTTGGGGCTTGTTTGAGTCCATACAATGCTTTTCTCAATCTGCAGACCATATCTCCTTGATTGGACAACTAAAATCCTTCTGGTTGCTCAATGTAGACTTCTTCCTCTAACTCTCCATTCAAGAATGCTGACTTGACATCCATCTAGTAAACTTTGAAATCTTTGAAAGCAGCAAATGTAAGAAATAGTCTGATTGCTTCTATTCTTGCCACTGGAGCAAAAGTTTCTTCAAAATCAATTCCTTCCACTTGAGAATATCCTTTGCATACCAACCTTGCTTTGTTTCTTACAACTTCACCATCTTCATTTAGCTTATTCTGGAAGACCCATTTAGTTCCAATCACATTTTTGTCCTCAATTCTAGGAACAAGATCCCAAGTGTGATTCTTTTCAATTTGCATTAATTCTTCTTCCATTGCTTTTACCCAATTTTCATCATTGCAAGCTTCATTTACTAATTTTGGTTCAATCATAGAAATCAGACAGATCTCCTCTTATTCTTCAACAATTCTTCTCCTAGTTCGAACAACTCTATTTCTATCTCCTATAATCTAATCTTCAGGATGATTCAACCTTACATACCTGGAAGTTTTCAGAATTGCTTGAACTTCTGTTTCTTGAGTTTGTTCCTCTACATCTACACTAACTTCTTGAGTTTCTAGATTTTTTGGATTAGTCTGGATCTGATTCTAGGTTTGAACTTGCCTTCCTTGACTTTGACTTTCATCTTGATCATCTGAATCATATCCGCAAGACTTGGATTGTCCTTCTTTTCTCTCATCAACTCTGACATTAGCACTTTCAACAATCTTTTTCAACCTCTTGTTAAAGCACTGGTATGCCTTGCTTTGATTAGAGTAACCCAAAAAAATTCCTTCATCACTTCTTGTGTCAAACTTGCCTAGATCCTCATCTCTTTTGATATAGCATTTACTACCAAAAACTCTGAAATATCTCACGGTAGGAGGATGATCAAACCATAGTTTATAAGGAGTCTTACCAAAATTGCCTTTGATCTACACCCGGTTAAGAGTGTAGACAACAATACTCATAGCTTCTCCCCAATATACTTGTGGAACATTTGCTTCCATCATCATGGTCCTAGCAGCTTCTTGAATGGTCTGATTCTTTCTTTCCACAACTCCATTCTGCTGAGGAGTCCTAGGAGCAGATAACTGTCTTTTTATTCATTGCTACTCACAAAATGTATCAAACTCACCAGAGGTAAACTCTCCACCTCTATCCGATCTCAGACACTTTATCTTCACACCAATCTCATTCTCCACCATGACCTTGAACACTTTGAATTTGTCGAGAGCTTTTGATTTTTCTTTCAAGAAGGTTACCCACATAAAATATATGTCTCCTTGTACACTCCTAATTCTGGCAGGACCATAAAGATCAATATGCACAAGTTCCAATCATCCACTTGAAGATTGTTCTTTACTCTTGAATGAAGTTCTGCTCTATTTACCCAATTGGCATTCTCTACACATGCTATTAGGTTCCACAAGTTTTGGAAGATCTCTTACAATGTGAGTAGAACTTATCTTGACAATGTTATCAAAATTTACACGACACATTCTCCTATGCCATAACCAACTCTGATCAATCTGAGCAATCAATCAACTCTTACCAGAACTACTCAAATGAAATATGTTACCTCTAGTCTGAATACTAGATGCAACTTCAGTTCCAGAGCTTTCAAAGATTCTGCATTTGCCATCCATGAATCTAAGATCATAGCCCTTGTGAACCAACTATCCAACACTAAGAAGATTATGCTTCAAACCTTCCACATACATAATATCATTTGTGTTGTTATTACCATCAAATGAGATGGATCCTCTACCATGGATTCTACCAGCTGAGTTGTCTCCAAATTTCACAATTCCACCTTTATATTTTTCAAAGCTTACAAACTTACTTTTATCACTAGTCATATGATGAGAGCATCCACTATCAATCACCCATTCATCTTTTTCAACAACCTGAGAAACCAAGGCACTTTCTATTGGAATTGGTCCAGACAACTGAGAGGGGGGTGAATCAATTGTCACACAAATTAAACTTTTCTGCCTTTAATCCTCTTTTATAACTTCTAATCAAATTAATGATATGAACATTAAAGCATGAATCAATAACACATGAGCAGAAACATAAGTAACACACTTGACAACAAGATTTTTGATGTGGAAACCCAATTAAGGGAAAAATCACAGTGGGGGTTAACCCACAAAGATTATACTTTGTTAAAAGTATTACAAAAGAGAATGCACATGCATTTGGGCTCACTGCCCAGAGCTCACTGCTCAGAGAAGGCTCACTACCTACAGGAAGAAAATTACAATGATATTAAACTGATAATTAGCATCTATCAATGCAAGGATTCAGTTCTGGTTAAGCATAAAATATTGACTTGATACACTTTATCTTTACTCTGCCCTTTTTACTGTTCTGCTAGCATCTGAATCTTAGATATCTACTCTTTTCACACTTATTCCATAGTCGCATAACACACACACGCTACAATCATTCAAATCCATCGGCTATATATATCCACCTCCAGATCTTCAACCACTTTTTAGTCGGCTTCAAGAACACTTAGAACTTTATTGAAAATTCTGCTCTATCGGCTAAATCCATGTACACTTGTAATGCAGATCAAAACTTGCACTCACAAATCATTAATCAGGTCAGCTACTATCACTGATCATCCCAACTTGTCCAACCAACAACTTCCATACATCCGGAACCAAGATCAATTACAAGGTCGGCATGTTCTTCTTCTGCCTGCTCTGTCAAACTATTAACTCGATACTTAAATGTTGATAACTATCGAATCCTTCATCATCGAAGGCCAAAAATTTGGATTTAGATTATCCTAACAATGCTTATGACTCCCTTAGGTCCGCAGCAAACTCTAATCTACTCCCGCAGAGATCTGGACCAAGATACCGAACCCTGTCACACACTCTGTTCTTGACTTAGACAAATCTTCAATCTGATTTCCAGTATGGGCAAATTATGAAATGCAAATGTGTAGTAGAGACTTAGTTGCCATCAATGACAAGACTTATCATGCCTAGCAGTGTCTCTTGCCAACAATCTCCCCCCTTGGCATTGATGGCAACACTTAGTGAAAAATGACTAAGTGTTGGAATAACTCCCCCTTTGCTTGTGCTCCATACTGTTGTTCACACTGCTTTTCATTTTTCACTTCTCTTCACTCCCCCTTTGACATCAATGGCAAAGAGTGGGGTTCGCAAGCCAAAATTTTCCCAAAAATTCTGTGTATAATGTTGCATATGTACACCTAATCATTAAGTTTTATTCACATGAACTTGAGAATGTCTGCAAAACTATTTTTCAATTGCACAAGTTTAGAGGCCCAAGTTCCTTTCATTCCATCCAAAATTGAGATGTGTCCACTCAACAAAAATGCATATGCTTCTGCCTTTGTCAGATTCGGAGGATTACTTGATTGAAGTGCAGTCTGAGCTTTTGATAGGGCATTATACATGGCTTCTAACTTGGGGGCAATCAATCCCCAGAGCTCACACATTCTCTTCATAGTATTGCCTTTCTCTTTAACAAGCCTTTTTATCTCATCTGTTAAGCTGATTACTTGACATTCCTGGCTTATAGGCAAAACTATTAGAGGATCAAAATTTTGAGATAAATTTGACAATTTTTGTTCTTGCTCCTTTATCTTTTTCTCAATATCCTTACTGACTTTGGGCCATGATAGACATAATTTGTACATATCACTTCCATCATTTAGAGCATTCTGAATACTCTTTATGCTAATACCAAGTATCATTCTATCATTTCCTATCAGGCTCTTTACTTCGATAAATTTCTTGTCTAACAATTATTTCTAAACTTTTGCCTCCGCAGACTTTTCAAAGGACTCACAATGTGTACTTACAACATTCACAAGATTCTTTAGGTGACCGAAGGGGGAATCCAATGGACTCTTTTGGTAGGTTGGCAATAACTTCTCCAAGGCTCCGGTTGCAAGTCTTAATAGTTCACTATCCTCCATGTGAGATTTTAACATTTTCTCCCTGGACTTGGCTTGAGTGAAGTATGCAATCTTCATCACTTGTACCAAAGAGAGAGCATCTAGATTAATTGGTCCTTGGAGTAGTTCAAGCTCATCAAACTCAAGCATCTCTCTATCCAGAAGACTTTTCACTGCATCTGCAGTGTCTCTTGCAACAATTTCTGGACCACCTTTTTGTTCCTGAGATTTCTTAGCATCTGTAGATGTATCAATATTTGCACCATCTTCTTTTGTTTTATCTTTCTTTTCTTCTTTTTCTTTCTCTGCTTTACTTTTCTCTATGTTATCTATAGAGAGACTTTTTCATGTGTCTTCACTACTTGCTATGTGTTCCAGAGGGCTTTGTGTGGTAGCAATATTATCTTCTTTTCCAAATTGATGAGGTGGAGTTAGAGAATCTCCTGCAGTATCAGATTTGTCTACCGTCTCTGTATCTTCTTTGCTTATTTGCTCCTCTTCTAGAATAGAGGGGTCATCAACTTCAATTTGTTGTTCACTAATGTTTACTATTTCAATATCTAGAATTGATGAATCAATCCCATCATCTGTCTCCTCATAGGTTTGCTTCAGAGGATTTAGAGTATCACCTTGGTTATCATTTGCCTTTTCAATCTCTTCTTTTGAAGCTTCTTGTTCCGGAGCTGAAGGATTGTCTTCCTCAATTTGTTCCTCTGAAACAATATAGTATTTATTTTTATCTAGGGCCTTCCTTATAATTTCCTCTATTTCCTTTGCAACTTCCTCAGTTTCACCAAGCATTAGCTTGTTCATCTGGACCTTGCTTCTGAATTTCTCCTTGACTTCCTTGAGGATTTTATCTGCTTCCCTTCTGGTCATTATTGGACATAGAGTGGAGAGGATATATTCTCTGAGTTCTAGATCTTTAGCCTTGGTTGTTTCCTTCCTCATCTCCAGAGTTTTTCTTAAACTTTTAGGAAGTTCTTGTAGAATTTCCAGTAGAGCTCTATTGAATTTATTCAAGTATATGATGGTGGCATCTTCCAAAATTTTCTTACTTGCTTGATCAAAATTATCATAATAAACTTTGATAGGCCTTGGATTTCCATGAACAATAATTATTTTTACAATTTCATCAACTATCATAGAAACCTTACCAATCTCTTGCCTTTTACTTATATTTTTGCTTTTGGAGGGTTGGTTCTCAGAGGCCTTTGAAGTCTTGGCTTTCTTTGACCTCATCTCTTAAACTTCTTCATTTTTTTCTATTTCCTCATCATCTTTTGTGCTCTTGTAGGTTCTTGTGGCCGTGGTTTTCTTCCTCTTTCCTCCTTCACCAGATGGTGTGGCTTCCAGTGTCTTAATGGGAATAGACTTGGATTGTTTTGAGACAATTGCAGAGCTTCTTGTTTTTCTTGAAGAGCTAGGCGGGGCTTCCGGAGCAGCTGCTGGCTCACTTTCTACTTTTTCCTTTGAAGTCTGCTCAGTGCTTTTCTTCATCTTTTCAATCCTTTCTCTATTTTTTTTCACTACTTTTTTTGTAATTCCAATACTTTCTGCATACATCTCCACTTGCTTCTGCACTTTTCTTTTTGTTTCTGGCTATCTAAGTTCCACGTGCAACTTTATACTTAGTTCCTTGTATGTTCCAAACCTTTCAACAAGGTGTCTTTAGGTTTTCTCAGAAGATGTTGAGCATATATGTCCAGAACTCTCTCATCCACCTCATAACCCAATGGCATTATCCATATTGTTCTTGGTTCTACAGCCTCCATTAGACATTGATTAGTGTCAACCATGAAACATATCACATTCTCATACTTTTCTATAACTGACTTAGGGATTCTCTCTCTCTTGCATGCATCAAACTCTGGAAGTTTTTGAAGTAACCCCAAATAGCTATCTTTTAAGCTTGGGCATCACCAAGGCTGAGTAGGTGATCTCTTATTTGCCATGCTACTGGCCTGTCAGTTGTCCAAAGCACACCCGGAACTCCAGGCACTTCATTCATGAAATAGAAGAATAGACAGATAATCAGAGAACCATATTTGAAAGTATTTTTCTTATCTTTCTTTATTTTGCTCAGGTTCTCAATCAGCTGACTTTGAAGCAACCCACATAGGTCATAATCAGCATTCTCCTTCAACATCTAATAGGCTACATATATTACAGTTCCAAAGACTAAATTCTCCCTACTAGAGTGATAGATCTTGTATCCAATGACCATGGAGGTAAATTTAACATCCGGTTCTATAATATCATTGATGGTCATTGCCATTTTGTCAAACTTGGCACCGGTAGCATCAGTCACTGTCTGGTTTTTCACGGCTTTCAACATGGGTAATCCACCAGTTGAATTTAACCTGGTTACTATCTTGATAACATCCTTTGTAATCTTGAATGGTTTTAATAGCCATATGAACTCATCATGTATTCAGCTCAAGATATATCAAACCCATTCAATCTCATCAAATATCAAAAAGTTAATGACTTGCAGAAAATGTTTGCTTTCTAGGGCTTTGCATTCTAGTTTCAATTTATAGCTATCATCTCTTAGGTAGTTGTTAAACAAATCCAAGAGTTTCATATTTCCAAATTCATCAATGCTACAGTGGATGTATGCCCTAATATCCTCAACATGCAATACGCCATATGGAACTTTAGAAAATGCACCTAACGGTTCAACTTTAACTGACTGGTATGGATGCTTCTTAAATATTGGTTGGGGCCTTTCAGTTAGATCAACAACTAGAGGTGTAGCCATCTCAACAGATTTAGATTTAAAGCTTTACAGAGAAGTACCTTTTTCTCCCACGGGGTTAGGGTTGATCAATTACCAGTTGAATTCACTCTTTGTTCTTCAATCTCTAGATTTGCAGCTTAGATGCTCTTCTACTTCTTTCCTTCGAATGCAAAGTGGTTCAAATGCATGATCAAGTGACCTTTTATCCTTCATAAAACCTAATTTGGCTTTGTAATAAATGTGTTGCCCTAACTTCATTTGGTTACTCTGTTTCTTGAACAGTTCTTCATGAATTACTCCACAAATTTCCATATCAACATTTTTCCTTCCAAAAATCCTTCCAAAAGTTCTGAAACACTTCAAAATATCTTCTCTCATTTGATGTTTAATGTAGCTCCCCCTGAGTCAGAGCTCCTAATTTAATTCCTAGAGGAATTGTCAGCACCGAATTCCGGTGCGGACCCATTATTATTGTTCATAACACTTTTTTTAGCCCATGTCTTGCTCATTTCATTCTAGATCTCATTCATCAATTTTGTCCTTGTCTTTGTCTTGCCTCTACTCATTTGGTTTTCTATTTGCCGGACCTCCTCTTCCATAATTCTTGCTTCTGTAGAATCTTGCAAAATGACTAGATCGGTTATAATTGAAGCACACAACATTTCTTTGCCCATTTGATAGATTTCCTCTTGATCTACACTGATTTGTCATATGTCCAAATCTATTGCATGCAAAGCATTTTCCATTGAAAGAATTCCCATTTCCTCTATTTGATGAGTTATTCATTATCATACTTCTGCATTCATTGGATTTATGACCATACCTCTTACAATTGAAGCATTGTCCAGAGAAGGATGGATTGTTTTGATTTACTCTACTTCTGCATTGAGTGGCTTTATGACCAAATTTATTGCACTTGAAATAATTTCCATTGAAAAATGGATACCTTTGAGCATTAGATTATCTTACCGAAGGTCTTTTAGGTCTATTTCTCCCATTCCTTGGTTGAAAGTTTCTTTGTCCAGATCTAGAGCTTTCACCTTTCTCATATCCAAGACCATGCTTATCATCAGCCTTTTTCTAACCCTCAAGTATTGCTTCAAGTTTAGCTGAACTTATCTTGAACTTCTCCTTGTATTCATTTGCAACTTCTAGGTCATGTCTGAGAATGACAATTTGCCTTTCAAGATCTCTTTCATTGTCTCTACTTTCTTGTAGATCAAACTTTTGATGGCCATCTATACTATCCAATCTGTAGCATTCATCAGTTCTTACTTTTAGAGTTTGATTCAAGTCTTCTTCAGTCTTCTTCCTTTGCTCAATTTCTTTGGTTAGCCTCATTGCCCCAGATTCCATCTCAACTTTTAGAATAGTAACTTATTTTGATAGCTTCTCACACTCCTTTGTCTTTTCTTCCAAGGCTTCATTCGTGCCATTTTCTTCAGTTAAACTAGATAACTACAGAAGTAGCTCCTTTTTCCTTCCCATAGACTTCTTTAATTTATCTTTTAACATTTCAATGGTATCATCAGCATCCTTGAGTTCATCTATCAGATTAGATATTTTTGCTTTGGACTGATCAAGATCTTTTAGAGCCAACTGAAGTTGATCTTTGAGTGAACCCATTGAAAATTCCTTCCAAGATCTTTCCTTAAGCTGTTAGGATTCTTTTAACGAACCTTGCTTTGATACCAATTGTTGGAATTGGTCCGGAAAACTGAGAGGGGGTGGGGGGTGAATCAGTTGTCACACAAATTAAACTTTTATGCCTTTAATCCTCTTTTATAACATCTAATCAAATTAATGATATGAACATTAAAGTATGAATCAATAACACATGAGCAGAAACATAAGTAGCACACTTGACACCAAGATTTTTGACATGGAAACCCGATTAAGGGAAAAACCATGGTAGGAGTTAACCCACAAAGATTATACTCTGTTAAAAGTATGACAAAGGAGAATGCACGTGCATTCAGGCTCACTGCCCAAAGCTCACTGCTCAAAGAAGGCTCACTGCCTATAGGAAGAAAATTACAATGAAATTGAACTGATAATTAGCATCTATCAATGCAAGGATTCAGTTTTGGTTAAGCACAAAATACTAACTTGATACACTTCATCTTTACTCTGCCCTTTTTATTGTTCTACTAGCATTTGAATCTTAGATCTCTGCTCTTTTCGCACTTATTCCATAGTTGCATCACACACACATGCCACAATCATTCAAATCCATCGGCTATATATATCTGCATCCATATCTTCAACCACTTTTCAGTCATCTTCAAGAATACTTAGAACTTTATTAAAAATTTTGCTCTGTTGGCTAAATCCATGTACACTTGTAATGCGGACCAAACTTTGCACTCGTAAATCATTAATCAGGTTGGCTACTATCACTGATCATCACAACTTGTCCAACCGACAACTTCATACATCCGGAACTAAGATCAATTACAAGGTCAGCTTGTTCTTCTTCTGCCTGCTCTGTCAAACTATTAACCCGATACTCAGATGCTAATAAATATCAAATCCTTCATCACCAGAGACCAAAACTTTGGATTTAGATTATCCTAACAATGTTTATGACTCCCTTAGATCTGCAGCAAACTCTGATCTACTCCTAGAGAGATCCGGACCAAGATACCGGACCCTGTCACACACTCTGTTCTTGACTTTTCAGACTTAGACAAATCTTCAATCTGATTTTTGGTATAGGCAAATTATGAAATGCGGATGCATAGTAGAGACTTAGTTGCCATCAATGACAACACTTATCATGCCTAGCAGTGCCTTTTGCCAACACTTTCCACATTTTCACAGCTAGAAGATTCAGTAGACACTGGATCTTCTTCTTTAATAGCAATGAACACCCAATCATCTTCAGTGGAATCTCCATGATCAGATTCATCATCTGTGACTCCTTCTTCTCCAGCTTCTTGGACATAGTAACATTCTTCTGACCTTTATATCTATTAGGGTTTGGTTTTGAAAACCTCTCCAGACATCTTGAGGCAAAATGACCAATCTTATTACAAGCAAAACATTTGAATGGCAACTTTCCTTCATACTTACCAGATCCTCTTGGCATCCTTTTGGCAATAAGAGCTTCAAGTTCTGTAGTTTCAATTTCATCATCTTCAAGATCCTTCCTTGCCTTTGTAAACCTGTTTGATCTTCCTAAAGAACTTTCACTCAGATCATATCTTTGTTTTCCATATACACTGGCCTTAAATGCAGATTTAGACTTAGGAAGAGAATCACCAAACTCACTCATTTTGAATGCTAATCCCTTGTAATAGTTGTCACAGTCCTAATTTCTTCAATGGCAATAACTTTATGCTTGTATGTTGCAGGTAAAGATCTGAGTACTTTGGCAACAATCTCTGATTCTTCCAATACTCCACCAGCATTCCTGATACCGGTCACAAGTTCATTCACTTCCTGCATGTAGGAGGTAATGTTTTTATCTTCACTCATTACCAACCTTTCATACTTACCCTTCAAGCTTTGTAGCTTGGCACATTTGACATATTTGTCACCTTCATACAAATTTTCCAACTTCTTCTAGATTTCATGGGCAGTTTTCAAATCCAGGACATTTGCCAATTCTGTATTAGTCAGGGCACTCAACAAAGCTTCTTTGGCTCAAATATTGTGTTCAGCATCTCTGATTTTGTCTAAAGTTGTAGGGCCATTATTCATAATCTTATACACATTCTTAGTTATCGACCAAAAGACATCACCCATGCATTCCAAATGACACTGCATGCGCACCTTCCAAAGGGAGTAATTTGTTCCATCAAACCTTGAACTTTCCTTCTTGTACGTTGACATCTTGGATCTCCTCAAGCGGTCAAGCTTCTTTTAGAGGAACTGACTCTGATACCAATTGTTGGAATTAGTCTGGACAACTAAGAGGGGGGTGAATCAGTTGTCACACAAATTTAATCTTTTATGCCTTTAATCTTCTTTCACAACTTATAATCAGATTAATGATATAAACATTAAAGCATGAATCAACAATACATGAGCACAAATGAATTGAACACACATAACACCTTAATTTTTACGTGGAAACCCGGTTAAGGGAAAACCATGGTGGGGGTTAACCCACAAGATTCATACCCTGTTAAAAGTACTTAAAAGAAAATGGGAAGGCACTTGCCTTTGGGCACAGTGCCCAGAGATCACTGCTCAAACAGGCTCATTGCCTACAAAATTTATGTTTAACACAAATGGAATTTAACTGATAAATAGCATCTTCTTCATGCCTAGTTTAGTCTCATTGAATGTTCACAAAAATTTTGATCTGCCCCCAAACTCTTCTTTACTAACTCTTCATTTGTTCTTCTGCTCCTCTTCTCTGCTTTGCTTTTGATCCTTTCTTTTGATTTTATGATTTTCACACAAGGATGATTTTCCACGACTCAACTACACTCCTTTATATGCTTCGTCAACCTTGGAATAAACATCAAGGTCGGCACTCCAAACATCTGACTTAATATGAATCACAAAGCTGTCGACTAAACATGACTAGGACTCAAATCTTCCTCGATCAACATGTCACGCTCCATAGAATTGTTCTTAGATCATCTACAACATGCTTGAATCATCCGGTCAGCCAGGACTAGGAAGAACAGCAATATCAAGGAAGAATTCTTCAACAATGAGCTCAATCTTCAATGCGAACCTTCAACACAGTAGGCACATAATCCAGATACTTACATAAGCACGTTGAATTCAACAATAACATCCACAATACTCTAAATTATCAGAATCACTTGCATCTTCATCCAGTACCTCAAGAACACTGTCTGTCAAACTGTCACACTAGAAAGATTGCTTGTGGACCTCCAAACCATGAACCACTTGAGTTGAGGATACTCACTGACTTCCAAAACATGATTCTAAATCCACAGATCATCATTTTACATTTCTAGAATAATCTAGACCACTTTCCTGTCACTCTGTCTCTTCTGAATACTACAAAACCAGTTCTACTCAAATGGCCATACCTTTTTCAAATCTTCATGTGGACCTCTCAAATCTTAACTGGAGCTTCTTTAGACAATCCTCTATACAGCCATATGGTCCACATACATTGATCTTCATTAATTTTCTCAATATTCTCAACATTCCAATCTCCTCAATCACGCAACAAAATAGGATACAGTTGACACCAATGACAACAAGGATATGTTGACATCAATGACAACACATCATAGGTACATATTTGCAACAAGACCATAGATTGACAAAAAAAAGGAAGTGGTAGAGGAAACAAAACATGGCAGTGGGAGGTAGTCCCAACCATCTTACCATGAAGATACTGATGTCTCTCCAGAGCAGCTGCTAATGGAAGAAATTAAGAATCTAAAGTGAACACTCTGGAGTAAGAATCTAATCATCACAGACCTCAAAAAGATCATGCAAGAGAAGGAGATAGCAAAGGATAAGGAAATCTCTCACCTTTAGAGCAACATCTAGGGAAAAGACACAACCATTAGAGGCCAAGAAGTAGAACTAAGGGAAAAAGAAGAAGTGGTATTGGTCCGAGAGGCAAAAGTAACAGAGAACAAACAACTCAAAAATTCTACTAAGGTAATAAACAACTGCCTCACCCTAATGTCAACAGTGAGAGAAAGGATGGACAGGTAAGCTTATCAGCTAACCCTGGCAAACAATAAAATTGTTGACCAACAGGTGATCATAAGGGAGCCCACAATCCCCGCACCAATAGTCCACCAAGGGACCCAAATTGACATCTTTTTTAGGTAAGTTGAATTCAATGTCCCTAGGGCTATAATGAACTGGGAAAGAAGGTGCAGAGACTTGGCCAACAATACTATGATGATTCAACAACAATAGGTAGTACCTACCCTAATTGCAAAGGTAACGATGCTAGAAGATAGGATTATCATAATGACCACCCTTTTCTCTAATATATTATCATGCAGACCTCCAAGTGGGAATTATACTATGTTCTTGAGGGAGAGATTTCTCCAAAGGAAATTCTCATTTCTCATCTCAAGCATGACCGAAAACATTGAAAATGGTTGTGACTTCATGAAAGTATATATTCTCAGTTCTAATAAGGACAAGAACTTCCTTTATGAGTTATTCTTGCACAATTTCTTCTTGGAGGACTATACCTCATTTTTTATTAATTTGTTTGTAAGTGAGTGCTAATTAAGGTCATTCATGTCCCTGATGAAGAACCATGAGATTTGGTAGCAAAGAATGGATGCATGTGTATCCAATATAGATAATGCATGATTATAGATCCATCCTGAAAGTCCACATCCTTTGGCCTTCAAGAACAAATTCAGACCATTTGTCTACACTGATACTCTCCTACCTATGTATCAAAGAAACTGGAAGGAATGTGTTGTAGAATTTGGCATATCTATGGTATTCTTAGTCCATACAGGACTCGTAACAACAAGAAGATAGGACACTTTGACTGCAGAGCAGAAAATGAGAGACCCAGTGTCCCCTGCAAACCTTAAATGGTTTATAAGAAAAGCTAAGGCAATGGCTAGCTTAATTGAGAAATATAAACAAGAATGGTTTGCTATGCATTTCAATCCACCTCTCATCATCGAACCTCTGCCTATGTGGACTGAATAGTTGGAGGACACTAAGTTTTAGGAATGGTTACATAGGGTTGATCAATACCAGGGGAACACTGATATGAATAGAACAAATTGGAAAACATCTTTTCAAATCTGCAACATGATGGAGAGGTTTTATCGGCTCAATAGATCAAGACTTTAGCATAATGCAGGAGGATCTGCGAACCCTTGAGTTAGTGGGAATGAAGAGTGACAAGTAGCACTCATTATATATGTCAATTTATCTGCCTTTCCTATCCTAAAGAGCCATCATACCTTGATTGTACCATAGAAATTAATAAAAATATTGTGTAATCTTGTTACATATAGGTGTTATATCATGGTAGTTACATAGTTGGATGGTTTCAGGATTGTGAATGGCCACTAACCAAATCTTGCAAAAACATACCCTTTTTGCATGTAGGTATCCTTCCTCCGTAGATAACTTTGAAGTTCCTCCTAAAGACTCTGAAGCTATGCAAAGACATTTGAAGTTGAGGGAAGAACTACAATTGTCACGTGGACCACGAATGATTGGAGATTTTAGGGAAAAAGGAACCACACTTATGATAACAAGGTTCAAATAGTGAACAGGAGTTTCAGTTGCAATTGTACAGTGAAGAGGCTATCGATTTTGTTTGTTTCAATTCATTTCTTTTCCTCTTTTATCAACCCTTGTGGCATGTTTACAACTTCAGTTAAACACTTGTGACACTTGTAGAGTATCCATATTATCTTTTAGTATTTGATTGCATGAATTATGTAATAAGGCTTGGATATTTGTAAAGAACTATAGTAGAAAATAATTACTCTAAAGAATATGTATTAGAACAACACTGGATATATATAGAGAATTAGAAGTAGAAATATAGTTAGTATTTTTATTGCATAGATAGATAGATTGAAAGAACCTTTAGATCTTTATGCCAATTGCATGAATGTTATGTTTTGAACAATTTGAAATGAAAGAGTAGATAATTTGGCATCTCTAATTCTGAGTCACTAGCCTAGTCTCCTTTCCAATGATGTGGAGAAGGGCCCACTCCCACTAATGAAGAGAGGCTAGTATTTCATTTATGTTTGTTTATTTCCAACTTGATAGATTAATTGTTGTTTCAATATTAGAGTGGATCTTTGTTATGGAATGATTTACTTTTAAGTTTTGCAAACGATGATTGAATTCTAGATTAAGTCTTGCTTATCAATTATTCCTTCCTAGTTTAAATTTCTTTCCAGCAATTTGTGTGTGGATTAGTTATTAGATTTATTTTCCAACACTTAGATTTATTTTTCAATGGTGAGTAAATGCATCAGAAAGAATGGGAAGTTAGTCTAATTCTAGAAAGTAGTTTGGGACTGTTAGTTGTTAGTTCTGCTGCAAACTACCATGGATACACTGCCCTGGATTGACAAATAATGATATTTAAATGCAAGGTACAATGACCCTTGTCAGTGACAATTACCACATGTACTTGGTCATACATCCACTTAGAGATGCCACCTTAGTTGACAATAAAGACATGCCAAGTGCCGCATCACACTACATAGTCAGTATGCCCTTTAGGGTGAAGCCTACCCATCAGTAGACACATTTTTCATTTTTTAAGACCAACTTTGGGAGGTCATAACTTTCTCATCTAGTGTTCGATCAAAGTAAAAAAATGACCTTGGATATTTTATGTTGGCTATGTAATCGTATCTCCTCTTTTGTAATAAATGCCCACATTTTTTAGAAAATATAGTTTCTCAAAAAAATTGTTGTCCAATCCTAATTTTTTAAACTTTTTAAGCCCATAACTTTCATATACAAACTCTATTTTTGGTGTCATTTTTTTGAAAGTGTGGGATTTTCATGTACTATGCAATGGTGCACTTTATTTATACTCATTTTGTACTAGGACTACACTTTAAACATTTTGCTCACTTTTTGCACCTGTAGACTTTTATGAAACTTTGAATAGGCTTGTAAACACACTAATTATATAGTTCCACTCTTTTAATTGTTTTTTAGGGTTTATGGAAATCATTAATGGGGATATTGTAATCATGAACTAACATAGAGTTCCATTATGGGGGATTTTAATCACGTTTCTAGTAAGTATGGTTGCACTTTTATTGTCACATTGAATCAGGATAATTATTCATTCTAGAAAGAAGGGATTGATTATCACTACATTGAGATTGATTTAATATGCTATCCAGGGATAACTTTAAGGAACCCCCCCCTAAAAAAACCTATAAAATCCTGGCCAATCCTAGCTAAGTGCCATAATTTTCCTGGTCAATCTTTCCTTTTTTGAAAAAAAGATTAATTTTCTTGGCGAATCTATGCACATTATTAAAACTTTTGTAAAATCCTGGTGAATCCTAATAAATACTTGGTTAAAAAATTATTACAATGGCGAATCCTAGCGAATAATTACTAAATAAATTAATTATAGTGGCGAATCTTTCCTTTAAAAATTTTCATAGTTGGTCAATGCAATCCCTCAATATAATTTTTTTATTTTTGTAATGTTGAAGCAGGGTCCCGGGGGCGATAACCACTGACAAGGTCAAGGGACTGTAAGCACAAAAAACACGCACAGCCTCCATGAGGACCCCTATGATGATTCAAATCCTTGTCACGTACATGTAAGCGTGAAATAATGTCCTTTAAGTAGCGAGCCTCTTGATGACGTGTTCTCCTCCTTGTCTTGTGTTGTTTCTTCCTTGTCGATTTCTCTCTCTCCTCATTTGCGATGCTTATCAACACTTGTTGTGACACTTGTTGACTTGCATTTTCTGGGCTTTAGACCTTGTTCCTACGCCCTATGAGTGTCTTGTAGGTGAGTTTTCACCTCTCCCCTATGTTGTTCATCTAGTGCACCTCCTAGAAGCCTTCTAGAGGTCTCCTTATCCATCTCCAGCTTTCAATTTTTAGTTTCGTCACACCAATCCAAATCTCCCCTTATTATTTCTAGATCTCCCCTAGGAGATCCTACATACGCAAGTGGAGATTTGGATTCTTCCACATGATTGACTTATTTCTTGAAATAGAACCCTTCCTTTTCTTCTCTTCTTGCATCTCCCAGCCTGCTTTTCTGCTTCTGAGTCGGTCCAACCCAGAACTCCCCCGGGCAACCTAGGGTCACCCCTGAGTGACCCATGGTTGCCCAGGGGTGACCTTGCCATTTTTGTAGCCATGGAAAAACTTGATTTTCTCACTCATTTTTGCTTCATTTTCACCCATTTTTCTTCCAGTTAGCATGGTTTTTGATCCCTAATATAGAGTTAACTATTTCATGCACCCACACATGCATAATTAGCTCTATTTGATTTTAAATTAACTCTTTAATCAATCTCATGCATTCCCTCACCTCCATTTTCTCTTCAGTGATAAGCTATCTTTGCTTCATCACTCGTCAATCAGTTGAGTTCACTAGGTAATCAACCTTGTTAACTCCCCAATCATCTTTGTTAACTCATCAATCAAATGAGTTAACTCTTAAATCAATCCCTTCCTCTAAACCTATAAATACACCCCTCCCTCAAGCACAAAGGGAGGCAAATTCATTGTGCACACAGCTCTTGCCAGTTTTGCTCTCCAACTTAGCAATCAAATGCTCTTACCAGATGAAGGTGCCTTTTACTTTATTTGTTCAACCAAGTAGAGTCACGTTGCTTCATTCTATGCCATTGTGCTCAATCCAAGCTCTCATTGAGCTCATATAAGCTTCATCAAAGCTTCTTTTTGCTTCTTCGTGTCATTTTGTTCTCAAGAGGATACCTGCTGCCACAAAATGATTCGAGGTTGCCAATTACAAGGATTGCTAAGGGTAGTGGAGTCAACAAATCTTCATTTCTCTCAGGTTCCTTCATTGTTTTTTTTCAATTAATAGTAATTAAAGAATCAAATATGCTCTTGGGAACAGTAAAACATTATTTTTTCCTTAATAATTAGATCTTGCATGTTAGATTAGTTGCTTTCATATTCATAGATCTAAATTGTTAGAAGAAGCATTTTCCCTTTTCTTTAGAATAGATTACATTAAAGTCATCAAAAACACAAAAAACATAGGTTAACTTTGCATTAAAGAAAAGTCATATTAGATTGCATACATATTTCCCTTTCATAGATTAAAAGCACTTTCTATTTCCAAAATAGTAAAAAAAATACCAAAAAAATGTTTTGCATATCATTTTAGTTTACATGCATATGGAAACCCTAGAATAGACAAAATTGCAAACCCTCGATCACATCACGAGGTAACCATAGTTAAACAGTCCAACCAAACCCTCGATCCCATCACGAGGTAAACACAAAGTCAAAACAAGTCAAACCCTAGGTCAGCTAAACCCTAGGTCAAAACTTTAAATCTAGTTAAGGTTAGTAATCACATGACTACCTCCATCTCGGCTCTTGAATGTGCTTAGGAGTGAGAGGAGAGTGGGTGAGGGCTATTCATGACGAGATCGAAGAGATCCATCCAAGACCTCAACAAGAAACATTCATTCTACCACAAGGAGACCCATTCATGCTCTTATTACTAGAAGAAACTAGACAACGCCAGATACAACAAGAACTCTTACAACACTTACAAAGACAAGATGACATCAACGAGAACAATCGCTTACCCACAAAGAGGTGGAATCTTAGAAATCCAAACAGAAGAAGAGAAACTAGTGACCCTTCGGTCATAGGGTTATCTCAACTACAACAACAATTGAATGAAACATATAAGTAAGCACACAACAACAAAAGCCACAGTACTTGCCGACCCCTCTCCACGAAGTCCAACTCTCCAACGAGCTAGACCCTCGCCGTGTCTTATCTCCTCTCGACTGGCTAATTTCACGTGAGCAAGAATGATGTGGCGGATCGCCCTATGGCAAGGAGGGAAAGGGTCTGTGTGCATGCTAAAATCTGACCCGACAATCCCAAGCAACTGGAGTCATGATTTTGAGTGTACATATTTTGGTGAACCTGACGTGAAGTTGCAAATCCTTCTAGGATGATTAATTTTGCATTTCCATTTCAAATGTTTCAAAACAGTAAACAGAAAACTTTAAAACATTTTTACACCAATCTTCATAGCTGCTTTTGCCACTTCAACTTCTATCACGTACGCCATCATCCATTCCATTTATTATGTGGTGTCTATGGCACCCCTGAATATGACAGAACCTAACTTAAACCAAGGGAACATTCCCTCAAGAGAACCAGAAACTCCCTCATTTGATAGGTATGTGCCGCCACATCCTGATGCACCAATCACCAACTGTTATGATTACGAGGATTCTAATTATGAACAGGATCAAAGAGAATCCAGGCATTCTCTATCTTTCAACAACCCAGCTTGGGAAAACAACCCGGCCATACCAAATGAGCCACATAGAGCTAGAAGGATAAGGTTAGAGATACATCAACCCAAACAACCTTCCACAAGCACATCGAACACTCATCTTGATGAGGAGGTTAAATGGATAGAAAAATGGTTGCAAGAAACCAAAGATGCTCAAGAGGCATTGAGGATTGCCTTACAAGAAGAACAAAAAGAAAACGTTGCACGTGAGGAAGCACATCACTATGAAAATATTTGAAGAGAACATCCTAGAAATGAAGAAACACCTAGACTTGCTACTCCTACAGACTTGATCGCAACACTAGTACAAAGAATTAGAATCTTGGAAGCAAAACAAGTTGCTCCTGAAAGAAGACAAAAGTCCCATGAATAGGACCAGGGGGCATCACAAAATCCCCCTACCTCAATTACTATTCATGAAACACTAGCAATGACACTTGTCCGAATGGGAATCCTCCTATTCAGAATAATTCAATGAATCTGACAATGGGTTATCAAAACCCACCCACAGGGTTATTACTTTCAACCCCACAATCACAAAGTGCCTTTTTAGCAATGTATCTTGAATATTTAAAAGAACCTTTGGACCAAAACATAAGAAGTGTGTAGTTACCTCGACCATTGCCAGATCTCCCAAAGTTCAAAGTTCAAAGGAGATCTGAACTCACACATTAAAGCCTACACCACGGCCATAAGAGAACTCCTCCCATGGGATGGGGTTGTAGCAAAGATCTTCCCAAAAACTCTTGAAGGCATAGCTGTGGATTGGTATTATCGTCTCCCAGAAGCTTCAATCCATTCATTTAGATAATTAATTGAAGAGTTTATCATGGCATTCGACATGAACAAAATCGTTAAAACAGGGATTAGAGAATTCCTCACAATGAAACAAGAACCAAACAAATCTGTAGCCTACTTTTCCATTCAATGGAGGCAAATCCTCTATTCTTCTACTAGGGCTCCCAACATGGACCATCGAGAACTATGCGATCTCTTCTTACATGCCCTCAATAAGGACATGAGGGAAGATGTTCAAAAACTTCCATACAAATCCTATGAAGAGGCATTGGAAAGTGCTTTGAGGATTGACCAAGCCACCATCGATAGTGGTCAGAAGACTTATGATACCAATGGAAAACTTTGAACATCCAAAGGAATAGAAAAGACTACATCCAATGTGTCCCAGAAGAAGGATGTCAATGTCATAAAAAGCAATCCTAGTAATGACAAATGACAACAAAAAGGAAATCAAGGATCAAATCGACCTTCATACGACCCTAATACTTATTGCCGGTTCCATGGGACAAAGGGTCATGAAACGAAGACTTGTTATGAATACAATAAAGCTATTTCCAAACTTACTCCAGATCAACAAAGGAACTTCCTTAAACTTCTCCAATCTCAAAGAAAGGAGAAAGAACCTCAAATCAAGAAAGGAAAGGCTAATCAAAAACATCCCAATAACATAGAGCTAGAACAAGAAGTGTTCATGATCCATGAAGAGGAACAAACCAATCAAACAAAGAACACCTTCTCACAAGTAATAAACTTGTTGAGAGCCTCTCCCTCACATCGTAAGACATTTATGGAAGTATTGGAAGTAGGATGTTTGACACAGGAGGAATCACCCCCTCTTACATTCGATGTTTCCAAACTACCCCAAAGCAAAGGAAGTAAGAAAAAGGATTCACCCCTATACATACAAATTCAAGCCAAAGAGGTCACTATAAAAAGAGCAATGGACGAAGGGTCGGAAGTCAATCTTTTGCCAATGTCCTTTCTACGAAGGATGGGATACAACAAAACAGGAATCAAACAACAAACTGCCACATTAAGGATTTACAATAGTCATGACATTCAAACAGTCAGGAAAATCAGCCTACCGCTCACTCTGATGGGAAAAACCATCTCTACGAACTTCTATGTTATTAACAGAGAAACCAATTACAACATGATCCTTGGGAGGCCTTGGATTCATGCCATGAAGGCCATTACCTCCACTCTATTCCAAGAAATACACTTCCATCATCTAGGAAAGGTCACGATCGTCAAAGTAGACCCTGATCCTCTCAGTATCTACGTAAAGGAACAGGGAGAAAAAGACAAAAAGCTAAAAATGCAAGAAAAACAGAAAGAGGAAACTCAGGATGTTCAAACAAGTACAAGCACTCACAACATATCCTATCAAAGAATGGATGATCTTAGGGAATTCCCCTTTGATCCGCATACCACTAAATCCCATGCGTCGTTCGGCTTAGTAGCCATCCCATGTGTCAACGAATGGGATATCAAAAACCTTTTGGTTGGAACAATTGAAATCATCGAAGGAGATGAAAAAGAAGAAAAATGAACTTCCACTTATGAATTTGGAGAAACATCCCATTCGCAAAACCATGAAAGCTTGTGGACCCTACATTTTGACAGAGCAAGTTGCAAAATAGGGGCAGGAACGGGGATAATCTTAACATCTCCCAAAGGAAAAGTCCTCCCCTTTGCCTTCAGACTAGACTTCTTTTGCACCAACAACATCGCTGAGTACAAAGCCCTGTCCCTAGAAATCATGCTAGACATGAGAATGGGAGTCAAGAAAATCTCTGCCTTCAGAGATTCTCAGTTGATAATCAATCAAGTTGCCGAAAATTATGAAACAAAATCAGAACGATTGAGACCTTATAAAGAAACCATCAAGAAGTTGGTTCAGTTTTTTGATTTCTTCTCCATCAAAGCCATACCTAGGGAAGAAAATTAGGTGGCAGACTCAATGGCCACTTCAGCCGCATTATTTTCGCCAGACACTCAGTTGCAAAATTTAGAATATATTGTCTCAGTACGCGGAGACCCATTATTGGAAAGTGAAGAATTACCGAATATCCTAAATTATGCCATGGATCAAGAAGAGAGACCAACCCGAGATTATGCCGAGAACGATGAAGCCATCTTGGAATATCTACATGCTTATGATGGACTTCCAAGAGTGCACCACAAAAAAGGATACATGCTCCTCCCTCATCTAGAAGACTATTTTGGGAGTGAGAAAGAAATCCTATAGATTGAAGTGAACTCATATTCACTGCCTGCCCCTCAAAAGTTTGAGGAAGGACATAACTAGAGATACCATCGATGTCAATGTCAGAATACCTGAAAAACTTGGGAAGTTAAAACTACGAGGAGAACTAAATTACAAGGAATTGGAGAAGTACACAGAGTTCCTCATTGAATATTTTGACATATTCACATGGGCATATTCAGACATGCCAGGGTTAGATCCCAAGGTTGTGGTGCATAATTTAGTAACAAAACCAGATGCAAAACCCGTGAAACAAAAACCAAGGCCCATAAAGCCACAAGTAGCTAAAATGGTGAAAGAAGAACTAAAAAAATTGTTAAATGTTGGTTTCATCAAACCAGTGGATTATTCAAATTCGGTGTCAAACATTGTCCCAGCTCTGAAGACAAATGGAAAAATTTAGATGTCTTAATTTTAGAGACATCAATCAAGCTTGCCCCAAGGATGATTTTTCTTTACCATCCATCGATCAAATTATCGATTCAACAGCAGGGTACGAAGCCCTTTCCCTCATGGATGGATTTTTAGGATACAACCAGATCAAAATTGCAAAAGTTGACCAAAACAAAATGATGTTCACTACCCCCTGGGGAACTTTCTGCTACGTAGTCATGCCATTCAGATTGAAGAACGCAGGAGCTACCTACTAGAGGGCGATGACACATATTTTTCATGATTACATACACAAGATAGTCAAAACATACATTGATGACCTTCTAGCCAAATCAGAATGACACAAAATCTTCAATAGGCTTCGAGAGTATAAAGTAAGGCTGAACCCCAAAAAATGTGTTTTTGGAGTTACGGCAGGAAAGTTGTTGGGATTCATTGTCTCACGAAGAGGCATAGATGTCGACCCAGCTAAGGTCAAAGCGATCTTGAATGTAACCCCACCAACAAGCAAGAGGGCAGTAAGAGCCTTTTTAGGACAATTAGGCGCAATCAGACGATTCATACCAGACATGAATTTCAAAATTCATCCAATCAATCAGCTATTGAAAAACAAGTTGGCATAACATGGACCGTGGACTATCAAAACACATTTGAGCAAGTAAAGAAATCCTGTTAACTCCACCCACATTGATGCCACCTAAACATGACAAACCCTTCAACTTATACTTCTGAGCAATTGATATCTCCATAGCATGCATGCTAGCTCAAGAAGATGAAGGTGGAAGAGAAAGAGCCATCTATTTCATAAGTTGAACCTTGTTGGAATATGAGAAGAACTATACCCAAGCCAAAAAAGAATGTCTTACCATAGTCTTTGCAACCTGAAGGCCTCGACACTACATGTTGAATTAGGAAACTAAAGTCATGATACGATTAGAGCAACTGAGGACTTTCTTAAATCAGCCCATTCTCTCAAGAAGAGCCGGCCAATTCATAACCCTGTTGAGTGAATTTGAGCTAACCTACATCAACCAAAAAGCAGTCTAGGGACAAATAATAGCGGATTGGTGAGCAGATAACTTGGTTCCTCAAGAAGAACCTGTGAATGAAGACTTCACTGATGAAGATATTTATGTGGTCAATCTCGAGAAGTATGTAGCCTCATATTGGTAAAGAGATATTGTGAACTATCTTGCAAACAAGACTTACCCAGAAAACATGACCCCTTTAGGAAAAAGATGATTACGAGTCCTCACCGCGAGATATGTTTTAGTACTAGATGAAATGTTGCTTCGATGCGTTGACAAGGAAGAAGCACGCACAATATTAGAAGAGTGTCACTGTGGAATCTATGGAGGACATTTTGGTGGCCATGCCACAACAAGAAAAATATACATAATGGGATATTTATGGCCCTGTTTACAAGGTGATGTGATTAAGTTCATAAAGAGGTGTCTAAAATGTCAGGCTTATGCTCACATTCACGATACACCAACAAGAGATTTACAATTGATTGTTACCCCTTGGCCCTTTTCCACATGGGGATTAGATCTGGTGGGGAAGATATCTCCCCCATCAACGAATGGACATCTGTTCATCATTACCAAGACATAATATTTCAAAAAATGGGTGGAGGTTATGTCTCTCACCATAGTGTCAGGTGTTGTAATAGCTAAATTCATATTGAACCAAATCATTTGTCAGTTCGGAATCCCTCAAGTGATAGTGATAGTTAATGCCTCATCCTTCAAAAATCCACAAGTAAGAGAGTTATGTGAGAGATTTCACATCAATCACAACTCCCCTTTGGTCTATTACCCTCAAGGAAATGGACAAGCAGAGGCTACCAACAAGACTTTGAAATCCATATTGGTTAAAATCGTAAAAGATTCTAAGAGGGATTGACATTTACAACTATATCCAACACTGTGGGCATACAGAACAAGCGTTAGGACTCTGTTGTACCCAACCAAATTTTTTGCTTCATTAAGGCATTTTGAAACAAGTCTAGAAAATTTTTCGTCAAAAAGTCAAAAAAGCAAAATTTCTAAAAATAGAAATTTCTATTTTTAGAAATTTCTAAAAATAGACGTCGAGTTAGGTTTTCTGGGTTTCTTGAGATATGGATGTTGGCAAAACTTTCTAAAAATAGAAAGTTTCTAAAAATAGAATCTCCAAATCAAGTGTCGCGCTCAATTCTCATTGGTTGATTTTCCTTCACGATCGGCACGGTTCAGACGGAATCTTCAAACAACCAAGTTTTCTCTACTGGGTCATTTTTGCTTTTTCACAAGGTGAAGCATGAGCTTGAAAGTCATCAACACAGAAAAGTTCACCTGCCAAATCTCTTCGACGAGTTTCCAACGTTGTTTCAACGACGCAAAACCAACAAATGGTCGTCGACTCGACGATGCACGCAAAACGATGCAAGATGGATCCAAGGTGAAGTGAAAAGTTGGAAAATTAAAAAATTGGCTAAGTCTGGTGAAACTGGGCACCCCAGGAGGCTAGGGGCACCCATCCTCTCCTGTGTTAGTTTTTTTTTCACGTTTTTCGAGAAACGTTGAAAAAACTTCCGTCAGCTCCTTTTCGATTAGTCAAACTTGGTCAAAAGTTAGTCAAAGCTAGGATTTCATCACAGATATGTTCAGACTACTCAGATCACCCTCCGTCCCGTCTCGACAATCGTCAGAACAACCAAAATCGAAGACCGAACAGGAGCCGTGGGCACGAAAATTGAGAAAAGGTACAAAATTGAAAATTTTTGCAAAAAATGGCTAAGTGTTGACAAAATGGGCACCCTAGGAGGCTAAGGGCGCCCATCCTCACCAGTGTTAGTTTATTTTTCATGTTTTTTCTTGAAAAACGTGAATCTCCTTCCGTTAGCCTGCTCCGGTTCAGTGTTGATCAGTTTGGCACATTTTTCAAGGCAAACAGAAGGTACAATCAGCTCAATTTTCATCAGGCTTGCATATTTACCAGATCATCAGACTCATTTTCATCCCAGTTGTTAGAAATCGACAGCCAAACAGGGGTCCTGTGCCTCCGAAACGCGCACGCAAACCAAGAAATTGAAAAAGTTGAAAAGGCTGAAAAATGGCTAAGTGTTGGGAAACTGGGCGCCCCAGGAGGCTTGGGGCACCCATCTTGAGCAGTGTTAGAACATTTTTGTGTTTTCAGTGTTTTCTGACATGCCTTGTTACCAATCTTCGCCCGTTGGCAGTTTCGAGGAGGTCAAACTTGGTCAAACGATGTCAGATCGTCAAACGGAGGCAGGGGATGGAATCTCAGTTGATCAATCTTCAAAATGTCAGGATCAGTTAGCTTTTTCAGTTCATGATGACATTTTTCCACCTTGTCAAAGTCGGAGACAGGCCATATTTGAGTCAAAACGAGTGTTGAAGTGTCGAAAATGAAGAAAATTTTGTTAACACTTCTTCCAACTCGCGCATTCGATGACATCATCAAAGAAGATATTTTTTGTCATCTTGCACATGAAGCCATAGGCTCCTACAAAATAGGGATTCTTCCTATTCGAAGACATCCACTTGGATTTATGTTTTAAAAGATGCTTTCTTCTTGGATGAGGATGAAGTTTTCTTCTCACACAAATAAAGCTGCTTTTTCGACCAAAAGATTTATAAAGACAAGCTTTGGGCTTCTTTATTTCATTATTTTTTGCAGGTTGCATCCAGAGGAAAGATTTTATTGTTCTTTCAACGAAGATTCGAAGACCCAAACCAGGTGCTTTTTCAGTGTTCTTCATAGATTCAGGTTGAGGAAGAAGAAATGCTTGCATTTTCAGGGTCCTTGTTTCAAGGAGATCATTTTTCAGAAATTTGACCAGAGCTTTTTCAGTTTTTGTCAAGATGGGTCCATCCAGATTATCATTCTCTTGAAGATTAGGAGTTGTGCTTTTTTTTTGGGAAACTACTTTTTTCCTGCTTTTTCAAAATCTGACAATCTGGGTTGCTTAGAAACGGAATTATCTACAAAATCCATGTGCCAGCTTTTTTAGCTCACACTCTGCTTTTTCTAAAAATCAGCAAACAATTTTCAGCCATCTGTTCAATTCTTTTTCCAACATAGGCGTGTTCACATTTGATTTTCAAATCTTCCAATATGCAGTACTCTCCAACACAATTCAAGCACAAAACAGCATTGGTTCATAATTACCTAAAAACTTGTGAAACGGACTTGCATAAAGTACTTCCAGTAATTAATTTACACTCCTTGGAGGACGCAGGAAATAATGCCATCAGGAATCTTGGACACTCCGGTTTGCTTGCAGCGGCATCCTTTCCTATCACCGTGCAAAGTATCGAGTTTGTGATTGCTTATGTGACGCATTACAACTCGGTCACAAGAGAAATTCAGTCGGGTGATGGATGTGTGCTCTGCAGCTTGAGGCCAAATGACATTGAAAAGTGCTTTACAATACCTATTTGGAGAGAGAACTTAACTGTTTCACTTGAAGAATGCAAGAGGGTTTGGAATAATGATAAGAAAAAATACAGAAAAAAGATTGGTCAGAGGTGGTTGAAAGAAAAGCAGAATATTATGCCAAAGAACATTGGACGTGGAGAATTCAAGGAGGAGCATGCAATAATGATTACTCTACTAAGTCGTATCACGGGTCAAGCATATGCAAACAAATTTTAGCCTTGGATGTTTTACATCATGTCCCAGATTGTTGACGGAACCGAATTCTATGATTGGTCGGCACTAATCAGTGATTGTCTCCACCAACAAATAATTGATTTTCAAAGGGCTCATGAATTCCATATGATATCATACCTTGTGTATTTGATGGCTTTTTAGGGTCAATTCAGAGGTTTGAATGTTGTTGGAACTCTGGGTACTCAGCATGTGTATCATCATTTCCCACAATTAGAGATCTCTTAAGCTGAACGACATTACAGGCGGGTGAATGATGCATTCTTGATGCATGCAGTGCGAGACATGGACAAGGAGTTGCATATACGGTTTTCTGTAGAGGCTAGAATAGCAATGGCAGAATGGGCTGATTGGTTTATCCAATTTCCTACTTTTTCCTACATCAGAGTATATGGCTTCTCAGGAGAGCCAGCCATGTTGCCGCGATATCCCACAGATGAAATAGCATTTATGGAATTTTTGAGGCAAGCTTATCAAGTGCATACATTTTTGCGTAGCAGACGCAAGACTGCCTTCAATTTTCCACTTGGGATGAGTATTTACAGATGTAGATCTGGAGCAGATGCCAAGGCAATCGGTAATGAATCATCCAGATATGGTCCTAAGTTTTTCAACAGGAGATCTTCATATGATCCCCGTGGTGTTTATGCATCACATCTTGGTTAGAATTGTACACACAAGTTTGCAGTTGAAGACTTCTGGGCCAATTGTGCTAATGAGTATGAAGTGCGAAGATGCAGTTACAGCAGGTTCACTCTTCAGCAAATGTCTGATATCCTATCAGAAGACATAGAGGGTTTGACAGAGAGTGGTGAAGTTCTACTTCCCACGTATTTCAGGGACCAAATTGAACAACAACTGTTGCCGCCAGTTAACTGGTCAGTAAAAGAGAGTACTTCCATTGAGGAGAGAACAAGTCGAGTGGTTAAAAATAGTTTGATATTCTTGAAGACTAAGCGGAAGGATGATATTCCAGTAGCAGAGCCGCCAGTTGTGCAACCATCAGAACCTTCCACTTCCAAGCCAAAACAAAGAGTAAAGGCTATGAGTGTTCTCCCAGAGGGAACAAAAATGGCAAAGTTAAAGAGGAAGAAAGATGAGTCTCCAGCTCATGTCCAACAGGAACATCCACCAGTTGAACCAGAAGCTCCTGTTGAAACAACGCCGCATGTTGAAGTGTTACCTTCAGATCATATATCTCCATCTTCACCGATCCCTTCTCCTATTCACATAGATTCAGAGCCAGATTCACCGGTTCGCAACTTTGATGCAAGCATTGATTCATCAGGAGCTAACGAAGCGAGAACCGAGTTTCTAAGAGAGGATGGCTCATCCTAGCTTGAAAACATTCTGGGAAGGAAGAGAAGAAAGCCCTCATATCAGCTAGACTTAACAGAGCTAAAAAGCGTCTATCAAAACACACCAGACAAGCAGCTAAAGAAGCAGATTCGCATTGAGAAGAATGCAGATGGAGAAATCATTCTTGAGACTGCAATACCTCCAGAAAATAGAAGTGCTAATGATGTCGAGGTTGATGACTTCACAGTTGTCAAAGCTAACCTTGGCAGAAGTACTCGCCATACAGATGTCAATCTCTTTGAGGTTGCAGCGGATAGCTTGAAGGAAAGGGTGTTGAGAGATGGAGAAGACAAGGCAGCTCTCAAAGCTGAAGTTCGACAGTTGCGGCAATATATTTCCAACCTTTTCCATGGCACTTCACAGGTTGATTTGCTTCTTCCACCGAGTCTTGGATCACCAGCCGATTAGCGGCATTTCAGTAAGTTGGTCCTCTATGGGAGGCACATGGACAGTTGGGTAGAAGAATTTGTGACCAAAGGGAGAGTTGTACTTGCAGAGCTTTATCAGTTGAAGTACAACGCTCATGATTTACGCCAAGGCATACAGGGGTCGCAGCAGATCATGGCAGAAAATAGACTGGTGTTTGAGATCATTATCTCTGACTTGAAGATTGCACTTGATACTGTTGATTCAGCTGAAGATAAGAAGACAGTTTCTACTTGGAAAGCACAATATATTTTCACAGTAAAAACTTATGACAGTATGATTTCAGAGTTGACAGAATGGAAAGAAAAGGTAATCGGCATCCTCAAGTTCGTCAGATCCTTTGTCTCTCAGATCCCATGTTCATAGGAGAAAGAAGATGGTACCCTATATGACCTCGGGGAAGTGCAAGCAGAGTTCCAGACTTTCGTCCGCAACAACTTTAATGATGATATCAATGCCGGCAAGATGAGTCGTCTTGCCGCAATGTCAGTGAAATTTGACAAGGCTGCGGGTGAAGTTCACGAATTTCTTCAAATGGTTGCCAATGGTGAAGAAATGTTAGAGAATCAGAATATTGTTCTAGAGAGTATCAGTGTTCCTGGCAGAGATGCGGTCACTCGCTTTTTAGAAGATATTGTTTCCCAGAATATCGACGGATGACATCACCAAAAAGCTAGAATGTTGATGAGGATGCATTCCAAAATAAAGCAACTTTAAAACATATGCTTTTTGTTTTAAAGCAGGTGCTTTCATCCTAAGCTCATCCATTCTATATTTAGAAAGAAAGCACCCTGTGATAGTTGGAATCTTTTTGCTTTAAAGCATATTGCTTTAAAGCATTTGTTTATTGTATCTTTGTCTTAGAATAGTAATAAAGCTTGCGAGTTGACAAGTTAGGGTCGATCAAGGAGATTTTAGGGTTCCTTACTCCTTTGATTTTAGTATAAATAAGGGCATCCTTGCTCATTGTTTGTAATGGTAGTTGTGATAGCAAATTTGCTGTGCCTATTCTAGCCTGCAAACATTGTTATTCCCAGTGTCTGTTCAATCTGTGTTCAGTGTTCTCCAGTGTTTGATCGCTTACTGTATGCCTACCTTTTGCTGTAGTCTTGCTGTCCTGGAGTTGTATTAAACTTTCTGATATTGAATAGAAATCTCATGCCTACTTTGCTCTGATATTCTATATCGATTCATCAAGTTTTTGTCGTCAGATGTGTAGCTTCTGTGGCTTTCATTTTCAGCTTTCATCATTGAAGTACTCTTAGTCTTGTGGTGTAAATCTGGAGGAAAACTACTTGAGTTTTTGTGTTAACAATCATTCCCCGTTCACTTTCAACTTCCTTTGCTCTGAATTTACTCAGGAGGTTGAAAGCGTCATTAGTCTATGCTAGTTGTAGTAGAAGTTTTATTAAAAAGGAAAAAACCTCTTCTGCAGCGTTTAGAGTTTTATAACCTTGTGCTCTGCAGCTGAGAATCAAAAAGAAGATAGGCGAAGTTTCATTCAAGTTATCTTTTCAGCAAACATCAGCAAGAAAGGGAACTCCCCCTTCCAATAGGAGAGCAGTTTATCTGTGCATAGTTGTCCGTTTCCAAATCGCATACCAGAGGTGCGAATTGAAACGCCAACAGACTCCAATTGGAACCACCCCTTATGCCCTCACTTTTGGGTCAGAAGCGGTATTACCATTGGAAGTGGAATTACCTATTACAAGGATTATTGGACAATGAAGAGTATAGAGCAGTAAGGTTGGCCGAATTAAAAATGATGGATGAAACACGCTTGAGAGCCGTTCAAAGACATGATTCCTATCTAGTAAGAATGAAAAAGAAATATAACAAAAAGGTCATCCCAAGACCCTTTCAAGTGGGACACCTAGTGTTCAGGATAGACAATTTAATCCATAAAAGAGCTAGTGAAGGACAAAAATTTAGACCTAATTGGATAGGTCCTTACATGGTTAAAGAAGGCGTCGGAAATGGTGCTTATCTCTTGTGCACAATGGGGGGAGAGGAATTTGGTGAAACAGTCAATGCCTTTCACCTCAAGGAATATTATGTCTTAAAAACCAAAAAAAATATAAAACATAAAAATTAAACAAAAAATCAAAATGTCAAAAACAATTTGTTTCTTGCATTTCTATATCATTTTGTTCATCTTGCATTATTGTTAGTGACTTGCTCTTGTAATATTTTCATTTTAGTAAGGAGTCTAATGTTGTCTAGATATACGTCATCCTTTCAGGACCTAAAGATTCTCCATTTTTCACAAATCGCCATTATCCCCCTACATTCCCAATGATTCTAATCAAAACTTAGCTCTTAGCTTTACACTGATCCCAGTCTTAGTAAGTCAAGATGTTAAGTCTAAACAAAGTCAGTATTCAAACCTACAGTATTCAAAGGAAGCTTGCAAGTAGACCTTCCCAATTCTTCCCTAGTGGTAGAAAAGTCCAACCAGATTACAAAAACTTTAGGTGGCGCTCAACCCCTTATCTTTCTTGGCCAAAAATGTCAGGAAGATCAAAACTCTGAAGGAAGCAATCTAAGATATGAGTGAATAAAAAAAAATGAGTGATCAAAATGAGAGTGTCAAAAATTGAGAATTGAGAGATCAAAGCATTGCATATCAAAGTTCCAAAAAGCATTCATTTCTTGAAATGTCCAAAAAAAAAGAGAAAAGTCAAGTGAGGAAAATACAATAAAAAGTGAAAAGCAAAAAAAAGAGGGATACAAAAAAAGACAGTGAAAGATAGAAGATTGTTGAATGTCCGTACTCTTGGGTGGAGATTAGTCTAAGCTCAAAGCCTCAAGGGTGACATTCTAACAGAGAAAGAGAGGTACAAAGCACACAGAAGCACTAGCTGAGCAAAACCGAAGAGTCTAGTAATCTCTAGGATCATCCTCTATCTAGGTACCCTTGTTCTTCCCCGTTTATCCTTTACCCCAGGTCTATCTTGCTTGCCATCTATGATCTAAGTCTAGCTAACACCTATAAAATTTGCTACTGGTCTGGAGTTAAAAGCTTGTCAGCTTGTCTTATCTAGATAAGGATCAGTGTTTAGCCTTTAGTGAAGTATAGAAATTAGAAATGCTCCATATTCATTTCTACTCCCCACTTGAGTTTTCCTGAATCCCATCTCACAGCCTTGGATAGATCTCTTATATTAGGACAACTCACAATCCCCTGAATTAAAAATCGTATCTAAGAGCAGTCACATTGTTTGTTCCACATTGCATTCATACCAAAAATTAGAAAAAGAGTCTCAAAGCAATAAAGTCAAATGTCGTATCTCATGACATTCAGTAAGAGTAAATGTTTCATTTTTAGCATTTCTTGTGTTCTTACATTATCATATCGTGAACTGCATCACACACACACACACACACACACAGCAAAAAAATTACAAAAACATGTCATTGTTATCATGCTTTCATTGTTAAAAGAGTTGAAAAGGTCAAACATAATAAAAAAGTTCCCAAAAACCTCCAAACATGCAAAAGAGATGAGTACTAATCTGATAAAGTGAAAACCATAAGAGGATAAACTTTCATAAGATATATCTGAAGTTTGCACATATAAGGGTATTAAAGAGCTAAGACAAAATGCTCTCGAGAAAAGTAGAGGCTCCCCATGCAAGGAGGCACAAGTTCAAGAAAGGAAGTCAAGGTTGGTTTCCTCCAACGGAACCCTCAGGACTTCAGCTCCTCCGTCTACGAGTACCACTTGTCGCTCCGTGAGACCTATGAGAATGAGGTACTCTACTGTGAGCATGTGATTGTGAAGGCCCTGCCATGCTAGCATCACACTATCCAAAATTAAGGTGGTCCATCTCTCAGAGTACTTGGTTCTCACCCTTAAGCATGTTGACCTGGGTCTTCAATTCTATAGTTATTTGGCACCCATGGTAGATAGGAGAAAAAATGTCAGTGTGTCGCCCCGCAACAGGGGGCACACCAGGATCATCCAAAAGATGATCACAAGTCATCCTACTAAAGGGAGAAGCTAATACAAAATTGACCTCACAAACAAAGTCCCTCCACTCTCTGACATTGCCTAAAATAGCAAATCGAAACAAGACCAAGTCAGTTCCACATAAAAAGAGAAAGGACAAAGGTACACAAAAAGCAAATAGGTGAAACTTACATGGATCACCAGGTTGCCAATCAAGGTCAAACTGATGCATCACCTCATCTGAATGAGGAGGTTGAGGAACAATAAGAGGACCTTCAAGGATATCAGGAACATCATATGAATTAGAAATGTCATCGAAATCCTCATCCTCGGGAAGGGCCTCATCTGACGAATCATTACTATTTGGAACATAGTCCTCATCATTGGACTCTGAGTCAAAAGTCACAATCAAAGATCGGGAAGGAGTCCCTCTCTCTCCCCTTTGTCCTCCTCTAGAGACTCTAGTAATGAAGATGCCTGGAGTCAAAGGAGTCCAAATGACATTTCTCTGTCCAATCTCACCCATCTCCTGAACGGTCCTATAACAAGTAGACATTGGGGGCAAGTACTCAGGGACATCCTCGCCAAACCGTTGTAAGACACGATCAACTTGATGAGCCTCAACTAGACCATTGCGGTCTGTGATCTCAGATACCTTGCGACAATACTCTCTGATCTCACCATCTCGGGCCCAAGCTCCCTCCATATCGCGATAAGGATCAAAGATCATGTCCTCATCTGTAAGAGTAGCAATAGTGGGTAAAGTAGCATTGAAGTGACCAACATGCATCCACCTCGCCGCTCTTGGTGACCATCTATCTAGAAGTGGAATGAGCTTCTGGTAGGGCCTCATGTGCTCAAATATCCATGCCATAATCAAAGAAGAGTGGCTAAAAGCTAGATCCCCTCGCCATGAAATCTGATAGAAATCTCTATAAACCATGGCCAAATGTCAAGACCCCAAGCATAAACTATGCCCTCCTCAATCTCATGAATGATGGGTGCCCAGCACCATCTTAGACGAACCAAGGCCTTGTCTCTCAATAGCCTCGAAGCAATCAATACAATCAAGAACCTCCTCAGGAGCGAGATGTGGAGTCATGGCACGGAGGTAAGCTGAACTCCTATCTGGTCCCCAGGGTGATTAACCCCCATGAATGTAGCCCAATAGGCCTTGTCCTCATAGGACTCGCTAATTGGAAGAGCCAAAGGTTGTCCTCTCATAGGAACCCCAAGTATGCGATACACATAATATAGAGTGATAGTCCACTCTCCAGAAATCTGTGGGAACCTGAATGTGTTTCTGTTTGCATCCCAGTAAGTCAAAATGTCACAGCATATACGAGATACATGATGAAACACAGGTACATGACAAACTCTAGCTAGGCCTACCCTCTTCAATATAGCATGATCCTTAGTACTCAATGAACTAAACATCCCTGAGAGCCATCTCTGCTCTCGGCAGGCATTCCATCAGATATGTATGTCCTACAAAATCAGAAGAGAACTTTAGATTAGATCTCGTAAACTCGTAAAAATCCCTTAAAATCATAAAACTGCAGAAAACCTTACACAAAAAAGCGTATAAACCTTCAAAATTGCAATAAATAGGTAAATACAGTGACCAAATTATGTCAGATCAGAGTGAAACAAGTGTTAAACAACATCAAATGCAGTCAAAAATCAGTCCAACAGGTCACCCCCGGGTGACCCAGGGGTTTTTTCTGGAACTCCCTCGGGCGACCCTACTACTTTTTAGGATCTCCCTAGGGCGACCCTACTGCTTTTTAGGATCTCCCCTAGGTGACCCTACCTGGAAAAAGGGGTGACCCTAAGGGAGGATCCCTTGACCAAAAACTGCTCTAAAAACCTCATTTTTTGACCGATTTTAGAAAATGAAAAACCAATCTTGTTCTAAACAATGAGAGAACACAATGCAATAGAGAAAATCACCAAAAATAGACAATTTTAAGAGATTTTTCACAAAATGCAAGCTAGGGTTTAGAGAAGGGTTTTTCATTGATTGCATACTCAATTCTCTGCGGCTGAAAAAGAGGCGGTCATCTTCGCGATCTCCTCGACAATATCTTTCTAACGACTGCTCACACGAACGATTCCGTCGTCGTTTTGCTCCGATCTCATAATTTGGCTTGCTTTGTTTGCCCTTAGCTTAGTTCATTTATGCATTTTTAGATTAGTTCTTTTCTTTTATGCATCTATTTTGTGCATTGTTTTGCGTGCTCTCATCCCTACAGGTCCAAACCGATAAAGGCAAGCAACTAGTCAAACTCAAGCGATCTGTGGTAAGTTCGTCATTTTAGTTTTTATTATTACTTTGATATATTTAAATGTTGAATTAACACTAGTTATTGCAGGTACAAATTATAGGAAAATTGACATGTAAGGCCTAGTTCGAGAATGGTACCCACCTGTCATGTAGACTACCGTCCCTGAGGGGGCAAATATGTAAGCACAAAATTCACACATAGTCTCCACGAGGACCCCTATGATGATTCAAATCCTTGTCACGTACATGTAAGCATGAAATAATTTCCTTTAAGCAGTGAGCCTCTTGATGACGTGTCCTCTTCCTTGTCTTGTGTTATTTCTTCCTTGTCGATTTCTCTCTCTCTCCTCATTTGTGACACTTATCGACACTTGTTGCAACACTTGTCGACTTGCATTTTCTGGGCTTTCGACCTTGTTCCTAAGCCCTGTGAGTGTCTTGTAGGTAAGTTTTCACCTCTTGCCTATGTTGTTCATCTAGTGCACCTCCTAGAAGCCTTCTAGAGGTCTTCTTATCTATCTTTCACTTTCAGTTTTCAGTTTCATCACACCAATCCAAATCTCCCCCTGTTATTTCCAGATCTCCTTCAGGAGATCCTGCAGACACAAGTGGAGATTTGGATTCTTCCACATGACTGACCTGTTTCTTGAAGTAGAACCCTTCCTTTTCTTCTCTTCTTATATCTCCCAGCCTGCTTTTTTGCTTCCGACCTTGTCCAGCCTGAATCTCCCCTGGACGACCCTATTGTCAAAAGGGGTGACCCTGTCATTTTTGCAGCCGCGGAAAAACTTGATTTTCTCACTCGTTTTTGCTCTGTTTTCGCCCATTTTTCTTCTAGTTTGCATGGTTTTTGATCCCTAATATAGAGTTAACTATTTCATGCACCCACACATGCATAATTAGCTCTATTTGATCTCAAATGATCAACTCTTTAATCAATCTCATGCATTCCCTCACCTCCATTTTCTCTTCAGTGATAAGCTATCTTTGCTTCATCACTCTCTAATCAGCTGAGTTCACTAGGTAATCAACCTTGTTAACTCCCCAATCATCTTTGTTAACTCATCAATCAAATGAGTTAACTCTTCAATCAACCCCTTCCTCTAAAACTATAAATACACCCCTCCCTCTAGAACAAAGGGAGGCAAATTCATTGTGCACACAACTCTTACCAGTTTTGCTCTCCAACTTAGCAATCAAATGCTCTTATAGGATGAAGGTACCTTTTGCTTTATTTGTTCAACTAAGTAGTGTCACGCTGCTTCATTCTATGCCATTGTGCTCAATCCAAGCTCTCATTGAGATCATACAAGCTTCATCAAAGCTTCTTTTTGCTTCTTCGTGTCGTTTTGTTGTCAAGAGGATCACCCGCTGCCACAAAAGGATTCAAGGTTTCCAATTACAATGATTGCTAAGGGTAGTGGAGTCAACAAATCTTTGTTTCTATTAGGTTCCTTCATTGTTTTGGTTCAATTAATAGTAATTAGACAATCAAATATGCTCTTGGGAACATTAAAACATTGCTTTTTCCTTGATAATTAGATCTTGCATGTTAGATTAGTTGCTTTCATATTCATAGATCTGAATTGTTAGAAGAAGCATTTTCCCTTTTCTTTAGAATAGATTGCATTAAAGTCATCAAAAACACAAAAAACATAGGTTAACTTTGCATTAGAAAAGTCATATTAGATTGCATACATATTTCCCTTTCATAGATTAAAAGCACTTTTTATTTCCAAAATACTAAAAAATACCAAAAAATGTTTTGCATATCATTTTAGTTTGCATGAATATGGAAACCCTAGAATAGACAAAATTGCAAACCCTTGATCACATCACAAGGTAACCACGGTTAAACGGTCCAACCAAACCCTCGATCCCATCACGAGGTAAACACAAAGTCAAAACAAGTCAAACCCTAGGTCAGCTAAACCCTTGGTCAAAACTTTAAATCTAGTTAAGGTTAGTAATCACACGACTACCTCCATCTCGGCTCTTGAATGTGCTTAGGAGTGAGAGGAGAGTGGGTGAGGGCTATTTGTGATGAGATCAAAGAGATCCATCCAAGACCACAACAAGAAACATTCGTTCTACACAAGGAGACTCATTCGTCCTCTTATTACTAGAAGAAACTAGACAATGCCAGATACAACAAGAACTCTTACAACACTTACAAAGACAAGAGGACATCAACAAGAACAATCGCTTACCCATAAATAGGTGGAATCTTAGAAATCCAAATAGAAGAAGAGAAACTAGTGACCCTCCAGGTCATAGGGTTATCTCAACTACAACAACAATTGAACGAAACATACAACTAAGCATACAACAACAAAGGCCATAGTACTTGCTGACCCCTCTCCGCGATGTCCAGCTCTCCAACGAGCCAGAACACCACTGTGTCTCACCTCCTCTCGACTGGCTAATTCCACATGAGTGAGAGTGACGTGGCAGATCGCCCCATGGCAAGGAGGGAAAGGGTCCATGTTCGTGCTGAAATTTGACCTGACAAGCCCAAGCAACTGGAGTCACGATTTTGAGTGTACATGGACAACGCCCCATATGGGGGTCAAGAGAGCAACACCCCCTTGTAGGGGTCGAGGGAACAGTGCCCCCTCGCAGGGTCCGGGGATAGCGGCCCCGAACCAAGCACAAATCCACTATCTAAAAAGCATTGGAGCACACACGGATTCAATATTTTTAAAATATCTCACTTTAAAAAAAAGACTAAAAAAAGTTAATTTTTTGCCATCAATTACCTTTTTAATCAAATGGTTGTGGTTCAACTCCGCGACACTCTATGCATGTGCCTTTAAGAGGCTTTGTTGAGGCCTAGAATTTGTTTTGGGCCTCAGCAATCCTTTTCAAAGGCATATGCATAAAGTCCCTCGGAATTAAACCACAACCATTTAATTAAAAAGGTAATCAATGGCAACAAATAAAACCCCTTTTCGAAGCAAAAATATCCCTAAAATTAAGTGGGAATTCATTATTAATGGCAATATTGACCCAAAATTAATGGAAGGAATATACTATTAATGGAGAATATAATAAAGATTTGTAATTACATTATAAACTACTGGTGAACTAGTTCCAATGCCGAATAATTTACCTGGCGAATCAACTTTATTTATTAGTTTTAAAAAAAAATATTGGCAAATTAACCAAGATAAAATAAATTTCTATAAAAATAAGGTGATTTAGTCTCTTGTAGATCTCGTACTATTCATCATTTATGGAGGCCCTGATTTCAACTATTTGCTAATTGGTGAAGATTCGCCACTAAAAAAATCCTTGATGCTGTCTTCTTGGGCTTGTTCTTGAGCCAAATGATCTTAAACAAAAATATGCATGGTCAAAGTACATGGTCTATGAACTAGTATGTCCTTATGTTTCTAAGGACATTATACATCACGTAGAGCACAATGAGTGCCCTTTCATTACTATGACCTGTTATTGACTGGGATTACACCCGTTATGCAAAACTGGAAAGCTCAACAATACTGTGTAACATTGGAATACTTTCAGGTTGTGGGTACCCTATGGTGAAAGTAGACCTCCAGATTATGGGTTGGTTCCCTTTTGATTCTCTAATAAATTAATGACTGTGCAGGAAAAGGGTTAAAAGACTTTCTAATAAATGCACTAAAACTGGATTTAAATGGGTGGTGATACACCTAAATGATAGAAACATGCAGCTCTAATTCACAACAACTTTCAAAATATCTATCCACACAAATCAATCTAGCAATTTGACCACAAAAATGATTCTAAGGAAGGTTTGAATAAACTTTCTCTTGAAGGAAAACTGGGTTCTCACAAAATGGAAGAAAAGATTATTCCAATACACAACCTAAGACCTATGATTTTCCACTACTTTGAATGCATGCAACTATAAATGAGACAAAGATTTAAACGTTTTGATATTAAAACACAATAAAATTTCATCCAATCACTCATAAAACATCACAATTGAGAAGGTAAATACTTGATCTTACTGAAAATGAAGGAAAATCTGCATAAATGGCAAAAAAGATAACCTGTAACCTGGTGTACTATATAAATCTGTAAAATGAGTTACAAACACTTCTCTCTATAATGCACAAGAGAGCAAAAAGGCAAGAACTGACCAAAACATAAGAAAATAGGCCTCGTAACTGATCCAAAATGAGCAAAAATAGCTCCAAACTGCCCCTCACACCTAGTTTGACTATGTGGAACTCCAAACCCTCCTAGTTTGACCAAAAATCATGCAAAAGCTCCCAAAATAACTCAGTTAACTCCATCTCCTGATTTTGCATGATTTTGGGATGAGGAAACAATGTGAACAAATAATAAAGTAATCAAAATGACTTACTTTACTATTCATTATGAATTTGTCTATCTTTGACTTTTACAACTTTGTGATAAATAATAAAGTAATTTATAATTTATTACTTTTTTATTTGTTTACATTTGTTTAATAGTTTCCAAGTCATGCAAACTGAGGGTAATTATTTTCAAAAGGTTTAAAAATAATAACTCTCCTTATAACTCCCCTTTGATTTGCACAATCACCTTATGCATAAGCGATCCTTTCATCATTATCTCCATTGACTTTATCATTTTGAAACCTTATGAAAATCAGGAGAAATAATCATACCCTTGTATCATTAGGTTTTTGACCTTAATCACTTCAAACCTTAAGAAAATCAAATCAAATACTAACAGCCCCACGGGCCCCCTTTGCATCATTAGGTTTTTTACTTTCTAAATCCATTCACCACGGGCAACATTATTTTGGAGTTTGAAACTTTGATGAAATGTGGAAAAAAGACACCTCAAGGGTTCAAATCACCATTAAAGTTTGTGCATCATTATCCAAATAGCAAAAACTTGCCTTAATCGAGCTCATTATGCATTTTACACTATGAGGATACTTTGTGTCGCCACCATGCACTAGGGTTTCAACCTAGTTTTTTATGCATTCTATGGTTGTTCCAGAGACTCCTATGCAAATATCTAATCTTCTTCATCTCTCTTCAATAGGTAACTTCAGTTTCTAATGGTATTTGCTACTCCTCTGGTTTTTCTGCATATACTTTGTTGTTTTAGTCATTTTCTGCATATTTACTATAGACTCTACACTTTGTGATGAAAGCTATAGAATGAGTTAAAAGATATGTTGTTCTTCTTTGTATCTCCTGTAGATATGTATATGAAACACTGAGATTTCATTCTCTTCTTGCTATTCTTTGTGACTGAGACAGTGCATTCTTTCTTGAGGTTCCTTCACATACTTGATCTTGATGCTTTGCTCATTAATCACAATCACCATGCCCTCTATCCTTTGCACCCTCATAATGATAGTTCTCATGCTCATGTGGTTGCTTTGACTTGGCATCTTATTATAAGCTCTCTATGGCATGGCTTACTTCTGTCAGGAGACTTGTTCACTGTTTTGTTGGTGCTGAGTATGACTTAGCAGGGTGTTGATGAGTTGGGAAAACATGAAGATCATTATATTGATATGGTTGTCCCTTGTCTTTTTGTCTTACAAGGGTTTCATCCTTCTCTAACAATGTCCTTGATCATGCACTTGACTGCTACATGATATTTGCATGGCTGATCTTCTTGATTTTTATGGAATGCTCCCAAATACATGATGATTGCTCCTTTATTTCTTATGCTCTTTCATTTCCTTGCAGGACAGAAATGACTGTCTCATTACTCCATAACTATCGTACACTTTATATGACCTTTAATGACTAATAGGCTTCTATATAGCAGTGATCTGTAACCTCCTTCAAGACTGAACTGTACTCTTGAATGGTCTTGGTTACCCTTGGCATTATTTAGCTCTTTTTGAAGCTATGACTGTAAAATCCTCCATGGTGAGACTGTCTCAGAATTTTCCTTCTATCTATGCCAATTGACTTGTAAGGCTTGATGACTATTTCTTGTGAGCTGCTCTCTCAAGTGGCTGTCCTTCTTTGCATATCTGTGAATGGTACTTCTCCTTGACTGTACACATGTCTCCTTGATTCAAATGTATTGTATCTTCTTTTGATTTAAATGTATACTTGATGTGGCATGAGTTGCCCTCTCCATTTGATTCATGGTGGTACACTATATCTTGAGGATGATTGTCTTTCACCTGTACCTTGCACTCTATAGCTCTCTTTTCATGACTCCTGAAGCATAGAATTGTATTATGTGTATTGTACCTTCTCATTGATAGCATTATGAGTTCTCTTCATGTTTTATTGTCCTTGACTTGCACTTCACCTGCTCTTCTTATAATCCTTATGCTTATACACACTTATCTTCTCAAAACAACCTATACTCTCATGACTGTCCTTCTGAGCTATCTTCATCACTGTCATGGCAATAGCTACGGCTTTGTTTGATCTGGCAGTGAAGGACTCTAAAACTTCAATGATACTCCTTATGGACTGCACTTCACACCTCTTACATCTTCATTTGCATTGATGATTGTCACCCATCCTCTTCATTAGCTGTGTAAGGTGTTGCCAACATCTTGTATATGACCGTCCCTCCTTCCTTGTTATGGATTTATCTTTTATATGCTATCTAGAGTGATGATACTCTCATGATAGTGGCTTGGTATAAAATATATTTGAGACTTCATAAAACCTCTTTTCTCTAAAATGTGGAACAGTCATATACAGGATACAAGTAACCATAGTTTAAAAATAATGAAGTCTATAAAAAATGGAGTTAGCACAAAATACCATGACTATGGGCTGCTCTTGATTCCTGTAGCTGCACCTGTAGGTTATGATTTTCTCTTCATAATGTAGAAGTATATAGTGATCATATGATGAATGCACTATCCCTCTTTTGATTGTTCCATTATGTAGATGTACTGATGGCATTAATGGTTGTGCCTGTGATGATTAGCACACCTTGATTGTACCATATCTTGATCTCTTTGACATTTAAGCATTATGAGTATACTTATCTATTGGTGATCTATGACTGTCCTCCTTCTAGGACTGTCTGCATGCTTGGAAATGTTGTCATGAACTCCTTGTGAATGTCATTTGTTAACTGTAACATTGCATCTATGGAACTGTACTTGATATGTTTGACACATCAGCAGCACTATTCTAGGAGTGAGTTGTTCCCTTGCATACTAGATAACTAATATGGCACTTATATTGTATTGTATCATTTATGACACCATCTTAACTGTTCTGTAGCTGATAATATGCTTTTAATGGTTGGGACAGTCATGATCATGACTAACTTTTGGTCTTTTATGGTTGTTTATGTATTTGGAAGTAATCTTACACTTCATTCACAACAAAAGGTGGCAAATACCTGTTTTATTGCTATCTTTGACTACTGCTCCATGATGCATCCTTGGCTGTCATGCTCTTGATGTTACTATTCTTTATCCCTTGCTGGTGACTGTCTTGATGTTTATTGATTGTTCCTTTATGTAGCTGTACTATACTCTTGCATTGCTTACTATGGTGATTGACTATGTGCTTCCCATTATGGCTATTATATTCTGGTGTTTATCAACTACATCCACCACATGAAGGCAATCACCATTCTAAGCACACATTGAAGGCTTGAAACGGGACATACATATGAGAAATGAGGATTCTTTTTACAGTGGCACCCTAGTCATTAGTTTAGGGTGATGATTGTCCTTCATGTGTTAGATGTCCTTGTAAGCACTAACAATACTGTATGTTGTAGTCATTACCATAGTCATCATCTATACTTAATTCACTTTTTGTACTTCATGGTTGCTATGAATGGACAATGTCACTTATGAATTGATCTTCAATCATAATATGCTTTTGCCTATTGATCTAAAAGTTTCTTTGCTTATCTTATGCTCCCCTTAAGATCAAGGGGGCAACACGCTGGGCTCAACCCTTGTGGGAGCCCATTTTTTACCACATGCTGAAATGTCAGCATAATGATGAATGTACCTATACCATGATGCAGGTCCACTTGAAGATCAGGAGAGGAGGAGCAAGAGACAAAGAAGATCCACCCAAGCTCTATCAGGCAATGATGGATATGCTTTTTCCTTTATGCTTCTCTTCATTTCTTTTATCTTCAGATGCATAGCATATTTCATGTTACATTGGTTCAGCTACTCCCATAGCTTGTGTGGGACATTTGATTACTCTTTTCTTTCCAATGAATACAAATGCAACACTTGTGTAATTCTGTGTATACTTCATTTGCAAAATGAAAGAAACATTGTAAAATGAATGAATCATTACTGAATTGAATGATAACAATGTCTTGTGTTCTATATGTACTTTCCTTTATGTTGCAAAACTCTAAACAACAAAACTGAATTCAAACCTTTTTCAGGCACTTGAAATATGCAATGGTTAAGCATAGCAGGAATGTGTTAGAATATTCTTCACCTTAAATATAATGAACTGTTTTAGCTCTACCAATTTGAGCTGTAGGTGAAAATTTGGTAACATGACCATAATTAGGTAGTTGTATGGAGATCTTGAACCTCCATCTGACTATGGTGTTTCCTCGAAGAACTTTAAACATATGGATGATATGGAAATGCCTACCAATCCTCCTTCGAATGCCCTATCTATAAATGTTCATACTCACTTAACTAATGTGTGTCACATCTCGTTATTGGACCTTATTATAATTTAGATTATTGGACATTTTACTATGCTTGTTTTACTATGAGTGATTCCACATGTGTGAAAGTAAGTATCATAATGTTATAAATGCATGATTTTGAAAGTTGATTTAATAATTGAATATTACTGGTACGATTATGGATGTATATTTTTTTTGCTTCGGCTATGATTTTGGGGAACTAACCTATTAATGAAAATCTAAGTGCGACTAAGTGCAGGGGAAATGTCGAAGATGAAAACTTGGTTGAGGTAGAGATGTTCTAGCCACCCGACAAGAACTGATAGGATGGATAAACTTGATGCATGCACACACTCACTTAGTTTCATATCATATTGCATTAATGTGAGGCTTTATTATGCATCGTATGTGGTTACATAGTCATGTTTGAGCATTTTGTATGGTTAATGGATGTGATTGATGTATGATGGTTAGATAAATATGTGATTTTGTTGCTACGGTATGTTCATTTGAATTCATAAGTTAGACATGTAATTATATTTCCTTCGACTTTAGATTTAATGAAAATTATATGATTTGTCTTCAATTGATTTATTTGTTATTTATTAAAAGTGTTTATTTAGAAATATATATATAACTCTTGCTTGAAAATAATATCTTTAATAGGTTTAAACTAAATATATATTATATAGTTATTTAATTTAAAATTATATTATTATTAAGAATTGTATAAAGTTGTCTTACTTTGGATTATTAAATAAATAATTAAAGTGTTTTCTTCTTTATTTAAATAAGTTTATTAATAAATATATTCTTGTTAGATTAAAATAAATACGAAATATTTATTGATAAATATATAATATTAATAACATATATTATAAATAGAAATCCAAATATATTAATAATAATCTATTGACAAGCGGCAAAAATAAAGAAAAAGAGTTTAAATTTTTTAAAGGAAAACTGAAGTATTTTCAACACCAAGTGCCATGCAAATGGAAGAAAACTGGAGTTAAATAAAAAGCTAGCTCTAAATATATGAACACCATTTTTTAGGAGAGATGTATTCATTAAAAATGAGAATAGAAGGAGGAGGATGATACCATTATTGAGGGACAAAAGGGCAGAAAGGAAAAAAGGAAGTATCATTAGCATAAGGAAGTAGAGATTAATCCACCAAGGAAAGTGTGAGCAGCCAGGTACTCTTTTCTAAAGCTAGTTTGAATTTGCAAGTAATTGTTGTGTAGAATTATTTTATCAGTCTGTGTATGAAAGGATAGGTGGTGTGCTTTTAAAACTGTTATCGGCCCTGCTAGTTTTAATTGACCCCCTTCTTTATGTTGTCAGCCTGATAAATGTTTTAGCTTGTAAAAAAAATCTGTGGTCCTTTTAAATATTATTCAGCTGTAAACTATAGTCAACTTTTTGACCTTTTTACAACTCTACTCTCTAGAGGCGGTTATTATTAAATCCATTTCATTTTTGGTTATTTCCTTCTATCGCTGCTATATGTTTTATCCTACCATGCAGACTTATCTTCATCCCTGTAGTGAATTAATCGTTATTCCTGTAGCAGACATTTTGTTGCTCCTATAGCAAACTTTTTGTTTCTCCTATAGTAGACTTTCTGATGTTCTGTAGTAGACTTTCTACTATTACTGTAGTAGACTTTCTGCTATTCCTGTAGTAGACTTTTTGTTGTCTCATGTAGTAGACTTTTTGTTGTTCCTGTAGCAGACTTTTCTGTTGTTTCTGTAGTAGATTTTTACTATTTTCCTTAGCAAATTTATCATTGCATGTCTATAGTAGATTTATTTTTGTATTCTTTTAGTTATTTTGTGATCACCTGTAGGATTGATAGAGCAACCACAACTTGCAACCTTCTAATACTTGACTGATTAAATACAGTACTAGACTTGCCCTCTATGATTTCAAATCTGTGAATATATGCATGTTCTAGTGGTTTATGCCTTCAAGTTTATGGCTTTAAGTTTATTCTCTTACAAAAGTTTGTTCAATCTTAAGGAATGAATCTTCCTTTAAATGATGACTTGTTTATTATGCCCACCTTATATTAATTGCTAGAAAGTATGATTTCTTCTTAGATCCCAATTGCAAACTTAATTGAGTGTAATTATAAACATTCTTGCGATCATAAAGGTTAAACATCTAGATTTATAGGGTAAAGATCACAAATGAAATATGGATTAAGAATATAACCAGATTTTAGCTTTATGTATCTTGAATGATTAAATGTAGCTCTTTGTTAGAAATATTGATAGAATGTAATCTAGCTGATTGAGCAAAAGTAAAGAATATATAGTGGTATCTAGGCAAAAGTATGTGATAAAAGATCTAGACACAAGATTCTTTGGAGTACTTAAGAATGGAATGAGTTAAGATATCTCCAATTTATGTCTCATTTATGTATCTTGAATAAACGTATGCTTAAGATTTTACATTAGAATTATTGCTTGAAGAGAATTCATTTTTGTTATGTGAAAGAAAGCAATTAGAAATGATATTTAGGCGAACATGGGTTGCTTTTGTTTTGAAAGGAATGAAACATGGGTTAGGAAATATAACTAGTTTATATATTTCCCCACTTGGGTTTGCATTTTATTTAATTTCTATGGTGGCTATTTCAAATGTTTGTTTCTGTTGGCTCTGTTTCGTGTTAAGTGTTGTTTCTATCATGTTCATTTCGAACCTTTGATAGTGTGTTCAAGGGAGGACTCCACGGAGGATTGTACTTTGCATGTTTAGTAATTAGTTGGAACCATAGTGGAAACAAGAGATGAGATGTATTTTTCCTTGTTAAAATGTGAACGCAATTCTCTAAATCATATGAAATTTTCAAAATATGTGTGATTGGTTAGAGTAGATCGCTTGATACATCTTAAAGGTGAGGAAATTAATGTCCTTGTCTTTACTGAACGGTTGTGCTTGTCTTATGAACAATTGCTTAATATGGATACATATGTTGGCAATAGAAAATTGCAATACTAATATGTTATGTTTCCACCCTAGTCTGTGACTTCCAGGAGTAAGTCAAGTTTTTTTGGGGGGGAGGATGTAGTGCCCCTCCATTCTCGCCTTGGATTTGTAGATGGTCAGACTAAGGAGCATGAATATGAAGGTAAAATAATTAGAATACTTAGGGTATGTTAGACATGTTAATGGTAGAGTCACTGTTATGATGTTAGTTGATGATAGACCTATTACTATGATGACATTTGATGATGCTTTCATTACTGGTGTTTTATGTTTTAATAGTTTTATGGACATACTAGATGTTGTGGATTAATTAATTCTTAGCTTTATGTGTTATCTGATTATGCGTTATGAGGTTACTTGTTGATGTGTTTATGTGAACGGAACAGTGTCGCATTACTCATACATGAGTACTCTGCTACACTGCGACTTCCATTCACTATGTGTATGACTACATGTTTACATATATACATGTTCAACCTTGTTGTTTGCTGCAGGCTACAGGTACCAGGCATCAACTCCTCCTGAATTAATAGGTCTGAGTGTGCCTTAACCAATGGAATTGTTGATCGGAGTTAGCATAAGGTTCCCTACTCAGTCAACATCCTCAAATAGGATGAGTATCTAGTATCACATCCAGTCATTACCATCAGTTGGACTGTTTGTCCCTGTTGTTGTTGTCATTTTTGGAGTCTTGTCTTATGGTCTTGCATGGAGGTCAAGTATCATTCTATAAGTTAGGTTTATCCAATTTGAAGTGTTGCATTAAAATAATATTATTAGTTACCAAAGCATTTTTGTTAAATATAAAATAATAATAAATATAAATGCCTATATGAGAATTTGAGTTTATGGAAATAATTAATAATAAATGTTAATAAATAAATTAATATAATTAAATGTTGTGTTAAGTGTCAATAAAAATAGATAATATTTATGAGTTGTCATAAAACTCATATATAGTAAATACTAAATAAAGAATAAAATTGATTCTTGTCTAGTTGTAAAGGAAATAAAGAAGAAAAACTAGTTGTAGATGATAAAAATAGCAGACAGAATTTATTGCCTTTAATGGGAGGAATCTTCTGGAAGATATTGGGGGGATTTCTCTCTCGTAATAATCTTTAGTGGATGGAACTTTTGGGGAGAGAGGAGATGGGAGAGACTGGTTTGTGGCTGCAGCAGTTGAACCCGACATCGAATCTTCAGCCCAGTCAAGCAAGCGAAATCAGGTTCCTTTGGTTCTAACTTCTGTCTCAATTTTTTCTTGAAGCAAATGTTTGATTTATGATTTCTCCTGTCGATTGTAATTTGCTTGAGAGGTTAGAAGCCTTGTTATCATATCCATTTGTGCATGTCTGTATCATTAAATTTCTAGAATCACCGATTGAAGTGACTGTCTATCTCACCCATTTCATCTTTATTTTTACAATTTGTTGTGTTAGCCATAACTTTATTTTTACGAACTGGGTTCCTCTAAATTTTTTATATATGGTATGCAACCTAGTTATCCAAATCATATCTAAAAATTAGTCTTACCCAGTTTGTCATTTTGGAGATATGAATATTTTGTGATTATCTATCTGTCACCCATTTCATCTCTATTTTTATAGTCTGTTGTGTTAGCCATAACATTATTTTTACGAACTGGGTTCCTCTAAATTTTTTTATATATGATGCGTGACCTAGTTATCCAAATCACATCCAAAAATTAGCTTTACCCAGTTTGTCGTTTTGGAGATATGAATATTTTGTGACTTCCTATCTCTCACCCATTTTATCTCTATTTTTACAGTATGTTGCGTTAGCCATAACATTATTTTTACGAACTGGGTTCCTCTAAATTTTTTATATGTGGTGCACGCCCGGGTTATCTAAATTATATCCAAAAACCAGCCTTACCTAGTTTTCCATTTTGGAGATATGAATATTTTGTGACTGTCTACCTCTCACCCGTTTCGTCTCTGTTAAAACAGTTAGTTGCGTCATCAATAACTCTACTTATTATGGTTGTTTGTTAAGTTATAAGAAGGTTATTAAATCTATATAGAATAGAAGTAGAAGAATTTAATTTGGATAGAGTGATTGTATATTAATGTTGATAAATTTAATTTAAATTGATATTGATTTTGTTACGATTTATTAGTAGAAATATGATAAGTAGGTTTGAAAATTTAGGTTTGTAAACAATGTATTTAAGATTTGATTTATAAGTTTGTTTTAGAAATTAGTTGATTATAGGTGGAATTGTATAAGGTAAATGAAATTTGTGTAAATTGTATCAGTGGTCGTAATAGGGTCATGTTGTCGAGGTTTAGTTTTCCTAAGGCATAGATTAGTATGTCCTGACTTCTTGTGTATGTGATGTTGTTAGTGAATTTTGATGTGATAATAAAGTCCTTTACAAATGTGGTGGTTCATTAGTTGTGTAGAGCATGTTTATTACTTGTGCTTAAGAAATGTCACATTCTTATTAACCTTGTTGTTAAGAAAATGTTTGTATCATATTTATGTCTTGAACTCAATCAACCCGTTTCTATTCCTAGACTTGGTAAGTTAGCAGGTTAGAATGCTTTGTATTGGTTTATTCCGTTAATACTAGTGTTGGGTAAGGGATTTTAACAAGCTTGGTAATCATTATGACGTGTAGACACCTCTAGAAGAACTTTGTTTTAGGTATGATCATTTTGGTATTCATAGGACCAATGTAGTAGTAGTTTATAGAAGATTGATCAAGTTGACACTTAAGCTTTCCCATTGCAACATGAGCTTCTCTTCCTATTCGTGTGTTGAACAGAATTTGGTAAAACCTAGAAAAACATTGTTCTTTTACTTGTGCCCTATTAGTGTTCACTATTGAGTTGCTTTAGCCATTATACTTCTACTTGGTTTGAACCATCCTTTAAATGTGTTATGATGCTATCATATGCATGTGGTTAAAAGTGTGGTAGATTTGATGAAGATGTTAGATCTATAGGAATGTTTTGTTGTTCTGTATTCCTTTCCTCTCAAGCTAACCTTAGAACGAGGTTCTTTCATTGTAGCTTCAGGTTTTGTATCTTGTGATTCTAACTAGTGTAATAGATTTATAGCATTATAATATTATAGGCTTTTAGCCTTGCTTATACAGTTATATTTAATAGTATTTACAAAATTATCTAGATTATTAATAAAATCTACATCAGTGTAAATAGTGTAAATAATTGTTGTGTTTAATTTGTATGCCTTAGAGTTATTTGCAGTTTGTTTGCAATCATTTTAATTAAATAAAATTAAAATAAGTCTTGAGAATTATTAGTTAAAATATTGATACACGTGGATACTTATATCTTATGATCATATTATAACTGCTACTGGTGATTAGAAAGTTATAGTTCTGTATTATTGAGATAGTTTCACTTTATAATTGTTAGATGATTGATCATGCTCGGATTAATGTTACATTCCTTAAAAATATTGTTGAAGGGTATTAGTTTATGATGTGCTTTGAGAGCGAATGTGATGTGAAACCATTGTGTTTTTAATGGTGTTAAATGTTGTGTCATTTGGGGAAGTTGTTTCCAGAGGCCTAGGAGGGTGTGATTGTGTGGGGGTTGGCTATGTGTGCATCATGTGAGTTGAATGAAATGCATTCTTTAAATATTGTCTCCTATTCATGTTAGTATGATACATGTGCAAGATGGATAATGCCTTGCTTAGTGTACTTATTCATGTGGTTATGATGACTATGCAAGATGGATAATGCCTTGCTCAGTGTGCCTATTCATGTGGTTATGATGACTATGCAAGATGGATAATGCCTTGCTCTGTGTGATGTGAAATGATGTATATTCTGTGTTGTAAATGCAACATGGTGAGAATGTGGTAGTTCATGCTTGGTTTATGTTTTGAGACAAGAATTGGTCCCTGTGATTATGATTTGTATGTAAGAAGGTAAATGCCTTGCATTGTATATGTTACTTGTCATTGTGATGGTAATTGTCTTGCTTGATGGATAGGGTCTTTTAGATGTAGGTAGGGGAGTGGCTTTCAATGTCGGGTCGGTGCCTAAAGTGGCTACCAAGATAACCCATTAGAAGTTTTTAATCCAGTGATAATAATAAATTTAGAGGGTTGGGTAGTTTCCACACTAAATAAGATAATTGGATGCCTCACCCATGCCTGTAGTGCTTGTTCAAGCTAAGGATGGGATGAGAAGGCCGTGGTTGGCAAGATCAACTTCCTTGTCCTCACGAAAGGAATGTTGGTTCCGCATGTGTCACCCTATGGGGCCGGTGTCTAGTGAGAGACTACCAGGATAACCATAGATGGGAGCCGGCGTTTGGACAGCCAAGATAACCCATGGATGGGGGCTGGTGTCTAGTGAGAGACTGCCAGGATAACCCATGTTAGGACCATGCGATGACACTCTTCCCTACTGCAGCCTAACATTCCCTAAGTGTGTTTTCCTCTTTTATTGTGTGATTGCCTCTAGAAGTGTTGTTTGAGTTGCTTGTGATGTTCATATTGACCAGTGTTGTATTGGAGTCATGTGTAGTCCTTGCACATATTAGCCTATTGTCTTTTTGACTGTTTACTTAGTGGGACCTTATTGTTATCACCTAGCATGAGGGGTGGACCTTAGGGTTCCACGTGGTCAAGTGGTTGTGCTTTTATTTCCATTAGTTTGCCATGCTGTTGTTCGTGTGCGAGAAGGATGCACCTCTTATATCAGATTACAGATCTTGTTCTAGCTTGAGGAGACAGATACTTATGTTCATGTTCCAGTCTTGTATATCAGTTGAATCATGTGTTGTTATCTTGATGTATGTACTCCAATGTAATTAGGAAAGCAATATTGTAAACAATGTAATATTTTACTCTCTTGTAAAGGAAATTGTATATGTACTTGTATCCTTTTTGCAGGATCTTCATGATTACTTATCTAATGATATAATATGGAAATGTATGTGTTTATTCATTTGATTCAATTAGATTAGAATGAACCATGGTTGTTAGTTAATTCATAATGTTGGTTAGATCATGTTAATAGTTGTTAGTAATGCAGCCGTGGAATCCCTAGAGGATACAACTTAACTTGATGTATGATTAAATATGATTTACATTTCTTGTTATTTCTTTCTTTATAAAAAAAAATTGGTCATTTGTATAGCATAGTTGAGCTGTTCCCTAGGGTTTCGTGGTGGGGCGTTACAAGAAGACCTTTTGCATGCACCTATAGACCTATCTCTTTTGAAGGGAAGAAACATTGTTTGACAAAAGTGAATCTTCATCAAAATTCAATATTGTCCATCCATTTCTAGTGTGGGAGGCAATGCATTTGGGGGGATACCTAGTCTCTCTCTTCATATTCTCTCTCTCTCATTCTTTGGGAAGAGTTTGATCTTTATGCATAAGTATTTAACATGCCCTCATTGTTGGGAATCATTTTGTGTTTTCTACTGATTACACTTAGGGGGTTTTGGTGTAATATTATACTTCACTTAGGACAGTACTATATTGTAACTATAATATATTGCACCTATTTATTAAGTTTACTTATAATAATAGGATATTTTATTTTTCCTTCACCCAATAGCTAATAAATACACGTGTCGCCATTGATTTAAGGTCATCAAGTGCAACCACTCCCACATCAATTCTTGATTGGCAGAAATTAGGTGCCACCTCAATCTCAATTGACTAAATTAACTCATTTCTTGATTGGGAGTAACTCATGACCTCTTGAACATGTGCCATTCTAACTACTCATACAAGAGGCCTATATATTTGTACTTTACTAATTTTATCGTTGCTCAATTATAATAGATCAACACTATTCTTATTTCTAATATTGTGGCTAATTCATAGACATTAGGTTATAGGTTAATTTTGTTCATCACAAAATTTAACAGTTGCTAGGTTACTTTAGATGCCCATTTATACAAAACTTAAAGACTCATATCCCACCTCATCCTATTGCAAAGGAAAATAAACAACCTCTACAAATATCTATAGCTAGAAAGCTAAATAAAATGAACAAATCAATAAAACACTAATTTAAAACTCGAGATAGATATAAGGAGTTGAGACTCACAACATGTAAATATAATTTAAGCATAACTTAAAGAGAGAAGGCATAAGAAGGTGCATATCTATCTCATTATGTCATGTCTACTGATGTGTTGTGTTTGATGCTAATTGTGTATTGAACTGGAGACTGGAGAGATGCACAAATGATTGTGATAAACTAATTCTAAACATAATTTTTGGGTGTGATCCTAACTATTTGTCACAATCTTGTCTTTTAGTCATAGTTATAGACTTATATATTCAACTACTTTTATATGTACACATATATATAGTTATCTAATCATACTATATAGTTATTTATGCTTCATTTATCCTTTTTGGTATCTCTTTATTTATCATCTTGTATTTATTCTCCTTTTTTGCTCTTTGTTGTTTATTTTTAACTCCTTATCTTTATTGAAACTTAGTTGTTTTTTTCTTGTCCCTTTAATGTCTCCTCAAGCTATTTCTTGTCATTTGTGCCTACCTCTTCTCTCTCTTTTTAAGAAATCTCTCTACAATTCTAACTCATTTGCATTCTCTTCCTTTTCTCTCGATGATAGATCACGGAGTGTGATCTGAAATGTTGAGACAAAAAAAGTAACACAATTTTTTTTTGCCAGAAGCACTAAAATCTATCATCATGGATTGTGGAAATATCATGTCTACAAATACATAGTTACATCCTTCACACATGTTCAATCATGCAAACTTGGTTCACCTTCGCTAGATATTTGAAAGAGGAAATTAAGTGTTGAGGAACAACTTTAAGAGTTTGTTGTATGAGGGTTGAAATATTAAACTTCCTTACACCTTGGTCAAACCCTTGTTGTTGTTGTTCATGTGATCAAAGACATGATGGTGCAAAATGCCTAGAGTGAAGATTGATGCATGATATTTGTTCTTGAATGCAAATGAAGACCTAGGATTGACAATGATTTGCTTCCTTTTCTTAGATTGAATATGGTTTAGATATGCCTTTCAATTATGAAACTAGTGTCTTGGGGCATGCTTTAAATATGATAACTTAGACTCCAACTTAGACACTTTAGTGTGCAAGCTAATGAGTAAAGATCAAATTTTTGAATTAGGTTGTTTCAAAATAAATAGGAAATGGATTTGAAGATAGGATCATGCATTCATGCCAACAATCATGTCCAGGGAACAAAATTGCATGAATGAGTGTGACTGAAAAGTGTAAATAAATCTAAGTATATAGATAAATGGAGACTAAAGTGAGTAAATAGAAGGATAGTTTCCAAGTTCTATCAATTTTTATGCCCAAATGACCTAAATTAAATATTAAATTGACATATCTCAAAACATGTCTAAACCAAATACAAAACGAACCAAAAAATAAATAAAATACAAAATATATTGTTTCTCCTCTTCACCTATATATTTTTGATGAAATAAGCATTTATATTAACTATAAAAGTTTTTAAAAATACACTATAACACAAAAAAGGTGGGTGGAGATAGTCACACCCTAAAGTCTAAACTAGGAAGAGCCTTATACGTCACATTAAAGAGAAACAAACAAAGTTGTTAAGCACCTAGAGCTAGAGTACCTATAGCTAAAGGTGGGTCATGATTATCTAGTTTCTACACATCCTAATTATCATGTTCATCAAGAATGGGTTCCCATCCAGTAAGAGCACCATTGTGATTATTCTCATCAGTTTGCACTTACTTAAGAGGTTGACTAGCATCCCTGATAAGAGAGATAGTCAGAGCAAGCCAAGGGAATTTGCTAGTATTGGGCCAACTAGGAGCTCCTCTAGAGTGGTGCCAAGGAGAGGATGAATGGTGGTGAGAGGATTGAGACCATCCATATGTTGATAACTAAGAGGGGGGGGGGGTGAATCAGTTATCCTAATAATTTCTTCCTTCTGAACTTTCTTATTAATCAATGCAGCATTAAATCAAACAAACAAACATTACTATGAAATGAAAAACACATGACACAGTATTTTTGATGTGGAAACCCTGTTAAGGGAGAAAACCACGGGGTGATTAATCCAAAGATTATTCTCTGTTAGAAGAATAAGGAATTACAAAATGGTACTTGCCAATTAGGGCTCACTACCTGAGCACACTGCTCATAAAGAGGCTCACTGCCTACAAGGAGACACACTGTCTACAAAAGAATGTCATACAATACTTGAACTGATTGGAAGCATCCACATATGCTGGAGTTCAGTTCCGGTTAGGCTCAATACACTGATCTGCTGCACTTCATCTTTTCTCTTCTCTTTATTCTGCTTTCCTTTCACATACTGAATCTTTCTTACTGCTTATCTCTACTCTGCTCTTTTTCGCATATCCAACTCCTTTTTTTCACATTCTCACAACTGAATCCATCCTATATATATATATATATATATATATATCCACACTAGTGATTTCATTATCTTTCTAGTCGGCACCCGGAACAGTCTATCTTCTCACAAACTCTGTTTTGTCGGCTGAATCCTTGCACATCAAGTACTGTGGATCAAGCATATACTTGTAGAAATCATTAATCATGTCGGCCAAACATAATTCATATCTTCATAACCTTTACCACTGTCAGATACACATCCGAAAAGCAATCTGATGTTCTGTCAGTCAGTTCTTCCTCTGTTCACACTGTCACTTAGGAATCCAGTACTCAGCTGTTCATATCTTTTTCCTTGTCCATCACCGGAGGCTAAATCCTTGGAATCTATTACTCAAGGTAGTCCTCTTGACTTTCCCAAACCCGCACTTCACCAAGATATTTCCTTTGAGAGATCCAGACCTGTCTGTCGGACCTTGCCATATGCTCTGTTCTTGTTTACTGGACCTTAACAATCTTCACTCTGACTTCCGGTAGAGACACACCATGTCCTGCGGATGTGTGGGATGAACTTTGTTGCCATCAATGACAACAATCATGAATCCATATAGTGTCTCTTGTCAACAATCTCCCCCTTTGGCATTGATGGCAACACTTAGTGAAAAATGACTTAAGTGTTTACACTAAGCTCCCCCTTGGCTGATGCTCTGTCTTTATATACATTTTCCAGAGCTCCCCCTTAGTTGGATTCCTCATTTTTCACTGCTCCTCACTCCCCCTTTGACATCAATGGCAAAGGGTAGGGTCCACACACCAAAAATTTCAAAAATTTTACTATACTTAGCCGCATAAACATATGGCATACTTACATATACTTAAGTATGTCTGCAAAAGTTGTCTTCAACTGTACAACTTCTGTCGCCCAACTCTGTTTCATCCTATCCAAAATTGAGATATGCCCACTCAATAGGAATGCAAATGCATCTGCCCTTTTTAGATCTGTCGGATCACTTGTCTGGGCTGTGATTTGAGCTTCTGTTATAGCCTCATGCATGGCCTCTAGCTTAGGGACAATTAACCCCCTGAGCTCACTCAACCTGCTTATTCTATTTTTCTTTTCCTTCTCCAATTTCTTGATTTCACTCAAGACTGCTATAGTCTGACATTCTTGATTTGTTATAGAGGAAGAAAGAGGATCAAAACTTTGAGACAAGCTTAGTAGTGTGTCCTCTTGCTCTTTTATTTTCTTCTCAATATCCACTATTACCTTGGACCAGGAGATACAAAATTTGTATATTTCACCGCCATCCTTAAGAGCATTTTCTAAGCTCTTTATTCCAATGTTCATGTTTCTCCTATCATTAATGATCAAACCCTGTACCTCGGAGAACCTTTTATCCAAAAACTCCTTCCAGACCTTTTCTTCAGCTGATTTTTCTAGAGAATCAAAATGTGTACTAACACTGCTAACTAAGGTTTTGAGATTACCGGAAGAGGAGGCTGTGGGATCTTTCTGGACCGATGGCATAATCTTTTCGAGTACTCCGGAAGCAGCTTCTATCAACTCACAGTCTTCCATATGAGACTTTAGGAGTTTCTCATTTGCCTTAGCATTTGCAAATGAAGCTATCTTCATTGTCTGTACCGGAGAGAGGGAATCAAAATTGAATGGACCTTGTAGAAGCTCCAGTTCATCAATCTCTATTGTTTCTTTGCTCAAAAATTTTTGGACAGTTTGTGCAGTGTCTCTTGCTAGAGACAGATGTTTCTTCTCTTCTGCAGCCTTGGAGCTATCCTTTGGAGTTTTCGCTCCTTCTACATTCTTACCACTATCAGTTGTGGTTTTCTCTGTTGGAGTCTTCTCTTTCTCTGCAACCTTGGTACTGTCAACTTCTTTTTCTTTCACTCCTGCTTCTTTCTCCTGTATAGTGTCTTCTCCTTTGGATCCGGAGACTGTAGGGGAAACCGAAGGAGAAATGTTGGTTTGTTCAGGGCCCATCTCTTCTATTGCTTTCTCAGAAGTTTCTTCTGCAACACTTGTGGATGAGGGATCAGTACCCAAGTCCTCTACAACAGGAAGATTAAACCTTTTGAAGGCCTTCCGGAGGATCTCTTCTGTATCCATGGCCACCTTGTCAGTCTCACCAAGCATGAGTTGATTCATCCTTGCTTTACTCCTGAACTCATCTTTGCAGTCTTTGAGTATTATGTTCATTGTCTTGGGATCCATTTGAGGATATAGTTGAATAGCTATCTGTTCCCGGATCTCAAGATCTTTTGCCAGGGCATTGTTCTTTCTTATTTCTAGCTCCTTTTCTAGGCTTTTAGGAATTAGAGATATAATCTCAATGAAAGCCTTATTGTATATGTTCAGATACCTGATTGTGGCTTCCTGCAGGATCTTTTGGTCAGCCTCATTGTAGTCATCATAGAATTCGGCCATTGGTTGAAGGTTTCCATCCACAGTGACTGATTTGATTACACTCTCTAGAGACGGTGGGCTTTTCAACAAATTCCTCTACCTTTTCTTCCTTGTCTTGGCCTGTGGAGGGTTTTCCGGATCCTTTCTTCTTCTGCTTCTTTATTTCCTTTACCCCCTCATCTGATTCGGTTTCCTCTTCATCTTTCTTTCTTGTATAAGCCCTTGTGGCTTTTATTTTAGATCTTTTCTCTCCTTTATCGGATGTCTGACCTTCCGTTTTTGATGTTTTTGAGCTTTTGGTTGTGACAGGTGTAGATCCTTTTGATAATCTGGTCTGGGTTGAGGTTTCCACCAGAGTACTTTTCTTGCTTTTCTTTTCTGCCTCTTTCTTCTCTTCCTCAGCCTTTCGCCTTTTCTCCTGGTTGGCATCATGTGCCTCCTTTGGGATGCCTAGGCCTTGAGCAATATGTTCTACTTCTTTTCTCACCTTCCTTTTTATCTCAGGTTCTCTAAGTTCCACATGGATCGTCACACTAAGCTCCTCAAAGGTTCCAAACCTTTCTACCTTTGGATCTTTGGGCTGACTAAGCATGTGTTGAACATGCAGTTCCACAATCTATTCATCAACCTCATACCCCATGGGCATGATCCAGACTGTCCTTGGCTCTACTGCCTCCATTAGGCACTGATCAGTATCAACCATAAAGCAGACTGAGTCTTTGTATTTTTCAACAATAGACTGGGGAATTCTTTCTCTTGCTTGCATCATGCTCTGGAAGTTTTTGAAGTATCCCCACAGGGCTGTATTTCTTGCTTTGGCATCCCCAAGTCCATGTAAATAATCTCTGATCTGGACTGCTACAGGTTTGTCATCCTGCCATACCCATCCACTTGATCCGGGTAGCTCATTCATGAAGTAGAAAAATAGACATAATATAAGTGCACCATACTTGAAAGAATTCTTTTTGTCCTTTTTGATCTTTTGTATATTTTCCATTAATTGGCTTAAAAGAAGTTCACAGAGATCATAATCTGCATTCTTCCTCAGCATCTCATAGGCAGTATATACTGCAGTTCCGGATACAGAATTCTCCCTACTGGAGTGATAAATCTTGTATCCTATTATCATAGATGCAAACTTGATATCCGCATCAGAAATATCTTCAATGGTCATTGCCCTCTTATCAAATTTTGATCTGGTGGCCTCAGTTACAATGTTATTTTTGACGGATTTGAGGATAGGTATCCCTCCGGAAGAGTATAGACCAGTTACTGCCCTAATTGCCTCTTTTGTGATCTTGCAGGGTCTATCCAGCCATAGGAAGTTGTCATGTATTCTACTCAATACGTACCAGACCCATTCATCTTCTTCAAAGCAGGGGAAATGAATGAATTGATCAAAATGTTTCTTCTGGATACCCTTATACTCTGGTTTAAGCTCAAAAGCATTGTCTATCAGTAGTTTGTGATAGAAATCTCTCAATTTGAATTCCCCAAATTCCTCAATACTTGCATGTATGTAAACCCTAATGTCTTCTGTGTGTAAAACGCCATGTGGAACACTAGAGAATGCTCCTAAGGGATCTACCTCCAATGACTTGTATGGTTGTTTCTTAAATTCAGGTCGGGGCCTATTTGAGATCTTTACTATATTCAGAGTAGGCATTTTTCAAAAGATTTGCAGTGAGATATTGAAAACGGAAAATACCTTATGCGCCTTCGATTACATGGAGTGGTTGGATTGATTTCTGTATGTAATTACTTCTGCAAGTGATCTTCGGTGAACTTGATAAATTTTGTTGCAGAGCTCCACTTTTCGCTTCTTCTTGAGTGCAGAATGAACAAGTGATTTATGAGAAATCCCTTATATTGCTCCGCAAACCCTAATATCTGATTGCAATAAATGCTCGACCTACATTATTCCGGTTTGCCTTATTCAAATGACTTAAAGAACCGGATCAGTCCTGATCTACGAACATCATGCGGGTCTTCCGACCATGAACAAATCAGGATGACACATCACAAGGACATCCCAAACACTCTGTCCAATCCGCAGAATAAGTCAATGCACTTCCGGATCTCTCCGGACCTTTTTGTAATCTTGTCATTCCGGAGCATCTCCCAGAACAAGTTCTACTTGATCGATCACAACTTCTTCATATCTTCATGCGGACCTCTGAAATCTTAGCTGGATCATCTCAAGACTCATATCTACAAACCCTTTACTCCGCATCTTGTGCTAGATCCGGCACCACTTGATTGGTTGGGGGAACAGGGTTTTCTTTGTGTCTCCCCCTGAGCCAGAGCTCACCTTTTAATTTCCAGAAGGAATATCAGCACCAGAGTCTGGTGTGGATCTAACCTCTAGATTCTCTAAACTTTTCTTTACCCAAATCTTGTTCATCTCATTCCTAACTTCATCCGCATTCATTTTTTGTTTACCCTTGTCTTGATTCTGATTATATACCGGACCTCTTTTGTCCTGATTCTTACTTCTGCAGGCTTTTGCATTATGACCGGACCTATTACAGATTTGGCAGATAACATTTCTTTGCATATTGGACTGATGACCTCTTGATCTGCATTGATTAGCCATATGACCTACTCTATTGCATGCAAAGCATCTACCATTGAATGATTTGTTCATTTGCATATTTCTGCTTTCATGAGACTTGTGTCCATACCTTTTGCAGTTAAAGCACTGTCCGGAGAAGGATGGATTAGTCTGATTCATTCTCTTTCTGTACTGATTAGCTTTGTGACCAAAGTGATTGCAGCTGTGGCAGTATCCATTGAAGGATGGATATCTTTGAATATTGGGCTGTCTTACGAGAGGTCTTCTAGGCCTGTTCCTTGAATTTTCTGATCCAAAATTCTTCTGACTGGATCCGAAGCTTTCTCCTTTCTTATATCGCAAACCACACTTGTCATCTGCCCTCTTTTGACTTCCAAGAAGAACTTCAAGTTGAGTAGAACTTATCTTGAATTTCTCTTTATATTCATTTGTTGTTTGAAGATCCCTTTTGAGAGAGACAATTTGATCCTCAAGTTTTTCTTCATTATCTTTAGCATCTTCAAGATCAGATTCAAGATGTCTGATAATCCTATCCATCTGGTGGCAATCTTCTGATTTCTCTTTGAGAGATTGTCTTAGATTGTCTTCAGTTTTTCTTTTCTCTTCAATCTCTTGGGTAAACTTTATAACTCCTGATTCCATTTCATGTCTTACCATAATGACTTCTTTTGATAACTTTTCATATAACTTGGTTTTCTCAGTCAGCTCTTCATTTGTATTACTTTCTTCACTTTGTCTTGCCAATTGCTGGAGCAGCTCCTTTCTCTTTTTCATAGAGAGACTTAATTTGTCTTTTAGTTCTCTCATGAATTCATTAGCTTGTTTGAGTCTTTCCTTTAATTTATTGACTTCAGAGTTTGACTGTTCAAGATCCTCAAGGGCAGTCTTGAGTTGCTCCCTTAAACCATATGCATCCATTTGAACTCCCAGATCTTCCTTAAGCTATTAGGCTCTATTAGGAGGAACTTAGCTCTGATACCAATTGTTGATAACTGAGAGGGGGGGTGAATCAGTTATCCTAATAATTTCTTCCTTCTGAACTTTCTTATTAATCAATGCAGCATTAAATCAAACAAATAAACATTACTATGAAATGAAAAACACATGACACAGTATTTTTGACGTGGAAACACTGTTAAGGGAGAAAACCACGGGGTGATTAACCCAAAGATTATTCTCTGTTAGAAGAATAAGGAATTACAAAATGGCACTTGCCAATTAGGGCTCACTGCCCGAGCACACTACTCACAAAGAGGCTCACTGCCTACAAGAAGACACACTGTCTACAAAAGAATGTCATACAATACTTGAACTGATTAGAAGCATCCACATATGCTGGAGTTTAGTTCTGGTTAGGCTCAGTAAACTGATATGCTACACTTCATCTTTCCTCTTCTCTTTATTCTGCTTTCCTTTCACATACCGAATCTTTCTTACTGCTTATCTCTACTTTGCTCTTTTTCGCATATCCAACTCCTTTTTTTCACATTCTCACAACTGAATCCATCCTATATATATATCCGCACTAGTGATTTCATTATCTTTCTAGTCGGCACCTGGAACAGTCTATCTTCTCACAAACTCTATTTTGTCGGCTAAATCCTTGCACATCAAGTAATGCAGAACAAGCATATACTTGTAGAAATCATTAATCATGTCGGCCAAACATAATTCATATCTCCATAACCTTTACCACTGTCAGATACACATCCAGAAAGCAATCTGATGTTCTGTCGGTCAGTTCTTCCTCTGTTCACACTGTCACTTAGGAATCCAGTACTCAACTGTTCATATCTTTTTCCTTGTCCATCACCGGAGGCTAAATCCTTGGAATCTATTACTCAAGGTAGTCCTCTTGACTTTCCCAAATCCGCACTTCACCAAGATACTTCCTTTGAGAGATCCGGACCTGTCTGTCGGACCTTGCCATATGCTCTGTTCTTGTTTACCGGACCTCAACAATCTTCATTCTGACTTCCGGTAGAGACACACCATGTCCTGCGGATGTGTGGGATGAACTTTGTTGCCATCAATGACAACAATCATGAATCCATATAGTGTCTCTTGCCAACACCATAAGCATTGTGACAATGATCTTTGTGTTAGGAAGCATGGGAAGCATCATGCCCATGTGATTGTTAACTATGGCCATGCCAATTCCCTCATGGAGGGGATGAACTCCTGTTATAAGGTCAAGTCGGTGGCACACTAGTAATTATACGAGGAGCATTGCCTCAATGATCAAGAAGAACATGTAGGTGGGCCAATTCAAGTGCAAATTAATTAGCTTGCACTTGTATCTGCATCAACACATTAGAACATACCATAGATTTATAACACATAGAGAAAAATTTGTCTACAATACATCTAGAAAAAAAGTGTAGGATTCTTATCTTGCTAAATAGGATCTCCACTCTAAAAAAATGCCATATTTGCGCGAATTTTGTAGGGATTCTAGGCCAATCTTCTAGGAGAATCATATGCCAAAAAAGGTCCAAGCCTAACATGCTTAAAAAAATCATGAATCCAATGCCAAGTTGTTAGAGCTCTGGGACAAAACTAGAAGAGATGCTAGAAATTTCCCTAATACCCACAGAATGGGTAGCAGGTATTAGAAACTTCCAAATGAAGCAATCTGGAGCTCATAGGAAGACCTTGGTAAAGAATGCACCAAGCAAAATGAGCAAGCTTTTGCTCAATAATAGATTGCCAAATGGTTTGAAACTTGTGTTGCCATATACCTATTGAGGATTGAGGAGCTCATCTATCATTAAGCTTGTGCACTATATACAAATGTGGTGAAAGCCAAGCATAACATGTATGAGGCTTATAGTTACGAAATGGTGTATCAAGATGTCATTTACAATCTTTCTGCTAGGGTTTAAAACTTTTGACCCCGATTTTGTGCAACATGTCTACAAAAATGGAAGCAACAATAGTTTGAAAGGACTCGTGATCCTAATTAGTGAGTTTGTACTTCAGTTTGGCTTTGAGCCAAAAAAGAAGATTTCTAGTAGTTCTAGAATTTTTTTTTGGGAGTCTTAATATGCTTGATATAAAATTTTAAAGCATGAACCCAAGGAACTTTAGCTAGAGGTTTATCTTGGAAAATGATCATAGGAGACCACCACAGAGATTGTTGATTTATGAACAAACCGGTCCTAAATCCATCACCATTCCATAAGATCCATGGCTTAATGCCCTAGCCAGGCTTTTCATATCCTCTTCACCACAAAGGTCCCCTAGATTTGGACAAGCTCCCGCATAATTAGAATAGTATGGGAGCCAAGATCGCTCTAAGCCTTGTGCCTAGTTGGCACACCACAAGAAATATAATGACGAAGTAAGATTTTCCAAGCTTCATTTCCCTCAAGGACTTAGACAATCCATTTAGCATATAAGGCCATGCCTTGATGTTGAATATCAATAAGATGCAAGCCTTAGAGTCACAAGGAAGGCAACATAATTCCTAAGCAACCTGATGGAGTCTTAACCTTATAGGAGTTTGTCTAGCTTTTGATAGGAAGATTTAGTAGGCACCTAGTGTGAAGAATAGTACACATGTGTAGCTAATAATACTTTAGAGAAAACCTAAAATTAACCTACAAAGGACAATGAGTCAATGATCCAATATGCCAACTTATTTTCCACCCAATTGGTAACAACTTGCCATAGAGTATATGGAGAAGCTTAGAAGGCAAAGGGAATGCTAAGGAACTTGAAGATCTCTCCATGATCAATCCACTTCCAACCAAAGGAATTAAACCAAACCAATTTAGGTAAGAATAATTACTTATAACATTGAGTCTTTTGCCATTGAATACTCAAACTAGAGGTAAGGCAAAAGGTGTCCAAACATCAAAGTGCTTGAGTGACTTTGTCATTATCTTCCAGAAGAGTGAGGAAAGAGTCATTAGTAGAAATTACATCGACAAGTTGTTGAGAGGAATAAGAAAGAGTGATACCTTTAATTAGGTTCTATAAAACAACATGAGCTCGAAGATAGCCAAAACCTTTAGCAGTAAGAACATATAAGGCATGAGTAAGAGGGCATCCTTGTCAGATGCAATGGAAAATACCAAATGAAGAAGATTGGTGGCCATTAAAGGTGATGTAGTTAGAAGCATCAATAACAAGCATTTCAACAAAGCTAAAAAAATTGACGCCAAATCTGAAATCTTGAAGCATGGAAAGAATGAAAGGACATTTTATGCGATCATAAGATTTGACAAAATTAATTTTAATAAATATGACATATTGAGAATGTCTGGCCCACTCCATTCCTTCCCACACAACAATGATGTTATCAAGAAAATATTTGGATTTAATGAATCCAATTTGCTCCAATGAGATAATCAAAGGAAGGAGATGGCGTAGCTTGAGGGCAAGAGCCTTGACAATTATTTTGTAGGAAACGTTAAGCAGAGTGATCAATCGCCAATTTCAGATATTGTTTAGATCTCCAAACCTAGATATAAACTTAATATTTCTTTTATTAATAATGTTGCTTTAGGATTTTGAATTGTATGCTTCCAAATAAACTTGATAGAGATCATTACTAGACATATCCCAGAAGGCTTTGTAGAATTTACAAGGAATGCCATCACATCCAAGAGCTTTGTCATTGGCCATGGAAACAATAGCCTCACACATGTCTTCTTGAGTGAGAAACTAATCACACAAGGCTATATGAAAAGGAGAAACCCTACAAGGGACTGTCTGAATGCTCTATTGAAGAGCATTAGCTTGCTTTGGAGATGCATCCCAAATAGTGGCAAATAAAGGCCTGAGTGATGGCAACCAATTCTTCAAGGAGTTGGGATCCTTCTTTAATGTGTTTGATCATTTGAAAAGAAGAATATGCTCTTAAGGAGAAAAATTCTTTGGGAATTCTATCTCCAACTTTGAGCTAGTGCATGCAAGCCTCGATTTGAGCCCCTCTAGCAGAATGATTGTTTGCAGTCTACTTCTGTTGACAAAGTCTTGCAACATGAAGTTGCAGAGAAGGAGCAAGGGATGGAGATTCAAGCTCAGTGGTGCTTGGTGGAGCTCAACGGTGGTGGACTGATAAGTCTAACAGCGAAACTTGGCCAGTTGGTGCCCATAGATGAGTAAAAATATGGAGGTATGAGTTATAGCAGTGTTCCACCAATCTATCCAACTTCTTTGAAGATAGGGACGAGGGTCCAAGTTCTAGACACGTTGTATGTGAGCCATGGTGGGTTGGTAACTCAACAAAGAGGTATTCTAGAAGAATTATCTCTTTTAGGCTTGGGAGCAACATATTACCATCTAATACAAAATTTAATAGAAAAGTGGTCCAAAAAGACAACGCTTAACAAAAATTCAACTAACAAAATAAATTAACAAAACTAAAATAAAATTAATATATTTATTTTAAAAAAATCAAATAATAAAAACAAAAACAACCAACCTGCCCAACCATTTAACTAATTAATTTAACTTCACCCCTTCCATAATTGATTTTATTTATATTTAACTTCACAAACGACCATCTTTTTTTTTTTTTTGGGATAAGCTTTGGTCTAACACAAGGTGAACCCTCTATAAACCCTTTAGGCAGCATACACCGGGCCTCAACACATGCGGGTAAGTCGCGGAATTTGAACTAACAAGCTGGACCAACTAAATCGGGAACCGCAACTGACTTTATTACAACATTTCAAATTGGGATAGAACTAAAAAGTTAGAGAAGGGCAACGGAAACGCACGGGCAGAATTCGCTAATTTATCATACCCACAAGCAGCAAACAAGTTAATTGAAGCAGAGATGCATCTTGCGCTGAGAAGAATTTCTAGGCTTTCCATTGCTAACTTGGAGAGCACCACCAAAATTTCCGTTTCTTCTCTTTCTTCTTCCTCAGCAACTAACAATAGTGTTGTCCAGCTTTCTTCATATAATGTGGAAGTGTATGGTGCAAAATGGATGAGATGTTACTTGCATGGTTTGGCAGAGGGAAAAGGACTGTACACTCCCACTGGAAGGGACCAGATCAAGAGCACCCAATTCAGAAGGGCTCTCATTCAACAAGTTACTGCAGAACCTATAACAATGAGACCGCTTGCGGACTCTGATACTGGTAACTACTTGATCTCAGTAACTTATGTTTTTTGATTGGTAAATTTTTGGTGAGGTTATGAGCTGCCTTTAGTATTCCGTGGCATAAGCTTAGATTGCATCCATAAGAATATAATTTTGAATGAATGGATGGCATAATTGTTAAATCACAATCTCAACACATTTCTGCTGGAGTCATAATTGTACATCACAACCTTGGTGGAAGTGAATAAGCTGTTTGCTAGGGGGCATGCGCTCATTGGTAGAGCACCCCAGTATGCTTATGTAAGGCCTAGGTTTAAGTCTTCCTTGGTTCACAGAAAATAACAAATCTCAGCACATTTGGAAGGGAGTCATAATCTGTTACATCCTAGTCCTACCACATTTTGCGTGGAGTTATTTCTATCTGAAGTCATAATTTGTTACACTCTAATCTCACCACATTTCTGCTGGAGTTATTATTGCTACCTTATTGAGGATGAAGTTTGAATCTGGGTCAAGTTCACATGCATCCCTTGGACAATTTTTATTTTAGCCACCCATTTGGCAGGGATATGAACCCCGTTGGACATTTTGTTTTGGTAGCTTTCTTATTGCTCCAAGGCATTGGAACCTGGGTCAAGCTCACATGCATCCCTTGGACAGTTTTTATTTTGGCCACCCGTTTGGCAAGGATATGAACCCTGTTGGACATTTTGTTTTGGTAGCTGTCTTATTGCTGCAAGGCATTTGAACCTGGGTTACTCTCTGACGTTTGGCCCTGATTACCATTAGACCCAAACCCTTGAGACATTCTTTTTATTATTTGTTAAGCAAATGTATTGCATATTATTTTATTGGAGATCGAAAGGATTGGATTTGCAAATTATTTTCTGACTGAAAATTAAAGAAATTCGTGAAAAATCACCAATAAAAGAGACATAATAAAAACTACCTAACAAGGGGGGAGTATACATAGGTCTGCATACATATGAATGGATCAACTCAAGGATCTCCCTTGATCTCTATTCAATGTTAGGAAAGGGAGCTTTTCGAGAGCACATCCCATGTGTACTTTAGTATGCTTAACTTCATAATCTGGCGGCCCATCTACCATATTCTTCAAAAAGTAATGCACCATAGTGCAAATGCCCAAACCATCCGTGCAATAACTCACACAACTTAGCATTAGCATGCACAATGGATAGATATGAGCAGTAGAGGCTACAAGAAACCTATACAAGCCACCATCACACACTCCTTTAGCCAAAAGTTGAGGAGGTTCTTGGTTGTAATCTCTAATAACACAGTAATTATGATCAAATTCAACTTTACAGTTGTCATCATTAGTAACTGAAACAAATACATGTTCTTGGTTAATCCAGGAACATCCAATACTTTTTTAAATGGAAAACAATATCTGAAGGCATCTGAATAGGATTGGAGGTAACTCCATCCAGTAATTGGGTAAGTGGTTTCATTGCCTAGAACCACTTGAATTCAGTTTATTCTTCTAGTTGTGAGCTGATTAGCTACTTGTCATGTGAGGTGTGTTGATGCTCCATTGTCCACTACCAACTTTCTCTAGAAATAATTTAATAATGTTAAAAGAAAATGATGAAACCATATAGAAAAACTGGTTTCAAGTTTCAAGGCAAGTTCATCTACCTCAACCGAAACCTCTGCAAACGTTGCTTATTCTGAAACTTTCCTTGCATTTATAACAAATATATGATCTTTCTTTTTGTTTGAATGAGACCAATAGGAAGAGGCTTCCTTTTTCTTACCCTTCCCGTGCTTCTTCTTCTTTTAACCCTTTTTTTTAATCTTCATGATGAAAGAAAGGTCCTGTGTTTCTTTTCTGAAGCTAATTCTTTTCATGTTTATTCTTGGACAAAGATGTTCGATAACTGATTAGCTTCTCCCTGTGATGTGAGGGATCAAATGACCTTCCACAGAATCTGAAACAAATCGTTGTTGCCTTCCTAGCATTCACCTCGTAGGCAATAAGTCATTGTGGATCTGCAGGGAAGTCAATTAACCCTCTACAAAACCCCAAAGATCCAACCCTCCATGAAATTCTAGACTCTGACCTTGCAAGAGGTAAATTTAGAGGCTCTCTCTAATCCATCGCATTCCCTGAGACTTTGCATGCTGGAACTAGCCATATCTGCCGAGACATAAATCAGAAACACAATCAGCTCAGCTAGTAAATGACTCTAATCATAAATCACCAGTGCCTTTCATAGACATTCAATCAATCATCAGCCTCCCACAGGTTGCATTGAAGGCTTCATGCCAAACTAGAATCTTCTTGCTGTTTGCTGACATTTCATTCTTTCCTTCACCATTCCATGGAGAGAAGAAACCAGTAAACCTGGTATGATACCATGTTAAGCTCACATGGATGCATGCTTGTAAACACTAGGTTCAAATTTTCAATCTACAAACAATATTTAATGCCTATCAATGCCACTGTTTGTAAATCAGACTTGCTGATTTGTAAATTACAGCAAGTTTACAGACATAGTAACACCTCCAAGACACCATGCAAGTGGCAGGATCAATTCAGAGAACTTTAGGAGAATTGTAGAGGAAGAAGAGAGAGGAAACAAATTAATGACTAGCAATTCAAAATACTCATAATCTACAAAACAAATGATTACTTGAATAAATTCTAGCAATCTGCACTTTATTCATTTATCCAAAAAGTGAGTTTCTTTTACTTTAGCACTCATATGCTTAAATAGAACTTACATCATGATGATTGCATCTCACATTTTTGAAGTTATATTGGTATCTCATACTGTCAACTGGACACTTGATATATGCAATGAAAGACCTACCAATCAATCAACTCACTTGATTGACACATTAACTCATAACATAGTTGAACTTATCAATCAAACTGAATTTGTAAGAAGATATGTCACCTTGAAGTTATCACTGGTGGTTATCCTTGACTAACTATAACCGACTCTCTAATTGAATGACTGAAATAGGAGAGAGGGAGTAGGAGTGAGTGGCACTAAAACTAGCTCATCAAGGGTGTGAATGTCAAGGATGATATCACATCATTCAAATGACACCACAATTTGATCACATGGCGTATTACAAGCTCCTTTATAATATTGCAAACAATCAAGTTTATTGTGCCTTAATAAATGCATTTTGATTCAAATACATTATTACATTAACGTAGAGTCTAGACAATGGCACACAACCAAGAAGTAGAAAAAGAAAATAAGAACAGAAGAATCAGTTTCCAACAAACCAATCAACATAACTGACTACTCTAACCAACTGCAGTTTACTGTTGTGTATACGTTCTTTTCATAAAACATGAGTAGATGCTTATACTTTTTTCAGCAACTGCATTTTTGGTTGCAACTAGATCTCTTGGTGATCTCAATTCGGTGGTAACTATGCTGGTGGTTGATCTATAATCCCATACAGCGATTGGCCTGGTTGGAACCTTCCTAGCCATAACTAGATCTCATGGTTGTGTCAATTGAGTGGTAACCTTGTGGGCCATTGATCCATGATCACTCAATTCATTGATTTGCCTGGTTGGAACCCCCAAAAATTAATGGTACTTTTTAGTTAAATTTCCTTAGCCAACACTCCACAAACCAACTTCAGTTACATCCTTCAAGCACACTGACTTGTGAAAAACACTTTCATTAACTCTTATTTACCTATTGATTTGAACTCTTGTTGTAAATCTTTAAAACATGAGAGAAGGAAAAGAAGGGAAAGGTGGCTTATTGGCTCATTTTTTGACAAATTTGTGGGATCTTTTCAGTCAATTTCATTGTTATTGACCATTTCAATGTCCATTTGACTCTTGAGCAATATGAATGCCTCTTAAATTCGTGATTGTCATATTTGGAGCCACAAGAAAACGACACAGGGTTGCTAGCAACCTATACAAAGAGGTGCCATGCACTATTGAACTCTTTTGGGTGTATATAACATCTTATAATACTATTCCCATTAACTCTTTTGTTGTTCCTTATTGGATAATAGCATTGGATGCCTAGGAGAGAAGTATTTTCCATTGAAAACAGTGATTTTTAGTAATGCTATGGATTGTTACAACATCATTAGAACAAAAAATGCAATGAGGAGTTGTAGTAATCTAGTAAATGACCTAACGTGCTCATGGTATTGATGAAAACATTATTCTTAGAGAAGAAGTTGTGGGCAAACTGCCATCAGAGTGATCATCCAACACATGTATTCATGTAGAGTTTCAAAACTTTATTTGCATGGAGAAAAGTGTCAGGTCAGGAATGGACTGCAAAACTGAAAACAAAAATGGAATAGAAGTGCAAACCCAAAATTGTATTCATTACTTCAAAATGGGATGCAATTACAAATTTAACAACATTGAGGGACTATTCAGTTCATCACCCAGATGACTGTTCAGATTCCACAAGAAAACAAATGAAAAATAAACCTATAACTCTAGGATTATTTACATAATTTACATATTATTATATCCTTTCCTTAATCTGTAGGGGTTATAGTGAGACTAAGCATGTCTCTGAATTTTTCAAATTTATCTCTTCCAAGCGCTTTTGTCAAAATGTCAGCTGGTTGCTCTGTAGTTGGACAATATATCACTTTGACATTGCCATCTTTCACATAATGCCGAATCAAATGGAATTTGGTGTTGATGTGCTTTGTTTGGCCGTGAAATATTGGATTTCTTACCATTTTGATTGCAGAAGTGTTGTTGATCATGAGTGGTTTAGAAGATACCTGTTTCTCCTACAAATCCTCAAGAATCCTTCTGAGCCACAATATTTCTCTGGTTGCCTCTGAAGCTGCCTAATATTCCGCTTCTGCTGAAGAAAGAGCTGGCACTGACTGCTTCTTTGACTTCCAACTTCCAAGAAATGACTGTTGAACCTAAATTCATTAGAAATCCTAAGGTAGATTTCCCATCTTCAAGATCATCTGCTGACATGTCCCGAACTAGGGTTTAGCAAATTTTTCTGATTTTTATCTTTCAAATTCTGTCGTAATTTTCTGCACTTCAATTTCCTTCTCAAAAACCTAGATCTGATTTCTTTTTCTGCCTTAAACCCTAGACTGAATTCTGATTTTTTTTCTGCACTTTATCAATTCACTTCACCCAACATAGAACATCATCTAACACATGTAAAATGATGGCAAATGAAAGTATATATCTGCAGGCTTATTATTCATGAATTACACCATGAAATTCACATACAAACATGCAAAAGACTGAATAAAAGTCTGCTGCTCCAATCAGATTAGATAAATTGAACATTACATAAAGTTGGTGGCTCCAACATGGCCATACCTACATGCACAATCTGCTGATATAAACTCAGAACTGAATTATAAGCTAGAACATACCACTTGATGACAAAATGCTATTTCAAAAGTGAGCGAACTTCTCCCACAAATGAAGAGATCCACAAAGAAGATGAAGGATGACAAAAGAAGACTCCAATGACATTCCAAGATGCCAAGGTCTGCTGTTCAACTCCTCCTATGCTGATCGCCACTCATTAAGTGATATGAAATGAAGCTCCAAGATGCAAACAAGGCAGCGGCTAGGGTTTGAGATGCCACTACAAGAGAAAACGCTACTATACCAATTTGATATTGCTGCTACATTAAATCTGACATGAAATCGGCCTCTTCACAATGTGATGAATCAAAGGCTGCTCCAAATCTCTACAAGACTGTCGCTTATGAAAAGAATACTCCAAAATGATGGCGGCTAGGGTTTATAATCAACAAGATCAGACCTGCAATAAACCCTCAACAAAGGCGCTCACTTCCAATGGTCAATCTGCATGGAAGTCTCCTCAAAATGGCGCTGCAAAGCTGATTTATAAATCTGGATTTGTTCCTTCAATGGTGGCACCCAAAATGCAAAATATCTTCAACATATGTCTTCAACAATGTCTTCAATAAATCTGCTAGGAAAGTTGTATCATGAATGCTCCAAAGTCCGTCGAATCCTCCAATGAAGTGCAATTAGACTTCCATCATGAAGCCTCCTCGAGATGAGCTAGGTTTTCGTCTAACCCACCTAATATTCGCAAGGGTTTTCGTCCTTGGAATAGATGCAACGAAGTTGCAGATCCACTAAGGGAAAAATTAGAAATAAACTAGATTCATAATGTCCAAAATGCCTTCTCACACCTTGCATTTATACATGAATTCCTTTTTTACAAAAGGCTGGCCGACCTATGTAAGAAACATTATTATTTTATACTTTTTCCTCCTCACGGAAGGCCAACTTACTTAAGTTATTTTCTTCTTTGGCCAACCTACTCTAAAAAGTCATATTTTCCTCCTAGGCCAACTTAGGCCGACCTCAACAAATTCTTGGCGCCACAAAACGATTTGAATTCATTTGTTTTCCTCTTTCTAGGCCGACCTCCATTTGCAAAACTAGGCCGACTTAATGTATTTGAATTTATCTTTTCATCAAATGGCTGACTTAACAAGGAATTGGCGCCACAAAACTTGAATTTAATCTTTATTTTATCAAAGCCGTCTAGAGATGTAGAGCTGACCTACCTTTCTTGACTTGGGCTGACTTAGCAATTCTAGGCCGACATGATCTTTTCAAATTAAAGATTTGAAAACATTTTTAATTTTCACATTTCTCCACCTTCAATAGGACGTTTTCCTATGAAAGCAGTTTATTGTTATGCAAGAAATACACCAATATGATGAGAAAAATATGATAATATGATCAATTCTTCTATCAAAAATCCCGAGATGTCCAAATTTGTCCAACTGCTCTGCAAAAGTGACCACTCTGAAAAATGGGACATGTCATCTACATGGTCTAAATTTGAATATCCAATTAGTTTAAAATCTGCTGCCTTGGAGCATTTTAGCCCAAAATTCTGAGTTCCCTTCAAATATCGAAGAACTCTCCTTGCTGCTACCTCTTGACAAGAAAGCACAGACTGGAGCTCTGAGCTATTTCTATGTTATGTTATAGTTTTTCCTAGTGTGATGGATAAGGAAGAGGATTAGAACATGTGCGTTGGATTACAAATTAGTGTGGTAGAATATAGAACACACAAGTAAAATAAGCATATGCACATTCACTATTCATACATATATCAAATCCATCAACCTTCTTATATTCATTATAGTATAATGCTGTACATAACCATCAGTTCCTTAATAATATTGGCCTTTCATACAATAATCTCAATATATCTCTCATATATCTGTTACAATCTCTCAATATCTATCTATATCTTACATATTCTTATCTATTCTCCACATGCTTCCTAACTTATATCCATGTGCAGTACATATATGTTCCTGAATACACATAGGGATGTGTCCCTCTTCATGTTCATGGTGGTGTCTCTTTGGGGTTGCTGCAAGTCCTCTAAAGGTGCCACATTGCTGTTCCATTGGCTTGCGGTGACTTTGATTGGTTCTGTAGTGCTTGGGAATGTGTAATCTTGCTACCACCCTTTGGTGCTCTTGTGGGTTTTCGCCATTGGCCTCCATTAGGCTGCCATTTTGGGTTTTCAACTTAATGGGAGCGGTGTGGCTTTGTCCTGCCAACATCATCCCCTGGCTTAACCCATGTTTTGTCCTCAAGACATGCTGGCACTATCTGCCAGTGCTCAAAAATAATGTTTGAGGCTATCTCTGATCAAAATTCACCCCAAAATTTGTATTGCACAAGATGTTCTTGTAAATACTCCGCAGACGGTTATAGGTGTTGGTCCACTATAAAATAGGATGTTGTAGGAGATGGACATGGCTATTAACGGTGATTAGTAAATACCTGCCCTCATTGATAGAAGCAGTAAGATTGAAAGATCTTGCCATTTTTTGTGCATCTACTAGGAGACCTGCCATTGGGGCTAGGTGCAAATTGACCACTTCTCTCAACTATTTCATTTGAGAGATGATGCTATTTCTTTGGTCTTGTAACATGTGGAATTGAGTGTGCATATTCTCAATTCGTACCCTAAGAGAGCCATCCAAATCCTTCATAGCATCATATAATTTAATGCCTGCAATATTTGTGATGAGCACACACTTATATTGAGAGGGGGGGTGAATCAATATAAGATAATCTTTTACTTATTAAAATCTTAACAACCACAATAATAGTAATCACACAAGATCTAATAATAAGGAACACAAGATTTATGTGGAAACCCTTTTGGGAGAAAACCACAATGAAAAGACTGCTTGGATCTATTGTCCAAATTCAGCCATGAAAAAAAAAAATCTTTTACAAAGTTACAAAGATTTGTAGGCACCAACCCATTGGAGACACCAATCCCCCACCGCTAAACAATTTGTAGGCACCAACCTACTGGAGACACCAATCCCCACTGCTAAGCAGCAACTTAGCAAGAGACACCAATCTCTTCTCTTAGGAAGCACCAACCTCCAAATGAACTTCTTCAATGGATGATGATCATTTGAATTGCCTTCATAAACTCTTCTTGTAGATGACACACTCTCTTTCACAAATTTGATGCAATCATTTTGTAAGAGACCCTATAATATAAGACTGAAACTTTTGATCTATTTTAGATAAGATTTCTTGCACAAGTCAATTCAAATCAACAATACACATCACAACATAGGAGAACGATCAACTCCTTGCATTCTTATCAATTGAAAATGGAATTGAATCACAAAAACACACTGCTGTTACAAAATCACAGTCACTGTATCAGTCAAATCAGAATTAAATTGATCATGGAAATTGCATCCCAATGTCCTTCAAACCCTTGAATATCAAAGTACAATTAATAACCAACGTCCAAAGACATCATGGATCATGGTTGCAGTCTCATATAAACTCAAACAATAAACTGATTACAAATAGTTGACTGCTGTTATGACTGATATGCTAATTGCAAATGCCCAGAAATGTATTAGAGACCAAATCTTTGACAAAATCTCCTCTTGTAGCCAAGCGATGGACTCCTAGGTGCAATATTATGTCTCTATGATACTCCAATGGTCTTCATACATCAAGATCTTCACTCCCAACATGCATATGAACCTTGAAATGTCATTACCATCTGACTGTCATGAAAAATCAGAACTGAAAATGCATATCAAATCTTCATAAAATGATGATTCCTCCAAATCGACTACCTTGGCTAGCTTTTACAATGACCAAGGGTTAGATTGATATCAAATTCACTCCAAATACTCCTTAGTAACCTGCAATATCAAGCTCAATGGTGAATATTTGCACAATATCACCTCACATAGTGTATGGGGTCATCACCATACAAACACAAGGGGTTATCATTTTGCAAAATGACATGAAAATTGGAATTCTTAGTCAAAACAATAGAAAAGAAAACATACCACATCATTCATAGTTGCAAATTGATGTTCAAATGCTCTATTTAAACACTCATTGGATGAGCGATCCTCCTCTATGATGGTTTGTATTGAAATTTGAGTTCCACCAATGAAAATTGAGAACTTCGAACAATATTCAATGGCTGTAGCTGATCTTGATGAAATTAAATGAATTCACCTTGCCAATTTTCTCTCCAAACCCAATCGCTCAAGTCTTCAAGGTGGCGTTGGATCTTGCATTGAATTTTGTTTACAAAACATTTAAAATCTTCTTCTTTTCCCTTGGGCGATTCCTAACAGCTCATAAAATGCATTTAAAATCCTCTTCATGCCACATCGACTTCTTCTCAAGCTTGGGCGAATGATATCTTGCATTCAATATTTGAATTTTGCATTTAAAACCTTCCTTTATCCTTGGCCGCCGATTCTCCTTGGACGTTGGCATTCAAACAAGTATTTTAAATGTCTTTTGTTTGCTTCTCATTGTGTACATTTTTACTCCAACGTGTGCACTCTAATTCCATGATCCAATGCAATATGTGTACACTTTTATCTTGAGCAAACTCCTTATGGGCGTTGGAATTCAAGGGACCAATATCCAATGATTTTGCACTTCACATGATAGTCGATCCATTTGAAATAGGCATTTTGGAATATTTGAATATATTTGAACACCTTGGACCTATCTTCCTCCCACATTGGCTCTTGATGACAAATAGATCCCACCTGGAGCAATTCCTTATTCCACACAAAACTCCATAAAAATAGGTTAGAGAAAATGTAATTAAAGATTTCATTTTCCCTTTTATTCCATCTAACAAATCAAACCAAATAATTGAAAATACAATTTTAATATTGCATTTTCCAAATAACCCACTAACATAGTAATTGAGCCAACTTTCCGGTTCTCCATGTATAGAAACAAGCTCAAACTAGAAGATATAACTTAGCTCAAAATGGGGACATTACACATTTTCAACACATAACCTCTCCTTCACAAATCTGCTTGTAACATTTCTTCACAATATATTTTCCTTCTCAAATCTACTTATAACATTTTTCATACACTCATAAATCTGCTGTTACACACTCAGAAATCTGCTTTTTATGGGACTGATTTTACATTTTCTACTTTTCATATTTACTCCCATCTCATCTTCTTTATATACCATTTCATGTGCCTCTTCACCCAAGAGAGGTGATCCTTCAAAAGGGCTTTAAAACTAATTTAATTTATTTAATTCTCCAAGAGGGGCGACTTCTCCAAAAGGGTCAGCCTATTTCAAAAAGACTTCAATTAATATTAAATTAAATTTTCCAAAGGGAGATGCCTTCTCCAAGAGTCATTTCTTTCCAAAAGGTGGTGCTAGAGATGGGTCGGCCAAAATTAAAATAACAATGTTTTAATTCCAGCGCTTGCCTCATGAGGTCGGCTTCATTGAATATGATAAATGATTTAATTTGATCAAGGCAAAGTGTTTATTGATGGCGATTAGTGGCCTTTGGCTTTTATACTGTTAATTTCCCATTTATCAAGGCATACAATTTCTTTGACAGCAGCAATATGATTTCTTCTTTGACATCAATGACTACATTTTGATTTTTCATCATCAATGACAACATTTTTTGTACCTCCAAATTATCTATTTGAACTTGTAAGGCTTTTGTGGAGGTAGGCCGACTTAAACTGTATTGGTAGAGAGTGTTGATGTTGCTGCAGGTTTGTTCCATTTTGTTTATTTCTTTAGTGAGTTCATTCTGTCTTGCTACACACTTAGCCTTAATTATTTCCATTTGCTTGCTCTCATGGTTTGCCAAAATTTGTTCCTTAAGTTTTTGTCTCTGCTTATCCCGTCTCAACTGTGCTAGTAACCCATTGATTACTGTCCCTAGTTGCTACTTCAGAGGTAATGAAGCATTCACTGTGATCTATGGCAGTTGTGCTTGGATGTTTGCTATTATCTTGTTAATTGATTCACTAGTAGTCATATATTGTGTTAGTAGGCGCTCCTTCACATTACTTTGCAGTATGTCTCCAATCTCAAATTGTTGTATTTTTAGGAGAAGTCCACTTGTGGCCCTAAATATGTGGAGGTGAGGAAAGTTGGTGTCAAAGTGACTACTGGTTGCAACTGTTTTTACTTGGCCATAAAGTCCCTAATCTTGTCCATGGGATCAAAGACTTGAGATGAGATTAGACTTATGAGCACTTGGCTCATGGGTGATTGTTCTTCGCTTGTTTTTGCAAACACTCCCTTTCCTTTTTCTGTTTGTAGCTTCTCTGCTTTCCCTTGGTCAAACCCACTACCTTGCAGCGTGTCCTGCTGTGGACGCTCAATTTGTTGCTCTTCTCCTTTATCACACTGTAATGTCCCAAATCAAATGAAGGCAAAGATTTTTCCACACTTCGCACTTTCTGGTCACCGAGATCGGGTAGGGTGAGAGCATAAGGTGACTAAGGGGATTAGGACAATGCTTATATATATATAAACCAGAAAGTTTTATTTCTACTAAGGCTAGCAATTGAGCTAGCACAACTTAATTACAATATTACCGTGGTAATCTTTTATGACAAGATTTTACAGAAGACTATATTGTCCCTGAGCAATGTATCTTCTAGAGAATGTAACAACAATAATAACATCAAATAAACTCCAGCTGGTTTGATTGTAAATAGATGAGTGCCCAAACTATGCTCTTAATATATCACTTACAATGTATAGCAGTCAGCTGGCATATTGATGTGTTTTGAGCTGTGGTGGCCCAGAAGTTATTGATTGCAGTAGTCCCAAATATAGAAAGAAATAGGATCAACAATGTTACGCTCAAAATGAAGATGTAATGGTCCTTCTAGCCAGTCATAACTCAATAACCAGCCCCATATATGTTACGGCCAGAGATTGCAATCCCATATGAGCTACGTTCTCTTCCTTGCCAGAACTATTTATAATTGGAAAAGATCAATTTATTGATGACCCCAAACTGTTGTTTTCTGAGGATGAACAAATGTAATTATAGCCATAGAGATAATGACTTGTACCATGAATAACGACGTCTCTAAAGCGATTGATACAACATTCCTTGTCATCACTTAAAACTATGATTTAATAAAGGGTTGTGTATAGCATTCCCTCTTGTGTGCACAACTGTTAGAATATGAATCGCAACCCCTCAAGCGACTATACTGGATATATGGATGGCTTTAAGCAACTTAGCGAATGAAAAGGAGTAGTTGTTTACAGAAATGTACGCTGACCATCAAGAGTTTCCACACTATCTCAGCTTCTTGGCACTATTAAAGCCACCTTAACTCATTACAAAGCTGGCGCTAAGAAGTCCACCTTAACCACAATTCTCCAACGCTAAACAAGCTGTGATCAATGATAAAGCGCTATACAATCTGCTATATGATCTACTCTATGCAAGTCGTGTGAACAATGTCGACCCTGTGCAACAATCACACACATTGATGGATTGACCCTGTGCAAGCGATGCTAACAATACTCATAATTTTTCAGCTCTGTACAAGCAGCCATTAACTTGATGAATATAATATTTACTGACATAACAATCTCATAGAAATGCAAAAATTATAATGCCAGTAACACATCATTTGGATAGGAAAATAATGAACAACATCATTTGAAATACCAACATGACACGGTAAGGTTACTGAGCCACTATACCAAAATACAAACTAAAAACTGGAATACAAAATCCACGCTAAAATCCTCCACATAACAAACAAACTGACATACTACAATCATTTAAACTCACACAAACCAACGAATCAAGAAAACCCAAAATAAACATTCAAACACCAACACTAAACTTGGAGATGCTGATTGAAGCTTTGTGCAATTCCTGGGTGGAATCACAACTGGAGTCTGAGAGTTTTCGTCCCCGAATCCCAAAGACCTCAACGGTTTTCATCCTTGGATCTGCAACCACAAGGGGTTTCGTCCTTGGATTGGTTCGAACACAAGTATTCTGGAAAATATGAGAAATTGATAATATCTAGTTGGATATCTTCTGGAGCTTTTTTCCCTTCCTTTATATATTTATTGAGGGAATAATTAATTATATTTCTTTTTTCCTTTTTTCCCCTCCACTACCATCATTTAATATCTTTTCTCTTCTTTAGATATTCCAGACTATATTTAGCTTGTAACTCCCCTCAAGAGATTCCCCTAATTTCAGATTGTAACTCCCACTCCTAAAGATGAGAAATAATTAAATATTCCTAGGAGTTACAAATGGCCTTATCGGCCCCACTTATCTACTTAAAATAATAATAATTAAGTTGTCCTTAACAATATTTTAAAATAATGAGGACCAACTTATTAATATTATTTTATTACAATTATTTTCCTATGAAAAATAAAATAATACCCCAGAGGACTTAATTATTTATTTGAAAAAGGGACATCACAATCCTCCCTTCCCAAGATTGCTTGTCCTCAAGCAATGCAAACTCAACACTCCAACTTGACTACACACCTTTGCAATATCAGGATCCCAAATTAACCTTGGAGCTTTGTGTGTCTATCTTCTCGATGTACTTGGCTGAAAGACATTTTTAGATATAACCTCCTCAAATTGCTTCATTGGATGTTCAACAATCTTCTGCAAGCTCTCCAAAGATTTGCTTGGATCCTCCTTTTTTCTGCTGCACCACTTTGATGTGAGTTGAAACATCTGTGCATAGAATCTCCATGGATATGAGTGGATGATTGAGGATGGATACTTCCATTCTTTTTGCCATGATCAAATGGGTTTGCTTATTTGGAAGTCCCTTAAGAGTTAACTCTCTTCCTTCAGAAAGAAACATAAACTCCAAAGTTTAAAAGTCTTGAGTCATTTCCCCAAGAGAGTATAACCATTGAATACCCAAAACTATGTCAGTATCCCCCAAACTGACTACATAAAAATCATCACATACCTTATATTCTCCTATGAGTATGTTGAGCTGATGAATTTTCTTTTTGCGAGGGATTATGAATCCGTTAGCTACTATGACATCAAAACCTTCAAATTCTTCAGTTTGAAGCTCTCTCTTAGCTACTAAGCCTTTATCAATGAAGTTATGAGTGGCTCCACTATCAAGGAACATTGAAATTCTACGTCCATCTAGAATTCCTTGAAATCTAAAAGGATAATATCTTGGCATTCTTGAGAGAGAAGCAACTGTTCCTCCATCGGTGCCTTCTTCTTCATAATTTGAATGTGGCTTAAGTTTAGGTTCCTCCTCATTGGATACTACCTCAATATAATGAATTTTTCCCTTGCCCATACATCTATGACCAGGTTCCCAAGGTTCTATCCAAGTAAAACACAAATTCTTTTTCCTAAGATCATTCTTGGTCTCATCTTCTTTCCTCGTCTTTGGTGGTATGTTCTTATGTGCATAAGATTCTTCCTTCTGTGAAACTTCCTTTGATTGGTCCCAAGATGGAGTCTGAATAAGATTAATACTTGGGAACTGAAGTCTCCAAATCTAAAGCTTTCGTGATAGCCTCTTGTAAGGATAAGGAATTAAAAGCCTTCACCAAACCTTTGAGAGGTTTGGATAGACCTTCCATAAAAAGCACAATGAGCCTTCTCTCAGAAATATCAGGAACCATCATCGACAACTTCTGAAATTTGGCTACATATATCTCCACACTGCCATCTTGTCTATAAGTTGAGCCAACTCTCTGAAATGGATCTCAGGATCTTTTCAATCAAACTGCTCAATCAACCTTCTAATGGATTCTTCATAAGTGTTCATGAAATCATGACCTTGGGTGACCAACTCATGGTACCAGCATTCATGAGCTATGCCCTCAAGGTGAAGAGTGGCAAACTTGATGGCTTCATCTTCACCCATAGGTTTGAGTGAAAAATGTGTCTAGCTTCTGTATCTAGACGTGAGTTGTACACTTGTTGGTTCCATCAAAATTAGAAAGTGTCATCTTGTCCAATACATGTTGAAGATCTTTTCGCCTTGCTTGAGGTCTAGGTTCACTTCTGGTTTTCTTCAAATTAATGAGGTTTGTAAAAGACATTGCCTCTTGAATCTCTCTTGGAAGAGCTCTGTACTTTGCATATCTAGTAGTGAGATCATCCTCCATCAGAATCTGAGCTTCCACATCAGGAACTTCTTCCTCCCTACGAAGGAAAGTAGGTTGGAATGGTCTAGCAATAGACCCAATAACGGTTCTCTGGTTGTTGTTGATATTGTTGACCCCTGAAGAGCTTGCTTCACCATTCAAATTTTTGCACACATTCATATTATTCTGCATCAAGTGGAGCAACTGGCCCAACATGTCTGTTAAGCATTCTTGTCCTTGTATCATTCTATCAAACTTTCTTTCAGCTGATTTCTCTTCTGACGTATTTCTCTTCTCTCTTTATGCCATATTCAAGTCTACCACAATCTCTGGACTTTGTTGTTCGAACCCCTCTTTCTATTGCTCTGTAACCTTCTTTTTTTTCTCTTTGATGGTGTCTAAACTCTCTGTCACCGGGATGCATGTAGCATAATCTGCGTCAAATGGTTAGTTTCTTGAACAAGCTAGCAAGATCACCAACTCTGATACCGCTGTAATGTCCCAAATCAAATGAAGGCAAACATTTTTCCACACTTAGTACTTTCTAGTCATTGAGATCCCAAGATCGGGCAGGGTGAGAGCATATGGTGACAAAGAGGATTAGTACAATGCATATATATAAACAAGAAAGTTTTTTTTCTACTAAGGCTGGAGGCCGAGCCAACACAACTTAGTTACAATATTACTTTGGTAATCTTTTATGACCAAGATTTTGCAGAAGACTATATTGTCCCTGAGCAATAGATCTTCTAGAGAATGTAACAACATTAATAACATCAAATAAACTCCAACTGGTTTGATTGTAAATAGATGAGGGCCCAAATTATGCTCTTAATATATCACTTACAATGTATAGCAGCCGGCTGGATATTGATGCGTTCTGAGTTGTGGCGGCTCAAAAGTTATTGATTGTAGTAATCCTAAATATAGAAAGAAATAGGATCAACAATGTTACGCTCAAAATGAAGATGTAATGGTCCTTCTAGCCGGTCATAACTCAATAACTAGCCCCATATATGTTATGGCGAGAGATTGCAATCCCATATGAGCTGCGTTCTCTTCCTTCCTTGCCAAAAGTATATATAATTGGAAAAGATCAATTTATTGATGACCCCAAACTGCTGTTTTTTGAGGATGAACATATGTAATTATAGCCACAGAGATATGGATTGTACCATGAATAGCAGCGTCCCTCAAGCTGCAATTGATATGGCATTCCTTGTCATCATTTAAAATTGCAATTTAATAAAGGGTTGTGTATTGCATTCCCTCTTATGTGCACAGTTGCCAGAAAATGAATCGCAGCCCCTCAAACGACTATACTAAATATATGAACAGTTTTAAGCAACTTAGCGAATGAAAAGGAACGGTTGTTTATAGAAATGTACACTGCCCATCAAGAGTTTCCACACTGTTTCGACTTCTTGGTGCTATTAAAGCCACCTTAGTTCATCACAAAGTTGGCACTAAGAAGGCTGCCTTAACCACAGTGCTCTAGCGCTAAGCAAATGCTGTAAATGAGCCCTTTTCAGTGCTAAACAAGCTGTGATCAATGATAAAGCGCTATACAATCTGCTATATGATTGACTCTATGCAGGTCGTGTGAACAATGTTGACCCTGTGCAACAATCACACATTGATGGATTGGCCCTGTGCAAGCGGCCCTAACAATACTCATAATTTTGGCTCTATACAAGAATCCATTAACATGATAAATATAATATTTACTAACATAGCAATCTTATAGAAATGCATATTATAATGCCAATAACACATCATTTGGATAGGAAAATAATGAAGAACAACAACACCCATATATATATATATATATATATGATGACACCAACATGACACAGTAAGGTTACTGAGCCACTATACCAAAATACAAACTAAAATCTAGAATACAAAATCCATGCTAGAATCCTCCACATAACAAACAAATTGACATATTGCAATCATCTGAACTCACACAAACCAACGAATCTGGAAAACCCAAAACAAACATTCAAACATCAACACTGAACTTGGAGATGCCGATCGAAGCTTTGTGTAATTTCTTGCGTGGAATCACCAACTAGAGTCTGAGAGTTTTCATTCTCGAATCCCAAAGACCTCAAGGGTTTTCGTCCTTAGATCTGCAACCACATGGGGTTTCGTCCTTGGATTGGTTCGAATACAAGTGTTCTGAAAAATATGAGAAATTGATAATATCAAGCTAGATATCTTCTGGAGTGTTTTTCCCATCCTTTATAGATTCGTTGAGGGAATAATTAATTATTATTTCCTTTTTCCTTTTTTCCCCTTCGCTAACATCATTTAATATTTTTTTCTTTCTTCAGATATTCTAGACTATATTTAGCTTGTAACTTCCCTCAAGAGGTTCCCCCTAATTTTAGACTGTAAATCCCACTCCTAAAGATAAAGAAATAATTAAATATTTCTAGGAGTTACAAATAGCCTTATCTGCCCCATTTAGGTGGGCCCCACTTATCCACTTAAAATAATAATAATTAAGTTGTTCTTAACAATAGTTTAAAATAATATGATGACCAACTTATTAATATTATTTTATTACAATTATTTTTCTTCGGAAAATAAAATAATACCCCAGAGGACCTAATTATTAAATTTTTAAAAAGGGACATCACACACGCATACTATCTTGCGATGAGATTTGTGAGGTTTGCTTCTTTCTCCTACTCCTTTGTTTTTTCTTCTTCTCCACCAATAGGTCCTAATGTCTTAATTTGACCTATATCTATGTTATCCCGTACATTCTCTACCAACTCCTCTTTTTCTATTGCAACTTTTTCTGCTAGTAAACTGTCACTGGCCTTTGTGGCCCCAAGGGTTTCATTTCTTACTTTTTCTTTGGCCTCCTCAGTTTGGGATAAGAGAATATCAACTCTCTACTTAGATCTTAACTCCTCTTTTTGTAGATGTCTCAGTTGTGCTATGCTGTTTGAAGATAAGTCTAAGTCTTGGGTCACATGTTCCAATGCATCTTTTCTGATGGTCTCCTCTGGCTGTGTTGCCTCCTCTCTATTTATTTTAATGGTATTTATTAGTTCTATTTTTTTAATTATGTCCACCATAGGATAAGGACTACCAACGATGTAGTCCAGCATAGCTTGGAGAATGACCTCTTTTTTTTTTTTTGTAGGGGTCGTCATGTACATTTGTGCCACTTCTAATGGCTCCTTGGTGTGAAAAGTGACCTATACAAAACTTGTACATTCATTATTCGCTCCTTCTGCTTCTGACTTTTTGGACTTTTTTGATGGTTCAAAGGATACTTTTGTTTTCTTCTTTCTCACATTTTCTTCAACTGTAGTTTTTCCTGTTTGAGCTCTTGTGACTCTCTGCAGTACCTCCACTGTAGGAATTTTTGTTGGAATTTCTTCCTCCTTTTCCTTTTCCTCCACCATCTATACAAATTTTCTTTTTCTTTTTTGTTTTGGTCTAGATTTTCCTTGTGAAGGTCCTGCTTCACTCTTCTTTTTCTCTGCACTATCTATAACAGTGCCTTTGTAGTGGCTTTTGTAGGTGATTTTGCTTTTTCTTCCCCTTGTTTTCCCTTTTGTGGCAGTGTGGTCGGTAGTTTCCTCCTTGTGCCATACTGTGGTGATTTTTTTTCTTTCTATCTCCTCTCTTACAAGGGTCTGGTGGGTCTTTGAATCCCTTATTTCAGATGATGGGGACCTTGTTTTTAATCTATCTGACCGCAACACGTCTTTCTCTTTTCGCTCCACTACTAGTAGTGAGTTAGAAATTTCTGTTATTATTGGAGGTTGTGGGTCCTTATTTATTCACCATTTTTTATGCAATTTCCCTTTTTTTTCTCAACATGCTCTTGTGCTTCTTGTTTACTTTTCTTGTCCATGAATTCCCTATATGTTCCAAATCCCTTGAGCCTTGGGATCCTTGGGTAGGGCTAACAATGCTCTGGCATTGGCTTCGATCAACTCATTGGACACTTTGTAGGGTAGCTACGGTATCCAAGACGTTCTGGACTCTTATCGCCTTCATATATACAAAAGCAGTGTCTACCGTGAATGTTATCTCATTTTGGTATTTCCTTACTATTTCATGGGAGATGCGGTCCTTTGCTTGCATTTCTCTTTGAAATTTTTTAAAGAATCCTTAGTACGGCTTGCATTTCTATTTGATTTTTTTTTAAAGAATCCCCATTTTAAACTTCCCTATAATTGGATACTTGTTGGAAACCCTTTATTTGTGTTGATTTGGGATGCTATTGTTTTCCCATTCGACCAAGAATATTTAGCAATAGCTGGCAACTTCTGCATAAAGTACAAGGCAAGGCACATGATAAGAGAACCATACCTAAAGGTGTACCACGTTTGCTTTGTCATGTCCAAATTCTCTAGAAGCTGCTCCCTTAATGTTTTGTAGAGATCAAACTCCTTTCCATTCACGACCATCTCATAGGTGGTGAGGATTGCGGTGCCGATATTTGGCTTCTCTCTATTTGCATAATATACTTTTTATGCTATCCCCATTGTGGCATACCACAGAACAAGGTTCGATATGTCCTTTACCACCAAATTTCTCCCATCTGAGGTTGCACCAATCAGCTTCATCACTTGCTCATTTTTAACCTTCTATGTTGGGAGCTCACCTCTGTCGCAAAGTCTTGTGACCACTTTGATAGCTTGCTTGGTAATTTGGTATGGTTGGTGAAGATAGATAAAGTTAGAATGAATGTGGCTCAGAATGATCCTCACCCAAGTGTGCTCTTCACAGAAAATGGGGAAGTCTTCCCATGTATCCAATTTTAGCTCTTCAACCCTCCGATATTGATGAAGATACTCACGCAACCCTATGCTCTTGTTCACCCTCGTGAGTGGCAGTCTCACTTATTCAAACTTATCATGATCAATTTTGTGAGGGTTGTGTGGATATACTTTCTGATATCCTTCACGTAGAGCACATTAGTAGGGATGTTTGAGAAGGCACTATCCTGATCAACCTCCATGGCCTTCCATGGGAATTTCTTGTACTTAGGGCGTGGGTTGTCCTTTGCTTCAACAAGTGTTGGAGTGGCCATTTCTACTTCAGCTCAAACCTTTCCCTTGTATCTCAAACCTAGCTCTTCCCCATGAAATCTCAACTCCAACTTGGTGTAGTTCTCCTTGTCATGTATAATCTTAACTCAACACAACTCTCCTCAGATGATGGTTTGCCTTTCTAGTTATATTATTTTGCACGCTTTGAATCAATTAGCTAATTTCTCAACTCACTCTAGTTCACAATTTTTGCTCAGCTCATCGTAGATGCTTATTGTTTTTTGGTAATATCATCTTTTGGTAACTTGTTCTGTTTGTTGTGTGTCTAGATATAAGATTGCAATGACAATTTTTTATTTCAATGCTCTCAACTACTCTTTTCCCTTTAATTTTACTATTACTCTTGCTTCCGATTTAATATGTGGACAATTGTCATAGTATGAAAATTAGGACTTATAAGTAATGTACAATAACATACAGTAAAATATGTATTTTACAAGTTACTTTTGTTTGTACCATCCTCAATTTGTATGGACTTTAACTCCTAATCTCCTACGTAGTAATGCTTTAACCATGCTCCATTTATGTAGCCATCCAATAATTCATCTTGTAAGGTTTTCAATTTGACAGCTCCTAATGGTGATATATCTGCAAGTTTATAAGGGTCTAACCACCACATCTTCAATTTTTGGGTTTCTTAAATCTACACCAATTTAGAAGGCTTTATTTCTGATGTTTCTATCATGCTAGGCCTTCCGATGCCTCGTTTCTTCAATCTGATTGTATGTGGCCATTAACCTCATCGCATCAAGTTTCTCCAACTCCACTAGTCTCTCCTTAATGGATTCATCCTCACTTAATCTCAATGTATTTGCGAATCTTAAGTTTGGGACCATATATTGTATAGATAAGGTGGCATCTGGTCCATATACTATTTGAGAAGGATAAAATTTTATCAATTTTTTGTAAGTGGTCTTGTAATCCCATATTGTAGCTGGTATTTTTACAGCCTAGTCTGTTGTGTTTTCATTGCACATTTTGGTCAATGTGGTGCCCAAAATTTTGTTAAAAGCCTCACTGGCTCAATTTGCCTGAAGATGGTATGGGCTGCTTCTATTATGTGGTATCAAAAAATTGTCTAGCAATTCCACAATTGTCTTGTTTACAAATGCTTTCCCTGATCACTAGTAATGCTCAATGGAAAGCCAAACTGCATAATGATGTTCTCATAAATGAATTTTATGGCAGTTTTGTAGTAGCCCACTCTAATTTTTTTTGAAATTTTTTCAATAGTAGAAGATGCAAATGCAATCCTTGCACTTTCTGATCCCCTAGATCTCGATGTGGGCAAGGTGAGAGCATGTAGTGTTCAAACAACACACTAACTGTATGAATGCACTGCTGGAAAATAAAAGGCGACATAGCTGACTAGAGCATACAGGTCGACCCAAATCTACACCTCTTTGGCGAACAAGTATGCTTGAATGTAGAAGCCACTGGCAGATTACAACAGGTCTGATCAAGCCAAATTGATTGATAGCAATGCAGACCCGATCAATGTCAAAATGGGCTGTACAATATGCAAATGCAGTTGGGTCTAACGGTGAACTGACTAGGACCTTCTTACAATTATAAAATGTAGACTACTTGCAGTCTTACCATCCAATTTTTACAATATGATCATAATGCAACTACTATATGGCAGATAACCATCTGGATTTACAATGAGTATGAAATATGAGCTACTGATAATTATATTGAAAGAACTAACAACAACACAATTGAAAATGATTCTAATCAGCCATATAACATCTTCTGCAGCAAAGATTAGTCCAAAAATAAGCAACTGAATGAATCAATATCAACTTTAGTTAGCATGGTCAATGCTAGGAAATGCAAAACACATGTAGAACTTTGATTGGATGCTGGAAATTGAAGGAGAATGCTGATTGAAGACTGAAAAACACTATCACTCTACACAACCTAGAAAATCAGAAATCTACGGCCCAAAAAAAACACCTAGTACAACTTCATAGAACATTGAAACAGCTGAAATCCATCCCCAAACTGTACGGCAGCCTTTTGCAATGGTACAACTGGTTAAAAACATTAGGAATCTTGCCCAAAACAACAATAATTCCTTCTAGCTTTCTCACGCCCCCTTCATACATGGTACAACTTGTCCTTCATGGTACGACCTCAAACATGGATTGTACGACCTACAAATGGTGATATAGGCAATAGAAATCAATACGATCTGCAACTAGGTGTATCGCCAACAAACTTAGAAAGGTACGGCCACGTTTTGGACTTTTATGGACTGTCTGTTGGCATTTCAATTCGCACCTCTGGAATGCAAGTTGGAAACGGACAGCTATGCACAGGTAAACTGCTCTCCTACTGGAAGGGGGAGTTCCCTTTTCGCTGATGTTCGCTAAAAAGATAAATAAATTAAATTTCGCCTATCTTCTTTTTGATTCTCAGCTGCGAGCACAAGGTTATAAAACTCTAAACGCTGCAGAAGAGGTTTTTTCCTTTTTAAAACTTCTACTACAACTAGGCTTAAACTAATGACGCTTTTAATCTCCTAAGTAAATTCAGAGCAAAGGGATTAAAAGTGGACAAGGAATGATTGTTTTAACACAAAAACTTACATAAACTTTTCCCAGATTCACATCACAAGACGCATTGTACTTTAATGATGAAAGCTGAAATAAAATTTAAATAAGTCACACATCTGACGACAAAACTTGATGATCTGAGGTAGAATATCAGAGCAAAGGCAGGCATGAGATTTCTATTCCAACATCACAAAGTCGATACAACTCCAGGACAACAATACTGTAGCAAAAGGCAGGCATACAACAAGCGATCAAACACTAGAGAACAGGTTACACAGAGTGAACAAACACTTGAAATAACAAAATCTGCAGGCTAGAATAGGCACAGCAAATTTGCTATCACAAAAGTAGCTCTATTACAATGGGCAAGGATGCCCTTATTTATACTAAAATCAAAGGAGTAGGGAACCCTAAAATCTCCTTGATTTGCCCTAACTTGCCAACTCGCAAGCTTTATTTCTATTCTAGGACAAAAATTACAATGAACAAATGCTTTAAAACAAAGAAAACTCCAACTAACACAGTGATTTCTTTTCTAAATATAGAATGGATGAGCTTAGGATGAAAGCAAATGCTTTAAAATAAAAAGCATTTGATTTAAAGCTGCTTTCTTTTGAAATGCATCCTCATCAACATTCTTGCTTTTTGGTGAGGTCATCCATTGATATTCTGGGAAACAATATCTTCTAAAAAGCGAGTGACCACATATTTGCCAGGAACACTGATACTCTCTAGAATGATATTCTAATTCTCTAACATATCTTGACCGTTGGCAACCATCTGAAGAAATTCATGAACTTCGCCCCCAGCCTTGTCAAACTTCACTGTCATTGCGGCAAAACGACCCATCTTGCCGGCATTGATATCATCATTAAAATTGTTGCGGATGAGAGTCTGGAACTCTGCTTGCACTTCCCTGAGATCATACAGGGTACCATCTTCTTTTTCATACGAACACGGGATCTGAGAAACAAAAGATCTCACAAACTTGAGAATATTGACCACCTTTTCTTTCCATTCAGTTAACTCTGAAATTACACTGTCATAAGTTTTTACTGTGAAAAGATATTGCGCTCTCCAAGTAGAAACTGTCTTTTTATCATCAGCTAAATCAACAGAATCATGTGCTATCTTCAAGTCAAAGATAATGATCTCAAACACCGGTCTATTTTCTGCCATAGTCTGCGGCAACCCCTGAATACCTTGGCGTAAATCATGAGCGTTATACTTTAATTGATAAAACTCTGAAAGTACAACTCTCCCTTTAGTCACAAATTCTTCCACCTAATTATTCATGTGCCTCCCATAAAGGACCAATTGATTGAATTGTCGCTGATCGGCTAGTGATTCCAGATTCGGAGGAAGTAGCAAATCAGCCTGTGATGCGCCATGGAAAAAGTTGGAAATATACTACCGCAGTTGCCTAACTTCAGCTTTGAGAGCTGTTTGTCTTCTCCATCTTTCAACACCCTTTCCTTCAAACTATCCGCTGCAACCTCGAAGAGATTTACATCCGTATGTCGGGTACTCCTACCAAGGTTAGCTTTGACAACCTTGAAGTTATCAATCTCAATATCATCAGCACTTCTATCTTCTGGCGGTGTTGCAGTTTCAAGGATTATCTCTCCATCTGCATTCTTCTCAATGCGAACCTGCTTCTTCAGCTTCTTGTCTGGTGTGTTTTGGTAGACGCTTTTAAGCTCTGTTAAATCTAGCTGATATGAGGGCTTTCTCCTCTTCCTTCCCAGAATGTTTTCAATCTAGGATGAGCCATACTCTCTCGGAAACTCGGTTCTAACCTCATCAGCGTCTGATGAACCAATATGTGCATCAGAGTTACGAACCGACAAATCTGGCTCTAAATCTATGTGGATAGGAGAAGTGCTCGGTGAAGGAGGAGAGACATGATCTGAAGGTAATGCTTCAACTTGCGGCGTTGGTTCAACAGGGACTTCTGATTCAACTGTTGGTTGTTCCTGCTGGACATGAGCTAGAGACTCATCCTTTTTTCTCTTTAACTTAGCCATTTTTGTTCCTTCTGGAAGAACACTCATAGCTTTAACCCTTCGTTTTGGTTTGGAAGTGGAAGGCTCTGATGGTTGTACAACTGCTGGCTCTACTACCGGAATATCATCCTTCCGCTTATTCCTTCAAGAATATCAAACTGTTTTTAACAACTCGACTCATTCTTTCTTCAATGGAAGTGTTCTCTTTTACTGACCAATTAACTGGTGGCAACGGTTGTTTCTCAACTTGGTCTCTAAAATACGTGAGAAGTAGAACTTCACCATTTTCTGTCAAACCCTCTACATCTTCCGATAGGATATGAGACATCTGTTGAAGAGTAAACCTGCTGTAACTGCGTTCTCGCACTTCAAACTCATCAGCACAATTAGCCCAGAAGTCTTCAACTGCATGCGTATGCGCACAATTTTGATCAAGGTGATGCAAAAACACCACGAGGATCATATGAAGACCTCCTGTCGAAAAATTTGAGACCATATTTGGATGATTTATTACCAATTACCTTGGCATCTACTCCAGATTTGCATCTATAAATACTCATCCCAATTGGAAAATTGAAAGCTGCCTTGCGTCTGCTACGCAAAAATGTATGAACTTCATAGGCTTGCCTCAAAAATTCCATAAATGCTATTTCATCTGTAGGATATCTCAGCAACATGGCTGGCTCTCCTGAGAAGCCATATACTCTGATGTAGGAAAAAGTGGGAAATTGGATAAACCAATCAGCCTATTCTGCCATTGCTATTCTAGCATCTGCTAAAAACCGTATATGCAACTCATTATCCATATCTCGCACTGCATGCATCAGGAATGCATCATTTACCCGCTTGTAATGTCGTTCAACTTGAGAAATTTCTAACTGCGGGAAATGGTGATAAACATGCTGAATATCCAAGGTTCCAACAACATTCAAACCTCTGAATTGACCCTGAAAAGCCATCAAATACACAAGGTATGACATCATGTGGAATTTATGAGCCCTTTGAAAATCAAGTATTTGTTGGTGGAGACTATCACTGATGAGTGTCAACCAGTCATAGAATTCGGTTCCGTCAACAATCTGGGACATGATAGAAAACATCCAAGGCTCGAACTTGTTAACATTTGCTTGACCCGTGATTCGGCTTAGCAAAGTAATCATTATTGCATGGTCCTCCTTGAATTCTCCACGTCCAACATTCTTTGGCATAACGTTCTGCTTCTCTTTTAACCACCTCTGACCAATCTTTTTCCGGTATTTTTCTTTATCATTGTTCCAAACCCTCTTGCATTCTTCAATTGAAACAGTTAAGTTTTCTCTCCAAACTAGTATTGTAAAACACTTCTTAATGTCATTCGGCCTCAGGCTACAGAGCACACGTCCATCTCTTGATTGGATTTCTCTTGTGACCGAATTGTAATGCATCATGCAAGCAATTACAAATTCGATACTTTGCACTGTGATGGGGAAAGATGCTGCTGGAACCAAACCGGAGTGTCCTAGATTCCTGATAGCATTATTTCCTGCATCCTCCAAAGAATGTAAATTGATCACTGGAAGTACTTTATGCAAGTCTGTTTCACAAGTTCTCAGGTAATCGTGAACCAACGACGTTTTGGGCCTGATTTGTGTTGGAGAGTATTGCATACTGAAAGATTTGAAAATTGACTGTGAACACGCCTATGTCAGAAAAATCTTGGACAAATGGCTGAAAATTACTTGTTGATTTTTAGAAAAAAAAACAAAGTGTGAGCAAAAAAGCTGACACATGGGTTTTGTAGGCAATTATGTTTTGAAGCAACCCAGAACGTTGGATTTTGAAAAAGCGGCAAAAAAGTAGATTCCCGAAAAAAGCAAAACTAATAATCTTCAAGAGGATGATATTCTGGATGGACCCATCTCGATAAAAACTGAAAAAGCTTCGGTCCAATTTCTGAAAACGATCCCCTAGAAGAAAGGACCCTGAAAAAGCGAGCCTCCCTGCTTCCTCAACCCGAAACTATGAAGAACGCTGAAAAAACACTTCGTTTGGGTCTTCGAATCTTTGTTGAAAGAAAAATAAAAATCCTTCCTCTGAATGCAACCTGCAAAAGATAATGAAATAAAGAAGCCAAATGCTTGTCTTTATAAATCTTTAGGGCGAAAAAACAATTTTATTTGTGAAAGAATAAAACTTGGATCTCATCCATGAAGAAAGCAACTTTTAAAGCACAAATCTAAGTGGATGTCTTCGAATAGGAAGAATCCCTATTTTGTAGCTGCCTATGGCTTCATGTGTAAGATGACGAAAAATATCTTCTTTTGATGATGTCATCGAACACGCGAGTTGACAAAAGTGTTAGCCAATTTTTTTTGTTTTCGACACTTCTGCACTCGTTTTGACTCAAGTATGGCTTGTCTTCGACTTCAACAAGATGGCAAAATGTCACTGTTGACTAAAAACGCTGACTGATCTTGACATTTTGGAGACCTATCAACTGTGATTCCATCCCCAGCCTTAGACAGATGATTAGACATCGTTCAACTGTGAATCCGACTTATGGAAACGGCCACCGGGCAAAGATCGGGAAAAATGGCTATCAAAAAACACTGCATACCATGAAAAATTCAATCTCTGGTGAATCTGGGCGCCCCTAGCCACCAAGGGCTCATGACTTCTCATGCCTTAGTCATTTTTCCGAAAATTTCAACTTTTTCAACTTTTTGATCTGCGTGCGCGTTCCGGTGGCTGTGGACCCCTATTTGGCTGTCGATTTCTATTTGCTGGGACAAAACTGAGTCTGATGATCTAGCAGATAGGCAAGCCTGATGAAAACTGAGCTGACTATTCTCTCTATCTGCCTCGGGAAACGTGCCAAATTGATCTGCTCTGAACCAGACTGGGCTGAAGGAGGGGGATTCTCAAAAATAAACTAAGTCTAGTGAGACTGGGCACCCCAAGCCTCTTGGGACGCTTGGTTTTCTGTGCCTTCGAAAAATTTCTAAAAATTTCAATTTTCATGCCATTTCTCGTTTTCCGTGCCAACAACCTTTGTTTGATCTTCGTTTTCGGCCATCTGGGTGACTACTGAGGCGGAACGGATGATGATCTGAGTAGCCTGAACATATCTATGATGAAATCCCAGCTTTTACTGACGTTTGACTAAGTTTGACCAGGTTTGACCAACCGGGAACGAGCAGACGGAGGCATTTTTGACGTTTCTCAAAAAACGTGAAAAAAATTGAACACTGGAGAAGTTGGGCGCCCCTAGCCTCCAGGGGCACTTGGTTTCTTCAGACTTAACCATTTTCTTGATTTTCAACTCTCGTTTGCAACTTGCTCCGTTTTGCGTGTCGGCAGCCGCTTCCTGATGTTGATTTCGACGATTTTGCCAATCAACTGCCACTGGATGGTGAATGAACTGGATAGCCTGGGTACATATGATGAGTTTTCTAGCTTTTCAGGATCTGATGACCAAAATGACAGCTTTTACGCCCACTGGAACGGATTAACAGACACTCTTCTCGCATTTTCTCGAAAAACGCAAAAAATTTCTAACAGTGGTGGGACTAGGCGCCCCAAGCCTCCTGGGGCGCTTGAAATCTTCAGACTTAGTCAAATTTCGTGATTTGCAACTTTTCTCCTCACCTCGAATCCATCCTACTCCGTTTTGCGTGCTTTGTTGAGTCGATGATTGTTCGTCAGTTCTACGTCATTGGAACAACGTTGAAAACTCAAAAATGAGCTCTGGCAGATGAACTTCCTCCATTGATGACTTCAGAGCTCATCCTTCGCCTTTCGAAAAAGCAGAAATGACCCAGTAGAGAAAACTTGACCTTTTGCAGATTCCGTCTTGTTGATGGTTGTTTTTCGACAAGTCAACAATAGGGTGAAATACTAGGTATCTGACCCTCTCTTGAGCAAAGCCTCTCGGATGCTGAACTAAGTGATCAAACGAGATAACTCCAAGGTTCCTTCTAATAACGTTTTAATTTCAGTAAGAGACAGCTCAATGATTTAAGTATGATTCTGCTGTTAATCAACAAAGGGACTTACACAATTGTTCATGTAACTTGTTGTTTCAAAGACTCTGGAAGTGAACACTAGGGAATCTAAGTACTGCAACTGACGCGTATGATTTAGCAATGGACGTTCTGATCCTAAATCTAACTGATTGGTAAAAAAAAGGCAAAAGATATAGGGTTGAGAAATACTAATCTAATCCTAAATGGAAGGACGTTTACTGCTTAGAGTGAAGTCGAACCAAATCTTGTTTCGCCAAGATAAAACAACTACACAAGAGAGGTGCTATCTTCAAAGGTATGCAAGATGTTTAAATCAATTATGCTCATGAAAATTCAACAGGCATAAAGATCGAATTGACGCTCAATTGTAAAGACTTCACTACAAGGCAATAAAACAACCTTTCACTAACTAACTTATACTTAAAAAGAAAACTTGCAACTTAACTTAATGTTCGTGTGAAAATTGAAACCATGCAAACACTCAGAAATATAAATAGAATCACCAAATCAATGAGTCCTTTATTATCTCAGAGAGCTCTTACAACAATTTCAGAATTTCCAACCCGTTCCAAATGAGAGCAATGAGAGCTCTTTTATAGTCCTCAAAGGAGAGAAGGGTCAAGATTGATCGGCGAAATCAGCGGATCAGATCAAGCCACATCACAAGTAGTTACAACAAACTATACTTTATTAAATGAATGAGGTTAACTTTATTAAATATAGGAGGTTACTCATATTAAATGAAAGAAGTCATGAAAGAGAGAACAAAGGCACGCTTTCCAAGAGGATAAGGAAGCCACATCATCAAGGCGAGTACTATGTAGTAGTACTATGAGATACAACGAATCTGGACACAATTTGAATAATATCTTCCATTGGTACACCTGTCGCTGCCTTAATGGATCCTTCTGCCACTGCTACATCTGCCTCATAGACGCCAAGTGTCTTCTCCCAGTCGTTTATCCAAGACTTATTTTCCCCAAGACGATATGCAAGTGTGAATATACTATCTAGTTGACCTTCATCAAGTCCATCATATTGAAAGTAGAATGCCTTAACTTGTTGCTTCATGTTCTCAATAGTAACTGTCATGTCCCCTCTTTAGCGCTGTCTAGCAGAGACATGAGAGTTGACCTATCATCCGGGTTCCCGTAGGTCAGCAGCGTGGTTAGGGGACCTATCCAGAGGCAGTGTAGCTTGGCACAGAGCTTTACAGGCCTTTCCAGTCAGTTTTTGACAGTTTCCTATTTTTTAGGAAGGGTTCCTATTTTTTAGGGTTTGACCGAGAGTTGACCAGGAGGCATCAGGGGACCTCCAGGAGCATTTTTGGAGTTTTGGTCAAATTCCTATTTTTTAGGAGGTATCCCTACATTTTAGGGAGGCACTGTCAGTTGGCATGACACGTGGCGACATCACCAGTAGCGTGGGCTTCAGAAGTTCTCAGTTCAGGATGGCCAGGTGATGGATTTGGAATAATTATTGAATATTAAAGTGTGGCTTTAATATTTAATAAAAATAAATAAAATAAAGTGAATAACATGTCACTTTATATTAATAAGTTATTAAAAAGTCCCCCACCTAGTTGACACAACGTTGTGTTTAAAAAGTGGGCTTTTAATAATGAAGTTGGGCCCTCAACTTGGGCGCCCAACTTGGGAAGACTTCATTAATAAAAGGATCTTTTAAAGATTCTTAATTTTGATCCCTTTTGGAACCCTAAAGTGGACGCCCACTTTGGGAAGTGCATAAAGTGACTTTGAAGTGCTATTTGGATCTATCTTTTGCATATCTTTTGAAGCTTCATGGCAGCTCTGAACTCTGTGGAAGGGGGCAGCAGCATTCAGACTCTTGGGAACGAAAACTCTCAAGGATTTTGGTGAATTGGACGATAACCCAGTTCTTGTTTGTGGGAGGCCTACTCTGGGTCTTCATTTGTGCATCATTGGACAGATTCCAGGGCATGTTATTGCAGATCTAAGCTTGCAGCAGTGCTAAATCAGCTTTATTCTTCAGATCCTTCATTCTCAGTTGCATGTATAGCCTCTTCTAGGCCAATATTGCCTTTGTATGCAAGTAGGGTTGCAAACCAGGCTTCCATTGAATATTAAAATACAGATCTGATGGGTATGTGCCTCAATTTCTCATGTGTTATCTTTCTATCAGTTATTATTTATTTTTAGTCCATTTTATTTGAGATTGCAGCTGTATGTATTTCTATTTGCCATCTTGGCAAATACACATCTCAAGAAAATTGAAACCCCTTCTGCATCTCCTCTCTAGTCTGAAAGAAAACAAAAAAAAAATAATAAAAAAATCATAAAACAAATTAAATCACAAAAAACAGCACTTCATTTCAGCAACAGCACTTCATTTCAGCAAAGGGATCCATCAGGGATCTTTCAGTGGTATCAGAGCCTTTGACCTGCCAGCCTGTGGGGTTTAGAGATTTGCTTTCTATGCATACAGACAGGTATTACACACGCAGGACAGCCCAAAACGAGCTTGGGATTGGTACAGCAGAGGAACCAGTAATGGCTGAAGAACAGAGAAATGCCAGGAGAGATCAGGATGAGGAAGAGAGAGAGATGATGAGAACCCTCATCAACACTCAACCTAGGATTGCTCAGACCCTTGACAGGATACAGGATGCCTTGGAACGATTGGAGTTAGATAGAGGCAGACGGAGCAGATCAGTATCAGTGGCGGGAAGCCAGCATAGTCACAGGTCACACGCATCCGCTAGGAGTTCCCATCATTCCCCTAGGCGTGGACAGGCCAGGGATAGACCCTTACTTCCTCAGTTTGCACCAGGTGAACGACCAGCACAGATAGAGCCACCAGAGGTGGAATTTCAGGACTCGGTCATGGCGGCTACAGCTGAGTGGCGAGCCTTACCCCCTGAGGTCCGGGATGTCTTTCCTTTTCCACAGTATTGTGCACAGCGCAGAGATTCTACCAGGTTTAGAGGAGACCGAGGCACTAGACCACAGCAGCAGAACTATGACCTCAGTAGAGCTACTGGGAAGATCACGTTGGCCACATATGCTGGTACGGGTAGTACGAGTGCACGTGCTTGGGTGCACAAGCTGGACATATATTTATCCTTGAGACCCATGCCTGAGCGTGAGGCTATCTAGTTTGCTGTCTTACATTTAGATGGGGTTGCCTATGATTGGTGGCATCATGGACTGGTCACCCAGGATCATGCCTTGATTCATTCCTATGCAGAGTTCACTGAACGACTCATTACCCGGTTTGACCGTAAGGACACAGAACTCTACTATAGGGAGTTGGCACATCTTAGACAAACAGGACATGCTGAAGCTTATGTTAATGAGTTCCAGCGTATTGCAGTTATGGTACCTGATATGCCCCAGAGGCGTAGCGTGATGTTATTCATTGAGGGGTTACAGGATAGGCTTAAGGGATTGGTACGTGCCTTCCAGCCGGCCACTCTTAAGGATGCCATTGATGTGACCTTGAGATTGGACACCACTCCCACTTATCAGTCGGATAAGAGGCCATTCAGGGAATCACGGCCTTTTCAGAAGGCCAATACTCCACAGTTCAGAGATGGACAGTCAGCTAGACCTCCTAGGATGGATCAAGAGTCACGGAATGATTTGAGGAGGAAGAAATTATGCTTCTCCTGCAAGGAGCCTTGGGAGCCCGGACACCGCTGTATGGGTAAGGGCAGAGTTCACTTGGTTGAGGTCACATCTGAGCTTGGGGATGAGGAGATACCAGACACCGACATTGAGGACAGCCCTGAGGAGGTTATTCAGGAGCGACCCCAGCTAGAGATAGACATCCCTGATTCATCGGCGGCAGCCAAAGTGACTATGGCTACCCTATCCAGTTATCCCAGGTTCCATGCCTTTCGGTTAAAAGGAACCTTACAGGGACAGCGAGTCATGAGTTTGGTTGACACAGGAGCCACGCACAATTTTATTGATCAGAAATTGGTGGAGAGGCGTGGATTACAGTCTGAGGTGTTCGAGGGTTTTGGAGTTAAGGTTGCAGATGGTGCAGTGTTGGGTTGTACTCGGAGGGTCTCACAGCTCAGCATTCAGATGGGTGATTTTACTTTGACGGATGACTTTTATATCCTACCCTTAGAGGATTATGATGTGATTTTGGGTATGCAGTGGTTACAGGGTATTGGGAGATATATTATTGATCACCACCGCATGCAGTTAGAGTTCCTATCTGGCGGGAAGAAGGTGATCTTGAGGGCAGCCTCTGACGGTGGACCCAAGGAGGTATCTTCTCGCAGGATGGAGTCTATTATCAGACATGATGATGTGCTCTGGGCCACACGTTGTTTTGTGAAATCCAAGACACCCACTCCTCAGGATGCTAGAGCATTTCATGTTGACATACAGACAGTGATGGATCGGCATGGCCGAGTATTTGGTGACATACCTCCTGGTGTACCCCCGGATAGAGGGTTTGAGCATGGGATAGAGATGGAGGATGGAGCTAAGCCAGTGATCACCACCCCGTATCGTCATCCTAGAGCATACAAGGATGAGATTGAGAAGACTATTCATGAGCTGTTAGATATGGGTTTCATTCGCCCCAGTTCTAGCCCCTTTGCTTCTTCTGTAGTACTGGTTAAGAAGAAGGATGGGACCCTACGGATGTGTATAGATTACAGGGCCTTGAACAAGAAGACAATCAAGAACAGATACCCTATTCCGCGCATTGATGAGTTGTTGGACGAGCTTCATGGAGCCATCTACTTCTCTAAGATTGATCTTCGTTCAGGCTATCATCAGATTCGTGTACGAGCAGAGGATGTACACAAGACCGCCTTCCGTTGTCACTATGGGCATTATGAGTTTCTGGTGATGCCTTTTGGCCTTACCAATGCTCCAGCCACCTTCCAGTCATGTATGAACCATCTCTTCAACAAGCAGTTGAGGAAATCAGTTCTAGTGTTCTTTGACGATATTCTGATCTACAGTCGTACTTGGGAGGACCATCTCAGACATGTTGAGGAGGTACTTAGCATCATGGAGAGTCAGTCTCTATTTGCTAAGTTGTCCAAATGTGAGTTTGGACTTAGAGAGGTCCTATATCTGGGTCATGTGATTAGTGCTGATGGGGTGAAGGTGCACGAGGAGAAGATTCAGGCAATTAGAGATTGGCCACACCCTCGGAACATTACTGAGTTACGGGGTTTCCTTGGTCTATGTGCTTATTACAGGCGATTTGTGAGGGGTTTCTCTCAATTGGCAGCTCCCTTGACAGACCTCACAAAGAAAGGGGCTTTTAGATGGACAGAGCAGGCACAGGGAGTCTTTGACAGGCTCAAGGAGGTTATGAGTACTTGCCCAGTTTTAGCACTTCCCGACTTCTCGCAGCCCTTTGTACTTGAGTGTGATGCTTCCGGTTTGGGCATAGGAGCGGTTTTGATGCAGAACCGACACCCCATTGCTTTTGAGAGTCGGAAGCTGCGGGATAATGAGAGGTTGTATTCTACATATGATAAGGAAATGTTGGCTATTATGCACGCATTAGCCAAGTTCAGACAGTATCTTGTTGGCAGCAAATTCGTGGTAAGAACAGACCACAACAGTCTGAAATATTTCCTTGATCAGACAGAGCTCAATGATCGTCAGCAAAAATGGGTGAGCAAGATTCAGGCTTATGATTTTGACATCGAATTCATAAAGGGGAAGAATAATACTGTGGCTGATGCACTTTCTAGAAAACCATCACTTGCTGCCCTATGTTCACTGAGCGAGATTTCAGCAGATTGGAAGGCTCAACTTTTAGTTGAGTACTCCAAAAATCAGCATGCTTGTGAGGTCATGGATGGTTTGGTGTTGGATGATAGGTACACTGTGGTAGATGAAGTCATCTACTACAAGGGCAGGGTGTATCTGGTTCCTGGTTCTCAGTTGAAGGAACAAATTATGCATGCTTATCATGATACTCCGACAGCAGGGCACCCAGGTTATGGTAAGACCTACAGGGCGGTTCGAGAGAGATTCTCTTGGAAGGGTCTCAAAGCTGATATCTTACGTCATGTTCGTGAGTGTTTGACGTGCCAGCAGAATAAGTCTGAGCATACTTTCCCTGCTGGTTTATTACAGCCGTTACCTATACCGGAGCAGAAGTGGTCAGGGATCTCCATGGATTTCATTACAGGTCTTCCTCGGGTGCAGGGGAAAGACTTATCTATGTTGTAGTAGACAGGTTGACTAAATACGCCCACTTCTTTCCTATTGCAGCTGATTTCACAGCATCTCAGGTGGCGGAGTTATTTTTCAGAGAGATATTCAGGCTCCACGGTCTTCCCAAGACCATAGTGAGTGACAGGGATAGTAGGTTCATGAGTTCTTTCTGGCAAGAACTTTTCAGGCTCACAGGTACGGAGTTGACACCCAGTACCAGCTACCACCCACAGACAGATGGGCAGACCGAGATTGTTAATAAGTGGGTTGAGGGGTATTTGCGCAGCTATGTGTCAGGACAGCAGAAGGCATGGGTGCGTTGGCTATATCTAGGAGAGTATTGCTATAATACTACACACCATATGTCTATTGCTATGACACCTTTTAGAGCCCTCTATGGTTACGAGGCATTATCTTTTGTTGATTTGGCTGTAAGTGACAGCAGGGTGCCCTTGGCACAGGATTGGTTACAGGAGAACCAGGACATCATGAGATCTCTCAGGGAGAATCTTCAGCAGGCACAGAATCAGCAGAAGGTCTACGCTGATCGGCATAGGACTGAGAGAGTATTTGAGGTGGATGACATGGTTTTCCTGCGGTTGCAGCCTTACCGACAGAGTACCCTTAAAGGGGGTGGAGCTGAGAAGCTCAAGCCTCGCTTCTACGGACCATATCGGATTCTCAGGCGTGTGGGAGAGGTTGCTTATGAGATTGAGTTACCACCTGAGAGTCGGATTCATAATGTGTTCCATGTATCTTGCCTGAAAAAGGCACTGGGGCAACATATTGTAGCATCACCCGATTTACCTCCCTTGGATGAGGAAGGTAAGCTGACTCTGGTTCCTGAGGAGATCTTGGAGGAGAGGGAACGACGGCTGAGAAGTAGGGTGATTCGGGAGTACTTGATTCTTTGGAGGGGACTCCCTATAGAGGACGCCACTTGGGAGGGAGAGTCCATTTTACAGCATCCGACCTTGCAGTTGCTTGTGGGCAAGCATCTTCGAGAGGGGAGGACTGTCATGTCCCCTCTTTAGCGCTGTCTAGCAGAGACATGAGAGTTGACCTATCATCCGGGTTCCCGTAGGTCAGCAGCGTGGTTAGGGGACCTATCCAGAGGCAGTGTAGCTTGGCACAGAGCTTTACAGGCCTTTCCAGTCAGTTTTTGACAGTTTCCTATTTTTTAGGAAGGGTTCCTATTTTTTAGGGTTTGACCGAGAGTTGACCAGGAGGCATCAGGGGACCTCCAGGAGCATTTTTGGAGTTTTGGTCAAATTCCTATTTTTTAGGAGGTATCCCTACATTTTAGGGAGGCACTGTCAGTTGGCATGACACGTGGCGACATCACCAGTAGCGTGGGCTTCAGAAGTTCTCAGTTCAGGATGGCCAGGTGATGGATTTGGAATAATTATTGAATATTAAAGTGTGGCTTTAATATTTAATAAAAATAAATAAAATAAAGTGAATAACATGTCACTTTATATTAATAAGTTATTAAAAAGTCCCCCACCTAGTTGACACAACGTTGTGTTTAAAAAGTGGGCTTTTAATAATGAAGTTGGGCCCTCAACTTGGGCGCCCAACTTGGGAAGACTTCATTAATAAAAGGATCTTTTAAAGATTCTTAATTTTGATCCCTTTTGGAACCCTAAAGTGGACGCCCACTTTGGGAAGTGCATAAAGTGACTTTGAAGTGCTATTTGGATCTATCTTTTGCATATCTTTTGAAGCTTCATGGCAGCTCTGAACTCTGTGGAAGGGGGCAGCAGCATTCAGACTCTTGGGAACGAAAACTCTCAAGGATTTTGGTGAATTGGACGATAACCCAGTTCTTGTTTGTGGGAGGCCTACTCTGGGTCTTCATTTGTGCATCATTGGACAGATTCCAGGGCATGTTATTGCAGATCTAAGCTTGCAGCAGTGCTAAATCAGCTTTATTCTTCAGATCCTTCATTCTCAGTTGCATGTATAGCCTCTTCTAGGCCAATATTGCCTTTGTATGCAAGTAGGGTTGCAAACCAGGCTTCCATTGAATATTAAAATACAGATCTGATGGGTATGTGCCTCAATTTCTCATGTGTTATCTTTCTATCAGTTATTATTTATTTTTAGTCCATTTTATTTGAGATTGCAGCTGTATGTATTTCTATTTGCCATCTTGGCAAATACACATCTCAAGAAAATTGAAACCCCTTCTGCATCTCCTCTCTAGTCTGAAAGAAAACAAAAAAAAAATAATAAAAAAATCATAAAACAAATTAAATCACAAAAAACAGCACTTCATTTCAGCAACAGCACTTCATTTCAGCAAAGGGATCCATCAGGGATCTTTCAGTAACATTTCCATAAGGATTACAAATCTTTGTCAAAGCAGTGTATATATGATTTTCTGTTCTTAGAAGAACACTTCTTATCCTGGACATATCTACTTCAATCTTATCAACTAGTTGCCCCTTGTTGTGAAAGGAGAAATACCAAGTGACGAAGTCATGTGGAGTATCTTTGTCAATCACTTTATTATGAACTAAATCTTCTACTGGAGCATCCATTAAACTTTTGAGTTGTGGCATATATTGCTCTTTGATTGGTTTGAACTCAGCACAACTTCCCAATAAAGCTTGGACTCGACCTTGGAGTTTAATGACTCTGTCATACACTTGCACAATTTCTTCAAGGTAAATATAGGCCTTGTCTTCTGTCTTTTCTATCCATCCCTTCATCATCTGAGATGAAGTTCTCATGTCCTCAACTTGGGATACTGTTTCCTGTGGAAGAATGGAAGGAGGAATTGCAGTAGCTTCCTTCTGTTGAATAGGCTGCATGACCTGTTGGATGTAATGCTTCAATGTACTAAAATCTTGTTCAACTTTCATCCTTGCTTCTCTTTCTTGTTTCAACATGCTTCTCACATTATTCACTGCATCTTGTAGTTCCTCCTCGACTTGTTCCCTTGTGATTGGACCCATGCCCAAGGTAGTCATATTGTAATCCTCAGGTGCCATGTTTTCTAACTCCTTGTCATTTCTAGGAACAGCTATGTGGACCTCTCTGTTTCCAGCAGAATCTTGAGTGATTTTAGAAAGGATTGTTGCTTTCTTCTTCTGATTACTCTTTTGTACATTTACAAGCAATTCCTCAACTGCAGTAGGCTGATAAGTCTCTACAATTGTACTTTCTTCAATCCTTTGTCTCAACCAAGGTGGGAAAGTAGAAAGATCTCGTTGTCCATGATCGTGATTATGTTGAACACGAGCTACTTCTTCATCAGATTCAGCTTGTCCTACTTCATCCTGACCAAGATCATCATTCTCTTCTATTATGACAGTGGGGCTTGATTGGATTTCTTCTGATGGAATCAAGGCAACTTCTTCTATTACTTCTATCTCTTGTATTGGATTTTGAACAATTGAAACACCTTCTTGTGGATTAGATGAAGTAGAGGGATTATTCTTTTTCTGAGGTCTTCGGCTTGATTCCCCTTGGTCTTGACTAGGTCTTTTCCTCTTTCTAGCTGAATTATTGCTTTGATCATTCCCACTATGTTGTGGTTGGCTATGTGTACTATGCTGCTTTGGTTCTCCTTCATCCATCTTATTGTAAGTGAGAACTTGACTTTCAGCACTCATTTCCTGCAATAGTTGATTGATACACACTTGTGTCATGGCTAAGACCGGCTTTATCAAATCTTCTTCGGATGCATCTCTCTTTGACCAATCAATTGTGTAAGGCAAATCCTTTATCTTGTCAAATTCATCTATTAGCAAAGTATCATCCTCGGTGAACTGGTCTGGAATCCTGAATACTTTGGTGGCTCTGACTAAATCCCAGTCGAGTCTCGAACTTTGAAGTGTTCGGAGATCATCTTCATCTTGAGCACTGGCCCAGTGGTCTTCCAACTGCTTGATATGTTTGAATTCTCTGTTGTATTTCCAGCAAACTTGGAAAGGGTCAAAGTTAGGCCTCTTGGTGCCATGAGTTTGCAAATGATAAGCCTGTAGCTCTATTTCAGAATACTCAGCTGCTGATAAAGATGGACACTCCAGATTTTGTCCAAGACGAAGTGGAAATTGGATTCCTCCTTTCTTCTTCAACTTCTGCAACCTGATGAGTTCTAGGAGTTGTCTTGTAACTTCTAACATCACCATCCTGTTGGTTGGATACCTTGGCAATCTGTATGGATATGATGTGAATCCTTGGATCCTTAGGTAAGTGTACCTTTCATGTTGAGTATACCAGTGTCCATATGCTGAAATGAATTCTCTCGCTGCATTAGACAATCTTTTATGAAATTCTCCCCTCAGTTTCTTCATTATGAACATAGCAAATGCATCATTAAACCTTGTATAATGATTAATACTCTTGAGGTGCAACTGAGGATAACATTGATGTGACAAGTATTTGTTAAGTCCAATGCCGACTTCTCCTTTTTTGGACAAACCTGAGTAGACTTCATTTCTGGCAAGAAGGTACACTATATAGGAACTCATATAACAAGTCTTAGTCTTAGCAAAATTGAGGAACTGCTCATGTATACTCTGACTGATAAGTCCAGCCCAATCAATCATTTTCCCTTTGAGAACTGACTTGATGAAAGAGTACATCCAAGGCTGAAAGGTAGCAGATTGAGGCATTCCTGTCATTCTGTTCAGAAACATGATCAAATATCCAATTTCGGGATGAAAATCTGACTTATGGAACTGTGGAGGATTACTCATATTGAACTTCATGGCTGGATTGGCCATCCACTCTCTCCTTATCTCTTGTAACTTTATCTTGGTGTCGACATCATACTCCTGCTGGCCTTGTTGTATTGAGATACTGATCATCCTCTCCTTGGTTGGAATGTTGAAAGTCTCTTCAACTGCTTCCCTTCGCAAATAGGCCAGTATCGTTCCATCCTTGGCTATGATTTGCCTTGTATTTACATCATACTTTTTGACACATTCGATGATCATCTCCGGACACGGCAAAGCTGGCGGAAAACAAGCAGCTTCAATGGCTCCACTCCTCATGATGGCTCGAGCGAGGCTTCCTCCGTTGGGTTCTTCAAGGACTGACTTGATATCTTCCAAGTTGCTGCTTCCCATATTCGTGTCGCTTACATTCGTCCACCTTGAGACGAGCTTTGATTCAGGAATCTTCCCTTTGGCATCCATCCGGATCTTGGCTTGTCGCTCCTTGGAAGTCATTGCCATTATTCTGCAGACTTGACACGAATAAGTGATTGCAAACAAAATCTAAATTTTACTTCAGCAACTTTAGTGGATTAAATTATGAATTTTTTCTTTATAATTATGAAATATTACTATTAAATTTAGAAAATTTATGAAAAATCATAAAAATCCACTTATCCTTCAAGAATTTTATCAATATTTAAACAATTTCAAGGCATCTAATGAAAGAAAAATAAGAAAATCAGATCAGAAAAAACTCAGATCAGACTTACTTGATGAGCTGTTTTGTATTTGATACCTTGGAATTTGATCCACCACTTGGCAAAATTTGATAAAATCAAATTTATACTTGTAAAATCAACTTCTTGTTGCTGCTCCTTGAAGAAAATTCTGCTCTTGGAGAACAAATCTGCTCTTGAAAATAAATCAAATGAAAAAGAAATGAGGCACATATATATAATTTACTTTAAAAAACCTTCCTTCTCTCTAGGCCGACCTCATGCACAAACATTTAATTTAGTTTTGATCTTTATTAAATGAATGCAATTTCACGTTTTCCGAAGGCAACGATCATTAAATGTTTGTAACTTCTCCTTGTTGGACGCATTGGATAAAGGTGTGATAATCTTTTTCTTGTTGTTGGACGTATTTCTCCTTCAAGCGCATGGGATGAGGAATTCGAATCCTCTTTGCATTTCGCATTAGTTGAGGTCTTAAAATCCTGTAGATTTCGCATTAGTTTGAACTCGTTTTCATTTGCTCAATGAGATGGCGCATTGAATGGAGGGTAGAGAGTCTTCTCAAGGTTTTCGCATTAGATGAAGTTTGTAATTCCTCTTCATATTTCGCCTTAGATGGCATAATGGAGTCTCCTTCTTTGGAATGTCATGATCTTCTTCAGAATCCTTTTATCTTGCTGTCTTGAAACTCTAACACTTGCTTTCAGTATTTCGCACTAGATAGTCTCTTGATGGTCCTCCTTTCATGCTTCGCATTAGATAGAGGATTAGAACCCTCTGGCATTTAAGTCGCACTAGATCAAGTTTAAAGAATCTTCAAGTGATTTCGCATTGGTCCAAGGTATAGAATTCCTCTCAAACATTTCGCATCGCATGAAGAATCGGAATCCTCTTGACACTTGGCGCTTTGGCTGAAAGATTGGATTCTTCTTGATATTTCGCATTGCATGAAGGATCGGAATCCTCTTAGTGCTTGGCGCATTAGATCATTAATTATGGAGCATTTGATAGGTAACATGAAGTCTTCAAGTCTTTTGAACTTCTAGATAGAACTTTAGGATCTCACTTTTTAGTATGGCGCATTGGATGGAGGACTAGAATCCTCGGGAATTGGCGCATCACTTAAATAATTTGATTTCTCCTTACATATGGCGCATTAGTTGGAATTTCGTTGTCTTCATGTAGGTAGCGCACTAGATGGGTAGCAAGATTTCCTTAAAGGAGTGGCGCATTGGTTGGGTAATTTGGTTCTTCCAAAAATAAACTTCATTCTCCCCCACACATGGCGCATTAGATACCACTTTCAATTTCTTCTTGTTGAGCGCTTGGGATTAAGGTGTAGAATCCCCTTCTCCTCTTTCGCATTAGATTGCACTTAGTTTTCCTTACTCAATGAGGTAACGCATTAGATCTTGTTTATTGGATAGCTAGGTTGAAGTCTTGCCTTGAAGCGGGTTATGTATGATGTATGGCGCATTGGTTAGACTTTTAGAATCCTCTAGAAACGTATCTCACATTGTCTTGGCGTTGCATATTGGATGATCTTGCCATGGGCGCAAGGGTTCAAGTTTCCAAAATCCTATGAATAGCGCATTGGTTAAGCTTGTAAGACTCTTGTAGAGTTTTCCCTCAAAATCGCATTAGATCAAATATAACGAATCCTCTAGAGTGTGGGCGCACTAGATCAAGGTGTAGGATCCTGTGGAGTTGTCATTCTACCTTAGAAGAGACCTCATGATGTTGGCGCATTGCTTAGACACTTTAGATTCCCTGGACTCTAGCGCATTGGATAGCCTTGGAAAGTGATCTTTGGAATCACTTGAGCGCATTACTTCATGTTTTGGTTTCCTCTGGAGTGATCTCTCAAGTGTCGCATTAGATCATGCTTTTAGAAGTCGCATCACTTCAAGGGTTGAAATCCTCAGGAATTGGCGCATGGGATCAAAGGAAAATATCCTTAGGTTTTGGCGCATTGCTTCCTCTTTTGGAATCCTCTGAACTTGTAAACATTTCTCAAGTCAAAACTTCACATTTCCCTCTTCTTCCTTGGTGGCGCATCACTTCAAGGATTGAAATCCTCTGACATTTTCATTAAAATTCGCTCCAAGATTTGCTTTAAGACTTGTCCTTTTCACTTTCGCACTAGTTGGAGGCATTGAAATCTTCATTTCTTCCTCCGAAATGACCTTTTAGTCTGGGCGCAATAGATCGAGTTTTGAAATCCTCTGATATTTTCACATTGGATCAAGGTTTTGATGGGCGCACTAGATCGAGTTTTTAAATCCTCTGGCTCAAGTATCTTCTCCTTCGTGATTTTGCGCCCAGATTCGCGCCATCTAAGTGTCCAGTCGCATTAGATCAGGATTTTGAATCCTCTGACTTCGTCAAGTATTTTCAGGATCGCGCGAGTAAAGGTATATTGAAAAATATATTTAAGTATAAGTTTAGAGATACTTTAAATATTTTTCAATATACCTTTCAGGATGTTTGAGATAGGTCCCGAATCCACCGGATTTAAGATGCAAAATATAGAATTTGGAGGATTCACCAGATTTTAGACTTAGCCATTTTTTCAGGATTTTCAGGATTTCAGGCTCCAGTCTTAGTCTTCTCAGGATCTCAAACATTCTGAAGGATTAACCTCAAAACTCAATGTCTAGATAGGATTTGATCACAATACTTCATTGTAAGTTTATCTATCCTTAATCGTGAACCAAAGATCATATCGGCAGAGGAAAATGAGTCAAATCATCATTAAAATCTCGTTGAAAACTCATTGAAAACTCACTGAAAGCTCAGAGCTCAAAAAAAAAGGGGGTCCCTATTCCTAATGGGGTGATGTGTGATTTGGTCACAACACGTCTGGACCATGCTGATTGTGAAGCAAAATCGACCAATGAGAATCAAGCGCGACACCTGAGTCAGAGATTCTATTTTGAGAAAGTTTTGCCGGCATCCATATCTCAAGAAACCCAGAAAACCTAATTTGACGTCTATTTTTAGAAACTTTCTAAAAATAGAAATTTCTATTTTTAGAAATTTTGCTTTTTTGACTTTTTGACGAAAAATTTTCTAGACTTGCTCAAAATGCCTTAATGAAGCAAAAAATTTGATTGGGTACATCGTACAACACTGTCCAAATAGTGCAATCAGCAGTCCTGTATGGTATGACCAACATGAACTTCACACAAGGCATCGAATATGCAATAAATTCATAACTCATTGAAAACTTCAACAAAGAATTGGAAATCACACCAACACAACGTAAACAACTAAAATTTCACATTGGCAAAATAAATTGTAAAGCTCACATGTTCAACACATAGGTAATTCTTGAATGGAACTAGTCTATTAGCTAAGAGGGTTTTTGTCCTCGAAACTGAACTTGCCAGAAGAGTTTTTGTCCTTAGGCAAAGTAAGAAAATCTCACGTTCATTCTTTAGAGCAAATAGAAATGAATAAGCAGGAAGAAGAATTTTGAGGACAAACTTCCCTTTTATAGCCTTTTTGAGGAAATAAAATAATATTATTTCTTTCTGTTCACTTATTTGCTCAAGGTTATAAAAATATAATAAAGTGTTTTGTTGACCACCTTTTTTGCACCCTAGAGCTAGCGACACTTTATTCGAACAACTTATAACAACCTTTTTAAATAATTAAATATAAGTTGTCTTTTAGGATATAACTTAAAATCACTTTTTTGACAACTTAATTTAATTATCTGATTATTTTCCTTTTTTCCATCATGCATTAAACTACAAGAAAATTTGTGGAAAATACGCTAAGGGTTATCAATAGCTTACACTTCAATAGGGGACATGACAGTCCTCCCTCCTCAAAATTGCTTGTCTTCAAGCAATTGCAAATTGGGATGCTCCAAAATCTGCTCTCCTTCCCAAGTAGCATCTTCAACTGGAAGATTCTTCCATCAGACCAAATATTCCTTTATGCTTTTGTTTCTCAACTTTTGCTTTATGAAATCAACAATCTCTTCAGGAATCAATATCAACTTCTCTTCTTCATCCAAGGGAGGTAGCTCAACTGATGGAATGACATGATGACTAAGTGCGTTCTTGAGGTGAGAAACATGAAACACATTATGTACCTTACTATGCTCAGGCAGCCCCAACTCATATGCAACTTCCCCAATCCTCTATTTGACTTTTTATGGGTAATAAAAACGGGGCTTAAGTTTCTCTACTCCACTCTTTTTAAGAGAGGACTACTTGTAAGATTGTAATCTCTAGTAGACCATATCACCAACCTCAAAAGTACGCTTAACATGGTGCTAATTTGCATACATCTTTTGGTGATTTTGAGCATGTTGGAGTTTGTTCTTGAGAGATTTCAGAATATCTTGACTTTGCTGAAGTAAATCTTTGGCCCCTGGTATTCCGCTATCACAAAAAATAAGATCAATGAAAGTTGGAGCCTCAACCATACAAACCCTGAAATGGTGTCATTTTGATAGACATGTGATAAGTAGTATTGTAACAATGCACCCCCAAATGGAGCCATCTGATCCATGCCTTTTGCTGATCAGAAACATAGTTTCTCAAATATCCTTCCGCCCATTTGTTGACAATTTCAGTTTTCCCATCAGTTTAGGGGTGGTAACTAGTGCTAGGAGTAAGCTCAGTTCCTGATAAATGAAATAACTCTTGCCAAAACAAATTTAGAAACAAGCTGTCCCAATCACTCACAATATTTTTAGACAACCCATAAAGCCTAAACAGTTCTTTGAAAAATAAATCAACAACTTGTGGGGCCTTGAAATCTGAAGATATTGCAAAGAAGTGTGCAATCTTTGTGAGTATAGCAACAATATAAATGCAATCCTTACCTTGAACTTTTGGTAACCCAGTGATAAAATCCATTGAATACTTTCCCAATTTTGATTTGAAATGGGTAGGGGCTGCAACAAACCAGCTGGAAAAGATGTGCTTTTTTTTGTTCCATTGACAAACTAAACATTCTTTGATATGCTTAAGGACATCATCCTTAAACCCCTTCCAAGTGAATCTCTCCCGAATTTGTTTGTAAGACTTAAATACCCTTGGTGACCAACCAAAGGAGTATCATGAACAACCCTTAAAAATCTTTTCTTTCATCTTAGATACAGGTACCAAAAAGATTCTTTGTATAGAATCAATTCATCAACCACTATATACTTGTCATCCTTCAAATTCTGTAATATCCCGTTCTAGGATATTCTCTATAACACAGATCAACCCTTGCAGTTTGATTTCACAAATTGAGATTTCTGTCATAAATATTTCTGAGATGAAAGTTTTATGATTTTCCACTTGCTTCAATAAATCTAGGTCAACTTACATTATCCACCAATCCATTGATTGACATAAAAATAGATAGAATGTAATAGAATAAGTTTATTCAAATTAAAGATTTGAATAATCAAACTGATAAATGCATACTGAACAACAATGTATGTGAAGCTATTACATTATCATGCCAACCTGGATTTACTCAAAATGCTGTTATGATCCCTGTATGGTATCTTCACTCCAAGTTGACAAATATACAATGATGACTCCTTGCTCAGAGCTGTTATTTCTCCTTGTCACATTGATGAAAGAATAAAGCGCTTGCTGTCGCTTGATATCTCCTGTGATTACCATCAAAGCTAACCCTTAACCACGATGCAATATTCCAAGCCGCTCCAGACTAGATTTACCAACTTTCAATGCCGTCTCCCTTCATTGCCTTGTATTATATCCTCTATGTTGAAATCGCCACTTTGGGTTGAGAGTGCCAAAACAATTCGGAGAGGATTTGATAATCAAGCAATTCGTTGTCTCAGTGAAATTGCTACCTTCAAATATAATCGACTATAGATTGTAATTCAAATGTATTTTAGGATGGATGTCACTGCCTTAGGTTGATCCATCACTTTTCATATACTCACTCGAACAATGACTCCGTCATAGTAAACGATGCTCAAGGAATGATAAGATCCTCAGTCAACTGCAAGTGCCTTCAATGAATCGATGCTTCATTGACAAATATTTTCGTCTGGCTTAGGTTTAATGCTTATTCGCAGATGCTCATGTCTCAAACAATATTAATGTATATTCACGAACCCCTGAGAATCGCCACTCAATAAAAATTATGAACCATGTCTTGGCACTGGTATTCCCGAATTGCTTGCGGAGGTCGACGCCAAAATGCCCCACGTGAATTCTGTCAATATGGAGTCGATTTAACACATATGCAAGTTATATATCACAAATGCCAATTCTTCTATAGACCCACAATTTATCAAAACTCTATATTAAAATTATAGAAACTGAAGCTTGTCAGTGATTGTCTTTTCTATCTTCAGACAACAAACATTTGCCTATGCAGATTTAATATCCACCTCAACATTTCATTTATTATGCCCCGATACCTTTAGACTTCTATTCTGCACATGCAATGATATTATAATTTCAATATATACAAACTTCTGTCAGAATTGGGGCCCATGGCAGCAGAGGGGCGCTTCATAGAAATTTCACTGTTTTCAGATGGAGCTCAGGTTTCACAATTCTATTTGTGGTTATCATATGGAATCTGAACAATGTAATGAAATCTAATGGGACCCACAAAGCACTACTGAAGTCTGCAGGAAATTGTCAGACTTTGTCCCCTAATAGGTGACAAAAATATATATCATTTAAACTCTGAATATATTAGATCAAGTTCCACACAGAATTCAAATACCAGATATATATATATATGTATATATATATATATCTCGATCAACTTGCAAATTTATATTTATCAAATTAATAAATTTGCAAACAAAATCGTCTGCCTTTTATTCAAATCTGCATAATGAGATACAATGAACTCAAACCACAGAAAACTTAGAACAATACTTTGGAGCACAATTGTGAAGTTTGAAACAATTTCACTTCAATGACGGTAAACCAAACCGACTTCTGCAAATGCAAGGGAACATCACCTTGACATGAGCTGAATACAACTTGACAAAAAGTCATAAACACAAAACCAAAACATACAGATATCCAGACATGACTTCAAATGACTCTCAGGGCTTCTTTTAAAGCCTTTACAACAATTAGGCCCTCAGGCCTTCTTTTAAAGCCTTTACAACAATTAGGCCTAGCCTAATTTTATTAAACGCAAATTTATGTGTACACAGTCACACTTAACAATATTAAATGCTTGCACTCGCACTTTTTAAATGTGTGTGTACAATAACACTTTAATTTATAAAGTGTTTTTAAACCGACTTAAGTAACTTAAAATAAAATATTAATTTTATAAAACAAATAAAAATACTTTATAAAATTAATTTACAATTAACACATATTTAAGTTACTTCAAAAATGGGGACATGACAGCCCTCCCTTCCCGACATTGCTTGTCCCCAACTAATGGGAAGAAAAACTGAACTCAATCAATCCCTGGATCCCAAATCTATCGAGGCTCCTTAAGTATGTTCAACCACAGCTCTTCAAGGTTGTTGACGAAGAAGATCCTGGGACCACTTCCACTGTCGCACTATAATGAATTCATCTTGCTGTCATGAATCAGAACAGCAACATAGGTGATGTCAAAAATGTCACCAAACCAATGCAAACCAAAGAAACTCATCTTATACTTCATGTCAAACCAATAGACATGCCTCCACACACTCCCAAGCAACTCAATAGCTGATGAAGGCCATGAACAATCAAGAGGTGCAATGTCATTCCAACTAATATGCAAAGTACCATCCTCAATGCATGAAGAAATGAAATCATCATTAAACCTATTGCCAACAAGACAATATTGATTCCCATCATAGTAAACTCTTCCAAACACAGCTGTTTCAAAACTGAAATCACATGCTTCAATGTCTAGCAATGAAGAAAAACTATCAAACCATGGAGAATAAACTAACAAACCATTCACATACTCCCATAAACAAACATCATCACAATCATGAATAGGCTGATTTAGTTCACCACATGGAACTAATGCATCAAACAAAACTGAATTCTCTTCATCACCATTGTGATATTCATGCACATCATCATTGGCTGCCCCAAAATCATCAAGTAAAGCTGATTGCAAATGAATAGGACTGCTGTCCTCAAACAAATCAAGGATTATATCATGCCATTCAATCACATATCCTCCATCAAAGGTTGGTCCAAAACAAGGAACTTCATATGCATTACCTATGTCTTCTTCATGCATGTATGACTGAACACCAATGGTATGCCCTTCATGATCGATCATGATCTCAGGTTCACTCTCAAATGTATGTTCATTTTCCACCTCTTCCACATCATTTGTCTCCATGTACTCTTCTTCGGACTCGACCTTATGTGGCTGGGGTGAAATAGTGTCAATTTCTCCTCTAGGGCTGCTAGCTGATGGCTAGGTGTCCTCACTATCCAATGAGTCTTCATCATACCACGAACACTTGAACTTCATGTAGTCTTTAAAGCTAATTCTGTTCTGCACATACTTAGGAAGAGCATCATACTTGTTTATCAATGCTGTCAAGTCTTCTTCTATAGACTTGTCCACTGTATATGATCTTCTTTTCTTAAAAAAAGAACCCATAGGCTGGCAGGACAAAGGCTCTGATACCACTGTAATATCCCATTCTAGGATATTCTCTATAACACAGATCAACCCTTGCAGTTTGATTTCACAAATTGAGATTTCTATCATAAATATTTCTGAGATGAAAGTTGTATGATTTTCCACTTGCTTCAATACATCTAGGTCAACTTACATTATCCACCAATCCATTGATTGACATAAAAATAGATAGAATGTAATAGAATAAGTTTATTGAAATTAAAGATTTGAATAATCAAACTGATAAATGCATACTGAACAACAATGTATGTGAAGCTATTACATTATCATGCCAACCTGGATTTACTCAAAATGCGGTTATGATCCCTGTATGGTATCTTCACTCCAAGTTGACAAATATACAATGATGACTCCTTGCTAAGAGCTGTGATTTCTCCTTGTCACGTTGATGAAAGAATAAAGCGCTTGTTGTCGCTTGATATCTCCTGTGATTACAATCAAAGCTAACCCTTAACCACGATGCAATATTCCAAGCCGCTCCAGACTGGATTTACCAACTTTCAACGCCGTCTCCCTTCGTTGCCTTGTATTATATCCTCTATGTTGAAATCGCCACTTTGGGTTGAGAGTGCCAAAACAATTCGGAGAGGATTTGATAATCAAGCAATTCGCTATCTCAGTGAAATTGATACCTTCATATATAATCGACTACAGATTGTAATTCAAATGTATTTCAGGATGGACGTCACTGCCTTAGGTTGATTCGTCACTTTTCATATACTCACTCGAACAATGACTCCGTCATAGTAAACGATGCTCAAGGAATGATAAGATCCTCAGTTAACTGCAAGTGCCTTTAATGAATCGATGCTTCACTAACAAATATTTCTGTTTGGCTCAGGTTCAATGCTTATTCGCAGATGCTCCTGTCTCAAACAATATTAATGTATATTCACAAACCCCTAAGAATCTCCACTCAATAAAAATTATGAACCATGTCTTTGCACTGGCGTTCCCGAATTGCTTGCTGAGGTCGATGCCAAAATGCCCCACGCGAATTCTGTCCATATGGAGTCAATTTAACACATATGCAAGTTATATATCACAAATGCCAATTCTTCTATGGACCCACAATTTATCAAAACTCTATATTAAAATTATAGAAACTGAAGCTTGTCAGTGATTGTCTTTTCTATCTTCAGACAACAAACATTTGCCTATGCAGATTTAATATCCACCTCAACATTTCATTTATTATGCCCTGATACCTTTAGACTTCTATTCTGCACATGCAATGATATTATAATTTCAACATATACAAACTTCTGTCAGAATTGGGGCCCACGGCAGCAGAGGGACGCTTCATAGAAATTTCATGGTTTTCAGATGGAGCTCAGGTTTCACAATTCTATCTACGGTTATCATATGGAATCTGAACAATGTAATGAAATCTAATGGGACCCACAAAGCACTACTGAAGTCTGTAGGAAATTGTCAGACTTTGTCCCCTAATAGGTGACAGAAATATATATCATTTAAACTCTGAATATATTAGATCAAATTCCACACAGAATTCAAATACCAGATATGTATATATATATCGATCAACTTGCAAATTTATATTTATCAAATTAATAAATTTGCAAACAAAATCCTCTGCCTTTTATTCAAATCTGCATAATGAGATACAATGAACTCAAACCACAGAAAACTTAGAACAATACTTTGGAGCACAATTGTGAAGTCTGAAACAATTTCACCTCAATGACGGTAAACCAAACCGACTTCTGCAAATACAAGGGAACATCACCTCGACATGAGCTGAATACAACTTGACAAAAAGTCATAAACACAAAACCAAAACATACAGATATCCATACATGACTTCAAATGACTCTCGGGCCTTCTTTTAAAGCCTTTACAATAATTAGGCCCAGTCTAATTTTATTAAATGCAAGTTTATGTGTACACAGTCACACTTAACAATATTAAATGCTTGCACTTGCACTTTTTAAATGTGTGTACAATAACACTTTAATTTATAAAGTGTTTTTAAACCGACTTAAGTAACTTAAAATAAAATATTAATTTAATAAAGCAAATAAAAATACTTTATAAAATTAATTTACAATTAACACATTTTTAAGTTACTTAAAAAATGGGGACATAACAGTCAAATTCCCTTCCAAGATGTCAGTGGCAAAGGCATTGTTGAAATATTTTGTTAGAATTTGAACCTTTCAATTAGCTGAAATTTCCATCATAGAACATAGAGTGGTCTTCTAGACAATGCATTAACCACTATGTTCTTTTTTCCCTTAACATATTCAATATCAAAATCGTAAGCTTGAAGTTTGCTTACCCATTTTTGCTGTCTCTCATTAAGGTCTTTCTGACTTAGGAAGTACTTAAAACCATAGAAGCAAAAATCGGGAAAAAATCGTGAAACTTTCAAATTGCCTATTTTTTCTCCGAAAAACCCCCGATTTTTTTAAAAAAACATTGACCATTTAGTTGATTGATTTATCCGAGCGATTAAACCGCGTGTTTGAAGGGTTTCAATGCGGTTTTGGAAACCCGCGAAAAAATGGGTTACTGGTAGGGTTTACACCTGCGTTTTTGCATTTTATTATTTTGTTGTTTTTCATTCACTCCAAGAAATCTCATTTATAAGGCGTGAAATCTACACTTGCACACAGAGGAGGTTCAAGGAATAGCTGATAGGAACAGCAGAGGAGTTCAAAAAAAAATTTCGGCGTGATATTTATTTATGGCGTGTTCAAAAAAAAAATTCTGTGTGAATTTTTTTTTTATGGTGTGAGCACTATAATGCTCACATATAAAAGCCTATCGGCTAATAATCATAATTTTTATTTAACATTTAAAAAAACTATAAATGTTTTAAACTATGGGCTATAAAACTTTTTTTAAATGTTTATTTTAAAACTATAATGCTCACATATAAAAGCCAATCGGCTAATAATTATAATGTTTTCCCATGTATTTTTTGGAACCATATGTAATATTAATGTTTAAGATTGAGGGCTTAAAATATTTGTTTATAACAAAATAATTTAACAACTTATCTTATAAATTAATTTTGTTTATAGAACTTTTTAAATGCATTGTTTAATTATATAATATAATTAGGTATTTTTAACTTTATTTATTCAATATTATTTATGAAAAATTCAATATTATTTAATTATTTTCATTGTTATTTATATTCATATAATTATTCGTTATGATTTATACATATTATAATTTTTAATATTTCTTCTTTTAACAATTTTTATTGAATATTATTTTTAATATTTCTTCTTAATACTTATTATTCTATTGTAATATTTATAATTTTTATTAATATATATTTATAATATTTTATACTTTAATATATTATATCATTAATATTTATTATAAATATAATAATATATAATAAATATTAATAATATAACATTTATATTATCAATATATTCTAATATATATTATTAATATATAATATATTATTAATATTTATTATTCTATTGTAATATTTATAATATTATAATAATATTTATATCATTTATCTATTATATATATTTTATCAATATTTATTATTCTATTATATATATATATATGTATTTTTTTTTTAATTTTCACGATTTTGTAACGATTTTTTGAAAAATTCTTATACTTTTGATTTGCTGATTTTTTCCCCAAAAGATTTTTGCTGCTATGCTTCAAACTATTATGATCATTTTTTACCACAAATTTGCCACAACAAGGTATTGCTTGAACTTGGCCAAGGGATGCATGATGGCCAACATTTCTTTGTCATAGATTGAGAATCCTCTTTCAATCCCTCTTAGTTTGCGCTCTCAAATGCAATAGGATGCTTCTTTTGCATCAAAACAACTCCAATCTCTTCTCCAGAAGCATCACATTCAAGCTCAAAAGGAAGCATAGGACAAGAACTCATCACCTCCTCGAGTTTGTCAAAATTTTGTTGTGCTATAGTTGAACATGTAAAAGCCCCTTTTTTTGTCAAATACATTAATGGGCCAGCCAACTAAGAAAAACCTTTCGGAAATCTCTGGTAGAAGCTGCAAAGTCCAAAGAACTTTCTCAATTGTGTCAAGGTCTTTGGTGGAGGCCAATCCAAGATGGTCTTAATCTTTTCTTGGTCAACTTGCACTCCTTGAGTGTTGATTACATGCCCTAGAGACAAAATTTCAGTCATGCCAAACTCACATTTGGACTCTTTTGCAAACAGAGATTGTGCCTCCAAGATACCCAAGTCTTCATCCAAATGACTCAAGTGGTCTTCCCAAGTTTTACTATAGATGAGTATATCATCAAAAAAGACCAAAACAAAATTTTTTAACCGCAGATTAAAAACTTGGTTCATACACAACTGAAAGGTGGTAGGAGCATTAGTCAAACCAAATGGCATGACTAAGAATTCATAGTCCCCATAATGACACCTGAAGGCTGTCTTAGGGACATTTTCTTCACGAACTCTAATCTGGTGGTACCCAGATCTAAGGTCTATTTTGGATAAATAGATTGCAGCATGTAACTGAGGAATCTTGGCCAAAACAACAATGATTCCTTCTAGCTTTCTCACGCCCCCTTCATACATGATACCACCTCAAACATGGATTGTATGACTTGCAAATGGTGATACAGGCAATAGAAATCGGTACGACTTGCATCTAGGTGTACGACCAACAAACTTAGAAAGGTACGACCAAGTTTTAGACTTGTACGAACTATCCGAACAGTGCGACCAACAATCCTGTATGGTACGACTAGTAGGAAACTTCACACAAGGAATCATATTTGCAATAAATTGATAGCACACTGAAAACTTCAACAAAGAACTGGAAATCACATGAACACAACGTAAACAACTGAAACTTCACACCAGCAAAACAAATTGTAAAGCTCACACGTTCAACACATAGGTAATTCTTGAATGGAACTACTCAATCAAGCTAGGAGGGTTTTTGTCCTCGAAATTGAATTTGCCAGAAGGGTTTTCGTCCTTAGGCAAAGCAAGAAGAACTCACATTCATTCTCCAGAGAAAATATAGATGAATAAGCAGGAAGGCGAATTCTAAGGACAAACCTCCCTTTTATAACCTTTTTGAGGAAATAAAATAATATTATTTCTTTGACTCACTTATCTACTCAAGGTTATAAAAATATAATAAAGTGTCCCATTGACTACCTTTTTGCACCTTGGAGCTTGCGACACTTTATTTGAACAACTTATAACAACCTTTTTAAATAATTAAATATAAGTTGTCTTTTAGAATATAACTTAAAATCACTTTTTTGACAATTTAATTATTTGATTATTTTCCCTTTTTCCACCACCCCATTAAGGGAGAGGGGCCAGTTGCCGCCCACCCTAACTTCGCGCACGTCAAGCACATAGCTAGACATATCGAATTTAGATGATTTTTTTTGGGTTTTTCCGTATGTGACCGAAGAGCTTAAAACTATTCTTTTAGCTTCTAGGCACTTATACATTTCCCTGTAGGACGCGTTATGTGCACATGGGTCGAAAAAGTGTCATTTCAACATGTCGCCCCATACATGCGCAACGATGTGCCAGTAACCGCTCTCCATCACATTTGTGCACTTGTCTTAATTTCATTGGTTAATTTATTGTTGTTGTGAACATGTATTGGTGCATTTGTGAACATGTGTTGGTGCATTTGTGTTAATTTATTAGGTTGGTATTTTACATGTATTGGTTCTTTTTAAAAATTTTATTGGGGGGTCAAGTGCACAAAAACATAGCGGTTATTGGGGCGTGGGCGGCAATTGGCCCCTCTCCCTTAGCCTATAGGAAAAATTGTGGAAAATAGTATGTTAAGAAAATTTGGAATAATGTTGTCCAAAACAGTTTTAATTTTGTTTATGTAAATTTAATCTATTATTTACCTAATATTGTATTAATGATCTATTGAACTTAATTGATATGTGGTAGGGATCGTTGAGGTGACTTTGGATAGGCCTGCAGCCATGAATGCTCTAGGGAATGATTCAGTCAAATGTCTGCAATACATCCTTGAGACCCTGAACGAGGATAATTCTGTGCATGCAGTAATACTGTGCAGTGCTCTTCCTAAAGTGTTTTGTGCAGGTGCTGATCTAAAGGTACTCAAGGTTCTAATCAATCATTGTCCCTTATTTTTATATTGTACTCAACTCCCTAGAAATAAGGGAAAACACTATCAAGATATCAACAAGTGTTTTTTTGCTTAATTCCATTTTGCAATGGGCTGAAGGCAAACATTTCTCAATTAGGAAGGATGATAGCCTACATTTTCTATCATTCTTTGGAGAGCAAAGGAGGACATGATATGTACTTTTCTGAGCTAGGATGATAGCATGCATTTTTTATCATTTTTTGGAGAGCAAGGGCAGGACATGATCTCTGTTTGCAAAAATGGACCAAATGGCAGCTCAAATTTTATTGCCTGCGAATCTTAAGATACTACTTCAAGCCCAACTTTACATAACCAATCCTACATACAGTATGAGGAAGAATGAAGGTGGCCTGCTCTCTGAGCATCTTAGGAAGTTGAATAACATAAGAAATCAATTGATTATTGTGGGTGAGCAAATACAATACATAAATCTTGCTTGCATGAGTTTGAATAGTTTGCCATCACAATTTGTATTTTCTTTTTAGTTTGAGTGTATTAAGAGTCTAAAATTTCAAGATCTGAAGAATTAGGCAGTCAACTCCATGATAAGAGTAAAGATTTAAAATTATTAAAACCACTATTGTTGAAAGTGCACTAGCAACAAGGAAGGACAAATTACTATAGCGAAAAAACCAATCAAAATCAAAACAATTTAACAAGTCATTTGAAAATTAAAATTCACAAAATTTAGTCTAAAGAATAGAATGAAATTAAAATTCTTCTGTTGTGGAAAGGCTGGTTGTATGTGTATTGGAAAATAAAATTGATAAGCAGAACAAGAAAATCAAAGACTCCATTAACTTTGGAAAATAAATTTGCATGCAGATGATAAATAGTAATGGCTTTTTGAACATCATCAATAGCAAAAGGAGCGATGAACCCTTGCATATTGACTCGGATGCTACAAAGCAAATGATGCATATAAGGGATTGGTTCTCTATCTTCAAGATTGAGAACTCCCTATCCTCAAGATTGAGAACCAAGATAAAAAGGTAGCATTTGGAGTTGATAGTTAATATGCTGTACAAGGTTAGGCCACTATGCCCATGTGAATGCCAAATGCCAATATAAAAATAGTATTATATGCAAATCCACTATAGTATAAACGTATAAAAGGATACCACAGTATGTGAAAGGAACAATTGGGCTTGGACCTGAATTTCTAAAGTGTGAATATTCCAAACTCATTAGTTTCATAGACTTAGTTTGGGATGGACATCTTTGAGAAAGTAAATATAGGCACGCACATGATCTTGGCAGTGGTGTGATCTTCTAGTCAAGCAAGAAACAGAAGTTTCACGGCAACCTACTAGTCCTAAATATAAACCAGTGGTGATGGCAACTTGTGAAGCAATTAGGCCAAGAGGAGTTCTTGATCACATTCAATTGGGACAAGCTTATGCTTCAACATTGTTTGTCATGACCAAAATATTGTTCAACTAACCAAAAATCTTTTGTTTCATTCCTAGATTAAACATATTGAAGTTCATCATAATTTTATGTGGGGGCAACTGCAGAAAAAACTGGTAGAGTTGGTTACAATGTAACTTGATCAACTTTCAGAGATAATTCTGAAGGCATTGAGAAAAGAAAAAATTGTGATTCAGAGTAATTGATGTTAGAGAAAACAAATAGATTATTATTAAGAAGTGTTAGAAACACGGCTTTTTTGGTTGGTTGACAAATATATCAACATAGAACTCTTTAGGTGATCATGTCTCTTTAGGTGTTATCTATTTGGTCATAAGGAGGTTTTGATAACAATTTAAATCACAACTCACAAGAATGTGCTAATTCAATCACCAAGGTTCTAAGGAGGGTTGACTATTTGTTCAAATTACAAAATGATATCTTACTACCCTTGGTATATTGGGTGAGCCTGATCTCAGTCTTTTATTGTTTGGTTGTTGCTAAGTTAATAGGGTTTGGTGGGTCCCCTGTCTGTGCATTAATAGAAAACATAATTACATATAATACTAGTTCAAAACCTATAAAATATTGCTGTAGCAGCAAGTCAAAATGGGCCAAATATAGAATTTCTTTGAAAGTTATCATCATTAGATTCTTAACTATAGAAAATCGACAAAAGAAAATGATTTTAAATCCCCTTTGTTTCTACCATGATGGGGTTATCTGGTCTCAACAATGTTGAGGATAACGAGCTTTGAATACAACCTAACTTGAATATGCCTCTGCTTGCAAGGAGATTTGCTGCTTCATTTCCTTTTTGAAAGACATGTGACCAGGTAATTTAATTGAACTGTGAAGCTACTGTCCTGCCCTGTTCTGGAATAGCGTTGATAATTCATTTGTGCATTGTCCCTTCAACATGACCCCAATAACAATTTGTGAATCTTCTTAAGACAGCCAAATACTTTGTGCCCAAGTCACAGACTTCCCACACTCACCTTAGCTTTGTTGCTGGTGTTAATACGAAGGTTGAGAGAAAAGGTGTGCATCCAATCACCCGCTGAAATTTGGAGAATTCCTCCTGCTTCTGCAAGGTTTGGGTTTCTAAGGGAATTGTCGTCAAAGTTTAGTTTCACAACATTTTCTGTGAGGGCCTTCCATTGGACTCCTTTTCTCTTATTCTCTTTACAACCTTTTCCATTATCAAGAGGCGGTAAGAGAGACAAGTATGACCAGATGCCAAAATTTTGCATGAAATCTATATACACCTCAAAAATTTTACACTAACATTTTTTTGTCAAGGACTTGTTGGCACATTAACCTCCCAAATTTGGGATTCCGAAAGGCTGGCGTGAATACTCTTACTGAGAGATGTGTTGTAGGTTCTTATTTCCACATTTGCCTTCACACAATACATATTATTTGTCCTTGTATTGCAATCATAATGTTCACTCAACCTTCTTAACTCCATTTAGATCTCTAAGAGGCTAGGACCCTTTTTTATCACCATAGTTTATTAGGCTTGGCCAACATCACTATCCATACCCGGTGAAGTTTGATTTTGTTGTTTGCCACATGAGCCATGTCAACTTCAATGTCCACGGATGGTGATGTCGGCTATTTGGAGTTGATTACAAGGTTTGCACCCATTTATTTAGGTTTATCCTTAGTCATTTCCAAAAACAAGAATTCATCACTTACTCAGCTTTGTGTTCTCAAATAAGAATATTCCCCTAGGAGATTTTAAAATTTTTTTATGCAAAGAAGCTTCACCAAAGGAAGACAAGTTGCAACAAAAGGCCTTGGAGATTCAAGAATAGGAGGTCTAGCTAGTGATGTATATCCAAATCTTAGGAGTCCACTACTATGATCTACTAAGGTTTTTTCTATTGTTCTTGATTCCACTTACAACCATCTCTCTACAAGTGGTTAATTCTAAGGGGAGATAAATGTGCCAACAAGTCAATCCAATCTAAGCATCTTTTTTTTCTATTCCTTTTATATTGTGGATCTGACTATTTATATTATGTGATATGATTATATTGCATGCTTATTGCAGATTTACTTTACTTAATGGGTTGCATATCCCTTATTTTATCGCTATGTGTATTGTCTTGCCTATAGCCTTTGTCTTATTGTTGTATCTACTTATGGCTTAGAGTATTTTCTTTTGAGTGTACACTAAGAGGCCTTATACTTTTTTTTTTTCCTATTTAGAGGTTGATTTATTAAAGTCCACATCGTAGTTTATACATTTTGGTGAATTCAATGCTAACCTTACCCACCTTTTGGTTAGGTCATCTTCACGTTTCCTTATTTCCTTCTCAAACTCTAGTCATTTCCTTATTTTCCAAATACTTCCCCTTAGGTTTTTGTCACAATATACTATGAACTATGCTTGCATTATCTTAATAATAAGCTTCGGTCCAATGACTGAGCTTAGCACCTTTGAACAACCGCATGAGCCAACCCTATAATTATTTTACTAATAACACTAGTGTTAGACTTGGGTTATATGGCCCTTCTCGACCAAGCTTAGCACCTCCTGACAACCACATGGGCCAACTCTATAATCATTTTATCAACCACCCAATATAAATATTGAACCCAATGACTATTCCAAACAACCGAATCATATCTTTTGTAAGGGAGAACCTCACCCCATCAACAATGCCAACATGCTCCACCTAGTATCAAATATCAACAAAGCAACAATATCCATTTAGGCCTTTAATCTTTGAAGTATTCAAATGATCACTAGCACTTTCGAATCCAAAACTCTTTTTGCTATTTTGAACTCACACCCCCTAGGTATAAGACCAAAACCTTTTACTTGTGGTGTGTTGACATAGGTCTGCGATAACTTCCTTTGCTTCCTATTGATAATCACCCTACGAAAAACTTTGACTATAAAACTAACAATTGCATATTAGTCTCGAGCAAATTATGGGATACTCCTCACTCAACATGAAGAAGAGATACCTCAAGGGAACAACCTATCTGACCCACCCTTAGCTTCTAGTGAGCCTATGACTCCGTAGCCATGTTAAAAAATAACCATTAGTCACAACTAGCAAAACTATTGATCAAACCAAAACAACTAATCTACCCAAAGATAATACCGACAACATTAAAGATGAACACAACCTTTGTATGTGTTATGTACCTACTAGGTACATACATGGTAAATATGTAATATCTATATATAGAATATAAAATAAGAATATAATAATAGATAGGTAAGAATGATTAAGTAAGGTGAAAGATTATTTATATGTAGATTAAGGGGCAATTTTAATAGGGTGTCTCGTCAAGGTGATAGGCTCCGTCATTTGGTAGTGACTATTAATAACTAATCATGTTTAATTAGAAATGTAGAGCTATAACTTCTTGTGTTGGAAAGGCTTTGACCCAAATATCTAGGCTAGTGACACATAGAATTAGGATTGATCAATCCAAGATCGATCTTGATAGGCAAATGCATCTATCTTGATTGACATTTAGTATCTTCATGAACGAACAATTGAACACAATTTACTTGAGTATTGGGGATATGAACTTCAAGAATTCCTTTTAGACAAGAATTCCTTTTAGAACTAGGATTAGAAATCCATGTATATCTCTGAAAATTAAGATTAGAATCTTTAGATAATTTTGAGTGAAGGGAGAATCTTTTGGAATGAGAAGGGTGTTGATAGGGTTCCATGTGTAATTTTATTATATCTTGTTGACCGATATTCTTACCTTTGCAAAACTTGGCAAATTTGGTTGAGTGCCGATATTCAATAACATTATAGTTGGAAATGCTTTGATGTAAAATTGATTGATTGATACAAATTTGTGTGGTTGAACTTTATTAGCATTGAAATCCGTTACAAGAATTGAAGTTTGTTTATCAGCATATTGATCTTATTTTTGTGGCAATATCTTTTTTACTTCCTTCAAACTCTAACTTGCATAAGAAGAGTGTGATTTTATGGTTACAAAGGTGCAAAATATCTGCATCTTTGTTAGATATAAGTTTATAAATATTTTTCAAATACGATAAGTTTTTTATTTTGATTCTTTAGCATTTGAATCTCAACAACTTTTTTTATATTGAGGAAAGTTTACAAATATGGTTCATATGAGCAATTGACTAAGACTTAACTCCTTTCGAGCACTAGCATGAGTCTTTTTTTTTTGCTTATAAACCTGGGTAAGGCACCTAGGAGCCATAAAAAAGAGCATTCATGAAAAATCTCCATAAGGCACAAAGTTGGATACAGAGCCTCTTGATTTTTAATCTCCTAATAGATTAGGCATGGAAATTTGCAACTTTGTCTTCGTCCATACACATGGGTCTTTTGGATGAAATGTTTAATTCATGCTTAAAGTTGTAAATCTTACTCTCACAATTTCAAGCAATGTGGTAGGTAAAGGTTGATAACATAGAAGAAATTCTCAAAAGAAGGTATTCATGGGAAAGACTTTCCGCATGACCTAAACCTATGTTTGGGATGATTGACTTCACTCATGGAAGCCTTACCAATCCAAGTATTTTCAGATATTGAGATGCAATGCATCCACAAAGAAGTGGATGAGCATTAGACAATTAATTAATAGAGATCCTTGGCATTTCTAATCAATTAACATGTAGCGTCTACGGCTTTAGTTACATGAAGACCTTGTCCTGTGAGGATAATGTATATCCAACCCTCAAGTTTAGTTTCCAAGCTTTTTCAGGCCTCAAAAGAGTGTCAAGATATTGCTTGGTTTGCAAATATTTCTGTTTTCACTAGGATACCTCCAAAAATGGAAATTTTGTTAAAATAAGCTTTTATCATAGTTCCTTGTTTTGAGTACAAATTTATGTTTGGTTATTGATTAGGCATTTTTTTATTACGCTGAGAGGTGGTTTATAGTGGCAGCAAAGAGTCTCATGTTGTGACCGTGTACATAAAAACCCCTTAACTTAAATTCGATAGCCATTTACACTTAAAATAATTAATATAATAAACATAATATTAATGATATCATTTAATAATAAACATGATATTAGTGATGCCTTATTAAATAAGAAAAAATCAATTAAAAAAGTAGAAAAAAATAGTAATAATGAATAAGTAGAATAAAATATATTGAAATTATTGCGTTTGAATTGTTTTTCATTTAACTGTTTTATAATTGTTTGCATGTGTTGTATTATTTGTTTTATTACTATTAGAAAAATAAAAAATCTCTTGAAATAAAAGTTAAATAGATAATTTGTTAAAATAAAAATAAAATAGGTCCTAGTCAATGTTAAAATAAATAGTGTCTATGTCTTTTCTTATCTACCTATTTACCTATTTATGTGTTCACGAATCTATTTAGTAGTTTAGATAGATATTAAAAATAATATTTATATAGAACTTAAAATAACGCTTGAAGTAAAAGTTGAAGTGAATAACTTGTTTTCATTTAACTTTTTGAAAATTTGGGCATGGTTTCTAATATTCTATGATATTTTGTATTACAATTGAAAATTAAAATTGCTCTTCAATTAAAATAAACTATATTTTGTCTAAAATAAAATAGCTTTAAGTAAAAGTTAAAATAACAAATTCAATATAGGCACCTGACAACTGATATCTATTGGCATCTTTTATATAGATGTATTTAAGATATCTATACTAGTATGTTAAGACATAGAAAAGACAATTCTAACAATGATTAGAATTCTGTGCTTAATTCTGGAAAATTAGAAACTAAACATGTGTTGTTTTTCAAATTTTTTTCCCTATTATATTCAGGTTTTTGAAGTTTAAGTGCTAACCTGATCTATGCCCTTCCATTGGACTGTTTTTCACAGGAGCGACGAAAAATGAGTGCTCCAGAAGCCAAAATATTTGTTAACTCTTTGCGATCAACCTTTTCACTTTTAGAGGTTTTAACTTCTTATTTCTATACTCTTTTCCATCAAATTGTCTTGATGTTTCTTCTTTTTGAAGGTTTGCATTTATATAAAATTTGAAATCTGTTTGTGCAATACAGAGCACATCTATCATTGATTCATTTATGAAAACTCTCAACATTCAAAATGATTTGCAGTTTCCATGTATGGCTCAAAATTTTTGGATCTGTTCATCTTCTGAGACTTTCAATAATCATGCAACTGCTTCTTCCACCTTTATGTTAAGTCATTGTCATAGATATTAGGCAGTTACCCAAATCGTTGAATTTTAGCTACAAATTTTGAAATGAATGATTTGTCTACTCATGGCAATTCAATAAATTTGCTATTTTTGAGAGGAAACCTTGTTTAAATACTTTTTCATTGCTTCCAAATAAGAAATCTCCAGTTCAAGTTCCAAAACTTTGCTATTCTGCTTCCATACTAATTTATGGGTTTCTGAAATTTATTTGCTTTTTATAGTCAATTTTTTTGTTATCAATCACTTTGTAAGACTTTTTTTCCAGGACACTGGATTCTAACTAATGTATCTGTCAGTGATGGGTTAGAGTTTGGTAGGTTATCATGTTTCCTTTGGGCATATCAAGTCTTTGGTGGAATGGAAAATTTGGTTTCTTTTTGTCGTTCCTGAATTTTGTGAATGTGTAATAGTGAGAGCACAAGAGCAATCAATACAAGGATAAAGACTGGAGGTGAATTAAAGGGTATTTACATTTCTACCCAAATGTTAAGACAATCTTGCAGAAAGGACATAGATGAGGTCAGACAAAGGAAAGTGCATTCAAACAAACATAGATCCCTAACAAAGGGATATCTTCATAGGTTTTATATATTTATTATCAAATCCACAATGCTACTCTTAGCACCTTTTATCTTGTCCAGTGCAAGAGAATGTTCAAAGCCAAAATTGTTTTCACTAAGTAGACCTTTCTGATAACTGTTCATTGATTATCAGCATGTTTGTTTTCAATTTTTTTTTACATGCTAGTTTTGTACAATTGCAAGCACAACAAGCACCTTGGTCACAACTCTTTCCCCTGGCTATATGAAAATCATGGTGACATTACTAGCTTAAATTTCTTGAAAGATGAGTTAGTAGAAGCATTTACAATAAACATTCGTTCTCAAAAATTCAATTCATTAAGTGCTGATCACTAGTCCACAACATGACCAAAGTTATGATTTTTTAAGTTGAGTCCTAATATTAACAATTTTTATGAGATGCTACCTAATCGATATGTTGAATATTGGTCGTTTCTAAACATTTAAGTAGCTGTCTTCATACTGTTTTTATTGGTTTCCACTTTCTTTGAAAGGCAGTTGTAAGAATATAACAACTAGAGGGGCAGAGAGAAACTATGCTTGCTGATTTTGGAAGATAAATGGCATAAATTTAACAAGATATGAATATAGAAACAATGTCCAAGAATGGAGTAGCTTTGTAATGTCCCAAACTGAAATAATTGATCTCTTACAATTTCTCAGTATCAATGCATGAAATCTAGGACTTTTTGATTGCCGAAGTCTCAAAATAGGCAGGGAGAGAGCATACGGTGGCTAGACTATTAAATTGTTTATGCTTGTTGGCAGCAAGCCGCACAACCAATGATGTAAGTAATTACAAAGTTGAAACTAAAGATATGTTGGTTCTGGCGGCAAGCCTTCCAAAACAATTACAAAATCTATATCTGGTGGAGAACCACATAGATTTACATAATCAAATCATAAATTATTAATGCTGGAAATATACATTTACTGAAGTAGAAATCCTTATGAATATATTTCAACCAACAGCAATAATATTCAGAAACCCTGAAGATAAATTAGAAATATCAGATTATACCAGAAATAAAGCATTCAACACTCACCAAATTTGTACGGTGGACTTGTACTTCTATCCAAAATCTTCCAAAAAAAGTTGTGATAGGCTTCCAAGTTGAGAAGACAACTACAAAATGTGGAAAGAAATTTGTACAACCACTATGCTGAAGTGGTACGGCAGAAAAGAAGCTGGCATGGCTGATTAGAATGCTGCGTCAGCCTTACAAGGCTCAATAAACTTGCAAGAAATGTATGGCAGACTATTACAAATAGTTGCAACCAATTTTTCAAAGGGGTACGGCAGGTACTATCTTTAGAAACATCAAATTTCCACAGTCTATAATAGCAGTGAATGGCTTCTGGTTTCAACTGTGTTCAAAGTTTTAAAAATTGACGTTTCAGATTGTACTCCACGATCCATCATCAAGATAAGAGCTTAAGAAGAGAATGAGTGAGAAGTTGCAGATTAAGTCTTCTATAAATAGAGGACGAGAGGGGAGGTAAAAGAGGCCGACTAGCACAAATTATCTAATAAAATCTATAATAGAAAATTAATCCAAGAGGTAAAGAGCTAAAATAAATAAATAATGAAGTGAAAGAAAGAAGCTGATTAAATAATAGAAAAAATTGTCAAAGGAAAAAGCTAAAATAAACCAAATCTAAATAGAAAGATGAGATAAAAATAGAAAAAAAAATTTTAATTATTAAGAAAGAAAAGGAGAGTTAATAAAGGGAAATTGAAGAATGAAATAAATTTCAAAAAATGAAAAAAAAAAAAAATTGAAATCAAGAAAATATAAACAAACGAACAACAAAGTCCAATTTTATTTAAATAATGAAATAAAAACCACAATGAAATCATGAAATTATTAAATTTAAACAACATCCAAAAAATAGCAACACCCGACATAAATATAAATGAACTACAACCAGAGGGAGAGAAAAAACCCAATAAGAAGAAAATCATCACAATGGGATGAAAAAGTGGAAAATGAAGGACAAAAACAAGGATGCTAGCCACAGTTCATAAATTTTTACACTGGACATATCTCCTGTCTTATATTTTCTAGACTGGGTACAAATTTCATGCAAATTTAATTAATTCTTGCCATGATTGGGATATGTGGTTCCTTCGGTCAGCTATGTATCCTTTGTAGCAAGAATTGGACTTCTATGCTAAAGGCAATTGTAGATTTTTATAACAATTAAGTTTACCTTGGCTGGTTACTTCTTTTAATTGTGTGTGAAAATACAGAATCAAATATTGACCCTTTTTTGTTTCTATTATTGCAGGCATTATCTGTACCTACGATTGCAGTGATTGAGGGAACAGCACTTGGTGGTGGGTTGGAGCTAGCTCTTTCTTGTGACCTGCGCGTTTGTGGTATAATCCCATCTTATTCAACATTACAAGTTTCATATGCCTTATGTGTCAGTAAGCACTTTGGTTTATTATTTTATGGTATAATCTTATTCTTGTGACTGGGGTGCACACATTACTTATGATATTGTAAACTGATTCCACATGTACAGGAGATGCAGCGACCTTCGGAATGCCAGAGACAGGACTTGCTATAATTCCTGGGTAAGTAGAAGAGCTTGTATTTCTAGAATCTGGCAATGCTGTTGTTATTTGACATTAGACCCTTAAGATAGAGTTCCTTTAGTTTGAAATGGCATTTCAGATAAATACTAACTGGGAACTTTTGCTGAAACATAACATATGACATGAAACAAGGATAGAAAATGCTTGATGAATTCCATGTATGGTGTGAAGGAAAAGATGGAGAAAATGTTTGGGATAACTTACAAGTACGAGCACTAATTCTGAACACCTCGTATTTAGTAAGGTCAAACCCCCAAAATACTAGCACAATGGTAGAAAATATTAGCAGAGGAATAGATAAATGTGCTCAAAGTCAGGCCTTGAAATGTTGAACAAATTGCTTGGATTTCATAGCATTAATGAAATGTAAATTATAAAAGCTTCATGCAAAGTTATCTTCTGCCGAGCAACCATATTAATGGAACTAAGAATGGGCCCTTATCCATATCTGGTTTCTCTTTGCTATGATGTCAGTTTGGCAAATGTCTTATCTCATGTGAATATTTTTGGCAATCAGATTGAGATTGGACCTTATAATTAATTTTAGTTTGGCTTTTGATCTGTTTATGCCTCCACATGTGAATTAGTTGTCAATAAACTGAATATGCAGTTATTTAGCTGCACCATTCTGAATTGTTCTTTACATTTTACTTTGTTTTGGTGTGAAACATGAAGAAAGTGCTCTCATATGGTTATTGAGTTGCAAATTTCTGGCTAGAGTGTCTTGATCTTCCAATTAAATGAACTTGATATTGATTGAGAATGCTTCTAGTGACGACTTTGTAAATGTTTTTTACATCGATGCTTAGGATCACACACCATGATCCATCATCAATATGAGGAAAAATTAAATTAGATTGCAGACTTCACTTACTAAATAGAAGGGGAAATCAAGGTGGGAAAATATAATATTAGCCTACATAAACTATACTTGTTAATAAATGATAAACTAACATTTGAACATAAAAATGATGAAAAAGAATCCAAAGATACAAAATGACAAAAACAAAACAATAAACTAGAAGCTCCTTAATATGTTAATAACACTAGAATTTGATATTGTTAGAAAGTCAAAAGTGTTTTGCGATTGCAGTCATTTTTTTAATTTATTTATGGTGTAATAGGGTGGGAATCAATAAATTAATTCTTGTGAGCATTTAAAACCAATGTATCTTAGAGTTTGTGGTATGGGGGGACATTAGGACGCAGGTTTAAGGACAGCAAAAATTTTCCAGATATTGAGGACAGAGAAAACAGCTGTTAAATAATTATATAAATATTAATATTTGAAAATTGTTTTACAAAAGAACAGTAAAAGAAGTTGTAATTTATCATTTATGTAAACAAGAAGTAAAAATTAAAAAAAAGCTAAAATTTATATGAAGTTTGACAATTTGATAATCAGTTGATCCAATGATCAATGACAAGTATCTATAGCATAGTATTTAGATCAGTTCCTCTTAGCAAAAAAGAACTACAAATCTATGATAAGAGCTGAATGGCCAATGTGCATATCAATGATGGAGCCCCGTATATCCAACACCAACTCACTAGGTTCTCCTATGCCAAAATTTCTGTATTTATGTTTGTCAAACTCATGTAGCCCCTAAATTCGGTGAATCTAATTGACTTGTGTTGGTTCAGTATAGCTTCCTCTGTACTATACATCTTTGTAATGGCCTTCATGACCTCTTCATCTCCACATCATCTATGCGAAGAAATCTCACAAGCCTTTGCACATACCAATTTGGGTTCAATGCATGGGTGGCCATGTGCAAAGAGCAGAGTTGCATCGACACGGATACGGTATCGGATACGGTACGGCTATTTTTCAAGACCCCTAATATGGATACGACTAGATACGACATATATATATATATATATATATATATATATATATATATATATATATATAGATTAGCAATAAATAATATTAAATAATTTAAATTAAAAGTTAAATGTATTAAACTTAATAAATAAATAAAAGTTTACAATATAAAGTAAAACAAAAAAGCCAAAAATTAAAAAAAGTATCACCAATCAATAAAATTTGCCTCTTCCTCCAGTGCTTGTTGACACTATATCTCCAACTTTAGAATGAATGTGATTATTTGAGTAAATACAATCATGTAGAAAGACATTTCCAATCGTGTGCGTGCTGGTCTAGAGTAGTTCCCTGCAACAAGAAATCAGCATGCCAGATCATGGAATAGTTGCTTACGGCAATTTTTAAGATTCTAGGGTTAATATTTTTGGGATACGGCACAAATATCATGAGAATGCCGCATCTGTGCGTATCCGACATGGGGAAAAAATATGATTTTTTTGGTACATCCGGATACGGTATCCAAGCCGTATCCTATAAGTATCTGTATCCAATACGGCGATATGCGTACCAAGGGAGAGGGGGTGGAGTATCTGGTAACTGTGGCAAAGAGTGTTGAGCTTCTCTGAGATTTGTTGAATGATAGGCTGAATGTGCTCATCGTAGAACGACAAGGTGGGGTCTTTCTATTGAACAACCTTAATTTGGTTGAGCATGATATTAATGCACTCTTATCTTTTTAAGGTTAGGAATGTAGAGTCCCCATATCTAATCATCATGAAAATCAGGGATATGACAAATGTTATGTATCTAGCATATGCTTGAGGCAGCATCAACCAATTTCTTGGTCACCCTACATGCATGTGCCACATTTGTCACAACTTATGCCATATTTTGAAGGCCAATCTCCTCAATAGCATCTCTAAGGGTCTCAAACTGGAACTTTGCATCCTTGTGGTTTCCTAAACAATCAAGTGCCCTAAAGGCCTCTTCTTACATGTGACCATGATATTGATGAGTGCACAATGTTTAATGTTTGTCCACCTATCCATGATAATGCTACATCCATGTGGAACCCATGTGACCTTCATTCCTCCACTAATACATTTATGATTTTATCTTTATCCAAGATAGTAGTCAACTTTTTCTCCCCTAGTCCGACATATGAAGGCCTTGCTTGTGCAACCTTGGACATGGCCTCCTTAAAATAAGAAGCACGAGCAACATGGAATGGAATGACATTGACAAAGAATAATTTGCCAATATCACCTACCTCATCTCTAGCTTGTACATTGAACAAATCTAACATTGGGTTTGGAGCTGAACACATGGCCTTGTGGTTCCCCTTAGGCTCTAACTCAACATAAAAATATAAACTTATGCATGTTGAGTACCAATAGTATTAGGAGTCGGTGCCAAGGTAACAAAAGGTGTGGAGATGTCACCATTGTACAATCTGATTATCTCAACCCTTTGTTCAAGTAAGAACTCACCACATGCTCTTAGCCCTTTACCAAGTATATGTAGGTGGTGTATATTCATTCTAGTAATGCTGCCATGGTATTGACAGGGCAAAAGTGGCATTTCTATAGGCAACTCCTTGAATTAACTATTTTGTTTACATCTATTCTTGTTGCAAATTACCATAAAGGGGCCTTCTTATCGAATGGACTCTTGGCATACTTTTACGACAACTTAGAAGGGAAATAAAAATTCATAACACTCCCAACTGAACTACCACTTCGAGTGCTCCATTTGGCTGCCCTTTCCCCTCCCCCACTTTGACATCCAATTTTTGTATTCCCCAACATATTGAACTCCTCAATGTCTGCAATATCCCAAATAGGGTCTGCCCTAAAATTTTGATTTTCAAATTCTGATTTCTGCCCTAAATTTCTGCACTTTTAAACCCTAATTTCTGATCTGATTTTCCGCTCTTAAACAATTAATTCCAGCGAACATAAAACACATCCAATCATGGCAAAAATGATGGCAAACGATACTATACATTGATATTCATCATAAGCATATATTATACCAACTTACCAAGAATTACACAATGTAGGGAAATCAAATGGACAATACAAATCTGATTTTCTGAACTGAAACTTTGCTGCTACAAAATCAGAGTTCTGAACATGCAAATCACATCCAAATATCTAGGGCAAACATGCCCAACAACAAATCAGATCTCTGCTGTTACAAATCAGACCTTTCAAAAGGTTGATACATACCAAATTATGATGAGTAAGATGCTCCAATGAAAACCCTAGCTGGGCAAATTACATCAGCTAGGTTATGATGACAAAACACAATCAAATGATGATGGATGATGCTCCAAAACCCTCTCCAAAGGTGGCGCTTAGGTCTGCTGCAAATATCTAGGGTTTAGGAAACCCTAGCAAGGTGAAATCTGCCCTCAAGCACCAAATTCGCCCTTCACAAATCAATTCGCCCTTCTCCTCAAGGTGGCGCTCCAAGCTAGGGTTAAACTATTAAAGTATTATTTATCTTCTTAATTGTCAATCTTCTTCTTGTTTAGATAAGTTTGCTTTATGCTTTTATTCGCTGTTGCTGTTTGCTTTATAGAGTCGGTTGTCTATTCTTAGACATTGTATCTTATATATAGAGCTTCCGCTCTCCTTTGTAAATATAACATTCTGTAATATATTTTCAGTTATCGAATCTTGTAACATGGTATCAGAGCGTGGTACGACATACGGAGGAGTCTGATTGGTGCTAAGGATCGCCATTTCATTTCTAAACATTGTTTTTATCACCTCTTCTGTTTTGACGCCCTGAGATCCCTGGTTTGCATCTTATTTTTTGATTCGAAGGTTCCCTGTTTGATTTCAGTATTGCCGTGGCATTTCGGCATCTTTCAGGGTATCTCTTAGCAGTTTGTGGATCGCGTCTGGTGTATGTTCGCGGGCTTTCTTTTCCCTCACGTCTCAGATCTGGGCGTCATTTTCGTGGGCGTTTTTCTGCATACCTTTTTATCGGTAGTATTTCTGTGGCAAAAGGTCGCGTTTTCCTATTTTTTTCAGCGGTCGTCTACAGGGTTTTGTATTGGCTGCAATTTGTGGTATTCTTGCGATTTGTATTAGCAGTTTTCCTATGCTTTGTATTGGCCACGATTTGTGGTTTTCGTCTGGTTTGGATCGCTTCTCTCCTCTTATTCTTCATCAAAGTGTTCTAAAGCCCTTAGTCTCTCTCCAAGCGGCGGCCATGTCAGACCTTTGCAAAATTATCTTCTTATGGGTCTCAAAATATGTACTCATTTTTTTGAGCCAGTTTTCTTGCCTCAAGAATGGTGCCGTCTATTTTTTCCATCCTTGAATATCTCGTTTTTTGTGTCGTAAAAAGCATGCAAATGGCCCATATTGCAAAGAACAAGGAGTCTATGGTTTACGCCTTTATGGCCAAAAGACCTGCAAATCATGTCAAATCTTCTGCCTGGTACATTGACTCAGGTGCCTCTCGCCATTTCACGCATCGTCGGGATTGGTTCACAGAATACACGCCATTCAAAGATTCTATCATCTTTGGAGGAGGCGAAGAGTACACTGTTGTAGGAAAAGACAACGTACAGATTCAATTTGGTGGGAGAAATTTAATATTTCTCGATGTCTACTTTGTACCTGAGATGGAGCTAAACCTTCTCTCTGTCAGTCAGATTATGCGGCACTCTCCTCATCTGGATGTTGTTTTCAGCATGCACACATGCAACATAGTAGATCGTGAGACACGCATCATAGTTGCCCAAGGGCTTGAGGATCATGGTTTGTATAGACTTGTTGATTCTGGTGATTCTCTAGAACATGCCATGGCAGCTAGGAGTACATCCATTAGCACACTCTGGCATCAGTGTTCTGGGCACCTGAACATGTACTATCTCGATTAGCTCGGGAGGGTCTGGTTGGCGGTCTTCCGGAGATTCAAACTCAGATTCATGGCGTTTGCGACGCATGTCAGGCTGGCAAGCAACATCGGACTCCATTTTCAGATGGTGACAAATGGAGAGCATCTAAGGTTTTGCAGCTGGTTCACGCTGATGTATGTGGACCAATGAACTCTTCTTCAGTCATTGGGTGCCGATATTTTTTGCTTTTTGTTGATGATTTCAGCAGAAAAATGTGGGTATATTTCTTGAAAAACAAATCTAATGTGTTTAGTACGTTTCAGCAGTTCAAAGCTTTGGTTGAAAAAGAGTCCCGTTGTTCAATAATCACTCTCCGGTCTAATAATGGAGGGGAGTTTTGCTCTTCCGACTTCTCTCGCTTTTGTGCAAATCATGGCATCAAACGTCAACTTACCACACCTTACACACCTCAGCAGAATGATGTTGTTGAGCGCCGAAATCGCACCATTACTGAGATGGCGCATTCTATGTTAGAACATAGAAGTGTTCCTAAGAAATTCTGGGCTGAAGCAGTTTACACTGCTGTCTATCTTCTGAATCGGTCCCCTACCTATGCTATCAGAAAGATGACTCCTGAAGAAGCCTAGGTCAAATTGATGCACAAAATGCCACGAATCTGCTGCTTCAAGTCTGATCTAAAATCTGCTCTTCTTCTCCACAAATATCTCCAATGAAGTACAATTGTGAACTCCGTATGAATCCACTTCTAAAGTGTGATTGGGTTTTCCTCCAATCCACTATCTTCCTTAGGGTTTTCGTCCTAGGATGGAGCTGAACTAAAAAGTTGCAGCCAAGAGAGATAAATCTCAAATGAAATTAGGAATGAATGATATCTTGAAATGCCTCCAAACAACTTGCTTTTATACATGATTTATCTTATTTCCTCTAGCTGGCCAAGCTCCCTCACAAATCATCTTTTATTTCACTTATCCTTCTCAAACTAGGCTGACCTCAAGAAAAACATGCTTTTTATTTTATCCTAACTTCTTTTCCTAGGCCGACCTCCTTCCTTGGGCGCTCACCTTATGATTTGGGTCGACCACACATAAAAAAGGATGTTTTCCATTATTTTATTCTTTCTTCTCCAAGAGAGCCGACCCTCTTCTAGGCAAGATAGGCACTCGAAAGGACAAATTAAAGATTTGTCTTTTGTGTGTATTATTTTCTCCTTGATGCCCAAACACAAGAGCAATCATTATTTTATTTTATTTCCCTTTTATACCTTCTTTCCACTCTCCAAGTGGGTCGCTCTACATGAGGGCATTTTATTTCATCCATGATGATTATCTCAAAATTATCACAAAAATATATCAAATTATCTCCCAAATTCAAATTGCCCTACAAAATTAGCCAAGTGTGAGAATTCGCCATGTGGGACACTCCCTGAGCCTTTTGGCTTAGCCTACGAGAATGTGAATAGGCTAGCCAACTCTATTAAGTGATCACTCCGAAAAAAGGGACATTGCAATGTCACCTAGGCTACACGAACTTAATATTGGCAATGCAAAAACAAAATAAAACTTACTATTACTACTACGTTGCCGGTTTGTTGGCATTTGTGCTTGGATTCAAGTCCGGTACCAATTGCACTTGTGGTGTAGTTTGTCACGGGTAGAAATTCGTGCAAGGAGCATTCAAAACACAATCAAAACCACGACAAATCCATCCGGTTTGTTGATGCATTTTTTCTTTTTTTTTTAATTAATAATTTTCACATTTGACTTTGACTATGAAATACCAAAGCGAATCCCTAACCCGAAAAGTGCCATCTAAACCATTTGAAACACTTAAAATAAACTCATTTCACCTTATTTTGATTGCAAAAGACAAATACCATCCCTTTTTGTTAAACTTTCATTCTTGCTTGTCATTACACAAAGAGAGCCGAAGATTGATCATTGAAGGTTCCAAAGCAGTTGCATTACTATTTCTACGCATGTGCAAGAGTCCATTAATTGCCAAGTAGATTTTTGAAAAACAAGTAAGTTTTTTTCTTTTTTCTGCATTTTTGGTTTACAAACTCTCTTGTTTTGCTTTCAACTTCTTATTTTCCTTTCATTTTTCTATGAATGTAAATTTTCATTTGTTTCAAATGTGTTGTTTATAAAACTTGTTGCCAAAGGAATTAGAATGGCAACTAGTTCTAGCTCCATGGGTCAATCCCACCAGGTGGTGGGGGGCATATTTGGATTTGCAAAGGGTGTGCTGTCAAGTATTCAAGCTCATATAGTCGAGTGAAAGCCCATTTGTGTGGCATTTTTGGACAAGGCATCAAAGCATGCGCTAAAAAGAATGGTGCACCTATGCTATTGGAGCAAGTGTCAAGAACGCACTCCTATTTTTGTTGAATTTTTTGCAATAAGGAAGATGCAAATGCAATTCTCACACTTTCTGATCACCAAGATCCCAGTGTGGGCAAGGTGAGAGCATACGGTGTTTGGACAACCATCTATATGTATGAATGCATTGTTGAAAGGAAAGGTGACAAGTCGACCAGAAGCATACAGACGGTAGAGCCAACCCAAATCTACACCTCTTTGGCGGACGAGTATGCTTGAAATGCAAAGCCACTAGCAAATTCCTACAAACCTGATCAAGCCAAATTGTTTGATTGCTAAGCAGACTTGATCAATGCCAAAATGGGCTGTGAAAAATGCAATGGGTCTAGCAGTGAACCGATCAGGACCTCTTACAAATATGAGATGCAAACAACTTTTGGTATACCATCTAGTTTTACAATAAGAATGAGATATGAACTGTTGATCATTATATTGAAAGGAAACTAAACATGCCACACACTGAAAATATTATGCTAATAGGCAAACAACACTGCTGCAACACAAAGATTAGTCCAGAATTGATTTGCAGGTAATAAACTTTGAGCAATAGATTGAAATTGAAGGAAAACATGTTCTGAAGGTTGGAGTTGGAGAAAAACTCTATCAAATTGTTGTGTGTACTCTGTACGGCCCTCTAAAACATTTCTGAACTCTGAAACTAACTTGTACGGTCCATCTAGAGACATGTACAACCTGATTTTTGATATCAAACTCTATTGCAAAACTGAACAAACTGTACAGCCCCATTTCTCAGTAGTACAACTCTCCAAAAGCTGCAAAACCCACCTAGAACTGGTATAGACTATATACAGGGATGGTACGGCTGCAAGTTACAAGGGAAATGTGTGATGTCCCCATTTCTGTGATGGTCATATTTGATATGGCTATCATATTCCAAGGGAATAATTGGCTGGAATAAGGAGTAAAAGTAACTTAAGTGGTTCTATTTTTTGTAAAGTGTTCTAATTTTGAATTACTTTATAAAAGTATTTTATAAAGTTATTTAAGTCAGCCCAAAACATTTTAGGTCATTGTGTACACAAAAACCTTTATTTAATAAAGATAGGTCAGACCTATTCATGTGGGTGTGTACATAAAAACTTTCATTTAATAAAGTTAGGCCAGGCCTAATTTGAAGAGGGTTTTATAAGGAGCATTTGTAAATCATTTTTCATATCATGAAGTTTATATTGTTTTGGATTGAAGACAAGTTCTTGGTGTTTCAACTTGAGTTCAAGGAAATGTTCCCTTGCATTCATGGTATCAAGGAGATGATCCCTTGGTAATTCATGGTTTGGAGATGATCCCTTACGATTCATGAGGTGAAATTACTTCAGATTTCACAGTTGAGCTTCAAAGCATTGTTCCGCATTTCTTTGGGTTTGAATTTATTGATTGATGATTGATATTTGGTCGGAGACCATTGTTGACAATTTGGAGATTGATGATCGTTGCACATCATTGAAGATTTGATTGAATGACCTTGCATTTTGGTTGAAGATCATTATAGAAGATTCGCTGGGTATTTATTTCATTCGCAAGAGGAGTTATCATTTGTTTTAGGGACCGATTTTATCACAGCATTGTTCCTTATGAATCTGGCCACCGATTATGAAGATTAATAGTTTTATGACATGGATTCCAAATCATGGGCTTTGAAGACATCGTGGCTTGATATAGGGGAAAAGACCCAATAGGTGAGATAGTTCCAATGGCTGAGATAGTATATGTGCATTTAAGGCCCAATATTTTTAAAAGTTTAGTACTAGTAGTTGTGACTTTAAGGTTGTTAGTGTTACTATAAGTACTAATAATTGAATGAAATGTGCCCTTCAGATTTAAAAAGCAACCAATCATGTGATGCCACATCAGCCCACCAACAAAACATGACTTAATGCACACCTATTGGTTCACCCTTTTTTTGGGAACTATTTGACACCTCAACAAAAAGCATGCTGATGTGGCATCATATTTGATGATGCGGCCCTGAAACCTTAATTATAAGCAGGGGCATTGCCAAGTAAGCTACTATAAAAATTTTGGAGTGATTCGAAATTGCCACGTATGATTTTGAGGGGCGTGAAGTTAGGGTGCACCACTACTGGGTCCTCTCCCCTAAAGAAGAAATTATAAACATTTGTCTCTGACATATTGGAACCGTGGGACCCTGTGTAATCAGCCGCAGCACATAAAATGAGAGATATTGATATTGATATTGAAGACTTTGTATATAGTTGAAGTGCTACTGATTGGGAGACAATCTCTGACAGGATGTCAGTTTGGTCTTGTTAGAGACGTGGGTTTTAAAAGCTTTCAAACACAATGAGAAGTCGTGGGTCCCTCTTCACCCAGCGCCACCCACTTAAGATTCCAATAAATGTTGAAAGGCATTACAGGAGTTTCATAAGGAGACGTTTCTTCATTGTTGAAGAAAAATGTATTATTAAGGCAGATCGTGGATTAAGTTTGGCTTGGGCGCTCTTTGGGAAGGATCGCGGGACCCAGCAAGGATAAAGACTTTCTATTATTCAGGCTAGTCTAGTGTTGAGAAGGAATCGTGGATGCTGAGAAGCGGCAGAAGCTTTCAATCAGAGTGGCGTATATTTTAAGTGATGGGAAGTTGGTCAATTTGAAACACAGTCATCACAGAGGCAGTGTTCTGATTATCAGAGTTGCTATTTAAAACAGTTTGGAAGTTATGATCAGCAGTTGACATAGAAGAAGATTCAGGGACAGCAGTCTTTGCTGAGTATGAAATAGAAGTTTGTCAATAAGCAGCAGCAGTGATTAAACAATCAGGAACAGAGGTAATAGAAAGAATCCCATCTGTTTACTCCTACAGTAACAAGCAACATCAGTTGAAAGATTGCCTACAGTAACAGGCAACATCAGTTGGAAGATTCAGATCAGTTTGTCTACTCAGTTGCAGCAGACAGCTTAAGTATCAGACTTCTTAATCAGCTCCAATAGAAGATTAAACTTGGGTATGTTTAATATGGAAATGTTGATGTAATACAATCTCTATTTATTCAAATCTTTAATTTTTGTAAAGGGATATTGTCTTGAATAAAGTGTATCAGACTTTTGTTGTTATATCAGTTTTATGATTTGCCACTGTTCATTTGCTAAGTATCATATTTCAGTTTTGGCATATAAAAATCTGAACTGAAACATCTAAATCAGTTAGCAAACAAACTCAGAAAACTCAATTTGTGAATCAAATAACAAGTGTTGATCAGTATTTTAGCAAATATCTTAGAAGGGATATTACAAAATGTGTCAAAAAGTGCAACGGTTCAGTCCCATACTTCAACACCCTCCAACTACTATAGTACAACCTCCTAGAATGATGTATGACCAATCCAAATAGTACGACCAGCAAGGATAATGAGTGCAGCTTGGTAAAAGTGTGTAATCAGCAATTAAGCTTCAGTACGGCCCTTTAGCAGCTAGTACGGCCTTGCTCTTTATGGTACGGTCACTACAATCTTCACCAAAACCACCAAAAATGACTAGAACTCAGTCAATGAAATATGAAGACTCAGATTTCAATAGCAACTCAGAACACATCAAAAATCTCGATTATAGAATGAAACTAGAAAAAACTTCAACTATTAGCACATAGGTGATTCTTGGATGAAATCACTCAAATCAACTAGGAGAGTTTTCGTCCTCAGGCAAATGGAAGAATTCACGTTCATTCTCCAGAGCAAATAAAATGAATTAGCCAGAAGAAGATTTTTGAGGACAAATCTCCCTTTTATAACTTTTTTAAGAATAAAATAATATTTTTTCTTTTTGCTCTCACTTATCTCCTTGAAAGTATAAAAAACATAAAGTGTCCTGATGACCACCTTTTTGCACCTTGGAGCTAGTGACACTTTGTTTGCACAACTTAAACACAACCTTTTTAAATAATTAAATATAAGTTGTCTTTAAAAAATATAACTCAAAAGCACTTTTGACAACCTATTTCAATTATTTAATCATTTTTCCCTTATTCCATCACTCCATTAGCCTATGGGAAAAATTCGGAAAATAGGCTAAGGGTTACCAACAGCTTACACTTGAGAAGGGACATTACAAAGTGATAGCAGATATTAATGAGGAGCAAACAAATGAAGCAACAGACCGTAGAGAAAATTATCCTTTAGCAAAGAGAAGATCTCAAGAAATGAAGCCCCCTATACCCCCATCTAATCCTAGTGTTATGGTAAAGAGCCACCCTCTTTTTACAACCCCTCAAGAACAAGCCCTTACAAATAAGAGACCAAAGGGACCTTTGGAAATGACATTTCAAAATGAGTCTTGAAAAATTGTTGATCAACATATAACAAGATGTATCTATGCAAATAGGTTATCTTTCAATGTTGTTCACCCACCATATTGGCAAGAAATGGTGAGAAAAATTATTGGGGCTCCAAAAGGGTACAAGGGCCTAGGTTATGAGAACATGTGTGGCACCTTGTTGGAAAAGGAGGTCAAGCTTGTAGAAGATTTATTGAAGCCCATAAGGGATTCATGGGCCAAGATAGGGGTGTCCATGATTTTTGCTGGATGGAAGGATGCTAAAAATCGGCCCTTGATCAATGTGATTGCAGTGTCCTCTAAAGGGGCAATGTTTTTGAGAGTCATGGATTGTGAGGGGAGGTGAAGGATGGCCAATTTATTGCTAACATCCTTATCACAACCATTGAGGAAGTGGGTCCTTATAATATTGTTCAAGTCATAACGACAACACAAATAATTGTAGAGCTGTTGGTTTATTGGTTGAGGAATGTTATTCACACATCTTTTGGACACGTTGTGTTGTTCACTCCCTCAACCTTATGCTACAAAAAATTGGCAACAAATTTGGATCAAAAAGTTGTATGCGGAGGCCAAAGAAATCCAAATGTTCATCAACAACCACCAAATAGCGCATGGCATATTTAGATCATTTTCAAAATTGGAGTTGTCGAAGATAAGTGAAGCAATATAAAATTTTATGTTTCACTTTAGTTATGTAGAAATTTATTTTTTTAAGCTTAATTTGATGTCTTCTTCTTTGAAGTTTGTTTTTAATTATTTTATTTTTATTTTTATTTTTGAATAGGTTGTCGAGATTCATTTTGCCTCCAACACAATTGTGTTGAGATGACTTGTGAAGGTTTGAGAAGCACTTTCTGATCATTAGCCAAATTTGGTTCATATGGAGTGAAGCCAACAATGAGAGGGCAACAAATATTAAGCAAATAATCCTAGATGACTCTTGGTGGGATTGTGTAGAATATCTCCTTAGTTTCATTGAGCCCTTTTTGAGTATGATTCATTATAGTGACATGGACAAGCCTTTCTTGGGAGAGATATGATGGCATCGACTCAATGATTGAGAAGATGAAGACCATTATAAATAAGAAAGAGCAAGATCCTAAAGAAACTTTCTTTAATGAAATGCACAAAATTATTGAAAAAAAATGAAACACAATGACCACCCTACTACATCTTGCTTTCGCATTGAGTCCAAAATACTATAATGTTGAGGTTCTTTTTGTGCCAATGGGGATTGCCCCATATAGAGATTTTGAAGTCGCCAAAGAGTACAAGGCAACATTTCATAGACTCTTCCTTGATTCTAATTTGCAAGATGTAGTCACTAGCGAGTTCATTGATTTTGTACACTCCAATGGTCAAAGTATTGAAGCACTTTGTGACAAGTTCAAGAAGGATGCTCATAGTTGGTGGTACTTCCGTGGCCAACAATCCCAACACCTACAACCTATTGTGATCAAAGTTTTATCGCAACTAAGTTTTATAATTTTTTTTAATCTTCAAAGTTTCATTTATAATTTTTTAGATTTATAATTTTTATAATTATAACTCTATCTCTCTACTTTGTCTGAATAGGTTGCTAGTTCATTTGCATCTAAGAAGAATTGGAGTACATACTCCTTCATCCACGTAGTAAAACACAACCGATTGCACTTGAAAAAAGCAAAGAACTTAGTGTATGTACATTCCAACTTGTGCCTTAGCACAAACATGGCTACAAGGAAGGGGACGCAAGGTTGTGGGATATGGAGCTAGAGCATATTGACTTGGATGCTTCCACTTCCCAACTTGCTACATTTGAGGAGTCAGATAGTGAACACACTTTTAGTGTGAGTGGTAGTGGCACTACTTGTGGTTCTTCAAATGTTCCTACATCATCTAATGGCAATGATGATTTAGAAAACCCATGTGACGCTGAAAACTGATTGTTGAACTTGACATTGTTATTTTAATATTGAACTTGAAGTTTGAACAATGAATATTTTACAATATTTATCATTTATGTTTTAAATGACATTCGATTTTATGGTGGTTTTGTTGACTATATGATGCTATGTGGGATTCTAAACTTAATTCCTTCTTTTAGGTTGCAAATATATATAGTCGAGCGGTTATTTTATGTAGTAATACTAAGTTGTTGGTTTTGGTTTGGATCTTGGTTCGAATTTTTATGTCTTTTGTATGGATGAACCCAAAATGAACCAAAACCTAAAAGAAATTTGTTGGATCCATGAACCGAATTTGCAAATTCCAACGAAGATCCAAACCAAAACCAACAACTTAGTATTACTACATAAAATAACCACTTGACTCAACTTTTAGTTCTACACAAGGATTTTCTTTCTTGTTTTTCTTACTTCAGGTGCATGAGGCATAGAAGCAGAGGATAAATAGAGGTTGCAATCCTTCTTTGAGTTATCTAAGACTCCTAAGACATTATTTGATTAGCCTATCGCAACTAAAAAATAAAAACAATCATTAGTAATTACAAACACATGGGTTTTCCTTTGTTTTTCTTACTTCAGGTCAGACAAGGCATAGAAGCAAATGATATATAGAAGTTGTAATCCTTCTTTGAGTATTTAAGACTCCCAGACATTATTTGATTAGCCCATTGCAACTAAAAAGTAAAAACATTCACTAGTTGCTACAAATACGTGGACTTCACTTCTACTTTTCTTATGTCAGATTGTACGAGGTGCACAAGCAAACAATTCAGACAAATTGCAACCCCATTAGCATTATTTAATTTTTAGTATTTACACAAATTAAAACAAAAAACAAAAAAAACAGCTTCTTAAATGACTTATTTTGAAGTCGAAACTTAAAACGGGAAATGAATGATCAATGAGAATTGGGGACATACCTCAAGGAGTTGATGTTGGTCCTCTTCTTCCTCCTCTTTCTTTTTTCCTCCTCTTCTCTATTCTGATTGCAAAAGAGCATGGCCTAGGGTTTTTCAAGTTCATTTAGGTTGGGGGGCCTATCCCTTTTAGGTTTAGATTTAAGATTTTTTGTTTTCCTTCCATTTTAGTGTTTTTTTTTTTCATCTTTAAAGACTTTTTCCCCAAAATCCCTAAGACAATCAAGGGATGCTTAGATACCCCTATCCTTGGGATGGCAAGGCATCCTCGAACACCCCTCTAACAAAGGGATGCCCCCTTGTTTGGGCTTGGGCACCAAAGAGCAAAGGACATTTTGACCCCTGCCCCACTGTCCTTAGGACATTGAGCATGAGACTAGGAAAATAGAAAACTCCCAAGGACACATCCCTAGGGCACATTGTTTAAAACTTATAATTCTGCATTGTACTTTTATTTTCTTGACCTATGCATGGGAATAACACACATAGGGGTGGAGAGATTAGACTCTTGTATGCTAAGCTTTACAATGGGACACTTTCCTCCACAAGTTATAGATTCCATAGTAGTAATCTGTAATGTCCCCCAATTGGCGCTTAGCCAAGTCGTGAACAATTAGCCTATTTCTGAGTTTTCCCGTAGGCTAATTGGTGTGTAAGGGGGAACTCCAAAGTTCTTGGAGAGCACTAGATTAGCCTTACAGAGCGATTGTTCATGGTTTTGAGTTCAGTTGGTTAGATGGAGCCTTTTGATGCTTTCAGAATCGATTTCTGACCTTTTGGGAGCTCTCCAAACTTCTTGGAGAAGCAGACTATTTTTAGAAAGTCACCCGGTTGCCTCCGATCATCGTCCCAAGTCTTCAAGATTATGTTGGTATGGTCAGAATTGCAAGTTGCATCATTTTGGAACTTTTCGTAAGTTAGGTGAATTATTAAGTCATTTAATTAATTATTCACTTAAGTTATCTAATGTTGGGAAATATTAAAAGATAACTTTAGTATAATAGCTCATTGGAAAGGTGATGGAAAATACTATTTGCTGTTCACATAAAAATGGACACTAGGCATGGGGAACATAAGTTGTTAAAGTGAGCACAATAAAGGTTTATTTATTTCCAAAATGAAATATTCTTTAATTTCCACAAGTCGCCCTAAAAGTGACTATATAAAGAGGGGTTTTGGAGCTTATTTTCATTTTAGACGATGATATTGAATTTGCTTTGGCTATTGCTTGTTGTGAGTGAACCTGTGTTCCTCCAAATCTCTTGAGGACGAAAACCCTCTCGAGAATCATTGGTTTTGGAGGTGAAAGATCCCCCCTAGCTGATTGTGGTGGTTTCATACAGAAATCACACTTGTGTTGAATGCAGAAGATTTGGAGCAATTTTATACAGAGAATGCCTTGGTGCTGAACACATAGGCCATTTTGGTTTGAGTGTTTGATTGAGTATTTATTTTGAGTTTTGAGGAAGATTAACCCTATTACCAGCACCATATTTTATTGTGGTTGATGTGTGTGAAAGGGCCAACCCTTACATTAAAGTAGCCGCAGCTACCTCCTTAAGGGTTGCAGCTCCAAATATTGTCTAGGTGCAGCTCATATATGATAAAGAAGTGAGTAGAGGGGCCGTGCCTTACAACTTGGAAGGATCGTGGGTGAGAAAGAGAGGATGCATGGAGTTAGGAAGTGCCGGTTCCTATTGGGTAAGACTTCATTAATCATTGGTGATTTGGTATAAGGTACGTGCAAGTTTAGTAAGCACTGCAATATTGGTTTTATAGTATCTTTAAGGGGGTGTTTAGATATTAACAGCAATATCCTTCATTCAGTGGTGGGTATTTGATATTTTGGTTGGTGTTTGGAACTTCTGATCTGATCATTCTTGCTGTTTCAGAGCTAAAATCAGACCAGCATTATTACTGATTTTTATCTCTGAGTGTTAATATCACTCTTATGAATGATGTTAGAAAATTGGAGAGTTGTGTAATTCAGTTTGGAGTTTAGATATACAGTTTGAAGGAAGTTTGGACTGATTAGCTTACTGTTTGGGGTTTATTTCAGTGCTACAAATTATATCAGAACAGTGTTCACAGTGATTTCAGTGTTTTCAGTGGTCTACAGTGATTGTTTGGGCATCTAGAACCATCTGCAACTATAGAACTCTAGTGGGTATGTTTCCTTGTGTTGTTTGAATGATTTCTAGTTCAACTTCCTCATCAATTTATGTTACAACAGTGTTTTCAGATTTTAGTTCAGAAACAAAGTTATTTGCAGCTCTTGATTATCAATTGTAATCTCATTCCTAGTTGCAATATCTCTACGTTTGTAACCTCGGAAGGTAGTACCGCTGGTGGATTCATGTTTGTGCATTTCATATTGTAATATTGGACGGTTTATAGCCAATAATCTATAGCATTCATGTTAGCCCGTTTGGCATGCACACTCTGCCAGTGGATTTACATTATTCACACATCCATTGAATAAGCATAGATAGGTCGGCTTGCCTCGTGTGACTCATTTTGTATTGCATCATGCACTCTGCTGAACAAGCATAGATGTGGTCGGCTCAGCCGCCTAGTGCATATAAGTGTGGCATGCGGTTGTCGTGGACACCTGGTATTTTTGTAATCATCCTTCATTTGCATACTCAGTAGCAGATGGATAGGAAGGAATGATCCATTGCACCGTATGCTCTCACCTGCCCACCTCGAGATCTTGGTGATCAGAAAGTGTATCAGAGATTGTTTGTGCTCTTTATTTCAGTTGAAATTATTTGGAAAAATCTAGGGTGGTTATTACATAATCATGACTTGGAAATGCTTTACAGGATAGGAAAAATATTTAAGTTGCTCTACAAGCATTTCTTGATGAAATTATAAGTGCTCCCAAAGCCTATAAAAAATTGTACTACTTATCTCTTGCTTTTCCCCTTAACCTTCAAGCTGAGATTCCTGCTATGCCATGCATTGTTTTATGCTAATGCTTTGTATTTCTTTCTTGTGTGTAATGTACTTGTGCATGTTCTTCAATTGTTTCTTTCTCTTCTTTTTGGGTATGCACTTGTGATCCATTGACCAATTGTCGCACTCATGACACAATCCTAGAGTTATTTTTTCATCCAATTCCTTGATCAAAAACCTCTTCTTCAGATTATAATATTTAGTCTGCTTTGTTACATCCTATATGTTTGACCCTTGCTGATTATTGACCACATTTCCAGTTTAAAAAACACATCCACAATTGTGTTTGAGATGAAACTGTAAACTTATGATGGTTCATTGTACTTTCTCATTGAATTGCTGTAGATAGAAGTGGAAGATGTAAAAATAAAAAAGACCGTAATTAGCCTGAAAAACTGACTGTCAGAATTGTTCAATGAAAAACAGGCTTTCACATCAACATATTTAAAGGTGTTTGACAAAAGTCCCTGCTCCTATATAACACATTTTGGCAGCTGAATCCTCTGTCAAGATGGTTTTATTCTTTGTAAAATAAGAACAATTTCCAAGCTTAGGAATCGGAGGACAACTTAGCTAGGTCTATCATTGATTTAAATTCTACATGATGATTGAAGCAGCCCCACATTTAACCTTTTGTCTATGAGATGGAGAGAAGGGATTTGGCTAAAAGTGTTCTAGTTGATAATCTACTTACTTGGGGGTTCTGCGTGGTTTAAATAATGAATTATCAATATAGAATGCAAATCATGAAAATGATTGTTCAGTGCAGGTGGAACACAGCGTCTTCCAAGATTAATAGGCAGGTCTCAGGCAAAAGAGCTTATTTACACTGGTCGCAAGGTTGATGGGAAACAGGCATTGGCCATGGGTAAGATCTCACTTTTCAGTGAGTTCAATTTGGAGTAATATGAAATATTGTCTATTGTTTATCTGTTAGTTTCATAGGATGGAAATGAAGCAGAGAAAAATGATGATTATTTTTTTCAGTGATGAGCATGCATTTGTATGGAAGTGCAGGACTTGTAGATCATTGTGTCACAGCAGGAGACGCATACTCAAAGGCTCTTGAGATTGCTCGAGATATCAATCAGAAGGTAATGGGCATGTTTCTATCAATTGTTGAAAAGCATGTGATCAAATGTTGAATTCACATTAAAAAATTAGAATCCATTTTGTACCTTATACCACATGCTTCCTTAGTCATAATATGCACTCCATAATAGTGTAAATACAATCCAGGGGCCCTTGGCTATTAAAATGGCCAAAGTTGCTATTGATCGAGGTTGTGAAGTTGACACCTGCTCGGGAATGTTTATTGAGGAAACTTGCTATGCTGAAGTATTAAATTCAAAAGATCGACTGGAAGGATTGGCAGCATTTGCTGAGAAACGGAAGCCAAACTACAGTGGTGATTAGATTTGTGTTTGGGCCAGCATAATTTGTATCAAATCTTAAAGAACTACTTGCATATGTTGCAATTTGCTGAACCCTGTACAGAGTCATACTATGACTAGTTGTCATATGTCCTTCCTTTCAAACAATGAGAAGGGTTGGAATTTATTGTTATATAAAGAATTATGCTAGCAATAAGCTTATAGCCTCATTGTATCTTCAATGATTTTAAAAGTTTCACAACAGGTTAACCTTGAACAATGTTTTGTTTGTTCTCTGAAATTGCCATTACTATACTTTGTTCTTTATGCAGTTCCCAGATTACTTTAGACACAGGGCTAGCCATCATCCCCACTTTCCTCCCCTCCTTTCTCAAGTCCCCAAGAGACTCTACATATTCCATAAATAGACACATAAATTTGCGAATATGCATGCAACAGACATCAATCGTATAAAACCATTATCATGGAATTCTCACATATTTAAACTGAACTTTTATTCGTAGAAGACAATCCAACATGTTTAATGCAACTTAGATTCTACGAATACAATCTTGTCATAATAACTTTTACCTGGGAATCAAGATAGGAATCTAACAGATGTATGCCATGTATAGGAATCTACCAATTGCTTAAAGCCAAGCACAGATGTGAACACTGGGCATCACACCAATTCAGTTTGTGAATTTTTAATGCTTCCCCCTACCTTAACTACATCCTGCACTTAGGTAATCTTGTTATTTTGCTAGAATCATAAGATACACCTCATCAGGTATAGAGAGCGAGAGCTACATTATTTGTATTGCAAATTGTATATCCTTGCCCAATATGTTTAAAATTGCTCTTTATCTAGCAGACTAGCACCCAGTAGATCGACTAATTCCAATATCTAACCATGAAAATAAAGGTTATATTCAACACATCATTCCTAAGTTAGATAGGAAGTTCCTCATTGAGCATATAGATTTTCCAAAATGACAATGACTCTCAACATCCTTTAGGGCAAATCAGTTATAAGGACTTAGCGAATAGCATCATTGAGTTATACAATCTAACATGTCTACTGATTTTGTTGTACAATTTTCTATTGGAGTTGCCGTTCTTTTTATTGCAATTGCTCCAATTAAATTTGTGTGCACAAAAAAGTGGTTATAGAGGAAAAACATACAAATTCCAATTTGAATTTTAGCCTCAGACTTACGTGGCAAAAAAAATTGGTAAAACTTGGTAAAATTTGGTATGACTCGCAAATTAAAAAGCTGTATGTTTTGTATAGAATCATAGATATCTTGTAAACTGAACTTTGAATAAGTAGCTGCTAAAAATGAGTGCTAAAGTAGAACAATGTGAGGCACAAGGTTTTAGTCCTCGTTTCAAGCATATAACTTTTTATTTCAATCCTGCAATTCAATTTCATCTCTTCAATGTTAAAAAAGTGATTCGCATTACAGCATTGATAAGGCTTAATTTGTACCAATTAAAGAAGTCGGTTTAATTTATTTTACAATACTAAAGAGGTTCAACAAAGTGTCTATTAAATTGTTCTAACATATCTTCCCTGACCAAACATATTATCATTTTAGTTCAATTTATTTTACAGTACTAAGGAGGTTCAATAAAGCATGTATTAAACTGATCAAACATAGTCACTACATGGAAGAAAATGCATGCTATGAGGGGAGGCCATATTGTCATAAAAGATGGGATTTTTCCTTATTGTTCAACAGAATTTGTGATGACATGGGACGGCCAAAAGAACTCTGCTAGCAGAATAACCAAAATAAACAACAGAATAACAAAGATAAACAACACTTATTTTTAACAGCTAAGGAAATGACAAAAATATAACAAGAGATTTTTCTTTCATGATATAAAAATGTTTCTGCATGTAAGGAATATCATGTGAGTTGCTCAAAACAGTGAAATATATCAGCGAACATGAAGGCAGGTAACAGGTAAATCAGAAGAATGATGAGACAATCATTAATCCTCTGAAAAAGATGATCCCCAATTCACTAGTGGGTGTAAACAAGACTATCAATAAAATATTTTAAAAAAGTAATTAATGTTGTTTGCATATATTAATTCATACTTTTGAAAGCAGTGAGTAAAAGGCGAGTTTAGGCAGCAAAACTCGCAGCCCCTGGCTCCACTTAAGACTGCAAGCTTGCATAGATTTACAGAGTCACAATACGGTGGTCCTAACCACTTGAACTACATTGTCCTCAAACTCAATCTTAAAATATTTGATAAGTATGAGATCATTACACTACCAATCTTTGTCTTCGAAGAGAAATTTTGTATGTGCCTTTTGGTATCTATCAAACAAAAGAATTGGTGCATCTGACACACTTAATGTTGAATTGGGCATTCGTAGGCATGGTTCCCTTATTTTTAATGAATCAACACCACTATTGCTTCATTACATCTTTCCTCCTAAAGCCTTCTCAGCTGTACTGATGAGCTGTGACACTCCTATTCTGTATTCTTTTGTTAAGATCCTTGTCTTCCACACATTAATTTATCTTCTGTAGTGTATCTGATCAAATGTCAAAATGCTGTTTTGGTTTAAGCTACCTGCCAACTACCTATAACTGTTTAGTTACATGTTAAGATTCACTTCTAACCTAAAGAGTCCAGTTATCTTTTTGGCAAATTGGGTGCTCTGATCTAGGAGAGTTATGCATTTATTTAGTCAAGTCAATGACCTTTGTCATGTTCTGGTACCCTTTGATAGTGTGCGTGGAATGTATACTAGCCCTACGTTCAATGGGCTACACAGAAAACTGCAATTTTAACTACAAGTCACCTTAAATACATTGTAAGTTATGCTTTGCCCACATTCTTTCCATGGCCCTGTGAAGTTTCATCCTAATTCAATAATTGAGTTTTATCAATTAGCATTTGCTTTGATTGACATCTTTGAAATCAAATGTGCAAGTCTCCTAGATTTGATAACTACTTAAGAAGGGTTTAGGTTTACAAGTGAAATAATGCATGAATGGACAAGGTTGTCAATTTCTAAACCATATTGATCTTATCCAAAATCTATTATTCTATTCTTTGTTAATACAAAAGTTCCAAATACTTTGTGTAGAAGTACACATTAATGAATTTTATATATATCTTTTTTTATTTGATTAAAATTTTAGAATATTAGGAATATTTTTTTAAATGTTATGTAATAGTTAATAAAGAAAATAGACAAATCATTAGGTGATAACAATGAGGAACTCTTAATTTCAAATGCGGGATGAAGATTTCAAATTTGCCTGCGGGGAAGGAGACTACAACGGGTAGGAGCGCGGCTGCTGTGGATGGCAAGGGGTTTACTCCTAAGGCTGAGCGCGTGGTTCCGGTGACCGATGCTGTTGATGGATCGGGTCTGCAGGGTGGGTCCAAAGCTGAGTGCGTAGTCCCTGCAACCACTGCTGCTGGAGCTTCTAGTGTGAGTGATGATAATGAAGACAGAAAGACTTGCGGCCTTGTTGTCGGGGATGTTGGTTTAGGTGGGTCTGATGCGGGCCTTCGGGAGCCTGGGGTCCCTCGAAAGTCCTTTTCTGCTGTTGTGACTGGCATAGGTGCTCGGTCTTGCCCCTAGCATGGTTCTCGGCCTATCCCTTGTGCTCGGGAGTCTCCTGCTGTGGTGTGTGGCCCGGAGGTCACAAAAAATGAAGTTTTCTACCATAATATAGGAGTAAGTTGCAAATTCAATGGATTTTGGCCCTCTCTGTCCAATCTCCACAATTGGGTCATAGAGTCCCGGAAGCCGTTAGTTGAAGCTAAGATTGAGTTGTTTCCTTGTGCTAGAGGATTCTATATTGTGACTTTTGCTTCTTTGGAGTAGCGAGACTTAGTGCTTGACGACAGGGTTTGGTTATGGGGTGAGCATTCCCTTTCTATCAAACCCTAGACTCTGTCATTTAGTCTCCTTACTGAGCCGCTTAACATCAGGCCTATCTGGGTTTGTCTCCCCAATCTCCCTCTCCAATTTTGGGAGGACTCTTGCTATGAGGGCATCAGCAATGCTATTGGTCGTTTCCTAAAGGTTGATTCTACTACTTCTTTCATGGGGCATTCTACGGTAGCCCGCATCCTAGTAGACATTGACATCTCTAAACCTCTTCATGGAGATGTGGTTTTGATGGTAGGGGATAGGCCCTGGAAACAACTATTGGATTACGAGGGTATCCCTTTCAGATGCAGAAGATGTTTTGCTACCGGTCATTTGGCTTCGAGTTGTCCCCTCACACGCCGCAAAGGCGCTGCAACTTGGTGGAAGGATGCTCTCCCGGATCACTTGACTATCAATGCTTCCGTGGAGGACTGTTCGTCTCAGGAGGATGGGTTCTCTGAGGAGGGTGAGCTCCCTGTCGAGGCTGTTCCTGAGGGGGTTGTGACGGTTACTGCATTGACTCCCTCGCATTCGCAAGATTCTCCCAATCATTCCTCGGCTCACTTGTCAGCTCCGCCAGCTTCGAATAGGATCACTGCTTTTCCTGTTCTGTTTTCTTCTGCTTCAGCTTTGCCTTCATTGGGTTTGACTTCTCTGCGTGAGGACTCTTTGGCTTTGGCGACTACTGTGGGTCTTGCGTCCTCAATGGTTGTGGCTTCGGGGAGGATCCCCTCTCCCCACAATCTGTTGATTTGGATTATGAGACTTCCTGGATAGTGGTTCATCGTAAGAAAAAAAGTTCTTCCTCATTATGTGGCTGCTCTGCACCCTAGAGTTTCGGGTGTTAGATTTGTTGGGTCGGGTTCTAGTGTTGTGTAGTTGTATGGTTTTATTGCTGGGCTATTGGGCCTATGCTATCAGTCTGTTGCTTCTGGTCTGTCTAGACTGGCCTTTTGGTTCAGGACCTTTTGGTTGTTTCTGTCAGTCCTGTTGTTCTGCCCTTGGGGCCTTGTTTGTAAAGGGTTTAGCCCCTTATTAAGCTGCTTATCTTTATCAAAAACAATGAGGAACTCTTTTACAATCAGTAAAATTATAATTTTACCCCTACTTAAGAAGGGATCACGACCCTTGTTTCTTGGGTATCTTAATAAAAAACAATGAGGAACTCTTTTACAATCAGTGGAATTCTAATTTTACCCCTACTTAAGAAGGGTTTAGGTTTACAAGTGAACTAATGTATTTGTTTAGAAGTACACTTACGTGAATTCTATATATATCTTATTTTTATTTGATTAAAATTTTAGAACTTTATGAACATTTTTTGAAATGTTATGTAATAGTTAATAAAGAAAATAGAGTACATAATATAAGCTTTGTCAACCAAAATGGTAGTCTGTTAGATATAGCAAGCAACCAAGACCAAACATAAACCACCCAGGGCTTAAACAACAATTAGCACCTAGAACATTATCAAAATCACTTAGTGAACATTAGTAGTCATAAACAACAGTTACATAATATATTTGTTATGTCAATACATCAAAACTTTCATTATAAGTTCACCAACAAAGGAGGATTCATGAAGAATCCTCTACAATAGTAACACCATTAGAAAAATGATAATTAAAATCTTGAGCATTAGCATCCATAGGGATTTACCATAGATGCTTTTAGTCATATCAACAATTAGTATTGTACTATCACGATCAGCAGTAGAATCACACTCCATGGACTCCTCATTATCATTTTCATCTAGCCATCCCCCATTTCAGTCACTTTGCCACAATCTATCAACTTATAAAACTTGCTTTTAGATATCTTCAAAGTCATAGTAACTTGTGAAACAACGTAAGAGAAGGTGAGCTCCCAACAAGAGTTAGTAAGGATCCTTCTTTTGTCCTAAGACACCTCATCATATCTAGCCTTCCATGAGTGCCATAAGAATTCAATAGACAGATTAATACACAACAAATTAAGATCTTTATCAAAGCATTTCACAAATGTAAAAAGAGTTTCACACCATGAGATATTATTCCTATTATCCCATCACAGACCAACAATACTTAGCAAATTTGTAGTCAAAAAATAAGTGTTCAATAGTTTTAACAACATTACAAATAGGTCAGACATAAGTACTGATATTAGCATCATTAATAAATAGTACGAGAAACAATCTTTTTAAAAATTAGTAGCCTCCTAAAAGAAGTTTTCTTTGGTTCAAGCCATTTAGGCCATCAATGACTAAGAATGGATTGCCAATCTTTGATAGAAAGGGAGAAGTTCCATAGATGAATAAGCATATCAAAGATTTCAACATTACAGATAAGGCAAACATAGGGACTGATAGTAGCATCATTAAGAATAGTGCCAACAACATTCTTTTTAAAAATTAGGGGCCTCCTAAAAGAAGTTTTCTTTGGTTCAAGCCATTTAGACCATAAGTGACTAAGAATGGATTGCTAATCTTTGACAAAAAAGGGATAAGTTCTACATATCAATATATTATAATATCTCTAGTCTTGGCCAGCATCAAGGGTGTGCCATTCACTCATTTTATGTTAATTAAAATTTCTATATTGAAACTCAACTGATCAAGAAAATTAACACCATGCAAAGATTTCTTGAGAATGGAATAGGTTTCTTCCTAAGTTATTGAAATTTGCAACTTAACTTTAAGGTCATTCCGTTTGAGCATATTACCATTTCTAAATAAATCACCAAATATCTTACAACCTTTTAACATCTTAGCTTTTAGTAGAACATCTCCTAGTAAGGGCTAAAGGTTTATTGTTATAAGCAAGGCACCACCAAATAGACTTATAACTGACAAAGGTTCCCTTAATCTTAGAAATTGTCACATGCCCATTAACCAAGTGTTTCATAGACTCCTAGGCTCTCTAAATGCTTAACTAAAAATCTACCAAACAATATGTAACAAGGGTGAAGGCTCTTCCACAATTTAGAGCTCTCCAAAGCATGTAGAATCCATATAACAACTAGATCAATACCTTACATTTTGATATCCTTTAGCCCCACACCCCCCATCTTTTTAGAAAGGCAACACCAATTCCATTTGACAGCATGCCTTTTCTCACTACCTTTCCATTAGACCACAAAAAATACCTAATCATCTTTTGAAAATTTTCACTTGAGAATTGCAAAAAAGCCAAGCTGGAGCATAATAGATATTGAATGATGACAAAACCTTTTAACATACATGGGCTCTACCAGGAAGAGATAACAAATGCTTCTACCACTTGGCATTCCCTCTCTCAATTTTATGATACACCCAATTCCACATATCTTTGAGGGAGGGCTCCATGACATAGCTAAATATCTAATTGTTCTATTAGCTAACTCTAGCCTCATCCAAGTTTTTTGAACTATTCCGGTGGATTTCTAACAAATTGTTGAAGTTACTCTCTTCAAATACAAGAAACAAAAGTTGTCATCAACAGATTGGATGTTCAACATCTCATTATTATTAGGTAGAACAAGACCCTTTACAGGAGGACCCATATCAATGTTTCTAAGGATTTAGTGTAGGGCCTTAGAAGCAATCACAAAGAGGGAGGGAGTAAGAGGGAATCCTTTTCTAATGGACTTTTGTAGAAAAAAAGGCTCAGTTAACTCACTATTAATTTTCACCTAAGTTGAAGCATCCTTAAAGAGTATTTCCACCATCCTTTAGAATTTATCAGGCAAAGCAATTGCTTTAAGAATTGTCAAAATAAAAGGCCACTCAATCCTATCATAAGCTTTTACAAAGTCGAGAAAAGCCATATACAAATATCCTATTCAGATTTCATAGCCCAATGATAAATCCTAAGTGGGGGAAATGAGCTTAGGCAAAATACTCCTTAGTCCAATAGCCAATGCTTTAGCCATAATCTTCTATGACACATTAAGGAGAGTAATCGGTCTCCAATTTCTTATTATTCCAATTTCTTAATATTGTTTTATCCCCTTCTTTAAACAAAAGATTAATCACTTCCCTATTAATCTCACTCCCAAAAGTTCCACCCTTAATAGCTTCCTCATAGACTTCTAATAAATCAAGTACAATCCACTCCATATTCTTTTTATAAAGTTCAATGGGGAGGCCATCCCAACTAGGTGATTTACCATTCTTAACAAGATTTTATAGCTATATAGATTTCATCTACAAAGAAAGTCTTTATTGAGCTCAAAGGCATATGTTTTGTTGAAGAAAGTCTTTATTGAGCTCAAAGGCATCTATTTTGCTGATTTTGTTTGGGATAACTTTCTTACATAATTCTCTAACTTCTAAATTTGCATTATTACAATCAGACGAAGAAAGATCTATATAGAATTTCTTAAAAGCAACCTTTACATGCTCTTGATTATCATTAATATCTCCATTAATCTCAATAGCACCTATCTTTTTTATAGTAAACTTAGCTCTCAACATATTAAAGAAGTATGTAGAGCCTTTGTCTCTCCCCTTTATCCAATTGACCTTTGCCCTTATCTTTGCACCTTAGGCAATGTAGCTTTAATGATATCTCCACCTCTGCTTTGCCTTAGCCAATCAATTCTAAGGATTAGTATCATATTGATTCCTCTACAAAGCCTCTTCACACTCAACCATCTTTTCTTCAAATTCCAAGCCAACTTTCTCCTATCAAGGGCTTTCTTTTTTCCAATAGTGCTAAGAAGTTTTTTCTAACTATTAGCAAGATTACCTAAGAAAGAGACAAATTTAGAAGGAAAAATACTTTTATTGATATTTCTTATTGTCTAAAGACCATTTAGCAAGAAAAGTAACATTCAACTTATACAGAGCATTATCGAACCTTTTGAAGTCATTAATATCCCCCTTAAACATGACTGATATCTCTACAGAATGATGAACAAAATAGTTAATGGGGTGACCTTCACATAGTTACTACCCTCCTCATTACATATCTGAAAAGCATGCTTAATCAAATAAAATCTATCAAGCCTAGAATACTCTTTTTATTTCCTTTATTACACCAAGTAAACCATATACTCTTGCCATCTTTTTCATTTTTGCATATGGGGTCAATCAAATTGAGAAGCCTTTTGTATTTTGACCAAAAAAATAGTTCATTACTTTTCCATGAAAAAAATATTTCCCCCAACCTTATCTTCTTTATGTTCAATCCATCTCTAGAGTTCACATATTTCCCTATAATCATTGGAGGCATACAAGGATGCAATGCCAAATTCCATCTCATTATTTTCCGCAATTACCCAAACAATCCTAGTACAAGGAGAGCAACCTAAATTTTAATGTAAGGGGAAAGATTATTGTCAATGAGAATAACAACCTCAACCTTCCCTTTATCATGGTTAGAATAAAACTTTATTTAGCTTCCTTCCAAGAAAATCTTGGGCAACATTTCGAATTGAATCCAACAACTTTCACTTCTCTAAGCAAAATATAATCCAGGTCCCTTTTAGAATTCCATAGAGCTCTTAGGACATATATTTTGTCAAGGTGTCATGGCCTCTAACATTCAAACTTATATTTTTAATTTTTAGTTAATGTGAGGGAGGGATAGGGTTTTGGTCCTTTGTAGAGCCTCTTACAACAACTTGGCATCTTTTCCTCTTTCCCTTTTTCCCCAAGTTTAGGGGTACTATTAGGCAACTCAACAATTTTTTTTCCTAAAATCATCCACAATCTCATTGAAGACTACCCCTCCTTTCTTTTTCCCTTTAGACCTAATTTTTGAAATAGGACCTTTATCTAGGTCAACTGTCAGGCTTTTAGTAGAATCGCTTTCTCTTTTTGAACCCCCCACAAAACAACTTGCCCCTATTCAACCTGCATCGCAGATTTAGTTTCATGTGGCATTTGATTCTTTTAAGAGCCTTGGGACAAGATTGAAGTCTCCTCCCTAGTAGACTCTTCTTTGGGTTCATGACCCATTTTATGAACTTCACCATTGACAAAACTATCACAATTCATGCTAATCAAAGAAGGTGCATGTAGCATAATTTTATTATCATTGTTCATTGAAAACTTATTTTCATGGGCTCTCCTCCATTTTGACCACACCCTCAACATTATTTAGACTTTTATTAGGGGCCTAAGCCTCTACATCTAAACTTATAGTACGATCCCTCATAGTATAGTTGAAGTTGATTTTATTTTTTAAAATAAGCCTTTGTTAAGTATTGATGACCAAGTGATTTGTTGATTTATGAATGTTGAAAGTATAGTTGATAGTAAAATAGAGTAGCTTTGTAGATTGATTAGTTGATTTATGAATGTTGAAAGTATAGTTGATAGTAATTAGTTAAAGACAAATATTGATTGTTGTAATTACTCTGCAACATGGTTGAAAGTATAGTCAATAATAACCAATTAAAATTAGAAGATAATTTTATTTGGCTAGTAAAGATAATAAATATTTGGTACGGTATTAAAGTATTATATTAATTTAAAATTATAAGCAATGTAATAGTTGTAAAATTATAAATAATCTATTGGTTCTACAAAACTAAAAATATATAACTATCAATATTTGTTCCCCTCGCCCCACCACACACCCCCCCCCCAAAAAAAAAAAGGTTAAAATTCAAAATTTTAAGCATATCTTGTTTCTGAAGTTGGTCACATATTGGGAGATCCAAATTCTATGTTTTTTGCCCAAGTCCTCCAAACCCATTTAAAAAATTCTAAGTCCTTCCATTTTTTTGTCAGAGCTTTTGCTTCTCATTGAACGTATTAGAGGTTCAACAAGTTCAAGAACCTTTTGAACCCTCAACATACTGCTTTGTCGATGTTTTAATGGTTCAATGAACCATTGAACCTTCGACATCTCATGTATATGCTGTGTTCAACATTCTCTAGGTCCCTAACATCGTTTCTCAAAATAAAATCAGAGGTTACATAGGTTCAAGATCTTCTTGAACCTCTAACTGATGCTTAAGTCTTTAGAAAACTTGACAAAAACACTTTGAACAATTTTCTTTATAAAAGAAAATCAAAGGTTCACTAGGTTCATGAACCGTTTGAATCTCCAACAAGGTTCAATCATCTAGAAAAGTGCTAACATTCAGAAGGTTTCCAATTAGGTTCAAGAAGGTACTAAACCTAAAGCATTTTGAACTAGTCAGAGAGTTCAATGGTTCATGAACTCCCTGACTCTCTCACAAATGAAGAGAAACAAAGGAGTTCATGAACATGCCTACAAGTTGACAAGAATGAAAGAAGCAAACAAAGAAGTTAGAGGTTCCACAGGTTCAAGAACCATCTAAACCTTTGATACATCATCGATATTTGTTCAAGCAACATAATAAGGAAGTCAGAGGTTCAACAACTTCAAGAACTAGTCGAACCCCCAACATTGGTTCAAGGTAACTCTATATCTCTGACATGGAAATAAAGGAAAGAAAAATAAATGAAGCAATAGTTTCAAAATTCAAAGGCCAATAAAAGTGCCATTTTGGTTCAAAATTGCCCTAAACCTTTGACAAAAGGGAAAACGGTGTTATAAAGGACATTTTACGGGTTATGAACACAAAACACTCAAAACTTTTGAACAAGAAGAGGGTTCTACACACTCAACTAGAGCGAATGCAACACATTTGCACCTAGTATATTCCTTTCAAACCCATTTCACTTAAATTGAAAGGTAAGCTAAATTTCTCCTATTTCAATTGCTGAAAGGATTTCACATTTTTCTTGCTTTTTTTCATTACTTCACGCCATTAGTTCATTAGCAATCCAAGGTATCTCGTTATAGAGCCCTAGTTTTTCATGAATTGTATGCATTTTTGTACCTCTACATACTTGAATTTGACCCCCTCTCTTTCTATCTACCAAATCCTTTTGCAAACCCTAATTCATCTATTTTGGCTATCTTTAAACCACATAAAATGAAGTACGCCTACCAAGGATATGAACATGAATCTATTTTGCACATTTCCCTATCCAATGTCAGAGATAACAAGTTAGGGCACAACTCAAAACAGGAGACATCCCAAAAATGGAGAGAGAGAGATTGGGTAGTCTGATCCAAACTAGCATGATATTGAGAGATTCTATTAGATGATTGAAAGAGGGAAACCACGATTTGAGTGAGAGGGAATAATGACCCCACATCCAAATCCTACCATCTAGCTCCATTTTCCTATTATCTTCCAATTGAAAGGTAGCAATAAAAAATCCCCTGGCACAAAGATAGAACTCAATCCTACCCTTAGTGAGAGGCCACCAAGATTCCAAAACCCATTTATTCAAGTTAGAAAGGGAAGGCCATAAGAAATTGAACCTATAGATCAAGCCATGACATTTAAAGTGGTCTTCATTGTCAATCACATCCTATCCACAAATGACGATAAAGGAGGCTTGAGAGCATGAAAGGGGATGAATTTTAACATGCAAAGGCAGGCGAGCTCCCGCTGTAAAGTGCATCCCAAGAGGACTAGTAGGGACCCCCCACCCAACCATGGCCACATAAGTCAAAGGGGATTCCCAAGCCAAACTAGACATGTTACCCAAAGGGATAGAATCGTCATTCTTCGCACCACCAACGCGAGCAAGAGAAGATAAGGCTCGAGCAGAGGAACACATAGGATCATCACCCACAACAAACATCGAAGCGCAAGATCCAACATCAGTAGGAGAGGAGGTGACAATAGGCACACCACCATCGAGTGCCACAACACAAGGCCTTTCATCTTTAATGCCAACACCAACCTCAATGAAGAGCGGTGGAAAATCCCCCACCCCAATGCAGGGCCCAAGGGTCTCTAAAGTGGGTGGCAGCGTCATTTCTTTGAATTCTCCAAACTAGAGATCGGTCCAAATTATTGTTTATAGAGAGTATAAAACATGTCATTGTACGGAGAGAATTGTTCTTGTTTATTATCAATTAAAAAAATGTTAACAAAAGATATTATAATAATGTAAATGTTCACAAGAATCTTTTAACATAAAATTCGACATCTTTTTATAAATTAAATTAATAATTAATAATTAAATATTTTATATATTTAAATACTACATTATATATTAATTAAATAATAATATTAATTACGTCAAGAACTAGGTGGAAGAAAAGAGCTTCAAAATTCCAAAAACTTAAAAAATACTAAAAAAACCAAAAATAGTAACAAATATCAAAGAAATCCCGCCGAAGGCCGCCCAACTATTATGAAGAGAAAATATGGAAAGTATTCAAATAATTATTCTGCGACGACGTAGGGTGCGAGATTGGAAATTAAAATCATGTGGAAACTTTTTAGAAATGGAAAAATTGTATTGAGGCCTTTTGACAGGTTTCTGTATTGAGGCGTTTTGACAGGGAAACCTCTAATTTTTTTTATTTAAATTCGTTATTTCCTGTATATTTTTAAGTGTAATGATCATCTTTTCAGTGTTTGTTTTACTCAACTGAAGTTGTTTAGTGGTGGATTTGTAAAAAAAAAAATTGAAGTTTTTGGTTTTGTGCTTTGCAGCATTTTTTTTCCAGCGATTTGAGGTTTTTCGACTTTGTGCTTAATCTTTAGGGTTCTGCAATCTTGAGGACGAAATATATTTGCTTCAATATGTTACTAGGAATAATAATACTGTCCTTTTGGTTTTTCCTTATATGCAGGTAATACACCATACAGGGAATATTGGTTTGTGCAGGATGATAAGTGAGGCATCTGCATGTTTACCTTCACTTTCTGCGGGGCCTTCTCTTCCTTGTTCTTGTGCATTATCTTTTGAGCGCTGTTTTATTCTACAGGTAGCACATTCTTAGAACTTTTGTTTATTATTCTATTTATTAATAACTTTAGATATGCAGAGTCTCAGTGAATTTTTAAAGATTTCGAAGAAAACTGTATATAATTTTTACATGAATTTTAGCTCACATTTCCTGATCCATCATGTTTATTATTGCATTCAATTTATATGATGGAATTAGAGATTTATATGTGATAAATTGATTAAGAAAAACAGGCCTCCAGAAAAATATTTTTAAAATATTAATATGCTAATTTAATTATAATAGTTTAATATGATAGAATAATTAATAATTATGTAAATAAAAAAAATTATTTGGATCAAACTCCTCCCGAAGAGTCCCTTCAAATTTGAACTTATGTGGTTACAACATCCTAATCTCGTGTTTGCTATGGAGAAGTTGTGGCACTCTGGTTCAACCTTTTCAGGCTTTCTGATTCGCAAATTCTTTTTAAATTCAAGTTTATTAAGAGATGTTTGAAAAATTGGAACAACAATTAGCAGAGGTTTGTTCAGACATTTAATTTTCTAGTCTGTTTGATGCACTTTTGGAGAAGGAATCTCGACTTTGCTTGCAGTTGGAAGATGTTCTTTTAAAGGAGGAAATTTATTAGCACCAGAAATCTTGTGATCGTTAGATTGTACAAGGTGATCGAAATACTAAGTATTAAATCAAGCACCGGCTTGGGGCTCTCTCCTCTCAGAGGACATTGCTTCGTAAGTCGTTATTTTCTTCTCCTCCTCACTACGCTGGGAGGGATGAACAGGAGGCTTCCTCCGTTTTTATGTTCATTCCAGTGTAGAATCTAATGCTCTTGGTTATTCTTAAACATCATCCATTTCAACAATTAAAAGTTAATTTTGGCTAATAAAAATAGGATAAATGTTTACCACTTTTTGTTGTGGATGAGGTGTAAAATAGCTATTGACTGTTTGAGCATTGAAGTGGATGATGTTTAAGTACAGTGTGCTCGGAATACTATGCTCCGTGAACCTTTCTGGTTGGAGGCCTCAATGGATTTTCAACCACTTTCTTTCAAAAGAAAAAAATAGGAGTTGTTTGGTCTTGAGCTCAGTGAGGTTGTTCATGAATCCATAACTCTTGGCTTTGTCTAGGGACTACAAATATACTTTTTTGACACTCATTTATAAGAAAGAAAACCCTCTATAACATGCTTATGTAATCTAATGGCTTGTCATTCTATCGTTGGTTTTGATTAAGTAGTGCTGAACCCTTTACACAAGGCTCCCGAGGCAAAACAAAACAAGCCACAAACAGGCCAACAACAACATAGAAACAACACAAAATCTGCTGAAAAACAGAAGAACCAAACAAGGGATCTAAACAACACCAGATCCCGAACTAGTGAGTCTAACTCCCTTGGCCCTAAGGTGCAAATTAGCAACAGATATGGGGAGTCTTTTTTTCTACATTGGACCATTGTCCAGGAAAACTCTGAGTCAAAATACCCAGAGCTAGGTGAGAGGAGGGGATCCTCATCTGATATCGCAACCAAAGAAACCTCGCACAAAGAGGTCGAACTATAAGTAGGCAAAGTCGAAGATATGACTAGAACTGACGAAGTAGTAAGCCAACCTCAAACAGGAGCCGAAGAAACAACCGGAGCCAATGAAGAAGGAGAACCGACATGATCAGCAACCACCTTATCCGTCAACGTAGACACCTTATCCGCATGGGGAACGAGCAAGGATTCCTAGGAAGGATTGTTCTCCTAGGAGGGATCGTCCTCCTGGGATGAACCATTCTCCAGGGAAGCGCAAACAATCAAATGATCAATGAGTGCATTCTTCCACCAAGTTGCCGCACCCTTGCGGCAAGAGTGAGGACAATTGGAGGCCAAATGACCAATAGAGAAACATCTTCTGCACTTGAAAGGGGGACCCTCAGTGTAATTGTTGCGTCCAAGGCCTTTCCCCTACCATCAAAACTACATCTCGATGGAGGGTTTTGGATATGTCAATATCCACTAATATGTGAGCAACTGTTGTATGCCCTATATATGAGGTTGTAGAGTCTTCCTTCAAGAAATGACCAATAATATTGTCAATGGCCTCATAGCAAGCATCCTCCCAAAACTAAAGAGGGAGATTCGAGAGTCAAACCCATATTGGTGTAATATTAAGTGGCTTAGTGAGTGGATTAAAGGAACGATTCCAAGATTTGATGGAGAGCGAATGCTCGCCCCACATCCAAACCCTACCATCCAGCACTAAGTCTCGCTCCTCTGAGGAAGCAAAAGTCACTATGAAGAAACCCCTGGCATTGGGGTAAAGCTCGATCTTTCCAACTACAAGCAGCTTCCAGGATTCCATGACCCAATTGTGCAGATCAGGAAGAGAGGGCCATAAACTATTGAATCTACAAATCAGTCCATGCTTAAGATAAAAATCCTCATTTTCTAGAACTTTTGGGCCACACACCACCACCAAAGACGAATGGGCACAAGGAAATGGCCTAACACCATTCTGAGAAGGGCGGCCTTGAGCGCCTGCACTCGCAGTCTCCAAGAACAATTTTTGCGGGCGGTCTGGAACCCTTGTGCTAGCACCACACACAGGATAATCGTCGCATACAAGACTGGAATGTTCCTTGGGCGTAGAGGAAGGGCTAGCATGACCAGCACATGTACCTGTAGTAACATTCAGGAAGAAAGCACACAAATCCAGAGGGATTTTCCCTCCTGCAGAGGCCTCGCCATTCAAACCAGCAGAAATTGGGTTGTTCAAACCAACAGAGAGCGAAAAAGGGGCAAATGCAATCACGGAAAGGCTCGCCATTTGTTTATCACTTGTTTTGGCTTGTCATTCTATCGTTGTTATGTTTGTAGTAATGTTTGGGTTTTACCTTCTTCGTATCTTTTCTTCCAAGAGTTTTGAGTTTAATCTTTTGTATATCAGCATTATTCAATACAAAAATTGTTGAAAGGCTCAAGCTTATCCTCCCTAATATTATTTCTCTAAAACACGAAGCTTTGTTGAGGGGTATCAAGTTCTAGATAATGTCATTGTAACTCATGAGGTTATGTACTCACTCAGTTTAAGTGGTTAGAGATGTATTTTTATCAAGCTAGACATAATGAAAGCATATGATTGCATAAATTGGTCCTTTCTTTTAGTAGTCCTTAGGGCCTTTGATTTTGATCCATGTTGATGGGATTAGGTTATGAATGTTGTCTTGATATTAGATTCCCTGTTCTAGTCAATAACTATTCTTACTATTTTTTTCCACTCTCGAGGTATCTCTTGGGGGATCATCTATCCCCCTATCTCTATCATTATGGTGGAGGCTCTTGATCACTTTGCAAGATCCTAGGGTGTATCAAGTCGGTTGTAAGGTCTATATTTGATCCTTGGCTTGGATCTAACCACCCATCTTCAATTTGCATATGATACAACTCTCTTTGGAGTTCTTTCAATGCCTAAAGCCAGGTACTTTTCTTCCATTCTTGAGATCTATGATGTAGCTTTTGGCCAACTTATAAATATTAGTAAATCAAAGTTGTTTTTATTTAATGTTAGTCCCTACCTTCAACAAAAAAAAATTGCCATAATATGGGTTTCTCCTTGACTTCTCTCCCTAGTAAGTATTTAATTGTTCTCGTTTTTAAAGGAGTTTGTCGTGATAATCTCTGGGAGCAAACTATTTCGCTTTCAACAAAATTTGGCTTCTTAGTAAGGGAAGTGGTTAAGCATGGTAGGTAGGATACTAAAAATCATAGCGGTTCTTCAAGTCATTCCTATATATCTCTTATTAGTGCTTCATGTCCCTAAATATGTTATGTCTTAGATTTTGGAGATTTACAAATGTTTTTTATGGTAGGGAACCACAAAGGATCGTAAATTTCCTTTGTTAAGTTGGACAAAGGTTTGTCCGAAGAAGGTTCAAAGGTGATGCATGTATCAAGGATCTTGAATTGCAAAATTGGCTCATAGGGCTTTATGTTGGCATGGTGCTTCCTTTTAAAAGCTAACAAACCTTGTTGTTCCTTCCTTGGGAGGAAATATATGGGTACTTTGAATCTTCTTATGTTTTTCTCTGAAGTAGCTCTCTATATGGGCTCAATAATGTGGAATTTATGGTTAAGTCTAGAGAGGTGATTCGATTGAAAGTTTCCTAGAACTTAGGTGATTGTTCTCAAGAAAATTTATGGGCATATGTGGATTATTCATCCCCCACTTTGTAACACCCCTAGTTTGCAAGAGATTCACCTTATTCTATTGGAGTTATGGGGTATATAGGTCTAGGATTTCTAGGAATTGAAAATGGTTGATGGTAAACATATTAGGTGTCGAAAACCTCTCAACTCCTTCCAAGCTCCCATTAAATAAATCCACCTTTTATCTATTCTCCTTCAAAAAGTGAGGATCTAGCTTGAAAGAGCTAATGATTTTTGTTGAACTAGAGATTATTTTGGGTCTTATAGGGTTTGTGTATGTTACATACTACTTAGCAATGCTCATTTCCTCCTTTGAAGGACTAGCTTGTGCACATGATCTGATATAAATTAGCTCCTCCCAAATGCAATGCATTTGTATGGCTTGTTGCTCTCAACAAAATTTTAACCTTCAACAATCTCCAAAAATGGGGGTTTATATTAGGAAAATATCCCCACATACCTCTTAGCAATTAAACTTAAAACAAAGCTTAACAACAAAACATGTAGGTATCTCCACATTAAGTCGATAATGAGAATATCATAGTAATTGATCTACAAAAAAATTACAACACTTAGAAAAGAACAAGAATGAGAGAAGAAGATTAGAAACCATAGAAGAAGAGTGACACAGATATACCCTAGGAAAACCCTTTTGAAAAAAATTCAACCTCCAAAGTAGTGAATCTAATGTATTCCCAACAACAACATAGTTACAATACAATATAAAGCTTCATGCCTAGAACAAGAATGAGAGAAGAAGATTAGAAACCATAGAACAAGAGTGACACAGATATACCCTAGGAAAACCCTTTTGAAAAAAATTCAACCTCCAAAGTAGTGAATCTAATGTATTCCCAACAACAACATAGTTACAATACAATATAAAGCTTCATACCTTCCATAGAGATCAACACTCTTCAATCTTGGAGGAAAACTGACAACATAACCCTATTGAAAATAATGCATAAATCTCAAGCCCTCAATATATAGACTTGTGGAAGACCAAAAAACTAACAAAAGACAATACCATGGGCCCAAACAAGGTCCCAAAATACCATGGTAAGAATTTTGATGACCCACTCAAAAAAGTTTCATCCAAAATAGAATGTAACTCCTCACACAAGCATCTTTGACTTCCACTATGTATGTTGGCATATGTAAATTTCAAGCACTCCCCCATGAAGTACTAATTACATCCCATGCCCAACCAATAATAGAAAATGCTCTTACAAATCCACTACATAACCCACTATTCAATGCCTCATTACAAACAATATTTCCAAGTCCCCGAAGATGTAAGGACCTGCTTGGTTCAAACTCAATTTTTCAAAAAAAAATTACTTTATTAACAAGTTCATATGTGATATATCAAGACTTTGATTGAGTACTCAGGAAAACTCCAGCCAATACGGGCCATATGTTCAAACGGAACATTCTTAAGCCAACCCGGGCTCTTCTATCCTTTGGGCAAATAGGTTCATACGGAACCAGGTCTAACGGACCTTATCGCTACCCGAAGCAGGGTAGAACAAATGGTGGCAAAATGGCCTAGTGGTCAAACAAACCAAGACTCTATCCAATACGGGATAAGTAAACACAACAGCCAACTGGGCTAAATAGGACAGGAATCATTATGCTCTGGCCAAAGACTGTCGGCTCCTTCAGACCAATACGGGTTCATGAGTCACTTCTTGGAGACCAGAGTCTACCCAAGCACTATGCTGAGGATGTCAACCAGGGAACACATAACATTTGACTTGTACACACCTCAGTTTTCGGCGAAGCCGGGTACAAGTAATCCACCCCGGGGATTCTTCTGAGTACTAAGAGACTTTCTTAGTTACCTGGCTAAACCTTTAAACTAGGGATCGAGATTACGAAGTTGATTAATAAAGAATATCCTATATCCAAGGGACCTGAGTACTAGGGGCATCCTTCGCCATCCAAACTGCCTACATACCTTGTATCCACAGGATCAAGGCCCTCTACGGATGCGATCGACACGGCGAATGCGAACATGTAGTTATGTCTTGCACTATGTTTGATATAACTGTGAGTGGGTACACAGTTCTTCGCTGACTGCCCACCCACTCAAGTGATACAGTGACGGAATTCCTAAGAACTAGTTTGCAAACACACCTTCCGGGAGTGTTTGACGTTTAAGTTTTTCATGTGTGGATAGTTTACCTAGAACGTGTATTTCCCCGACGAGGTCTTCCTATTGATAGTTAAAAGGGGTTTCCTATCGTGGTAATCGTCCTACAACTATTTTCGAAAGCCTCGTCCTTACTTTTTTAGTTAATCTTTTTAGTGAGGTATCCGAGGAGATTTTTCCTTCCTGCGGATTCAACTTAGACATGTCCCTTATTACTCCCCAACGATTTAGAGGGATGGTACCCAGACGTCGTTGTTGCAGCTATGTTAGACGCGAGGTACTTGGTTCAACGCGACGGCATTACCTGTAAACGTGACATAGAGGTACCGTAAATACCAAACACTGCGATTTGTTTGAGTTTGGAAGTTTATTTACAAGGTTTACTTATCTAATAGCAAAGAAAAAACTTGCATAATAACAGTTGATAAAGGGAAATACTTCCTGAATCCAAAATGTTGATAAACGATGCTTGATCATAATGAATAGAACTAGAAAAGAAACTTAATCAATTTCGTAAACATATGACTAGAAAGATACTTATATCAACTCATAAATAGAAAAGATATTCATAAAATTTAATCTAGGTCAAATTAAAGAATCTTTGATAACTAGTTCAACTACTAAATCAACATATACAATTTCAGTAATTCCTTTTTATTTTATCACAATTCCAAGCATTTGTACCCAGTCATTCTTAAACCAATAATACCCCTGTTCGATCATTTAGAAATTCACATAATCTAAGATATGATATGATATTGAATTCACCATATACTTAATTCAAGCACTTTTGATGACTCGTAATATAAAAGATATACATATCTATCCCCCATACCCTATGTGCGTGATAATGCATATATACATTGTATCAATTGAGATACAATTTCTTGACCCCGCCAAGGTTTAAGTGTGAGACCTAGCATGATACCCAATCTTAATCATAGTAAGAAAACCCATTTGAATATTAAAGTGGAGCAAGAAGCTTAAGTTGAATATTAATAATAACATAATAATCCACCACTATCGTCAAGGTAACAACTCCTCAATTATGTAAAAATTCCATCATATAAATCCCTATCTCTCTATCATATATAAGTATAATCTCATGTTAATAGATCTATTCGTTATGGATTTGTCTTGTATAGTTGTCTCTCAAAATTCTTTGTATATAAGCTACCCTTGTATCTCTTTATTGGCATCATAACTCTCTGTTGTTGTATTATTGCGTATATTTATTCGTATATTTGCCATGCATAATTTTACCCTTTGCAATTTATTTTTCTTATACTTTGTTACACACTAGTTTACCTTATGCCATTAATTCCTTTATTTTATTATATTATTAATTTCATCTTTTAAATCATTTACATCAATATTAAGTAAAAGATAGGGAGAATTCTATCTAACCAATTAAAGCTCATGGGTGAAAATTACAATTTCATGTCAATTCCTACAATTGGTAAAATGATTAAGTCATTTAGTTTACACCTCATAGATGTTATGATACTAAAGGGAGGATAAGGTAATAATTCCTCATTTAAAAAAAAAAGTTAAAAAAAATCTCATATATAGACATGATGAGAAGCCCATAGATGACAAGTACAATAGATGGGGTCTATTTGTTGAGGATGTATGGATTGCTTGTGATGGAGAAGTAAATCAATTCCACCAATACCATTGACATTGAGAAATTTAATAATGAGCTAGATGATAAACTATCTCTTAAGGATATTAAGAGATCCACAAACGAATGGTTGGCTTACAAAGGAACCCTAGCATTGTAGTTTGATGATAGAACACACTTAAGAGATGAGCAAGAGGATTATGATTACTATGAAATTATACCAAGTCAAGGAGAAAATGAAATTTGAGGAGTTTCTTCTAGAGTAATGCCATCCCTAGAGACTATCGCATGTGTACAAACTGAAGCTTTGGAATGGGGTAAAGACAACATAATGGTAGGGAATTTTTACCAGATATTATAGTTGGAAATGGTCTGGTAAACGTGTATGTAAAACATGGATTTTAGACAAGGCACATAAACTATTTAACAAAATCCCTCAGAGTAGTGTGGCCTCATGGAATGCAATGTTTGCAAGATTTGTACAGAATGAATTTGGTTTAAAAAGGCATTGGAAACTTTCAGCAATTGAAGTCGACAAATGTAAATTCAAATTCCCTAACCTTTGTCAGCACCCTCTCTGCCAGTGCCAGCGTGGGAGCTTTGGAGTAGGTTAAGGACATCCATCACAGCAGAATGGAAGGGCGATTTTTGATCAGATATTAAGGTTGGAAGTGCTCTGGCAGTCATGTCTACAAAAAAAAAGTAGAAGCAGAGATAATGCACATGATATGTTTGACAAAATGCCTCAAAGAGACGTCACTAATGGAATGCAATGATTGCAGGTTCTGTGAATCACAGATTTGTTGAAAAGGCTTTTAAAAACTTCCAAGCAAATTAATTGTCAGCTATAACCCAAATCCTACAACCTTTGCCAGCAGACTCCAACTTGTGTGAAAATGGGAGCTTTGGAACAGGGCACAGACATCCATCAAAGCATAATGGAAGGGGAATCCAGACATGGCATGCAAAATGTTTGACAAAATCCCTCAAAGAAAGATTGTCTCAGGGATTGCAATGATTAAAAACAAAATTGAGATAAATTTAATAAATCATTTGTTTTAAACTCAGCCTGACGGAACTTGGTAAATTTATTATCCCAAAACAGTTAAGCATCAGGTGAATTATCTATCTATCATAGTATTTGTACACCTAATCAATGCTATTTTAATCTCATCAGATGAACTTCATATTTAACCAACTTCCTTTAATGATTTTAGAACACTTAGAGCTATATGCAGCCATACAGGTTTAGTGGCTGAGAGCTGTATATACTTCAATCATATGAGTAACCCTTATTGCATTACAACTACAGTTGATTGTGCAGATGTGTTTTCTAGATGTCTGCAGATCACATATGAATATAGGCTTAGGAGTATTTATAGCAACAACTCATGTTTTTCTCTCCAACATCTATGCAGAAGTGGGTAGGTGTGGTGAGGTTCAAATCGATTAAAGATGAGTTAACCAGATCCCTGGATGTAGTTGGATTGAAGGCATAAATTAATACATGCTCGTTATGTAGGAGACGGATCTCAACTATAGACGGAGGAAATCTATACAAAGTTGGAGAAATCGGCTTGGAAGGTGAAGGCATCAAGCATAATGGAAGGAGGAATTTTGTCAATGTTGTAGGCGCAAGTGCCCTGGTAGACATGTATGCAAAATGTGGAAGCATAGACCAAAAACGTGAATTGTTCGTTAGGATTCCTCAACAAACCTAGTCTGCAAAATGGGTTCGTGGAAAAAGGCTTTTAGGATCTTTCAAGGAAATGCAATTGGCAGGCGTAAAGCTAGATTCCACAACCTTTGACAACGTCCTTCATGCCTGGACGCGTGGGAACAGGTATGGAAAGATCAGAAGGAAATTTTTGACAGAGATTATAGTTGGAAATCCTCTTATAGACATGTATGCAGGACGTGAAATTCTAGACAGGGCAGAGCAGTTTGACAAAATGGCTCACAAAATGTGATCTGCAGGGTACGTTCAAAATGGGTTTTCTTGAAAAGACCTTAGAAACTTTAAGCAATTGCAACTAGCGAGTGTAAAGCCAGATCCCTCAACATTTACCATAATCCTCCCCACCCGTGCCAATATGGGAGCTTTGGAACATGGTATAGTCCTATAGACATCCGTGTGTACGTGTATTCAAGCAAATGCAATTGATAGGTGTAAAGATAAATTTTAAAACATTTGCCATTCATCAAAACTTATACACAGTTTGAAACATACTATCAAAATAAATCTAAAATTTATTAACAAACATTCAAAAACCAAACTTTCAAAAGAAAGAAAACAAACTGAGGGGAGAACTCTTACAGTTTTCTCCAGCACTCCCAAATCAGAGATGAGTGTCTTCTTCCTCACAAATCCATGCAATTTATAGAAAATTTCAACCTTTAGGGAGGAAGTTCCAAGTCTTCAATCAAGTCTTCAACTTAAATGCTCCTTTCCATTTTCCAGATTGCTATTTAATTTTTGTGGAAAAGGACTCTTGTAATTCATAAATATTTTCCCAAATTTTCCAATGGTCTTAAATCTAAGGAGAAAAAGGACTCATCTCATAAATTGGGGTCTTGACTTGAGGATGGGAGGGGAAAGTTCCTCATTTATGGCTCTTTCTAGAAGTGTGCTCACCTCATTTATCATTTAAATTTGTTTATTATTTTGTTTTTGAATGAAACTATATTTATATCATTTAGTTTTAAAATTCAAAATTCAAAAAAAATGGGTTGTGACAGAAGAATAATAAAATAATTGCATGTTCCCATCCTCACATGAGCATTCCATTTGCCCACTCCATGAACTTTGGAGATGCATACATAATTATTTGTCTATAAACAATTAAAACTTATGATATGTAAGGTGTATAGCGCACCTAATCCTAACAATTTCATTGGCCTTCACAATGTAATTTTTGTCAAAGGGAGAAAGAAATAGTCAATTATTTACCTCTCCATTATGAGTTTGCTTCTACCATTTGGTCGAAGTTGTTTCGCATGTTGGATATGGTTTGGATTCTCCCAACCACAATAAGACTACACATCTATGTGTCTTGTTGAAACCAAATACCTTGGCCCCTTATGGAAGATATCCTTGGTTTATGCGATGTAGAACATTTGGCTTGAGAGTAGTAGAATTTTAGACATTCACCTTCTTCATATTTTCATGACTTGCAAAAGATTGAGGCTTCTATTTGGGCTTACTTGAGTGTTGCCATCTGTAATTGTAACAAGATTGAGGCTTCTATTTGGGCTCACTTGAATGTGCTTTATTGAAGTCTGAGTAGACTCAACCCCCTTCCCTCATTGAAGGCGTAGGGAAAAAAAAAAGTTAGAGAGAAAGCTCATTAGAGAAAAACCACCCTATGGTTTCCTCAAGCTGAACTTTGATGGTGCCTCAAAGAAGACTCTTAGTGTTAAAAGAGCAGGGGTTATACTAAGGGATGACCAAGGTAGATTTGTAAAAGTGATTTGTTTTATCTCAATGTTTGAACTAACGATGAAGTAGAATGGTCTATTGCTATGGAAGATCTTCATAAGGTGAATGAGTTGGGGTTTAAGCACTTGCTTGAAGGAAATCTTTGTCATTCAGGTATTATCAAAAATGGACTACCTAAACTAGAAGGCTAAATCATACTTGGAGGAAGTTTTAACTCTTTGTCATAGTTTTGATGATTTTTTTCACCCACTACTATCATGAGTATAATAAAGCGACAAATGTGTTAGCTAACGTTAGAGTCAACCTCTCTCCTTTCTTTTGTCTAGTGGTCGATCATGTGGATGCCTGAGATGGTTTGGGTGCTCTTCTTGAGTTAGATTTTCCTTTATGAGCATGTCATCTGCTCTAGGGGTTGTGTGTTTTATTTGGGCCCCTAGTCATTCTTTCTTGTAATGTATTACTTCCCCTTGAGGTTATCTTTTTTTGTTGGCTCTTTTCCCACACCCTTTCATTATAACAACTTTCATGATGTAGAGGCTGCCTTGTGTGGCTTATGTTACATGGCATCAATTTTTCAACAAATATATGTTGGCATGTGGGGCTCTTCTTTAAAATCAACTCTTACCTCTCCTTTGTCTATGTGTTTGTTAGTAATATTCAAAGCTCTATGCTTACCTACCCTATTCTCCATTCCTCTTCTATGGTTGTTTGTGGGCTTCACTACCTTCTACTATGGTTTCTGTGAAGCATAAATGTGCATACGAAGACAAATCAAAGAAAATAAACCAAACAAAGTTATACCTTCCTTCGCAAGCAAATTTGACCTCACCGATTGAGCGTATTGAAGTGCACCCAAACTCCAATGGATATGCTCCTTTGATTTACGTGGATATGTGGATTGCTCAACCCAATATCATAACTTTGATAACCAAAAGTGGATGAATTAAATGCAGCAGCGTAAGTTTGAGAAAATGAAAGATGATCCCTTGGTCTAGACGAAGTTTTATTTATATATTTTCAAAAATGAAGATCAATGGTGGATAATGATTGGAGAGATCAATGGTTGAAATTATATGAAAGAATTAAGCAAATAAGAGAGTGACAAGTGTTCTTGTCCTCTCATGAATCAGAGGAGTTAACAAGCTTGATTGGTGAGTTGACTGAATTGGTTGATTTGTTATCTAAATTGATTGATTAGTCAACCGATTTGATTGAATTGTTAACAGATCTGATTGAGAGTGATGGAGTGATGAGAGAGAATTATGGTGAGACAAGAGTGAATTATGGTGAGAGGAAATTATGGAGGAAAATTAAATTATTAAATTATTTAATATTTGGTGCACATGGATAATGTTGGAAAATAAATAAAATATTAATTTTATTTATTTGTGGTGGAAAAAATAAAAATTAATTTGTTTATTTAATTAATATTAGAAGAAAGAAATGATTATTTAATTAATGTGGAAGAGTAAGGTAGAGTGATTTTCATAGCAATAGATGAAATTAATCAAATAATTAAGAATTATTTAGTTAATGTGACGGTATGGCATATGAATAATTAAGTCAGGAAGTGAGGTTAATTTTAGGTGTCTACATTTTGCCCCTTTTTGAGATGGTGTTGCGAAGTAACATCATTTCAAAGAAGTTGAAAACATAGTGTTGTGTTGGATAGAAGAAGATTTTGGTTTAGAAGAATATGATTGTATTAGAAATGATGATGCCCCAGTCGGGTAGAAGTACTTAGTAGATTAACTAGTGGGTTGAATGTTGCCCCCTTGAGAGGACGGACGAGTTGGAAGAATACGGGTGTGCTCTCAAAATGAATAGATGTGAAGAAAAGGTTAGATAAAAGATGGATGCAAGAAGAAGTGGAATTATTCGAGTAGTTATGTTGACACGAGTAGAGCAATCCTTTATTTAATATAGCAAAATGGATATTATGCACCAAGGTATAAGGAACCAGGGTGACTTTGTATCCTTTGCATGGACTTGATGCTGCAAACAAAAAGGATGTCCTTATACACGCCCAGCGTAATAGAATCTTGTCTTAAATATGTGAGGAAGAAAACTTAGCTTGATAAAATCCAATTGCACGAAAGGTATTGAATGACCTTATATGCAAAGGACAATTGGTATGCAAAAAGCTTATTTCAACACACACAAGATAAATATTAGCTGGAGTAATAAGAATATCCACCAAACATGGCACATGAAAATCAATGACTATGCCCCATTCTATGTCAATCTTAACACACCCAGATATAGAAAGACCTAGGTGGCCTTTGAATAAGTAATAGAAGGAGAAAAAAGATAATTCAAAAGGAAAAATACCATTTGACAAAACAAAACCAATCAGCCATCGTAATCTTTTGCCCCAAAATGTGTTTGATATTGGATTATGTCGGATGAGGAAGGATCTATCTTGTTGTGCATGATTCTGGCTATATGTTGAGGCAATGGGTACTTGGGTATCAGAGTGTTTCAAAAGGTGGCCTTACCTATGATTTTGCATGAAAGATCTATGTTTTTGATGTGTAGTTTGCTTTGCTTGGGTATCAAGTCTAATGGGTGTGCATTTATTATGGGTGATTGATAGTGAAATTTATTATGGTTTGTGGTAGGTGACAAGTTTTTAGTGTGAAAATAATAATGAACCCTCTTTAGGCCAAAAAAGGTATATACCAAGAATGCCCCTGGTTAGGTACAAGAGTATTTATTATGGCATGAGATAGGCGATACTTGTTATGAAAATGGATGAGGGTTGGATATGATCAATTTCTATCAATTATCAAGCCATGATAGTGGGATAAGTGGATAAATGGGAAAGATAATATATGGTGGATTGGATGGGATAGGTGAGATGTTGATAGACGATGGATAGTAGCATCTACACATGGCACTTGTTTGTCAGGTTTTCACCATAGTACTTGCCCAAGACGCCACTAAAGTGGTTTTCACCATTGGACGAATTAATTTTTTACTTTTTTCTATATATATATATATATATATATATATATATATATATATATATATATATATATATATATATTTTGTTAGTCATTTTTTTTTACTTTTTTGACTAGCTGGGATATTTGAGGGTCATGTTTATTGGTTCTTCAAGAGGCTGGCCCTCTGGTGTTGCAAGCTGGTAGGCACCTGATCCATAGTTAGCTATAACGACAAAAGGTCCTTGCCAATTTGATTCAAATTTGCCCTTTTTCTCACGCTCGTGAAGATTTTGTTGATTCTCTTTAAGGACAAGGTCACCAATTTCAAAATGGTGTCTTGATTTTCTTGTTGTAACTTTGTTGAAGGCGGTTCTAATATGCTTGAAGATGGTTTAAGGCATGAAGACACCTCTCATCTAGGAGTTCTAATTCTTGTAACCGTGATGTACGATACTCCTCTTCATCCATGAGGTTCTGCAATGAAATTTGTAGAGAAGGGAGCTCGACATCGATTGGTAAGATGGCTTCGGGACCAAAGACAAGTGAATATGGAGTGGTCCCAATAGGTGTGCGAATACTGGTACAGTATGCCCATAAGGATGGATTTAGTTACAGATGTCAATCACGACCAACGTCATTGACAATCTTTTTTAAAAATTTAGGATGGTTTTATTTGACGCCTCGTCTTGGCCATTACCTTGTAGGTAGTAGGGGTGGAAAAGCAATGTTGGATGTGAAATTTATTGCAAAGGGACCAAACTTCTTGATTCTTAAAAGGGCTACCATTATCAGTGATGATGGTGAGGGCAATTCCAATATCATTTCTATTAATCCCACTAGATGTCAATAATCTTGCCACCTACAAATTTATGCGAGTGTCTACATTTGTAGGGCACTCATCCGAAATATAGACATCCATAGCAACCTCACTTCAACTGTCAACATGAATACCTTTGAATTCTAACCAGTTCTCTGTTAAGAGATGATCTTTCCCATTTGGCTTCAACTTTACCCCCTATAGTCTTATGGAGGATACCGATGCCAAAATTGCTTTTGGTTTTTTCAGAGCCCTAATTCTCAAGACCCTTTTGACCTATTATCATACAATAATATAGCCTTAATAACTTTCAATTAGCACAATTAATTAGAACGCAAATCCAGGAACCTCAATTAGTTCATAATTTGATATTTTTCAAGTATCAAGTTCCATCAACTTACTCAAAAATCACATTTACCCATCCTGGAATGACAATATATCAACATATCTTACATTGTAACCACCAACCCTTACGTTTCTGAACTACTAGTATCAATTATTCTCGACATAATTTGATCTATTTGCAATATTAGTTACCTAAATTTTAGCATGATGGAAACTTATGAACAAAGAGCATTGATCGTATACATAAACACCGGTACTGATGCATGGATCCATTATTAACTTATTACTTTTGGGCAATGATATGCTTTAATGTTATAAAATCAATAGAGGATCCCAATCAAATCTATTTACCCCACACAACAAAGAATCCGTATTCAAAAGGATTTATATAGTAAACACAATTTCTCAAATTGCACATCTGAGGCCTATAATACAAATATTTAAAAAAAAACCGTCAGGCATTCAAAACCACCCATTAACAGTCTCCCTGTAGAGAGACCAAACTCCATTCTTGCAAAGTAGTCCACATTATTGTGGGGCACAAGCCATGACATTTGAACTTATGCCATCATGGAAACAAGTGCTCCAACTTGCTGGAAGGCCACACCCCTACCGACTCTACTAAAAAACACCCTTAACACATGTATACAATTTTTTAACATCTTCTAAATTACTTTTTAGTTCAAAATAGGTACAATTTTTATGTATCATTAAGTAAACTGAAAAATAATATGGCCATGTCCTTTCAATTCGAGACCTAATTTATCAAAAAGAGTGCAAAAATAACCTAAAGCCTTCGTCCGTTGTAGCACACCCCATTTAATGAAAACTACCATTCACAAATATAATCTTATGGTCCTAACTAGAAAGTTTCGGGCTATACACAAATTCAATCCTCAGAGGCCATGTGATGCAAGCGTGAGGGTGACAGTGGAGCACCCTGGGACCCATGCTGTCCACAAAAGATATTATTGCCAAGTAAACCAAAAAATGGATTTCTGTGTAAAATGCTATAAGATTCGAGGTCCAGGCACTGCCTATATTCCAACGTGATTGTTGTGTTGAAGCAGAAAATGAAGCTGCTAGAAATACTGATATCGGCTTATAATAATACATAGCCTTCTGTACAAAAGAAGTAAGACTTGCAGGGCTATAATACTGGGGGCAAACAATACTTACAAAGTTACATGTAAAGTAATACCGTCGGTTCAACACAATCGAGGTTCGAAGTTATCGGTGTTCTTCAAAGTGGGTTTCATTCCTGTGGGAATTTCTGAATTTCTATATCCAGCATATCCTTCATGCCTTGTAATTTTTCAGCTCCAGTCAAAACATTCAAACCATCATTTTTCCGACTCCAGAACTCTAAAATAAGGTAATCCATTCTAGAGAAAGAAAATGGCAATGACAAAGGGATAATCAAATGCTTCGCTCACCACAAAAGTTGTCCTTGTAAACATAAAAACACTTAAATTTAGAATCTATAATATTCAAAAATATAAGGCGACAGAAAGAGCTGGAAACATGATCAATCATCAATCAGTTGAACTGCAGCCGAAATTCTCAAAGGCTCATCCAGGACAATATCTTTTGCCGTCAATTGCATTCCAACTGAGTGCCTTGAGTCGCCTCGTAGGCCGGTTCCAGTCACTCGCCACAATCCTGAAGCTGTCTTAAGGTGTAGCCTTGCCATGAACCGTACCTTCTTCCTAGTATCAGAATATGGGTGTGCATCAAAAACATTTTTCCTGCTCTGGCAATGCACTCCAAATTGCCAGCTATTTTCCAATTCATAGGTGACAGCAATCGTCCACAAGGAACCAGCATAGAAAAGACTTTTATACTTAGGATCCAAATTCCATTTTTTGTCCTTCCAAAAAAATTCCACCCCAAATCTGAAAGGAGGAAAATCTTTTAGTCGCATCCCCATATCTGGCTTGGCTGCCCATGTGAAGCCGCTTGTTGTCTTCCTTCTCTTTGATTCCACTGACTCAGGACTATCTAGCTCTAAACATGAGAAGCAAACCAGCGAACAGCTTTCAACCCGTAATCTCTTGGGTGATTCAGTAGTCACAGCATTCCTTGAACTTGAATCATCAGAATCTCGATCACTTGATTCTTCTTCTTCGTCATAATCAACCTCATCTTCATCTTCATCCTCATCATCTTCATCGTCGTCCTCATCATCATCATCCTCGTCATCATCCATTTCTAAGTCATCGTCATCGGATGAAGTACCACGGGAGTGACTATCACCCAATCTGACCAAGTGTGTGTTTAACAACGCATTTTGCCATATACTGTCATTTATAGCATCAGAAGGCAGATTTGCATCTTCAAGTTCCTTCTTCACTGAAAACAGCTCATCTACCTCCATGTGGGCATATATGATTCCATTCCCAGTAAACAAATCAATACACATATCAAAATCATCTTGTGATCCGTACAAAGGATCTGCAGCATTTTCTTCCCACAGCCGTTTCAGCTTTTGGAGGTCAGTTTCTGAGTCAACTTCCTTCTCTTGGGGTGATGAAATCTCATTTGAGCAAACAGGAGAACCTTTCCTCTTGGTTCCTCTACTAACCTTTGAACTAAGCTTATTACACCGCAAACTCCTACTCCTTACTGATTTGTGAGCTGATGTTAACTTTAACTTGTGTCTTTTTGAGGCTGCCGAATCTGTAGGAGTATTGGCCACCTTCACTCGAGCGAGCTTCCAATCTATAAGAACCTGTTTTGCAAGTTTATGCCTTTCTAATTCATTTTGAACCCAAATTTCATCAGACTTAAGAAGTCGACAGAGAACCTGCATAAAGATGGCAAAAATAAGACTGTTAATGTAAATGAACAAAAAGGATTAACATAAAGATATTCCTTGCAAATAAACATTTCTACAACTTACTTAAAAGAACATAAAGAAGCAAAATGTCAACTAAAAATCTTGCCCGAACTTATACTTGTGCAGGTACTACCAATCCCATTTGGAAAAATCTCAAACACAAAATTCGGTCTGAACTTCGAATAGAAGTAGCAGATATCTCCACGATGCTTTTAAGGAATATAAGAAATGAAAATAAACCGCTAATGCATGATTAGTAGCATCTTGTATGGGATCCATGTTTCAGAGAATGGGATACTTCATTGAATTTGTAAGCAATCATGAGGTTAAAGATACATGCAGTACCTAACAAAGCCAAGTGGATGCACGCAAAAAAGTTCAAAAAGCATGTTCTAGAATTCTTCAGTAATAGAATGTAGTAAAGTTGGGTAAAGTCATAGAAAGAAAACAACTGTGAATAATTAAGGCTGCATGGTTGCTAAGGTACACAAGGTATGGATGTGGAGCATTTGGTGCAACCCCAAACCTTTGGCACATGATGCAGCTGTGTAAGAATTATAATAAATTATATGTATTTAAAATTAAAAAAATCAGAAAGCACAGAAAACTAAATAATAAACATCAAATAGCACATCATAAGTTAAAAAGAGATTTATCAATGCTCAATATGTAAACTTAAGAGTTGAGACAGTCAAATACTGAACTATATGTAAGCTACAACATGATTTTGTTGGGCTTTACAAACCTTCTTTACAATTATTTTTACTTTCACGACTTACATTGTAAAATGATGAAGAATGTATTGTCAAAAGAAAAAATGTCCAGGCAGATGACCCATACATAGCAAAACAAAGAGAAATCAGAATTTACATATCAGATGGGAATTTAATCTTGTAAGTCTAGAAAGAATATATGTAACAAATTTAAAAACATCCTTTAAGACAGAGCTATCAGAGCTTGCCAAAATAGGGTAAAACAGATATATTCACTAATTTTGACTTATTTCTGCACATAAGTTTTTCATCAAAATGTATCGTTTTGGGAATAGCACTTCCCCAGATAAAGAATAAACAGAGTTTCTCCAAGTTTCAAGGATGAGGGAATGCTGGGACACAGGTCCACAATTTTAGGGACAGAAAAAAAACTCCATAATTTTGGGGACGGCAAGGGGCTATTAAAATAACTTGAACAAAATAAAAGAAGATGAATATTAAAAACTAAATGCCATGTGCTGATTTTGCAATGACAATCCTCCCCCTTTTAGCTTTTTAAGTTTTGGGGTTTTTAGCATTTATCTTAAAAAGTTACATTTTTTTAATTTTTATGCACCAAATGGTGTAGGTTGTCCAGTCCTGAAAAGGGGAGATGTGCCCTCCAAGTCCTCAGAATGTCCAGAATATCAATGAGGTCACGTAGACCCCAGGGATGCATCCCCGTGGAACTCAAGAAGAAGGGAAATGCTATAGTATGCGGAAAAAAAAATTGAGACTCGAAATTAAACACAACAATAATAGCAAATATGAAATGCAGAACATTTATCATCATTTGTACATTTATGATATATAATACAAATAGAAATTATTAGTGACAACTCCATGATATATTTATTATTCAATGGTCATGGATCGAAGATTAAGGTAGAGCCTTTCTAAACTAGATTTTATATTTTTTTAAACTAAAAATGGAACTATAGAAAACAAGCTCATCATCTCGCATCTCAAAGTCAGGTCCGAAGTTATAGGCACGAGAATCCAGTTGGTACTACTGAAGCGGATAAAACCAATGCTTTATAGGACACTGCACCACATGAAGCTGAGGAAATTTTTGATAAATCAAGGGCCTAGATAGCAGTTTTGAAAAATTACATACATCGAGTATTGATTTTCTTATCAACTCAATCTTCTTAATTCAGCTTTTCAACATGTTTTAATTTTCAGTATTCAGGAAGTTCTTAATATTTTATATAAGCATCGTAAGAAGGAAATTGCAGGTCCAGTAACTACCTCATTCCCAACAATTTTTAGCAGGAAACATTGCCTACCTAGTAGCCTACCTAGGAAACATGGGGAATCATTTCCAGAAACAGAGTTTCCAACTTTTCCTCTGTTTCAAGTTCATTAACATTTTCAGATTCCAAAGAACACAATGAAATTAAGTTTCCTGCAATATGTAAGCAGTGACCATGCATAATTTGCACAACGAATGCAAATTGTTTGATATCATATGTATGAAGTATATCTTAGAAATTAAGAACCTCCGATGTCAGTCCCAGAAATTGGGAACCACCTAAGAGATTATAAAGGAACCTTCCCCGAAGTCATGTAAAATAAGCTCTCCTAGGGTTTTGGATTCAACTGTTTTTGCATTCTGTAAGAATTCTACTGAGGAAATCCATCTGCCAGATAATTTGATATTCTTGTCAATGACAGGCAGAGGAAGGGGGATCCTCATCCGATCACCCCTCAGGACCACCTTTCAGAAAAATGGTAGTAGGATCTAAATCTACACGGAAGAAAAAGAGGTGGAAGAAGCTATGGTTGTGGCAAGCTAAATCACAGACAGAGGATATTTAATAATGGAGCGGACTGCTGTTCTGGGTGTTTGTAGGATGACAGAGGAAAGGCTGGTATATATCGCCAATAAGAGCTCTCACAGAGTGCTTTGGCTCTGGTTCGCTCTTCTAAGTATAATGACTTCTGCCTTGGGTATTGTGAAAGGAAAAAGGAGTCAAGAGGAGAAAGGGAAGTCAAGCGTAGGAGGGAGGAGGAGAAGATATGATTGAAAATTTTACAGCATATCTGGAGAAGAAAATTTTGAACCCTGACTTGCGCATTTGGGTTCTTTGCATCTAGGAGTTGGACAAGAGTATGGATGGGACACCGTGTAGGCATTCGAGAGGCAATGACGAAGCTCTTATTAGACCCCAGCCAATCAGTCAGGAGGAGAAATATATTTGATGTTGCACAATCTCTAAGTTATGCTTCGATGTTGTCTATGGCAACAGGGACATACTTGTTGCACAATGACATTGATAAGTTGGAGAGTCGAGCTGAGGCTTTCTACAATTGTCATTTGGGACATTTCCACAACAGAAGGAAAATATATGCAGGTTACACCACGCAATGGAAGACATTGTCAAATGCCTTAAGGTAAACTTTACGTCCAAGGCAAGAATCAATGTTTCTAGTTGTTGTGATGATGATATAGAAGATGAGCTGGTGGAAATTCCCCCTCCTGTGAAGGGGTAGATGTGCAAAAATTGTAAATGTGTGTCTGGGGTTCCCCAAGGACCTACCTAATTTGCCCCACCACCCCTCTTTCAGTCTATAACTATATTTTGAAGACTTCGACAAAAGGAGGACCAAGGTAACTTGGCCTCCTTTTTGCCTTACCTAGTATTCAATAAGATAAATGACTGGTCGAATGGATTTAGGTTTTAAATGCTTCTTTTTGGTTTGTGGACATTGACGAAGAACAGTAAGTAATTAAAAATAGTATAGCTTATATATTTGTGCTCCTTGCTGGTATGGTACTGACTCTTCACAAGGTTCTCTAGTTTTATACATGAAGAAGCAATTTTGGGGGCAGTAAGGGAATTTATCAATTTTATCCGAGCACCACATTGAAATCTTAGAGGTTTCAATCTTTCATACAGATGAGATAAGTGGGCAACTTTTTGCCAAGCTATATTGGGAGATAGAACCAAGAGAAGTACTTTTATTTTCAAGTGGATCTGGTGAACCCATTGGTTACCAGAACCCAAGCTTTTGCTCTTTTTTTGCGGCCCCTAGATGCCTAACCCAAGTATATTAACAGAAAAAAAAATAATTTACAATTTTATGAAGTTGTAATTTTTTATTTAGTTTATATTCAGCTCAAGTTTTTATATTTTATCATTAATTTAAAATTATAATATTTTAATTCTTATCGATAATTTAAAATTATAATACTTAGTTTTAATTAGCTTTAAGTTTTTATTAGATTTTAGTAAAAATAATTAAAAATTGTAGATTTATATTATTAGTCGAACTTAATCACAATTTTTTTCCACAAATTTTATCAGTTGACAATTTTTTTCTTCGCTGAACTTTAACACAAACGCAAACCTTGTCACTTAGATGGCAAGTAAACAGAAACAAGGAACGTATCATTGGCCAAGGGATCCATGAAAGGAAGCTATGGAGGAAAAAGCAGCTGATCAATCTGGACCTAGATGAGCTAAAAAAGAAAGTCGCATGTCTTTTTTATGGAACCCAATTTATAGATTTGGGGGGCTCAGATGACCCTAAAGGATCTTTCTATCTAGCAAAAAAAAACTGTAAAATCCAGAGTATGACATCTGATCCTGTGACGGGGAATACTTTATTGCATTGTTTGCAAATGAATAGAATCAAAACAGACTTTTATAATCTGGGCCACTTTTTTTTTCAGAAATGCAGGCCTATTTATGAAACTTTGGCATCTCAGATTCAAACCCCATGGAGGAGATGATCCAAATGGGATCATGAAATAAGTAACAGTTCAGTTCAACTAGGCCACTAATCTCACTTACTAGTCAAAATGACTAAAGGCTGCAATCCTCCTAAAATGATAGAATTCCAGCAATAGCAATGTATCAAGAACAGGGTAGGAAAGGGCAGTGCAGGATCTACAGAGGTTGCAAAAGGGTTCTATGGTGATCCAGACACCTTGGGGTCATAAAGCAAGTGAAGGTTCCTATGCAGACTAGAAGTAGAGGATGGTTGTTACAGTGAGAAAAACACCTATAGAACAAGGTGGCAATAGCATCACTGTAATGGCAGTTCCATTTTGGCAGGGTGGTTGCGAAAACATAATGGCTATTGTGCCAAGCCAGACAGAAAAGAAGAGTAATACCTATAAATGGTGTCTCTCCATTGTTTGGACTTGTTCGGTTCTTTCTTGTTGAGTTTGTATATGTAGAGCCTCTTTTAAGGGTCATGTCCACCTGGTTGCATTAGAGCCGGTTGTCAAGCACAGCAAACTATAAGGATATGGTGAATCCTCAAGAAGGCAACAGGCATGTAATATTGCAAGGAGATGGTTGCAAGAGAAGGCAATGCCTTACTTTTATGAAGATTTCCCACATTGAGATTTCCCAGAGTAAAGTCCCCTGTGTCGAGCTATGTTTTGTCTGTATGTCCGTTTTGCTTATTTCATTTCATCCATGCAAACGACCTACAGTTAATAACAACACTTCAGTAACTAGTTTCTAAACAAAATTCATTGTTTTCTTATGCAAACACTGAGAGTATTAAAATATTAGTTATATTAGTTAATGGTCATCTCAGGTAGTTTCTATTCCTGTTTCTTAGTTTAGTATGTTTCTATCTATCCTGTTTTATTAGCTGTAGTTTCTATTCTGAAACTCCTGTTCTGTTTATAGAAACATCCTTGTATCTTCTTTAAATAGAGCTTTGCTCTCTTTGTAACTTCATATCTTTTCTGAATAATATTATTCCTAATATTTTAGCAACATGGTATCAGAGCTTAGGCTCGACCTGAGATATTCTGTTAGCTGATTTTTTTCTAAGAGTTTTTTTTTTTTGAAGGGACGAGCCGGAAGTCATGTTTTTGAAGGGGTCGTGTTTTTTTTTTTTTTTGGCAAATGCATTCTATTGCTGTCTGAAATCGTGATTTTCGAAGATCTGTGGTGGATTTTGGGTGGCGTTCTCTTCTATTCTACTCGTGATTTACAATTTGAGAAGCGGTTTTCATGTTTTCGTGGCATTTTTTAATGGTCGCTGTGTCTGTGTGCGCCTTGTCTCTTTTTTGGGTCGTTTCTTTTCCAGCAAGGCCGCGTGATATCCAAATCGTGTGTTTTTTTCTTGAACGCGGGTTTTGGTGCGACTCCTGCAAGACTTTCGTCGTGTCGCGATTTTTTGAAGGCGGTTTCTTTTAGTTTTGTCTGAATCGCAACCCGATACAGAGGAATCACAGCTTGAAATCGTTAGCAGGGAAAGAGAATCAACCCTCCTTGGAATCGCGATTTCAAAGGAAACAAAGGAAAGTCGCGTCTTTTGTTTAATTTTGCCTTGGTCGTTTTCTTTTGTCGATTGCGGATTCCCTTTACCCCTGTGGTCACAGCAATTCTTTTAAGATCGTGGGTTTTTTTTTCTGACTGCTGCGAACCATCTTGCAGGCACCTTCTTTTTTGGCGGGTTGTGTTTGACTTTTCTCTGTAGTCACAACTTTGTTTGGTTGCCGCTAAACCCTCTTTGAAGGTCTTTTTTCATCAAACCTCGGGATTTGTGACCGGCTAGGGTTCTGTTTTGTTGCAACTTCGAGATTTCATGGCAGCGTGAAGAGTTAATTTGTGAGCCAATTTTGACAGAATTTTTCTGGGAAAAATAAAAATTCTGCAAAGAGTTTTCGAAGGTTTTTTCTAAAAAAATCTGTTTTTTTGTGCTAGCTGATTGTCCAGGGTCTATGCCAGCTGATCACGGAGTTACCTCGTTTTTCGTGCTTTGGAAAACGGGAGGGATGGCGTCTCTATCCAGTATTCTGTTGGAAAATACGCAGAGGTTCAATGGAAAGAATTACAACACGTGGAAGCAGAGGATGCTGACATCTTTGAGTACCGGTATCTGAATTCACTTGTTCTAGGTACAGATGCTCATCCTACTACCCCTGGGAAGAATCAGGACAAGTATGATGAAGGTAATAGGGAGGCAGTTATGCTTCTAAAATTATCTGTCACCGATGAGATGTTACCAGAAATACCATCTGGTAAATCTACTGCGGAGATCTAGAAGCATTTGAAAGATCTTCATGAGACCTCAAACAAGGGAAGGGCATTCTTTCTGAAGAATATGCTATTCTCTATTATGATGGATAACCAAGTGTCTTTGCAGGGGCACTTGACGAAAATCAAGGATATTTGCAACCAACTAGAGGCCATTGGTCGTAAGATGGCTGAAGAGGATATGGTGGTGATCACTTTGAAAAGTTTGCCACGTTCCTACGAGCACTTCATCAAAACGCTCAACATTACATCCACCAATGTTGACTTGAAGTTTGATGAGTTGTGCAACAAGCTTTTGCAGCAAGATAGGTGGAGGAAGCAATTTGGGAGCAGCAATGAGTCTCCTAGTGTTGAACAAGCTTTTACTGCCAAGGAAGTTGGCAAAGGCACGTCCACTCGGCAGAAAGGACGAGGCGATTCGGAGGACTCCAAGAAATCTTTTACTTGCCATTACTGTGGGAAGCCTGGTCATATCAAGAGGTTTTGCAGAAAGCGGTTGGCTAATGAGAAGTCCAACCAAGAAATGCCTCAGCAAAGTGCTCAAGTGGCGAAGCATACTGAGAAGGAGTCTGCATTTTGAGGACCAGCACTCCATAGGATTATGGGTTGAATTAGTTTTTGTTTGTACGATGACCATTAAGGGAGGGTATTAAAATATTAGTTGTATTAGTTAATGGTCATCTTAGGTAGTTTCTATTTCTATTTCTTAGTTTAGTATGTTTCTATCTATCCTGTTTTATTAGCTGTAGTTTCTATTCTAAAACTCCTGTTCTGTTGATAGAAACATCCTTGTATCTTCTTTAAATAGAGCTTTGCTCTCTTTGTAACTTCATATCTTTTCTGAATAATATTATTCCTAATATTTTAGCAACAGAGAGAACGTCATTCAAAAACAACTAAATTGTTTTGATTCAGATAAGATTAGTGTTGGAGAATTAGCTATGGAATATCTATGAATTGCAGATCAGAGATGACTGCCCAGGTGTGGATAAGGATGCATGCACTGCCTCATGGAGAGAAATATTTGATAATTTTGCAAATGTCTTAGGCAAACTAGTGAAAATTTCCAAAGGAATCCATGGGAAAGAGTCAATGAACTTTACTAGAATATGTGTCAAGTTAGACTTTACAAAATGATTCTCAAAGACTGTGACCCTGTTGTTAGGACTAGGGGACAAGTGACCCAACAGGACGAGATCCAAGTTGGATTTCAAAACACAGAAGTGTATCTTCATCAGCTACAATGATGATGTGAAAGGGTACAAGCTTTGGAATCTTGAAACTGGAAAGACAATACAGTTGGAATGTGATCTTTAGGAAGATCAGATTTTCTTCTATGCCTTCACAGCTTGAAGTTGAGAATGAAGTGGCGCAAGTGAAGCCAAAGAGCGAGAAGACTACACCTAAGGCTAAACATGAGATGCATCATGGACCTGATGAGGATATTAGTTCTGAGTTCAAAGGAACAACCTCAAACTCCACTCTTGAGGAGGTCCACACGATAGAGAATGCAACCTGATAGGTACAGCCCACTTGATTTCAAATGCATTTTTGCTTTGCCTACTAACAAGGATGGGCCCAGAAAAATAAAGGGGGCAATGGAATTTGCAAATAGCAAGTCCTAGAACGTGACCATGGATGAGGAAATGGCGGCTCCAGAGAAAAATAGCACATGGGACTTGGTGAAGCTTCCTACGAGGAGAAAAACTTGTTGATTGCAATTGGGTTTTCAAGAAAAAGTATAGTTCAGAGGGCAAAGTTGAGAAGTACAAAGCAATGTTAGCGGCTAAGGGCTATTCCCAAGTAGAGGGAACTAATTTTGGTGAGATTTCCTCTCTTGTTCCAAAGCTGGCATCCATTAGATTCTTGTTATCTATTGTTGCTACATTTGACCTTGACGTTGAATAGATGGATGTGAAGACAGCTTTTCTGCATGGAGATTGAAGGAGGAGACATACATGACACAGCTAGGGCACATCAAGGTGAAGGGTAGGAAAAGTTTGGTTTGCAAGTTGAAAAGTCTCTTTATAGTCTTATATAGTTTCCCAAAATGTTAACTTTGTGTTGCAACGGTTTTGGATACAATATTGCAAACCAATGAGTGTTGTCGTTCCTATGGGAACAAAGCTTTTTGTTGATCAATGCCCTTCACCATCAAATGAGATAGAGTACATGCGCCATGTCCCCTATGCGAGTGCAATTGCGAGTCTTATGTATGTTATGGTCTAAACCAAACCAAACATTGCCCAAGCAATGAGTCCTAAGCAAGTATATGTTCAATCCAAGCAAAGAGCATTGGACTACAAGAAAGAGAGTCTTCTAGTATCTTAGAGACACATTAGAGTGTTCGATTTGATACGAAGGAGGACAAACTTTGAATAGGACAATGGATATATATATGGATTTGTGGATTCTATATGGGTGGGAGATGTGAATTGCACGAGATCTACTAGTGGATATGTGTTTGCCTTGATTGGTGGTGCAATTAGTTGGATGAGCGAACAGCAAGGTGTGGTTGCTTTTTTTACTACGAAGGCAAAATACATGGCAACAACTCATGCTTGTAACGAGACGGTCTAGCTTCAAAGATTGTGTACGGACATCAAGTTAAAGTAGGATATAGTGGTGATCCAATGTGACAATCAAAATGCCATCAACTTAGCAAAGAACCCTACCTTTCATGCACAAACAAAGCAAATTGATGTGTACTATCAATTTGTTTGTGACATGATGGAGGACAAGAGGGTTATGGTCGAGAAGGTGGATACATCAATGAATGATGCAAATGCTTTGACAAAGCCCAAGGCACAAAGAAGTTTAGATGGTGCAAGATGGCTATGGGGATCAGCCCCTAACATTTAATTCACTATGTTGAATAACCCTTATGATTCTTGCATTGTATACAAGTGAGAAATTGTTAGGACTAGCAGCCTAGGTGTGTTGTACGCCTTGCAAATCCTAGGTCAAGGAATAACTATTTACCATTTATAATATTGTAAATAACATGCCCACATGAAAAAAGGGGTCCCACTTGGATGATATCTTGAGATTCCATAGTTGGAACTCTCAACCATTTGTCATTGGTCTTATGATGGTTGTAAAAAGTCGTTGAATTAGGGATTATATAGTGGACTATGACTAGAATCTTTGACTGGCTATTTATAATGTGTAAGAGGTGTGTATGTCGTAATAACTACACCTACATGGAGCGCTTGGGAGTTACTTTGACCCCACTCAATCTTGGGAGTCAAATTGATCAATCCAGAGTTACATTCTATTTGTGGAGTTACACTTGGAGGTGGGGTGCATGGGTTGAATGACAACCTTGACTAATCTTTGGCTCATTGTTTTGAAGCCATGGTTTTGGAAAACCATTCTTGGTTTTTTAGGTTTCTTTGGCCTATAGATATAGGGCTTGGAATGGAAATATAATGGCTTGGTCATGCTGCCAGTATTCCTTCAAGATTGAGAGTGTTGATCTCCAATGAAGCTCAAAGCTTGATATTGTATTAACTTGTAATTACCAATAATACATTGGTTTCAATGATTTGAAGGCTGAGTTTTTTCATTTGCAACGCTTTTCCAAGGGTATATCGATGTTACTCTTGTCGTGTGTTGTTTCTATTCTTCTTCTTCTTCAATCTTATATTCTTGTTCATTTATTTAGTGTTGTTACTATGACAAACTGTTGTTGAAATTTGTATCGATCAAATAACTTGTAACTCTCTCCTTGTAGGATTAAGAAGGAAATTGTTTGCATATTTTTTTTCACTTGCGGCAAGTGGAATAAACTAGACCCAATGATTAATTATCTGTATCCACTTCAAATGTGAGGATGCCATAAATATGATGATCTAGTGAAAGAATGCCCATTTGGCAAGAATTACAAACCAAAATTTGCAAATAAGTTGGATAAAGAGGGCTTCATAAAGCCGAGGAAAAAAGTATGTGATTACAAACCAAATGAAAGGGTAACCTTAAAATGCATCCCCTTCCAACAAAGGAGAAGACACTCCCATTCAACACAAAGAAATGGAGAAATTAGTAATAAAAACATCTTCTAGAAAAAAGGTACAAAAGAAAACATGGAAGCACAACACCAAAGCTTAGTGACACATAAAGCACATGATGTAGATCAAGAGATAACTAGACAAGACACAGGTACAATCTCCAAGACGAAGATGAAGGAGGGTGGGAATTCGGAAATCTTAAAATACCAAGTAAGCCCTCGGCAATGACCCAAATAAAAGAGTGCAAGACCACAACCATGATAAAATACAATTGGTACCATGGGATTCCAGGAGAGCTCAATCTTCTAAATGAAATTGTTTCATAGAATATTAGGGGGCTCCATGGCCCACAAAATAAGAGGTTACTCAAAAAAAACGATTGTAAGAGAAAACCAAAGCCATTGTTTTTTACTAAAGGGGGTAAAAGCAAGTTTTGATGGGGCCCTAGAAACACAAAACAACACGCAAGACGTCAACGAGAGCATAGCTGTGATGTCCCACCCCAGGTGGACACTTGCTAACACAAATTTTCTGCCTTGTTTGGTTTGTTTTAATAAATGCTTGTGATATATTGGCAATGTTTGATACAACAATTTAATGCAGAAAAACAGGAGATGTTGCAATAATAATCTTTTAACTCAAAATTGAAATTGCATTGGGAATACACAGCTGAAAATTCCAGATTTTTATACCATCTTAAATACTCAGTATTTTCACAATATATTGACAACCCAGTTCATAAAATAACCCCTATTATCTAAAACAACAATACCCAAAAAATCTAGGAGTTACAATTCATGAACTCACAAGTAAACATGCCTTGAAACCCTCTGAAAATGAATGCCACAATAAAATATAAAGTTTGCAACAGTCATACAGCAGAGAGAATAATCCTCACGCCACTGAAAATGGAGTCTTCAATCAGCTATTTAAAAACCCCTGGTAGTTCTGGAGATAAATACTCTAAATCTGCACAAACAACTCCCAAAGACTATGCCACTATTTGGTACGGTCTGCTAGAAAGTAATGGTATGGCCTAGTTTGTATGGCCAGCCTTGGTTGCAAGCAGCAATAGAATATTTATGTATTAATCCTTCAGATCTGCACAATAAACCTCTGAAGATTTGATCAAAAGTCCCTCCAATTCGCTCAATGTGACCACTGAATGATAGCCACCTGTAAATGCAGCCTTCGAGTGATCTTTCACACCCTCAGGTAGCCAAATCCAAGAGAAGCTACGCTCCCAAAGATCAAATTTGCAGAAGAAAACCCTTGGTTTTTTCCTCTCAAACAAACGCTCCCAAATTTCATAAGTGAAGAATTATGATAATTGAATGAAATGATTTTCTTTTTCAAACCTTTTATACCTCCTCCCAAATGGCACGATTCCCTTTGCTTTTTGGCATTAAATAGCATTAAATATTTGCTTTTGTATTTTGACTTTATAAAGTCTCATTAAGTAGGTGCCCAACAAGTCACTTTATGACTTAAATCAATAATATAAAATGGCCCCCTTGAATAAAGTCACTTATTATTATTATTAATAAAGTATAACTCTATTAATAATTAAAATATCATTTAAGCCATTTAAATATTTATAACTCCTTCAATAAACATTATTTCGCCATGCCATTTGAACCTGGAGGTCAACCACGGTATCCACTGTGCACCTAACTGCATTACTAAAAACAGTAAGGGTCCCTCTCTAACATCCACTGACTTACTATAAATAGTAAGTATATGCAAATAAAGCCATAAACCCCTGAATATCAATTGCCTCATAACATATTAAGGGTCTGGAGATGGGAACACAGACAATTGCCCTCTGGAGAGCCAAATAACTCCACAACAGGGTCCTCTAAACATCGATATTAGCCTACAAGGACCCAGTGATAGGCTAAATCCTCCAACTTTGATGCTCACAAAAATGGAGACATTACAGTCCACCCTCCCTGAAATTGCTTGTCCCCAAGCAATCTCCACTGCAAAGAAACTCCACTCCTCGGGAGGCCCAAAAGAAGTACTGTGAAATGTCCCACACATCACCAACTAACTCCTGTAGCACCAACATAAACATAACTGCACAAACATAGACAACAGACCAACTGTCCAAACCATGCGCTTCGAAACTGTGCATCAAACTCAACTCATGTACATGAGAACCCAAAGTGAAACTGCAATCAATCCACACCATGTACATACTGCAATACTCTCCAATGGACTGAGACTAGAACCCTAATGCACATGAAGGATCCCACAGCACACTGAAGAGTGTCCAACAACCAATGCCTGAATCCCAAATCCAGAATAGAAGTCTACCATACACATTACCCGCTAGCTTCCCCTACGCAACTCTAACATAACCTTCACCATGCTGAGAGTGGTGAAGTAATTCACCGGGATCCAACCACACTGTTGTGCCAAGCCTGTCACCACTCGGATCCCAACACTGACAATCATCCCCATATAAATTGTGCACAAGAATCTCCATGGCATGCAACACAAATCTGTGAAGTAGAGTAGCTACACACTCTACCATAGAACCATCAACATGTACGGATTGTGTTTCACTAAGTATGTCATAGATGCTTACAGACCAACACAACTCTAACACACCCATGTTTCCATCCACGTGTGGTAATGAAATTAGTGGCTGATCCACTAAATGTATAATCCACCTATTCACCCAACTCTAGGACTTGAGCCTTAAATGGGCTCTCAACTAGAGGTATCTCATGAGACTCAAGATGCAAGCTACGTGTACCAATAAAATTTTCTAGATCATACCTCTTCTCTTGTTCACACATAACCGCATATTCTTCTTGTTTGCTTACCTCAAGACGCTCCTCCTTTCCATGCTCAACTTCTACACATTCTTCTCTCGGAAGAATTAGAGATCTAAGGCGTGACACACTCTGCTTCTTTGCTTGATCTAGCTGGTTGCAACATTCCTTGACCTCTTGCAAACGCTGTTTTGCTTGGGCAGCCAATAACTTTGCCTTCTTAGCTCTTTGTAACCACCCATCACACAAAACTTGTGTCTTGTCCATATCTTCTAAGGTCTGATTCGCAAAATCAGACTTGTTGTGGCCTGAATGTGCATCACATAATTCATTTTTAACACCTAGATTTTGAGTGTCATTGTTAGGGAACTCCACACATCCATCATCTTCACAAGGAATGGCCGCTATCTCATGATGATGCAAAGGAATATGACTGCTGTTACAAAAATCAGAATCGTTGTCATACCTTTTGTGGTTTCTTCATGTGCCTTGACGATAACATCTTCAAAGACACCCAACTCACAATCTGATTCCTTGCAATTATGATGTTGAGTTGATGAGGTAATGCTATGTTCAAATAATGGATCATCAAGTGAATCCAAACCTTCATGCAGCTGATTAAGAACAATCTCTACATCACCAATGTAGAATTTCGTGTTCACTTCACTTGTAGTAGCATCTAGTGGTTCTTTTTCCTTAACATCGTAAAAATCATTCTTTGGATCCTTATTTGCTGATTCAGTGAACTTCAAATCTGCTGATTGTTCCTTTGGCTCTTCTTTTGTGATTGACTTTTCTACTTTAAGTTTTTTCACCCTTTCATCCGTGCATTGGTGGTTAGGCTCCCAAAATCCTTTGCATGAGAAGCATAGATATTGTCTTCTCATTTGGTTTCTGCTCACTATGGGAGTTCTTGTAGCCTGATCATTGAGTTTGGATGCAGAACCATCTTCATTATCTGATTTGAAGGTTCCACCATACCTACTCACACTATGACCATGACTGAATTTTGCCCCTTTAGATGAAATTTTTTCCTTATACACCCTCCTAATATACTTTACCAATCCAATTTTTTCAAGACTCAAGGTGACAACAAAGCTCAAATAATTATTAAGAGAGTACTATGCTTTAAAATCATCTGACATGCTCTGATAGTCTCCAAAGAGTCGAGGAGCTTCCTGTTCATAGCCTTCCCTGAGCTTAATGACGTCCTGTTCAATTTCTTCTCTGGATTTCCCGTCAATATTGTAGTAACCCATAACTAAAATTGATGAGTGCTGGTCACTCAAATGATGCTAGATGTTAATTCACTGAATATTTTTTTAAACCCAACAGGATGGCAGGAGACCACTCTGATACCACTGTAATGTCCCACCCCAGGTGGACACTTGCTAACACAAATTTTCTGCCTTGTTTGGTTTGTTTTGATAAATGTTTGTGATATATTGGCAATGTTTGATACAACAATTTAATGCAGAAAAACAGGAGATGTTGCAATAATAATTTTTTAACTCAAAACTGAAATTGCATTGGGAATACACAGCTGAAAATTCCAGATTTTTATATCATCTTAAATACTCAGTATTTTCAGAATATATTGACAACCCAGTTCATAAAATAACCCCTATTATCTAAAACAACAATACCCAAAAAATCTAGGAGTTACAATTCATGAACTCACAAGTAAACATGCCTTGAAACCCTTTGAAAATGGATGCCACAATAAAATATAAAGTTTGCAGCAGTCATACAGCAGAGAGAATAATCCTCACGCCACAGAAAATGGAGTCTTCAATCAGCTATTTAAAAACCCCTGCTAGTTCTGGAGATAAATACTCTAAATCTGCACCAATATGATTTCCACGTGCCAAATGAAAAAAGCTCTAACAGATGGAAATGTAACAGCAGCGTATATCTCAATTCTTCAAATGATTAATCTTCAAACCCTTGTAAACTTCTGAAATCTCTTCTCCCATTAAGCCCAAACTTGACCTCTGGATGAAACCAACAATTAAGCAATCCTTTAGAAGATCTTTCACCACCTCAGGAATGCAAAAATCAAAGAGAGTTTTCGTTCTCAATGACCAAATAGTGCAGAAACCCTAGCACTTTCTTCTCCTCACAGCCATCACACCAAAAAGCATAAGTATCAAATGATTGAATGAATGCTTTTGTGCTTTTGATGAGCCAATATATACTTTTTCCAAGTAGGTCGATCCCCTCTAGAAGTCTCTTTTAAATCATTTAAATGATATTTAATATATTTCATGTGCACTTTATAATATTACAATAAATCCTCATAAATGGGCCCCCCCTTTTAATGAATCATTAATTGTACTTTAAGTGACTTAATTGCAGGTCATGGCCCCATTGGTCATAAAGTGAACTTAAAAACATTATAATATCCCTTTATAATACTTTATTATCATTAAAGTCACTTTAATGATAATAACTCCATAAATACTCATTAACTTGCCAAACCAACTGAACCCGGGGATCAACACTGCATCCATGATACGTCTAGGTGCCTTACTATAAATAGTAACACTGGACTCCACTGACAAAGTGACTTACTATAAATAGTAAGTGTGTGAAACTGAGTCCTGAATCACCAAACAAAGGCCAATCCTGAACCAAACTGAGCTCTGGAGAAGAAAACACTTAGATAACTGCCAAACAAGACCCTCTAACCATCTGCATTAGCCTACGAGGGCCAAATAATAGGCTAATCTACCAAAATCGAAAACAAGCCAAAAAGGGGACATTACAATAGCTAACCCACAACAAAAACACAGACGGGTTTTGAAAGGACCTGAAAACCTTTTACACCATTGCAGCCAGGCTGCCAACACAAAGATGTTTTTCAAGGGACCAAATACCTTGAACAAAGAGGCTGCAACTAAGTTGCCAACCAAAACAAACCTAGGTTAGCCTCCTACACATCCCCAAGCTTCGTCCTATCAATTCGAGCACCCTTGACCCGAGTGTGGGAAACACAAGCATGTTTAGGAAGACCTCTCTTCCTTCTTTGAACCATCTTCCATGAGACATCGTCCTCCAAGGACTCAAAGCAAGGGGAGAGGGGAGGGCTAGGCTCCACTAAAGCCTGAGCCCTTATAAGAGCTAAAAGAGGAGCTGAATTTGTCATTGAAGCCTCCAATAAAGCAAGAACAGCAGATCCAACATCCAATGGCAAGAGGTCCAAAAGTGTAGTTGCCCGTACTGGTCCTTGAGAAGATGACCCTTCAAGAGAAATTTCTAAAGTTGTGGCAACCCTAGAGGGAACCAACTCAATAGGGGCCTCCAAGGTCTCATCTTCATCAGTATCAAAATCACCGACAGTCAAATGGTCATGGAGCATTCCTCCACCAAGTTGCCTCGGGGCATTCCAAAGAGAGGTGTCTAGTGGTGAAGCATCTCCTACAGCAAAAGGGAAGACCCTCAGTCAAGTGTTTGAGTCCATGACCTGTCACCAACAAGCAGGACAATATCCCTTGCAGTTCCTTAGATGTGTCAATATCCACGAGAATGCGAATAAAAGGTAGTATGGTTGAAGTTCGAAGACGTTGCATCCTCTTGTAAAAAACGACCAAGAGCATTGCCAATAGATTCAAAACAAGAAACTTCCCAAAATTGTAAAGGGAGATTGGGTAGTCTAACCCAAACAAGCATGATACTTAAGGATTATGTTAAAGGGTTGAAGGAGGGAAACCATGGTTTGAGTGTGAGGGAGTGTTGTCCCCACATCCAAACCCCACCCTCTAGCATTCGCTTCCTATCATCTTCCGATCGAAAGGACGCAATGAAAAGTCCCCTAGCACAGGGATATAGTTCTATTCTGCCTTCAATGAGAGGCCTCCAAGATTCCAAAGCCCATTTGTTAAGTTTCGACAAGGAAGACCAGAAGCGATTAAACCTACAGATGAGGGCTTGACGTTCAAATATTCTTCATTATCCAACACCTCCTATTCATAGATGATGACAAGAGAGGAAGAAGCACAAGAGATGGACTGAAGTTTACTCCGTAGAGAGGGGCAAGCAATCCCCATGGACCCTAGGGCACCAACAATCGTCCCTGCCCTAGCAATGTTTATGTAGGATTTGGAGGCATCTTCCACCACCACACTAGGGATCGGAGAAGAGGCACCAACATGAGCAGGCCGCACAAAGGTGACATGAACATGACACAAATCATACCCCACGAAAATAGTAGACATCGTGACAGAGGCTTCAATGCCACGCGAAGCACTCTCCATACGAGCAGTAGAAATAGGGACTCCAATGCCAGGCCCAAGCAACGGGAATTCGTCATCTGCTAAGGGCACACGAACCAGGCGAGGCAGCTGGCGCTAGGACACAAATCAGGAGCGGGAGACAGAAATTCCAAATCCATGTTTATCAATAGTCCAAGGCTAAGTGTTGGAACTATGGTAAGACCAAGCAATTTCGCGAAGACTACAAGGGGAGAAGAAGTAATTAAAACCAAAGCCATTGTTATTCTCCAAGAGAAGACATTAAGTAAAGAGATGCTTTAGCAGCAGAGCTTGTCATTATAGCAATGCATAGATGTAGTAGGAGTAGAGGCAAAAGGTCAATCCGGAGGATTGGCTATCTTTTGGAACCCTAGAGAGGTTTCACATCATTTTGTTGAGTCCACTACGGCTGGGCTTAAACAGCACACAGTAAGCTTTGACTTGCTTAGGTGGCTGGTGGGCCCTTCTCTTATTAACACATTAACAGAGTAAGAGAAAGAGAAAGGGCCCACCAACCACCTAAGCAAGTCAAAGCTTAGTGTGTGTTGTTTAAGCCCAGCGGTCCACTACTAACTAGATTACATGCTAGGCAAACAACACTATGTATTATCCACATTTTTATAATATATTTCTAAGGCCCAAACAATGTCATACAAAGAAAACCCTAATGGGACCAACTTTAAAGATGCAACACCCTTATCGACCCAAACAACCGGATTAACAAAAATGACTGACTCGTTGAATTGCTCAAAAAAACACAAGAAAATTGCAGCACAACATAGGACAAAATATGTTTATGTAAATTTGCTACTAACATGGGGCTATAAGATATGACCCATGACAAGAAGGTTTACTTGGTCAAATAGGCATAATGGTGTTACCTTCATTGGAAAGTGACTTGATAGATTCTTAGTATCAACTATTAGTTAAGCACCAACTACATGCTAAAGTAAGAAATAATAAATGTAAATGGACCAACCTATCACAAACTCAATTGATGGAAAAGCTTGACCTAGTAAGAGTTTCTTTCAATCTGAATAGAAATGGTTAGACCGCCCAAACTTCAATGATCGTGTCAAAAGGATCTAGCTATACCGAGTTAAATAGTCAAAGCACCTAAAGGTGCTACTAGATGGCTGATAGGCACATATATAAATAGTCTTGCTGGCCACGCGCTACACAAGATTACAAATTCAAACAAAGAAGTTTTCAACAATACTTTTAGATAGAGAACCTCTAAAGCCTAGATGCAAGAAGATATAGAAAAGTATCCAAAAGGGACCTTTAGTGAGAAACTTTAAGTAGAGGAAGAAACAATTCAAAATCTTAACAAGGCTTGTAGACAAAATCTTGTAGAGGCAAAAGTCAAGGATAAGATGATTGAAAGAAAGGGACAGCAACACCAAATTCTTCTATCAAGCAAATAAGATGAGACAAATTGACTATATTAGAAGGCTTCAAATACATGATGGAACTATGGTTGAAAACATAAAGGAAATCAAACAAAAAATGGTATGATACCTTCAAGACATCATTTCTGAAAGCAACACCGATCGATAGTCTTCCCAAGATCTGTTGTTGAGAAAAAACCTTTCTCTTATCTCTCTGACTCTCAAAATCAATATCTTATGAAAAAGGTTGCCTTACAAGGGCATTAAAAAGCCACATATGATATGAATAGGGAACAGGCATTGGAGGCCTTTTTTATATACACAAGGTTGTGGCAGTAGCTTCTTCTGTTGATGATGATGATGATGTTGCTGCTCTGTATGTAGCAGTCACCACCACCATTTCTACAGCATTTGATGAGGTTTTATTTACTCCTTGACGATTGGGATTCGAAAACGAGACCCAATTGATTGTTGTCATGTAGGAAAACTGAAACTAGGACCATTTGATAGAAAGGTTTTGGATGGACAGTATATTTTGAATTGGGTTGTAGTGGAGTGCTTTTTAAGTATAAGGTGAGGAAAACAACGTGAGGTATTTTAAAAAGTGTGTTTTTTGGTTTATCATATGGTAGAATTTATTGCACAATGCACATTAACAAAAAAAGGCATGGACTTCTCAATGTTGGGCTTAGTGTTTAATAAAAGTTTGTTTTATAATGATGACTACTATTTTATAAAAATAGTAAAAGTGTATAATAATTTTTTATAACTACTATTTTATAAATATCGTTGTAAATAAACATGAGAATTTTAGATTTTATTAATTAGAACAAAGAAACAGGAATAAGCAATGTTATAATTACATATGATCATGATAGATAATAGCATGATATCTTCCACTAAATAGTTCAATGAACTAGTTGACTACAAACACAATATACACAAATAAAAGATTACTACAAGAATTAGTACAAAAACTTAAAATCAAAAATATTATATTTATTATTCAATGACAATGATTCCCTTCACTGGATCACTCCATGAATAAAGCATTGTCAATTTCAATAGAGCAAAAGAGGTACTGGCCATAAACTAGAAAGCGATTGAACCCTATAAACACACCATTGGCCATAAACTGCTAGGCAATGTATCCTAGTAAGTACACCAATTTATTTTGTGACCTATTTCAAGGATTAACAATTTCTTCTCAACTTAGCATCAAAAAATAGCTTGTCCACTTTATGTGATTGTGGAATGTGAAAACTTCAACATTGGTAATCTCGATTACATATTGTGGATGAAGACTATTTGTGAATTGCAAGCTATTCATGTATAACAGATGAACTTGAAGAGCATGCAATCTAATGTATCTTTGTTTGCAAAATCTGTGAGCCTGAATAGTTAGTTTGATCATATCATCCATAAATTTGTCTTGTATGGAATCTATGATGTCCTCTACCAACAAACTTTTGATCTTGTCAACCAGCAACTTGGAATCAGCCTTAATGATAATCTTTTTATATTTAACTTTGGCTATAGAAATAGCTTCCTTAACAACTAGGAGTTCCACTATGTTATCTAAAGCTAAACTAATCCATAGGAAGTAGATGACAATTTCCCCTTTATAGTTCCTAAACATACCTACCATTCTATCTCTATTTAGGCTACCTCTTGAAGCTTCATCTATGTTTATCTTGATGTATCCCACTGTGGAATGTTCCAAGAAGGATTCATGACTTGTATAATTTCCTTGGGTAGAAGTAATTGTATTGTTGGGGACAAAAGTCATGAAGTGTGTTTGCACTTCATCATGTCTTGCAATCCATGCATTACCCAAATTGTTCAAAGTGTTATTTAAACAATGCCACAAAATCAAGGGTCGACTAGTGTCTTCCTCAAACAGTTACGTGCTTCATTCCATCCATATGCTCTATAATATTATTGCATTCCCCATTTGCCAACAATAGCTAAATCTTGTTATTTGATATGGTGTGAAATGCCATCATTCAAACTTCAAATAGCATACAAGAATATAGACATATATAGTGAATGCGATAGCTTGTTTCCTCCTCTATAGGACAAAAGACATAGCTTGAGATTTCTGCCATCACCCTTCTATTTAGGCATCAAAACTGAGTACTCGCCTTTGACCAATAATCCATAGGAATATCGTTATCTTCAAAACTTGGCCCAAATTTGAAAGTTTCACTTTTTTTGTTAAGAAGATGTTATTGCCCAAGCCTAAATGTTTAAGTATCCTACTCTAGCACAAGTTTATTGTGTATATACCATCTACAATGTGATACCATACAAGTTTGTTCAATCCTCGATATAGACAACCTTTTGCATAGCTAATTCTTCAATTGCTTTAGCATTCTCTTATACATGTGCATTGTTTTCTCTTTGCTTGTTATGGGTTTATTGCTAATTAAATTTTGTAATAAACAAAACTAATGTTCCACCTTCGTTATCTTATGCATGTACATTGTTTTTAATGGTGTGAAATGTTTGCATAGTAAAAATTTGATTTTATTATAATTAGATTTTTTAAATTTATGTTTACATCATTGCTTTCTTATACGTGTGCAGTTCTTCAAAACTTGAAAAAATTACAAGATTCACTCACCTTTGATAGATAAATCTTCCCCATGCAGTTCTTTCACTCCTATTCTAAGTTACCAGGGTTTGCATATAAGCTTGGCGTGTCTATATGGGTTTGGTACGGGGCCGAGACAACCTAGGGTTCCCCAAGGTCCACCCTAAATACCCCAAGTTCCTTGTGGATTCTTACAAAAGAACCAACAGGGAACTCGATGTGCCCAAGGCAAACCCTGGGTGAACCTAGGCCGGACTTGAGTGAACCCACAGTACCAGCAACCGAATGAGCCCAATTTTTTTTTTTAAAATAACTTTTTTTAACATTTTTAAAAATAAAAAACACCAACAGCACCTAATTTCGCCCTAAAGTGAGGGCTTATAACATCTTGTCTCATTTGACAAACACAAGTGAGTAAAACAACATTTTTGCCTCCAAGCTGCCATTGTTGATTTTTGAAGGTTGCTGCATTTTTCTTCGAAGCTAAAAGCTATGGGAGTGAAAGACCTTCGTTAATAGGAGAGAAACAGCTACACTAGGAAGATTTATCTATCAAAGGTGAGTGAATCTTGTAAATTTTTTTCAAGATTTTTCTAGTTTTTTTAAATGTTTAAATATTCTTTTAAACCTTTTATATATAATATAAGGGTTATAAAGCCAATTTGTTTTGTTTTTTTAAGTTGTAGGGTTGTAATTTGTAATGTTCTTTTTTTTGTTTTGTTGTATTCATACAGAATGGTTAGTAGTTCTAGTTCAATTGCCCCACCTACAGAGAGCTCGTTTAAAATTGACTTAGTGTCACCTCTTTGGCGACATACAACCATGATTGAACTTCCCAGTGGTGGGTGTTATCGTTGGCATTGTAGCCAATGTGGGATCAATATAAGAGCCCATATAGACGAGTGAAAGCTCACCTCTGCGCTATTTTTGGCTTAGGAATAAGAGTTTGTCCAAGGCTAAATAAAAAAGGGTTGCCAAGGCAACAAATAATGGGATATATCAAAGAACAAGAGCACACCGACATGGTAAGTAGCAAAGCAAAGGAATGAGTAGATCCTCTTTCCAAGAGAGGATCACAGAAACCTCCTATAGTGGCTTAACAAAATCGACTGGCCCAAATCCTTTCATGCCACCATCATCTTCCTAAGAAGAGAATACCCCTTTCTTTCTCGTAAAATAGGGCAATTGGAAAAGACCTTCAAGAATGAGGCAAGGGAGGTTGCAAATGAGAGCATTGCTCGTTGCATTTTTAGCAATGGGCTTCCTTTCAACCTTGTTAGATCACCATACTGGCGGGATGTAGCGACAACAATTGCCAATGCACCAACCAATTACATTAGTCCTAGGTATGAAAAGGTGTGCACCACCTTATTGGCCAAGGCAAAAACTTCCGTAGAGGAATCATTGAGAGAAATCAAGGATACATGGCCCGAAACAAGAGTGTCCATCATTTTTGATGGATAGAAGGATGTCAAAAACAAACCACTAATTAATGTCATTGCAGTGTCCCCTACAAGGGCGATGTTTTTGAAGGCTATTGATTGTGAGGGGCAGGTGAAGGATGCAACTTTCATTTCCAATATCCTCATACAAGCCATTGAGATGGTGGGCCTTGAAAACACTGTCCAAGTCATAACGAACAACACTAAAAATTGTAGAGCAACCAATTCAATAGTGGAGGGCACATATGGGCATATTTTTTGGACACCATGTGTTGTCCACTCTCTCAACTTGATAATGCAGAAGATTGGCACAGAGATCAAGTAGGTCAAAGAAATATACACGAAGGCCGAGGAGAATCAAATGTTTATGACAAATCATCATGTCACAAGCCATATTCAAGACCTTTTCCAACTTGGAGTTGTTGAAGGTAATTTTATTTTTTGTTTTAATATTTTTTAATATATTTATTATTTTTAAATTTTTGCCAAGTTGCTACTTTCTAATTTTTTAATTTGTTTTTTTTTTTACACAGTGATAGGTTGTCAAGACTCAATTCACATCACACACAATCATCTTGAGACGACTTGTGAAGGTACGAGAGGCAAAGGTGCGAGGGGCATTGAGCGCCATGGTCATCAACACTCTTTGGAGTGTATGGAGGCAATCAAAGACAAAAAGAGCCCAAAAAGTAAAAGCATTGATCCTAGATGATGAGTGGTGGGCTCATGTGGAATATATTTTGGGTTTCCTTGAGCCCATGATGAGTATGATAAGGTATGCAGATACATATCAACTATGTTTGGTGCGATTTACGATGGCATGGACTCCATGGTTAAAAAAATAAAGACCATAATAAAAGCCAAGGAGCATGACCCAGCAAAAGTATTTTTCAAAAGAGTGCAAAAGATCATTGTTGACTGTTGGAACAAGATAACCACACCCTTGCATCTCATAACATTTGCTTTGTCCCCAGAGTATTATAGCAAAGAGATACTTTCCTTGACGAGGAGGGTGGCACCATATAGAGATGATGAGGTTGCTACTGGGTACAAGACTGCATTCAGAAGAACATTCCCAAATGTAAATATACAATGTGTTGTCTTGAGTGAGTTTGGCCACTTCATATCTTCCAAAAATCATGATGTTTGTGCTGTTCGAGACAAGTACATGAAGGATGCTCATAAATGGTGGTACCTACATGGCCAAGGCTCTATTTACCTCCAACCTCTTGCAATAAAAGTTCTACCTTGAGTATCCATCCTTTTATTTTTAAATTTTTAACTTCTTCATTTTTCTTTCGCTGCTATATATTATAATATTCTTTTTAATTGTAAATATTGAATGTAAATTCAACAAGTTACAAGTTAAACACAATCAATTGGGTGCAAAAAATGTTGAGGATTTGGTCTTTGTGCACTTCAACTTGCGTCTCTTGTCACATAAGAGACCTGATTACAGTGAGGAGGTGTCAAGGAATTGGGATCTAACTCTTGAGTTTGCTGACTTAGATGCTACTATTGCACAGCTTGCCGAAGTCTCTATCAATGAGGCAACTTCTACATTTGACGTGGGTAGTGGGAGTGGCACTCCAGCTGATTGTGGTTCAAATGAAATTGAACCAAATGTTGATTATCATGCTCTCGATGAAGCCATTGAAGAGCCATATGAAAATTATTGAGTGTTGATTGTAATTTTCATTTTGCCTTGACATTTCAGTCTTTGACAAGTCACTGAATTATGAATCATTGAATTTCAATTCATGAGTATTTACTATTTTCTTTATTGCAAGTTATGAGGTATTTAAATATTTTGTTTATTGGCAATTATTAACAATGAATATATGAGTATTACTAATTACTATTTTTAGAATTTTTAATATATATAAATTTAAAATTACACACACACATATATACATACGAACCCATACCCGTACCCAAGGAAAAAAAATTGTTGTACCAACGTACCCGAACCCATTCATGTACCAAGACTAAGACTAGCAACATAGCAGTTGAATGCCAAGCAATCTTGTGATCTCATCTCACTAGTGGTGGTCAAAGATTTATTCAAATGTCAGCTAAGAACCTTGGCTTAGATGGAGTTCAAGTCCATTTTAAACTACTAAAGCATGAGAGGATCAAAAAATTTCAGCAAAATTTCATAAGAAAACCAAATAATTTACACATCTTTCAGAAGATAGAGCAGCCAAACAAATTCAACACACAAGAGATGTCACAAATAGAGAATTTTATAATACTCCTCAGGGACATGTCCCTGGAGCCTGGACACCCATCATGGCTGTCAAAAAATAAGTTGGGCATTATAGAACCAGAAAGAAATTTCAGAAAATAGAGCTAAAAAACGAAGTAAATGCTGTAAGAACTGTCATAATTACAAAAAATTTAAAAACCTAGCAATTAATTTTACATAAAAGACTAATAAATCCATAAAAATCATATTACCTACCCATGCAAAGAAATCTCATATACAAACTTAAATGCAAAGAAATTCTAGCTTCAACCCCATGGTAATTTAAAGAAATTTGATTCTGGCAGCTTGGCCTTCTAGCAAAGACGGGGTGATATTACAACAAAGATCAAGGTTCGATCCTAGCCAATGTAAGTTCCCCAGCATTTAGACAGACAAAATGTGCTCCCCATCATAAATGTTCAAAAATCAAGAGGAACCCCTGGGGGGTCTCATTTGTAAAGATTCAAGAAAATTCAACACAAAACAAACTCACCAAGATTAATCTCAGAGATATAAGATTCACGGAAAATGAATAAAAATATCTAATAGTTGAAATTCACGTGATTTTGGAAAATTCAACAGCAAACAAACTTAACCATGTGAGCGATGTCACAAATACAAAATTTTACCCAACAATTCATAGAGTTTCAGAGAATTGAACACCTAGGCAAACTTAAAGACCTAAATTATTTAATATTTAAAATAAAAAAAAGTTCACGTAATGTAAGATAAATTGAACAGCAAAACAAACTGAATTCTAGAAGAAATGTCAATTATAATCACGGATTCTTGTCTAATAATACCAATAATTTCAAAAAAAATGAACAGAAAAACAAACATGATCCTAAAAGAAACATTGCAATTAAAAAAACTGTCATAATAGTAAGCATATTGTCAGGAAATTGAACAGCATAAGAAAACTAGTTCTACAAGAAATGTCACAATTACAAAATCTCACCTAATAATACACATGGTTAGGGAAAATTTAACAGCAAAACAAAGGTAATCCTTAAAGAAATGTCACTGCTACAATATTTTACTTAATAATACATACAATTTCAGAAAATTGAACCACAAAACAAACCTAATCCTATGAAAAACATAACAATTACAAAATCTCATGATAATTATATCTAAAAAGAATAACAAACTGGCCTGATGGAATGGTGTCACAATTACAAAATCTCCCTTAATAATACACATAATTCCAAAAAATTGAACAGCAAAATAACTGTAAATCCTATGAGAAATATCACAACTACAAAATCTCACCTAGTAATACACGTAATTTCAGAAAATTGAGAAGCAAACTAAATGTGATCTTATGAGAAATGTCACAATTACAATATATAACAAGCATGCAATTTTTCTGAAAACTTGATATAATTAAACTTCTAAAAAAGATTGGCCTGAAGCGATATATGAGAGTTAGAAAACTCCTGAATACTTAATAATTAAACTTTATCAAATAGGATGAATTCAAATGGTTAACTCCCTGGGATACATATCACATGCATAAAATGTGCAAATATTTTAATGTTTAAAGGGAAATTTACCACATCCAATTTTGGTTATATGCTCAAATGTACAAATATTGAATATTTTAAACAGATAAAGTACCACATCAAATTCTGGGTACATGCTTTAATATACAATTGTTGAATGTCTAAATAGAAAAACTACAAAATCCAATTCTGGGTGTGGTGTACCCCAACAGACAAGGCCAGGTACATGTCTTGAATGAGTTTGATAAAGAGATGCACCTAGAAACCTCATAATTAAACTTTGTCAAATTGGATGAGCTCGAATGGTAAGTCACTGCAGCTCATAGTTGAAACTCGTGTTCAAAAGCCCATTAGACATGTTGCATGCCAAAATGCACAATGCTAATGTTTAAACAGACAATCTACCACATTCTGAATGGGTAAGGTAGGCAATCTACAGCAACCTAAACAGAGAGACTACCACATCCACTTCTGGGTGTGACATAACTCAACAGACAAGGCAACCGTAAACCAGTAAACTACAGCATCCTATTCTGGATGTGTATAAAAATCTTGAGTGAATTTGACAGAAGAGATATACTCATACACAAACAGACGAGGTCAGATGCGTCCATTTCTACGTGTTGTATATACTCATACCCCAACAGACAAGGCCAGATACAGGTCCTTAAGAAAATTTGACAGAAGAGATACTGTGTCCCAATGGAAACGGCAAGGTGCGAGACCTCCCACGTCATTAAACCAGATACACGTCTTAAGAAAATTTGTGTGAAGAGATACCCGTACACGAATGCACAAGGACAGGTGAAAATTTATGGATAAAAGACATCAGATTTCCACAGTCCATAATGTTGTAAATGAGTGCTTCAGGATTAAACTGTGTGTTAGAGAAAAAAACTAACACACAGTTTAATCCTGAAGCACTCATTTACAACAATTTATGGATAAGCTTCAGTTAGGGCATCTAAACCAAAAGGACTCCCAGCAAGAGAAAGCTGTAAAAAAAGTAGAAGTAGTAAAATTTTAATTTTACAAAAAGAAAAAACCAATAAACTGACCTGAAAGGACATATAACAATTTCAGAATTTCCCCAAAACCAGATTAATTAATCGTTGAAGAAAAATAATAACAATAACCCAGGTCCTAACCTGAAGAGACAGCTTTGGCAAGACATGAAGCAGCTCTCTGGCGGCATGAGAGCAAAGAAAAGACCAGCAAGCAGCCCTCACAGTCTCCGCATGCTTCCCATAACAATGTCGCTCCGACAGCGTCTGGTAAGTCAGAAACGTCTCGACCCTCAAATCGCCAACAATAAAATGCACGCTCATATCGCAAAGATTGTCCAGACAGAGAAAACACCCCGCCGCCAAGACGGCCACGACATTTTGTTCATTCAAGACGGGCGTAACGCCGTACAGATAAGCGAGAGCAATTTCGAGCCCCTGCACGGTCACATTGGAGTCGTCAATCTGGAGCTGTATCTTCGCCTTGCCGTGTTCTTTCCATGGCCCCGCCAAAAGGGACAAAAAATATGAGCTTTGGGATAAAACGATTTTATGCAGAGGGTAATCTTTGGAGAGGAAGGAGATTGTTATGTCTGAGAATATGTGAGATTGGAAGCCCTTTTTCCGTATGTGATCGCACAGCGCTGTGGCGGCCGCGTCTTCTGATGACACTACCGATGCTGATGCTGATGCTGTTGCTCCGCCTGTAGCGGCCGCCGCCGCCATTTCTCCTCCGATTTCTTCTGGCATTTGGCGGAGTTTTGATTCAGTTCTCGTCCATGGGGAATTGGGATTCGAAAGCCGAAAGGAACAATTCTTTTTCACTCCGCCTCGTTCAGCTATTTGGCGGGGTTTTGATTTAATTCTGGTCCATGGGCATTCGAAACCGGTACCGATTGATTTGAGAGATTTTTGAGTTTGATGGTAGCGGAGGGCAAATCTTTCTTTTTTTTTAACTTAGGCGACAGAAAACGAAAGGAAAAAAGGGTGGAAGGATTTTAAAAAGTTCAGGTTTTGTTTTTTTTTTTTTTTTTCTTGATCGAATCGGAGAAGCTTGGTTTTATTTTTCAAGGGAAAGGAAAAAAAACATTGGTTTCTTCGGTGGTGGTGGTGGTGGTGGTGGTGGTGGTGGTGAATTTGTTTTATGATTATAGACATGATATTTTCACAATCCATGATATAATAATGTATAGAGCTCCTCTAACAGTGTGTTGCTTGTTGTTTTATGATGACAAATGACATTAATTTTTTTTAATTATAAAAATGACATTAAATTTGTTTTATTATAAAAATGACAATGAGTTTGTTTTATGTTGTTAATGTTGATGATTTTTGTTCTATAACAACGAGGACGAATTGGTTTTATAACAACAATGATGATGTCGATTGGGAGAAAATGATGACGAATGTTAATGCTCTTTAGATTAAGTTGATCTCTAGGATTTGTTGAAAAGAAAGTTTCATAATTGTAATTTTATACATATGTATTTTTTATAAATAAATGCGACATTTTCCAATTTTATGAATAAGAACAAAGAAAAATATGATAGGCATAAACATTGACATAATGAAATATGAGAGGGATGGATAAATAGTATGAAAGCTTCTCTATTAAATAGCTTAAGGCGCTAGTTAACTAAAAACAGAACATAGACAAATAGAGAATTGTAACAAGAATTACTACAAAAACTTCAAATCTAAACACATTATTATTCTATGTCAATTGTAATATACACCCCTGTTGTGTATATATTTTGATGCCAAATTTTTGTTTTTCTGATTATTCTGAGTTTAGGGTTTCATTGAATATATTGCATGTTTGATATTTTGCATTGAATACATGAAATAAACAGCATATAGCATAAACCCAGAAAATCTAAAATAGATATCAACAAAATAATAGCTACCCAGATAGAAGGGAGCCAAAATATGAAGATTTATAACGTACCCATATCAAATTTTACAACTTCATGTCGAGGTCATAGTCGAACCAGCAATACAAGCCACCATGATTTACTTCCAGCTTCCTCAAATGGAGAAGTCTAGACATACAATGTATCATAAAGAGATTTTAGACCCTAGACGCCATTATTGAAGGACTGAGATACTGCAAAGAAGTAGAAATAAAACCCAAGAATTCCCACGCCCTATGTCAGCATGGTACGGTCATGGCTGTAGTTGTAGCAGCAATAAAATGCATTCCCAAACTCTGTAACTCTTCAATAACTGACTGTAAATGGCTGCAGAAATAAATCAACCATGTATGAGTGTATTGCAGCAGCAAAAACCTTTGAAATCTCCCACTAGAACTCTCACAAGTGTACGACCTGCTAAAGATATGTACGGCCAACCAAGGAATTGCATACAGTTGTTTAAAACTTCTTCAAAATGCAATAAATCTGCCACTAAACCTTAGTCTCTCAGCTGCATATGATTTCTCCGTCAAAAGCATTCATTCCAAGCTCAAGACTCCATCAACATTGAATCATTCAAAGCCCAAATGAAACACAACTGCGAATACTGGATGCATCCGCCAATACAATATTTGTTAATGGAGGTTTTCGTCCCCAAAAGCCAAAATCAAATCAATCTCAACCAGAGAGAAAAATCAATATCCAAGCATATCTCAAATGAGGCACTTTTGCCTCCTTTATAACTCTCCAAGAGGGGTGTTTCACTTTTTGAGGGAAATATTCTTTTAATTTTACTTTTAATATTTCCCAAGGTGAGCACTCCATAAAATGACTTAAGTGACTTTTTAATATTTTATTTTATGAGTCACTTTATAATTAAACATTAAAGTCCCTTTTAAATATTTCACTTGACTTATGGACTTTAAAATAAATGCCTAAATAATATCAAAATGTCATGATCTATAGCTCGTCAAAAAGCCCTCGACGAGACGAATCCAACCCCACTCCAAAAATCTTGATCCAACACCAAACATGAACTTACTAAAACTAGTAACGGCCATAAGCAAAGTGGGCCACACAGAAGGTGCCAACTGGATCCACAAACCATCTGATATCTCTGAGCTCAATGCAATGACTGGGAGAGCCAGCAGCTGACTACCAAGTCACCAAAATAGCACCAAACTGACACTTACTAAAAATAGTAGTGTTCTCCGGGGACCAAAGAGAACAAACCCATAAAAACCTAGAAAGATTGTCGACATGTAAGTACTTACTATAAATAGTAAATACGGACAAGTTGTCCAACATCTCTCTGGAAAGTGTCAACCAACTCCACTGGATCACTCGAACACTCTGGTGACATTGAAATACTCCTCTGATTATGTTGTCACCAACCCAGAAAGTCAGCTCCAACTGTGCTGCAATAGGACTCAAAAATGGGGACATTACAGTTCGCCTTTCCCAAAGATTGCTTGTCCTCAAGCAATGCCAATACAACCTCCAAGCAACAGACTGAACCAAACTAAAACCACAAATGATCCCAGGGTCCCAAGTTATTCTCATAATAGAACCACCACACCGACACTGCGCTACTCTGATAAAATCTTCACCATGCAGAGGGTGGTGAAGCAACTCAAAAGAATCTAACTAAACTGACATGCCAACACATTCACCACCTGGATCCCAACACATCAGAACCTCACATCCATCAATCATGAAGAGGTAAGTAAGTCTCGAAGTGTCTGAACCATAACATCCCCTATCATCCCCTACAAAACTCTTATGGATGTGCTGACTATCCAACATAGGTGCTGGAAGATATGAAACTGCTCCTCTCAAATTGAGGGAATGATAAAACTCTCCTCCATCACCGCTGTAAAAACTAAACAAGACATCATGCCTACTGACACTGCAGCCTCTTTGAAGCCATGTCTCCAATGGAAATTTTAGAGACAAAGAAGTTGCAAACTCTGTCAGGTACATCTCTGACCCTGCAAGTAATCCTCTGAATGTATCAGAGTCAGCCACATGCAATCCTTAGATCCATCTTCTGTAGATGGCAACCCTTCATCCCACAACGGATGGTATAAATCCTGTGCCAATCCACACTTACACATCATCAGTTCATCTGTGTGTGGACTAAAGGAGAAATGATGAGCACTCCTCACTATGCAGTCAAAATAAAAAGCACCCACCTGTGTTAATGGTTGACCATCATAGTCATGGGGAACACACTCCTCGTCACTCTCATCACTCGAATTAGATGATGGCTTATGTCTCTGATCCTAAATGGCTAATTGGGTAGATAACCTCCAAGTCCTCTCTGCATACCCAATAGCAGAGTCCCAATCTGAAAGCAATTGGAGGTATTCTAATTTAATCCACTACATGGCATGTTGGATAGTTTACAAATTAGATATAGAAGTGCCTGCTACTACCCCTATCTGCCTTTCCTCCAATTGTGCCGTCCAAAAGTGATCCTCCACAAGCTTGTGGGTACTGTCAATACGAGTTAAGGTTTGAACAACCTTATCCTCGGTAACCTTCAGTTGATCTCTCCATCCCTGTGGCTCAATAAGTTGTCGATCACAATTAGCTGCATAGGATGCAATCTCTGATTTGCTTCCAGGAGAGGGAAACAAATCAACATGAGAATCGATCTCCCCACTGAAAGATGCCCTGCACGTCCCCTGTGAAACAGCTGGAGTGGTGTGGTGATCTATCACACAACTCTCAGGGAAATCCACCAACTCTTCGCAAGAGCTATCAATCATCTGCTCTGCATCACCTGAAATGGGACTAACCTCAGGAACACCCGGTGCAACATATTGCTCTCTGTTACACTCATCCAAAATAATCATCCCATCTGTGTGACCTGCATCTGTAACTGTAATAGATGTAACCACATCCACAGAGTACTCCTTACCACTATCCGTGGGTGCATGCTCATCACCAATAACTATCATAGAAGTCAGAACTGTAACTGCAGGAGATGAAGATTGTGCTAATCTCAACTCGACGGTAAGCTCATCTATCCGTAGCTTTAACTCTTGAAGGGTTGTTTGAGCACTCTTCAAGGAGTTTGCGGTGACCTCGAGCTCATAGGTGAGCTCATCAACCTCCTCTTCCTTCCCCCTTAGAGCATCATGATAAATACCATCGAGCATGAGAAGATGATCTCTATCTAATAACAGTTGTAGATAATTATTCTTCATTACTCCAACTGCATCTCTGAGTGCCTTAAACTTGGCAAGGGAAAGTTCACTATCAAAGTGCTCATGTGTTTCTGGAGTCTTCCAACAATAATTTACCAACAACTGCTGAGCAACATCAAAGTGTTATATGGCTGTAGTAATCATGCCTTCATTCACCGAATGGTAAGCATCCTCATGTATGCTATCAACTTCACACACATCCTTGTCAAGTGTACTATTGTTATGAACATCTATGAATGGCTCAAATGACATGCTAGAGGCTAATGATTTGCCTATATCTTTGCACATTACTTCTTCCATAGTAACTGCATGTCCATCCGAAAAATGATCCTGGGACTCATCGCCAATAAGTGAATTTTTTGATTCATTTCCAAGGTCTGATTTGCAAAATCAGACTTACTGTAGCTTGAATCCTCATCACATAATTTGTTTTTAACACCTAAATCTTGAGTGTCAATGTCAGGGGCTTCCACACGTCCATTATCTTCACGTGGAATGGCTGCTATCTCATGAGTAAGCTCGACATTAAGGCTATTGTCATAAAAATTAAAACTATTATCATGGTTGATAACAACTTCTTGAGTGCTAAAAGTAACCTCAAGAACTTCTGCCAAACCATTATCAAGTTGTGAGTCCTTTTTATTCGTGCATTAGTGGTTAGTCTCCCAAAATTATGTGCAAGAGAAGCATAGACCTTGTCTTCTCATTTGGTTCTTGCTCATTCTTGTAATCTGTAAACCACAAGCAATACATTCTTCTTCTATCAAGAGATGTCTAATTTTCTCAATTTTCTACTCAACCAATGTCTTTGACAACCAATGTGTTGCAGGTGACACATGATGTTCCTTTCTACAAATACTTAGCAAGTTAGATAATAACAACTTGGAGATTTCATCGTCTTCATCTAAAATCATAGACAAGATAGTTTGCATTGCTACTTTAACATCATCTACATGATATTTTTTGATTTTGTCAAAGAAACAATGGAACATTTTAAGAATCAAGTCATCACACTTAAGATCAATCAAAAATACATATGACCTAACCTGGGCCATAATTTCTAACATCTTAGCAATCTTTTTGAAAGATAGGCTTCTAGTATCATCCAACCCATGAAAGCTTTCAATAATCAGTGGTAAGAACTCCTTCATCAAGTCATCATTGTAGGGTGCTTTAGAGGTTGAAATTCTCATGACTTCACTGATGTATGTGAGAACCATCAATCTTACATTCTTGTCTGGATGCTTCAACAACTCAGGTTCACACAACAAATTCGTTGAAAGAATAAAGCTATCGGCATTACCCGAAAAGGTGACTGAGGAATTTTAGATAAACATTTCTCAACTTCTTCCACAGTGCTAAGAAGACTCTTATCTGACCAGTGCAAAGATTTTAGCTTCAGATATGCATCCAAAAGTCTTCTACACCGATCTCTGTCCCAGAGAGATGCCATGATCTCACATTCACTGTTCAAAACCTATCAACTGCCCAACTCTGAACACTCGTGCAAGTGTTGATCACTCACATGCAAAGCCAAGCTGCATGTCTCATATTTTCATCTGCATGTCTCAATCTGACCTCACAGGATGTCAAGATCTTTAGCTTTGATACCATTGTAATATACACCCCTATTGTGTATATATTTTGATGCCAAATTTTTGTTTTCTGATTGTTCTGAGTTTAGGGTTTCATTGAATATATTGCATGTTTGATATTTTGCATTGAATACATGAAATAAAGAGCATATAGCATAAACCCAAAAAATCTAAAATAGATATCAACAAAATAACAGCTACCCAGATAGAAGAGAGCCAAAATATGAAGATTTATAACATACCCATATCAAATTTTACAACTTCATGTTGGGGTCCTAGCCGGACCAGCAATACAAGCCACCATGAATTACTTCCAGCTTCCTCAAATGGAGAAGTCTAGACATACAATGTATCATAAAGAGATTTCAGACCCTAGACGCCATTATTGAAGGACTGAGATACTGCAAAGAGGTAGAAATAACACCCAAGAATTCCCATGCCCTATGTCAGCATGGTACGACCATGGCTATAGTTGTAGCAGCAATAAAATGCATTCCCAAACTCTGTAACTCTTCAATAACTGACTATAAATGGCTGCAAAAATAAATCAACCATGTATGAGTGTATTGCAGCAGCAAAAACTTTTGAAATCTCCCACTAGAACTCTCACAAGTGTATGGCCTGCTAAAGATATGTACGGCCAACCAAGGAATTGCATACAGTTGTTTAAAACTTCTTCAAAATGCAATAAATCTGCCACTAAACCTTAGTCTCTCAGCTGCATATGATTTCTCTGTCAAAAGCATTCATTCCAAGCTCAAAACTCCATCAATACTGAATCATTCAAAGCCCAAATGAAACACAACTGCGAATACTGGATGCATCTGCCAATACAATATTTGTTAATAGAGGTTTTCGTCCCCAAAAGCCAAAATCAAATCAATGTTGCAGAAGTTTTCATCTTGGCAAGATAATACCAAACCCTAGAGTCAAGCTCCAGAAACTCTCACGAAAATATCTCAACAAGAGAGAAAAATCAATATCCAAGCATATCTCAAATGAGGCACTTTTCCCTCTTTTATAACTCTCCAAGAGGGGTGTTTCACTTTTTGATGGAAATATTCTTTTAATTTTACTTTTAATATTTCCCAAGGTGAGCTCTCCATAAAATGACTTAAGTGACTTTAATATTTTATTTTATGAGTCACTTTATAATTAAACATTAAAGTCCCTTTTAAATATTCCACTTGACTTATGAACTTTAAAATAAATGCCCAAACGATGCCATAATGTCATGATCTATAGCTCGTTCGAAAGCCCTCGACGAGACGAATCCAACCCCACTCTGAAAATCCCAATCCGACACCAAACCCGAACTTACTAAAAATAGTAATTAAAGTCCATAAGCAAACTAGGCCACACAGATGGTGCCAACTGGATCCACAAACCATCTGATATCTCTGAGCTCAATGCAACGACTGAGAGAGCCAACAGCTGACTACCAAGTCACCAAAACAATGCCAAACTGACACTTACTAAAAATAGCAGTGTTCTCCGAGGACCAAAGAGAACAAACCCAGAAAAACCCAAAAAGATTGTCGACATGCAAGTACTTACTATAAATAGTAAGTACAGACAAGTTGTTTGAAATCTCTCTGGAAAGTGTCAACCAACTCCACTGGATCACCCGAACACCCTTGTGACATCGAAATACTCCTCTGATTATGCTGTCACCAACCCAGAAAGTCAGCTCCAACTGTACTGCAATAGGATTCAAAAATGGGAACATTACATCAATTGACTCTTTTCACTTGATCAACATATTGTTTCATGACATAACTTGAGAGAAAGAGGTCTTGTCTATAAATTATAAGGCGATGAAATCTTTGTAAGCACAATAATTTTCATAATATGGAAGGTAGTGATATTTATATAAGACATTGGCCATAAAATACAAGGCAATGGTATTCATGTAAGCATGCTAATCTACCATGCATTCAGGATGTATTATAACTATATTATCTTGAACATTACCATATTTTCTTTTGTTGGTGCCAAAATTTGACTTGCTTGCTTTATATGACTATGCATTGTGATGACTTCAGCATCAATAGTTTCTCTTAAACATAGAAGAGGGTCATTGGAGAATTGCAGGCTATTCATGTACAATAGACAAATATGAAGAATATTGATGCAATCTAGAAATGAGAGTCTTATCAAACAACCAATCTAGCAGCCAACAACAATTTCTCACCAACAACAAATTTCAATCAGAATTTTATTCATATCATGAACCTGTAATTGTTATAGTGTTGGCAACATAGTCAAGAGACACTGTTGATTGGGTAATGTTGTCATTGATGGCAACAAGGAAAACATAGCATGATGGAGCCAAGGATGATTGGGAACTCAACTTGGAAATAGCTTGCACACAAGGATCTGGTTTGGACACAAAAGACTAAGGCATAATGGCTAAGTACTGAAAATACAGAGATTAGTAGCAGAGCCTCAAGTGGTATTCCTCTGCAGTTGATGGTCAAGGTATGCGATTCAGGTATGCTGTTCACAGTTGCTTGAAGGTGAAATATCCAAGGTTGCAAGTTTTGAAGATCTTGAAAGACATACCATGATTTAGCTAAGTCTGGGTGAACACAGTTAAGAGAGGAACAAGGCACAGTGCCTAAGAAAAAGGGTCTACATTCCTTCGCAGTTGCTTACATTGTCTTGCGGTTTTGAAGACATGTTAAGAGGTCAAAGATGAGTGTTGGATGTGATTCTTAGAACTGTATATGATCTACAGTGAAAGTTGTGAAGTAGCAGTTGAATTGGTTAAGTGTGCTCTTAAGAGATAGGCCGACAGGCATGAAAAATTCATATGCGGAGAAGATATATTGTTTAAGGAATAAATCTAAGTGGCTGTATGATTTGTGCCGACCTATAGGAAGATCATTATATGCTTGGCTTGGTCCGCATTGCAGATTGTACACAAGTTCAAGCCGACAAGATGTAGTATTTGTGTACACGGCTTATGTTTTGCTTGTTGACCTAATTATGAGATAAATCTTGTAGCGAATATATATACTCAATGGAATTTAATGATTGGATGATGAGATTCAGGTATGTGATGTGTGAATTCATGTGTGAAGGAATATGAGAAGAGTGCACAACAGATAAGTTGAATAAGGACATAAAACAGAGTATATGTAGTCAAGTTGAGAAGCAAGGCAGAATAAATGAAGACTTTTGAATTTGTGTATTGATCCTTCAATGGAACTGTGATCCAGCATGTGGTAGATGCATCAATAGCAATTCATCTTCTGGCAGTGAGCCAATTCTTCTTCTTTCTTCTTTTCTCTTGGCAGTGAGCCCTTGTGCAGTGAGCACTTCTTCATAGGGCAGTGAGCCTTCTTGTAATCCGGTATTGAGCTATCATAATATATTGTGAGCTAACACTCACCATGGTTTTCCCCTTTTTGGGTTTTCCATGTAAAAATCCCGGTGTTCATGTGCTATGTCTTTATGGTTGTTGTTCTTATGCTTATTCTGCTTTCATGGTTATTAAGTTTGGAAATTGGATTAATAAACAAATTAAGAAGTGGTTTTGTGGAATACTAATTCACCCCCCCTCTCAGTATTCCTTATATTCAACATACAACACCATAAGGAGTACAATTTTTACAGTCTCCAGCAATTGACTCTATTTAGAGACAATACTTCCTCTTCAAAACAACAAATCAACAAAGGGCCAGCCAAACCCCCCCCCAGAATACTACAACTCCCTTTTTTATACTTCAAACTAGAAGAAGTTGAACTGTCTTGCAAACATCAGTTGTTATGTACAAAATTGAATCGTCACTGGTCAAAATGATGTTTCGGGCCTTTAGATAGTTTGGGAGCTAAAATGATCGCCAAAACTATGACTTTCAACGATTCAGCAATTTGTTGAACTTTCAAACTTTCTTTTATAAATCTTTTCGGTGAACCTTTGAACTCTTTGTCGGTGAATCAACTCCTTTGTGAACTTTTGAACTTCCTCTTCATTCATTTCGACAAATCAGCATTTCCACGAACCTTTGAACTATATTGACATTTCTTATAGTTCCTAAACTTAGAAATCCACTGAAACATGTTTATGAAAAGTCTCCTAAACACTTTTGCCAAAAGGCAAAGTTTACAAACTTAGTTAGTTGCCAAAACAAAGCTTGACAAACTTTTTCAGCATGAAGTAAAGTTCATGAACTTTAAATTTTCTTGAAAATGCTAAGTAAAAGAGAGTTTTCAGCAAATCAGCACCTTTATGAACCTTTGAACTTTTCATCGGCGAATCTCTTGGTTCGCGAACTTGAAATTTTGCTAAATTTTTTTATAAAGAATTCTTTAAGTTCTTTCAAAAAAAGGGAGTTCATAAACTGTAGATTTTGTTGAATTGCTCCAAACTTCACCAAATTGAAACTATAAATTCCCATGTAACCCTTCTACAAGGTGATGTCCTTAACTTGACCAATTTGAATCTAAAAATTCTCCTGAATCAACTACTAAAAACCAACTAAAACACAACAAAACTGAACTAAAATTGAAAATAAAACCTGAAATATTTTTGGTTGATATAGGATTGCTTGTGAACCCAGATGCTCCTACGTCAGACACGTCAGGTAATTGAAATGTTCCATGAGTGTGAATCTCATCAACATTTGAAGGTTTTTGGGATGGTAATCCCATGCTTTTTCTTTATCCAAACTTCTTCTTTATCCACTTGATCTCTTTTCTTCACCCCGTGCTGAATTTCTCTAACTCCACTTTCCCTTCCTTTTCCTCTTTTCCTTTCTTGTTCTCTACCTTCAACTTGTAGATTATCACTTCTTATCTGTTCTTTATAATAAGGATGCAAATCTGTTCCATGTTCTCCATGAGAAAATTTCAAGTTTCCAACATGTGGCTTTTGATGTTTCCCCTCTGAATCCTCACTTCCATGGTAATTACTTGTGTTCTTCATGCCCTTTTTCAATTCTTTATGCATCCTCACTTCCTTGGTAATTACTTGTGTTCTTGCATCCTAATGTTCATATTTACATTTATTTATTATTTTGTCCTCACATGGAAAAGAGGGCATCTCACTATGAAGTGGCATTAATGTCCATGTGTCGAATATCTTGGGAGGTGTGTAAGAGGTTATAAGAGTATCAAATGTTGTTATGATGTGTAAGAATCTTATGACATAGTAAGATGTGAGAGTTACTTATGATGGATTCTATGATGTGCAAGAGCATGATTATAGGGGAGTAACATTTGAATCTTGACCAACTTATGATGCATTCCATAGAGCATCTTGGAATGATAATAAGACATAATGGGGCACCCAAGTTAGCTGATCAACTATGACAAGCCATGACACATATGACAGATGTAAGAGAATCTTCTAAAATTAGTAGGAAGACCAAACTTGGAATTAGGTGTTGGAATTTGTGTCATGAGGTTTGGGCACCATACCTCTTGCATGTTGGTACATGGTTTTACAAAATCATTTGAAAGTTTCTTGTTTATTGTTTCTCTATATATTGGGTGCTTGGGTTGGAGTATGATTAGTGAATTTGTAGGTATCATTATGTTGCCAGTAGTACACTAAAACTTGATGTTGATGCTTCTCCTATAAGGGCATGTGCTTGAAGTTGTATGTAACTAAATTATTACTATAATACAATTGGTACATGTTTTGGAGTGCGGGTTTTTTCTCTCGAAAGGGTTTTCCCATGCATATAATTGTGTAATGGTTGTATACTTTTTGTGTCATTTTTTTATGTAACTATACGATTTAATTGGTTTTACATGTACCTCCTCTCATATGTTAGTGTTGGAAGCGCATTTCACACCTCTAATTTCTTTCAATGCCTAAGGTAAACAATGATTCTTATGAAAACTCACATTTCTTGTCATTCAAGAACAATTGTTCTCTCTTAAAACTTGTAAGACTTGCTTGAGAAGCAATAAATATTCTTCATAAGTCCTATTAAACACCATAATATCATCCAAATACAAAATGATAAAATAATCAATAAATGACCAAATTAACTCACTCATCAAATGTGTGAAGGTAGTGGGTGCATTGCATAACCCAAATAGAACTACATGTGACTCATACAATCCTTTTCATGTCTTGAATTTTATCTTTGATGTCTTTTTCCTTAATATGAACTTGGTAATGTATAGATTTCATATCCAAGGTAAAAAAATCTAGTATTTTGTAACTAATCAAGAAAAACATCAATCTAGGGCAATAGGTACGTATTCTTGATAGTAATTTTAGTTAAAGCCTAAAAATCCACACATGTACCATGTACTATCTTTTTTAGGAACCACGACTATAGGAGAACCATAGGGAGAGGTGTTGGGCCAGAGTACTCCTTTGTTTAAGAGTGCCTTCAATTGTGTTTTAACTCCATTAGCCTCTACAATGCTTTACCAATAGAGCCTTATGTTTGAAAGTGGACAATTGGGTATTAATTGGATATCATACTCTATTACTCTCCCAGGTGACAAATCCTTGAGCTCCTAAAATATCTTCTCAAAGTATTGTATTAAATCATCTATGCTCTTTTTTTCTTTGGTAGAATGTATCCTATTAACAATTTTAATTTCTAGTAGTTTGTTTTCTTTTTTATCCCTTAGCACAAGCATTGTAAACTTTCCAATTACATTAATCAATTGCTTAGCTTGTCAAGCACTCACCATGAATATTTTCACTTGCCAACATAAGACTTGATGACAAAGTTCATGTCATCTTTGACTAGCCTATACCTATTCTACCTACTATAGGAAATGGAATCCTAATCATAGAGGTAGCGACTTCCAAATACCATCTGACATACATCTAGCCTATACCCTATTCTACCTACTATAGGAAATAAAATCCTAATCATAGAGGTAGGGACTTTCAAATGTCACCCGACATACATCTAGTGGTATCACATCCACCATCACCGCATCCTCAAATTCTAGGGTAATTCCAAGATTGATTTTGCACTATCTATTCACTAAATTCTCCACTCCCTATTTTAAGCATCCCAACAAGTATGGATTAGGATGATTCTTTATTTTCAAACCAAACTTTTTGACTATTTTTTGAGATTTAAGTTTTCTCATGAACACTTATCAAAAAGAACATCAATCTTCCTTCATTTGAGCTAAATATTAATGTGAAATAATTTAATCAACTCGCCTTCATTCAGAGATCCATTTTTACCCATACATGCAACCTTTCTCATCATGGTGCATGATAGCCTATCATCTACTTCAGAGTTGCACTCCATCTCTTTGCCTTTTTCCCCGTATGAAGCATTCTTCTTCTTTTCATTTTTAAATGGGTTCAAATCTAAACATAGATTCCAATAATTCTCTTTGATATGTTTATCCTTGTCATAATGACTACAATATATTTTCTCTTTGACCTTATCCTTGATTATGGTATTAACAATTTGCTTGTCCTTGTATTTGCCTCTCCTTTCATCCTTATTTTGCTTGCCTTTCTATTGTGCTTTCCTTGCAATTTTTGATAGAAAGATGCATTGATTTTCTTATCCATCTCAAGGTAATGTTCTTGGACACAAGCTTCATCAATATATTATGGTTTGGTTATCAAAATGGGCCTCTTGATTTTCCCAAAAAACCCTCTAATGTAAGAGAATTAGGGTCCATGAGTGATCCTATGTAACCTAAAAATAGAATAAAGGTAGATGAGAGAATTTTGGTTTTGATGTGTGGATTTTGAAATAAATGGCATGTTTGGGGAAAATCAGAGGTCAAGGGATTATTCCATGTGATTTCTTAGTTGTTTCATAACTTCCTCTGGTTGTGTGAGTTCCTAGTTGCTACACAACTACCTTTTAGTTGTTGTGTGAGTTCCCAGTTTTTGTGCAACTATTTTCTAGTTGTTGTGCAACTATATTCTAGTTGTTATGTGAATTCCCAATTGTTACACAACTACCTTTCAGTTGTTGTGTGAGTCCCAAATTGTTATGAAACTACCTTTCAATTGTTGTGTGAGTTCTTAGTTTTTGCATAACTACTTTCTAGTTATTGCGTGAGTTCCTAGTTGTTGGGAAATTTGGGTAGAATGTTACATGTTGGTGATCTTGTTTCTTAGTAGCATTTTTGTAGAGGAAAACTAATGCGTTGTAGACTTAAACAAAATCCAGGGTTAAACCTAACTGAACAGTCCACTCTATCATTGCATTCCTACATTGAATTATCGACCAGAGAGCATAAGCTTGTGATGATGCTTGCACTATATATGCCTTCAAGACTCATTTCTATCCTAAATTATATCATACAAACTTATTATAATCAACTTAATTAACTGCAGTTTACAGAAATGAAAGAACAACAAAAACAGTTGAAAACCTAGTTGCTACAGGTACCCTCAGCATAGGCTGAGGATAGCTATATTCAACAGAGAATTACAGAATTAACTTGAAATACACAGAATGAGAAAATACTTAACACTAACCTCCAGAGGACTTCAAAGATGTTTTCTATTCATGAATCTTGACTATCAGAAATATCAATCACGATTTCTTACTTAAAAAATGTAATGTGAAAGATAACATGAAACAGTCTAACTAGAAATGCATAAATAAATAAAGGAATGTATGAAGCGAGAGTTAGTACCTTGAGTGGCCAGCTTAGGGAACTATCTCACTTCTTCTGGAAACTAAATCTACTCCATATCTTCATACAATTTCATAACATTCAGTTGAATTTAATTCATATCAAAGACAACATCTTCTTCAGATTTTATTCAAAATCAAAGCATGCCTGGAATAACAGATAATAGATAACTATAGAAAAACAGAGTAACGACTATATCGATAGATAGTAAAAAGAACAACTAACTCATCAACAAACGCATCCCCTAACTTATACAAAAGTGGGAGAGTTGTATGTGAACGTCTAACTAACTGTGATCATCAATTCATCCCTGGATATTAGGATATAGTTTTGAGATCAAATTATTAATCTAGAACAAAGGAAATAGAGTCTTATTTGAACAGAAATCCCATACAATGGCTCATGAATGCAAACACATAAACTGCGGTTAGAATTATAGAATGAGTCTTCTTCTTCCTTGCATTTATTCTTCCATGATGACCACATTCATCTCCATCGATCTCCATTTCTGGCACTTAGACTATACTTTAATCAATCCCCCTGTTCTGCACTCTGCTACAATGACTCCTTCCCGGATGCTATGCCTTTGCTGTACAAGGTTAATTATTCCAACATATACACATAAAATAACCTTTCATATTACACTTATGAAATCCTATCTATATTACATGCTTATCAATAATTTTTATTTAAACATCCATTTGATAATATAATCACCATAATCTATTTATCAGCATAGGTTCAAAGTCTTTGGAAAGTATATATGAAACAACATAAAATAGAGACAATGTCTGTGAAGTCTTTGGAGAACCATATAGAAAAGGTCTTAAAACATATGAAAATAATATAAAAGGAGGCCAATATTTTATCCCAACAATTTTGCCTATTCTTATTGACACTTGGCATTCGACTATTACATGTGTTTTTTCCTTGGTGGCAAAATCATCTTTCTTGGGTAGTCGATTATTATTCCTTATGTGACAACTATTTATTCCTCATGACAAGTAATGCTTTGATGGCAACTAATTTCTTTAGGCCATGATGATTTCATTTTCTTTTCCTAGTAGGTGTTTCTTATTTTCCTCCATGTGGGTAGGTTGTTTGTGTTTGGTGTGAGCTATTCTTTAGTAGTATGGGTTCTCTTTCTATTTGTTGACAATCATCTATCTTCTTGGGTAGTGTATTCATTTCATTTCTTTTAGGAACATGCAATTATAGTTCTTGTTTGTGCAACTACTATCCCTTCTTCATTTGGTTGGTAATTATTACAGATCCATGGATGAATAAAATCCCTCATCTATTCCTATGCAAAGTAGTGAATGAACGGGGAAAATTTATTTGCTCAAAGAAAAAAGACAGACGGTTTGACTAGAAGATAGTCGATAGAAAAAGAGGCAAATACAAGGTAGATGGAGTGTAGTCAGAGGTATTTTCCTAAGATGAGATGGAACAATGGATTACTAAATTAGTTATGGAGTGTATTATAAAATTGAGTTAATATGTAATTTTTTGTTGGTCAAGCATATGATATTAAGCATGTGTGTGTAGGAGTTAAGCTTTTTATCAACCTATGGTATCTTGTTATAGGTAGATTTAATAAATTAATGTATTTATGATATTGTTTTCTTTTGTTGTGCACATGGGTATACTATTTTTTGGGTTGTGGGTTGCTAGGTTAGGTTGTCCTTTTTTAGAACCCCTTTCCTAGATTGCATTAAATGGTATTAGAGAAAGGTATGCTCCCTAAGATGTGCCTTAAAGACCTCTAGAATTTTGTTGTAAGTGTGAGAGGAAGTCTTGTATTGTAGAACTACGAGAGAGAAACTAGTGTTAGAGAGGATGTGTCTTATATGGGAATAAATTTGAATGTTCTCCAACAAAGATGGTGTTGAGTAGAAGGTGTAGGAATGTCCTCCACTAAGTGTAAAGTGGGTGGATGGATTACTAAGAGTCTACATCTAGTGTCATTGTTGGGTAGAGGGCATGTGTAAGTTGTTGAGGAAAACCACTTGTGGAGAGTGCATGTGTATGAAGATATATTCAAGGAGGAATGGAACGACCTTGAGGAGGGCTATGAATTTTTCTTTTAGAGAAAGGAGAGAAAGGGCTCTGTTATGATATTTCTTGGAAATAAATGTAAAAATCAGTAAAATAGTAGACCACTTCGAGGGGTGACCTCCAAGAATTAAAAAATAATATTTGAATCCAATATCAGATGATATGATGGTTTGGGAGAGTCTCTCTCTTCTTATTTATAAGCATAACTATGTAGGGACACACCCCTTCATCCTAACTAAGTTATCTTAAGGAATAAGTAAGACTAATAAATGAATCTATTAAGGTTAAGCATTCCACAAGTGCTTAACTTATTATAATTAGGAACATATCATATTAGGATCATAACATTCCCATCCCCTTCAGAAAAGTGTTGCCCTCAACACTTAGTAACTCTAATTTTTTTCTAGAAATTGTTCACCATTTCGTGTTTTAGTATAGATTAAGATGCCATCAAAGAATACCAACAACAATTTTTGAACAAATGAGTGGAACACTAAATTTATGAGGCTTTGAAAAGTTGATTAGGTATTAGTGACACCCAACGACATAAATAACTCATAATGACCCTCACGTGTTTTAAATATAGTCTTATTTATATCATCTTCCTTTAGTTGAATTTGATGATATCTAAATGCAAATCTATTAGAGTCACCAAAGACTCATAGGAGCCCATAATTCATCTACAATACCTCTTCTACAAGAGAGAGAAATAAGACAACCAAAGACAATGTGCGAGAGAATGCAAAACAGGAGATTGAATTACCTCACTGAATTGAAAAATACATGCAAGGAAGTTAGTATTTATAGGCAAGATGAGTGGGGTGAGGTGGTAATATTGAACAATGAGAAATGTAACTCCAGAATCTCCCAAAATAGGGGGGAGGTGGAGTAACTCCCATGTAGTGGATTGACACCTCACACACATGCACCCACTAACATGAATAACGCCTATTAAATAGATCACAATTATTTAACTACCTATGCAAGCTTAAAAATAAAAATAAAGGAAAATAAATTTCTACTCTAACACCCCCCTTAAGTGTAGCTTAGGTGGATGTAAAGATGGGTCCCGACAAATTAGACCATGTTAGGTACCCATATACAATGATGGTGGAGAATGTCATAAGACTCTCCAAATATACAACCATCATACAAACATGATTCCTCGAGAAGAGGATGGAGAGGATCAAGTGTCCCTCATAGGTAGAAGTAACTCCAAAGCCATTAAAAGATGCAAGAGAGAAGAAGATAGTGTTGGAAACAAGACAAATAACTAAGAGGGGGGGTGAATTAGTTATCTTAAGTTTCTTAACTTTCTTTTCTTCTTTAACAATAGTGCAGTATCAAAACATATAATCATAAATGAACATGAGAGCAGAAATGAAATCAAAACACATAACACAAGGATTTTTATGTGGAAAACCCTGTTAAGGAAAAAACCACAGGGTGACTAACCCAAGATTATATCCTCTGTTAAAAGAATAAGAAGTACAAAATGGCACTTGCCAATTAGGGCTCACTACCCGAGCACACTGTTCACAAGAGGCTCACTGCCTACAATAGTTTATAGAAAGTAACCAAGTATTTGAACTGATGAGAAGCATCCACATATGCTGAGGTTCAGTTCCGGTTAGGTTCAATATACTAATCTACTGCACTTCATTCTTCCTCTGTTTTGGTGTTGTTGTTATGTCACATACTGGTCCTGTATTGTCACTTTCACACTTGTCTCATAATCCACATACCTTCACATCGAAATCCATCTGGTACATTTCTCCGCACCAAGGACTTCAACATCTTTCTAGTCAGCATCCAGAATACTCAAGATTTTCCCAAACTCTGGTTTGTCAGCTAAATCCATACTTACCAAGTGATGCGTATCAAAGAGAAAGTTATAGAAGTCATCAATCATGTCGGCCAACCATGAATGATCCCTTAAGTAGCTTGATCACCATCAATTTCTCATCCGGATTAAGGTTTGATGCTCTGCCCGTCAGTTCTTCCTCAGTCTACTCTACCTGTCAAGAACCCAACACTTAGGTGCTCATATCTTTTCACTCTTTCATCATCGGAGGCTTAATCTCTAGAATATAGTAGACATGATACTCCTATTAACTTTCCAAAGTCTGCACTTTGCTGAGTTACACCCTCTGAGAGATCCGGACTTGATTGTCAGACCTTGCTGCATGCTCTGTTCTTGCTCACTAGATCAAAATACTCTTCAATCTTACTTCTGGTATAGACATACCATGTGCTACGGATGTGTGGGATGGACTTTGTTGCCATCAACAACAACAATCAAGAAGCCACACAGTGTCTCTTGCCAACAATCTCCCCCTCTAGCATTGATGGCAACACTTAGTGAAAAATGACTAAGTGTCATAGCACACTCCCCCTTGGCTGATGCTCTATCTTATGTACACTTTTATCGGAGCTCCCCCTTAGCTGGATTCCACATTTTTCACTACTCCTCACTCCCCCTTTGACATCAATGGCAAAGGGTGAAATCCGCACACCAAAACTTTCAAAAATCAATCTATATATTGCTGCATAAGTATATATACATGTACTTACATATACTTCAGTATATCCGCAAAGGTGGTCTTCAATTGGACAAATTTTGTTGCCCAACTCTGCTTCATCCTGTCTAAAATTAAGATGTGACCACTTATCAAAAATGCAAAAGCTTCTGCCCTTTTTAAGTCTGTCAGATCACTGGTCTGGGCTGTGGTCTGAGCATCAGTTAGGGCCTCATGCATTGCCTCTAACTTAGGGATAATTATCCCTCTTAGTTCACTTAGCCTGCTTATTCTATTCTTCTTCTCCTTTTCAAGCCTCTTTATTTCATTAATAGTGGCAATAGTCTGACACTCTTGATTTATTATGGATGAGGTGAGAGGATCAAAATTTTGAGATAAACTTGATAGTTTACTCTCTTGTTCTTCCACCTTCTTGGCAATATCTGTTGTCACTGTGGACCAAGATAAACAAAATTTATATAAATCTCTGCCATCTTTAAGAGCATTTTCTAGGCTCTTTATCCCAATATCCAGATTTCTCCTATCATTTGCTATAAGTCCTTGTACTTTTGAGAATCTCTTTCCCAAAAACTCTCTCTGAACTTTCTCTTCTGCTGATTTCTCCAAAGAATCAAAATGTATGCTAATAGAATTAACAAGAGATTTCAATTTACTGGATGAAGAGGCCGAAGGATCCTTCTAGAAGGATGGCATGATCTTCTCCAACATACCGGATGCAATCTCTATCAGCTCACAGTCTTCCATGTGAGACTTCAGAAGCTTTTCTTTTGCTTTGGCTTGAGCAAAAGATGCTACCTTCATTGTCTGGACCAGAGAGAGGGAGTCAAAATTGTGTGGTCCATGAAACAGTTCTAGTTCATCAATCTTCATTAATTCCTTGGTCAAGAAATTCTTCACTGCCTCTGCAGTGTCTCTTGCTGGAGACTTCTTTCCTTTTGCAGCTTCAGAGCTGTCATCAGAGATCTTCTCCGTTTGTTCTTCTTCTCTTCCCTTTTTCTCCTCTTCTTGACTTGTTTTCTCCTCTTTTCTTGCTTCTCCTTCAGTTCTAGAGTCTGTTGGGGGACCCAGAAGAGAGATGTTTACTTCTTCATGGACTTCCTCTTCCGGAATAGAGGAATCCAAGTCCTTAGTCTTCTCCTCACCTATCTTCTTTGACTCTTCTGCAATTTTCTCAGTAGAATCTTCCTTTGATGCACTTAATCCTTCGACATCCATGGCAGAATGTTCATCACTTATGTCCTCTATAATAGGAAGATTGAATCTTTTATATGCATTTCAGAGGATGTCTTCAGTCTCTTTTGCCACCTGATCAGTCTCTCCGAGCATAAGCTTGTTCATTCTGGCTTTGCTTTGGAACTCATCCTTGCAATCCTTGAAGATCATGTTCATTTGTTTTGGAGTGATGGAAGGATAAAGCTGAATAGTTATTTGTTCCTGGATCTCCAAATCCTTTGCCTTGGCATTATCTTTTCTGAGTTCAAGTACCTTCTCTAAACTTTTGGGAATTAGAGAGATGATTTCAATAAATGCTTTATTATATATGTTTAAGTACTTAACTGTAGCTTCTTCCAAGATCCTCTTGTCTGTGTCACTATACTCATCATAGAATTCTGTCATTGGTTGCAGATTCCCATCCATAGTGACTGCCTTGATGATATCATCAACAGAAAGAGTAGGCCTTTCAACAAATTCTTCTGCTTCTTCTTTGTTTTTGCCGGCAGAGGATTCCAAATGTTTCTTTTTCTTCTTCATTATCTTAACCTCCTCATCTGTCTCTATCTCTTCATTGTCCTTTTGACTTATGTAGGATCTTGTAGCCTTAGTTTTTGTTCTCTTTTCTCCTTTTCCGGATGTCTTTGCTTCCGGTTTGGAGGATTTTGAGCTCTTAGAGGTGGTAGGTGTAGAACTCTTTGAGGATCTAGTCCAGGAGGGGGCTTGCACCAGATCACTTTCTTTTTCTACATCTTGTCTCTCTTTTTCTACTCTTTCTAGTTTCTCTCTATTTGCATCGACTGCCTCTTTTGAAATGCCATATCTTTTGGCAACTTCCTCTACTTCTCTTCTCACTTTTCTTTTCATCTCCAGTTGTCTTAGCTCAACATAAATTTTCACACTCAATTCTTAAAAGGTGCCAAACCTTTCTGCCTCAAGGTCCTTAGGCTGACTTAATAGGTGTTGGATGTAGTTCCAGGATTTTCTCGTCCACTTCATAGCCCATTGGCATAATCCAGACTATTCTGGGCTCTACTGCCTCCATTAGGCATTGATCAGTGTCTACCATAAAAACATACTATATCTTTATATTTTTCAACTAATGTCTGAGGAATTCTTTCTCTGGCCTGCATCATACCTTGGAAATTCTTGAAATATCCCTAGAGATCTATGCTTTGAGCCTTGGCATCACCAAGCCCATACATATAATCTCTGATTTGTATGACAACCGGTCTGTCATTTTGCCATATCTAGCCACTTGTTCTGGGTAGCTCATTCATATAGTAAAAGAAGAGACATAGTATTAGGCCACCATACTTGAATGAGTTCTTCTTATCCTTCTTTATTTTCTGCAAATTTTCTAACAGTTGGCTCAGAAGAAGCTCGCATAGATCATAGTCTGTATCTTTCCTTAGCATTTCATATGCAGTATATATAGTAGTTTAGGATACTGAATTCTCCCTACTGGAGTGATAGATTTTGTAACCAATTATCATAGAGGCAAATTTGATATCCGGATCTATGATGTCTTCTATTGTCATTGCTCTCTTATCAAACTTTAATCCGATAGCCTCACTTACTATTTGGTTCTTGACTGACTTGAGATCAGGCAACCCACCGGATGAGTGTAAGCCAGTTAGTGCCTTAATTGCATCCTTTGTTATTTTGAAGGGCTTCAACAACCACATAAAGTTATCATGTATTCTACTAAGAACATACCGGACCCATTCATCTTTTGCAAAACAGGGGAAGTGGATGCAATGTCCAAAATGCTTATCCTGGATGGCCTTGTATTGAGGTTTAAGTTCAAATGTTTCATCTATTAATTGCTTGTGATAGATATCCATTAGCTTGCATTCCCCAAATTCCTCAATGTTGGCGTGAATGTATACCCTAACATCTTCTACGTGTAGAACCCCATGCAGAATGCTTGAGAATGCGCCTAAAGGATTGACTTCTAGGGATTTGTAAGGATGTTTCTTGAACTTAGGGAACGGCCTATCAGTGATCTTAACAACATGTAGAGTAGCCATCATCCAAAAGATTCAGAGAGAGATGTTCCAGAGCGGAAATACCTTTTTACGCTTCTAGGGTTCACGATATGAGCTGAAAAGATCGTTGGTTGAATCGAATTCTGTGGTTGATGTTTGAGAGGGTTGAAGCAATCTTGTTGCAGAGCTCTTTCTTTCTTCTTCTCAAATGCAAATGTGCAAATGATGAACAAAAAGAACTCTTATATTTCTACGCAAACCCTAAATTTATATTGCAATAAATGCACACTTTAAGTCATTATGGTTCCCTTGTTCTAACCTTGTTCTGAGAGAGATCCTTCTGAATCATTGAGATGCACTTAGAATTATTCTTGGTTATAATTGACAATCTATCTCCCTTTCTCCAATCATTCCATTTATCCGCCGATCAAGATATTTCAATTTTGAATCATACCGGATCTAATTGTGAAAATCCTGCTTTTACCGGATGACTGTTAAACCGGATCAATCTTGGATGATTGACCTCTTCAAAACTCCTTGCGGATCTTTTATATTTTTACCAAGGATTATTTAGATATCTCTTTGAGAACTCTTCAATCCGCAATACTCCATGTGCCAATTTTAGGCACCAATTGACTGGCTGGGGGAAATTATTTTCCTTTGTGACTCCCCCTGAGCCAGAGCTCATTTATTTAGTTTCCGGAAGGAATATCAGCACCAAATTCTGGTGCGGATCCATCCCCAACATTTTTTGTACTTTGTTTCACCCAAATCTTGTTCATCTCCCTTTGAACTTCATCCGCATTCACTTTCCTTTTCCTTTGTCTTGATTTTGATTATGATGCACCGGACCCCTTTTATCCTGATTCTTACTTCTGTAGAATTTGGCAATATGACCGGATCTATTGCAATTGTAGCAAGCTATATTTGTTTGCATATTTGATTGATATCCTCTTGATCTGCATTGATTAGCCATGTGTCCCATTCTATTGCAGGCAAAACATCTACCATTGAATGAATTGTTTATTTGCATATTTCTACATTCATGAGATTTGTGACCATACCTTTTGCAGTTAAAACACTGTCTAGAGAAGGATGAATTAGTCTGATTCATTCTTCTTCTGCACTGATTTGCTTTATGACTGAAGTTATTGCAATTGTAGCAGTATCCATTGAAGGATGGATATCTTTGAGCATTTGGTTGTCTTATCGGAGGTCTTCTAGAACTGTACCTTGGATTTCCTGATCTAGAGTTCTTCTGATCGGATCCGGAGCTTTCACCTTTCTCATATCCTAAGCCATGCTTGTCATCTACCCTCTTTTGGCTTTCAAGAAGAACTTCAAGTTGAGCAGAGCTTATCTTGAATTTTTCTTTGTATTCATTTGTTGTTTGAAGATCCCTTTTAAGAGTGTCTATCTGATTTTCAAGTTGTTCTTCATTATCTCTAGCTTCTTCAAGATCAGATTCCAGATGCCTGATTATTCTATCCATTTTGTGGCAGTCTTCTAACTTCTCCTTGAGAGATTGTTTTAGATTATCTTCCATTTTTCTTTTCTCTTCAATTTCTTGGGTGAATTTCATAACCTCTAATTCCATTTCATGTCTTACCATAATGACCTCTTTTGATAGCTTCTCACATAACTTGTTTTTTCTCATTTAGATCTTCATTAGTATCATTGGCTTCACTTTGACTTGCTAATTGTTGAAGAAGTTCCTTTCTCTTTTTCACAGAGATACTTAGTTTTTCTTTTAGTTCATTTATGAAGTCATCAGCTTGTTTGAGTCTTTCCCTCAAGTTATTGACTTCAGAGTGAGATTGCTCAAGATCATCTAGGGCAGACTGAAGTTGTTCCCTCATACCATACATATCCATTAAGATTCCTAGATCTTCCTCAAGCTATTAGGCTCTATTTGGAGGAACCTAGCTCTGATACCAATTGTTGGAAACAAGGCAGATAACTAAGAGGGGGGGTGAATCAGTTATCTTAACTTTCTTTTCTTCTTTAACAATAGTGCAGTATCAAAACATATAATCATAAATGAACATGAGAGTAGAAATGAAATCAACACACATAACACAAGGATTTTTACGTGGAAAACCCTGTTAAGGGAAAAACCACGGGGTGACTAACCCAAGATTGTATTCTCTGTTAAAAGAATAAGAAGTACAAAATGGCACTTGCCAATTAGGGCTCACTGCCCAAGCACACTGCTCACAAGAGGCTCACTGCCTACAATAGTTATAGAAATTAACCAGGTATTTGAACTGATGAGAAGCATCCACATATGCTGAGGTTCAGTTCCGGTTAGGCTCAATATACTGATCTACTGCACTTCATTCTTCCTCTATTTTGGTGTTGTTGTTCTATCACATATCGGTCCTGTATTGTCGCTTTCACACTTGTCTCTGCCTTTTCTTGCACATTGTCTCACAATTCACATACCTTCACATCAAAATCCATCTGGTATATATATTCGCACCAAGGACTTCAACATCTTTCTAGTCGGCATTCAGAATACTCAAGATTTTCCCAAACTCTGGTTTGTCAGCTGAATCCATGCTTACCAAGCAATGCGTATCAAAGAGATAGTTATAGAAGTCATAAATCATGTCAGCCAACCATGAATGATCCCTTAAGTATCTTGATCACCATCAATTTCTCATCTGGATTAAGGTCTGATGCTTTGTCGATCAGTTCTTCCTTAGTCTACTCTGCCTGTCAGGAACCCAACACTTAGGTGCTCATATCTTTTCACTCTTTCATCACCGGAGGCTTAATCTCTGGAATAGAGTAGACATGATACTCCTATTAACTTTCCAAAGTCCGCACTTTACTGAGTTACACCCTCTGAGAGATCCGGACCTGATTGACAGACCTTGCTGCATGCTTTGTTCTTGCTTATCGGATCAAAATACTCTTCAATCTTACTTCCGGTATAGACATACCATGTGTTGCGGATGTGTGGGATGGACTTTGTTGCCATCAATGACAACAATCAAGAAGCCACATAGTGTCTCTTGCCAATAGATAGTGCACTGCCTGCATACAACATTTCTTCCCTTAGGAAGAAACAAATCCAATAGAGGATAAAGAAGCCACTCCCACCAATTAGATGAAGAGGGAAACCAAATCCAAATAGGTGCCTCTGAATGCAACTCAGGTAACCTCAAGCTAGAAGATGATGTCTTCTCCAAAACATAAATTATCTGTGCAATCAGAGAAGAAGAACCAGGAGAGGAAATGATGTGAACTGCACATGGAAACACAAAATATGGAGGGATGACAGGTGTGTTGTGACTATCATCAAAGGTGTTGAGACTCATAAAACAACTCAAAAATACCTATCAGATAATCATCCCACACAATAAAATCAGAAGAACAAACATTATCCTACTTAACCATGGAAACAAAGATATTTGAAGAAGTAGGAGGAGAAGAAATGTTAACATAAGTCTCAAGAACAAGATTGGTTGTGAGAACAACAATGTTCAAGTGACCAAACTTCTCCTCGGAAGCATGATCCACACTAGGAGTGTGAATAATAATCAAAGGATTTGAACCATCATTAGGAGCAAAATCAGAAAAGGTGTATAATCCAGATGCAGGATCAACCACCCCAGTATCAATAATCTCTGTACTTTCCAAGTCTCTGATGATAACTAAATCAAGTGTGAACTCCACTGTCTTTCCTGCACCATTATGAATAATTTGATATACAGAAAGAAGATTGTTTGATAAAGAAGTCACACATAGTACATCATTGAAAGTACCCTCACCAATATTAATAGATCCCTTCCCAATAACATCCATATAACTATTGTTACCAATCAAAATAGGTGGACTAACATAAGGATCAAAAGTAGAGAACAAAGACTAAGATGAAGCCATATGATGGGAGGCTCCAGAATCAATAATCCATTTACCTAATCCAACACTTGTACTTGCACAAAGTGCCTTACCTTTCTATTTATTTTCTTCCTTTGCAATACCTGCATGGCCTTTTTTAGAAGATCTTGACTGAATTGAAGATGAAGTAGGAGAAGATGAACTAGAAGATAAAGTTGAGGCTGAACTTACAGTGAGTTTTAGAATAGTTTTATTCAGCTCATCTATCCTTCTTTCATAGCACAATTGTTCATCATGCCCACATCTTTTGGAGAATGAACAAGTGGGTTTCTCCTTCTTCTTTTTCTTAGATACAGACTCAGGGGTAGCTTGTGTTGTTGATTTCTTTTCTTTCTCATTGATGTCTTTTTGTTTGCTTTCCTTGCCACTTGAAGCATTTTGCTCTTTTGCAACAAGAGCATGAGATTTTAAAGACTTTAGAGTACCCATCTGCACCAATTTTATTTGTTCCCCTATGAAGCATGAAGTAAACTCATCAAGAGAAGGCATTCTATATTTGGCACCAAAAGCATCCTTAGTAACATAAAAGGTTGATACAAACACGGAATAATCAGGACCAAGTTTAGCAAGAATGGACAAAATCAACTAGTGTCCTCTTTTTCAATACCACATTGTTTCAACTACAATTTCAAAGACTTAAATTTAGTGAAGAATTCTCAAATATTATCAAAACCTATAGGTTTCAAACTAATAAGTTCATTCTCCTAGTCATATCCTTTCGTTATATCACATGTTCCAAATAAACTCTCTAATGTTGTCCAAATTTCATTTAGAGATTTACAAGATGAAACAGGGAAATGAAGATCAGGAGAAATTGACAGATAGAGAGTACCAAAGGCTTCATCTTTCCTATCAAACCATTTCCTCCTTTCTGTTGTACTAGTAGGTTCTAAATCTGTACCCATGGTCATTCTATGCAAATGTAGTTTATGCAGAATATACTCCATTTCTTCTTTCCATTTATGGTAGTTATGAGGACTAAGAGAATCAATTTTAGGATTATCCATGATGATTACAGAAAAAATTGAGAGAACAACAGTAATATACCTCACAAGCAAGAAATTAACCCCATTGTTAAAAAAAAAAAAACCTACTTATATGCCCTTTTTCCAACACATTAGGGCTTAAAAACAAGAGTTGACTTCTGGTAAAAATCAGATAACTAATGAAGATTTCTAGAAAAAAGAAGTGGATGACTGAATAAAGTTTGTTGATACCTTTCCAATGCCTATTCGTTTGCCAATTTTCGAGTATGTATACTCAAGTTATGGCCTCTAGAAGAAAATTGCCCTATTAGGGCCTACACATGAGCGTGGCACAGAAATCGAGATAGTCACAAATATTGAAGAGACACAAAAATTGAGGCAGCACAGAAACTAAGGTGGCATGAAACCGAGATAGATTCAGAAAATTTTAGCATAGAAATCGAGGTGGCCCAAAAACTGAGATCAACACAAAAATATTGGCACAGAAATTAAGTGCGATCGCACAAAAATTCTAGCACAGAAATCGAGGCAGTCAAACGGATTTTCCCTGCACAAAAATTCAAACCTCCAAAAAATGCCCAAAATTTTTTTGTCACCAAAATATAGAGTGCCTTATATCAAAATAAGAGTTTTGGCACCTTCTGAGCGCAACCGTGAGGTTCGTTTCACTCTAGGATGCACTGATTATCTGCTGATGGCTGAAACCCTCTCAAGTTTGAGAAGAGACTTGCAAGTCAAAGCTCTGATACCATGTTAGAGTCACCAAAGACTCACAGAAGCCCATAATTCACCTACAATACCTCTTTTACAAGAGAAAGAAATAAGACAACCAGAGACAATGTGTAGGAGAATGCAAAACATAAGATTGAATTACCTCACTGAATTGAAAAATACATGCAAGGAAGTGAGTATTTATAGGCAAGGTGAGTGGGTGAGGTGGCAATATTAACCAATGAGAAATGTAACTCTTGAATCTCCCAAAATAGGGGGAGGTGGAGTAACTCCCATGTAGTGGATTGACACCTCACACACATGCACCCACTAACATGAATAAGGCCTATTAAATAACTCACAATTATTTAACTACCTCTGTAAGCTTAAAAATAAAAATATAGAAAAATAAATTCCTACACTAACAAAATCTAACCTAGTAAAGAAAACTAGATTATTCGATTCATCTTCCAAGTCATAAATACTTGGAATATGAAACTTGTCATTAAAAGTAAGCTTGTTGAGCTCCCCATAATGCGGGTATATTCTCAATGAATCATCCTTCTTGTTAACCATAATCATTGGGGATGAATAACCACTTTTATTGGGATGAACAATACTTCTTGGTATTAATTCAATGGCACAATCATGGTCTTTGACTATCATGGGTAGCCCTTAGGTTTTTGAAATGCATGTTGATGGTGTTGAATGATCTCTTGAATCTTTGGTTGATCTTGAATTTTCACATCTTGTGCTTGTACAAAATGTAGTTGTGCCCTTGTGCTATAAGAACCTTTCTTAAGTAGTTTCTCTATCCTATGGGAGCTAATAATTTGACTTGGTGGTGATTGTATCCCTCTAAGTTTATAGTTTTTCCCATGTGTACTAAAAACCATGGATATGTCTTGAAAATTCAAAGTCATTGTTCCTAACTGTCTAAGCCATTGTACACCCAAAACTACATCTGCTCCCCCAATTGGGATAGAGAACATTTTTAAATCTATTTGATAATTTTCCATCGAGAGTTTTATATGATATAATTTACCACCACAAGAGAGTTGTTTCCCATCAGCTATCAAGACCTGAAAATTAATATTGGATACACAAAACAATTGAGCTCATTAGCTAATTTTCTATCAATAAAGTTGTGTGTACTACTTGAATCAACCAGCACTGTCACCTTTCACCTTTTGATATAACCAATTACTTTGAGTGTTTGTGGTGCACTTGTGCCATTTTATGCATGCAGGGAAATAGTATTACATTCTACTTCCTTAGAATTATCATGCCCAAGCTCCACATTTGGTTCTTTTGTAGCCACTTCTTTCTCTTGTTCATCCTCATTCTTGATAGTCATTAGTGTTTTCTCACTATTAGTACACTTATGACTTCTAGGCCATTTCCTACCACCATTCCAACAAGAGGCAAAGAGATTACTAATTTTCCTTGGGTTAAATAAGTTATCCCCATTTCTTTCAATAGAATTATTTTTGTCTTTTAATCCGATTGTTTGACCTTGAGTGTAAATTCTAGTGATGGAGTTTTGTTGCTCAAGTTCCACATTTGGTTCCTCTCTCTCTCTCTCTCTCTCTCCAACCTGATTCTTGATAATTGTTATGTTATTGGCATAGTTATGACCCCCAGACCATTTGCTATCACAATTTGAGCATAAATCTTTCTCTTTTTGTTTCCTCTTGTTGAGGAGAGTGCTTACTAATTTTTCTAAGATTAAGTAAGTTGTCCTCATTTCTATCAATAGCATTAGTCACTTGTGTGGAACTTTTGGTGGCAGATTTATGTTTCTCAATATGCAATGCTTGTTGCATAGCTTTCCTAATTGTCCAAGGTTCCAACAAACAAACATCATGTTTAATTTGGTCATTAAGTCCATTAATGTAGAGTTGTAGCCTTTGATAAGGTGTCACATCTTGAGTTTTAATTATTAATCTCATATGCTCAACATTATATTCAGCTACAGACCCTATCTGTTAAAAATTTGTTAGTTGGGTAAAATAGCTTCCCTTTCATGGTTGCTCATAATGGGTTACTAAGTCATTTGTAAATTCTCTCCAACTAATCATTTGCCCTTGCTTTTTACTCATCATCCATTGATACCATTGATAAGGTTCATATTCTAAATGTCGTGAGGCTATGTCAACCATTGCATTGTCTGTTATATTATGAATCCTAAAGTATTCTTCCACGAGACTTATCCATGAAGTTACATCAGTACCATCAAACTTAGGTATATTTATTTTGGGTAGTTTCAATTTTGGATCTTGAAAAGGTTGTTTTATCCCTTGATTTTGTCTATTAGGGTTGTACCAGCCTAGGTGGTTTTGTTGGGAATTCAATTCATGTAATAGTTCTTGTTTAAACCTATCTAAACCTTTATTGAAAGATGATGCAAATGGGTCAATCAAATTATCCTTAATAAAATGTACCATTGTTTCACATCTCGGAGGAATTTTACCTTCAATTTTAGGTGGTGGAGAATAAAGGTCATTGGATACATTTTTTTTGGAAAAGTCTTTGAATCCTAAAGATGACATGGCTTTTGATGTGTATGTATTTTAAACTATATTTTTTCAATATCTTTCCAAAAATATAAAAAATTCCAAAAATTCCAAAAATTGTGGCCTATAGAGCAGAATAATAAAATATGTTGACCTAACTTTGACCACTAAATTACGAACTATATTTTATCTCTAATAATAAATGTTAAGGAAAAATTGGTGTAAACATGAATAATCAATATAGTATATCAATAATACCCAAAACTCAACAAAAAGGGAAATAATCAAGATCAAGCAAACAAAGATGAAAAACCTTTGCAAACCTCAATACTTCATAGCTTTCGTTGTTTGCCTATCTCAATCGATCTTGCATGTATGAATAAGGCCCTCAGAGAGTGCACTTCCTTGCTATTCCAAGATTGTCAAAGGAGAATGGCTATGATAGTGCTTTGTAATGAAGATGAGCTTCACAACAGTGGTAGTGATATGGTAACAAGTTGATCGCAAGCAAAAGGAATGACGTGCCAAAGGCGTGCTGTAATTCCTGCAGAGTAACAATGCTGAAGGCTTGGATGATTGAAATGGAAGAATAGGGTTCAATTTATAGATTTGAGAGAGAGAAGATCAACGATATGGAAAGAATGAGAAGATCAACGGTATAGAACGGTTGAGGAATGTGCGCGAATAGAAAGAAGACAAGTGTCTTGCTCTATTTTGCATGAGAGGAATTAATAAAATAGAAGAATGAGTTAACTGAAGAGATTAATCAATTAAAAGAATAGATTAATCCGTTAAGAGAATAAAACTAGAAGATGAAAATTGCATGAGGATGAGAAGATATTTTAGTTGAATTAATATTTAGAATATTCAATTGCATGTGCACAAGGATTGAATTATATTTAGAGATAACTCAATTTAGAAGAAATGGACAACTTAAATAAATAATTGATTTATTTAAATTTAGAGAAGATATTATTGGAAGAAATAATTAAATAATTGGTATTATTTAATTTAGAATGATTTTGGAAGAACTAATTAAATAATTGATATTATTTAATTTGTTGGAGGAATTAGAAGAATTTTAAGAATTTAATTAAATAAATTGATTTTATTTAATAGTTGGGAGAATATGAATCAAATAAATAAATTGGTTTATTTATTTATTGATAGAGGAATTTGACTTAAATAAATATTAAGAATATTTATTTGGATAGAGTCGCGTCATTTTTGGGTGTATACATTTTGCCCCTCTTTGATGCAATGCAGTTTACGGCGTTGCCTCAAAGAATAAGAATTTATGATAATGATACATGCCCCAACTTGCCCCTGGTACAGGTTTAATGACGGGATGCCCCCTCAGGAGATTGGACGGGAAGAAGGTAGAAGGCGTGAGACGGACAATCTCGCGATGAAGAAGGAGAAAAACTAGGTTAGGATTGAAGGAAACAGGATGTGTTTCGAAGAAATGCGAAGAAACGGGCTAGGGAAGTAGTCATAGTCACCACGCAGCCAGTTTAGGGTTTGCATGCTATAAATAGGAGCTGGGTCCACAAGACAAGTTATTTGTACACTTGGCTTTGTTTGATTTGTCTTTGAGAGTTTAGGAGAATATAGAGCATAGAGCAGACAACACTAGGATGGATATTCTGCATGAGGAGCACCGCTTTGAATGAGTTCGACGGTTCAACCGGCTAGCTGATGCAGGACCACCGATATGTATCTCAAAAAACTTCACCTAGGGTCAATTATAGGCACAATAAATGCTAGGCAAAATTAGGCAAAACAAAAGCGCAGGATCGCAGTTCAGTGCAGATGACATGCGGAACTGCGCATCTGTCCTCCTGCGGCACATTTAGGTTATAGAACTGTGCATGCATGAGATAGCTCGACGCAATCATGAGGAAAATGTGCATTTGGCATTGGAATTGGCGCATGCAGTTTGGCTATGCATATACGGTATGGATCGACGCATATGATATGGTTTGACGCATTTAAGAAATGTTGTTGCACATTTGCCAGAAGTGGCACATTTATGGAGAAATTGCGCATTTACCTTCTGTTTTGGTGCATATGATATAGATAGTCAGTTTACCTTAACAAAATTGACTTGATTGGCATCCTGTTTGATGCGTCAATCGATAAGCTATCTCCGAGATTGCAGGAATCTAGTCAAGAGATGTAGTGTGTTGTTTTTGATCAATTTGATATGTTAAGTTAGTTGATATGATTCGATAGATATGTTGAGCATGATACTTGCAACTTTGACACATTTGCCTTGCGTGCTTACAGGAGGACATTCAAGATATACTGATGTCAAGGGAGTAGTTTCCCTTGCCTATGTTGCAGTGCTATATGTTGACAGAGATAGATCGAGAGGCTCTCGGCACGATGGGCCTAGATTACGTTTGCTTCATGCCCAAGGTTCGTGCGAACCTTACATTACTAACTGCCGCAGTGGAGAGATTCCATAGTGAGGATGGGACTTTTCACTTCCCGACTGGCGAGATGACGGTGACTCTTGAGGATGTCTACATGATACTTCACTTGCCAATACAGGGCGAGCTTGTGGTGTATGGTCCCCAACGGGATGCAAGACTTACTGAGTGCAGACGGGTGTTTGATGACCCTGAGCTAGACTATCAGGTTATCTCCTGGCTGGATATACATGATTACTATGACTACTTCCTTGGTATAGTAGCAGGACTGATCGGAGGCATTGTATGCCCCTATAGGAGATCGCATGGGTTCCTGATTGGATGGGGACGGACCATGGAGAGGATGATCAAAGAGGGCACCCGCTTTGCTTGGGGTGTTTGCATACTGGCACACTTATACCACGATATGCATCAGGTGGTATACCATAGGGGTGTGAGTCTATCAGCAAGTGTTTCTCTGCTACAATTTTTGCTATGGGAGCACATTGCCATCACTAGACCGATTTGCGTGTTTTCCATACAGAGGGGAGAGCCCTATAGCTATGGTTATGTAGGAGTGATTTCCTAGTATAGGCTAGGGAAGTTGGAGTATTGGAGGCGTGCACTAGATGGCATAGATGTAGTTATTTGGCGGCCATATCTGGACTGTGAGCCGTGGGATGACGAGGATGATGAGCTACCATACTGCTTCTAGACGCGGTGGCTCATAGGCAGGACTCAATTTATTTTAGAGAGGCAGATAGTCAGCAGAGTGCAGAGGCAGTTTGAGAGGAGACATGTCATGCTATAGGGGTAGGCTCAGTTTGCACGCACACATGCAAAGCGGTTTAGGTGGGGACCAGTGACATCCTATAAGGAGGCATCGACAAAGTTCTGGTAGATTTTGTACATTACCTGGTCGATGAGAAGAGAGATTGCAGATGCAGGGATGACACAAGATTATGAGGAGTGGTTCGCAGAGCACCCATTCTTGAGGTGCTCAAGGCTTGGAAAGCTAGTTCCTCATATAGATGAGGAGGATACAGATGACAAGGGCAAGGTCAGCAAGAGGAGGAGATGGGGGAGGAGAGGAGGATGAGGGGATGGAGGAGATGGTGGAGATGGAGGGGGTGGTGGAGATGGAGGAGGAGGAGGAGATGGAGGAGGAGGCAGAGCGAGACAGAGGAGGAGATCTAGGGAGGGATCTTCTCACCAGCAGTAGGTAGTGCAGCCATAGGTTGCACAGTAGGTTCAGATGCTGCCACCCCAGCAGGTGCCCCAGCAGTAGGTGTAGGGACAGGGACAGGTTCCTCAAGGTCCTGTGCAGCTAGATGCACAAGAGCGAGCCATTACTATGTTGAGGGGACAGGTCAGACAGTTGAGGGCACAGCTTAGGATGGCCGAGGCTCGACGGGAGTCAAATGCAGGCCACGTGTTCAAGATCTCAAGAGAGCAAGATGTAGCTGAGGCCAGGGTGCGAGCGATTAGAGTAGAGAGAGATGCAGTGGTGGCAGCCCTAGGCACAGACATTACTAGCAGCTTCCTAGTTGGACAGGTGCAGCAGGCACAGGCACAACTAGCACAGACACAGGTATAGCTGGCCCAGGTACAGGGGCAGTTAGTACAGGTGTAGGGAGAGCTTGCCAGAGCGTAGGCTCAGACTCAGTACTACCAAGTGTTGTATCATGGGGCAGTGCCAGTAGAGTAGAGGGCACCTAGCTACAGGAGTCAGTATGTGGCAGGCACAGCACAGAGGGCAGAGGGATCACGATCAGGAGCCTCTATGATGGGTCCCCAGCAGTCTAGAGCCAGCAGAGGAGGGGATGGAGAGGACAGTGTTGCGAGCAGTGGCCCACAACAGCAGGGTTAGCTGATACCTTTGCACAGATTTTGGCTTTTTATGCATACTTTTGTATAGACTTGAGACATGTATCACTATTTTCTTGAGATGTACACATTGTATATGACATTGACTCAGAGATGGTCCTAGTGGACTTTGATATATTATACATTTGGACATGCTTTATTTGATGTTTATATGAGGATGCAGCTATTTGATGCTCTCTATACTTATGTGTTATGGATGCATTTCTATTGTATGATGGTACTCATGTGATGCAGACTTTGATTATGTCTATGTGATGCTTGTCTAATGCAGGCTTAGATGTTTATATGATGCTATGTGATGTTTAGCTAATGCATACTTAGATGTTTTATGATGTTATGCGATGTTATGCAATCTATATGATGATACAATTTATGCGTTGTTCTACATGTCTTTACCTATATTTTTTGATTTTTCTGGTTTGACACTATGTTATGATGCAAAATGTGTATGGATGACCTAATGCACTTTATTATGTATGCAAATGATTTAATCATGTTAATGATTATCTCATGTGATTTGATATGCAACCTATGGTATGTTTTTGTTATGTCCAAATGTACTCAATCAACCCAGAGATGACACAATGATAGACAAAAGATTGATTGAAGACTGACTTGGTAGAAAGACTCACAAACTTTCATTTGTATTGATACTCTGCATTTTGGATCTTTTATTGTATGGGATATGGTATGGATGCTTTAATAGATGTATAATGGATGCAAATGGTGTTTTGCTTTTTTGACATCTTAACGGTGTAAGTATTTTGAAGTGCTTATTTCATCATTGGGCAATTTTTTTGGGTACTTTTTCTAAATGTTGTAAGTTAATACAAGCATCTAGGTATAATTGAATCGAGATGACCTGAGTATTGCTTACATGGATTTTGATTTAGCACGTTAATACAAGCATCGAGGTATAATTAAACTGAGATGACCTGAGTATTTCTTACGTATCAATAGACAAGGAATGTCCCCGTTCATGTTAGACCTTTGATGTCCTCGATGATCTTTTGTTGATCATGTCGTTAGACAAGGCTTCACATTACTAAAGGTTAATCCACAAACAACAAACAAAGAAAATGATTATGCCCCCATCATAGCATCTCTAGCTTTTGGCATCCTTGAGTAGCATAGGAAGACATAATAACAAAAATCAAGACTCTGTAAGTTAACCTGATCACAAACACAAAACATTCTTGCATTTAGATGTGTTTTTCTTTCCATAATTTAGATAGAATCATTTATAGTGCTTTTAGGTACTTGCTTGCTTTGTGTCAGATAGGTTGATGCCTTGTGTCAAGACCTTTGCTTTGGAAGCGGGCTTGCTTGTGCTTGCATGCATGCCTGGTAAAACAGGCCTTAAGGGACTGACTTAGTGCCTCGGGGGCTCATTGCTAAATGGCCTTGCCTACATGACGACGCTGAGGCAACATAGTTCGAGGACTGGACCATGGATGGACTAGAGGTTAGATGACTAGAAATGGGATGGACGGGAAGGTGAAGCCTCGGGGGCGCATTGAAAATGGCCTTGCCTATGTGACAACGCAGAGGCAACGTAGTTCAGGGTTGACCCTATGATACTGACGATAGACACTATGCTAGGCTAACACTGTGGATAGGATACTAGATAAGACCTTGGTTGACAAGGTGACAAAAGAGATAGAGTATCAAGCCATGATAGGTTATCGTTAGGTTACACAAGGTACTTTATTATGGTACATATAAGGATCAGATGGGATACGATTAGAAGGAAGAAATGGGCATAAGGTGATTGGTTTCCCAAAGATGGAGAAAGCGGTTTATCACAAGTAACGCCTGTTTACCAGGTTTTCACCACTTGCTTTTATTTGCACAGAAGCTAGAAGTACACATGATGCCTATTTGCCAGGTTTTCATCATGGTACCTATCTAAGGTGCCTGTTTGCTAGGTTTTCACCGAAGGACAAATTTTTTTTTTTTGTATTTTATGCCTCCTTTACATTGGGGTTCTCTTAGGTATAGAACCAACGAAGATGCATACTGTTGATTGGGTCGTCGAACAACACATCTTCTGATGTTGCCAACTGATATGCCCCCGATCCATAGGCAACAACGATCACATAAGGCCCAAGCCAGTTGGGTTTAAACTTGCCTTTCTTTTCCCGATCCTGTTGATTGCAGGGATTTTTTTTAAGTACTAGATCTCCAACCTTAAAGACTCTTGGACTGACTCTATGGTTGTAGCTTCATGACATCATTTGTTGATATGCCTTGAGATGATTAAAGGCTTTTTGCCTCCTTTCCTCTAGCAGCTCTAGCTCTTGTAATCTAGAAATTCTATACTCTTCATTAATTATGAGACCTTTTAATGACACCTTGAGAGATGGTAACTCGACCTCGACAGGTAAGATGTCTTCTGATCCATAGACAAGGGCATAAGGGGTAGCACCTGTGGGAGTGCGTATACTAGTTTGATAGGCCCACAGAGCGAGATTGAGTTGGATGTGCCAATCACGGCCATCATCATTGACTGTCTTCTTGAGGAGTTTCAATATTGTTTTGTTGGATGCTTCAGCTTGGCCATTGCCTTAGGGGTAATAGGGTGTGGAGAAACGGTGTTGGATTTTGAATCTGTCACAAAGCTCTTACACATCCTAATTTTTGAAAGGTCTTTCGTTATCCGTGATAATGGATGACGGAAATCCGTATCTGCAGATGAGGTAATTGAGGATGAATGAGGAAATTTGCTTGCCTGTGATGATGGTGAGGGGGACGACTTCAATCCACTTGGTAAAGTATTCAGTGGCAGTTATTATGAACTTGTGGCCGTTGGATGAGGGAGGGTGAATTTTGCCCACAAGGTCGAGTCCCCATTGACAAAAGGGCCAAGGTGTCATTAAAGGTCTCAACTCTTGAGTTGGTGCATGTATTAGGTTCCCATGTATTTGGCATTGCTTGCACTTCTTCACAAACTGATATGAATATGTTTCCATGTTCGGCTAATAATAACCCAAACGCATGAGTTTATTAGCTGAGGAAGGACCGCTAGAGTGTGTTCTGAAAATCCCTTCATGTAAGTCTTGTAAGGCGGTTTGAGATTCTTCTCATTCTAAACAATGGAGTAAAGTACCATCTAGACCACGTCGGTATAGGGTGTCAGCAATAATGGTATAACAAGAGGTTTGGCGGATAAAGGTTCATCGTTGGTTTGAAGATAAGTTAAGTGGGAGGGTGTTGTCCTTGAGGAAAGTGTAGATCTTACCATACCAAGGTGAATCAGATCCGACTAATAGGCATATGGAGTGGGTTTCAGGATGATCATAAGCTGGTTGTTGAATTGACTCCACCAAGAACTCGTACCATGACTCATTCTCTAGGATCTCGAGGAGCGAGGCAATGGTTGCCATGGCATTTGCTGCTTTGTTTTCAATGCGAGGTATCTACTCAAAGGAAATGATCACAAAGTAGTCCTTAAAGTCATCGACCATGCACTTGTATGGGATAAGCTTCTCATCTTTGGTTTGGTAGTCGTCATTGACTTGATTGATCACTAGTTGGGAGTCACCATAGACATGTAGCTCTTTGATTTTCCATCATGTTGTCATCTTGAGACTAATGACCAAGGCTTCATACTCTGCTATGTTGTTTGTGCATGGGAATAACAAATGATAAGACTTTGGTATGGTGTCACCGTGAGGAGTGACAAACAAGATTCCTGCCCCCGATCCATGGTTTGTATAGAAGCCATCAAAGTAGAGCTTCCATGAGTGTGTAGAGATATTGAATAATGATTCATCAGGAAACTCAAATTGCATTGGTGTGGTATCCTATAATGGTGCCTCTGCTAACTGATTAGCTATGATTTGCTCCTTGATAGCTTTTCTATCTACATACACAATGTCGTATTCACTTAGGAGCATTACCCATTTGGCTAGGCGACCTGTTAGAGCTGCTTTGCTTAGTAGGTATTTGCAATAAGTTTGACTGGATGTGCTAGCATGTAGTGTCATATTTTTTGGGAAGCAAAAACCACCGCAAGACATGATCTTTCAATTTGGGAGTATTGCAATTCATAGCCCACCAATGTGCGACTAATGTAGTAGACAACTCTTTCTTTACCTCTGTAATCTTGTTGTGCTAGGAGTGCCCCAAGAGCTGTTGGTGTAGCAGATATGTAACAACAGTTTCCCTTGGATAGGAGGCATGAGAATAGATGGATTCATAAGATATTCCTTCAGTTTGTCAAATGCCTCTTCACATTTCTCATCCCACCTAAATGGAATGTTCTTATGTAGGAGATGACTGAAAGGTTGACACTTATCTGCAAGTTGTGATATGAACCTACGGATTGCTTGTAGCTTGCTTGAGTGAGATTCTTCAGCGGTGGCATTTTCATGATGGCCTTGACTTTGGCAGGATTCGCTTCGATCCCATTTGCTGATACAATGAAGCCTAAGAGTTTGCCCGAGGTGACTCCAAACACACATTTCTTTGGGTTCAGCCTAACCTTGAATCATTCTAGTCTCTGAAAGACCTTTTCTAGTACATCCAGGTGTGATTCTCTTGTGAGTGACTTTGCAAGGATATCATCTACATAGTCTTCCATTGTGACGTGCATCATATCATGGAATATAGTGGTCATAGCACGTTGATATGTGGCTCCTGCATTCTTTAGCCCAAACGGCTTGACATTCCAGTAGAAAGTACTCCATGGACAAGTGAAAGCTATTTTGTGTTGGTCTTTTGGTGCTATCCTAATTTGATTGTATCCCGAGAAGCCATCCATGAGAGATAACATGGTATGCCCTGCTGTTAAGTCGACTATGATATCTATATTTGGCAACAGAAAGTCATCCTTGCAGCAAGCTTTGTTTAGATCTCTGAAATCATTACATAGTCTGACTCAGCCATCAGGTTTGGATACTAGTACTATGTTGGAGACCCACTCTGGATAGTCTATTGCTCTGATGAATCCCACATCCAGCAGTTTCTTGAGTTCTTCTTTCACTAGTAGTGCAATGTGAGGATGTATCTTTCTAAGTTTCTGTTTGACTGGTTTCACTCTCGGATCTAGTGGAAGATGATGTAGAATCAAATTTGGATCCAATCCTGGCATATTTGCATATGACCAAGCAAAGTTAACTTGCTTTTTCTTGAAGAATGGTACAAACTTAGTCTTTTCTGGTGGAGTTAGAGACTTAGCAAAGTGAATGATCTTAGGCTGTTTCTCTGTTCCAATGTTAACAGGTTATGTAGGTTCCACAACAATCTGAGACTTCTCCTAGTGCATGTTGTCAGGGAGAGTGTCAAGCCTTCCATCGTCAAGTGCCACAGTTGGGTTTTAACCATCAGATGCATCCTTTCTTTTTACTATTTTGGGATTTGATGCTGTCGTAGAACAGTTTTCACCATCAGATCCAGTTTTTATTTTGATATTTTTGCGACTGGAAAGCTTGGCACCCTCTCTGAAATAAGCCATGGTATTAAGTTCCATGGAAAAGCTAGCTTTATGATCTCTTGTGGGTAGGTGGTTCCTAAGTTCCATGTAGTCAATGTAGGCATCATCGTTTTGGAACATGTCTAGTTGCGGGGTTCCTTGTAGATCCCAGTCGATAAGTTCAGGATGCACAAGGGGGAGAGAGTTGGAAGATAGATTTGATTCGTTGATAGTTTGAATGGATATGCTAGGGGTGTTGATAGGGATACGGGATGGTACTTTCCTCCAAATTATTTATTGTGATAGAACTCAAACCTTCCTCAAAAGTCGTATTCTCGGGAATTGGTGAATCATACTCTAATGGTCTATGCGTTAGCGTTTGTCCCTCACGGTAGGGGCTATAAGTTTGAATGGTGTTGACTTCCTTGTCATCATAGGAGTGCTCTGTTAGCTCATCCCACTCATATTCATTGGAATCTGTCTCACTGTCCTCTTGAAGGGTATGAATCATTTCCACAAGACAAGCATTTGCTTTTGCTTTGCCCTTGTCCTTGTAGCCTAGACCTTTTGTATTTCTTACCAATGAGGATGAAGAAGGTTGAATGGGTTCTATTATTCCTTCTTTTCTTAGGACAATGGGTCCTTATCCTTCGTAACCCATTCTGTGTAGGATGGACTCACCTCGCCCATAGATTTCTGTTGGGAGCTTAGGTGGTTCTTGTTGTGTGTTCTCTTCTTCTTCTGTGTAGAGCCATTGTAGGATATCTCTTTCCTCTGTTTCATCTGATAGGGTCCCTCATTTTACAAAGGGAGCTGTAGGAGGTGTAGGAGGAGCAGATGGCTTTGGAAAATGCTTGGGTCACCCAAAGGATTTAGGAGATAGAGGCAATTTGGCTAAGTTGAGGTTGTACTTGATGGAGTATTCCCCTACTCCCATTTCTTTGATGGTAATTTTCTGCTCTTTGGGCTTGGATGAGGAAGCTTTAGAGGTAGAATCATGCTGTGAGGTAGGGAATGTAGAAGCTCTATTGTTGGGTATGATATAATCGGGCTTTGAGCGGACAGAATTGGAATGCTGAAAGGGGTCGGGATCACCTTGGATGGTGACTTGTTTGCCATTATGAGGGAATTTTATGCATTTGTGGTAGGTAGAAGGTACTACTTTCATGGCATGAATCCATGGTCTACCTAGGAGAATGTTATAGGCTAGCTCCCTATCTAGGACTTGGCAAACAACGTCCTTTATCACTGGTCCCACCTGTATGGGTAATACCACTATTCCTTTGGTAGTTCTTTCCTCTTCATCATAGGCTTTGATAGTGATCTTTTTCCTTAGATCCACTGCATTTTTAGAGAACCCCAATGTAAGGACTAGCTTGAGCATACAAATATTTAAACTGGCTCCCCCATCAATGAGAACCCTTTGATGCGGTGTTTATGGATGAAAGCGATGATATGCAAGGGTGTGTTATGAGGTTGAGACACTGAGAGGTCATCTTGTTCGGTAAATGATATGGTACTGGAGGAGGCTAGATTTCATACCATGGCTTGAAACTTCTCTTGGGCCAAGTTTGTGGGCACAATCATTTCCACTAAGGCTTTATCAAGAATTTCTTTATGGGAGGGAGATAGACGCAACAACTATACGATAGAAATGTGGGCAGGAGTTTTTCAGAGTTGGTTTATGACACTGTACTGATGGGGGTTGGACTGAGAAGGTGACAAGCTTGGGGGGATGGTATTCAATGTGACCTTACCACTGCGGGTGATGATCCTGCAATCAGTTTTGTTGGGCTCTGATTGTTGGTTGGGCGTGACCACATTGATTTGTGGTATGTGCTTTGATATGCAATTGATGGTATAATCGAACGACACACTTGCATAATTAGCATTATTATTCCCATTATTCTGATTTTGCCTGTTGCGGTTGTTGTTGTTGTTGTACAGCCTGTCGTGATTGAGAAGCGGATCCTTGTATGCCACATGCATCTCATTTGAGGTGTGATGTCGAGTACTTCCTTGATTTTGATCAAGTATGTCTTGAATAACATGTTTGAGATGGAGACAATTGTTGGTCATATGTCCTCTTCCTCTATGATACTCATAGAAATCGGTGTCTTTCTAATAGTGAGGTTTTATTTGAGGTTCATAATCGCTAGTTGGCAGGAGAGTGATCTCGTTGTTGGCCAATAGCTTCCTTAACACAGACTTTTGGGACTCACCTAGCTTTCGCCTAGGATTTGAGTTGTACCATGGCCTTGACTCCTGCGAGAATGTTTTGTTGGGCGTAGTATTGCTTGCCTCTCCTTTGAGAGTGAAGATTGGTTGTTGTTTGGGAGTCGCCACCTTGGCATCAACTACTCCATCATTAACGATATTTTTATTCTTGGTCCAAAATTTTGACTTGTCTGTGGTGTAGTTGGAGTTAGGGGTGTCCTTGTACAACTTGATTTGCCCCTTGGCGATCATAGCTTTCTCGATGAATAATCCCATTTCAATGACCTTCGAAAATGAGGTAGGACATTGAATTTGGATTTGATAGCCGAGATCGGAGTTGAGATTGTGGACAAACATCTCCATCAATTGCTTCTCAGGTATGTCATATGAGCATTTGCTTGCTAGTAGTCTCCACCTTTGTAGGAAGGAGGCGAATGATTCACCACTCTTTTGTTTGGTATTGCATAGATCGAGCATAGAGACTTCGTGTTCAATGTTGTACGAGAAGTGTGTGATGAATTTGTTTACTAGCTCATCAAAGGTTTTGATACCTGGCAGAAGTTTTGAGAACCACTCCATGGCTTGACTACCTAGAGATCTAGGAAATAGTCTCATTAATAAAGTCTCATTGTGAGCTACTTCCATGCATGCGGCGGTGAATTCCCTAATGTGATCTCTTGGGTCCCCTTTCCCTTCGTATTTGTCAAACTTAGGAACTTCAAACCGAAAGGGGAAGGGTACCATGTTCAAACTTTTATCAAAGGGGTACGGTTCAATGTCTTCCAAAGAGTAAGTTTTGGCACTTGTTCCTGTCTTGAGATCCGTCATTTGTTGCATTAGACCCTCGATTTGTTTCCTCATTTCTTCCATAGGTATATTAGGGTCTGTGATTTTCTTTCCTTTATCCCCCTCAGTGTGATTTTCATGAGTTTCCTCTGTGGTCTCTTTCAATTTGTTGAGATCAAAGTCAGAGGGGAGTTTGAGTCCTAGACTCGCAAGATGCATAAAGTACTTGTGAGGGTCCTCATGGAGCACTTTTTCTAGTAAGTGCTAAAATTTTTGATCTTGGAGGTGCCCTTGATACTCTTCATGAGAGATATCCTCATCACTATCATGAGGGGTGACAATGCGATTGGATGATCCGGCCATTTCAAGTTGTCTTTTGTACTGAGATCTAGTCAAAACCATGCAAGGTGACGTGGGAAGCGGTGGGATGGAACTAGAGACTTTGGTAAGGTGCAAGTAGAGATTGCTAAGAAGAGGATACTTGTGACGAGATTTGGACAAGGGACTCTTTCGATCAATGATTCCAAGTAAGACGACTGATACAAGATGATAGCCATAAGTAAGGGTACTTGATACCTGTCTTACTGTGTAGAGACTAGTCGTGCACCAAGACCACTAGCGAAGTTCTGTGACTTACTAGGGTTACTTGAATATGATATGATCTGAAAAAGGTCTTGTGCTAATTTGATATAGGATACTTTGACTTTGCTCTACGGAGACCTGGTAGAAGGTGGGTGAGATGACCAACAAAAGAGAGGGTATGCTATGGAATGAATGAAAAAGTGACTGCAAGGTAAGATCTGATCTCAGAATTGGGAACAATGCTAAAATGGGTACCCAAAAATGGCAAAAAGATTCTCTCAAAATAATTGGAAGTACTCACTGTTACGCATGCACAGAAACAAACGCACAGCAGCAGCAGGAAGTCAGTGTAAATGCGCGGTACTGGCAATTTTTAGATGCGTAGTAACAGGTAGTAAAAGCGCAACAAGTCGGTATAAATGCGCAGAAAGTCGACACAGATGCGCAACAAAAAATAATAAAAGCGTAACTCTAGTTTTTTCAGTGTTTTTGCAAATTTTCAACAATTTTTCTGATGTTGTTGGTTTCTTTTGTTGTAAAATTGTCTCTTTGATATGATTTTCTTTAATTATGGCAAGAAGACACAGCAAACACAAAGAATGTTTTCATGGCTTTTTTTTAATTTTATTTTTTTGTTATTTTTTGACTCTTTTTGGACTAAAAGAAAGCAAGTACAATCCTAGGTTTTAAAGGACAATATAAACTAAATTCTCACTATCTCTAGTGAAGCATCTTCAGGGGGTGATAATCGCCCTTCCCTGCACTGGCTTATTAGGGTTTTTGGCCACTAGAACAAAGGTGTTTAATAAAGGCAACCGTTCGAGTGGTTATACATGCAGCAACACTACTCTCCATTGTGGAGTCTCCCAACCTGCAAGGGTTGCGCCTTGGAGGGTTTTGGGGGAGGTTGGCTATCAGTATAACACAACTTCACTCATTGTTTGAAGCTTTCACTCCAAACACAATTTATTTATAGTGGATTGGCAGGGCTTGGCTTTAACCTGTTACCACTTAGGGTTGTTCCTACTTGGATGAACAGTATCCAAGAGTAGGCCCCTCTAAAGGAAAAATGCATGTGAAAATGATATGTCTGGCATTTTGGTCACCCAAGATAGGGGAGAGCATAGGCCTAGTATCATTCCCAAAACACAAAAGATAGTGGTTCTTTTCCCCTAGTTAAAAAAAAGAAAACTAAATGAGCTACCTACTTGGGCAAGCACATAAATTTGTTAACTTTGAAGTGATAACAAGATAGCAATGGTTCAATTTTACCCAGATAACAATGATTTGTTAACTTTGAAGTGATAACAAGATAGTAATGGTTCACTTTTACCCAGATAGCAATGTGTCTAACTTTGAAAGATAACAATATAGAAATGATTCAATGATATGCAAGATAGCAATGATTCAGTTACCACCTTCCTAGTTAAGCCTATGTGAGATTTGCATGAGCATCCATTTACTTTACTTTTAGAAATTGGATTGTGAGTTAACAAGTGTAGCTATATGATTCTAAACCAGTACCTAGCCTGCAAAATAGATCAAAGAGTTTTCCTGCAAAAAAGTGTTAAGTGTTAGTGAAAACCACAAGAAAACCCTAAAAATCCCTGCCTAAATCAGATGTGCAGCTTTTGAGCTTGAATGCGCAGAAACAGAGCTCAGAAGCACAAAAGTACAAATGCGTTGAGACAGAGGTCAAAAGCACAGGAATACAGAGTATATGCGCTGAACTAGCATATGTGCCGTTTCAGAAGGTATATGCACCGGAACAGAGTCTGTATGCACCAAAAGATTGTATGCACCAGAATAGACTGCGTATACAATAAATTCTAAAGAACTAACCCCACCTAATTTTTCATAAGCTTTCCAAAAATATAAATTTTAAAAAAATTCAAAATTTGTGGCTTGTAGAGCTAATTAATGAAAAAAAAGAAATTTAAATAGCTTGTGTAGAACTTTGAAATCTTACCTAGAACCTTACCTACCAAATACCTCAAAACCAAAAAAAAATCAGGTCCAAATTCACAATGGTTTGAATGTTATGGTGGAAACAAAAATCTTGGCCCAAATCATAGCTCTAATACCACTTGTTATGATATTTCTTGGAAATAATTATAAAAATCAATAAAATAGAAGACCACTTCGAGGGGGTTACCTCCAATAATTAGAAAATAATATTTGAATCCAATATTAGATGATATGATAGTTTGGGAGAGTCTCTCTCTCCTTATTTATATGCATAACTATGTAGGGACACACCCCTTCATCCTAACTAAGTTATCTTAAGGAATAACTAAGACTAATAAATGAATCTAATAAGGTTAAGCATGCCACAAGTGCTTAACTTATTATAATTAGGAATATATCATATTAGGATCATAATAGGCTCATATAGAGAGGGCTCTTGAAATGTTGGAAGTATTGAGAGTGAGAATAGATGCTCTTGAGGAGAAGAATATTGGAATGAGTGAGTAAAGAAGAAAAGGAGACGAGAAATGCTAAATCCCATGATTTATTTAATATTGTTTTGTTTGTAGGTAGTGAACAAGATGAAGCACATTTGGGAGTAGAAATGGTAGATTATGAGGGCCCTATATATGACAAAGAGGTAGAGCAAGGTGAAAAGAGTCTCCAACAAGAAGAGGAGATAGAAAAAATAAATGTTATTGGAGGGAGATTTGTCAAATGAACCCAAGGAGATGAGAGAAGATGTGTAGCCCATAGAAGAGGAGAAAGAGGTTGCAACAAAGGTTGGTGAAGGGGAGGGGAAGAAAATGCAAGTTTTTGTAGTAGAAGAAGATTTATTGTTAGAAAAGGAGAAGAATGAAGGAGTAAAAGTTGTATGTTCTTTAAAGGACATAGAGATTTGGTGAAAGTGGAGTAGCAGAGTGCACAAGAAGAAGAGAATGAGGAAGTGTACCTTGGAATGGTACAAGTAGAAGTTATGGAGATGGAGCCTAAGATGTTTGTAGAGGAGATGAGTGTATAGATTCTTGTACACGAGAGTGTAGATGAGGAGGCTATTGTACGAGGAACACTACAAGATGGGTTTGGAAGTCCAACAATAGATTGGAGCAAGGATGAAGAACAAGAAGACATTTGGTGGAGGAGGATGGACAACAATAGGTCAAATACCACAAGAGAGGATGAGGAGTGGAGAAACATTTGGTGGATGTGGACATGGTAGTGGTGGATTAAATTCCAAAAGAAAAAAGGAGAAGAAGAGAAGATTTCAGAGGAGAAGGTTAGGATATGGTGGATAAAGGTGCAAAAGAGAAAAGAAAGTTAATGGCCAAACTTGGTAGATGAGAATGGGATTTGTCCTAGCAAAGTGCTAGAAGAGACAACGGAAGAAGTCTTTTGATGTACCTATAACAATAATAGAGCATGATATAGATTGTGTGCTTTCAAGAAGGATGGTTCTACCACTTAGTCTGGTTTGTGAGCCTCATTCTCACAAACTTTCTTAATTGGCGTGTATGATGCAAGAGAATATAGGTCTACAGGTGATCCTATGTCACCCAAAATATAATAATGGTGGTTGAGAGAATTTTGGTTTTGGTGTGTGGATTTTGGAATAAATGGCATGTTTGGGGCAAGTGAAAGGTTAGAGGATTATTCTAGGTGAGTTCCTAGTTGTTGTACAACTACCTTCAACAGTGTGAGTTCCTAGTTGTTGTTTAGTTGCCATGCAACTACTTTCTAGTTGTTGTGTGAGTTCCCAATTGTTGCACAACTACTTGTTAGTTGTTGTGAAACGATTCCCAATTGTTGTTCAACTACTTTATAGTTGCTGTATGAGTTCTCAATTGCTACACAACTACCTTTTAGTTATTATACAAGTTTCTAGTTGTGGCACAACTATTTTCTAGTGATTATGTGAGTTCCTAGTTGCTAGGCAATTTGGGTAGAATGTTACATGTTGGTGATCTTGTTTCTTGGTAGCAGTTTGTCTATTCCTATAATACTTTGCATTCGATTGTAACATGTATTTCATTTCTTAGAGATAGAATCATCTTTCTTGGGTGATTGTTCATTATCCTTATGAGGCAGATGTATATTCCTCATGGCAAGTAATGCTTTGTTGACAACCAATTGCACAGGCCTGATGATTTCATGTTCTTTTCTTCGTAGTTGTTTCTTATTTTCCTCCATGTGGGTATGTTGCTTGTGTTTGGTAGGAGCTATCCTTTGGCAGTTCTGGTTCTCCTATTTGTTGGCAATCATCTATCTTCTTGGAAAACATATTCATTTCATTTCTTTTTGGAGCTTGCAGTTATAGTTCTTGGTTGTGAAAATGCTATCCCTTCTTGGTTTCATTAGTAGTTACTATTACAACTTTGTGGATAAATAAAATGCTTGATAGTTCCTGTATAAAGTAGTAGATGAAGATATGAGAAGTTTACTCACTTAAAGAAAAAGAGAGATGGCTTGATTGGAGGAGAGTCGATAGAGAAAGAGGTAGAGCTAAGGCAAGTAGTCACATAATTTTTTCTAAGACGAGAGGGAACAACAAAGAATTAAATTAGTTCTAGAGTGTACTATTGAATTGCATTAATTTGTAAGGAGTTATAGTTGGCTAGGTATGTGAGATTAAGCATGTGTGTGTAGGAGTAAAGTTTTCTATTAGCCTATTGTAGCCTATTATAGGTATATTCAATACATTAATGCATTTGTATGTTGTTTGTTTCTAGTGCGCATACGTGTATGTTGTTTTGGTTTGTGGGTTGCTAAGTTAGGTCATACTTCATTAGACCCCATTGCCTAGACTACATCACCCTTCAATATACTTCATCAACATTCTCAATCCATCATATTTTTGCCTAACACAATTGCTTTCTTACATAACTGGCTAGTGTATTTTTGTACACTTTGTCCTTGTCTTCGCTAATAAAAATGCCAATTGATAGACCTTTCCTCTTAGAGCATATGGGATAAAACTATTTTTTAAGAAAATATTTATATCTTCCCATTTTAAAAGTGGTGGAACTCTACACAATTGTAAAGAAGAGGCATAAATTTCATACCAATAAGATTGTGTTTGGCTAGTTCCAACCTTAAGAAAGCAATTTTCTAAGTTGCACTCAAGCGTTGCAATTCAAAATAGACATCCAATTGAGCTATCTATTAGTCCAATTCCTCTACTCTAACTTTCCCATCGAATGGTTAGATGTTAATTTTCAATTTGCCTTTAAGGGAGAGGTATTCTCACTAGAAGTAGGTTGTTGTAATTCATTTTTAGTTTTTTTTCCTTTGAATCCTTCTTCATTCTACTCTTTTTGCTCTTTTTCTCTTGAGTCAATCCCAATTTCTCAAATAATGAATGCATGATGTGCTTTGAACTATCTATTTTACCTACATAGAGGCAAATTAGAGAAACATACTCTTCTAACCTATGAAATCTTGCCTCAACCTCATCCATTTCACCTCCCATATTTAAAGGAGGATGATAGTTGAAATATTCCCGACACTAATCAATGAGGAGAGAAATGTATGCAAAATATGATCTAGCAATTACAAAAGAAAATATACACACAAAAACAATACCACAATGACATAGTGTTATCCTAGAAAAATCTATATAAGAAAAAATACAACCTCCAAATCTTGAACCAATGTATTCACAATACCAATTCGGTTACAAATATTAACATGCTCAAGCCTTCATAAGAGAACAACCAACACAGGTCTAGAGAAATTTTGACAACATAACCCCTACAAAAAATGCATCATACTACATTTCCATCCTTGGAACCAATATATAGAAGATACAAAATAGGAAATCACAAACGGTAAACCATAAACCATGGGAGAATACCACTTCCAAAAATGGTGACCAAATCCCCATGAGGAATTCCAATACCCAACTCCCATGATAAGTCAACATACTAATATTAGAAGATTCTCTTACACTATCATAATCCAACACAACCAACTCACCAAATTGGGTGCTCTATTTTGGCTCCATTGCCCCCATTAAAAGATGCTTTATGACATATCATAACATGCACATCATCTTGTTGGTCAAGATTCTCATAGAAGTCCCCTATAATCATGCTCTTACACATCATAGAATTTGTCATAAGTAACTCCCATCTTACAATGTCATAAGATGCTCTTACACACATTACAAAATATTGACATGTGGTCAAGAATGCCACCTCAAATTGGAACGCCCTCTTTCCCATGTGAACAAAAAATAAAAAATAAATACAAGTAATTAATAAATACTAAACATTGGGATGCAAGGTTGAGACACCTTTCCTAACATTTTCCCACTTGTCAAATACCTTACAAAAGAGTAAAGGGGAACTCAAACACTAAAATCTAAAATCTAACTACTAGGGGCCATGGGGCCCATAGACTCACTACACCACCTAAACTTATCTATGCTCATATGCTTCATCAACATATCTAAAACATCCACCAAAGTGTCAACCTTTTCAAGTATCACCCTCCAGTCCTCCACCATGTCATGAACAACATGATACTGAACATCTATATGCTTCGTCCATGTGTGAAAAGTTAGGTTCTTTACCAAGCTTATGACACTTTGACTATCTCATCTAATCTAAATTGCTCCCTGACTTGGCCTAACATTTGAACACAATCTCTAAAGCCATATTGCATCATAGGCATGAGTGGTCACCATACATACTTTGTTGGCAAGAGACACTATATGGATTCATGGTTGTTGTCATTGATGGCAACAAAGGTCATCCCACATATCCGCAAGTCATGATGTGTCTCTACCGGAAGTCAGAATAAAGAATGTTGTGGTCCGGTGAACAAGAACAGAGCATGTGGCAAGGTCCGACAGATTGGTCCGGATCTCTCAGAGGAAGTGTCTTGGTGCAGTGCGGATTTGGGGAAGTCAAGAGGACTACCTTGAGTGGTATATTCCAAGGATTTAGCCTCCGGTGATGGACAAGGAAAAAGATATGAATAGTTGAGTACCGGATTCCTGAGAGACAGTGAAAACAGAGGAAGAACTGACTGACAGAGTATCAGACTACTTTCCGGATGTGTTACTGTTGATGATAGAGGTTGTGAAGGCATGAATCATGTTTGGCCGACATGATTAATGATATCTACAAGTATATGCTTGATCCGCATTGCTTGGTGAGGAAGGATTCAGCCGACAGAACAAGAGTTTGTAAGAAACTAGACTGTTCCGGATGCCGACTAGAAAGGTGATGAAATTACTTGTGCGGATATATATAGAGGATGGATTTAGTTGTGAAGTGTGTGATGGTGAAAAGATATATGCGAATAAGTCCAGAACAGAGCAGAGGTAGCAAAAAGGATCCGGTATGTGAAAGATAGCAGAATAAAGAACAGAGGAAACATGAAGTGCAGCAGATCAGTGTACTGAGCCTAACCGGAACTGAACTCCAGCATATGCAGATGCTTCCAATCAGTTCAAGACTGTGATTCTTATCACTTTGTAGACAGTGTGTCTTCTTGTAGGCAGTGGGCCTCTTGTGAGCAGTGTGCTCGGGTAGTGAGCCCTAATTGGCAAGTGCCATTTTTTGTAATCTCCTATTCTTCTAACAGAGAATAATTTTGGGTTAATCACCCCGTGGTTTTCTCCCTTAACAGGGTTTCCACGTCAAAAATACTGTGTTATGTGTTTCTTATTTCATGTTAATGTTTTAGTGTTTGATTCAATGCTGCATCAATTAATAAGAAAGTTCAATAAGGGAAATAATTAGGATAACTGATTCACCCCCCCCCTCTCAGTTATCAACAATTGGTATCAGAGCTAAGTTCCTCCTAATAGAGCCTAACAGCTTGAGGAAGATCTGGGATTTCAAATGGATGCATATGGTTTAAGGGAGCAACTCAAGACTGCTCTTGAGGATCTTGAACAGTCAAATTCTGAAGTCAGTGAATTAAAGGAAAGACTCAAACAGGCTGATGAATTCATGAGAGAATTAAAAGACAAATTAAGTCTCTCTATGAAAAAGAGAAAGGAGCTGCTCCAACAGTTGGCAAGACAAAGTGAAGAAAGCAATACAAATGAAGAATTGACTGAGCAAACCAAGTTATGTGAAAAGTTATCAAAAGAAGTCATTATGTTAAGACATGAAATGGAATCAGGAACTATAAAGTTTACTCAAGAGATTGAAGAAAAAAGAAAGGCTAAAGATAATCTAAGACAATCTCTTAAAGAAAAATTAGAAGAATGCCATCAGATGGACAGGATTATCAGACATCTTGAATCTGATCTTGAAGATGCCAAAGATAATGAAGAAAAACTTGAGGATCAAATTGCCTCTCTCAAAAGAGACCTTCAAACAGCAAATGAATATAAAGAGAAATTCAAGATAAGTTCTGCTCAACTTGAAGTTCTTCTTGGAAGTCAAAAGAGGACAGATGACAAGTATGGTTTGGGATATGAGAAAGGAGAAAGCTCCGGATCCGGTCAGAAGAATCTTGGATCAGAAAATCCAAGAAGCAGGCCTAGAAGACCTCCGGTAAGACAGCCAAATGCTCAAAGATATCCATCCTTCAATGGATACTGCCACAGCTGCAACCACTTTGGTCACAAAGCTAATCAGTGCAGAATGAGAATGAATCAGATTAATTCATCCTTCTCCGGACAGTGCTTCAACTGCAAAAGGTATGGACATAAATCCCATGAATGTAGAATTATGCAAGTAAACAAATCATTCAAAGGTAGATGCTTTACATGCAATAAAGTAGGTCATATGGCAAATCAATGCAGATCAAGAGGATATCAGTCAAATATGCAAAGAAATGTTATTTGCCAAATCTGCAATAGGTCCGGTCATAATGCTAAAGTCTGCAGAAACAAGAATCAGGACAAAAGAGGTCCGGTGTATAATCAGAATCAAGACAAGGGTAAACAAAAGATGAATGCGGATGAAGTTAGGAATCAGATGAGCAAGATTTGGGTGAAGAAAAGTTCAGAGAATGTAGAGGTTGGATCCGCACCAGACTCTGGTGCTGATATTTCTTCCGGAAATTAAAAAGTGAGCTCAGGCTCAGGGGGAGACTCAAAGAAAATCCTGTTCCCCCAGCCAAACAAGTGGTGCCGGATGTGGCACAAGATGCGGATTAAAGGGTTTGCAGATATGAGTCTTGAGATGCTTCAGTCAAGATTTCAGAGGTCCGCATGGAGTTATGAAGAAGCTGTGATCGATCAAATAAGACCTGTTCAGGGAGATGCTCCGGTATGACAAAGGATTACAAAAAGGTCCGGAGAGATCCGGAAGTGCACTATCTTGTTTTGCGGTTTGGACAGAATGCTTGGGATGTTCTTGTAATATGTTACCTCGATTTATTCATGATTGAAAGATCCGGATGATATTCACAGATCAGGACTAATCCGGGATACTCCAAGCTATCCAGACAAGGCAAACCGGATTAATGTAGGTGAAGCATTTATTGCAGACAGATATTAGGGTTCGCGGAGCAATATAAGGGATTTCTCAAAAGTCATTTGCTCATTCTGCACTCAAGAAGAAGCGAATAGTGGAGCTCTGCAACAAGATTCATCAAGCACACCAAGGATCTCCTGCCGAAGTCATTGCATAAAGAAATCAATCCAATCACTCCGTGCAAGTCGAAGGCGCATAAGGTATTCTCCGTTTTTCATTACCTCACTGCAAATCTTTGAAGAATGGCTACTCCAAACATAGTTAAGATCTCTGATAGACCTCGCCCCTCATTCAAGAAACATCCTTACAAATCATTGGAGGTAGATCCACTAGGAGCCTTCTCTAGTGTTCCTCATGGTGTATTGCATACGGAAGATATTAGGGTTTACATCCATGCGAATCTTGAAGACTTTGGAGAATCAAAACTGATGGACATCTATCACAAACAATTGATAGATGACTCCTTTGAGATCAAACCTCAGTATAAAGCCATCCAGGACAAACACTTTGCACAGTGCATTCATTTCCCCTGTTTTGAAGAAGATGAATGGGTCCGGTATGTACTAAGTAGAGTACATGACAACTTCCTGTGGTTGAACAAGCCCTTCAAGATCACCAAGGACACAATTAGGGCTGTAACCGGTCTGCACTCATCCGGTGGATTACCTGTTCTCAAATCTGTCAAAAATCAGACAGTCAGTGATGCAACCGGATCCAAGTTTGACAAGAGAGCTATGACAGTTGATGATATCATTGAACCGGATGTCAAATTTGCAGCTATAATAATTGGTTACAAAATCTATCACTCCAGTAGGGAAAATTCAGTACCGGGAACTGCAATCTACACAGCCTATCAGATGTTAAAGGAGAATGCAGACTATGATTTGTGCGAGCTTCTAGTAAACCAACTCTTTGAAAATCTGCAGAAGATTAAGAAGGACAAGAAAAACTCCTTCAAATATGGCAATCTGATCTTGTGTCTCTTCTTTTACTACATGAATGAGCTTCCCGGATCCAGTGGATGGATATGGCAGAATGACAGACCGGTTGCCATTCAAATCAGAGACTATTTGCATGGACTTGGGGATGCAAAAGCAAGAAATACAGCTCTATGGGGTTACTTCAAGAACTTCCAAAGCATGATGCATGCAAGGGAAAGAATACCCCAATCCCTTGTTGAAAAATACAAAGACACAGTATGCTTCATGGTAGAAACAGATTAGTGTCTGATGGAGGCAGTGGAGCCAAGGACTGTCTGGATCATGCCTATGGGGTATGAAGTGGATGAACAGATAGTAGAGCTGCATGTTCAACACATGCTAAGCCAGCCCAAAGATCCAAAGGCAGAAAGGTTCGGAACCTTTGAGGAACTGAGTGTAAAGTTACATGTAGAACTCAGGGAACCGGAGATAAAGAGGAAGGTAAGAAAAGAAGTTGAGCATATTGCTCAAGGCCTAGGCATCTCAAAAGAGGCACTTGATGCCAGCCGGGAAAAGAGGAGGAAGGCTGAGGAAGAAGAGAAAAGTAAAGAAAGTGTTCCGGTTGAAACTCCCACCCGGACCAGATCATCAAAAAGATCTGCACCTCCCTCAACCAAAAGTTCAAAACCGGAAGTCCAGGCATCCGGTAAGAGATCCAAGACAAAAGCCACAAGGGCTTATGGAAGCCAAAAGGATGAAGAGGAAACAGAGTCAGATGAGGGAGTAAAAGAAATAAAATAGAAGAAGAAAGGATCCGGTAAACCCTTCACAGGCCAAGACAAGGATGAAATGGCGGAGGTATCTGTTGAAAAGCCCACTCTGTCTCTAGAAATGTAATCAAGTCGGTCACGGTGGATGGAAACCTTCAACCAATGACTGAATCTTATGATGACTTCAGTGAGGCTGACCAAAAGACTCTTCAGGAAGCCACAGTCAAATATCTGAACATATACAATAAGGCTTTCATTGAGATCATATCTCTTATTCCTAAAAGCCTAGAAAAGGAATTAGAAGTAAGAAAGAACAATGCTCATGCAAAAGATCTTGAGATCCGGGAGCAGATAGCTATTCAGCTATATCCTCAAATTGATCCCAAGACAATGAACATAATCTTCAAGGACTGCAAAGATGAGTTCAGAAGTAAAGCCAGGATGAATCAACTCATGCTTGGTGAGACTGACAAAGTGGCCCAAGAAACAGAAGAGATCCTCCGGAAGGCCTTCAAAAGGTTCAATCTTCCTGTTGTAGAGGACTTAGGTACAGAAACAGCTGAGGACTTGGAACCCTCTGCTCCAGAAGAAGTGGGCCCTGAACATACAAGCATCTCTCCTCCGGTTTCCCCTACAGTCTTCGGATCCAAAGAAGAAGAGCAATTAAAGGAGAAGGAAGCAGTGGTGAAAGACAAAGAGGTTGATAGTTCCAAGACTGCAGAAGAAAAGAAACATTTGTCTCCGGCAAGAGACACTGCACAAACTGTTCAACAATTTTTGAGCAAAGAAACTTTAGAGATTGATGAACCGGAGCTTCTAAAAGGCCCATTCGACTTTGACTCTCTCTCTCCGGTACAAACAATGAAGATAGCTTCATTTGCAAATGCCAAGGCAAATGAAAAACTCCTGAAGTCTCATATGGAAGACTGTGAGTTGATAGAGGCTGCTTCCGGAGTACTTGTAAAGATTATGCCATCAATCCAGATAGATCCGACAGCCTCCTCTTCCGGTAATCTAAAAACCTTAGTCAACAGTGTTGATACACATTTTGATTCTCTAGAAAAATCAGCTGAAGAAAAGGTCCGGAAGGAATTTTTGGATAAGAGATTTTCAGAAGTATTAGAATTAATCTCTAAAGATAGAAAGATTGTGAGTATTGGAATAAAGAGCTTAGAGAATGCTCTTAAGGATGGCGGTGACATCTACAAATTTTGTATATCCTGGTCAAAGGCAACAGCAGCAATTGATAAGAAAATAAAAGAGGAACAGGACAAGCTACAAAGCTTATCTCAAAGTTTTGATCCTCTCTCTTCCTCCATAATAAATCAAGAATGTCAGACTATTGCAGTCTTAAATGAAATAAAGAATCTTGAGAAGGAAAGGAAGAATATCACTAACCAGATGGGAGAACTTAGACGGATTATAATCCCTAAGTTGGAAACTATGCATGAGGCCATCAGTGATGCTCAGACCACCGCCCAAACAAAAGATCCGACAGATCTCAAGCGGGCAGAAGCTTTTGCATTTTTGTTGAGTGGTCACATTTCAATTTTGGATAGAATGAAGCAAAGTTGGGCTACAGAAATGATCCAATTGCAGACATCCTTTGCAGACATTCTTCAGTATATGTGAGTATGTAAATATGCGGCTATGTATAGAAATTTTTTGAAAATTTTGGTGTGCGGACCCTACCCTTTGCCATTGATGTCAAAGGGGGAGTGAGGAGCAGTGAAAAATGAGGAATCCAACTAAGGGGGAGTTCCGGAAATTGTATATAAAGACAGAGCATCAGCAAAGGGGGAGCATAGTGTAAACACTTAGTCATTTTTCACTAAGTGTTGCCATCAATGCCAAAGGGGGAGATTGTTGGCAAGAGACACTATATGGATTCATGGTTGTTGTCATTGATGGCAACAAAGGTCATCCCACATATCCACAAGTCATGATGTGTCTCTACCGGAAGTCAGAATAAAGAATGTTGTGGTCCGGTGAACAAGAACAGAGCATGTGGCAAGGTCCGACAGATTGGTCCGGATCTCTCAGAGGAAGTGTCTTGGTGCAGTTCGGATTTGGGGAAGTCAAGAGGACTACCTTGAGTGGTATATTCCAAGGATTTAGCCTCCGGTGATGGACAAGGAAAAAGATATGAATAGTTGAGTACCAGATTCCTGAGAGACAGTGAAAACAGAGGAAGAACTGACTGACAGAGTATCAGACTACTTTCCGGATGTGTTACTGTTGATGATAGAGGTTGTGAAGGCATGAATCATGTTTGGTCGACATGATTAATGATATCTACAAGTATATGCTTGATCCGCATTGCTTGGTGAGGAAGGATTCAGCCGACAGAACAAGAGTTTGTAAGAAACTAGACTGTTCCGGATGCCGACTAGAAAGGTGATGAAATTACTTGTGCGGATATATATAGAGGATGGATTTAGTTGTGAAGTGTGTGATGGTGAAAAGATATATGCGAATAAGTCCAGAACAGAGCAGAGGTAGCAAAAAGGATCCGGTATGTGAAAGATAGCAGAATAAAGAACAGAGGAAACATGAAGTGCAGCAGATCAGTGTACTGAGCCTAACCAGAACTGAACTCCAGCATATGCAGATGCTTCCAATCAGTTCAAGACTGTGATTCTTATCACTTTGTAGACAGTGTGTCTTCTTGTAGGCAGTGGGCCTCTTGTGAGCAGTGTGCTCGGGCAGTGAGCCCTAATTGGCAAGTGCCATTTTTTGTAATCTCCTATTCTTCTAACAGAGAATAATTTTGGGTTAATCACCCCGTGGTTTTCTCCCTTAACAGGGTTTCCACGTCAAAAATACTGTGTTATGTGTTTCTTATTTCATGTTAATGTTTTAGTGTTTGATTCAATGCTGCATCAATTAATAAGAAAGTTCAATAAGGGAAATAATTAGGATAACTGATTCACCCCTCCCCTCTCAGTTATCAACATACTTTGTCTATATTGTGGATAAAGTAACCATGGATCCTTGCTTGCTCATCCAACTAATTGCACCACCAAATAGGTTAAAAACATAACCACAAGTAGATCTTTTTCTATCCACATTTCTCTCCTAATCTAAGTCAACAAACCACTGGATCTCCAAGTGTTGCAAGTACTCACCAACTTTGCTACAAGTGTCACTAATCTTGCTTTGCTTTAAGTGACCCTCACTATGCTACAAGTGACCACCATGATGTTGCAAGTCACCCTCAATATATTGCAAGTGAACCTGGTAGAAAATAGAATACTCCAGTGTCATGCAAGTACCTAAAGTTTCTTTTCATTCTGGATCAGTGTTCTCTACCAAGATTAGCCATAAATTGGCACAAAATTCCCATTGCTTGGGCAATGTTTGGTCCAGTGCAAACCATAACATACAACAAACTATGAAATGCACTAGCATAAGGAAAAATAAACATATCCTCCATCTCTATAGGTGAAGATGAACACTTCTTAATTGATAACCTAGTCCCCATTGAAGTAGGAACACTCACTAGTTTATAGTCTACCATGATAAAATGTTGTAACACTAACTCAACATACTTACCTTGTCCCAACCAAAGCTTTCTATTAGCTCTATCTCTTTTGATCTCCACACCTAAGATGAAATTAGTAGCCCCCAAATTCTTCATATCTAATTGAAATGAGAGCTAAGACTTTAGATCCCCAATCATCCCCTTACCATTACCAAATATTAACATATCATCCACATACAAAGTGATAACAAGGAAATGATCACCATCCCACTTAAAATATACATAGTGATTTGATTTGGACGTTATAAATTCCAACTTCAAAAAAAAATCAAACATTTAGTACCACATTCTAGGAGACTATTTGAGACCATACAAAGATTTATTTAGTCTACGAACCAATGAATCCTTATGCTCAAGCTATGTTATGTAGATTTCTTCCTCTAGGTCACCATGCAAGAAAGTTGTCTTCACATCCATCTTCTCAATCTCAAGATCAAAAGCTACTATAATACATATAAGAACCAAATGGTTTTCAACGTAGCAACTAGAGGAAACATCTCACTATAATCATTCCATCAACCTATGAATATCCTTTCACAATCAGTCTTGCCTTGTACTTTTTAACACTACCATCTGAATCAAATTTCTTATTGAAGACCCATTTACAACCAACAAGCTTCCTCTCCTTCAGCAACTGAATGATGTCCCAAATGTCACTCTTTTTCAAAGAAACCATCTTATCGTCCATGACCAACTTTTAGGATTCACTATCATCCATCTCCATTGCCTCAATAATAGTTTAAGGCTCATCAATGTTAGTACTCAAGGCACAAATACATATAAAATAAGTGGGCTATACCTCTCTAGTTACCTCCTCTAGCAAGTGGACCTTCTTAAAATTTGAGGTGGAGGTTCTTCCTCCTCTAAACTCTTTGATCTCTCTATACTATCCTCTTCATCAGGTCCATCTCAAACCTCTGGTTCAACATCAGGTGCAATTGTCTCAATCTTTTGTTATAATTGCACTGTATAATTCACACTCTCTTTTGGTTGCTCAATTGAAGGAGAAGACCTAATCTCCCTAAAGATCACATTCTACAACATGCCTTCCTAGTCATAGAATCCCAAAGCTTGTACCCTTTCACACAGTTTTCATAGCCATTGAATATACACTTCACTATCTTATAATCCAACTGTGATTGCTTCTCCTTAGGCACATGATCACATGTCTCACAACTGAAAAATCAATGATGCCAAAGTCAGCATTTTTCTTGTCCAAACCTCTATAGGGGTTTATCCACAAGTGTTGATGTAGGAGACCTATTAATTAGGTAACTTATAGTACTAACAACCTCTATCCAAAATTTTTGTTCTAAATTGGCCCTAGCAAGCATACTCCTATCCCTCTCCATCAATGACATATTCATCCTCTCAATAACTCATTTTGCTAAGGGGTGTATGGTGTTGTCTTATGCCACACAATACCGTTCCCTATGTAGAATCTATCAAACTCAACTGAAAAATATTTTCTACTATTATTTTTTCTTAACACCTTGATATTTTTGCTTGTTTGGTTCTTCACAAGAGCCTCAAACTCCTTGAATTGACTAAAGACTCTGTATTTATACTTGAGAAAGTAGACCCAAGTCCTCTTGGAGAAATCATCAATTAAAGAAACATAATACAACAATTTTGGCAATGAAGGCACATCTATAGGACCAAACACATCACTATGAATAAGATCCAAAATTGCACGAGACTTATGTGAGATCGAGTAAAATTGAACACAATTTTGTTTACCACAAATATATTATTCACAAAACTCAAATTCAAGAGAACAATCAACCAACCCCTCTATAGGATTTCTACCTTTCAAGGTCCTAAGATCCTTCTCACCTAAGTGGCCCATGCACTCATGCCACAACATAGTCTTCTTAGTTGATAGTGTAGACACCCAAATTTGTCCCAACTTTGTCCATGTCTTGCAACACCTTGATAAAAACATTATTAAGACATCATGTAACATTTTGTCCTAAATCCCACTCTTAATCCCATTTATCTATTATCCAATTAATTAAATAAATTTTATTTATTTAATTAAAATCCCATTCAATCCCATCCTTATCCTACTTAGCTAATTAATTAAATAAACTTTATTTATTTAATTAATTTCCACATCATATCCCAATCATAGCCTAAGCTGACTTTCCAATTAATCAAATAAATTTTATTTATTTAATTAATATCCAACTCATATCCCAACTAATTCAAATATTTTATTTGAATTAAGTTCTCATCATAAGCCGACTTTCCAATTAATTAAATAAATTTTATTTATTTAATTAATTTATCTTATCATTAAGCCGACACGTGTGCCTCTTTCATTTAAAAAAGATAAGTGGTACTACAGCCTTTTATTTAATATCTTTCATATGTAGTACTTTTTATGTACACAAGCACACATGAGCCCTATTCTCCTTGACACTTGTCAAATGACTACAACTCCCTTGAAGAGTGGGATAACCTAATCAATCCTAGCCATCCACATCAATCAATTAGCTTTTAATCTCAACCATTCATTTGAACCAAGCCTTTCCTATAAATCAAACCCCTCATAAGCCATTAGAATGCATTGAGCTTCAAGTAACATTATTCTGCCAAATTTTCTAAAATGCATTGAGCTTCAAGTACCATTATTCTGTCAAAATATCATTAGAGCCTTTGCATCCTTCATCTATCATTCATTCTATCATCTTCATCTTAATGTTATGCTGCAGAAATGAGCACCCAACATTCTTCCAACAATAATCCTTCAAAATCTTGCATGCTCATGCGAGGTGGAGAAGAGCAATGGAGATAAATCAAGCATAGCGTGGAGATCGGTTTGCATTTACTTTTATTATTTTGATTTTCATGTTGTCTTGTACTTCATTGTGCATTGCTAGGGTTTTTATCATCGCTGATTATTCATTTGCCCTGATTTGCAATTTTACCCTAACATACATTTGGCACGCCCGGTGGGACTCACTTCGCTTGATCTTTTTTTGCAGGTTTTTGTAGTAAAAGTTTGCATTCATATAACCCCCATTGTTGAGTTTTGCAGGTTTAATTAACTTTTTGTTGCAGATCTGCTACTTTTTGGACAAAACCCTAGGTTTTAAAGATTTCATCATATCTTCCAAACGGCTGTGAATTTTTCTACAAGATTTTAGCAGAAGTTTGTCCATGATATAAGGAAGCTACAGCAGAAAAATTTCGCGTTCATCACGATTTTTGCGGGATTTATCATGTTTTTATGTTTTTTCATAAAATCGCAATTCTGGGCGCAAATCAGTGAATTTTTCAAAAAAATTTATATTTTTGGAAAGCTCTTGAAATTCTAATGGGGGTCTATGTTTTACAGATTTAATTTGGAGGTCATTTACTATGCGAAAATATCAGATCTTTGCCGACTGTACCATTTTCATAAATCCACATTTCTGGGCGCAAATTAGGGAATTTTTCTGATTTCTTTACATTTTCGGAAAGCTCTCTGAAAATTAATGGGGGTCTCTTCTTTGATTTTTTAATTTTCGAACAAAAAAATCTATCGAAATAATCAAATCTAATTCGGCTATGTATCTAAAATTACAATTTTCCTTGCCTGATGAGCCTATTTTTTATGTCTGCATTATATATCATTTTTTTTTATGTTGTAGGTGATCATAAGGAGCTGGAGCAACATTGACATCAACATCTACAACAATTTGGATAGCGAATAACCAGGTGCAATCATTTCATTTCTCATCTTCTAATCATTGTTTGCAAACACATTTGGATTTTAGGCATAAAATGAACAATTGTTTGCTATCACACCATTGAAAAATTGGGCTAAAATAAACCATTGTCCTTTATCACATTTGGATTTGGGCTTTAAAACAAACAAGTGCTTGCACTGTCTTCCACACATAGAATTTCTAAGGTTAATGAACCCCATGCGAGTGTGACCAAGTAAATGTGTATGCTCTCTCCTCGCGTCCCAACACGAACTTGGGGATCAAAAACATTTACTTGTGTTGCTTTTGTTAAGCCTTAGAGAGGCCTGCCTTGGTATCCACCCCAAGGGAACGACCTCAAGCGGTACTTTCATCCGGTCCGCTATAAAAATTAGAGGATAAGGCGAAAGCTAAGTCTAACCGGTATTAGCGCTCACCATACAGTGCTAACTTGAAAGGAGGTGTACCTTTGTGTATATTAAAACTCCTAGTAGGGTTAGTTAAAGTCTTAAGTGGCTTGCTGGATGCTCGTGGGGTGCCGGTCCCCCGGATTTTCATTAGAACCTCCTTGTGATAGTGGCCTTGCCTTAACTAGGACTTGTTGAAGTGTCTTCACGTGCTTGCTTAACCATCATCACATTCTTCCAAACTAATAACTTGCTTATGTGTCTTGCGTGAGTGATTCATGTGTGTATATGCATAATCATTTGTTTGAACATTGCCAAATCAAGCTATAAACACCAAACACATAAACAAATCAATCTAAACATTCATCCTAGTCAACACACATCATCCAAACATTCCACATCATCATCCAAATCCCTAAACAAGCACTTGCTAAAAGGACTTAAGACAAACACTTGGTGACAACATGTCTACACTAGAGGACCTAGAAATCAAATTCCAAAGATTCCTCCAAAATCTTTATCAAGGATCACAACCCCTAAACCAAGACGCCATTGAAATATTACAATTCTTCATCCAAAAAGCTCAACCCCACGTAAGCCAATCACCTCAACTACAACACTCCATAGCCCAAGTCCAACACCTTTTAGCCACCAGTCAAGCCCAACAAGTACATCAATCCTTAGCCATTCACTATCAACCTAATCCACCTCATAGCCACATGTCATATCCATCCACCTCCTATCAACTTAATCCACCTATCCACCAAGTCAATGCCACATCAACCTATGAATATCCACCTCAATCTTATTCAATCCCTCATGCTGACATTCCAATGCACTACCAAGCCCATCCACAAAGCAATCAAGTGATATTACAAGAACAACATCCAAGTCCCAATGGTCCCTTGTACATAAATCAAGTAAGTCCAAATACACCTTTTCAACAAGACCACCAAACACCATTGATAGACCTAAGTCCACCTTTGCAACAAGAAGCACATGCAAGTCTAAGTGGTCCTTTGTACATAAATCAAACAAGCCCAAGTTATCCTATGCAAGATCCAATAACCTTTGATAAGGGAGATACCAATCTAGAGTGGCCTTCATCATCTAATCACGTGCCAACACATGAGCCAACAAGTCCTATCCCAACACCACCATGTGATCCTATTCCTAGTCCATTGATCCCCTCCAAACCACCAAGCCCTTCATTACCTTCATCACCATGTCATTCTAATCCTTCACCTAAGAATGCAGCTGAGAGAGTTTTACAAAGGATGCTTGAAGCAAAACTCATTGAACTTCCTGAAGTCAAACCATGTGAAGAAAGTCCATATGATGAACATGATTATTGTGCATACCATAGGACCAAAGGCCATAATACAAATCAATGCCCAATATTTCTCTCAATTATTTACAAGGTGTACCCACCTATAATGGGAAATCGTGCCACATCACCCCCATCTAGTCCAAATCCTAATCCACCCAATCCAATTAGCCCTCAACCTAATCCTAATCATAAGCCTACAACACCATCTACTATTATCATCCATCCATTATATTGCCCATCCACACATACACTTGCGAAGGATGTGATCCATTGGCTACTAGCAAGGAATAAACTATCTCCATGTCAAACACCCATTCATGAGCCTACCAAAGAACTTCCAAAGGTTATAATCCCATCATGTGGTTCACATATCCTTGAGCCTATCCAAGAGCCTTCCATTAACATACCTAGCCCTTCAAGCCCATCATGTGACCTACAAGACATCAAGCCTATTCAAGAGTCTCTTATTGTGAATCCAAGTCAAGAGTCATCATGTTCTCATGTTGTTGACCAAGAGCCTTCCAATTCCATTCAAGCAACCCAAGAGGTATGTCAAAGGTTTAATCCTAAGCATGTGGAAACATTAAGCCCTAGTCCAACTCAATATCAAATGCCTTCCATCCAACGCATCCATAACATGTACCTTCTCTATGATCAAGATGATACCTATGAAGAAGCTATCCATGAGCACCTTGATCCTATCCATAATCCTATATCCATCCATGAGCAAGATATCCACATTGCTCCTAGTCATCCTCCATCTAGCCCTATCCATCATGAGCAAACATCCACTTGTTATGATGAGACACTTGTCCCCCAAGTAAGCATAAAAGATCAAACAAATAACTTGGGTCTTAGTGAATGCACTGCTAATGATCCTCCCTCCACATCTACCATCGATCCCATTTCAAGTCCACCATCATGTCCTAGTGGTCTTACCACCTTCCTCCATGAATGTTCTTCCTTAGGACAACAACAACCTTTATCCACTTCATCTTCTCCATCCAATAATGAACTCAAGTCTAGTGTTCAAACCACACCAAGCCCTATAGTCAATCGCATACTCCAAAACATGAACTACCAAGGTAAAGGCCTAGGCCTTTATAAACAAGGTATTTTGGAGCCAAACCATGTCAAGATTCCTTCTTGCTCATATGGCCTTGAATACACACCCCAAGGTAAACAAGGCCAAGATGTTGGTAATCCTTTCATGCATCCTAAACCTACCACTTTCCATCACACCCCCCATCATATACCCAAAACATATGTAGCCATTCCATCTCCATCATCCTATAAATGTCAAAAGCATGTGACCATACACCTTCCACCATCCACTTTGCCTCCACTTTTACCAACTCCAAATATACCTCCATCCACCTTGCCACCGCTGCTTCCAACACCTAACATACCTATTGTTCATAAGTATCCTTGCATCCCTAATCATGGCCAACAAAAGCACACATCGTTTAAGCATAAAGCTTCCAATCATTCCATCCACTCCATCCATCCCATTGGATTCCAAAATAAACATTTGGATGCCTTTATCTATAAAGCCAAAAATCCAACTAAAACTCCTAAGGACCCTCATGCCTTAGGGAATCAATGTGAAAAGCCTCTAAATCATCCATATTCTAAGCAAAGTACATTCACAAAGCTATCCAAGCCCATACATCCAAAAGCAAAGCCTAAAAGCAAAATGGTTTGGGTTCCTAAACAAATAGCTAGAAAGTCAAATGAGGCATCCTCATCCACATCTCAAGAATCCCAATCACCTATCTCCATCCAAAAGCCTACTTCCATTCAAAACTTCCATTCCCTTCCAAAATCCCACAAGCAAAGCAAAATCACTAAAAATACTAAATCTATGTGGGTTCCTAAATCACTTCATCAACGATATCCTAAGCAAACATCCCCATTACTTCCTACACCACCATCTCATCAAAAGCATCAATGTTTATCACAGTGTGTGCAACCGTTGGTCATGGTTCCCTTCCACTCCGTAGCACCTCCACATAACTACATCTCCCCATCCTTCATCGATTATCCTACATATCTCCCCCATGCTAACCCTATGGTCCATGCTTTGGCATAAACTTTTCATCCATCTTCATTCCATAAGCCAATATAATCCACATCATCGGTGCTTGAGTACTGGAAACTTCCTTCGTATTCCAGACTGCCTACATACCCTGTATCCACGGGATCAAAGCACATTTACGATGAAGATGAGACATGATGAATATGTAGTTCTGGGTTTTATTGATGATGTAAGTGATGAAAGATAGAAGAAGATGAGCTGAAAAATTGAAGAATGTTTAGAATGACAGATGACTGATGAAAGGGGCTATCGTCTTAGCCTGAATCAGAGTGCTTCCTTCGCATCTCAGATTGCCTACATACCCTGTATCCACGGGATCAAGGCGTCAACGATAGAGCTGGATGTAGTTCTTATTGATGTGGCTAATCGATTGGATGTTTGATCAAGCGATGTTTGTTGTGATTGTTGGATGAGTGTGGATGAATTGTGAAGGTATGAGTCCTGGTTGCAAGTCGTTAGGTCATAGTTGTCGGTGGACATGTGCCATGGCTGAAGTTGATAAGGTGTGCTGTGTTGAAAGCTGAGTTGGTTGATGTGTTATGAGCTAGAGATAACAGGATCCACGTCCAAATAAGACTCAACAAATGCCCCCAGTGTGGGATGAGGTTTATTATGCAGAAGCGACAATGCAGAAAAGATGTGGCCAAGATGCTAAGGTGCCAAAAGATATAGATATCACGACAATGTCTCACATATGATAACTAGCATTGGCAAAGGATGAAGAGGAAAGGCTATGTGTGAGATTGCAATAGGGCATATGAAAATAGCTTATACAAGATGCAGTGGGGAAAATGATCAAACGAACCAAACAAATGAGGGAAGCTGGTCACTACACATAGCGCCTGTTTGCCAGGTTTTCACTATGGTACTTATCCAAGGCGCCTGTTTACCAGGTTTTCACCAGAGGACGGATTATTTATCTTATGTTTGTTTTTTTTTTTTTTTGTTTTTTTTTTTTTGTTTTTTTTTTTTTTTGACATATTTTGATTTTTTTTTTTTTTTTTTTTTTTTTTTTGGGTGTTTTTGTGGGATAGCTGAGATTCATGGATAAAACTTCTTGAGATGAACGCTGTTGACGGGTTCATCCAAGGGAATGCCTTCAGGTGTTGACAAAGTGTATGCACCAGATCCATAAACTGCTGTGATAATGAAAGGACCAAGCCAATTTGGTTCAAACTTGCCCTGTTTCTCTCGATGTTGTTGATTCCTTTGGTTTTCTTTAAGGACAAGGTCGCCAACCTGAAATCTGCGTTCTCTGATCTTTTTGTTATAGCTGCGACGTAGCCGGTTTTGATAGACTTGAAGATGGTTCAATGCTGTAAGGCGGCGTTCATCTAAGAGCTCAAGATCATGGAGTCGGGAGACTCGATATTCTTCATCTGAAATAGTATGTTGCAAGGATATGCGCAAAGAGGGGATCTCAACCTCGATAGGCAAAATAGCTTCAGTGCCATAGACTAGAGCATAGGGTGTGGCGCCAGTAGGAGTTCTGACACTTGTTCTATATGCCCATAAAGCAGGATGCAGTTGTAGATGCCAATCTCGACCAGTTTCGTTAACAGTCTTTTTAAGGATCTTGATGATTGTCTTATTAGAGGCTTCAGCTTGACCATTGCTCTGAGGATAATAAGGCGTAGAGAACCTATGTTGAATATGAAACTTATTGCAAAGATCTCTAACCTCTTGGTTCTTGAAAGGCCGGCCATTATCTGTGACAATAGCTTGAGGAACTCCATAACGGCAGATGATGTAATGTAGGATGAATTTAGCTATTTGTTTACCTGTGATGTAGGTCATTGGTATGGCTTCTACCCACTTTGTGAAATACTCAGTGGCAGTGATAATAAACTTATGACCATTTGATGAAGTAGGATAGATTTTACCCACAAGATCAAGTCCCCATTGCGAAAAAGGCCATGGAGTGACAATAGGCTGAAGCTCATGTGCTGGTGCATGTATTAGATCTCCATGTTTCTGACATTGTAGACATCGCTTTGCAAATTGTTGGGCATCTTTTTCCATAGTTGGCCAATAGTATCCTGCTCGCAGAAGTTTCTTAACAAGGCCAGGGCCAGCGGAATGTGAACCGCAGACACCTTCATGTACTTCACGTAAGGCCGTTTTTGCTTCCTCAGAATCAAGACATCTAAGAAGGATACCATCAAGACTTCGGCGATAAAGGGTGTCTCCTAAGATAGTGTAACGAGAGGCTCGACGGATAAAAGTTTTACGTTGGGTGTTGGATAGTTGACGAGGCAAGGTGTGATTACGGAGATACTCGTATATATCTTTGTACCACAACGAGTTGGGACCAACAATCTCACATATAAGCTCAGACTGTGGAACTTCAAATGCGGGGATCAAAAGCTGTTCGACCAAGAATTCACATTTATGGGTGTTAGATGGCATGTCTAAAAGAGACCCAATCATAGCCATGGCATCAGCTGCTCTGTTTTGTAGTCTTGGAATTTGCTCAAAGGTAATGTCCTCGAAATATTGCTTGAAATCATCCACCATTAGTTTGTATGGAAGAAGCTTCTCGTCTTTTGTTTGATATTCATCTAAGACTTGTTTGATAACTAGCTGAGAATCACCAAAGACTCGTAACTGTTTGATGGCCCATTGTACTGCCATGCGCAAACCTGTGATTAAAGCTTCATACTCTGCTATGTTATTAGTACAGGGGAATGCTATTCTGTATGATTTAGGTATGCAGTCTCCTTGGGGAGTGACAAACAAGATACCTGCTCCAGATCCGTGTTGAGTGTATGATCCATCAAAGTATAGCTGCCATCGTGCTGGAGAGCTGAAAGTAAACAATCCTTCATCAGGGAATTCGGGATATATTGGCTGAATGTCTGTGATAGGTGCTGCAGCTAATTGATCAGCAATGACTTGTCCTTTGATAGCTTTACGGTTCACATATTGTATGTCAAATTCACTCAAGATCATAACCCATTTTGCTAATCTCCCTGTGAGAAGTGCTTTTGAAAGGAGATACTTGAGGGGATCCACATTAGAGATGAGTTTTGTTGTTTGGTTCAACATATAATGTCGCAACTTTTGGGAAGCAAACACTAATGCTAAACAAGCTTTTTCCATGAATGAGTAATTAAGTTCATATCCCACAAGAGTTCTGCTAATGTAATAGATGGCTTGTTCTTTTCCTGAATCATCATGTTGAGCTAGAAGTGCACCTAATGCTGCGGTTGTTGATGATATATAAAGCAGTAATGGACGATCAAGTACAGGAGGTATTAACACAGGAGGTGTTGCCAAGTATTCCTTTATCTTATCAAAAGCCTGTTGACACTTTTCATCCCACTTAAAAGGTTCACCCTTGCGAAGAAGATGCTGAAAAGGATGACATTTATCTGCGAGTTGTGAGATAAATCTGCGGATAGATTGTAGCCTACCCTGTAAACTGCGGAGCTGTTTGAGATTCGTTGGTGGAGGCATTTCTATGATAGCTTTTACCTTAGCTGGATCCACTTCTATGCCTCGTCGAGACACAATATATCCCAATAGTTTTCCTGATGTTACACCAAATACACACTTCTTTGGATTTAGTCTGACTTGGTATTTCTCTAATCGATCAAAAATTTGTGCCAATACTGGTAGATGTCCTTCCCTTGTCTTAGATTTTCCCAGGATGTCATCAACATAGTCTTCCATGATAGTATGAAAAAGGTCATGAAAAATAACTGTCATGGCTCGTTGATAGGTAGCTCCAGCGTTTTTGAGACCAAAAGGCATTACAACCCAGCAATATGTGCCCCATGGACAAATAAAAGACGTTTTATCTTGATCTTCCTCTGCTATTCTGATTTGATTATAACCAGAAAATCCATCCATCAAAGATAGCATTTCATGTCCTGCTGTAAGATCGACAATGTTGTCTATGCTTGGTAATGGAAAATCGTCTTTAGGACATGCTTTGTTAAGATCTCTAAAGTCCGTGCAGCAGCGAACTCGTCCATCTGGTTTTGCTACAGGTACCAAGTTTGAAACCCATTCTGGATAATCAATAGGCTTTATAAACTTTGCTTCTAATAGTTTCTGAATTTCTGCTTTAACCAATAAGGCAACTTGTGGATGCATTTTGCGCAATTTTTGTTTGACAGGCTTTGCATCAGGGAATACTGCTAAATGATGTACCACAAGTGAAGGATCTAGTCCTGGCATGTCTGCATAAGTCCATGCAAAATTTATAGCTCGTCTCAGGAAAAATGCTGTGAAGTTCTTTCGTTCTTGCTCTGATAGTGATGCTGCCAAAAAAGTGATCTTCGGATTTTGTTCTGTTCCCAAGTTCATGTCTTGTGATTTTTCAACTAGCACAGTTGATTTCTCATGGTAATCAGCGGTGACAGGAAGATCAAATCCCTCATCCTTAGGTGCCTCAGAGAGGTTTTCACCTTCGGATACGTCCTTTATTTTTACTTTTTCACGGTCAAGAGGCGCCTTGCGGTTTTCACCTAGTGACCTATTTTGTTGAATTTTGTTTATTTCACTTTTGCGACTGAAGGATTTGATACTTCCGCCAAAATATGCTAGTTTAGGTAATTCCATCATGAAACCTGCTTTGTGATCACCCAATGGGATACCTTGTCTCAAACCCATGAATTCTGCAATGGCTTCGTCATTTTCAAATGTATCTAATATCGGTGCCCCCCGTTGGTCCCAATCGATGAGGTCAGGATATACGAGTGAGAGGCTAATGGAGGGATCGTGATGGCTAGAAGAGATTGCGGAAAACATGAAGATGGAATGTTCTTGAAAGAGATCGGTGATATGAAGGGAGGAGTCGTCGATGGTATCCGAGTTAGAAGTCTCTCCTACCGAAGAAGATCCAACGTCAATATCGGAAATACACTTAATGTCTTTGGATCGCGGTACCTCCGGTTGGTAACCAAGGCCTTGCTTATTAAACTTCTTAGACACAATAAGGGGCTCAATAGGTCCTTGTTCCTGTGATCCCAAGCCGCCATGTCCTTTGTAGCCCATGTTCTTGATGATACGAAACCCGTTGTTGTATCGCTCTACTTCAAGTTGGACTTGGTCATTTTCATCAAAGAATATCCAAGAGTCTATGTCCTCAATGTCTTCGTCATCCAAGAAACCACCTTTAATGAATACGGTAGGGGGAGCTTTGATAACAGCGGAGGATGAAGTGGGCTTAGATATAGAAAGCTTACCGTGGGATTTAGGAGATAACGGAAGGGTGCCAACGCAACAGGATTCCTGCAATTTGTACTCACCAGGGCCATGTTCGGTATATTTGATATGGAGGTTGGAAGCGGCTTTGCTAGATGAGGGCTTGAGGAGATCGGATGGGTCGACATAGGAGGATGATGGACATGCCTCGGTGTTGAGAGGGATACGGTTTGGACTCTGATATTTAGCTTGAAAAGCACGGCAAAACTCAAATGGATTAGGATCAGCTTGAATAGTAACTTCCACACCCTTATGCGGAAATTTAAGGCATTGGTGATATGTAGATGGAACTGCTTTAAGGGTATGGATCCAAGGGCGACCGAGGATGATGTTGTAAGGCAGATCAATATCAAGGACTTGACAGCAAGTTTCTGTAATGACCGGTCCAACTTGAATAGGCAATAAGATGATCCCTTCAGTATCTCTTTCAGCGTCATCATATGCTCTGATAGTTATAACCTTGGAGGTGTCAACATTTTTCTCAGAATATCCCAATTGTTTGATAAGTTTCAAAGAACATATATTTAGACCAGCTCCCCCATCTATCAAGACTCGTTTGATACGGCGTTGGTTAACAAATACTTCAATATGGAGGGCCTCATTGTGTGACGGATGCATGGAGGGTTGAAGATCTTTGTCAGAAAAGGTTAAATGACAAGGGGCTGCAATGCTAGCGACCATGGATTGAAATTGTGTGATATTAATATTATTAGGCACCGAAGATTCTTGTAAGGCCTTATCAAGGATAGCTTTATGTGCGGGGGATAGGCGGAGCAGCTCAAGGATAGAGATGTGTGCGGGGGTTTTGCCAAGGTGATCCAAAAGGTTATAGTCAGAGAGAGGTCGAGGAGGATGAGGAGGTGCTCCTTGAACGGTAACTCGACCTCTTCGCGTGGTTACGGCACAATCAGGTGCTCCTTGGATGGTAATGGTAGAAATGCGAGCATGGTCAATGCGGCCAATGGTAGATGATGCATAGCTATAGGGAATAGCATTGCCAGCTTGAAGGTTATTTGTCTGATCATGAGATGGCAGTGGATTCTTGAAAGTCTCTAGATCATAGTTTGATGTGGATTGTTGCGCAGGTTGAGGTGTTGAAGGTGTGACGTTGATTAGACCTTGATCAATGCAGTCTTGGATAACATGTTTTAAGCGCATACAACCATTTGTTTTGTGTCCTTTAACGCGATGATAATCACAATACTCATTCTCTTTGTACCAAGGGGCTCGAAAGAGTGGTTCGCCATTTGGTGGTGCATCGGGTAGAATAACATCTCCGGCTTGAAGCAGCTTTCGAAGAATAACTTCCATGGGTTCCACTAATGGTGTAAATTGTCGGCGTGGATTAGAAGTTTGGCGTTGGTTTCTTCGTTGTGGAAAAGACTGTCTTGGTGGAGAGGCTGCTTGAATGTTGATAGGAGCTCTCATAGTTTGGATATTCTTTGTATCAACAATACCGTCATTGACAACATTCTTGTTCTTGTTCCAAAAGCGAGACTTATCATTGGAATTTTGGGGAGAATCTTTGTTATCACGAAAGATCTTGATAGTTCCTTTGGCAATTAAGGCTCGTTCAATAATAACTCCTTTGGAAACTAGTTCGTCAAAGGTGCTAGCACTTTGCAATTGTAATTGAAATGACAGCTCAGGATGAAGATTTTGAACAAAGATGTCAAGCTGTTGTTTCTCAGGGATTTCCCATGATAATTTGCTAGCCATATTACGCCATCGTTGGGTAAATGAGGAAAAGGTTTCACCATTGCGTTGTTTGTTGTTGACAATGTCATTCATGTTTACCTCATGTTCAATATTGAAGGCAAAATGTGATCGAAACTTGGTTGCCAATTCGGAAAAAGTCTTAATTCCTGGAGGTAAATGGGAAAACCATTCGAGAGCTTGTCCTGCTAAGCTTCGAGGAAATAGTCTCAAAAGATATGTATCATCATAGGCAACATCGAGACATGCCACGAAAAAGGCTCGAAGATGGTCATCCGGATTTCCTTTCCCTTTGTACTTATCAAATTGTGGGATTTCAAAGTGTGGTGGAAAAGGTATCATATTAAGAGACTTGTCAAATGGATAAGCGCATATGTTTTCGAGAGAGAAGGGTTTCTTGCCTTGTCCTACCCTTTCATCGATCATCTGTTGGATATCGGCTGAGGATAACTGCTGTTGTTGCAAAGGGGGTGGAGTGTGATATGAAACATATTGTGGTTGCGGTTGTGGTATATGTGGAGTTGTGACAGTTTGTTGTGGTTGTGGGATGTATGAAGCTGTAACGGTTTGTTGGGGTTGTGTGCCCACAATGTATGTCAAAGGAGTGTTATGTGACATGTATGTGTTAGAGGATTGCTGTCCTTGAGACACAAGTGGTAAGTGGGTGTGCATTACATGAGAAGTGGAAGTGGGATTGATAGTAGCAGATGGTTGGGAAGTTGGAATTGAATTCATGACATGGTAAGTGACGGAGGGATTGGTAGATACAACAGAAGGGTGAACATTGGGATTGGTATTTTGGACAATATGAGGCTTGGTATATGTCATGTGTTGGGTGATATTAGAGAAGCCTTGGGTAGCATAAGATGGATTGATAGTGTGTGAAGGATTGGAAGAAGAGGACAGCATGGATGTAAGTTGATCAACATAAGCGATCTGATTGTTTGGATTGGCTTGAGAAATGAGGGGATCACTCATGTCAATAAGGCTAACATTGGGATTATAGGATAACATGAAGGAATTAGCAGTTGGTGTATGAGATGTGGTAGATCGCAATGGTTGTGAAGCATGGAGGACATGTGTTGTTGGAATGGTTTGAGAGGTATGCACACCATAAGATATGGGAATTGCTTGTGATGCTCGAAGTGTTTGTGCTTGCGTTACATGGACAGCTTGTGTGACGTGAGGCATGGAAACAGTCATGGTAGAAGGAGAGATATGTTGAGGGACATGAAAAGGGGGGATGTTGAGATTTTGTGACATGAGAGGAAGCACATTGGTGGGCACTATCAATGGTTCTAAGGTATGCTCTGATCGTGGTAACTCAAATGAAGCAACAAGAGGCAATGAGGATGGTGTTTGCGAGGTAATAGGAGATGATGTGACTATAGTAGATGGTTTATTCGCAACAACAGCAGTAGTGTTGGGATCGTGCTCTCTAATAGTGGATATATCAAAGTCTTTAGGTAGTTTAGCACCCATGCGAGCAAGTTGGAGAAAACAGCGATCAGGCTCAGATATCATGAGTTTCTCAACTTGGTCCCATAGATAGGTATCTTGAAATTCTGATGAGTCGTCTTGAGATTGTTCTTCGAAAGTTTCCAAGGATGGTGGAGGGTGCATTTGTTGTGAAGATGATTCGCCCCTAGTGTACCCTTGAGGTATAAACATATGAGAAGGCATACCAGTTGTGAATTGAGTTGCGTCCTTAAGAGGTGTTGTGAATTGTTTCATCTCAGCTTGCAATTTGGCATCCATTTCAGCTTTCAATTTGGCTTCTACTTCAGCTCGATATTGACTCCTAGTTTGAGGCATGATGTTGATGATGAAGTTGAGCTTGTCAAAGTTTTAAGACCCAAAAGATGATAGTTGGCTGATTGGTTGTTGTTTTGGTTTTGCTAGTTTGGCTAAGTTGCTTGGTTGATTTGGTTTGGCTGAGTTGTTGTTGGTTGTCCCTAGAGGTAGCTTAATCACTCAAGGGAAAGATTGTTTGCTGTTGATGTTTGTTGGAGCTAAAGCTAAAAAGAGATTGTTTGCTAAAGCTAAAGCTGAAGGTTGTTTGTTGGCTGAAGCTAAAACTGAAGGTTGTTTGTTGATCGAAATGATTGGATTGATGTCTGATTTGCTGGTTGGGATCTCAAAAAGATGGAAAAGCTCATGAGTTGTGATTGATTGATAAGCTCAAAATAGGAGACAAAGTCCAGGTGTTTGCTGTTGATCAAAGGTAAGTCTGAAAGCTGATGTTTGAGGTTCAAGCAAGCTAGTCCTGAGGCTAATTTAGCTGATGCACTGAGATTTGCAAGAATTTTAGTTACAGGCGACTGATGATAGCTCAAAGGCGACTCAAAGGATGCTAAAGGCGATTAATGATAGCTCAAATGCGACCTGGTTTAGTTTCGACAGAAAAATGACAGTGCTAACCAGAAGCGAATGCTATGCCAGAGGCGATGACTGTTGGTTCAAAGGCGATTACTGTTGGTTCAGAGGCGACTCAGATATCCCTAAAGGCGACAGTCTGTTGTTCATAGGCGAGCTTGTTCTGGAATCAGGCGAACAAATGTGGATTAAAAGCGACTTGGCTCAAACAATATGCGACTGGTAATGAATCAGATGCGACTTGGTTCAGACAGTAGGCGATCAGCTGTGGTTCAGAAGCGATTCTGTTCAAGCAAAAGGCGATCAACTACGGTTTAAAAGCGACTCTGTTTAAGCAGTATGCGGGCAGTTGTTGTTTAAAAGCGATGCAGTTTGGGCAGAATGCGAGTCACTACAGTTCAGAAGCGATGTTGATGGTCTGTGCGAGCAGTTTAGGTTCAAAAGCGACTGTGTTTGTGTACCGGTGGTCTGATTTTTGCAGTTTTTTTTTCAGCAAGAAAACAATGATAACAGTCACTCACACTTACAACAAGCACAAACTGATACAACCTAGGCTAGGATAGGACAGTATCTGTTGAATCCCCTAGCTGCGCCTATTCAAAGCGGGTAGCTCCAGGATCTTGATAGCACCGGCTCCTCCTTACATTTGCACACACTTCTCACGCATACCAAGATCTGGGATTCTTATAAGGCTTGACCCTCTCCAAACCTTTAGATTGTCCCTGCTACCTCGGCTAAGAACCGCATGAATCGGGGCCGCTTCAAGGGTTTTGCCCTCTGCGTCAACAGATAGAAGGTTTTTGGCTACTACACAAAGTTGCTAATAAGGGCATCCGTTCGGGTGGCTATACATGCGGCAGCGCTACTCTCCGTTATGGAGTCTCCCAGCCTCCAAGGGTTGCGCCTTGGAGGGTTTTGGGGGAGGTTGGCTGTCGGTATAACACAACTGCACCCGTTGTTTGTGGCTTTCGACACAAACACTTTTCTTATATAGCGGTTCGGAAGGACTTGGCTTTAGCCCGTTACCGCTTGGGTCGTATCCCTTCTCACACCGGGAAGGCAGGCCCTCTAAAGATAATGACAAGTTCTCATGCACCCAAGATCCATTTGATAGGCAAGGGGAGAGGATACTTTTGTCATTAAATTTGGGTTACAATCAGGCACATGCAAGCAATCAAAAAGATAAATCAAGCACGGAGCAAACAGTAATTTATTTTAAGCACCAAGCCCAAATATGCCTAATTTAGTGAAAAAAACCACAAATCTTGGACCGATCGAACCTGCAACAGATATGTCAGTAGTTTGATAACCTCCTTTCTTAGACAGATCGATAAGATGCTGCGCAAATACCCAGTTAATAGCCAAAAATCAAACTGGAACTGAAACAGGCTTGAAAACAACAGAGCTTTACCAGGTGCGACCCACTGCTGATCAAAAGCGACCTTTATTATGTCATAGGCGAAAGTCTGCAGATCATATGCGACGCGCAAAAACACAGTATGCGACGCCTGTTAGCTCATAAGCGATGCATATTTTCCATAAGCGATCGGTTGAGGGCTGGATGCGACCTGTTTCTGCAAAAACACAGCCAATAAACAAAAACCCTAGCCTAACAGGCGAATAATATTAGTCCATAAGCGACAAAATATATTCAAAAGCGGCGTCTGTCGTCTCATATGCGATCGCAATATACCGGAAGCGACCTGTTGGAAGTCGAAAGCGACCTATCTCTGCAAAACAAAAATCAAAACCCTAACCTGCACAGGCGAATATTATTAGCTCATAAGCGTATCATATCAGAATAAAAGCGTGCGCCGTTAGGTCAAAAGCGATGCGGATTTGTGCAAAGGCGACCCCTGTTAGATTAAAAGCGATCTGATTATGCGCAAAAGCGGCGGCTGTTAGATCAAAAGCGGCAAATACAGTCCCAGGCGATCATTTTAATGATAAAAGCGATGCGTTTTACCTAAGGCGACGACTGTTAGGTCAAAGGCGATCCAGAGAGGTATATGCGGCCTGGTCCAGCTCAGAAGCGACGCAGAAATCTCGAAGCGGCGGATTTTCTTTTAAAAGCGACTGGAATTTTCTGCGAGCACCTGCAAAATCTGATCTTCAAGGAAACAACTCCAAAAAATGAAGTTAATCAGGGACGTGAGTCCCACCGGGCGTGCCAAAATGTGATAGGTGAAAGTCAGGTGTGGAAGATCAGACATAGTCATGAAACCCTAACCCTACCATCTTCAAGGAATCTAATCTAAATGAAGCCAAAAGAACAATGCAATGCAAGCATAACATCACCTAGACCGTGCGATTCCTTGTTTGAGAGGGAAATGTGGACTGCTTCTTCAACAATGAGCAATCACAAAGCTGAAAGCTGCCATTGATGGATGATAAAAGCTCAAATGCTCGAATGCTCAAGATGATAATGGAGTTGCTATATGATTGCTGGATTGCTAGATACTATATGAATTCTGGATTGCTAGATTTCTGGATGTCTCATATGGAATGAGAGGCTGTTTATATAGGACTCAACCAAGATCAACCAACGGTGGAGATTCAAAGGCTATGTGAATGGCTAAGATTGAAAGTTACTAAATTTAGGTCCAATTAGTTGTACATGTGAAGGATTTTAAATGAAAGTTGTCTTACAACACATGATAAATGGGAAATGGACAAGTGTTGAAATGTGATAAATGATAAAGGCTTAATTCAAATAAAGTATTTGAATTAGTGGGATATGAGTTGGAAATTAATTAAATAAATAAAATTTATTTAATTAATATGATAAATGCATAAAATGAGATAAGACATGATGTGGAATTAATTAAATAAATACAATTTATTTAATTAATTGGCTAAGTGAATGAGAATGGGATTTTAATTAAATAAATAAAATTTATTTAATTAATTGGATAATGGATTAGGGATGTAACAAGGTGTCGCTAGACATGGACAAATTTGGGTGTCTACAGATAGCTTGCTCTTTTAGGTGAGGACATGTTTAGTAACCTATATTGCATATCTAGGTGTTGCAAGTGCCTTTGCTATGAGTCCAAGAGCTACAAGTGCATTTTCTACAAGTACTAATGTTGTAGGTACCAAAGTTGCAAGCTTAGATGTCGCAAGTCCCTTTGTTATAAGTACTACCAAACTGTTACGTTGAATGTAGGAGAGCTAGCATCAAGGTAGAAAAGCGTCCTAACCCAAACTCCCTTTTCCAACACCATATCTTCACAAATCATCTTACACCCACCACTGCTAAAAATTACCTGCACACTTGCATTGTTCATTTTGCTAATAGATAATAGGTTTTGTGTCAAACTTATGGGATACCTTTGATCCTCCCATCAAAGAATTTGATCTTGAATCAGCCATGCTCAATAATACTTAGAAAATATTTGTCACCAAGCTAGACCTTTCCACCATCAAACTTCTCGTAGTCAGAAAACCATTCCCTATGGGCGCAATTCATGTGGAAAGAGACATCATAGTCGATCATCCATGCATCCTCACATGTATGGAAAGGGTTGCAAAAATTGCATCTAATTCATCCTAAGAAGCTCTAGACTTTGAATTGTCATCTAAATCATTCTTTTTTTCTTCTTCTCCTTGTACTCCTTGATGTGGCATTTCTTACCACAATTCCAACATTTTACCTTGGATTTACCAAGAGACTTAGATCTCCCTTGAGACTTAGATATGCTCTTCTTTTTCTTGTCCTTCTTGCCTTTTTCTTTTGACCATCCACATACAACCAGTGCTTCCTTGGTGCATTTAGAAGCCTTCCACCTTGTCTCCTTTGAGAGAAGAGAAGTCATTACCTCATCAAGCATAAACTTTGAAGTGGTACTTCCGATGGTCATCACTATATTATCCCATGAGTTTAGTAAAGAACATAACAAGATCATGCGATGATCTTCATCCATCTTCACATTGACATATTGTAATTGGCTAATGATGGTGTTAAATGCATTTAGGTGCTCAACAATTGCATCCCCATCACCCATCCTTAAAGTATTCAACTTCTTCTACAAAAAAATTGTTCACCAAGGATTTATATTGGTACAAATTTCCCAAATTTTTCAAAAGGGTTTTAGTAGTGGGTTCTCCCACAACATTTAGGAGCATTGAATTTTATAAACAAAGTTTAATGAGGCTTCTAGCTTCAGATCTAACACATCATAGTGTTGCAAAGATGATTGTCATTGCACCAAAAGATTGACCTGTTAATGCCCAATACAACTGCCAGAGTTAATGAATCCATGGGAGGAAGTTAAGCCTTGTCACGAACCCAAGCACTGCGCTGCACAACACAAGGAGACCAAGGGGCATGCACCTTGCAACAATCCCCCAATGCCAGCGAGGGGTTCAAACCCAAGCACTGTGCCGTACAACACAAGGAGACCAAGGGCACGCACCTTGCAACAATCCCCCAATGCCAGCGAGGGGTTCGAACCTGTGACCCAACCTCTTATACCAATTGTTGCAAAGATGGTTGCCGTTGCATCAAAAGATCGACTAGTTAATGCCTGATACAACCACCAGAGTTAATGAATCCACGGGAGACTGTTAAGCCTTGTCATGAACCCAAGCACTACACTACACAACACAAGGAGACCAAGGGCACACTCCTTGCAACACATAGTCTTCATTGTAGCAGGTTTACTTCTAGAGATTGCTAACCATAGATCTTAGTCTATCAACAGATCCTCCATCTTGAGCTTCCATAACTTAAAGTTTGTGTCATTAAACTATTCCATCTCCAACTATGATGTACTTGCCATTTTCCCTAAAAACAAAGATCTTATGTGCATGACTCCCACTCAAACCAAGATTAGTCCAATCTTTTCCTAGCACCTAGAAAATAGAGTTGATTGGGATTTGATATCAAATAAAGTGAAGCTAATAGTAGAAACACTTCCTACACTGGCCAATGAGGAGAGAAATGCATGCAAAATATGATCTAGTAGTTTCAAAATAAAATATACACATAAAAACAATACCACAATGACATTGTTTATCCTAGGAAAACCCTTCAAAAAAATCTAGTCTCCAAATCTTGAACCAATATATTCATAGTACCAATCTAGTTACAATACATCAATAGGCTCAAGCCTTCATAAGAGAACAAGCAACTCAAGTCTGGAGAAATTTTGATAGTACCTTACAAAAAATTACATCATACTACATCTCCATCTTAGGCACCAATATATAGAAGATACAAAACAAGAAACCACAAATGGTAAACCATAAACCATAAACCATGGGAGAATACCACCCCCCAAAATGGTTTCCAAATCCCCATGAGGAATTCCAACACCCAACTCCCATGATGAGTCAACATGTTAATATTAGAAGATCCTTCTACATTGTCATAATCCATCATAACCAACTCTCCAACTTGGGCTCTCTATTTTGGCTCCATTGTCCCCATTTAAATATGCCTTATGACACATTATCACATGCATCATAATGTTGGCCAAGATTCTAATATAAATTCCATATAATTATACCCTTACATGTCATAGAATCCATCATAAGTAACTCCCATTTTATAATGTCATAATATGCTCTTACACATCATGATGACATCAGATACCCTTACAATCTCTTACACACATTATAAAATATTGACATGTGGCAAAGAATGAAACCTTAAAATAGGATTCCCTCTTTCCCATATGAGGACAAAATAATAAATAAATACAACTAATTAATAAATATAAAACATTAGGATGCAAGGTTGAGACACCTTTCCCAATACATATCTCTAAACATGTCAATATACATTATTCTCACTCTTGTATTCCAATTCAATGCTCAAATAGTTCTAAAACACCACTTCCACATGTTCATCATGAACATTACCTACAATCACTCTTTTCCACTAACACACAAAACTAATTTTGTAGGTATTTTAAACTTACTTTGATTCCATTTGATTTGTAAACTACTAGGGAAAGTCTTCAAATAGTTCATCACTTAAACATATCCATACTGGCATGCATAATCATTCTCTTACCAAGATGCAAATAGAAAAATAGACCTAAAAATCTACCAAATTCATGGAACAATAAACAAATCTCACATAAGCATATACTAAAATGAAAAAAACATCATCAGAAACAAGCACACAAAGGCTGAGAGGTAAAATTAGCCTAGAGATACCCAAATTGGGTGAAAATTCCAACAAGAGTGAGTTGCTCTATCTCCTCAATCACTAATTCTAGCCTTTTACATGCACATTAAGGCACAATGACAACAAAATGAGCTCAAGAATATTACAACCAACCTCCCACTTATAGAAATATGCTCTATCTCTTCAATGAAGCTTTTAACTATTACAACAACAAAAACTACTCCAAAACTAGAAGAAACAAGGTGTCATACCCTCCAATGCCTTTTTCAATTAGTTTTATTTCCTAGGCTAGGAAGGAGGCATTTCTCTAAAGAGCTGACATGTTACTAAGAAGCCTAACATTTTTGGGTGTTACCCAGCCTACACATGCCATATGAGAAAAACTACCACTAATCAACAATTGACGCTGATGAAAACATTGGGGTAAAGACAAGACAATAGCTAATCCTTAGTGTCAATCTTGAAACCTCCACTATACAAAATTATTGGATGGTGTTTCAAGACTACCACCTGCTAAAAAATGGCAATTTCACTTCCAAGTCTAAAATCCTTCATTTTTCCAGCTAATCTCCAAAATTATAACTTCTTTGGGATATTGTTAGAATATTAATCTTTACTTGGTAAAGGTAAAGATTATTTATTTTTCATCTCTTAAATACTTGTATTTATAAGACAAGGTATTTTGTGTCATGTGAATATCCTCACACATGTGTGAGGATGACTCACGTACACATTCCTCTTGGAGGAATATTTAGGTGATTAGTCACCTCCTTAAGAGGTTGACACTTAGCACATGCCAAAGTGATAGATGGCATATGGAGTTACATGCAACTCCTCTTCTCACCTCTATTTATGAGGTGTTTTCTCTCTCATTCTCTCAACTTCATTCTCTCATTCACGTGAATACTCTTCTTGTATTATTTTCAAGGCTTCTTTCCATCTTCATAAACATTGGGGGGTTTTTCTTTGTTTTCCCCCCTTCAAAAGCTCTTGTCTCCATTGATTGATTTTGTTGTATGCTTTTGGTTTGAGTTCTTCTTGGAATGGTAAATTTACTTCAAACAAATACTCTAAACTTGATTAGTTCTTTCCTTGCTCTTCATTTTTCCTTTCATGGTATCAAAGTAGGTTTTACTAGTACAAGTGTGAGTTGAATTTGTTGAAGTAGCCATCCTATCTTTGAAGCTATCACCTTTGGAGATTATAGATAGAGAGGATTTTTTTTGTGCAGGAAAAGGGTTTCAACCCTTCATTATATAATTTGTATATTTTGTTTAAAAAAAATTAGTTTGTTTCCTTTTAAAAAATTGTTAGTTAAAATAAAGGAGTCTTTTTTGGGCCCCAAGCCCTGGTTGCACGACTCTTCGTTAATCAATCTCTCTGTTAAAAAAAATCTGTATTATGTAGTTTTACAAATTCAAATTTGTTTCTTTAGCAATTCAAATCTAGGTTTTCATTAAAAAATCTCTAATTATAAAAAAAAAATTCTTGTTTCTGAAAATATATTTTTTAATTAAAAAAAAAGTTTTTGGGCAAAAGCCCTACATGCAACATGCATATTTTTTTATCTAAAGTTTTTTTTAAAATTTATATGCTTTTTTAAAGTTATTTTTCTAAATTTAAATAATAAAATTAAAGCCTTTCTACAAATTTTAATTAAAATATTTAAAAAAAAATAAATTTTAAAAATCTTTAAGGAGGCAACCTCGACCCCTTTGCTAGCTCAAGGTCGAAGCGTTTGGAGCCGCTAGTTTTAGGGGCTCGGGGGAGGCTTCACGCCCCCGTTGCCAGCCCCGCCAATGCCCTTTGGCACTGCTTCCATAGACCTTAGGGCCCACGGGGACCCTAAGGCCCTCACTCCCCTTTGCCACCCACTCCAATACCTTCTACCCTCAACCTCCCTTCCCTGCCGCTAGTTGAACTCCCTTTCCCAACCGCTATTCGACCTCCCTCCACCTTTGGTTTTCCCCCTTGTTGCCCCTTTAAACCCTCTCTGTTGTGTGCTCATCTCCCTTGCAAACCCTAGCTCAGCCTCTTTTGCTATCCGCGCACCCTGCACCAAAAACAAACATAAATTCTTTCTTGTGCCCTATCAACATTTTATTTTTAAGTTTTTTTTAGTTTTTTTTTTTTAAGTTTCTTTTAATATCAGTTATTAACCTTTTTTTTATTTAATTTAATTTTCTTTAATTTGCTTATTGTAATTTAATTTTTTCTTTAAAATTTTAATTTAATAGTGCTCATTTAGTTTTATTTTTTTAGATTTTAAAAGTTTTTTTAGATATCAAGATTTTATATCCCTGTGCATTTTTTAGAGGTTTTTTTTTAAAATTGCCTTTTCATTAGGCATTTTTAAAAAATAATTTGCCTTTTATTTATTTAATTAGGTAATTTTAAAAAAATTGCATTTTGTTTTTCTAATTATGTAATTTAATTTTTTTTTTGCATTTTGTGTACTTAATTATTGTTCCTTTTTTTCAAAAAATTTGCAAAATGTCTACTTTGATTCCTGAAATCAAATTAAATTCTTCTATCATTCATGGAAAACGCATATTAGTTTTATTTTTTGATTTAAACATCTCTTGGATGTAGCAACTAATCCAAAATCGGAGCCTAGTGCTATGGCAAGCCAGGATGAGCAAGACAAATAGAACAAGCTGAATGACAAAGCCCTCAACCTAATAGGTATTTTGATGTCACCCGAATTGTATGTTCACATTGGGGCATGCACAAAAACCTGTGCTGCATGGGAAATCTTACAGAAAACTTATGATAGTTTGAATGAATCTAGAAAGATTCAACTTCAAGATTGATGATGAGGGTACTCCCCTCTCACAGAAAACACACATAGTCACTCACACTTCACAATCACTCATAGGTAGACCCTCTGCTCCTCAATTTCAAAAGATATATAACTATTGCAATTAACAGCAAACCAAAGCACTTTAAATTTTATTTTTATTCAAAGCATAAATTCACATATCTGCAAGCCATTATTTACAATATCGGGCCTTAATGGCCTCTCTCATATGCATAGAAACATTCAATTTTTTCCACTAATGAGTAATATCTGCTCTTAGCTCCTCAGAAACACTCTCAACATTATCTTCCTTCTTTCCTATTCTTGCCAACGTTTGGATTTTATCTCTATTTTTAAAATTTTTCTGTTACTCTTCTTGTTCATTAAAACTTGAGATCCTTCTCTTCCATAAGCAACGCCCAATTCTGGCTCTCACATGTGTTTTTATTATCCATAAAAATATCATTGGCAGGAATTCCAATCGCCCAGCTGAGCGTCCTCCCTCCTCTTTCTCCTTGGCGTTCCTTCTTCTCTTTTATACTGTAGATTTTAAAAAAAACCTTTCTCATAGGCGTTGAAAAAAATAAAACTTAAAGAAAGTATGCTAGGATCTCTTCTAAGCGGCACTTTATAGTCTTTAAAAACTTCTGTTTTGACTTATTCAAAATCATAGTAAAGAGGCATTTCTCTTTTCTTGTCCATTATTTTTTTGTTTTGAATAAATCAGCCTTTACATAGTGCCTCATATGACATATTTAGGTGCTCAAATTTCTGCATAAAAGACTTTAACATATGCCTCCCATCTCTTAGTGAATTTGCAATAATTTTGCAATGTCTTCAATAATGCACTTTGTAGAATAATTTCTCTTAAACCTAATCAATTGTGATGAACAATATTGAAGAAGAAAATTGTGAAATGCGGCTTCGGGAGCTGAAAACTGACTTTTGTTACAACTTTTTGCAAAAAGTTCAGATTCCCATGAAACTTTGCCAAGATGTGAGGAATGATATTACGATGCTTCCCACCAAGCCATTTTTCCTCAGACTTCATAAAACTTGAGATTTTAATTTTCCCGTAAATTGCCAATAGTAAACGAGAATTTTAAATTCTCTCAAACCATGATGAATTTGATTGCAATTCCTTTTGCATATTAGGTGAAATATCATAAAAAATCTTCCCCTAAAAGGATTTTTTCCCAGCTCTTATGGAACTTTGGAAATGATTGTTTCAGTAACACTGCCCTATTATGCACTGGGAGCGATACTACAACAAATTCAAAACTTAAAATTCTGCTCAATCCACATGTTCTAAACTATAGAGAGATGCCAATCAAACCAACCACACACCAAAAATGAAGAAAACAAACTAACATGTTTTTGGTTGATGCTGGATAGCCCATTCACCCGGATGCTCCTGCATCAGACACATCGAGTAGAAAGTTTGTGAGCATAGGCTCACAAAAGTGGAGTTGAGTGATAGAATCACCCTTTTAGGTTACATCCAACTTGCAACGAACTCCATCGCTTGTGGGATGTGCACCAGATTAATTCTTTTTCCTCTTCTTCTAGCACCATGCCAGAACTAGTGTCATCCTCCTCCCAAAACTCTGCTCACCACTCTTCTCTCCTCTCGTGGATTTGCATCCACCATAGACCATCCTCCTCCGCCAAATATTCCCTACTCTCCTATCCTCCTTTGTGGGATCCAACCCACTGCAAACCGACCACCTCCACCAAATTACACCTGCATCATCCTCCATAACCTCTACAAGCAAATATGCACTATCCACACACCAATCTGCAACTACATAATTACTTTTTCTATCTACTAACTCCTTATTCATCTCACAAATTGTGGAAAAATTAAAACTTACCTTTTCATTCTTTGCTATGCCAACATCATCCTTCGCTGCAATGTTCATCTTCTCACATTCACTGGCTGCAACAAATCTTTCACCCTCACTCATTGCAATCTTCTCTAACCATTCTTCCTCTATCATTGAAAATTGTGCCAACAAATCATCTTTGCCATGCTCTACGACTGCAACCTTTTCACATTCCATTGTTGCAATCACATCTTCCTCGGCTGCATCTTCAACCTCTTTATTCTCGCTGCCCACCTTTTCATCTTCCACTGCTACTACACACAACTTTTCACCTTGCTTGACCAATTCACCACGCTGCCATGCTTCCAATCTATTCACTCTTGCATTGATGTTAATCATCATTGTCAAAATCCTCCTCTTCTCATACTGCATCCATCCATTCCATAGGGTGGGCTTTGTTCTTATAACTATACCCATCTTGTTCGCTGCTGCAATCTCACCTCAATCTACATCACACTCTTCACAATCTATAATTCCTCGCGGTTCTCTAGCTCTCTCTTGCTTAGGACTCCTCTCTACCTGCAACAATCTTTTGAGCTCTCCACAACCACTTCACTCTCTCCTTCTACCCGTAGGTCTTGGCATAGGCTGCCTCACGTTCATTGCTCTGATACCATTTGATGATGAGGGTACTCCCCTCTCATAGAAAACACACACAATCACTCACAGGTAGACCCTCTGCTCCTCAATTTCAAAAGACATGACTATTGCAATTAACAACAAACCAAAGCACTTGCAATTTATTCTTATTCAAAGCATAAATTCACATATCTGCAAGCCATTATTTACAATATCGTGCCTTCATGGCCTCTCTCATAGGCATAGAAACATTCAGTTTCTTCCACTAATGAGTACTATCTCCTCTTGGCTCCTTAGCAACACTCTCAACATTCTCTTCCTTCTTTCCTGTTCTTGGCAGCGTTTGGATTTTATCTCTATTTTTTAATTTTATGTTACTCTTCCTGTTCATTAAAACTTCAAATCCTTCTCATCCACAAGCAACACCCAATTCTGGCTCTCACATGTGTTTTTATTATCCATAAAAATATCATTGGTAGGAATTCCAATCACCTAGCTGAGCGTCCTACCTCCTCTTTCTCCTTGGCGTTCCTTCTTCTCTTTTATACTGTAGATTTAAAAAAAAAACTTTTTCATAGGCGTTGAAAAAAATAAAACTTAAAGAAAGTATGTTGGGATCTCTTCTAAGTTGCGCTTCATAGTCTTTAAAAATTTCTATTTTGACTTATTCAAAATCATAGTAAAGAAGCATTTCTCTTTTCTTGTCCATTATTTTTTTGTTTTGAATAAATCAACCTTTACATAGTGCCTCATATGACATATTTAGGTGCTCAAATTTCTGCATAGAAGACTTTAACATATGCTTCCCATCTCTTAGTGAATTTGCAATACTTTTGCAATGTCTTCAATAATGCACTTTGTAGAATAATTTCTCTTAAACCCAATCAATTGTGATGAACAATATTGAAGAAGAAAATTGTGAAACACAACTTCGGGAGCTAAAAACTGACTTTTGTTATAGCTTTTTTCCAAAAGTTTGGATTCTCATGAAACTTTGCCAAGATGTGAGGAATGATATTACGATGCTTCCCACCAAGCCATTTTTCCTCAGACTTCATAAAACTTGAGATTTTAATTTTCTCGTAAATTGCCAGCAGTAAACGAAAATTTTAAATTCTCTCAAACCGTGATGAATTTGATTGTGATTCCTTTTGCATATTAGGTGAAATATCATCAAGAATCTTCCCCTAAAAGTATTTTTTCCCATCTCTTATGGAACTCTGGAAACAATTGTTTCCGTAAAACTACCCTGTTATGCACCGGGAGCAATACTGCAGCAAATTGAAAACTTGACATTCTGCTCAATCCACATGTTCTAAACTATAGAAAGATGCCAATGAAACCAACCACACACCAAAAATGAAGAAAACAAACTAACATGTTTTTGGTTGATGTTGGATAGCCCATTTGCCCGGATGCTCCTGCATCAAAGATCAACTCAAAGATCTTAGGTATACGGATTTCAAAACCGTGGATGAATTTCTTCTCAAAGTTGATGCTCTTAATGGTCAATTAACTGATTTAGGAGTTAAACTTGAAGGTCTTAGATTAATGCATATTATTCTTAGAAAATGTTTGCCTAGATAATTTCAACAATTTATTACAAATATTCATGCTTAATTAACTATTCCTACGTTAGCTACTCAATTATCTTATGATATTTTTCGTAATTTATTAAGGCAAGAAGCTAAATTGATTCAATTTGGTACTCTTAAGAATAGCGAGCATGCTTTTATGTCTAAAAATCAAAAACCAAATTTTAAACCTCATCATAAACAAAATTATAATCCTAAATTTCATAACAATAACAATAGTTATAGAAATAACAACAATAATAATTATGATAATAGAAAGAATAATCCTTCTAAGAGGCCACATTGTAACAATTGTGATAAAGATGGTCATTGGCCTAACACTTGTTTCAAGAAGCAAAATGCTAATAACAATAAACAACCTATGAGGCAAAATTATCAACAAAATCATAAGCCTCATAATAATAATGACAATCAATCAAGGTGTGCTTTTACTTGTGCTTTAAATGCTTCTAAACCTCTTGAGTGGATTATTGATTTAGGTGCATCTCAACATGTTACTTCTCATAAAGAGATATTTGAATCGATGCAACCTGATAGCATTAATGTTCCTCTTTAACTTACAAATAATCATAGTTGTAAAGTAGAAACAATTGGAGATGTGAATGTTCCTAATTGTAAGTTACATGATGTTTTGTATGTTCTTGAGTTGACAACAAATTTGCTTTATGTAGCTAAGCTTTGTCAAGATTACAAGATCGAATTTTATAAAGATATGTGATATGTGATTGATCCAAATAAAAATGATAAAGTCATTGCTAATGCTAAATTAGACAATGATAATTTGTTCAAGTTCTATGAGTTTGCTACTTCTAAATATTCTTTATTATCTACCATTGATTTTGATTTTTGACATGAAAGACTTGGTCATATCAATGCTAACAATATTACCTTGATGCAAAAATCTAATATGGTAGAAGGATTGCCTATTGTTCCTTTTAAAATTGTATGCACATGATGCATGAGTGGTAAGATGCATAGGGAGCCCTTTCCTAAAGATCAAGCATGGAGGGTAAATCATAAGTTGCACCTCGTTCATAGCGACCTTTTGGGACCCATGGAAAATGAATCCATCTAAGGATAAAGGTATGCACTTACTTTTGTTTATGATTATTCACGAAGAACTTGGATCTATTTTCTTAAAAGTAAGGATCAAGTTCTTGATACTTTTGTTGATTTTCATAAATTTGTTGAAAGACAATCTGATTTTAAACTCAAAATACTTAAGACTGATAATGGTACTGAATATGTAAATAATGCCTTTAATGGTTATTTAAAGTCCTTTGGTATTAAACATGAGCTAACCATTCCCCATATGCCTCAGCAAAATGGTGTAGTGGAAAGGAAGCATATAACTATTGTTGAAATGGCTAGATGTATGTTACATGCTAAAAACATGTTTTATAAATTTTGGGCCGAAGCTATGTTTTGTGCTACTTATATTATTAATAGAACTCCAACCAAAGCCTTAAGGGATATCACCCTGAAGAGGCTTTGTTAGGTAGGAAGCTTAATCTTAAGCATTTAAAAATCTTTGGTTCTATTGCTTTTGTTCATAAACCTAAACAAAAAAGGCAAAAGTTAGATTCTATATCTTCTTCTCAAATTTTTGTTGGGTATGATGAACAATCTAAAGCTTATAAAGTTTATAATCTTGTTACAAATAAAGTTAAAGTTTCTAGAGATGTATGCATTATTGAACATGGTGTTCATGATTGTTCTAAAGTTGTTAACAATGATTCTTCTCAAAACAATGTTCTTGTTGTTGAAAATAATCCTCCTTTGAATACTTCTTTGAATCCTTCTAATACTTCTCCTAGTTCAAGTGATAGTGAACATGATGCACATTTTCATGATGATTCTTCTTCTAGTGATGCTACTCCTACATCTAAATGTATGCCTAAATGGTTTAAAAATTTAGTTCAAGAAAGTGATGATACCTTAACTAGAATGGATAGATATAAGGCTAGAAAAGCCAACTATTGCAATTATGCTTTGATGTCTAAAATTATGGATACTAATGATCCACAAAGTTATGAGCAAGCCAAACATCAACCTCATTGGGAAAAGGCTATGCAAGATGAATATAACATGTTGATTGCAATTCAAACTTGGGAGCTTGTTCCTTTACCTCAAGGTAAGAATCTTGTTTCATGCAAATGGTGGTATAAAACTAAGTTCAATTCCAACAATGAGATTAATAAATTTAAAGCTAGATTAGTAGCTAGAGGTTTCTCTCAAGTGGAAGGCTTAGATTATAGTGAAACTTTTGCACCGGTGGCCAAAATGCTAACTATTAAATTAGTTCTAGCTTTAGCTTCTCTTATGCATTGGCCTATTCATCAAATAGATGTAAAAAGTGCATTTTTAAATGGTGATTTGCATGAAGAAATTATATGTTTCAACCTATGGGTTTTGCTCAAAAAGGTAAAGACATCTTGTTTGCAAATTGAAGAAATCAATTTATGGTTTAAAACAATCTCCTAGAGAATGGTACTCTAAAATTAATGCTTTCTTTCTTTCTCAAGGATTTATTAGAAGTCAAAATGATCCTAATCTTTATATTAAACATAGTGAAAATGATATTGTGATTGTTATTTTATATGTTGATGATTTGATACTTACTGGTAGTTCCAACAATTTGATTTGTGATACTAAGTCTCAACTAAATCATCAATTTCAAATGATTGATTTAGGTTTGTTACATTAGTTTTTGGGTATGGAAATTTGACAAACACCTAATAGTATTTTCCTTTCTCAACATAAATATGCTCAAGATCTCTTAGATAGATTTAAAATAAATGATGTTAATCATGTTTCTACTCCTCGTGAATTAGGAACAAAGTTAATGGTTGATATGGAAACTCCTTTGGTTGATTCTACTTTATATAGGCAACTAGTTGGAAGCTTAAATTACTTAACTTTAACTATACCTAATATTTCTTTTATTGTTGGTTTAGTTTCTAGATTTATGTCTAAACCTCAACAAACTCACTTCAAAGTTGCAAAAAGAATTTTAAGATATATTAAAGGTTACATTAATGTTGGTCTCTTTTATGATGCAAATTGTAATTTTTCTCTATATGGTTATACTTATTCATATTTAGGAGGTGATCCCAGTGATGGGAGATCTACTTGTAGTTATTGTTTTTTTGTTGGATCAGGTGCCATATCATGGAATAGTAAGAAGCAACAATCCACTTCTCTTGGTTCTCCCAAAGCTGAATATAAAGGTTGTACTAATGCATCTAAAGAAGCACTATGGTTAAGAAGATTACTTGAAGAATTTGATCTACCTTAAAAAGATCCTACTCCTTTGTATTGTGATAATCAAAGTTCCATTGCTTTAGCAAAGAATCCAATTTTTCATGCAAGGACCAAGCATATTGCTCTTCAACATCACTTCATTAGAGAGAAAATTGAAGACAAACAAATTTCTCTTTTGTATTGCAAGGGTGAAGATCAAGTTGTTGACATTCTCACTAAACCTCTTTGTAAAGGTAAATTTCTTTATCACTGTAAAAATCTAGGCTTACATCCTATTGATGGATTTGATGTAATCTCCCCAAGTAAAGCATAAGGGGGGGTGTTAGAATATTAATCTTTATTTAGTAAAGGTAAAGATTATTTATTTTTCATCTCTTAAATACTTGTATTTATTTATAATACAGAGTATTTTGTCTCATGTGAATATCCTCACATATGTGTGAGGATGACTCACGTACACATTCCTCTTGGAGGAATATTTAGGTGATTAGTCGCCTCCTTAAGAGGTTGACACTTTGCACAAGCCAAAGTGATAGATGGCATATGGAGTTACATGCAACTCCTCTTCTCACCTCTATTTATGAGTTGTTTTCTCTCTCACTCTCTCATTCATGTGAATACTCTTGTATTAATTTCAAGGCTTCTTGCCATCTTCATATACATTGGGGGTTTTTCTTTGTTTTTCTCCCTTCAAAAGCTCTTGTCTTCATTGATTGATTTTAGTGTATGCTTCTGGTTTGAGTTCTTCTTGGAATGGTAAATTTACTTCAAACAAATACTCTAAACTTGATTAGTTATTTCCTTGCTCTTTATTTTTCCTTTCAGATATTCTAGAACACACCAAGGTCATATTTAGCATGAAGCATAGTTGTTTCCTACAAAATTGTCAATGGATAAGAAAATCATCTTTGCAGTTCTTGACTGGATCTGACATCTTTTATTTATCTTGCAATATCAATGATTTGTTTTATTGTTCATAACTAAATCTATAACACACATGACAAAGCATGGAATGATGTATAAGAAATATGACATCAATCAAACCATTATTTTTCTCTACCAATCAACATGTCTGAATCATTTATTGAAGTATCATCATTATCATTCATATATGAAAATAATAATTGTTGAAGTTGATAATTAACTCAAACCACAAAAATCACTGCAAAACCTAAGGTTTACCTTCCACAAGAGAAAAAAGCAAAGAGGAATAATTTGCACAATAAGGATGAATTAATGAAATGGATTGAGAATTACATGTGACAACTTGCTTTTATATTTGCAAGTTAAATAAAACCCTAATATGACTTAATAATAACCTAAGACTAAAAATAAGCCCTAAGTAAACTTATTAAAGTGTAATTAAATATTTAATTACACCAACAATAATGATCTAACATGTAACATTAAATCTTCATCCCTAGTCTTAAACTATGCATTATAAAATATCATCAACCAAATCATCATGAAACAAGGAGCCATCAACATCAGGTGAAGAATGTTTATCACTTAAGAAAGTATTGTTGAGTTCTTGGCAAAAGACATCATCAATAGACCATGAACCAAAGGATAGAGAGGAAGGAATATCATGACCTACATGAGGAATATTGTCACCGTGAGTGAAATATTTGTATCAATCAAGTGTGGATCCCTAGGCCCCTCAAACAATAATGAATTAATAGGTGTGCACATAGGAGAATCCATAGATGTAAGAGGGAGACTATCATGAGATGAAGGAAGGATATCATAATTAGGTACATCATCATCACATGAGTTATGATACCAAGATTTATCAATAGAGCTAAGGGCTAGGTCATCATGAATAGTTGAAAAAGAAGTATCATCATAACTAGGTGTATAACCATCATGGATCTCATGAACAAATGAAGTAAAGTCCACCCCACATAGGAGAATAATGAACAAATTCTAAAAGGGATGAAATGCAAGCAACATGTTGAACTGGTGTATCCTTAGAACACAAAGCATCCTCTTTTTAAACAAAGTATGTGATGTCTTCGACGACTAAGGGGTTTGATGCAACAAATTGGGGAAAATAACTCGACATCCTTGATTTATGTAGGAATAGAAGCCAAAGACAAGGGCTGATTGGAATCTATGATTAAATATTTAACAATGAAGCACAAATAATAGGGGGATCCAAAAGGGGCCAATCAACTAAGGGCCAAACACTAGGTGAAGCACTAAGAGCACAATGTGCAAATAAATACGAAGAATAATTGTAAAAATCAAAGCACATAGATCTAAAGCTCAAGAAAAATAGAGATCCTAAGGGGTATGCATGTAAGTTATGGGTTTATAAAATGAAGGACAATAAAACACACCCTTTAAAAATATCTATATGTTAATAGGTGAACGAGTCAATTAAGCATCAATTAACACTAGATATAGGAGTTGAGTATGTAAATTGATTGAAGTAAGTGAATTGAGACTAATTAAACATGTGCTAAAATGTAGATGAAATAGATGAGGGTTGTGTACCTTGAAATTGGTGAAATGTAGAATTTTATTGATGTCACTACAACAAAAGACTAATACTTGAGGTATGGAACAATGATGAGAAACCTATGACAAATGGATCCTAAGAAGATGAGAGCCTAGGATGCAATTGTTGTACCCATCTTATTTAGGAGCACTATTTTATCCAAATTTGTGTATTCCATCCTAAGAACAATTGGATTTCTAGTGCTTGAAAAAATCATTCACTTGATGATATTTGAGATAAGGAAAACATTGGTGGTGCTAAGTAGCACCATAAGGTTTTCTATGTAAGGTTTGAAGTTTAGGACTTCCTTGCACCTTAATTAGACCCTAAGACTGAGTTAATTGTGATGAACAAAGAATGATAATAGAGTTCGATGTTGATTTAGACAAAGTAGTAGCTAGTTGGAACCTACAAATGTCAGTGACATATGTGCAATTGTGTTATCCTAGTTGTCAAATAATGCTTTCCATTTATCAGAATGACCTAGGGTAATTCCTTTAAATACACATCCTAGACACATAATTTAAACTTTTGGGTGCACACATTGACAAGTAATGGTCATGTCTAGGAATGTTGACCTTTACATGTGGGCTATTTTAAATTTGGAAAAGGGGGATGAGATTAGACTCATGATCTAGTCCATGGGGCATAATCACAATTATGATCTAGTCTAGGGAACATAATAGTAGTTGTGATCCAGTCTAAGACAAGAAAACAAATGGAAATTGGGTAAGGCAAGTTTTGAATAGAGAGATGAGGCATAATTTAAGAGTACTAGGTTTGGTCTTGGGTCCATTAGTAAGCCAAAAAACCTCAAAATAATGCTAGAATCATGCATTAAGATCATTGATAGAAAGTGGCATAAAATGAGAGGAGAAAAGTGTATGAGTATTTCTCCTCTACAAGTCTATAATTCTAAAACAAACGAAATGAAGAGGATTAGGGACCACCATGTCACTACAAATTCACATGACACTCTTAATAGTTTCTTGGTGCACTACTTAAAATATTCCAATTTTAAATGTTAGAATAAAATAAAAATATATAGGGTATTTATATCTTACATCTCTATTACAAAGATTTTTGATAGTATTATAGATATCTATAATAAAAAATTTCTTCTAGTTGTCTTTACCAAAGATGTGAATCTATTTATACATGATAGCATTTATTGGGAAAAGAATGTTTTTTTTAATTTGTTTCCTCTTAAACAAAATCATCCAAATGAATAGGAAATGCATCCTTTAGTAATTATATTTGAGCTTTCAAATCTATGGAGATAGATTTTTATGTGATTTCATTGGATGATAATTATGGTGACACCCATTTATTGATGGTTACTTAAATAATACTAAAGTATAAAAAAATTTCCATATATGCTTGCATGTCCTCCACATACTTCACATTCATTTGTTAAGGTTTTCTCCTAAACTCACCTAGAGAATTAGCATAATTCTATGTATAGGGATGCTACCAAGAGATCTTCACACATCAATGCAAAGGCATCCCTCTAACACATAAATATACTAAATGCAATTTCTTTTGCTTTAATGTAGCATCATAGCTAACTTAAAAATTATAAGTTGAGCTAATCCTTTTAATCACAAATTAACTTCTATCATGGTGGGGCCTACATATTTAATGTTCTCCTTGCAAAAAAGAAATGTCTAGGTAGATTACCTACTAAAACTTTTTGATACAGTTACCTGGTGAATTATCAGGGATAATTATCCTTGTCTCCATATATTCCTTCATAAGTTTGCTCTGTTTTGTAACCAATCATGCAGTTGACCAACCATTGTGTCACTAGCTTCAACGTAGAACCTATATGTGGTGATATCATAATATTCTAGTGTTTTTGCAAGAATCCATTATCAAAATCAAAATTTAAATAAATTCTCTAAATGCAATATGCACTTGTCAAAACTATTATTAATGACACTAATATGTTCTTCCCAACCATATGAATCCATGTTTATAATAATGCATGACCTTTGTGATGCAAAACCATAATTGACCCAATAAAGCATCTTATATGGGTCTTAGTAAGGATATTAACAATAAACTAATCCACCAAAAAAATTTGCTTGACAATCTATACACTATGGAAACTAATATTCTAAGAGGTTCTATTCTAAGTTTATTTGCCACCCAAACTCTAAAATTTAGCACAACTTATCTTACATACATTTATAGTAAAATATTTGCTTTCTACTCTCCATTCACAACATATGTGAACATTTATGTCTTCGAACAATTGGTAAATATGTTCTAGTTTACAAGAGGCCATTAATTGTAACAAGAACTATAATCTTGTGCACTTTTTTTGCATGAATGTTGGGCTTGTGAGTACTTCTAGAAATAACTTTTTCCTTTTAAGTACGAGATACATGTGTGGGTTGTTGATATAATATCTCTGGCATTTTCTTTTATTAACTTATGAATTACTTCCCTTAGATGTTATGTTTTTTAATTCTTGATGATTGGGTTTGGATATGCAACTACCTTATTTTGGCTCTTGTAACAAAAAAAAGTGGCTTCCTTTGCATCCATTTGTACAAGGTTAAAGTTGGAAATTGTGTTTTATGTGACTTTGTTTGTCATGATTACCAAGGACACACCTCTAATTCACTAATTAGAGAAAAATACTATATTGGTTAGCACAATCTCTTGGCAAATGCCCTTGCTCATTACACTCACAATAATAATTTTTTGAGCTACTTACACCATATTAGCTACAACCTCTACTGCCAACTTATTGGCTTTGGAATCAACCTTGGTGATGGTTTCCTAATCCACCACATGTCTCTTTGTGAGACTACTCTTAAGTCAATAAAACATGTCAATCCTTCCTTTCCTTCAAATAAATAAGGCAAGCCTTTAATGTATAGCTTCCAGCCCTGTATATTTTACAAAAAAATGTTATTCTAAGTAATTGGTACTGACGTGACCTTTGGGGCACCAATTGAGACACCTAGAGTTTGTAACTTGGCAAAAAATAGGTTTTGTCTAATGTATATTCATATATTTTAGTAAAATGCTTACTCTCGACCCTCTGTCCATAACATTACACATTTTAAAACAATTGTTCAATATGATATAGTTTACAAAAGGTCATTGGGATAGACATATAGGTTATTGAGGTAGTATCTTTGGTATCTTCTTTCATTACCTTATGAGCAATATCCCATAAAGTTAATAGCTTTTGCTCCTCAATAATTGGGTTTGGATATGCAACTAGCTTGCCTGGGCACTAGTTAAAAATAAATTGGCTTCTTCTCCATCTATGTATACAACATTAATATTGGAAATTATGCTTCAAGCAATTTTTGTTGTCATGATTACCAAGGACATATCTCCAACACATAAATGAGAGAAAATTGCTAGGTTGTCTAGCACAATCTCTTCGTAAATGCCCTCACTCATGACACTTGTGTAATGACCTACACAAATTTTAATATAAAATATTTACCACTTTTTGATCACCAAGGTTAGGGCAAGGTGAGCATACAATGTGTAAATAGTATTATTCAACACTTTTAGATCACTAAGATCCCATGAGGATGAGGTGAGCGCATATGGTGGATGAGTAATGATTTTTATATATTTTATTTAAATAAACAATAATACCCAAAAGATGTAGCAACAGATTGCATGAACAATACAAATATGGTGAAATATCTCAAAAAAACAACATATAAATATGAATCAATCTACTATTACAATATGTTGTTGCTCCAAAAATATAAGAGTTGTTGGTAAAACAAAACAAAGCTTTCAACACAAAAATAACCCTTGCATGAGATTGCCCTCAAGAAACCAAAGGGGTTTCCTCCTTTGATCTCCAAATTCAAGGGTTTTTGTCCTTGAATTAGTAGTTGAACACAAGGCTTATGTTGTGACAAAATATATGAAAATGACAGTAGTTTCAAGAGCATCAAGCACCTCAATTTATAAGCACCAGGAGAACCAACTTGGGTTCCCAAATCCCAATGCCCTATATCTCCACAAAATAATAATTAATTTAGGCAAGATTCCTCTCCAAAATAATTCCCACTTTGTCATTAATGCCAACTTGTAACTCCCCATTAATTGACTTGTCATAGCATCTATCATGATGTAGCTACCAAATGCCTCAAGGGTTACAAAACTCCATAATGAAAATGCACACCCCAATTTAAAATTACTCACAATTAAAATTATTTTAAATTATGATTATTTTTTTGCTTCTATTTCCCCAACTCATGGCCCCTTTATTAAAATATTTTATATCCTCATCAAGAAAATAAGGATAGGGCCTATATAAACTAAATTAATTACAAGGGGACATTACAAGTCTTCCCTTCCTAAAATTTCTTGTCCACAAGCAATACAAAGTTAGGTGTTCAAGAATCTCTTATCCCTCCCATGTAGCATCTCCTACAGGTAGATTCCTCCAATGAACCAAGTATTTCATGATTTTTTTTGTTTCTCAACTTCTTTACCCATGTATCAATGATGACATCTAACACCAATATAAGTTCCCTTCATCATCTAGGGGTGGCAAATCAACTGACAGTGTAATATGTTATCTAAGTGCTCTTTTGAGGAAATACACAAGGACAACATTGTGAATTCTACTATTTGATAACAATTCCAACTCATGAGCCACTTCATGAAACCTTCTCATGACTTTGTAAGGTCCATAGAAGTGAGGTTTGAGATTTTCAGCTCCATTTCACTCAATGAAAGTCTATCTATAAGGCTATAGGTGTAGAATAATCATGTCTCCAACCTAAAATGACCTCTCAATGCAATGTTGATCTGCATGAAACTTCTATTGATTTTGAGCCCATTGTAGGTTATCCTTGTGTGACCTGAAAATATCTTGGCTATGCTCTACCAAGTCACTAGATGTCGTTACCTTGTTGTTAGTGAACACCAAATATGTGAAGGTTAGTGCATCATATCCATATAAGACCATAAAATAAGTCATACCAATGGACATGTGATGGGTGGTATTGTAGCAATATTCTACAAGGTGCAACTACTTGACCCATGCTACTTGTGGGTCTATGACACGATTTCTTAAATATCTTTCAACCCACTTAATCACTATCTCTGTCTATCTAGCTATCTGTGGTTGATGATTGGTATTAGGAGTGAGATTAGCACTAGTCAAATAAAACAACTCCCACCAAAATGAGCTAAGGAATTTACTATCCTTGTCACTGACAATATTCTTAGACAATCTATGTCACTTAAATACTTCCTTGAAAAATATATTAGAATGGCAAAGAAGTGTACATAGTTAGTTAATCTGTCAACTACAACATAAGTGCAATCCTTTCTATTTATCTTTAGGAAGCTTGTGATGAAATTCATGGATACACTTTCGCACTTCTGGTTGGGAATAGACAATGGTTGTAACAATCTTGTAGGAAAAACATGCTTTGTTTTATTTTACTGGCTAGTTGTGCACTCAATATGTTTGAGAACATCTTCCTTAAGGTCCTTCTAGGAGAATATTTCTCTTATCTGCTTATAATCCTTGTAGAACCTTGGGTATCCAACCATAGGTGCATCATGTAATGCTTTCAAATTCTTTTCCTTCATTTTAGATTTGAGCATCAAGAAGATTTTATCCTTATATAAGATGAGACCATCTGCCACTAAATACCTACCATCCTTCACACTTTCATCTAAGATATTAGTAGCAAATGTATTCTTAGCATATTCCAGTGTAATAGGAACCTTTCAATTAGTAGAAATGGAATGGAGAGTAGCATTCTAGAGAGGGCATTGACAACTAAATTCTCTTTACCCTTCATGTATTCTATATTAAAATCATAATCTTGAAGCTAATTACTCACCCATTTTTGTTGCATATCATTTAGGTCATGCTAGCCAAGGAGGAACTTCAAATTATTATGATATGTTCTCACCATAAATCTTCCATATACTAAGTTTTTCCTGAACTTGACTAAAGCATGCATGATGGCAAGCATCTCCCTATCATAAAAAAACACCTTTTAAAATGTTTCAACTTTTTACTCTCAAATGCTATGGTGTGCCCTTTCTGCATAAGTACTGCTTCAATTCCCTCTCTTGAGGCATCACATTCTACAACAAATGGTTGTAAAAAAATTGGAATAGAAAGTACATGGCATGAGCTAGATACCTCTTTGAGCTTCTCAAAAGCCTCTTGAGCTTGGTCACGTTAGAAGAAAACTCCCTTTTTGGTCATATCAGTTAGGGGTGTTGCCAATTGTGAAAACCCCTAACAAACCTCTTGTAGTAGCTACAAAGGCCAAAGAATCCTCTCAACTATGTTAATGTGGTAGAGTTGGCCAATCTAAGATAGCTTGGATCTTCTGTTGATCCACTTGAACACCTTGAGCACTAATGACATGCCCAAAGTAGAAAATCTTTGTAACTCCAAACTCACACTTAAATTCCTTAGCAAAGAGAGCATGTTGCTCTATTATCCCAAGGATTGTATCCAAGTGGGGCTCAAGTGATATTCCCATGTTTTAATGTATATCAATTTATCATCAAAAGACATTAAAACAAAATTTCTCAATTGACCATTGAATACTTGATTCATGGCATTCTGGAAAGTGATTAGGGCATTTGTCAAACCAAATGGCATGACTGAGAACTTGAAGTGTCCAAAGTGGCATTTGAAATTTATCTTGAGCACATCCTCATCACACATTGATTTGATGGTAGCTTGATCTCAAGTCATGTTTTAAGTAGACCACTCCATGCAACTCATCAATGAGCTAATCAATCCTAGGAATAGGATACCTATTTTTTATGGTCTTCTTGTTCAATGCTTTGTAGTTGATGCACATCTCATTGTGCCATCCTTCTTCACAAGAATCACCAATGATGCAAATGGGTTAGAACTGGGTTTGATGTGGCCCATCTCTAATAGTTCTATTATGGCCATCTCTATCTCATCTTTGTAAGGGGTGCAAAATGGGATTAGAACCTAGTTCCAACTCTATGATGTGTTGGAATCCCCTATGTGGTGGCAAACGTGGAGCCATATTACTAAACATGACACTTTGGTTATCCAAAATGTTTTGAATATCAACATGATAACCACGGTGCTTACTAGAAGATGAAGTGGGGTGCATGCATTTCATCATAAAACAACTAGATACCCATGCAACTTGTCCCTTACAGGATGTCCTTTCCATACTCGTAATTGTGATTACTTACAATGACTCATTAGGAATACCTCTAAGCACCATATCTTTTCCTTACAATTTGATTTTTAATTCCATGGACTGATAATTTTATGAAAAATCTCCAAGGAAGTGTAACCACTATATTCCTAAGATCATATGTGCTTCTCCTAATCCCACCACATAAAAATTGTCACAAATATTGTAATCACCAAAAGATAATTTGAGTTCTTGAATTAACTTGGTACATGGAATGATGAATCCATGAACCATAGTAACATTGAATTCAATGAAATCTTAAGCCCCCCTTCTTAACCATCGAGCCTTCATCAATGAAGTTGTGGTTAGCCCCACTATCAATTAGCATTGTAATTCGCTACTCAGAAAATCCCCATGAACTCTAAATGGTGATATCGTGGTGCTCTTAAAAGAGATGGGATTGTGTTGTTTGCATCTTCACCTACCACTTTCTCAAGTTCATGCTTGATGATTTGTTCCTTTGTATCTTGTTGGAGTTCTAGTTCTTCAGGATCATTTTCTTCATTAGAAACCGTCTCAATATAATGGACTTGGCCCTTGCTAAGGCATTTGTGACTAGGTTCCCATGGCCCCTTGTAAGAGAAGCACAATTTTTTCCTTCTAAGTTCATTTCTGATGTGATCATCCAACTTCTTCATTGCAAAGGGCTGCGATGTAGCTTTCTAAGGATGTGAGTTATATCCTCCTTTCTAAAAATTACCTTTTTGTAGTCCAATAGTAGGTGGTCTTGGTCAAGATGAAATATTGTTTCTTAACATAGACAACTCAAGTGTCAAAGCCCCCTTAATAGCTCCTTGAAGCGATGATGGTGTAAAGGCCTTAACTAGACCCTCGAGTGGTTCATGTAGACCTTTAACAAATAGAAAAGAGACCCTCTTTTCTAACACATTGGGTACCTGTAGGGTTTTGATGCATTCTTCATTTCTATTAGTTGATGAGGTCGAAGTCAATTTTGGGGGATACATACTGATTTATGTCTTGAGGCATCAATAGAAACAATGAACAAAAAAAATCGGAGCCTAAGGCGTCGAAGGATTTTGTGACGGTTTCATCTTCCCGTTAAAGTTTTTTGCAGAATCAAAGGGAGAAAGGGAGCTCCATGTGTTAGCATGGTGTATCGTCTTGGGGTTCTCAGTTGCAAAAATGTTTCTTTTTGTGTTATTCGTTGAAGATGCAACATGTCATCACGGTGCATCATTCTGTGCTGACAAGTTTTGGCAGGGTTTCCTTGTGTGCCATTCAATAAGCCTTCATAGTGGAATCCATGTGTCAGCTTGCCGCATTGTTTTAAGATTGTCAGTTCTGATGGTTTATTTTGTTGCACCATTGGCTCAGGATATACATGTGGCATCACCGCACAAAGGGACGGAGCTCATAAAAGAAACTGTCTATTTTGTTGCGCCATTGGTTGGTGTCTTCCACGTGTCGACATTGCACATCATATGGTGGGTCCCAACAAAGGAAAAGGAAAATGCCACATGGCAGCGTTGCACATCTCTAAACCAGAATATTTCTGATAATGTTTTTTGTCGTGCCATTAATCCAAGCTGGAGTCAACATAATGTTTCATTCTTAATGTAGAGTCAAGGGGATGTGAAAGCTACAGTCTGAGCAGTTAGCGACGTTTATGATGCATTTTAAGTATTAGTTTCACTTTCAGTAGACTATTGTTTCCTTTCAGAATCTTTGGTTGGGGATTGGTTTAAATAAGTATGTTAGGTGGAAAAGAGTGATCTAGCCTAAGGAGTTAAACTAGGTCAAACCCTCATCTACAAAACATTAGGACACAAACCGAGCTTGGCTTCTACCCAAGAAGGAGACCCAAACTACATGGGTTCTTCCCTTTTGTTGTGTATAGATGGATCAACCAAGTTCAACCAAAGTCAAGCAAGCAAGCTAAGACTAATGATCAAACCCTAGAAGATGAAGAACAGACTATAACTAATTGTCAATAACAGATCACAGTAAATAGAGAGTACAACAGAGGTTAGGGGAAGACTTAGAACCTGGATCTTGCAGTAGAAATGCCCATAACCAAGGTGCTTGGGCACCCTAGGCCTTTTCTACGGTTTAGAAAAATCTCAGATGTCACTAGACTTGTACCTGTCTTCTCTACCTTCTTCCCAAAAATCAACTTTTGAAACTTGTTTCTTTGACCTGCACACAAGAGGAAAAGGTTGTACTGTGTTTAAGGGCTTGCCTCAGTCAAACCTTGTGTTGGTGTTCTCACCTCCACTACAGTGATGATTAGATCTAAGAGTGTGTGCCCTAGGAGGGAAGAGGCTAGATCTATAATAATACGATGTACGATGAATAATAAGAGATAATGATGATGAAAACCATAATAGATATGACCTTAGTTGATGAATATGACTCAAGATCCTACACCAATAAAGGGCAGTGATGAAGAGGGCTTCAAACTTCCTTCAAAGATTGCAAACAAACTTCAATAGCATCCACAAGTAGATAACACTCCAAGCATAAAGAACACTTCAACATAGAACACGATATGAGAGCAACATTCGCATTAATCCTCTAGCATGCACCTAGGTGTAAAATGAACTACAACACTCATTTAAATATGCATTCTCACTCACTTACGACAAATAAAAATTCATTAGGCCAACAAATACAAACCAAAGGAGTGTCCCAAGCCGACACTACAAAGTGGGGCTAAAGTTCCCAAGTGGGACCAAGGTGCTTGGGCACCTTGGACTTTTAGACCACAAACTCCAGAAAGTGTCCAATATAGCAGGCTTAGTCTAGCCCTTAGTTGATTATGTCGGGTTTATTTATCGGGATTAAGGTTTTCCTCGTTTTAAGCTCAAAAAGGTGTTAAAATAGGTCCTGATTAACAAAGGCAACAAGATAGGTCCAACCGAATGCTAAACTAAGTGTAAAATGCTAGTGTACACATTTTACAACATAACATTTAGCCCCCACTTTAGTGTGGGTATGAGATTACGTTCAAACTCATACTAAAGGATGGACAAAACACACAAACATAGAAGCCCAAAGAATTCTACCAAGTTGTGGACCACAAGTAGCCCTCAAACATAGGATCCTAAGGTTACAAACACATAAGCAAAGAGATACACAAGACATTGCAACATTAATTCACACATACATGGAGTACTAAAAGCATTCATAGGAATACACACAAAAGGTACACAATACATAAAAGTAATACATGCCAAACACAAAGCATACACATAAGGCACAAGGAATACATAGAGAACACATGGAAAACATGATGAAGACATGTGAAAACATAAGCTAAACATAATACTTTTAAAAGAAACAAACATAAGAACACACACATGAACAAACATACAAGGCACATGACTTTGACATTAGCTTGCTCTATCACTAGGGGTCATGTGAAAAGAAGTTCCACTGTGGATCACACACTAGTAAGGACCGCCGAATTACTAGGTGACCACGACAAGTCACATGAAGCACATAGGCTAGCCAACTACGTTGTGCTAGGTGGCTCATGGACCAAAGAGGAAGCATCATAGGCTAGTGAGGACCGTTGAATCACTAGGTGAGTTCCACACCAACAAGAAGATATGAAACCAAAAGAGAGCATAACATGATGTATACCCCAACCTTAAAGTGATTGCTAACTCCTATCAGGGAGCAATTGCTTTAAGGTACAACAAATCACAAAGCGGACATGAGAGAGTTTTGGAGGCACATGCCCATAAGATTTGTGTTCCAAAAACTACATCGCACAAAGGGGTTGCCTCCACAAAAGGCCAACCGAGGCGATGCTACATACATGATACACATTGGTTTGTGTAGTCATGGTATGACGCCGAGCATAGCAACAAGGTGCCACATTAACAAACATAAAAGGAATAACAAATTATACTAAGCAACAACACAAAGGGATCTACTTAACTAGCATTAGTATATGAATGGTTGTATAATAGGAGATATCTCAAGAGTATATATATATATATATATATATATATATATATATATATATATATATATATATATATATATATATATATATATATATATATATATATATATATGGAACTATCATCATCCGCCAGCTAGTAGAACTATGGAGACAAAGGAAGAAGTATCACATGAAATCAAAAAATAAACATTCCTTGGGTCAACAAGGGAGAATGTTGAGACATTCTACGCTTTGCATTGTCACCAAAGGACATAACAACAAAGCAAGTTACGAAAAATAGAAGAATGATGATATAAATAGATAGAATGCCACAACAGATTGCGGTCCATTTGTATCCTCTCACCTACAAGGGTGTCAAGGGTCATCCAAAGAGAGCTTAACAACAACAACAATAATAACAAAAATAAACTATCAAGCAACACATCACGGGGAAAATAGTCACACACTCATAACATAAAAATAAGGTACCTCATTTGTGAATCAACCTAAAGAAAATCCTCCTCCTCCCAATCTAGCTCATTATCCATTCGTAAAGGTGGAAAAGATGCAAGAGGAACTATAGCATGTGAGGTATAAGGAACAAGAGCCATACATGTATTATCTTCAGAATCACTATTAGAATGTAGTACAATAGGCTCCATAGTGGCTTGCAAAGATTCTTCTTTCTCAATAGGATACGTAATGGTGATAGTTGTCTCTTTGGCATCCCCGTCGGTGATAAATGCTTGCGAGGAGGGAGATTCTCCTCTCCTACGACAAGGCGAGCCATAACACGATGACGCTTCTTTCTTTCTCTTGCAATCTTATTTTGCTTAGCTTTATTCATGACGTTCTTAAGGGGAATCATAGTATCTTCCAACGTGGGTTCCTTTTCTTCCTTTGCTTCAAGAATATTAGAAGAAACAAGAGGAACCACTGAAGGCTGGGAGACTACGGGGGAAGGGTTCCTCAATGTGGGTTGCTCTTCCTTCTTAACTTGTGAAACAAGTTGAAGTATAGGATCATCCTCAAGCAGTTGAGAAACCTCAAGAAATAAAGCTCATACAACCAATTGCTTGTCACTTGTCTCCACAGAGGCAGGTGGTACAAAAGTTACATTACGATTGTGGGGAGGTCTATTTTGTGCATGAAGGTTGCCTCTTTGTCCTTGGAGGGATGGCAGAGGGGGAACCTCGACATATCTACCAGACACTCAAGGATGGGGAAGAACCTTCGATTTGTGCTTAGCGTCATTCACTACTTGTGGTACAGGAGGAATTATAATCGTAGCCTCAAAAGATCAAAGAGGTTTAGGAACATCAAGAGGAATATTACTAAGTGATAACTTTGGTATTTTCTTTGCTTTGAACTTTTGATATGATAAGAAAAATATATCCTCTCTAGGTTGAGCGACTCCAACTGGGCATGGCTAGAAGCAGTCAAGTGAAAAATGTCCATTGCGAGTGATGGGTCAGTACCGACTGTGATGTACAGCATACACCCATCCCTCAAATGGAAACTTTAAGCACTTGTGAACCATAGAGGGGACTGCCTTCATGGCGCAGAGCCATGGGTAGCCCAACTTCACATGAAATAGGTCCGATGTAGGAATGATAACAAAATAAACATCCAAAGCTCTTGGCCCAACTTTAACTTCAAGAACTAAAGCACCAAGAGTTGGAAGGATAGACCCATTGTGTGCTTTAATAGCCATCTCCAATACATAATATGTATTTCGATGTAAACCATGCATGTATAGAAACTCTTCAATTACTACATTCACCATGCATATAGGATCTATCATAGCACCCTAAATAGATTTATCATTGATTCAAATAGCAATATAAAGAGGCCCATCAAGAGCTTCGATAGTAGCATCATGTGGAGTAAAAGATATAGTAGGTTCCAAATGCACTCACTCTTTGTGAGGGCGAGCATCCACCATGCAAATATCAACAACATTAGACTCATGATGAGGTAGAGGATTAATGTATATTTGAAGATTTTGATTAGGAGCCACCACTGATTTATTCCCTTTGTCATTCACACTAGCAACTTGGATGACATTTGAGTCGATGAGGTCTTGAACTTCACGTTTAAGACACATACATATTTCAATGTCATGACCAACAGAGCAGTGAAATTGAAAAAAGGCCTTCGCTTCAAAGGAAGATGATTGCATCTTACTTGGATTGAGGGGTTTAAAAGGTGGAAGCTTGATGAGATTATTTTGCAAATGTTGTGTCATGATAGCATAGAGATATTCTGATAATGGTGTGAAGTTTCTTGTTTTTGGTTTTAACTTGTAGGGGGTGGAAGTAGGAGATAACACCGCTACCACATGTTTTCTTATGTTATTTGCTGAAATTTCATTGATTTTGATGAAGTTTTTGTTCTGTCTTTTGAAAGAATGATTATGAGAGAGCTTGGATTGACCAACCATAACCAATGAGGGACTATGCTCATACTAACTAACCAAAAGTTGATAATCATGAAGAGCTATGCAAAGATGAGTGAATGAATCATATCATATCAACAATATCTTATCATGGATGCGAGGTTGTAAGTTTCCTATAAAGATTCTTTACACATCAGCATCTTGTTGATGCTGGTTTTAGCACACAACAACGCAGGTATGATTGCTGGTATCACACCTCTCTTGAAAATGTATCCTATCCAAGATAGGACTACCCCAAGGATAATACAACTAGGTCTTAGCTTGCTTGGAATGACCCAGTGGTATGTCTAGCTGTGCCAACAAGGGGTCTTACATAAAATGCAAGGTTTATGGAATATGACAGCAGTACGTATGCAGAAACCCTATGATACTTTCAGCAGATTTGTAACGTAGATGCTGCTTATAACCTAACCTAACAAACTTGATATAAATAAATGCATAAGGAAAAGGAGAGAGAGAAGGGATAAGAGATCCTAAGTGATAGTCACAACAGGGTAAAATGTTGCAGATAAACAAATAATTTCAATAAACCATTCCCTGTTTCACCAGGATAGGAAACCCACAATGTTGCAAGAAATGATGCAATCTTCAAAGGATCCTTAGGATTTTCAAATTGTATTTACTCATTAAACACTCGAACAATGGCACAGCTTAATTAGTGGAATGCAACTGAACTATACTCAATGACAGGGCCCAGGCTAACTATACACAACAACTTACCATCAGCAAACACTAATAGTATGGACCAAAGCATTCATCAGATATCTTAACATTTACCCATCATTGCAAAAGCACAACTAATTAAATTTAGATTGATATGAACCATGAAAACCAAAATGAGACAACACATAAACACAAATTCCTAGCAACTTGCAAAACTTGCTTTGTATTGACTGTATTTTGGCAGAGTCTCAACAATTCATTATCAAATCTTACTTGTTACAATGAGAGAATGATGGCCCTTTTATAGACAAGGCACCATACCGAGTTTTTGAATAGACGGTGGAGATTAACTCAACACCAATGGTCCAGATTACATGGCATTTAATGAAGTACATCAATTAGTTACATTTTCGGATTTGCATTTGTCTTTTAGGAAAAAGACAAAAATCAACTTACAAATACATTGAATCTGGATAGAATGGATACCTATTTGGCTATATATGATAAAAAGTCAATTTTCAAGGCCTAGTAAAGCCAAAATAGAGTCACATGACACTTGAAAACTTGAGCTGATGTGGATTCATGGGATTCCAAGTGTTGAATGGACCAAGAGAAGTATGTGGCACTTTTTTAGTGAAGATATATCCAACTGGATGCTTGTTGGACTTATTCGTGATGTCTGGACTATTGAAACAACCATATGTATGTCTTGGACATTGGACTGCATCTACAGGAACAACAATGAAATAGACTTGATCTTGTATGTCTTTAGCTCTTGTAGCTCATCTCCATCATCTTGGACATCATACTGACTTTCTCTTGTAGGTGCAACAGCAATTTAGTTGATAAAATAAAGTTTCTGCATTTCTGGGTCAACACCGCATATATGTGTGTACATCCTTCCAAGATGGCTCCAACAAGCTCCTGTGTCCTTCAAGACCTACAATTCACAATGCAAAGCATCAATTTTATCTTAACAATCATTTTTCATCAATTTGGATCAAAACATGTCCATTTGCAGTCATGGATCAGTCACAAATAGCTCATTGCCAATGTTGCTTCCTTATAGTTCTCTTCACAAATCCAATAATTTTTACATTATTTTCTGAGTTTTTTACCATTTTTAAGTACCCATTTGGCCAATATATTGATTTAGGAAGTTTTTGTGGTCATTAGAATCCATTTGCAGACTTTTATTTTACGTTTTTATAGCCTTTTTTTGCAAAAAACAAGATTTTTGGGGGTCACAGACTTTTCACGTGCAATGGCATTAATTGTCATAAAATGTGCCCAAAATCCACACAAACTTGGTAAAAAGATCCATCATGATGTGATAAATAGATGTGCAGGCCAAATTTACCAAGAAAATCTAAGTTTCACCTTGAAAAAATGTGCTTTTAGGCCAAAATGGGCAAAAAGTGGGGATTTTAGTGGTCACTGACCTTAGCACTGATTTTAGGTGTCACTGACTAAAAGTCAGTCGGAGGTGATTTTAGTGCAAGGTTAGTTAGAGTCTGTTTTAGCACTAAAAATGTAAAAGCGCTACTTTTGAGCATCATAGAGTTGTGCAGATTTTAGGGGGTATCGACTAAAAGTCAGTCGGAAGTGATTTCCATGCAGGTCGGAGAGACCTATTTTTAGCGCAAGATGTTTTATGTGCAGCCGACGGAGAATTTGGTGCCATTGGACCTAGCGCGAGTTTGAAAGGTGTCTGACCAAAGTCAGTTGAGGTTATTTCAAGCGCAAGTCGTGTTGGCAAGAGACACTATATGGATTCATGGTTGTTGTCATTGATGGCAACAAAGGTCATCCCACATATCCGCAAGTCATAATGTGTCTCTACCGGAAGTCAGAATAAAGATTGTTGTGGTCCGGTGAACAAGAACAGAGCATGTGGCAAGGTCCGACAGATTGGTCCGGATCTCTCAGAGGAAGTGTCTTGGTGCAGTGCGGATTTGGGGAAGTCAAGAGGACTACCTTGAGTGGTATATTCCAAGGATTTAGCCTCCGGTGATGGACAAGGAAAAAGATATGAATAGTTGAGTACCGGATTCCTGAGAGACAGTGAAAACAGAGGAAGAACTGACTGACAGAGTATCAGACTACTTTCCGGATGTGTTACTGTTGATGATAGAGGTTGTGAAGGCATGAATCATGTTTGGCCGACATGATTAATGATATCTACAAGTATATGCTTGATCCGCATTGCTTGGTGAGGAAGGATTCAGCCGACAGAACAAGAGTTTGTAAGAAACTAGACTGTTCCGGATGCCGACTAGAAAGGTGATGAAATTACTTGTGCGGATATATATAGAGGATGGATTTAGTTGTGAAGAGAGTGAGTGAGTGTAGATATATGCGAATAAGTCCAGAATAGAGCAGAGGTAGCAAAAAGGATCCGGTATGTGAAAGATAGCAGAATAAAGAACAGAGGAAAGATGAAGTGCAGCAGATCAGTGTACTAAGCCTAACCGGAACTGAACTCCAGCATATGCAGATGCTTCCAATCAGTTCAAGACTGTGATTCTTATCACTTTGTAGACAGTGTGTCTTCTTGTAGGCAGTGGGCCTCTTGTGAGCAGTGTGCTCGGGCAGTGAGCCCTAATTGGCAAGTGCCATTTTGTAATTTCCTATTCTTCTAACAGAGAATAATTTTGGGTTAATCACCCCGTGGTTTTCTCCCTTAACAGGGTTTCCACGTCAAAAATACTGTGTCATGTGTTTCTTATTTCATGATTAATGTTTTTGTGTTTGATTCTATGCTGCATCAATTAAAAAGAAAGTTCAATAAGGGAAATAATTAGGATAACTGATTCACCCCCCCCTCTTAGTTATCAACAAGTCGGGCAAGATCTTTTTTAGCGCTGCAGGGTTTTTCGAAGTGACCGACCTGCGCGAGTTTTGGCGCCGACCTACGCGACTTAAGTCGGTGGAAGACAATTTCAGCACAAGTCGGTAGAAGGCAATTTTAGCGCAAAGGTCGGTAGGAGGCAATTTTAGCACTTTTTGCAGTTGGGGTCATTTTTGGCGCCAGATTTTGAATTGGCCATGGTGAAAGTATATTTAAAAATATATTAAAGTATAAGTTTAGATATTGAATTTCTTATGCTTTAAATATTTTTAAATATACTTTCAGGATGTTTGAGATAGGTTCCAAATCCATAGGATTTCACATGCAGATTCTAGAATTTTGAGGTTCCACCAGATTTCAGACTTAGCCATTTTTCAGGATTTTCAGGGTTTGAGACTTAGCCAAATCAGGGCTTCAGGAACATGTATCAGGGTGAAAGCATATGGACCCCTTAGTGAAATCTAGTGGAATTTGACATGATTTTGCAACTCTGAGGCTTGGAAACTAGGAATTTCAACTTGACACATCCTGTAGAAGCAATTTCAAGGGCAATATCTAGTGACATGAGATTTTGGAGCAAAATGCAGTAACCCCAATTTTAGTGCAGAAGGCAACAAATGACTATTTTTTAAGCACAAGACCACCCAAGACACTTCCAAATCAATCATGAAAGACATCAAATGACTCCAAACATGTAAAATACTAAAATTTGAAGCAAATCGTGCACTCTAAGCACAAATTCACCTTCTCATCATCATAAGGTAGAAAGGTTGAGACTTCAAGCCAAAGCAAAAGAGGGGGTCTCCATTTGGCAAAATGGGGCGTGTGTGCAAGGCACAACAAATGGCAACTTTGCTGGGAAATGCTCTGGAGCATTTCAAAGATAAACGTCAGTTTCAAACCCAGAATCTCTGTGTTTCCCACATATCAAATGAGAAAGCATGATACCTTATCAAAGAATCAAAGACCACTAACTAGTGCATCCTTCCATACCCTAAAAACCTGAGTGTGTGCAATTGCATTCATTCCCATCCCTTAGAAACTAAGTTGACCCAAGATCCTTCGTGCTAAGCTATGAAGTTGGGATTATTTTACCACCAAGAGAATGCTCTGATGTTGAGATGTGATGAACCTTCAAGTAGTAATCCCTCTGCAATGAGTTCCTTCTTGATAATACCTTTGATGATCTTTGATGCTAATAATCTTCAGATAACAGTCTTCATATGAGAATCTTCAAATGATGATCTATATATTGATATTTTGTAGTGGGTTTGTGTTGAAAAACACCTTTTATTTTTACCTAGTAGGCTAGCAATACTCAGTACTGCCTGCCACTCTCATCTGAATTTGCAGAATTGGTGTTGGTGGTAAAATTGGGAATCTAAACTCCTCTCTTAACATGCGATCACCTAGGTTTACTTAGCTACTTCAGGATTATTTAAAGTGTGAGAGATATATGGTTAGAAAATACTTTAGGTGCACCAACTAATGATTCCTTTCAAATGAACAGACATCATACTCCCTGATATAAAAGTGGAGCCCACAGGAAGACCTAAGCAGAACTTTGACTTCTCAAAGAAAGATTCCAAATTACTTACCCAAGAAAGAAGCACTTGCAGGTCTACACAACGAACACCATATTTGAGAAACAGAGAACCCAAGCAAAGCAAGTGCAGAAGCGAAAAGAAAGGTAAACAAGCAAACTACTCAAACCGAAGCACAACAAGCAAAAACAACAACTAACAACTAGAAGCAACCAACAACCAAGGAAAAGTAAAAACAGAAAGCAGAAACTAAACTAAAACAACAAGGAACTAACTAAAACCTAAGTAAAAACAAGCAAGACTATGTACAAAAGATTTGGACAACAGATATTTACACTTCCCCGTGACTTATTTCTCAGGACATGTAGAAGTAATAAGGTACAGGTCAATGTCCTAAGTCTAGAAAATTCATCTTTGTACTCTAAAAAGTGAGGTAGAGGCATGCTAGGTTCATGTTCAAAGTACCAATTATGCAGGATCAACAATTGGGGTAGTTCATTAGGGCCATGATCAATCCAAATACAAGTTGTCTTACCTAAATCACCATAATCAAATTGATAACTGAAACTGATGAAATTGAGTGGAGAGAGGGAAGATACAACCTGATTTATAGTACCATCAGTCAGAGATGTAAGATTGTCACCCTGTTGCATTGTACCAAATACTTTTGCACCTTCAAGAGGTCTTAGTTCACGCTGGGTCTTATCATGTGCATCAGATAGTTCTGGATCATTGAATGCGGCAATAATTTCCCAAGCAAATAGAAAGTTTGGACAACTATCTTCAGAATGTAGATCATTTGGATGGATTCTGCATGAATCAGTCAAGGCAAAGTCTGTCATATGAGGTGAATTCCCATGCATCAGCATATCTTTTCTTATTCTTGATGTCAACTCAATAATGTGATCAAGTGATTGACATGAAAAAACTTCCATGCCATCGTTTTGCATGACTGTTTGATTTTTATTCTCAGATTGTAGACTTTTGCCCTCATTTCTCATCATTTGATCAGCATCAACCATGTGGAGACCTTCTTCAATGCAAGTATAAACACGATCAACTTGATGAATATGTGTTATACTTGAATCTACTTCATCAAAATCAGTCACATGCTCTGATAAAACTTACTTTGCACCAATCAACAATCTTCCTGTTTGAATTAAGTGCTGGCATTGGGTTGGCAATTCACTATCTACAGCAGTAACAAGGTCCTCTTCCTCTTGCATGATTTTATCCGTGATGTCAATGTTGTCTTGGAGTGGTGCATTTTCCTGCTTTTCTTCATTTGACTCAGCTTGAGACCCTTCTGTAGCAACTATATCAACCTGATATGGCTGACCATGATGATTTACTGGGCTGATATAGTCAAAAGTCTGATCACTTTTCTTTGGATAATATGATTGTGGCTTAGATATGTCAATTGGAATGACTTCCTGCGTTACTGTCTGTGGCTATTCTTCATCTAGTGGACTGATTTCTTAATGTTTTTGCATATTTTTGATCTGAACAACTTGCTGTTCTAACTCTGAACTATCAGCAATCTGAAATGGACTACTGTTCTGCATCTCTATAGCAGTAAATTTAGACTTAGAACTTGATATTTTTGAAGCACCTGATTGCTGATATGCATCCTTAACATGACTGCTCATCAAGTCTGATTTTTCCTTTATCTTGTCAATACTCTTAGTAGCAGAAATCTGACCTTGTGCATCGCTCTGTTCATAGTCTTGTGACTGGAAACTAAGTTTTAACCAAGCTGGAATAACATATTCTTCTGATTTGTCTGACTGACAAAGATATTTCAACCAGTCATGAATCTCATATTCGTTAGTTGGGTGATTTGCAGACCATATGTATTGTCTACCATTCTCATCTGGATATGTATTTTGATGAACAAATTCAATGTTTTTTGTATGCAAACTACCCTTTTGACTATGGTCTCTTATGAATGGTAGATTTGCAGCTCTCGTAGCCTCAACTCTTTGCATGTTCTCAACTGAGACATGGTTAAATGCATATGCATCCATCCGTGTTACAACTCCCTGTGAGGTCTTGCTCTGAATATGAATGTCTATCATGCCTATATCCCACTTCAGGATTGTAAATCTCAAAGATAGGGAGCAACCATTTTAAATGCAGATCCAACCTTTGGAGGAAGGTCAAACAATCTATTTTGTCATGCATATATCCGGGATGTACAGTTCAGACCTGAGGTGAACTAAAATCAAGCAATGTCAGCGAAGGATACTTCACTCTGATCTGCCTATCTAACACTTCTTTGAAAAGTGGGATGTCCACTTTGAAATTCTCTTCATGATATGACTGCTCTGACAATGTTCTGTAGAACGAAGGAGTCTCATGACTGAAACCCTTCTGTGTATCCACTAGATTAGAATTTTTGGTACATTCACTTCATTTCAGCATGTGCAATGATCCAACAAAAGGAAAGCCTGCATAAAATCTTGGTTCAACCCTCCTTCTAGCGCCAATTTTGTTGATGGTGGTTTTAGCACACAATGCAGGTATGATTGCTGGTATCACACCTCTCTTGAAAAAGGTATCCTATCCAAGATAGGACTTCCCCAGGGATAATATAGCTAGGTCTTAGTTTGTTTGGAATGGCTCAGTGGTATGTTTAGTTGTGCCAACAAGGGGTCTTACATAAAATCCAAGGTTTATGGAATATGATAGAAGTATGTATGCAGAAACCCTATGATACTTTCAGCAAATTTGTAACATAGATGCTGCTTATAACCTAACCTAACAAACTTGATATAAATAAATGCATAAGGAAAAGGAGAGAGAGAAGGGATAAGAGATCCTAAGTGATAGTCACAATGGGGTAAAATGCTACAGATAGACAAATACTTTCAATAAACCATTCCCTGTTTCACCAGGATAGGAAACCCACAATGTTGCAAGAAATGATGCAATCTTCAAAGGATCCTTATGATTTTCAAATCGCATTCACTCATTAAACACCTAGACAATGGTGCAACTTAACTAGTGGAATGCAACTGAACTATACTCAATGACAGGGCCCAGGCTAACTATACACAACAACTTACCATCAACAAGCACTAATAGTATGGACCAAAGCATTCATCAGATATCTTAACATTTACCCATCATTGCAAAAGCACAACTAATTAAATTCAGATTGATATGAACCATGAAAACCAAAATGAGACAACACATAAACACAAATTCCCAGCAACCTGCAAAACTTGCTTTGTATTGACTGTATTTTGGCAGAGTCTCAGTAATTCATTATCAAATCTTACTTGTTACAATGAGAGAATGATGGCCCTTTTATAGACAAGGCACCATACCGAGTTTTTGAATGGATGGTAGAGATTAACTCAACACCAATGGTCTAAATTACATGGCATTTAATGAAGTACAACAGTTAGTTACATTTTCAGATTTGTATTTGTCTTTTAGGAAAAAGACAAAAAATAGCTTGCAAATACATTGAATTTGGACAGAATGGATACCCATTTGGCTGTATATGATAAAAAGTCAATTTTCAAGGCCTAATAAAGCCAAAATAGAGTCACATGACACTTGAAAACTTGAGCTGATGTGGATTCATGAGATTCCAAGTGTTGAATGGACCAAGAGGAGTATGTGGCACTTTATTAGTGAAGATATATCCAACTGGATGCTTGTTGGACTGATTCTTGATGACTGGACTATTGGAACAACTATATGTATGTCTTGGACATTGGACTGGATCTGCATGAACAACAATGAAATAGACTTGATCTTGTATGTCTTTAGCTCTTGTAGCTCATCTCCATCATCTTGGACATCATACTGACTTTCTCTTGTAGGTGCAGCAGCAATTTGGTTGATAAAATAAAGTTTCTGCATTTCTGGGTCAGCAACGCATATATGTGTGTACATCCTTCCAAGATGGCTTCAACAAGCTCCTGTGTCCTTCAAGACCTTCAATTCACAATGCAAAGCATCAATTTCATCTTAACAAGTCATTTTTCATCAATTTGGATAAAAACATGTCCATTTGCAGTCATGGATCAGTCACAAACAACTCATTGCCAATGTTGCTTCCTTATAGTTCTCTTCACAAATCCAGTGATTTTTGCATGATTTTCTGAGTTTTTTTACCATTTTCAAGTACCAATTTGGCCAATTTATTGATTTAGGAAGTTTTTGTGGTCATTACAATCCATTTGCAGACTTTTATTTTATGTTTTTATAGCCTTTTCTGTAAAAAATAGGATTTTTGTGGGTCAAGGACTTTTCATGTGCAGTGGCATTAATTGTCATAAAACATGCCCAAAATCCACACAAACTTTGTAAAAAGATCCATCATGATGTGATAAATAGATGTGTAGGCCTAATTCACCAAGAAAATCTAAGTTTCACCTTGAAAAAATGTGTTTTTAGGCCAAAATGGGCAAAAAACAGAGATTTTAGGGGTCACTGACCTTAGCGCTAATTCTAGGTGTCACTGACTAAAATTCAGTCAGAGGTGATTTTAGCACAAGGTCAGTTACAGTCTGTTTTAGCGCTAAAAATGTAAAAGCGCTACTTTTGATGGTTGGAAGTGATTTCCATGCAGGTCGGAGAGACCTATTTTTAGTGCAAGATGTTTTATGTCCAGCCGGTGGGGAATTTGGTGCCATCGGACCTAGCGCGAGTTTGAAAGGTGTCCGAACAAAGTCGGTTGAGGTTATTTCAAGTGCAAGTCGGGGAAGACCTTTTTTAGCACTGCGGGGTTTTTTGAAGTGACCGACTTGCGCGAGTTTTGGTGCCGACTGACCTGCGCGACTTAAGTCAGTGGAAGGCAATTTCAGCGCAAGTCGGTAGAAGGCAATTTTAGTGCAAAGGTCGGTAGGAGGCAGTTTTAGTACTTTTTGTAGTTGGGGTCATTTTTGGTGCTAGATTTTGAATTAGCCAGGGTGAAAGTATATTTAAAAATATATTAAAGTATAAGTTTAGATATTGAATTTCTTATACTTTAAATATTTTAAAATATACTTTCAGGATGTTTGAGATAGGTTCCAGATCCATAGGATTTCACATGCAGATTCTAGAATTTTGAGGTTCCACCAGATTTCAGACTTAGCCATTTTTTAGGATTTTCAGGGTTTGAGACTTAGCCAAATCAAGGCTTAAGGAACATGTATCAGGGTGAAAGCATATGGACCCCTTAGTGAAATCTAGTGGAATTTGACACGATTTTGTAACTCTGAGACTTGGAAACTAGGAGTTTCAACTTGACACATCCTACAGAAGCAATTTCAAGGGCAATATCCAGTGACATGAGATTTTGGAGCAAAATGCAGTAACACCCAATTTGAGTGCAGAAGGCAACAAATGGCTATTTTTTTAAGCACAAGACCACCCAAGACACTTCCAAATCAATCATGAAAGACATCAAATGACTCCAAACATGCTAAATACTAAAATTTGAAGCAAATCATGCACTCTAAGCACAAATTCACCTTCTCATCATCATAAGGCAGAAAGGTTGAGACTTCAAGCCAAAGCAAAAGAGGGCATTTCCATTTGGCAAAATGGGGCATGTGTGCAAGGCACAACACATCTGAAATAGAATATTGGATTTGTGAGAAGAGGGCTTGATAACGGCCCATGAAATCTATTATTTTCTCTTTCGTTCGTTGTTTGCGATGAACCAGGTCTGTCAAAGAGACTTGAGGTCCAACGTTCGCTTGAAAATGCTCGAAGAACTTGTTAACTAATTGTGAAAAGGAAGTTATAGAATTAGGAGGTTGAAAGCAAAACCAATCCAAGGTTGTGTCCTTGAATGACCTAGGAAAGAGTTTTTCCAAAATCGCATCCTCAAAGAAGAAATCACTACACATAGCTGTAAAAGATGCCACATGATTGTTAGGGTCTCCCTTCCCATTATATTTCTCAAAGTGGGGGTCTCAAACTTCTCAGGAATAGGAATTCTTAGGATGGAATAGGACAAAGGTCTACAGATATAATGTGTTGTCATACTAGGCTTAGGTGGGATATTACTCATGTTAGCCAATTGTTGTTGGATGGAGGTCATATTTTGCAACAATTGGTTTATGACGGGACCGGAAGCAGAATCAGGTAGAGATTGGAATGAAGGACTAGATGATGGTGTATGAGTAGCCTTTTGGAATGTGATAGGTGGTTTAGATGTAGGTGGAGTGATATTCAGTGCGAGACTTATGTAACTATATGGAATGGTACTATAATGGCGAACAAGATTCCTAGTGGATAACCCAACACCTGTGGTATCATTATTACTCAGCTGTGTAGTAGTGGTAAGAATAGTAGAAGAATAAGTAGGAATATGGAGTGTAGGTATGGGTACCAACACTTGAGTCCCTATTTGATTAGAAGAAGTGACATTGTTGATGATTTTAGCACAACTAGATGTAGATAGAATATTGTTATGCACTATATGTGCAACTCCGCGCAATACTTCCAATCCTTCTTGACTTTCAAGCAAAAGACTTCATAGACTCTTAACAATAGGGATGGCCTCCTCAGCTATATGTTCCGCACTTACAAATTGTTGGAAATTAGCCAACTCCATGTCTAATTTCTGGACTTGGGCTTCAGGAACATGAGCCACAAGGTCATCAATATTGATGGATTCATGGAAGTTTGATGCTTCAGAAAGGTGTGAAGTAGGGATGTTAGGAAGAATTGATAGATTTTTTTGTGTGATAAGGCTAAGAATTTGGGGTTCCCATGTATTGGTATCAGTGTTATGCGTAGAATTTGAACCCATAATTCACCAACTTCTTCACACAAGAAGGTTAGAAACGGGGCATCGGGTCACAAAGCTCATAAAGCGTCTATAAGCTTTAGTAACACACAAGATGCATCAATAAAAGAAATGAATGATGAAGAAAAAGAAATATTTGAGTGCTTTTTTTAAGTGAAGCAATAATATCCCTTGATCAAATCCAATTCTACTCAAATCTAATTTAATACCAACAATGCTAATGCTAAAATCAAACTCCAATTTCCATGCTTTTTCCAAGATGCAATAATTCAAAATTGTTCCTATATTCATTTTTCAATGCAAGATGACAATTTTAATGTTGTAAATAAATGCAAAAATCAGATTTGGAATGCAAATGACAACAACAAAATCTGAAATTACTCATAAACCCTATAATGTAACATTAACTAGGTTTCACAAAATGTAACTTTTTCAACAATTTCTAACAATAAAAATGATTCAAATGCACAATGAAACAATATGAAATGATAAACTATTGTAATTCCAATTATATCTGATGTAAAAATAAAAAAATAAGATTATGCTATGATGATCATGTCGGGTTCACCAAAATGTTAGGTGGAAAAGAGTGATCTAGCCTAAGTAGTTAAACTAGGTCAAACCCTATTCTACAAAACATTAGGACACAAACCAAGATTGGATTCTACCCAAGAAGGAGAGCCAAACTACATGGGTTCTGCCCTTTTGTTGTATATAGATGGATCAACCAAGTTCAACCAAAGTCAAGCAAGCAAGCTAAGATTAATTATCAAACCCTAGAAGATGAAGAACATACTATAACTTACTGCCAAAAATAGATCACAGTAAATAGAGTACAACAGAGGTCAAGGGAAGATTCAGAACCTATGTCTTGTAGTAGAAATGCCCAGGACTAGGGTGCTTGGGTGCCCTAGGCCTTTTCTAGGGTTTAATAAAATCTTGGATGTCACCAGACCTGTACCTGTTTGCTTTGTCTTCTTCCCAAAAATCAGCTACCAAAACCTATTTCTTTGACTTGCACACAAGGAAAGAGGAAAAGGTTGTGCTGTGTTTAAGGGCTTGCCTCAGTCAAACCCCATGTTGGTGTTCCCACCTCCACTACAATGATGATTAGATCCAAGAGTGTGTGCCGTAGGAGGGCAGAGGCCAGATCTGTAATAATATGATGAATAATGAGAGATAATGATGATGAAAACCATAATAGATATGAACTTAGTTGATGAAGATGACTCAAGATCCTACACCAACAAAGGGAAGTGATGAAGAGGGCTTCAAACTTACTTTAAAGCTCGCAAACAAACTTCAATAGCATCCATGAGTAGATAAAACTCCAAGCATGAAGAATACTTTAGCATAGAACACAATATGAAAGAAATATTCGCATTAATCCTCTAGCATGCACCTAGGTGTAAAATGAACTACAACAGTCATTTAAATATGCATTCCCTCTCACTTACGACAAATAAAACTTCATTAGGTCGACAAATACAAATCAAAGAAGTGTCCCAAGTCGACACTACAAAGTGGGGCTAAAGTTCCCAAGTGGGACCAGGGTGTTTGGGTGCCTTGGACCTTTAGCCCACAGACTCTGAAAAGTGTCCAATATAGCGGGCTTAGTCCAGTCTTAAGTTGATTCTATCGAGTTTATTTATCAGGATCAATATTTTCATTGTTTTAATCTCAAAAAGGTGTTAAAAAAGGTCCTGATTAACAAAGGCAACAAGATAGGTCCAACGGGGTGCTAAGCTAAGTGTAATTAGCTAGTGTACACATTTTACGACATAACAAAGTATATGTTGTATGTTTCAGGGGTTAAAATGGATGTAGAAAAATACCATAAAATAATAAGAATCTTGTAAAAGCCTTAATGGGCATTTCTAAAAAAGGATTGAATATTATATGCATGTGCAAACTTTAGCCTTCCATATTTTGTTCTCCGATCAACAATGAAGAGTGGTGACGTTCTGTGATAGTTTGTTTCATGATTCTTATTTGTTGTATGCGATGCATTTTAGCTTATCTGATCTAATATCAAAGTGATAACATTTGAAGATTGCTAGAAAATCATGCATTTATGCTCTTTTGAAGGCTATGAGTCATTGTTATTATCAGTAACTGGATGCATTGTGTTGTTTAATCTTTTAAGTGTGAGATCACATTTTGGCGCATTGCCATAGATTAGATTTTGTCTTCAATTGTTTTATTATTCAGTGTTTTTGTCTTTTCTTCTACATATCAAAGATTCAAGGAAGAGACAAATTATGTAAAGTCTAGAGGTTGTCTCATGAATCAGGTCCCACATTTATGAGATTTCCAATTGTTGGTAGTTAGATGCAAATTTAATCATCAACAATTTTTGGCACACCCGGTGGGACCAAGATTTTAGTTTCCTAATTAGAAGCCAAATTGCATGAACCAAAGACCTACAACTAGAGCTCATTCAACCAATAATCTCAAACTTCTAGTTCCACCATTGGTAACCATCACTTGAAAAAGGACAACTGGATTAGGCACATTACCATTACAGATGGTTGCACCAGTACCGCCCAAGAATTTTGTCAATTAGAATAGTGGTAGCTTGCTTATCCCCCCAGTAGCTCCAGATACATGGGATCCTATCGCAACCAATGCTCTAAAGGCACTTCCCAAATTCACGGGAGAAGATTCTAAGACTCCAACTGAACACTTGCAAGCGGTAGTGTAACGGAGAAAAATGTGGCTTTACGGTTGCTTGTGACATCTTTTAAGGGGAAGGCTCTAGACTAGTATCGGTCTCTTCAGCCGAACTCCATTAGCATTGGGACCAATTGGGAGGTGTATTTTTAGTAGATTCAATGAGAAAGGAGACAAATCGTCACTTCTGCAATAACTGATTATTATTAAAAGAGCCCCACAAGAAGCCATTACAAATTTTAACACAAGAATCCAAAAGATTTGGCAGGGGATTCTAGTGGCAGCCCAACCTCCAACAGGTATGGCGATTGTCTTTTATCTGAAGGCTTTTAATTTCGATATATTAGTTATGATTCAATCGTTAGCAGGGTAGACTCTTCCGATGGCCTATGATTTAGCCATAAGGGCTAAGAAAAACTTGATAGACACTGGAAAGCTTCCTCTAAGGCCTCCTATGCTGATATTCCCTAAGTTACTAATCCCGGTCAAGGAGAGGTTCCCAATCTGCCACAAGCCAATTCTCCCATGTATGTCTATCCCTTGCCTCAAATTCCAGTGACCTCAGTATCAATGCTTCCAACATCAGAGATGGAGGATATGAAAAATATTCTATGGAGCTTCAAATGAAATCATAAACCTAAAAAGGCAACATGTCTCTTACCCAAGGCCTCCTTATCAAGGATTCCAAGGAGCTAAACCTCCTTATCAACCCAACCATTATCAAGGATCCCAAAGGCTTGGTCATTCGCAACCATCAAACCAGATTGTCCTAGTTTCAACACCATTGCAGGATATTGTACCTAACTCTCATAGAGAGTTAGTTATTGGTCAAAATAATTTGGTGGAGGAATCAAATGCATGGTGTTTTCCTTGCAACAACGCCCACATGCCTAAAGATTGTCCCAGAGGGAACTTGCAGCAAAAGGTGGCAGAACAAGAGGACAAGGAATGCAAACAAAAACAATGCCTGAGAAATATCGGTATCAATCTCTTGGCATGCAAAATGTGGTTCTAGTGGCTCAAATGCAAGGTATGTCTATAGAGCAAGAAGCAGAAATCGCTCTAGAACACACACTTTTCTCCTGGGTTGAAGATGAAGAAATGATGTTTGTAAATGATGATTTAACTTCAAAGGCTCCGCAAGTGTAATCTGATTATTACACATGGCCATAAAGGAAGATTGTTGAAACTCCAAAAATCACGCCACATCCAAAAACTACAATCAAGAAGAATCTAGTGATTCAAGTCATTCACCCACAAATGCAGAAGCAATACAATACTGTGATAACACCAAATTATGGGGCTCCAAATCCACCAACTGAAAGGATGAAATATTCCAGATATCTCCCCAGATCACAACTATCTGGGCCATTGAACGTAGTAGAGCAATTGAAGAAGACACATGCTAATATTTCATTATGGGATGTGTTGTCCATTCCGGAGCAAAAGACTCTACTTTGGGAAGCGTTGAACGAGAAGGAGAAACTAGTGACCACAACTCACACGGGAGATACCAGCAAAGACAAATGATTGATCAAAGAACAACCAAAGACCTCTCAATCATGCCCAGCAACTGCTCTTGTGAATTCAAAGGTAGAGGTAGGGAAAACTAAACCTACGCCCTTTTATTTGACCCTCATATTGGGTAAAAGATTGTTGCATAATTTAATGATAGACTTAGGCGCAAGTGCCACTGTAATGCCTAAACAAATAGCTGATGCCCTTCTAATAAAATATGAGCCTATGGAAAAGGGGGTAATGCAACTACATGGAAAAAAGGCTCAAACAATGAGATTTATCAAAGAACTTCCACTCACATTGTATGCATGTCTGAATATCACTGTACTTCAAGAAGTGTTTGTAATAGATATTCCTCTGGTCTTTGGCTTATGTTTATCTAGAGATTCTACAACTAATATTGGGGGTCATCTTTCCTTAGATTGGTCTCATTTGATTTTAAGAACCAAATATGGCTCCAAGATGATAGTGTTGTCAGAACCACTTCACAAGGAACATATCACTAAAAACGTAATGACAAATTTTGAAGCAACTCATGCCATGATCACAAAAGATGAAAGGCTTAACATGGAAATGATAGATGAAAAAATTGTACTAAGTGATCAAAATGAAGAAGAAGAACTTCTTCTATTAGAGTCTATGTAGAATGACCCTTATGGAAACTATGGTTTTACTGGTTTAGGGACATATGTAATTTTTTAGGAAGATCCTTTGATTCTAGAAGTAACAAGTGCATCAAGGAAAGTGAAAGAAGTTTCAAAAGGTGGTTCTTCACTCTAGACATTGAATTTTGATGGCGTTAAATGCAGAAATGGTTCAGGACCCGGTGTGTGTCTTATCTCACCTGTAGGAGAAAAGATTCTCAGAGCTTTCCATTTTTATTTTAGTTGCACTAATAATGAAGAATAATATGAATCTTTAGTGCATGGTTTAATTCTGAAAGGAAGATAGGTGTGCAGAAATCGCTTCCTACACTAATCTAATGAGGGGAGGAGAGTGTAAATTCAAATTTATCCTAACTATTACAGCAACATTAAACCATTAACATGAGATATTGCAGCAAACACATAAGGAAGAAAGAATGATAGAAGAAGAGAGACACAAGATATATGTGGGGAAAACCCTTATGGGTGAAAAACCCCACACTCCAAAACATTGCTCAGCTATATTACGTAAACAAAGAAGGTTACAATACAAATAAGAGCCAATGCTCTTGAAGGAGTCTTCGACACTCGTATCTGGAGATGATCCGGCAGCATAACAGTACCTGTAAAACCTGTAGTACATCTCCTCAAAGCACCTGATTATATAGAAAATACAAGGCAAAATTGCCTCTATCTTGGAATGGGCATCCAACTTGGCCTCATGGCCCAAAACCCACGCCTATGGACACTTGGTCAACATTGTAAGATGCTTTTGACACTTGTCCACATACCCCATCCCAAAGAGGTCGCCTATTTCCAAAATGGGCTATGACAGATGCTCTTACAACTCTTATGACCGTCATAGAATCTGTCATAGCAGTTACAACTTACAGCTGTAAGAGAATCTGTCATACACAGGCTATAAATAGCATATTCTCTTACAACATGTCATAGTCCACCTTGGGGCACCCAAAGATGCCTTTTTCAAAGATGCTCTTCGACACATGTCTTCACCTGTCATAGAATCTCCTATTTCCAACTCTTACATGTCATAACTTTGTCATAGGAATCTGTCATGACCGTTACGGTCAATATTCCCTTACACAACATCTAAGATGCTGACACATGGAAAAATATTCCTACCACAAAGTGGGACGCCTATCTCCTCATGTGAGGACAAAATTACAAGTTGTCATCTTCCATGTAGGATGACACATCACTGTGCCACATCCCACAAGATGACAATATGGAATTTACAATTAATTTACATCATAGGCAATGAATAAATAAATACAATCAAAATAATGCAAGGAATTACCAAGGTTGAGACACCTTAATTCCCAACAAATTCTTGCTGAAAAATGGGAATCAAACAGTTAAAATTGTTTGGGGATTCTAAATTGGTGATTAAATAGGTCAAAGGAACAACAATAACTAAGAATGTTAGGATGAGATCTTATCGCCACCAAGTGTGGGATCTAATTGAAGGATTTGATGCTTTCAATATTGAAGTAGTCCCAAGGGCTCAAAACACTGAAGCGGATAAGATCGCACAGATTGGGTCACAATTCGACCCAACAAGTGATCTCGTGATCAATGAGAATGCAATCAAAATGGTCATTCGACCTGCTATCCCAAACAACGAAGATCATTGGCAAGTCTTTGAGGATGGCTCTCAAATTGCCTTATTTTTACAACAATCAAGTGAGTTTGTTGATCAATTTCAATACAAAATTGAAGAAGCTTATAGTTCAATTAAAATCAAATAAGTTTCCAAAGGATTGATAACTTTGGAGAGTCTTTTTTATCTTGATGATGCAAAATTAGACAAAAGAAAGTTCATGGCAAATAAGGATGATTATTTGGAAATAGAGGTCAGTGATGGTAAGAAAATCAAAGTAGGAAATGTTACTACCCAGATTGAAAGAGACAGGTCAATCTCTTTATGTGACAAATATGATAGGGTGATAGCTTGGAGCTACGATAATCTTTGGGGTTATAATAAAGAGATAGTGCAACATATGCCTAATAAAGAGATAGTGCAACATACCATTGAGTTGGTCGATGGGTCAAAACCAATTCAACAAAAACAAAGGCATGTTAACCCAAAAATCATATCCCTCATGGCCCAAGAGCTCAAGAAATTGATCAAATCCAAAATCATCTTTCTGATCAAGCATTCAACATGGGCGTCAAATCTGGTTCCAGTTAGAAAGAAAAATGGTGAAATCAGGTTGTGTTAATTTTTGGGATTTGAATTGAGCATTTCTTAAAGATCACTATCCTCTTCCTTTAATGGAGTAGATCCTTCAAATAGTGGCAGGAGCAAAAAGATTTTCTTTACTAGATGGATTCTCATGGTATAATTAGATTTGGTTGAAAGAGGGGGATCAACATAAGACTACCTTTACTACCAAATGGAGAACTTTCACTTATGCGAAAATGCCTTTTGGCCTTTCAAATGTTGGGGCAACCTTCGAGCGTGCTATGGATATTGCATTTAGTGGGCTGATAAAAAAAATCATTACGATTTATCTTGATGACCTCACTATGTTCACAAAGTCAAAAGATAATCATTTCAATCATGTAGAGATGATCTTTCAAAGGTGTCAGGAGTTCAGGATCTCACTAAATCTAAAGAAATGTGTGTTTGGCATACCACAAGGTAAATTACTTGGACACATTGTCTCAAAAGAGGGAATCTCTATAGACCTGAACCGAGTCAAGGCCATCATGGATCTACCCTTGCCAGTGAATACAAAGGTAGTGTTGTCGTTCTTAAGAAAGATCAATTTTGTAAGTCGTTTCATCTCAGACTTTGCAAGACTGGTTAGACCCATTACTTTGATGCTTAAAAAAGACCTAAATTTCAAATGTACCCTTGAAGGTAGACATGCTTTTGAAATGATTAAGATAGCTATCTTGACAACCCCAGTCTTGGTTAATCTAGAATTCTCAAGGGATTTCATGATGTATGTGTACGGAGGAGAACACAGCATAGTGGCAGTATTAACTCAGAAGGATGGTGCTCAAGTTGAAAAGCATCTTATTGCCTTCTTTTCAAGGACCTTTCTAGGATATGAATCAAAGTATAATTTTGTAGAAAAACAAGCCTATGCAATGGTAAAGAACTTGAAGAAGTTTTGACATCTAGTGACTGGGAATAAGATCATAGTATTTGTAGCTCATCCAAGTGTTTGGGAATATATTATGGAATGAAACATTATTGAGAAAAGAGCAAATTGGATCACTAAGATCTTGGAATATGATGTTGAAGTCATGCCGACTAAACTTGTCAGAGGTAGGGGACTTTGCAAGTATATGGTACAAACTCTAGACCCCCAGCAGAACCCAAAGAAGCTTTAGAAACGACACTGAAAAATTAAGAGAAGGATTCAGGTTCATGGATAATTGATAGAGTGCATTTCATGGAGATGAGACAATATCCAAGTTAGCTTCCCTTTCATAAAAGAAGATTCTACATGTTACAAGGATCCAATTATTCCTTGATAGATGGCATCCTATTTAGACACAATTTTAATGGCATTTTGCTCACATGCGTAGAAAAGGAGGAAGCTGATAGGATTATGTATGACTTACACTATGGGACGTCCAGGGGGCACTTCTCAGCAAAAACTACAACAACAAAAATAGTTTGTGCAGGATATTATTGGCCATCTCTCTTCTCAGATTGTCATGAAATGATTAGGAAATGTCAACAATGTCAGTTCTATGTGGGAAAAAGAAGAAACATCTCCATGCCTCTTAATCCAATCATAGTGGAAAAGCCATTTGCACAATGGGGTTTAGATTTCATAGGGATGATTAATCCAGTGTCAAGTGCAGGCCACAAATGGATCCTCATAGCAACATACTATTTCATAAGATGGAGTGAAGTAGTGCCATTAAAGGAAGCCACAGAGAAAGTTATCCTTAATTTTTTGGAAGAAATTGTCACCAGGTTTGGTCCTCCTCATACAAGTATATTTGATAATGCTAAGGCATTTCTTGGTTCAAAGATCTCTGAATTCACCCTGAAGAATGGTATTTTCTTGAAAACATCTTCAAATTATTATCCACGAGGAAATGGTTTGGTTGAATCAACAAATAAAAACTTGATCAGGCTTATTAAAAGAATGGGAACAAATCATCAGAAGAATTGGCACAAGTATCTGAAGATAGCATTGTGGGTAGACTGAATCACTCCAAAAAAAATCATCCCCTTATGAATTGGTATATGGAAAAAAGAGCCTCAATGCCAATATTAATAAAAATTCCATCCCTTCAGTTTATTAAGCAACTTGATATTGAAGAGGATGGAGCAATGCATGTTAGACTTGTAGAATTGTTGGATCTTTAAGAGAAAAGAGAATCAACACATGATGCAATGGTCAGTTGCCAATTGACAGTGAAACAATGATTCGATCAAGGAACTTCAGAACCAGGTTTCAAAGTGGGTAGTTGGGTTTTGAAGTGGGAAGAGAGAGCTACCAAACTGGGGTAACATGCAAAAAATTTGACTCATTGTGGAGAGCCCCTTTCGAGATTATTGCCTGTAAGAAGAATAATGCATATGAATTAGATAGTGAAACTGGAGAGGTCTTGAAGATCCCAGTCAACAGGAGTTTTTTGAAACATTTCAATTGAGTAAGGTTGCCATATCTGTATATAGTTAGCATAGGATGCATTTTCTTGAGGTTGTTATTTCCCACCTCTTTTCAAATAAGTGCCATTTTCACAATGTTTTAGGTCTCAATAATAATTGCATGCAGACGCCACATGTCTATTCCTCATTAAGGGTTTTTTTGAAGTTTTAGCTCAAAGAGACAACTCAACTATCGAACATGATGGACATTGAATAATAAAGCCCTCTTTAAGACACCATCATCATGAAAATCTCAAAAATATCCAATGACAAGAGGTTAAAACGTGTGAATTTATGTCAGTTTTGAAAAGGTGCCAACATGAAAGTCAGAGCCGTAAATTTGCACGAAAGGAGTGGCTATATAAATGCATTTCCAACTTTGAACTACCATTTGATGAAACACAGAGCTGAGAGTTTTTGAGCAAAAGAGGAAGAACATTCTGTGAGTTGTGTTCAATTGTTTCAAATTTTCTAAAGGGAGGTTGTTGTTTTAGGATAAAGAACACAGTCACAAAATGGAATCATTAGAATCAACTTCTAGAAGTGAGACTCTGAGGAAGACGAGGACTTCAGTAGCAAAGAAATTACATGAGCTTCCTATAGAATTAAAGAACAATTTGTATGCCTCAACCCTTGCACAGTTGAAGCCCAAATTACCAAATGTTAGGGAGCTCAGGAAGGGTAAATGTCAGGATTCAACCCTAGTTTTTGATATCACAGATCATATATTCAAGCTTGTACTCACCAAGAATCCCAAGAACCTGAGAGAGGGAGCACATGCATAGATGCTCGAGAAATTTAAGGTGGGAGAATCAAAGACTTTCAGGATAAGATTATGGAGCTCTAGGTTGGCTCAGTTCATGGTCTCTCTGGTACACCCATGTCTTGAATTAGTAGATGCTTGTGTGCTTGGTTATGTCCAAAGCACTAGGATAGTCACAATGAGGAACATCAATATTGTGATTGATCCTCATGCTATTAGGCATATGTTGGGGATAGAATATGACCTTGTTGCTGATTTTTGTAGCCTCACGAAGTTGCAAGAGATCTGGGAAATGACGGAAAATCAACTCAGCTTTCTGAATGTGGAGCTTTGTTTGGAACTAGATAACATAGTGTTGCCAGATCCCCCCATCACATTATCCAATCTCACTCATAATGTGCAGGATGCATGCTCCATGTTGGCCTTCATATTCAGCCTTAATGATGATATTAACGTGCATGACTTCCAGCTGGTGGCTATTTTCTGTCTCAAGAAAGTCACCAAGAAGTAGGCCTATAAAATGGACTTCTTAGAAGTCATAGCCGACAAGATGACTTATCACTTGGCTCATTTTGGTCACCAACAGTTTTTCAGGTATTCCTCCTTTTTGTTGCATTTAATATTATTCCAAAATCTACAATTCTTCCAGCCCCGCATGCAATTGGATATGACCGATGATTCAGTAGATGCACAAAAGATTATTCTGATTTTAGTATGGACTCCTCTACTATCGGTCAGTTCTGATTACTCCGAGTTTTCAAAAAGTTTCATGGCCCAACTCTCATTGATCTTTGCCCAGACAATATAAACTTCAGGGTGTGATAAACATAAAAGTATATTATCCAACACTCGTGTACCTTGTGACTGGTTCTTTGGGGCTCATTACACTATTATCAAAATCCATAGTTTCAAAGAGGAGCCTTTCAAGTTCCTAAATTTTTAACTGGTAGAATTGTTGCTATTGAATTGGCTCGCTAGTTGGATGTGATAGATTGTAAGTTTAGGGCTAGGAGAAAGAAGAAAGCCATATATGACATCCCCTTCTCCAAGGGTAGTATCACAGTGGTGAAGAGGCAAGCAAAACATTTGTTAATGCTGAAACTTGTGGATTTGGGCCTTGATCAGATTAAGGATCAATGGGTATATGACCTAGATGGATTCATGAAGAGGTAGTTATCCCAATCAAAGGCCCTGATTCCTTTTGAACATTAGATTCACCCTTTCTTTGAGGCCAGGCAATCACCTTTGACTAATTCTCTTGATGCTTATATTGAATTGGATCAAATTCTAGTGGAATCCTAACAACCTTAGGAGGCATTTTACCAACCTATAAGGGATTATGATCCTGCCAAGTTGATGGCTCATGGTCTTAGAGCAGTTCTCATAAGAGAGGAGTGGAGCACATAAAAGATCAATGCCTATTGAAAATATAAGTAAGAAATTTTCAAAATGGAAAGAAATTTTGGCAATGTTAGCACTGATGAGACCTGGTAGAGATTGTGGAATGATGAGCATGAACCACCTACCTCTCCATATGATGTAAGTAATATTGTTACCTAAATTCCACTACAACTCATTTAGGTAGATCTTTGATTCAAGGTTTAGAAGGTTCATTTTATCTGATCCTTATTACATTACATTCAAGTGCATAAATGAAATAGTTTTAAAGATTATGATTATCAAATTACTGCATTTATCCAAGTGCATGTAACATAAGAAAGATTTATACAAATTCTTTCTGAAACAAATAGATAATCTTTATTGAATGTAAAATGTACATTATCTCACACAAGCCGTGAGATTAACTTTTCTTATTCAATGAAATTTAAGAAACAATTTATACATGAATTAGTAAAAGTAAAAGCATGTGCATGTAAGGGTAGAGGCCAGTCATTGCCTGAGAATGACTGATTCTGGTTCTAGTGTGTTGTCATATTGCCCCAAGTTGTTTTTGTCCTTCCTAGTCCATGTCATCTCTATTTCCTACATCTGGAAAAAGAATGGTGTTAGAGTAATACTCTAAGCAATGAATGGTCCCTAACCTGACATGAACAAGCACTTATGCATGCATAAACTGTTCCACAAATGCATTAAACAAGAAATGTATACTTTGGATGTCCTAGAAAACAAGCAAGTCATCAAACACATCCAAAGTATGCATTTATTTTTCTAATAGGTCTGCTTCATGTGTAGATACAGGTGAAATTATTTTTCTGAGTGATTCATCTGTTTATATTATGAGTGGAGGAAAATGTGGCTCCCACAAGGGTTGAGCCCAGCTCATAAGTGTTACAGAAACATTTCATATGTATTCATCAGATGTAGAGTACAGATTATGTGGAAAAGAGAAGAAGTCATGCATGTAACAGTCCTCAAGGGACAACATATAGTAAAGCAACAACATATAATCTTGTTAGTGAACAGTCAATGGACTTGTTAGGATCAGTTCAAGAAAACATAGTGACTGCTCACTGTTGCATAGTGAATGGAAAATAGTCATACTGTAACATGTAGGTAGCTATGACAGTGCAGAGCAAAAGATTCATGCAAAGTATTGAAATGTGTCAATCCTTGATAGATCAGTCCATGGCTTAAAGGAGCAGTCAAAAGAGTGATAGTGGTATGCAATGAGTCAAAGGAGCCTAACATGATAAGGAGAGACCTATAGCCACAGTCATGCAAGGATGACAACAAATCCAAAATGTAATCCCAAATCATAAAGAGCAACATGATATTATTGCTAAAGATAGTCATAAGATCAACTTGAAGTGCCATGTACTTGTAATTGCCATCTAGAGCAGTCATATCTAGATTGTTGAGGATTGTAGCAGTTAAGAGATAAACAATGCCTACAGATTGTGTGTGAACAATAAATAATCATGACTGATAACAACTGAAGCATCTTACTGCATTTGATAAAGACAACCTGACAGTGGCAGTGAATCAGTAAATAATGACATCTAGATCCTTAGGGATGTCTGAGCATGTAGTTATTAAACTACAAATGTCTGCACACAAAGTGTAGTTAAAGGACTACATATAGAGAAGGAGTAGCCATGAAAACTCTGCAAGGTGACCACAGTGGTTCAATCAGTACAGTCATGGAGAGTCTAGAGGATTCCATTTTGACTATTGAAAGAAAGCATACAAATAAATTGCATGTGATATCAAGTGCTCCAGGTTTGTTGACATAATCATAATTTATGGAGGCAGTTATAATAGCAATGACAGTGACAACAGTCAATAGTTCAGGGTTAGATAGAATCCTATAACAGTTTGTTCTTCAGGAACACAATAGATGATACCTCATGCTCAGAATGATATAAATTCTACATAAACACAAGCTACAAGAGGACTGTCACAGTCAGATAAGGAGTTACATGTACAGTGAATCAACATTGTTCATAGTAGATAGAGAGATATCCTCCAATGAGCAAACAATCATGCTTCTAGTAAAGAACAGTCCAGTTGTAGTTTACAGGTATTGCCTTTATTAAAAAAAAATGGAGATAGTTATCACTGCATAAGATCCTATAGCAGTCATCATAATAAAGACTGTCAAAGAGCACATAAATGGTAGAAGCAGTAAGAATATCATGAAAGACTGGCACACAGACAAAAGAAAGAGAAAAACATAGAGTTTTAGCTACATAAATGAAAGAAGGAAGAAGAGCATCATGAAGGACTGGTATTTTCAAGAGAAGCATGTTCAAAATCTATATACTTTTGTCCATTTTTAGCTACAGGAACATGATATGCCAAGAATAATACTAAACATTTCAGAATGATACAAAAGCACATCTTATGAAAAGCTACAACAATTATGCTATAATTGGCTACAGGAGCATATGCTCAAAATGGATAGAAGTACATAGATTCTTATCTACAGAAGATACAAGACAGTCAACAGCTTAGTGAAAATAATCTTCAGTATTCCTTGAGAGGTTTTGATAAGAGATTGTTAACTGTTTGAGATACAAGTACTCTCCATCATAGCTGTCCAAAAGGCTAGGGTTTTGTTTATTTTTATCAAACCTTAAGTGTATTTTTTTATTAAAAATGACAGAGAGTAGGAATATCTCATACTGTAAGTGTAATATCTAGAGAAACTACAGTGAGGGTTTTGTTTTTATGAAACCCTAAGGAAAAATCAGAGGACTGAGCAAACTTCAATTTTCTTAGACAAAGATAAGATAGCCATGCTCAAGAAAACAAAATGCCAGGTGCAGAGAGAAGCATTTTAAGCAAAAGTGATAAATTTCATTACTTTATGTAGTTTTCCTGACAAAAGACTGTTATACATGAATAAAATGCCAGTTCTTCATCATGATCATGTGGAATACAAAGAGTTTCATCAGATACAGTGAGTAAAAACTACAGAAGATCATGAAAATTGCCTTTTGCATTCTAGAAAGATGAAATACTCATGCTTACCTTCAGCATTGGAGTAGAAAATGCCGAACCATAGAGAAGATGCCTTCAAAAAATGATAGAGATAGATACAGAAATGGTCCTGGTGAAACCCTCACGTCGGCGGTGAAGAAAAGTGCAGAGCAAGTTTGCAAAAATGCAAAGTGCAAAATGAGGGCACAAAAGTTGCTTTTGTGTTTCTTAGGGTTTTAAAAACCCTAAAGACCCGATGGGTCTTTCTTTTTGTCTTTTCTTTTCTTTTGCATAAGTTTTAAAACTGCCGTGGTCCAAGACATTGAAAGTGAAATGCCTAGATGATGCCACGAGGTGGCTATGATACATAGTAAGACTTTGTTAAGTATTTTATGTCTTTTATTCCCTTTGTATTAGGTAGCACTTCAGTGCCTTTTGACTATTTATTTTTTTCTTCCTTGCATACTATGAAATGTAAAACAATCACCTTAAATGATGACCTTTATGAATCATTTAGGTGTTATTGTTAGCTGCTATTGTTAAGGAGAGAATAATGGAGAGTGTTGTGAATATTCATTGACTTGAAGGGGATATAGTTGGAGTAGTGGAGATGTGGCAAACACATACCAATGTTATAGGTATTTGTTTGTTGCCTTGAGGGAGGAGATTGACTAGTTCTTATGGACAATTAGTAGTTGGTTTGTTTTGGAGAGGGTATCTAGGAGTGGTTTTATTACTCTTAAAGTCCTTTTTAGTCCTATTTTCATGAGCCATCATGTTTGGCTAAGTCATAATGGACTTTTTATTGCATTATGGACACTTTTGGAGAGGATATAGGCCCTAGATTTTAGGCTTTTTGGGGGCATCCGACCCCAATTAGTTTGAGATTCCTTCTATTGTGGAACCACTTGGATAGTGGTGGATATAGTTACTTTTGTGACTCTTTTGCACTCAATTCTTACATGCAGCTTTCAGAGACTTGTGATTTTCATCCTTGCTCAGATTTTGTGAGTTTGTACCTCATTTGATTTTGGATATGTTTACCAGTGATTACCTTGGAAATCAGTAAAAGATAAGTTACTTACCTTCTCAATTTTTTGTTTCATTGTATGCACTGGAATTGATCGATGCAATTACTTGTGAAATTATCTTTTTCCTTGTAGTTTTGTCTTAGTTTCAGCATCTTTTGTAGAAGAATATGCAATTTACAGGTCATAGGTTGTGTTGAAAGTGTAAACATTTTTAGTTGTGAAGATACATTTTTCCTACTAGGAGTAAAGCATATAACCTTCTTATGAATTATTTATGTAAAAGCATGTCATTTTGGTTTGTGTATGTCAAATTTCTTTGTTGAAACCAAGTGTATACGAGCTGTACTTGTATGTCCTAGTTAGTTTTGGTGCATCACCTTAGTCATAGATTTTCATATTTCTGCAATCTTTTCTTACCCTTTTCCTCGTCAAGTCATTAGTTTAGGTGATAACCATAGGAAGTCAACCTTCTCCGGAGGTCAACCTATGTTTTTTTTTAAAGACACCCACAACTTTAGAGGTCTTCCCATGTTTTAGTAGATTGTTAAACTTTACATTTAACAGGGTGCAAATATCACTGATAACAAATATATTTGGAGAGGAAGAGGGAGAATCATAAGAAGTAGAGAAAGAACAAGAACTAGCAAGAAAGAGGAGGAATCTCAAGTTGCAGGAAGAATCAGAGGAGGAAGAAGTGCTTATTATTTCAGCACCATTAATTGGACCAACAATCAGTGCCGCAATGACTAGAGGGGCTCAGGTAAGTATTCCTATGCCTTCTTCTTCTTAGTCTTTTCTTGATCCACTAATGGCACCCCTCATATCTGTAATTCCTCCATTATCTGCCACTTCTCCCATGACTCTACCACCTTCCTTCTCTTCACCTCTCACCTGACAGTTGTCAGCCCCTCCCCTTTTTAACTTGCCATCATTTTCCCCTTATGTTCTAATGATGCAATCACTGTTGCCTGTTGTTCATGGTTCTGCCTTAAGACAACAGTAGATAACCATACCATATGGTTTTCCACAAGGTTTCCCGTTTGCCGGTGGAGTTATTCAATCCCTAACAAAATTTCATCAACAAATTGAAACTACCAGGAAGGTGCGAGAAGCTTGCCTAGAGAAGTAGAGGAAAAAGAAGGTAGAACCCCTGCAGTGTCGTGCATGTGGTCATTATATGACCATTCACAATGGTCATTAATGATCACACATATGACCTCTACTGTGATCAAACCACAAGAACAAATGAGACTAGAGGATTTCTCCATTCATGCAGTTGGTTTGAATCTTGCACAGGCCAGGCCACAAGATAAAGTTGAGCTCATGGAGGAAACACAAAATTCTGTAACTACAAACTTCATCAAAATGAGCAAGAAAATTGAGAAACAGGGGCTTGAACTATTGTGGGTAAGAGAACAGTGGATCGACTAAATGCAGAGGTAAAGGCTAAAGACATGGAGATTAGAAACTAACTCTTGACTTGCAAGGAAGAGTGCCAAAAGAAACATTCCAAGTAGAACATGCAAAGCAAGCAAGTTTGCAGTCAAAATTAGATGTTTCCAAACCTTCAGTTGAATCATTGAGTCAAGAGAAGAGCACGACAGAGAAGCACCTCTGTGACAACTGAGATGAGGTGATTCAACTTCACAAGAGTCTCTCAGACCAAAGAGACTCAAACAAGCAGCTCCGTGATGAGCTCTAGACAAAAGAACAATAGATACTGCAATTAAATCAGGAGCTTGCACAAAGACTTCCAACTTTTGGGGTGATGCCCATGATTCAAGAGTTGTATGTTTCGTATTGGAGGTACATATCAAAAGAGACCTCACAGCTCAAGCTTGTGCTAAAATTCATCTCTGATGCCCATAGCCTTAATGCAAAAGTAGGTGCAACAATGGAGTAGACTCTCTCTTCAGTTGACCCCAAAGTTGCTGAGTCCCAATTGCTAGTGCAAAAGTTGTATAATGCTTATGAGGAAATTCTTCAAGCAATAGGGGTAGATAACAAGAGGACAACTGTAGTAAAAGTAAATGAATTTCTTAATCGAAACAAAGCTTCTCTCAAATGCAAGGCTTACCTGAATGCTTTGGAGCAGGTGGTAAAAGAAATGAGGGACACATTGAAAAACTGGTCCAGTTAGGACTCCCCTCCCCATTTCTTGATGACAACAATTTTGACTGAGGAATAAATTAAAGCCATGTTAATCAATAAGAAGAATGATCAGATGTCCTTCTAGACATTGAGCCAAACACCGAGTATTGTAGAGGTGGAGACAGTTTTTCAACCACTTGCTCAATTAGAGTTTTAGATGAAGGCTGCAGTTCAGATCCTGCAAAGTTTCTCCTACAAGGAGATTATTGATTTGGATAGATTCTTCGAGGCTCTAAAGAAAAAGAAGCAACCGTCTGATAGTGAGTGGGCATCTCAACAACTCACTCTTCAAAAACTTTAATGCAGATTCAGGATATGGTTCCAATTTTTTTTGTTTCTATAATATTTTGTTGTTTCAGAGATTTTTGAGTTCTTCTCTGCAGGCGTACATCCCCTAGTGAGTTGCCAAGAATTGTAGAGCAAAATCCCTACATTTTGATGTATTTTTCATTTCTGTTGGTTGATGAGGTCAGAGTCAATTTTGGGGAGTACATACTAATTCACATCTTGAGGCATCAATAGAAACAATGAACAAAAGACAAATAGGAGCCTAAGGCGTCGAAGGATACCGTGACAGTTTCAACATCCTATCAAAGTTTCTTGTAGAATCAAAAGGAGAAAGAGAGCTCTATGTGTCATCATGGTGCATCGTCTTGGGGTTGTTAGTCACAAAAATATTTCTTTTTGCACTATTCATAGAAGATGTAGCAGGGTTTCCTTGTGCGCCATTCACCGAGCCTTCATAGTGGAATCCACGTGTTAGCTTGCCGCATTGTTTCAAGGTTGTCAGTTCTGATGGTTTAATTTTTTGTGCCATTGGCTCAAGACATACACATGGCATCACTGCACAAAGGGACGGGGCTCATAAAAGAAACAATCTATTTTGTTGCACCATTGGTTGGAGTCTTCCACATGTTGACACTGTGCATCATATGGTGGGTCCCAACGAAGGAAAAGAAAAATGCCATGTGGAAGCACCACACATCTCTAAAATAGAATGTTTTTGACAGTGCTTTTTGTTGCGCCATTGGTCCAAGATGAAGTCAACATAATGTTTCTATTGATATATTGTCATTGATGTCAAAGTTGGATGTCAGTTAGCAAAAATGGCCAAAGAAGAACTTAAGTTTTGCCCTTAGTCGGCAAAAATAGCCAAGAAAGAACTTTGTGAGTTTTGCCCTTAGTCGGAAAAAATGGCCAAGTAAGAACTTTGTGAATTTTGCCTTAGTTGGCAAAAATGGCCAAGTGAGAACTCTTTGTATTTTGCCTTAGTCAGCAAAAATGGCCAATTGAGAACTCTTTATGTTCTGCCTTTAGTTGGCAAAATTGGCCAAGTCAGAACTCTATGTGTTTTGCCTTAGTCGGCAATAATGGACAAAGCAGAAAGTCTTTTAAAAAATGACTTAGAAGAAAAGTTGAAGGACTTAGAAGGAAAAATAGCGTTATCGGCAAAGTTCTCTTTTTGAGAACTAGTTCAAAAGTTCAAAAGTTCATTGATTCGCCGACCGGGTGACATGGGGCAGCAGTGAAAGAAAAACTTTGTGTTTTTTTTTAAAGTTTTTCTTTGTTGGTAAAGTTCTCATTTTGAGAACTAGTTCTTAAGTTACAAATTTTTGCTGATTCGCCGACAACAAAAGGAAGCATGAAAAGAAGAGTTGAAAGGCGTTCAAATCACTTAGTAAAAAAAAGACTTAGTAAGGAAAGTTCTCTTTTTGAGAACTGGTTCGAGAGTTTGACATTTTGCTGATTCACTGACAAGGCGACAAGTGGCTCCCAAAGTCAAAAGTTCATGGTTTGACCAGTTTGCTGATAAAGAGAAAGTGTTGAAGAAAAATACTTAGTCGGGAGAATGACTTAGTTGGGGAAGTTGTTATTTCTTGAACTCGTTCGGGAGTTCAGATATTCTCTGATTCACTAACTAGGCGATAAAGAGAGTGTTGAAGACAAAGACAAAGTTCACATGAAAAGTGGATTTTGCCAATAAAGGTGATATAGATGATGGTTAGTAAAAAGCTTGTTTAGCTGATAAAGCAAAGTTTGAAGAAAGTGATTTTTTTCGATAACAAGGAAACAAGTGCCAAGGTTCATAGTTGGGCAACTTCGCTGATAAAGGTGATTGAAAGGAAATAAGGCAAAGTTTGAAGAAATGAACTTTTGCCAATATAAGGAAAAGGTGACAGTGCGAATATAGTGGAAATCGCCGATAGACTTGACAAGTGCCAAAGTTCTAAAAAAGTGATTTTTGCCGATAGAATGGATAAAGCGCTATAAGGCAGAAGTTTGAGTTTTGGAGAAATTGCCGATAGAAGGTAAAAAGTGATAGAAAAGAAAAGTTTGAAGGATGGGCTTTTCACCGATAAAGATAGACTTCACTGACAATAGCAAAGTTCTGAAAAAGTGATCTTTGCCGATAGAGAAGAGATAGGCCAAGGTTCGATAAAAGTAAAGTTTGCTAATCAAAGAGATAAGGTTCGAAAAAGACAAAAATAGTCGATAAAGAGAATAAAGAAGATAAAGGGAGAGTTCAGAAAGATGAAAAATTGCTGATAAAGGGATGAAAGCCAAAAATCAAGAAACGATAAATACAACGATAGAAGAGTATAAATGGCTATATTTATGGTGTGAATTTAGGATGCAGAATCAACGTGAATAACAATTAAATGTATGGATACAATACTGAATATGAATGAAGGGTTAAGAATGCAAAATTGGAGTGTTCTTGATGTATATGACTAAAGTGTTCACATGCACACGACTAAAGTGTGAGCATACAGATGGGTGAGTTTAAGTGAAGTTTTCTGATCATGCAAAAATTAGAAGTACAGTGCACACATGCAAATGGCGAGTATATGCGAAGTTAGTTGCATATAAATATAAGCAACTGGATACAAACTGATGTTACTATGTTATAGAGATGAATTGATGCAGGCATGAGTAGAATTGAGGTGTAGAGAAAATCTGGGTGAGCAAAGTGAGAGGAGAAGAGATTGAATTAAAAGGTGCAATTGAGGTTGATGAAGAACCAAATGGCTGCATACATGAATGTGTAAAAAATTAGTAAGGTTGGTGCCTACTGTAGACTGAGTTGGTGCTTAGATCAGAGGATTGTAGTCTCCTTAGAGTTGGTGCTCTTAAATCAGGGATTTGGTGATTCCTTAGAGTTGGTGCTCTTAAATACTGTAATCGAAGGTATCATTTGTGAGGCTGGATTAGGACGGTATATCCTAGCATCATTTTCTCACAATGGTTTTTCCCACATTGGGTTTTCCATGTAAATCTGGTGTTCATGTGTGCATGCTTTCTTATTGTTGCTATTACTGCATTGGAAGTTAATTTGATTTGAATAATAGAGGGTTGAAGTTTTAAGTTTTATTGACCTACTGATTCACCCCCCTCTCAGTAGATTGCTTGTGTTCTAACAATTGGTATCAGAGCACGGTTCCTTGGAAGAAGCATAACAACTAAAGGTTGATCTGAGAGATTGAACACATGACCAGTAAAGAAGGAGCTCACTCAAACAAAGCACCATTGTTTGATGGAACAAATTATGCATTCTGGAGTATACGTATGGAAACCTACATTATTTCAATCAGGTTTGATGTTTGGCAATCTGTTACGGATGGTTATACTACTCCTACCACTCCTCCAATAGACCAGGCATGTAAGAAGGAATGTGAGAATAATGCTAAGGCTAAGAATGCAATTCTACGTGGTTTAGCTAACTCTAAATTTGTGAAAGTGATGTGCTGTCTGCTAAATAAATCCAGGATAAACTTCAGAGCATCTACGAAGGAGTACAAAGGTGAAACAAGCCAAGTTGCAGACCTTTAAAGGAAGATATGAAAGTCTGAAGATGAGAGAGGAAGAAAATATTGTTGATTACCTGCTCAGAGTTGATGAAGTAGTGAATGATATGGGAGGACTAGATGAAGTAAAAGAGCAAGTGATTGTTTAGAAAGTACTTAGATCTTTTCCTTCCAGGTATGATGCTAAAGTCTTTGCTATAGAAGAAAGAAAATAACTAGATAAGATAACTGTTGATGAGATAAATGATATTTTTACTGCCTATGAAATGAGGATTGGTGGTACTAAGAATTCCAAGAAAAAAGCAACATTCAAGGCATCAAAGAAGTCAAAGAATGTAGAACCTGAATCTGGTACAGATGAAGAAGAAGCCAACTTTGTAAGAAGGATGAAAAGAGGATTTGGAAAGTATAGAGGTAAGTTACTTTTTAAGTGCTTTAATTGTGGAAAGGTTGGTCACTTTGCTGCTAAATGTCATGTTGGAGAAAAAGATAAAAGTGATGAACATGACAATAAGAAAAGTAACAAGAAGTTCTTTCCAAAGAAAAAGGATTTTCAGAAGAACAAGAAAAGCCTTTACTCAAAAGGTGATAGCAATTCCTCTAATGAAAGCCTCAATTCAGAAGACAACAATGAAGGTACTTCTGAGCCTGAAGAAGATGAATATATGTTTATAACAGTAGAAACTTCTGATAAAGATCAGAACATTGTTGATCTAGAAGATCCTGATAATGAAGGAGAAGCAAAAGTAGATCTGGAAGGAGAGATGGTCTGTGCTTTAGAAGAAATCAAGTTAATAGGAAGAAAAACTCTAAACTAAAGTTGCAACTTCAAGAAGATATTGTGTCAAAGAAGCTTGCTAAATTAGAAGTTCACTGATTGTTAAATTAAAGACACAAGTTGAACAAGCCAGAAGAATAGAAGAGGTTATTAAATCTGATTTGAAAGCTAAATCAGAAGTATGTCTGAAGCTAGAATCTGAAGTGGTATCTCTGAGAAAAGAACTAGAAAAGGCTAAGGATAAGATTGACCTAAGTCTGAAATTTGATAAGAGCAATAGCATGCTTGATGAAATGATAGGCAAACAAATATTTGCAAATAACAAGACCAGATTAGGTTTTGAACAAGGGCAACATTCAAAATCTAGTAATCCTCCTAAAAAGACTGAAGAGAGGAAGCAACAAAAGGAAGGTGATGGCTTCACAAAAGTCACAGATCTGAAAGAGAGAAGATTCAGAGGTCCCCCTCCTACAAGACATTTTGGTGTAATCAGGTTTCCTCAATCCTTTTATAACTATTGTTATTCATGTAATCAATTGTTGCAAGTATGAGGTGAGCCATTGTTGTCATTGATGTCAACATACTCATACTGCATTGACAAGAAGGATTTGATGAGCTTTGTGCTGAGGATATTGAGAAAATTAGCCTCAGTCAGGAACAGTGAAGAACAGTGATGAGAAGAAGGTAAATATACTGTATAGGATGAGAACCGGAGGATGCGGATTAAAGGGTTAGTAGATATGAGTCTTGAGATGCTACAGTTAAGATTTCAGAGGTCCGCATGAAGATCTGAAGGAGTTATGGCTGCCGGTATAGAACCGGGTCCGGCAAGTATCCGGAGGTGACAGAGGATCACAAAAAGGTCCGGTGAGGTCCGGAATTGTATTATCATAATCTGCGGATTGGAAGGAGTGTTTTAGATGTCCTTTTTATGTGTCATCCTGATTTGTGTGTGATTTGGAGGTCCGGAAGTACCTCCTGCATTATGACAGTGGCGACAGACTGTGTTCTTGAAGTTCCGGATGAGGAAGACAAGAGATTCCAGTAAGCAGAGGAAGTGCGGATGTATCCGGACGTTCAGACAGACTTGTGAAGGCTCTTGAATCATGTTTAGGTTGTGTTGTTGGTCCGCATCGATGGTAGAGCCCGGAATTGAAGTTATTCTTCCGGATGAAGTTATTGCTCTGTTTAGCCGACCGGATGAGTTGTTCATCCTGCGAATGTTCTTGTGATAGCCGACCGGATGTGTTATTCATCTTGCGGATACTCCTATGGTTGTTTGCCGACTTAGATGCTTGTTCCTAAGTCGATGTCTTGTATAAATAATGAGTTGTGAATTCATTTCAGTGAAGAAGCATGTGGATGAGTATGGTGTAGCGAAGAAAGGTGCGAAAGGCAGAGCAGAGATTGTTGGGCTTAATTGGAACTGATCCGGACATGGTAGAGATGTCATTCTCCAGTTCAAGACTGTGATTTTTATCACTCTGTAGACAGTGTGTCTCCTTGTAGGCAGTGGGCCTCTTTGTGAGCAGTGTGCTCGGGCAGTGAGCCCTTATTGGCATGTGCCATTCATTTTTCCTTATTCTTCTAACAGAGAATAATTCTTGGGTTAATCACCCCGTGGTTTTTCCCTTAACCGGGTTTTCCACGTCAAAATCTTGGTGTTCAATGTGTTGATGCTTATCTGCTCTTGTGTTTATGTATTGTGCTTCCATGAATGATTATTTGATATGCTGCTAACTAACAACAGAGAATTAAGTGTTTGAAAGAGAACAAGTTCTATACAACTGATTCACCCCCCCCTCTCAGTTGTATGCCCTAGATCCAACAATTGGTATCAGAGCTGAGTTCCTCTGATAGGAGCTTAACCGCTTGAGGTGATCCAGGATGTCGTCATACAAGAAGGATAGTCCGAAGTTCGATGGAACCAACTTCACTCTCTGGAAAGGTCGCATGAAGTGTCATTTGGAATGTATGGGAAAAGCATACTTGGCTATGATTTCAAAACCATATATACCCCCACAAGGTGGTCCGACAACTCCTGATGAAACCACAGAAGCTGAAAACAATCTGCGGACCAAGGAAGCTCTTCTAAGCGCATTGAATGACTCAGATCTCTCGAATGTCATTGACCTACCAACTGCATATGAGATCCTAACTAAACTGGAACTTCTGTATGAAGGAGATGAGTTTGTCAAAAGTGCAAGGTTGCAAAGTCTGAAAGGGAAATTTGAAAGATTGAAAATGAGAGATGATGAAAACATTACTACTTTTATGCCAAGAGTAAATGAGCTGGTATGTGGAATCAGAAATGCTGGTGGAACTCTAGATGAAAATGAGATTGTCTGCAAAATCCTAAGATCCCTTCCTGCTGCCTACAAAATCAAAGTTGCTGCCATTGATGAATTCAGAGCCCACACAACTGTCACAAGAGAACAATTGGCTGGCAAACTAGCTGCATTTGAAATGACCGAGTTTGGAGATGATCCACCCAAGACTGAGTCTGCTTTTAAAGCCAGTGCCTATGTGAAAGGCAAACAGAGATTTGATCCGGGTGAAAACTCATCAAGGAAAATGTCATGGTATGATCAAGCAAGAAGAGACATGGAAGAAGAAGAAGCAGAAACAGCTCAACTTGAAGCCCTCATTGCAAAGAGACTGCCAAGAGGATCCGGTAAGTATGAAGGAAAACTACCCTTTAAATGTTTTAACTGCAATAAGATTGGTCATTTTGCCTCAAGATGTCCGGAGAGATCTGCAAGATCTAATACTCACAGACAAAGGTTTCAAAAGAATTGCTATTATGTTCATGAAGAAGATGACAATGAAGGAGTAACAGATGATGAATCAGATCCAGGAAGCAAATCCGGAAATGAGTGGGTGTTTATAGCCATCAAGGAAGAAGATTCCTTGCTCTCTGAATCTGTCAATCACAAAGTTGTTGAAAAAGCCTTGGCTGCTCAAGTGGAAGAAAAGGATGATTGGGTTATTGACAGTGGATGCTCTCACCATATGACTGGTGACAAGAATAAGTTCTTAGACTTGGAAAGATATGAAGGAGGAATGGTAAAGTTTGGTGACAATTCTGCTGGCAGAATCAGAGGTAGGGGAACTATTTCCTTTGATGGTAAGAGCAAAACAGGTAATGTACTATATGTTGAAGGATTGAAGCACAATCTTCTCAGTGTTGGTCAGTTAGTGGACAAAGGCTATGATCTCCGGTTCAAGAATGGAAAATGCAGAATCTTTACAAGCTCCGGAACTGAAATTGCATCCGGTACTCAGACAAGAGGTAACATCTTTCATCTGGTTGGTTCAAATAAAAGTTGTTTGTTTGTTCAAATTGATCAGAGTTGGTTATGGCATAGAAGAATGTGTCATGTAAATTTTGATAACATCATCAAAATAAGCAATACTCAGGCTGTGAGAGATCTTCCAAAGTTGATAAAACCTACAAACAGTGTGTGTAAAGAATGTCAGTTAGGCAAACAAAGCAGAGTCTCTTTTAAAAGCAAAGATCAGTCTTCTACCGGATTGTTGGAATTAGTACATACTGATCTATGTGGTCCGACAAGAATCAAGAGTCTGCAAGGTGATAGATATTTCATGTTGTTAATTGATGATCATTCCCGGATGATGTGGGTTACCTTTCTGAAAGAAAAATCAGAAGCTTTTGAGAAGTTCAAAATCTTCAAAGCTATGGTGGAGAATCAAACCGGATTGAAACTAAAGTGTCTAAGGTCTGATAGAGGTGGTGAATTTACATCTGGTGAATTCATTGACTTTTGTGAGAAACAGGGTATAAGGAGACAGTTGTCTGCTCCTAAGACTCCACAGCAGAATGGAGTAGTTGAGAGAAAGAACCGGACCATCCAGGAAGCTGCTAGGACAATGATGTTGGAAGCAAATGTTCCTCAAATGTTTTGGAAAGAAGCTATCAGCACTGCAGTCTACACTCTCAATCGAGTTCAAATCAGAAACAACACCGGTAAGACCCCCTATGAACTTTGGTTTGGCATCACTCCTACTGTGAAATATTTCAGGGTATTTGGTAGCAAGTGTTATATTAAAAGAGATGAAGATCTAGGAAAGTTTGATGCTAGAAGTGATGAAGGAATTTTCTTGGGCTACTCCACTCAAAGCAAAGCATATCGGTGTTACAATAAGAGATTGAGGAAGATGATAGAAAGTACCAATGTAAAGGTTGATGAAGGAATTGAGAAGCCTTCAAGATTTTATGAATTTGATGAAGATGACCAAGATAGTGTTCAAGGAACTCAATCCTCTCCGGTGAAACAGAGTCAGCCTGATCCGGTAAATCAGGAAGAAGAGTTAGGTTTAAATGAGCCTGATCAAGAAACAGCAGTACTGGATACTCCCAAAATTCCAAGGTATGTAAAACTGAATCACTCTGAAGATCAGATCATAGGTGACAGAAGCAAAGGTGTACAAACTAGAAGGAATATTGCTCAAGATCAGAATGAATGTTGTCTGATTTCAAGGATTGAACCTAAAACAATAAATGAAGCCTGCAATGATGAAAATTGGACCAAAGCAATGGAAGATGAACTGATGCAAATTGAGAAAAATCATACTTGGGATCTTGTTCCCAGACCTAGAGACAGGAATGTAATTGGAACCAAGTGGGTCTTCCGGAACAAACTAAATGAAGCTGGTGAAGTAATCAGAAACAAAGCTAGATTGGTCTGCAAAGGCTACTCTCAAATAGAAGGAATTGACTTTGAAGAGACTTTTGCTCCGGTAGCAAGAATTGAAGCAGTCAGATTACTTCTTGCATTTGCTGCCTTCAAAGATTTCAAGGTATATCAGATGGATGTCAAGTCTGCCTTCTTAAATGGTGATCTGGAAGAAGAAGTCTACATTGAACAACCGGATGGATTTCAATTGTCTGATACTAATGATATGGTCTGCAAGTTGAAGAAAGCTTTGTATGGATTGAAGCAAGCCCCAAGAGCATGGTATGAAAGGTTGGATAAGCATCTTGTGCAGATTGGATTCAACAAAGGTACTGCTGACAGCAACTTATATTTCAAAATTGATCATGAAAACATTCTGATTGTTGAAGTGTTTGTGGATGATATCATTTTTGGAGGAAGAGATAGTATGTGTAAAACTTTTGCAAATCAGATGAAAAGTGAGTTTGAAATGTCTATGCTTGGTGAAATGAATTTCTTCTTGGGTCTGCAAATTACTCAAACAAAAGAAGGGATCTTCATTTCTCAGACCAAATATGTGAAAGAATTGTTAAAGAAATTTGGTATGGAAGACTCAAAGCCTATGAACACTCCTATGGCAACCGGATGTAAGTTAAGCAAAGATGATGATTCTCCAAAGGCAGATCAGACAAAGTATAGATCAATGATTGGTGGATTGTTGTATCTCACTCAAACTAGACCAGATATAATGCAAGCTGTTGGTCTTGTGGCAAGATTCCAGGCTGATCCTAGAGAATCTCATGTTATGGCAATCAAAAGAATTTTTAGATACTTGAAAGGGACAGTTGAGTATGGTCTATGGTATCCTAGAGATCCGGATTTTTCTCTTCATGCTTACACAGATGCAGATTGGGCAGGAGATGTGGATGACCGGAAGAGCACTAGTGGTGGAGCATTCTTTTTGGGGAAGAGATTGGTTTCTTGGCTAAGCAAGAAACAAGATGCAATATCTCTGTCTACAACTGAAGCAGAATACATTGCAGCAGCAGGTAGTTGCACTCAAATCTTGTGGATGAAGCAGATGCTAAGAGACATCAAAGTTGAATATGAGGAGCCTATCACAATTTTCTGTGATAATTCAAGTGCAATTAATATTTCCAAGAATCCGGTATTGCATTCTAAGACTAGGCACATATCTATCAAATTTCACTTTTTGAGAGAACAAGTAAACAAGGAAGAAGTCAGATTGGAGTATGTTCCCTCCAAGGATCAGATTGCAGATATCTTTACAAAACCTCTTCCCAAGGACTCTTTTGAATATCTCCGGGAGAAGTTAGGGGTCATGGCCCCTCCGGTGATGAACTAAGATGCACTAATGTGCATCAGTCCGGTGGCAATCACAGTCATATCTTGTGATCCGGACTAATGGGGAGCTGCAACTAAGGGGGAGCAGCTGGTATTATCCTGATGCATGAGAGTTGCAAGTATGAGCCCTTTGCCATTGATGTCAAAGGGGGAGAGAAGACATGTGAAAAACAAGTGGTTGATGATCAAAGGGGGAGCAGCAAAGGAAGACATGTGAGGAGTGGTTGTTGATAGGGGGAGCTGTGACAGAAAAGAGAAGTTCTTGTCTTGATGGTTTTTCACATCATATGTTGCCATCAATGACAAAGGGGGAGATTGTTGCAAGTATGAGGTGAGCCATTGTTGTCATTGATGTCAACATACTCATACTGCATTGACAAGAAGGATTTGATGAGCTTTGTGCTGAGGATATTGAGAAAATTAGCCTCAGTCAGGAACAGTGAAGAACAGTGATGAGAAGAAGGTAAATATACTGTATAGGATGAGAACCGGAGGATGCGGATTAAAGGGTTAGTAGATATGAGTCTTGAGATGCTACAGTTAAGATTTCAGAGGTCCGCATGAAGATCTGAAGGAGTTATGGCTGCCGGTATAGAACCGGGTCCGGCAAGTATCCGGAGGTGACAGAGGATCACAAAAAGGTCCGGTGAGGTCCGGAATTGTATTATCATAATCTGCGGATTGGAAGGAGTGTTTTAGATGTCCTTTTTATGTGTCATCCTGATTTGTGTGTGATTTGGAGGTCCGGAAGTACCTCCTGCATTATGACAGTGGCGACAGACTGTGTTCTTGAAGTTCCGGATGAGGAAGACAAGAGATTCCAGTAAGCAGAGGAAGTGCGGATGTATCCGGACGTTCAGACAGACTTGTGAAGGCTCTTGAATCATGTTTAGGTTGTGTTGTTGGTCCGCATCGATGGTAGAGCCCGGAATTGAAGTTATTCTTCCGGATGAAGTTATTGCTCTGTTTAGCCGACCGGATGAGTTGTTCATCCTGCGAATGTTCTTGTGATAGCCGACCGGATGTGTTATTCATCTTGCGGATACTCCTATGGTTGTTTGCCGACTTAGATGCTTGTTCCTAAGTCGATGTCTTGTATAAATAATGAGTTGTGAATTCATTTCAGTGAAGAAGCATGTGGATGAGTATGGTGTAGCGAAGAAAGGTGCGAAAGGCAGAGCAGAGATTGTTGGGCTTAATTGGAACTGATCCGGACATGGTAGAGATGTCATTCTCCAGTTCAAGACTGTGATTTTTATCACTCTGTAGACAGTGTGTCTCCTTGTAGGCAGTGGGCCTCTTTGTGAGCAGTGTGCTCGGGCAGTGAGCCCTTATTGGCATGTGCCATTCATTTTTCCTTATTCTTCTAACAGAGAATAATTCTTGGGTTAATCACCCCGTGGTTTTTCCCTTAACCGGGTTTTCCACGTCAAAATCTTGGTGTTCAATGTGTTGATGCTTATCTGCTCTTGTGTTTATGTATTGTGCTTCCATGAATGATTATTTGATATGCTGCTAACTAACAACAGAGAATTAAGTGTTTGAAAGAGAACAAGTTCTATACAACTGATTCACCCCCCCCTCTCAGTTGTATGCCCTAGATCCAACATCAATATGGTCATAGGGTTGTTAGTTGTAGAAGTGTTCCTAGGAGAAGAATTGATTTTATCAGCAAAAATTCTTTTCCACCTCTAGGAGATTTTAGAGTAGTTTGTTATAAATGCAATAACTTTGGTCATATTACAAAATTTTGTAGAACAAACTTTGTTAAAACTAACAAACAAGAAAGAAAGGAGAATGTTCCTCCTAAGATAATACATCAGATTCTCTGATGAATAAGGACTCTAAGAAAGTATGGAAGAAGAAGAAGGATGATTAGAAGAAAGAGGCATCTTTGATAGTCCAGACAACATGTCATGCTAAGAGACAAAATCCATGGGTGATAGACAGTGGTTGTTCCAGTCACATGATAGGAGACACGAGTAAGTTTATAAGTCTACAAGAATTGGATGGAGGCTCAGTTATGTTTGGTGACAACACAACCAAGAAGATCTGCATCAAAGGAACACTGAGCATTTATAAAAAAACCAAGACACACAATGTCTATTATGTGGAAGGACTAAAGCACAATCTATTGAGTGTAAGTCAGATGTGTGACAATGGATACAATCTGAACTTTAATGCTAAAGGCTGTGAATCAGAAAAGAAAGTTCTGGGAAGATAGTTATTGAAGCAAGTAGAACAGACAATAACCTTTACAATCTCAAGGAGGTTCAAGGTAGAAGTTTCTTAATGGGACAGATTGATGAAAGTTGGCTGTGGCACAGAGGATTGGGACATATTAATTTTGACAACCTTGTGAAGGGTAGTTCAAAAAATGCAGTTAGGCATTTGCCTAAAATCACCAAGCCAGCAAATACAATTTGCAAGCAATGTCAACATGGGAAGCAGACAAGGTCAAGCTAAAAAACAAAAGAATACTCTACTTCAAGACTCTTGGAGTTAGTTCATATTGACCTATGTGGTCCAACCAGGACACAAGGACTAAATGGTGAGAGATATTTCATGTTATTAGTTGATGATTTTTCAAGAATGACATGGGTAACCTTTCTAAAGCATAAATTAGAAGCCTTTGAGAGATTTAAGGCTTTTAGGTCTTTGGTTGAGAAGGAAAGTGGTCTGGCAATCAAATTCCTAAGATTAGATAGAGGTGGAGAATTCACCTCTAACGAGTTTGTGGAATATTGTGAAAAGCACGGCATAAAGAGACAATATTATGCACCTAGAACTTTACAATAGAATGGCGTTTTGGAGAGGAAAAACATAGTAGTAAAGGGAATGGCAAGAACTATACTAAATGAGGCAAAGTTTCCAGATGTTTACTGGAGAGAGGCTGTTCACACAATAGTGTATACTTTGAACAAAGTGTAGCTGAGAGTAAATATTGAGAAGACACCAAATGAGTTATGGAATGGCAGACCCGCTACAGTAAATTTTTTTTAGGTATTTGGTAGCGAATGCTACATTAGAAGAGATGAGGACAGCCTTGGAATCTTCAATTCAAGGTGTGACAAAGGTATTTTTATGGGTTACTCTAGCAAATCCAAAGCACATAAGTGTTACAATAATCAATTGCATAAAACTGTGGAAAGCTCTAATGTTAGGGTAGATGAGGACCAATCACATCCATCTCAGAATAAGGACAATTGCTCAATTGAATCAACTATAACAGAAGAAGAAGAAGAAGACGTGACTCCTGAGGAAGAGGATGTGCATGCTGAAGAAGAATCTAAAGAAATAACTGGTAAAGCACCTGCTCGGCATGTACAAAGAGAACATCCTGAACAACTGATAATAGGAGACAATACTGAAGGAGTTCAAATAAGAAGAAAGCTGTCAAAGTCAAAAGAATAGGTAAAATTTTCATTGCTATCTAAAATTGAACCTAGAACATTTAATGATGCTAGTGTAGATGAAGGATCAATGTAATGGAAGAGGAACTCAATTAGATTGAGAAAAATTAGACGTGGGAATTGGTTCCACGGCCTGTAGAAAAGAATTTAATAGGCACCAAATGGGTGTTTAAAAACAAACTAAATGAGGATGGAGAAGTTGTAAGGAATAAGGCATGTTTGGTTTGTAAAGGATATGCTCAGGTAGAAGGCATAGACTTTGAAGAAACATTTGCACCAATAGCAAGATTGGGAGCCATTCAGATGTTTCTAGCATTCTCAGTTTATAAGAATTTCAAGGTTTACCAGATGGATAACATTAAATCTGCTTTCCTAAATGGAAACCTTAATGAAGAAGTCTATATTGAGCAACCTAAAGGATTTCAGCTGTCAGAGATAGAAGACTATGCTTGCAGACTGAAAAAGGCCTTGTATGGTCTGAAACAAGCCCCTGGGGCTTGCTATTCTAAGCTGGATAATTGCCTCCAACAACAAGGTTTTAGAAAAGGGTGTGTAGACAACAACCTGTACTTCAAATCAGAAGGTGAGAACTTACTGATTGTTGTTGTGTATGTTGATGACATTATTTTTGGTGGTAGTGATGACAAGATGGGCAAACAATTTGCTGATCAGATGCATAAGGAATTTGAAATGTCCATGCTTGGAGAACTTTCTTTCTTTATTGATTTACAAATATCATAGTTAAATTAAGATATATTTATATCTCAAACCAAACATGCAAAGGAGATGCTCAAGAAGTTCAAGATGGAAGACTGTAAGCTTGTAAGTACCCCCATGATGGCAAGATGCAAGTTGAACAAGAATGATGAATCACTAGATCCAGATCATACTTTATATAGATCAATGATAGGTAGCTTGTTGTACTTGATGACATCCAGACCAGATATCATGCAAGCAGTATGCATGGTGGCTAGATTTCAATCTACTCCTAAGGAATCATATGTTCAAGTTGTGAAGAGAATCTTCAGATATCTGAAAGGTACTGAGGATTATGGATTATGCTATCCTCAAGATAATGATTTTACCTTGACAACATATACAGATGTTGATTGGGCAGGAAGTACAGATGATAGGAGAAGCATTAGTGGTGGAGCTTTCTTTCTTGGTGATAGGTTGGTATCATGGCTTAACAAGAAGCAAGATTCAGTTACATTGTCCACTGTTGAAGCAGAATATGTTGCTGTTGTTTCATGTTGTACACAAGTTTTATGGATGAAGTAGACACTCAAGGATATAAAGGTAGAGTTTGTTGATCCTATTTCTATTCTTTGTGATAATACAAGTGCAATCAATATCTCAAAGAATCCTGTGATGCACTCAAGAATGAAGCACATTGCCATTAAATATCATTTCTTGAGAGAAAAAGTTGTAGATTAGGAGGACAAGATGGAGTATGTCCCCACAATAGAACAGATTGCAGACATCTTCACCAAGCCACTTCCAAAGGATACTTTTGAATATCTTAGGAAGAAGCTAGGAGTAATTTCTCCTTCTCACAAATAGAAGTGAAACTGTGACAACTGTCCAGGGAGAGCAGATCAAGACATATTTTTCCCTATTTTGGACAGTGACTACCTCCTAGGAGGAGTAGGTAGATAAATAGCAACTTTTGCTATCAGTCAGGAGGTCGTTTACTTTCCTTTGCCATTGATGACAAAGGGGGAGCAACACTAGAGCAAATGACAAAAGAAATAGAGTAGCACTAAGATCATATTATGCATAAGTGTTGCTATCAATGACAAAGGGGGAGATTGTTGATATATTGTCATTGATGTCAAAGTTGGATGTTAGTCGACAAAAATGGCCAAAGAAGAACTCCTTAAGTTTTGCCCTTAGTCGAAAAAAATGGCCAAGAAAGAACTTTGTGAGTTTTGCCCTTGTGATTGATTATTTGAAACAACTGTAAGAACCTAATAAGATACCACAATTACTCTAAATTCCTACTCAAATTCAAATCACCAATGAAACTAGGAAAAACACAGAAAACATGAATTATACCTTTCAAACTTTGATTTATCCTTCGTGTTCCATTGTCTCCTATCTTCTCAAGATCTTGCTGATTATGATGGTGCTCTCAGAATTGCACTTCTTTGTTTTTCAAGATGACTATGAGATGAATGGAATTGTGGATTCAAATGCAATGTAAACAATCCTACAATGCAAGACTAATGATAATGATGATGATTTTGATAAAAGATAATGCAATGTTATTGATAATGATTGATATGAGGATAACGATATGCACTTAAATGATACTATGAAGCTAGATGATAATGCAACAATGGAGATTATGATATTGATATGCAAATGGGGGCCAAAGGCACGCTTGGATACTTGATAGAATTTCTGCAGCATGTAAGTATGATAGCTCTTGTGATGCAAAATGAAGGTGAGGAGCTTCCTTTTATAGGCCAAGGATGGTTCAAATCCAAGTGTCAAAAGATCCATGGTTGAAGAATAAGTCTTGTGACATGTACGGTCAAGATCAAATTGGTTGGATGAGGGGAGATAAAGATGGAAGATGTTCCTACTACGATGACAAGGTGGAGGAATATGAGGGAAAAGGAGCCACATGGCGTGATGCTCACAAAGACCAATGAGATAAAGATGGAAGACCATGAGAGAAATATGGAGGAAGGATTCTTTGTTTGTTAGAATGTGAGGGAATATAGGATTCATGAGACAAGTATCTCATAGTCAACATTGACCATGATGATGTGGAGAAACCAATTTCTACAAAGTAGGGATCGTTGAGAGGAAATAGGGCAAGTGTTGAGAGGATAAATACCTAATTAAATATTAATAATATTTAATTTATGGAGCAACATGGTGAGGTGTCCACAGACATGGAAGGTGACATGAATGAATGATGTGGATTTTAGACATAGGACTTTGTCTTAGAAGAATAATTAAATAATGATGATTATTTAATTAGAGATGACTTTAGAGGAATTTAAGATATTTAATTGTTGGAAGAATATGATGAACGTGAACCAAATAAATAAATTAGTATGTTTATTTATTGATAGAGGAATAAGAATAAAATAAATATAAAATATTTATTTAATTCATCTCGAGCCATTTTTAGGTGTATACATTTTGCCCCTCTTTGAGACATTGTGTTTTATCACGTTGTTTCAATTTTTTTTTTATGAGTATGATACATGCCCCAGTTTGCCTGTGGTATAGGTTTGATGATGGTAGGATGCCCCCTCGGGAGATTGGTCAGGATGAATTTTGCAAAAGGATAACGAACGATCTCACGATGAACAAGAATGAACGACATGATCTGCGTGTGAAAAAAAATTCAGGTGATGGAGAATGAGTAAATGGATGAAAAACACAACATGCATGTGCAAGGTCAAAACACTTCCAGTTAGGGTTGATTTGGCTATAAATAAGGATGAGGGTCCCTTTCTTAGTCATTTGCACACTTGGCATTAGAAGAGAGATTATAGGGAGCCCTAGAGCATAGCAATCTAGCAAAAATGCAACAGATTCTGGTAGCTAACCATAGGTTCAAGAGGATCCGTCGATTCAGGTGCTCAGTGGAGTACAGACCCCTGGTATGTATGCCTTGAATTTCGCATTAAGTGCATTTATTAGGGTAAAAAACTAGGGTCAAAGTCAACTGCTTTGTATGCACAACAAAATTTTTCCTACACATATGATCATTTTTACTACGCATCTACCCCGAAGATGAGCATATAAGTGTTGAAATTGCACATATGCATAATTTTTGCATTTGATTAGGGTTCCTGCAGATACATTTGAAAGTTGCACATTCGATTAGGGTTTCTACACATGTGTTATGAATTTGCACATACGTTATGAAACTGCGCATCTAACTCTTGATTTTGCGCATACACTTGAAATTGTGCATATAAGATTTCTTTCTGCACATACATGATGAAGTTGCGCTTTTGATTGATAAAACTGTGCATCTAATTTAAAAAGGTCATTTACTTAGCGAGTTGATTGATTCGACATCATGATCATTCTTGGCCAACTAATAGGTGATCTTTGAGATTGATAGAATCTCAGAAGAGATGATAGGATAGGTTTTAGATATGATAGCTAAGTAATTGTTTTGATAGATTTGATAGATATGCAGCTTAGTTGGTTGCTTGATTAACGCGCTTGTGTTATTGATTGCAGGATGAGCTAGATGTGATGATGTCTCGGGAGAGATTTCCCCTGACACAGTTGCTATGACCCTACTTGTCAAAGACTGATCACGTGGTGTTAGGGTCTACTAGATTATGGTATGTGACCTTTATGCCCGAGATTCGAGCGAACTTGGGTATGTTGACTGCTCTGGCTGAGAGATGGCACAGTGAGCACTATACATTTCACTTGCCTACTGGAGAGATGACGGTGACGCTGGAGGATGTGCATCAAATCTTGAGGATTCTGATATATGGAGAGATGGTAGAGTATGATCAGCGTGCAGGAGAGGGACTGGAGGAGTACCGTCGAGTTTTTGATGATGAGGACATTCAGGGGACGAAGATCAGTTGGGTTGATATGGTTGACTATTACGAGCCCCTACCGTCAATACTAGCAGGATTGGTTGGAGGCGTGATTTGCCCTGATAGGAGATCACATGGATTTGCCGTTAGATGGGGGAGGACCTTAGAGAGGATGGTATCTAAGGGGACATGCTTTTCCTGGGGTGTCTGCTTACTAGCTCACGTATATCATGACTTACATCAGTTTGTATATGATGGTGCCGCTAGTTTATCTGTTGGGGTCTCATTGCTACAGATATGGGCATGGGGCCATATAGCAGTTACACAGCCTATAGGCATGGGAGTGAGAGGCAGGGATCGACCTTATTCTTACTTGTATCATGACATCATTTCCCAGCCCAAGCTGGGAAAGATTGAGTATTGGAGACATGCATTGGACAATGTGGATTTAGTGGATTGGCAGCCCTACTTAGACTGTGAGGCATGGGATGATGATGCGACTAAGTTACCTTTTTGCTTTTAGACATGATGGTTGATAGGGAAGACACCCTATAGTCTTGAGCATCATATTGTTTCTCGTGTGTATCGACAGTTTGGTAGGGTCCAGGGGATGCCCCAGGCTACCGCTGTATTTGCTCAGATGCATAAGGAGCATCCATGGTGTGGTCTAGTTGCATTGTATGAGTAGGCTCAATCTGACTTCCTACAGATTCCCTATCAGGCTTGGGATTTGAGATGCGATATTGTAGATGCTGGGACGACAACAGATTATTTAGCACACTTTATGACTCATCCCTTTCTGAGGTACTCTAGACCTGGATAGTTAGCTCCTCGATTAGAGGATGGGGATGAGGAGGATGAGGCTCCACAGAGGAGGAGATGACGACAAGGTGGCAAAGGTGGTAGAGGCAAAGGGGATGACGAAGGTGGTCGAGAAGATGGAGGAGATGATGGGGATGATGGAGGTGATGGAGGCGGAGGGGGACAGAGGAGGGTCTGACAGAGAGTGCAAAGGGTACCACAGATAAGGCCTCAGCCTCAGGTGCAAGATCAGGCACAGGATCAGGCACAAGTGAAGGGTCAAGATGATGGGGAGGTGGCAGTATTGTGAGCCTAGGTGGCTCAGCTACAAGGACAGGTTGGCTAGATGTAGGGCCAGATTGGGCAGCTACAAGGAGATGTGAGGGCTATGACATTAGAGTGGGATACTGCTATACAGAGATACACTAGGGCAGAGGTACTACTTTAGCAGATACAACAGACTATAGCATAGGGTCCTAGCGAACAGACCATTGCAGAGATGGTGTGCACATGACATGAGATTTTCTACTGGTGATCTCTGTATGAGCAAGCTGTGCCCCCAGAGCAGAGAGCAGATAGCTTTCATTCAAGTTCACGTAGCAGATCTAGGCAGACACAGTTTGAGAGTGGAGGGGTTATGGGGCCAACCTCATCGAGGACCACTAGGGATAGGGCCTTCAGGTCCTCAACCTCCTCAGCCAGTACCTTTTGGAGGCAGTGCCTCTTAGGCATATTTGGGACATGTACCATTTTGTATCATATGTATATACATTATTTTTGACAGCTCAAAGATACACATTCATGATATCATTGTATACTTGGACATTTATTTTTGATGATGATGTATATATGAGTTTCGATGGACTATATGCATGTGGACTATGGATGGATGCCATCTATATGATTGGTGTTATGATTATGCTTCTATTTGATGATTCTAACCTATTGATTCTATGATGCACATGGTATTTATGATATGATGTTTCTATGATTCACATGATGACTTATATCTATGTGTAATGTTATGAGTTATGATCCTATATGCTTATAATTTATGATGACTTAATGCATATTTTGATGATTCTTAAATGCAATACATGATGTTTAATTTTACTAAGTATGATGACATAATATGGATATGCTATGACAATGATATCTATGTTTTTTATTTTTGATGATAAAGTTATGTATGAGATCTATGGTGATATATGACATCACTATATGAATGATCTAGATGTGTTTTAGATAATGCATTTAAATGATATGATCTTATGATTGACATGCCTATGTTATGTACAATGATAATGATTTGTTTTTGTTATGCCAAGTATACTCAATCATGAATAAAAGATCACTTAGAAGAATTAGAGGAATGATAAATAGATGACTTGTAAAAAATGAAATAACTTGGATGAATGAAAGAAATCGATTTGGATAAATGGATAACTTGGATGAAATGAAAGAAAGGACTTGGATCTTAAGCCACTTGGAAAATGTTAATTATGAAATGCTTATAATGAAATGAAATGCAACCCTAATAAGTACAAATGAAGTCTAGTCATCTTGTATACAAATATTTAAAGTGCTTGTTTTCATCATTGAGCTTTTAAAATGTTGCAAGGAAATACAAGCATCTAGGTATAATTAAACCAAGATGACTTGAGTATCTCTTACATGGATTTTGATTTATCAAGTTAATACAAGCATCTAGGTATGATTGAACTGAGATGACCTAAGTATTGCTTGCATGTATCAACAGACAAGGATTGTGCCTTTTCATGCTTAGACCCATAATGTCCTCGATGATCATATGCTAATCATGTCACTAGACAAGTCTTCACATTACTAAAGATAAACCCACAAACAACAAACAAATGAAATAATCATGCCCCATGATAGCTCCTCTAGTCTTGGACATCCTTGAGTAGCATAGGAAACATGATAACGAAAATTAAGACATAAGACTTACACTTATAACAGCCAGAAAATCTTCTTGCCATAGATATGTTTTCTTGCCATAAAAGATAAAATAATCCTGATAGTTTAGGGACATTGTTGTCTGATATAGGTTAATGTCCTAGGGCCAAGATTTTGTTTAAAAGCTTGTTGTTGTGCTGTGTGTTGTTTGGAGATAGTATTGCGATCCGAATTGTTATCCTCTGGATTGTGGCATTTAAGAATCTAATTCTATAACTAGGTCAAGGATTTTGCCCCCAATGAAGTAAAGGATCTACTTATTATGGATGAAACATATGGATGAACTGACGGGAGACTCGATGTGATAGGCCCTAAGGGACTGACCTAGTGCCTTGGGGGCTCATCGATGATGGCCTTGCCTACGTGAAAGCGCAGAGGCAACATAGTTTGACTACATGGACCATGTGGACCTAAGACCTAGGTGGGTGGGAAGCCTTGAGGGCTCATTAATGATGGCCTTGCCTACGTGATAGGTCAGAGGTGATGTAGTTCGATAATGATATTGACGATGGAGTTGCGATAGATGACAAGATGGATGAAGGATTAGATGGACAACCTTATTTGATAAGGCGGTAAAGGCGAGCGAGCAACAAGCCATGATAAGTATCTTTATGCGTTTTGATGGATGCAAAAGAAAAGATGGATGAAAATTGAAATCCTAAAAGATGGAGGAAGCAGGTTTATCACAAATAGTGCCTATTTCCAGGTTTCACCATTTGCTTTTATTGCACCATTTTTTGCTTTTTGTTATTTGAATGTTTTTGGTTCCCTTGCACTGGGGTTTTTAGGTATAAAAATTTCAAAGATGCATATTGTTGATGGGATCATCAAATAGCTCACCTTCTGATGTTGCTAACTGGTATGCTCCTGATCCATAAGCAACAATGATTACATAAGGACCAAGCCAATTTGGTTCAAAATTACCTTTCTTTTCTCTACCCTGTTGATTTATGGGATTGTCCTTCAGAACTAGATCACCAACTTGAAAGACTCTAGATTTCACTCTATGATTGTAGCTTCTTGACATCCGTTGTTGATAGGCCTTGAGGTGATTAAAAGCATTTTGTCATCTTTCCTCCAACAACTCTAACTCTTGAAATCTGGAAACTCGATACTCTTCATCAATTATTAAGCCCTTTAATGATACTCGTAGAGATGGTAACTCGATCTCGATGGGCAAGATTGCTTCTGAGCCATAGACAAGGGCATAGAGTGTTGCACCTGTGGGTGTGCAGATACTGGTATGATAGGCCCACAAAGCAGGATTCAGCTATACATGCCAATCACGACCGACATCATTGGCTGTCTTCTTTAAGATTTTCAAGATTGTTTTATTAGATGCCTCTGCCTGACCGTTTCCTTGGGGATAGTACGGTGTGGAGAAACGTTGTTGGATATGGAACTTGTCACATAGCTCTTGACATCCTAATTTTTGAAAGGTCTTCCATTATCAGTGATAATGGATAAAGGAATGCCATAACGCCAAATGATATAGTTCAGGGTAAATGAGGCAATTTGCTTGCCTATGACATTGGTTAAGGGTACGACTTCAATCCACTTAGTAAAATACTCAGTGGCGGTTATTATGAATTTATGGCCGTTAGATGAAGGGGGATGAATCTTGCCCACAAGGTCGAGTCCCCATTGGCAAAAAGACCAAGGAGTCGTTAAAGGCTGCAGTTCTTGTGCCGGTGCATGTATAAGATTTCCATGGATCTGACATTTCTTGCACTTTTTGACAAAATGATAAGAATATGTTTCCATACTTGGCCAATAGTATCCCATATGCATGAGTTTCTTTGCCAAGGTAGGACCACTAGAGTGTGTTCCGCAAATACCTTCATGAACTTCTCTTAAGGCGGTTTGATATTCCTCACTTTCTAGACATCTAAGGAGAGTACCATCAAGACCTCGTTGATAAAGGGTATTGGCAATTGTGGTATAGCGAGCATCTTGACAGATAAAAGTTCTTTGTTGATTATTGGATAGGCCAGGTGGCAATGTGTTTTCTTTTAGATAGGTATAGATGTTTCCATACAAAGGGAATCAGATCCTACTATGTGACATATAATTCATGTTTCAGGGATATCATATGTAGGATTAGACACTGGCTCCATTAAGAACTCATAATGTGACTGATTTTCTGGTATATCCAGGAGTGAGGTGATAGTTGCCATGGCAACTGCAACTTTATTCTCCAGTCTTGGTATTTGTTCAAAAAAATCACAACAAAATACTCTTTGAAGTCATCTACCATATGCTTGTAAGGTATTAAATTATCATCTTTGGTCTAATAATCATCATTTACCTGATTGATGACTAGTTGTGAATCTCCGTAAACATGCAACTCTTGAACTTTCCATTCTACAACCATCTTGAGACTAATGACCAATGCTTCATATTCTGCCACGTTGTTGGTACAAGGGAATAATAGTCTATATGATTTTGGTATTGTATCTCCTTGAGGTGTGACCAACAAAATGCCTGCTCCTGACCCATGTTGTGTATAAGATCCATCAAAATAGAGCTTCCATGCTTGAGTTGTTATGTTGAAGATGGTTTCATCTGGAAACTCAAAACTTAATGGCTTTTCATCATTCAGTGGTGCATCTGCTAATTGATATGCAATCACTTGTCCTTTTATTGCTCGTCTATCCACATATTCAATGTCAAATTTACTGATAAGCATTACCCACTTTGATAATCTAACTATCAGAGTTGCCTTACTGAGTAAATACTTCAACGGATCTATTTTGGCTACCAACTTGATTGAATGCGTGAGCATATAATGTCTTAGCTTTTGAGATGCAAAGATTACAACAAGACATGCTCATTCAATAGGCGTATACTGTAGCTCATAGCCTACTAATGTACGACTGATGTATTAAATAGCCCGTTCCTTTCCTTCATAATCCTGCTGTGCCAGTAGAGCTCCTAGAGCGGTTGTTGTAGCTGAAATATAAAGCAACAGTGGTTTGCCTTGGATTGGTGGCATCAATATTGGTGGATTCATCATATATTCTTTCAGGAGTTGAAAAGCTTGTTCACACATCACATCCCATCTAAAAGGAATATTCTTGTGAAGGCGATGAGTGAAGGGATGACATTTGTCAGCTAACTGTGAGATAAACCGACGGATAGACTGCAACTTTCCTTGCAATGATCTCAATTGATTGATATTTTTAGGTGGTGGCATTTCCATTATAGCTTTCACTTTTGCTTGATCCACCTTGATTCCATTTTCTCAAACTATGTATCCTAAAACCTTGCCGTATGTGACTCCAAACACACACTTTTTTGGATTCAAACGGACATTGAATTGCTCCAGTCTCTAAAAGATCTTATCTAATACATGTAGATGTTCTTCCCATGTGAGTGATTTTCCTAGAATGTCATCCACGTAATCTTCCAAAATAGTGTGCATCATATCATGGAAAATGGTGGTCATTGCTCGCTGGTATGTTGCTCCTGCATTGTTTAGTCCAAACAACACCACATTCCAACAATATGTACCCCATGGACATGTAGAAGCAGCTTGTATTGATCTTCTGGTGATATTTTAATTTGATTGTAGCCAGAAAATCCATCCATGAGAGATAACATGGTATGCCCTGCTGTTAAGTCCACAATGATGTCTATATTAGGTAAAGGAAAATCATCTTTGGGGCATGCTTTATTCAAATCCCTGAAATTGTTGCAAAGTCTGATTCTCTTGTTTGGTTTTGAAACAGGAACAATGTTGGAGATCCATTTAGGATAATCAATTGATCTGATAAACTCGACATCCAACAACTTCTTCAACTCTTCTTTGACTAAAAGTGCTATATGCGGATGCATCTTTCTTAGCTTTTCTTTCACTAGTTTAGCTCCTGGAGCTAGTGATAAATGATGCATGATGAGATCTAGATCAAGGCCAGACATATCCACATAGACCAAGCAAACTTAATCTATCTCTCTTTGAAGAATTGGATGAATTCTTTCCTTTCTTGCTCAGATAAAGATTCTTCTAGATGGATTATCTTCGGGTTGTCTTCTATACCAATGTTTACTAGTTCTGCTGGTTCTATTAAAACTGAAGACCTCTCTTGATGTGTAGGGTTGGGGAGAGTGTCAATCCTTTCATCCTTTGGTGCCTCAGAGAGGTTTTCACCATTAGATTCATCCTTTATTTTGTTTTTTTCATGATCTAATACTGCCGAAGAGCGATTTTCACCGTTAGATCCATTTTTGTTTTTTACATTTTTGCGACTAAAAGGCATGGCACTCTCTCCAAAATATGCCAGGTCATTGAGTTCTATAGTGAAGCCAACTTTAAGATCTCCTAAAGGTAAATGATCCCTTAGTTCTAGATAGTCAATAATAGTATCATCATTTTGAAAGGTATCCAGTTCAGGGGCCTCTTGTAGTTCCCAACCTATAAGTTTGGGATGTACTAGTGGAAGATGATCATCGGGTTGGTCTGACTCAAGGGTAATGATGGTTAGGATGAAAGAGTACTCTAGGTCTGTGGGGGTATGTTCAAGGTTTAAAACAGTACTCTCCTCAGTATTATCTATCAAGTGGGACATCCGACCTTCCTTGTGAGACTCACTCTCGATATTATGCGAATCTAACTCTAGTGGTCTAGACCTCAAACTTTGTCTCTCATGGTATGTATTGGTGGAGCTATATGATTGAACTACATCAATACCTTTATCTTCACAAGATAACTCAGAAAGACTTTCCCATTCCCATTCATTAGAGTTCATTTCACTTCCTTCTTGCAATTTGTGAATTTGCTCCACTAGATTGGTAGTAGCCTTTACCATGACTTTTCCTTATACTCTAGCCCCATAGTGTCTCGAGCCGATAAGGAAGAAGGTTGTATGGGTTCAATGATACCTTCTTTTCTCAAGCCTATGGGACTATGACCATCATATCCCATTCTCTCCAAGATAGTGAAACCTGGGCCATATTGCTCAGTTGGTAATTGTGGTTGTTGATCTTGTGACTTGGATTCACTATCTTCTTCTTATATAGCCATTGAAGGACGTCTTTCTCTTCACTTTCTTTTGATAGATTACCCCATTTGATAAAAGGACCTTTAAGAGTCTTCAATGACTACTATTTGGCCATAGATGGTTTGCCATAAGACTTGGGTGATAGGGGTAATTGTGCAAGACAAAAGGTTTGTTCAATGGAATACTCTCCTACACCTTTGTCCTTGAGCTTGAATTTTAGTTCAGCAGTTTTAGATGTAGAAGGTAATGAACTTGGGTCAACACGGGCTGTAGAGGATGAGGCTGCACGGTTGGTAGGTATGACAACTTCAGGCTTTGGTTTGATGGTATTGTAGTATTGAAATGGATCGGGATCACCTTGGATTGTAATCTCTTGGTTGTTGTATGGAAACTTTATGCATTGATGATAGGTAGATGGTACAACTTTCATTGCATGAATCCAAGGTCGGCCAAGGAGAATATTATAGGCTAGCTCCATGTCAAGGACTTGGCAAACCATGTCTTTCTTTACTAGTCCAATTTGTATTGGTAAGACAATAGTGCCTTTAGAGGTTCTTTCTTCATCATATGCCTTGATGGTGATCTTCTTCTTTGGATCCACAACATTTTTAGAGAACCACAATGCAAGGATTAATTTTAGGATACATATATTTAAACTTGCTCCTCCATCTATAAGGACTCATTTGATTCTATGCTTATGAATGAGAGCTTTGATGTGAAGAGATGAATTATGAGGTTGAGTAATGGACATGTCATCTTTTTTGGTAAAAGATAGGAAATGAGGTGTTGTGAGATGTTCTACCATGGCTTGAAATTGCTCTTGGTCTAGATTTGTTGGTACGGTGGTTTCTAATAGAGCCTTTTCTAGGATAGCCTTATGAGATGGTGAAAGACGCAAAAGCTCCAATATAGATATGTGTGCGAGTGTCTTTTGGAGTTGGTCTAGGACATTGTACTGATTGGATATGGAAGATGGTTTGGGTGGAGCCCCTTGGAGAGTAATCTTTCCATGACGAGTGGTAACATTACAATCGGGCTTGTTATTTATAGTAATCACATTTATATGTGAGTCACTTTTAGATATGTGGTTAACGGTGTATTCATAGGATACATTCATGTAATTGGCATTATTATCACCATTATTGTTTGGTTTTGAGGTACCTCCCTTCTCATAGTTAGGGAGTGGATTCTTGAATGCCACATGTTCGTCATTGGATGTATGAACATCAATTGATATATCTCCTCTATCTATCAAGTCTTGAATGGTGTTTTTCAATCTTTAGCAATCGTTGGTTTTGTGACCTTTGCTTCTATGGAATTCACAATAGTCAGAATCTTTCCACCAAGAGGGTTTAAACTTGGGTTCATATTCTCTTACCGTAGGAAGTGTTATTGGATTATTTGTGATTAGCTTCCTTAGGGCAGATTCAATGGATTCTCCCAATGGTGTAAATTTTCTGCGAGGAGGATTATAGTTTGTTGGCCTAGGTTCATTGTTTGTTGATTTGTTTGAAGAAGCATTGTTGTGTGGACTTGATAGATTTATAATGGGTTGTTTTGGTGTCACTCATTTTGCATCTACAACTCCATCATTTACAATGTTCTTGTTCTTAGTCCAAAACCTAAATTTATCTGTGTTGTTGTTTGAACTAGGGACATCCTTATAGATTTTTATTTGTCCTTTGGCTATCAAAGATTTCTCTATAAGTAATTCCATCTTAATGACCTTACTAAAAGAAGTAGGGCATTGGATTTGAATTTGATAGCTTAACTTCGTGTTCAAGTTATGGACAAACATTTCAATCATTTGTTTTTCGAGGATATGATAAGGACATTTGCTTGCATGTTGTCTCCATCTTTGCAAGAAAGTAGTGAAGGATTCTCCACTCTTTTGTTTGTTGTTGCAAAGATCTAACATTGAAATTTCATGTTCAATGTTATAGGAGAAGGGAGTGACAAACTTGTCCACTAGTTTGTTGAATGTACAGATTCTGAGAGGTAGACGTGAGAACCATTCCATGGCTTGACCTCCTAAGCTACCTGGAAAGAGTCGCATTAGATATGTCTCATTGTGAGCGACTTCTAAACATGCAACACTGAATTCTCTAATGTGGTCACGAGGATCACCTTTTCCCCTATATTTGTCAAATTTAGGGACTTCAAATCTTGAAGGAAAAGGTACCATAACCAAGCTTTTGTCAAAAGGATAGGGAGATAAATCCTCTAGTGAATAATGTTTTGTGGAGGATCCAGTTTGTAAGTCCACAAATTGTTGTTGTAAGGCTTGGATTTGTTGTGTGAGTGTCTTTAATGGATTTGTCATATCCTTAGCCTTTTTGTGCTTGGGAGCTTCAGTTTCATTTGATTGCATTGTTTCTCTCAATTTGGTAATGTCAAAATTAGAGGGTAACTTGGCTCCTTGTTGTGCAAGCAAAAGGAAGTATTTGTGTGGGTCCATTGTTACGACCTTATCCATTAATTTTTGAAATTTTGGATCTCGTAAGGCATTAACAATTTCTTCTTGGGGGATTTCTTCCTCTCCATCACTAGAAGAGTGTACACTATTGTTTGATGGATCCATTTCTTTTCTTCTTTTGGCTTGAGACCTAGTTTCAACCATACAAAGTTTGATATGAATGAAGTTGGATGAGAGACTTGTAGATATAAGTAATGTTTTTGATGGGGTATTGGTTAGGTGAAAGATTGGATTGTATGTATTGGTGGTAAGATTTTCTAAGGGTTGTTTTGATCTTTGTTCAAACAATAATCTTGAGCTATGATGTATAGCTATCAAAGTGTTGATCCAAAGTAAGTCAAATAGGGATGATAGAAATCACTATTGATGTAGACTAACCTTGTCAAGATGTTTAGTGCAGCTCCTAGATAAAGGATGATTTGATCCTGATAGGGAAACTAACTAAATTGTTTGTCTGAAATAAGATCTCAATAGCACTTTTGGAAAAATCTTGTTTTTGTTGTTTGTTTGGGAAAGGCTAAGTATGAGATGTAAGTGGAATGTTTGAAATGGATATGGGATGTATCTGTATGGCTTAACTGACCTCTCAAGTGAATTCTATGTCAAAATGGATATCCAAATCTGTTGTGATTGTTTGCATTAGACCCTAGGAACAACTCTATTATGGATGCGCAAGTTCAAATGTGCAGTGACAGTGTTTATATGTGCCGAAACAAGAATTATATGCACAGGTTCAAAAGTGTAGAAACTGAGATCAGATGCGTAGCAACATGAAGTACATGCATAGCAAAAGTATATGCGCAATAACAGGTTTTAAATGCGCAGAAAGATTGCATGCATAGCAAAAATGTTTAAATGCGTAGCAGAAATGGTTATATGCGCAACTTTGTGTAAAATGACCAAGTTTGATCAATTTTTCTTGTTTTTGGCACATTTTTCTAGGTAAAATCTTGTTTTTGTGATATTTTTTCTATTTTTAGGCAAGAAAACACAGTATACAATAAAGTACAATGGCTATAAGTGACATTTAGTGTATGTTCAAGACTTATAAAAGGCCCAAGTTTTCACGGATCTAGCACAATTTGCAACCAAAACAAACACTTTTTATCCCTAAAGACAAGGCTTCTTTGCAGTACATCAGCTCACAACTTAGATCTTTGTCGACTCAAATGACATCACATAGGTAAGCACACGTGAGCATTATATCATCTTTGTGAGAGAGGATAGGTAGGGGTATCTCACCCTTTCCCCGAAAAGCTACAAGTAGGCCACAAGAGTTTATGCTAGCTGAGGATTACTATCTCATCTCAAGGGAGGCAATGGTGAGTAATCTTGAGGGCTTGTATCGATTCCCCTTGTACTAAAATGTACCGCAACGTTCGGAGGTGAGTTAGGTGGCCACTAGCTAAGGGGTTCTTAGTAACTTTGAGGGACCAACACCTTGCGAGCATGCAACAAGCTATTAAAAGCTTTAACCAATCCTACTAAGAGTATCATATACCTCACACAATGCAAAAATCATTTTCACAAAGTGTTGGTATGCCTCTTTTTGATTTGACACCGTAAGGCAAGGCTGACGCTGGTTAGGACTTGGCTTTCGCCTTATCTAATTTATATAGCGGTTCAAAGGAAAACTCCGCTTAAGGTCGTCCGTTTTGGATGAAGCGCAATCCAAAAGAAGACCTTTCTAAAGGATAAAATGAAGGTGAATGATAGATAAGTCTGGTTTTTTGATCACCCAATATGTTGCAAGGGGAGAGCATATACCTATCACCTTTATAGGCACAACAAACACTTGTTTATTAACCGTCTAGATTAAGCTAAGTGTGACTAATCTAACAACACAAGATGCCATATTTGTATGATAATAGAAAAGAAAAGATAGTCAAATTTAGCCTCTAAATTAAACTATGTTATGATTGCATACAAAATTGGATGAAATTACTTCCCCCTATTTATGCTATGTTTTGATTGTATGCAAGATTGTCCAATTAAACCTCCTAAATTAGACTATGTTGTGATTTGCATGCAAGATTGTCCAATTAAACCTCCTAAATTAGAGTATGTTGTGATTTGTATGAAAGATTGTATGCAAGATTGCCCAATTAACCTTCCTAAATTAGACTATGTTGTGATTGTATGCAAGATTGTATGTGTAGAATTACTCCTATTTTAAACTAGATGCCACTAGATTATCAATGCAAGAGTAAATGCAACAATGATGTCTAAACCAAAGCCCTAAACCTGCAAAAACAATTTATCAGTAGTTTGAGCACACTCCTTTGACAATCGATGACAGCTGCAACAAGGGTTAGTATCAAAATTATCCAAAGATATATACTAAAACTTGCTAATTTCAAATGCACAGAAACAGGCAACACATGCGCAACATGATGAATTAAATGCACATGAATATTGTATGCACAACAGAATGTATCATATGCACAGTAGAGTGGGTCATATGCGCAGGATTGCTATTTTTGTTCCTGTAGGCTCTATTTTTGGCACGGATGCACAGGACTGGAACTCAAATGCGTAGAAACGACCTATTACTACTGTAAGGACACAAAAAACTCAAATTTGGATATTAAATTCGGGGCAAGGCTCCATGGTGGGCGCCAAAATGTGATTGATTATTTGAAACTGTAAGAACCTAATAAGATACCACAATTACTCTAAATTCCTACTCAAATTCAAATCACCAATGAATCTAGGAAAAACACAGAAAACATGAATTATACCTTGCAAACTCTGATTTATCCTTCATGTTCCATTGTCTCCTATCTTCTCAAGATCTTGCTGATTATGATGGTGCTCTCAGAATTGCACTTCTTTGTTTTTCAAGATGACTATGAAATGAATGGAATTGTGGATTCAAATGCAATGTAAACAATTCTACAATGCAAGACTAATGATAATGATGATGATTTTGATAAAAGCTAATGCAATGTTATTGATGATGATTGATATGAGGATAATGATATGCAACTAAATGATACTATGAAGCTAGATGATAATGCAACAACGGAGATTATGATATTGATATGCAAATGGGGACCAAAGGCATGCTTGGATACTTGATAGAATTTCTGTAGCATGTAAGTATGATAGCTCTTGTGATGCAAAAGGAAGGTGATGAGCTTCCTTTTATAGGCCAAGGATGGCTCAAATCCAAGTGTCAAAAGATCCATGGTTGAAGAATAAGTCTTGTGACATGTATGGTCAAGATCAAATTGGTTGGATGAAGGGAGATAAAGATGGAAGATGTTCCTACTACGATGACAAGGTGGAGGAATATGAGGGACAAAGAGCCACATGGCGTGATGCTCACAAAGACCAATGAGATAAAGATGGAAGACCATGAGAGAAACATGGAGGAAGGAGTCTTTGTTTGTTGGAATGTAAGAGGGAATATAGGATTCATGAGACAAGTGTCTCATAGTCATTGACATTGACCATGGTGATGTGGAGAAACCAATTTCTACAAAGTAGGGATGGTTGAGAGGAAATAGGGCATGTGTTGAGAGGATAAATACCTAATTAAATATCAATAATATTTAATTTATGGAGCAACATGGTGAGGTGTCCACTGACGTGGAAGGTGACATGAATGAATGATGTGGATTTTAGACATAGGACTTTGTCTTAGAAGAATAATTAAATAATGATGATTATTTAATTAGACATGACTTTAGAGGAATTTAAGATATTTAATTGTTGGAAGAATATGATGAACGTGAACCAAATAAATAAATTAATATGTGTATTTATTGATAGATGAATAAGAATAAAATAAATATAAAATATTTATTTAATTCATCTCGAGCCATTTTTAGGTGTATACAACCCTTGTCGGCAAAAATGGCTAAGTAAGAACTTTGTGAATTTTGCCTTAGTCGGAAAAAATGACCAAGTGAGAACTCTTTGTATTTTGCCTTAGTCGGAAAAAATGGCCAAGTGAGAACTCTTTATATTTTGCCTTAGTCGGCAAAAATGACCAATTGAGAACTCTTTATGTTTTGCCTTTAGTCGGCAAAATTGGCCAAGTCAGAACTCTATGTGTTTTGCCTTAGTCGGCAAAAATGGACAAAGCAGAAAGTCTTTTCAAAAAAGACTTAGAAGAAAAGCTAAAGGACTTAAAAGGAAAAATAGCGTTATTGACAAAGTTCTCTTTTTGAGAACTAGTTCAAAAGTTCACCAATTCGTCGACCGAGCGACATGGGGTAGCAGCGAAAGAAAAACTGTGTTTTTTGTTTAAAGTTTCTCTTTGTCGATAAAGTTCTCATTTTGAGAACTAGTTCTTAAGTTACAAAGTTTCGTTGATTCATCGACAACAAAAGGGAGCATGAAAAGAAGAGTTGAAATGCGTTCAAATGACTTAGTCAGAAATAGGACTTAGTTGGGAAAGTTCTCTTTTTGAGATCTGGTTCGAGAGTTCGACATTTTGCTGATTCGCCAACATGGCGACAAGTGGCTCCCAAAATCAAATGTTCATGGTTTGACCAGTTCGCCGATAAAGAGAAAGTGTTGAAGAAAAAGACTTAGTCGGGAGAATGACTTAGTCGGGGAAGTTGTTATTTCTTGAACTCATTCGGGAGTTTGGATATTCTCTGATTCACCGACTAGGTGACAAAGAGAGTGTTGAAGACAAAGACAAAGTTCATGAAAAGTGGATTTCACTGATAAAGGTGATATAGATGAGGGTTAGTAAAAAGCTTGTTTAGTCGATAAAGCAAAGTTTGAAGAAATTGATTTTTGCCGATAACAAGGAAACAAGTGCCAAGGTTCGTAGTTGGGCAACTTTGTTGATAAAGGCGATTGAAAGGAAATAAGGCAAAGTTTGAAGAAATGAACTTTTGCCGATATAAGGAAAAGGCGATATTGCGAATATAGTGGAAATCGCTGATAAACCTGACAAGTGCCAAAGTTCCAAAAAAGTGATTTTCGCCAATAGAATGGATAAAGCACTAAAAGGCAAAAGTTCAAGTTTTGGAGAAATTGCTGATAGAAGGAAAAAAAGTGGTAGAAAAGAAAAGGTCGAAGGATGTGCTTTTCTCTGATAAAGATAGACTTCGCCGACAATAGTAAAGTTCTGAAAAAGTGATCTTTGCCGATAGAGAAGAGATAGGCCAAGGTTTGATAAAGTAAAGTTTGTCAGTCAAAGAGATAAGGTTTGAAAAAGACAAAAGTAACTGATAAAGGGAATAAAGAAGATAAAGGGGAGAGTTCAGAAAGATGGAAAATTGCCGATAAAGGGCTGAAAGCCAAAAATCAAGAAATGATAAAGACAACGATAGAAGAGTATAAATGACTATATTTGTGGCACGAATTTAGGATGTAGAATCAGCGTGAATAACAAATGAATGCATGGATACACTACTGAAGATGACTGAAGGGTTAAGCGTGCAAAACTGGAGTGTTTTGGTGTATACGATTGAAGTGTTCACATGCACACGACTGGAGTGCGAACATACAAATGGGCGAGTTTCAGTGAAGTTTTCTGATCACACAAAAATTAGAAGTACAGTGCGTACATGCAAATGGCGAGTATATGCAGAGTTAGTTGCATATAAATATAAGCAACTGGATACATAATGATGTTACTATGTTATAGAGATGAATTGATGCAGGCGTGAGTAGAATTAAGGTGCAGAGCAAATCTGGGTGAGCAGAGTGAGAGGAGAAGAGATTGAATTAAAAGGTGCAATTGAAGTTGATGAAGAACCAAATGGCTGCATACATGAATGTGTAAAAATTCAGTAAGGTTGGTGCCTTCTGTGGACTGAGTTGGTGCTCAGATCAGGGGATTGTAGTCTCCTTAGAGTTGGTGCTCTTAAATCAGGGATTTGGTGATTCCTTAGAGTTGGTGCTCTTAAACACTGTAATCGAAGGTTTCATTTGTGAGGCTGGATTAGGACGGTAGATCCTAGCAACATTTTCTCACCATGGTTTTTCCCACATTATTTTTTTCATGTAAATCTGGTGTTCATGTGTGCATGCTTTCTTATTGTTGATATTACTACATTGAAAGTTAATTTGATTTGAATACTAAAGGGTTGAAGTTTTAAGTTTTATTGACCTATTGATTCACTCCCCCTCTTAGTAGATTGCTTGTGTTCTAACAGTTTCATTCTTCATGCAGAGTCAAGGGGATGTTTAAGCTACAGTCCGAGCAGTTAGCGACGTTTATGATGCATTTTAAGTATTAGTTTCACTTTTAGTAGATTGTTGTTTCCTTTTAGAATCTTCAATTGGGGATTGGTTTTAAATAAGTATATCTTGTATGTTTCAGGGGTTAGAATAGAAGTAGAAAAATACCAGAAAACAATAAGAATCTTGTAAAAGCCTTGACTAGACATTTCTCAAAAAGGATTGAATATTATATGCCTGTGCAAACTTTGGCCTTCCATATTTTGTTCTTTGATCAACAATGAAGAGTGGTGACGTCCTGTGCTAGTTTGTTTCATGATTCTTATTTGTTGTATGTGATGCATTTTAGCCTATGTTATCCAATATCAAAGTGATAACATTTGAAGATTGATGGGAAATTATGCGTTTATGCTCTTTTGAAGGCTACGAGTCATTGTTATTATCAGTAATTGGATGCATTGTGTTGTTTAATCTTTTAAGTGTGAGATCACGTTTTGGCACATCGCCATAGATTAGATTTTGTCTGCAATTGTTTTATCATTCAGTGTTTCTCTCTTTTCTTCTATGTATCAAAGATTCAAGGAAGAGCTGGCTTCTGTAAAGTCTAGAGGTTGTCTCATGAATCAGGTCCCACAATTATAAGATTTTCCATTGTTGGTAGTGTTGGTTATTTTCCCAGACTGGATGCTTATTCCTAGTGATCCCTACAAAATAGCCATTAATGATCAACAGGATTCCCGGGCCAGGGGCCAACAGTATAGGAGATAGACTCTATAAATATCTCCTCTTCTTCTTTAGGCTCTGCAGAACCAAGGGGGGTATTCCCTACTCAAAATCTATAAAATGCACCTATGTATGTGCTGGGATGTTGACACAAAGCAGATAAATCCTCTATTGTGCAGACCAAAACTGTAAGATAAGTGCAAAGGGGCTAGCTTTGGGCCAATATTCAGTTGTAGACAGAGGATTTTGGATCCTAAGACTACTTCTAAAGTCCTAAAGGTTTGTATTTAAAGTTTGAATTGGATTTTATATTTGGATGCAAAACTAGGACTCTGGGCTGTGACCTCAATACAAGGCTGGATCGGTGCCTATCCAGGGCTCGGAGTCAATAGACATACACATGTGAATGTACACATAAACCCATATTAATGACTAAGTTTCAAGGGGATTGTTTAATATCTACCTTACAGATATTTCCCAGATTTGGGTATTCAGTTACCTTTGCTTAGATGATCCTTACTGCAATATATTCTTCTTAACACTTTAACCAAAAACATTTAATCTACTCCTTGAGTAGAAGTAAAAGATCAAGCATTCAACATAGCAAATCTATATTCAAGAATCCTAGACACCCCTTAGCAGTTTAGATTCAAAAGAAGAATACATTCAATTTGGAGACAAGTAACATAACACATGCAATGAAGCATTACTCATTTAAATCAACATGAAACCAGTAAGTTTATGCATTAAACAGACAACATGAGATTCATAAACTCACAAAAATATCCAAAATAGGGCCACCAATGAAGTTGTATCTTATCACAGCACCAAAAATTTGTCCAGTTTTCAACAACCCAAAGAGTGACACAGTTTGGCTTATATACCAAGACTGTGTACTTAGCAAAATTAATTACAAGGCAAAGTCAAAATTTTGCCAGATACAACGCATGAGAAAATGGCGCTCAAAATAAATGCAGCAACAGAGTACACAACAGGGAGAAGCAAAAGAAGGGTGAGGAGTAGTTGAGCTCGAGCCCTGTGCCGTCGCTGGAAGACTTTTGAACCTGGTGCTTAGCCGTTCAACCATCGGCCCATGCCTATTTACAATCCTGCCATAAATGGCTCAACCACCCTCAACCACCTTCGAAATCTGCAGCAGCGCGTCACTGAAGTTTTCCCGCTCAAAACATGACTACAAACACAAGGAAAAACCCATCGCTGAAGGTTTAAAACCTGACCATTGATCAAAAACCCATCGCCGAGATCAACGGTCCCAAAACATGCATGAAGAGTCACCAACCAATAATGTCGTGCCACGTAGGCACCTTGACCTTCTATCGTTGACCTTTTCTCCTTTCATTTTGCCCTTTTTCGCCCTTGTATATGTGTCCTGAAATGCATATACATGCAACAGTTCCCAGGGCACATGGCAGCTTGTGACTCGTCCTCTGTCACTGTGCATTTGATCTCCATCGGCCATCGGAATAACCCAAGAAAGGTTGGCCGATACATATGGTCTTGGCGATAATCTCTTTGCATATCGGCTATTGCACAAGCATACAATCGCTTTATACAACCCCCGGACCTCAAATTACTATTTGTTGTATTTGATTCTTCTTTCACGTCCGGGTTGCATATCTTTGTTTTGTATATCAGGTTGTATGCTGCATATACAAACCCAATATACATGCTGCAGACCCCAAACTTGTATGAAGCATCTTGGAATTCTACTCGGGTCCGGAATGCACCTTTTCACTTGTATGTTTTGCACGTATGTCGGTATACATACAATTACCACTGTATATAACTGGTGGGCCCGACCTATTCTTTCTTTGCTGCATGTATCTTTGAGTATCCACGACATTGTTCACTTTGCATGTCGCGGGTCCCTTTGTATATTTTTGAATGTACATTCTGCCTTGTATATCCACGAGCCCCATCACATGCATCTCTGCCTCTGCACTGTAGCAAATGTATATTTGTGCCCTTGTATGTCAAATATGCAAACACAAATATACAAACCCCTAATATACAACTGCGGAATCTTCCACAAAATATTCTAGGAAGGTATCTTCCACTCACCATTGTGGCAATTGCATATTAGCACCTCCTTGTATACTTTGCTTTGTATATAGCCCGATATACAAAGTGGGAATATTCCCAAGAATCTGCGAAAGATTCCTCCTTTGTACATGCACCCTTTAGAGCCCGATATACATATAAAATGCATATAATTCAGTTTTAATCAATTTTTTGGAGGACGATGGAAATTTCATAAGCCCGATGATGTACATTTGCAATTGCACATACAAAAACCTAGCATTTTTCATGAGTGCGACAGGAAAAGGCGGTAAATCATTACATGGGGGCTGGTCAACCAACGAAAACTAAAACATGAGGATGAGATTTACAACCGGGAACCCACCACAGAAGGCCACTAACAGAATAGACAAAACAATGCAAGACCCCAAGACTCAGAAATTTTAGGGTTTTTAAGAGAAACTTTCCAACATTCAAGCTCAAAACCCTAAACATAAATGATTACCAACAGGCTCTGATTAGGGATGTGCAGGCGCAAGACTGTAGCGAGGATCAGAATACTCCGGGGCAGACCAAGCAAAACACAAAACTCAGAACATGACCGACTATACAAGGCATGTACAAAATATTTACAACTAATTTACAGTGTGCACAGAAGGTATTCATTTATGTGAAAAAGGCTTTAAGGAGTTTACCGTGCACAGGCAATTCAATGGTTCACCATTTAGGGCTTGGAGAAAGTAAGAATCATTCTCAGATATTGCCAATTTGATATGGGCTAGTCCACAAGGGCTCAAATTTGCCATGCTTACCTTTTTCTTGGCTCCTTGCATTCCAAATTAGGACCAAGTCACCTATCTAAAACTTTCTCTCTGTAGCCCTTTTATCAAACAAATATTTTACCTTTTGCTACCTTTTGATGTTTGTTTTCTGTGCCTCCCTTCTCATTTCATCTAGTGCAACCAGCTAATTTATTCTTTCAGTCATCGGGTCTCCAATCTCCTCATCGTTCCCTTGGATGAATTTATAAACTGGTAGGAGGTTGTTCACAGACAATCTAGCTACTGCACCATATACTAATTCAAAAGGAGACCTTCCAGTTGCTCTTTTCACTGTCACCCTGTCAGCCCATAATGCCAACTTTAGCTTTGAATCCCAAGACCTCTTGTTTTTATCTATCATCCTTTTGATGATTTTCATGAGACTTTTGTTGCTTGACTCTGCTTGACCATTCCCTTGTGGGTGGTATGGTGATGTATGAAACAAATCAATTCCATAATTGCTGCAAAAATTAATGAATTCACCAGACCTAAAGCACATTGCATTATCTGTGACTACTTTTACAGGTACCCCAAATCTGGTAATAATATTCTCTAAAATAAAGTCCATCACCACTTTTCTCGTAGCTTTTTTGGTTGGAACGGCCTCAATCCATTTAGTGAAATAATCAGTAGCAACTAGAATCCAACTGTGTCCTCCGCTTGATTTTTCTGAGATTTCCCCTATAAAATCAATTCTCCATTGCCGGAATGGAGCTTCTACAGTTATAGTCCTAAGGGGTAATGCACCTTCATATCTTAGCTTTCCTGAGAACCTTTGGCAAGGATCACATCTCCTTACCATTTTATGTGCATCTGCGAAAAGAGTTGGCCACCAGTAGCCAGCTCTAAGGATTTTGTGGGCTGTTGTATGGGCAGCATAGTGTCCACCACACACTCCATTGTGCATGTCACTAAGAATATCCTTGGCCTGATCTTCATTTACACATCTGAGTAATACACCATCACGATTTTTCCAATACAGCTCTCCTTGAACAATGATGTATTTAATAGCCTGTAGCTTCAGAGTTCTCTTCTGGATATCACTGAGGTGGGAAGGACAGTTTAAGTTTTGCAAATAATATATTATGTCCTTATACCACTCAGATTCTGACATATTTATAACTTCATTATGCACTACATTCACTTGGCATGCCTCTAGATTTGATTGTGTCATCAATTTCGCCAAACCTTGTTCTCTTACCAGCTTAGTGATTTGTATTTCAATGTTGAACTCCTGCAACTTATTTATCCATCTGCATCTTCTTCCAGTTACCTCTTGCTGAGTGAAGATATCTTTGACTGTTGCATGAGGCACATATGCAATTACTTGAGAGCCGACCAAATATGGTCTGAAACTCTTGACTGCCCTAACTAGTGCATATGCCTATTTCTCCATGATGTCATACTTTAATTCAGCAGCTTGCAATGACTTACTAAAGAAAGCTATAGGCTGTTCAAACCCTTCTTCATTTTTTTGCAATAGGCATGCAGCAATAGTGTGGAAAGAACCAAATGAAAATAATTGAAAAGGCTTCGAAAAATCAGGTGATTTTAAAACGGGAGCCATCTTTATAGCTTCTTTTATGTTCTGAAATGATCTGGTTGCTTCACCTTCCCATTTGACAGTTACATTCTTCTTCAGCATTTTGGAGATATCTCTTGTGGTCTCTGCAAAGTTAGGCACAAATCTCCTAACAAAGTTAATTTGTCCAAAGAAGGACTGAATACCTTTCACTGTTTTAGGGACCTGAATTCTGTCGATTGCAGCCACCCTCTCAGGATCAATCCTGACCCCATCCATGGAAACAATATGTCCAAGCCGTTTTCCTTTCACAACCCCAAAAGCACACTTCTTTGGGTTGAGTGAGATGCCATACTTTAATGCTCTAATAAAAATTTGCTCCAAATGCATACAGTGCTGCCCTTCCTTTTTTGAATAAGCTGTCAAGTCATCTTGATACACAGGCAAGATTGAATCAATCAATCCTGCAAAAGCAACATCCATTGCCTTTTGAAATGTGGCACCTGCATTTGTCAGTCTAAATGGCATCCTCACATATACATATGTTCCCCATGGAGTAGTGAAAGCAGTCTTGAATTGTTCTGATTCTTTCACTTTCACTTGATTGTACCCTTAAAATCCATCCATCATGGACAAAAGTTCATAGCCAGTCACCTTCTGCAACATAGCTTCCATGTTTGGCAATGGATAATTGTCCTTCAAAGAAGACATATTTAAATTTCTAAAATCCACACACAGTCTGATAGCACCATTCTTTTTTCTGACTGGGACGAGGTTGGACACCCAAGTTGAGTGTCTGATGGGCATGATTAGTCCAGCCTCCCTAAGTTTCATAAGTTCTTGCATTTTTGGAGCTAAGGTTGGGTTGATAGGCCTCTGTTTTTGTCTAAATGGTTTAGCTCCAGCCTTCAAAGGGATTTCATGCTAAAATAAATCCTCTCTATAAGCATAAAATACATTATCTGGCACTACAGGTCTGAGTTTGACTTCAACATTTGTAACATCTGATAAAGTGATATCATCCGGCCTTATGGCTACATTGGCTAGAAAATCTGCCCTGACATTTTTTGATCTCTCTATCCAGTTTATTGAAAATGCATCAAACAATTCAATTGTATCCCAAACAACATGCTTATATTGCTTTAACCTCTTATTTTTTGATGCATACTTATCTCTAACTTGGGAAACAATAAGCTCTGAATCCCCAAATACTTTGAGCATCTTAATTCCATGCTTCAAGGCAACATTCAATCCTACTAGCAGAGCCTCATACTCTGCAATATTGTTTGTACAGGCAAACTTCAACAAGAAAGAGAATTTTAGAAGTTTACCAGTTGAAGACAGAAATACCACTCCAGCACCAGAGCCGTCCTTCGAACAAGCTCCATCAAAATACATGGTCCAAAGACCCTGTTGATCCAATTCTTGAATGCAAATATTTCCCTCTTTATCTCCTTCATCATCTGAGACAACTCTGAAATTATCACAGTCAGTGTTCACAAAACATATCTGTTCCTCTGATTCTTGATCTTCCACTGTCTCTAATGACCTTTCTTCTCTGATCAGTTTGACATTCTTGCCGTTCATTGGGATCATAGCATATGACAAATTTAATTGCATACTCCCACCAATCAATGCTGCCCACCTTCTTGACAACATGTCGTACTGTGGCTTGATATCAACAACTGTTATGTTCATCTTGTAAATTTTTTCAGGATAAGCCGCCAGTCTGAAATCAACATCTTTCATGATTCCAATGACAGGTACCTCCCTAGCGTCCATGGCATAGCACTTCCCACATGCCTTATCTATTTTCAACCCAGCTTGTTGCATGATGGCCAAAGGCATGATGTTTGTGGACGCTGCTGAGTCCAACATACAGTTCTTAATTATTTTTTCATTTATGACAAGGGAGACATAAAACGGTTCCACTTGTGAAGGACATTTTGTCATGGTCATCCCCAGGTATACCTCAGGAACTTCATCCTCATTAGTACACAGGGCCTGCTTCTTACCCTGAGGTTTATCACTCAACTCGGCTTGACAGGGTACTCCTGAAATTAAGAATACTGCTTTATTTTTGAATTCTTCTACTTTCATCAGTTCTATCAGTGGAACATAGATCTTTATCTGCGATAATACTTGATTCATGTCAAACGGAGCATAATTTTGAATAACAGTTGTAACTTGCTCCACTGCTTTACCTTTATCTTGGGATGATCCAGCCTTAGTTTTTGTGGTTGCTTGATTGTCATTCTTGTTCTAAAAATTTTTATTCTGATTCTCAACCTGGGGAACTGTATTTTTTGTTTTTTGAGAATCATAACCTGTTTTTTGCTTAAAACCTTGCTTATTATTATTCCATTATTTCTTATATGTTTTAGTCCCCTTATGACTGTGCACAGGTTGATTCACAGGAGTATTCTCCGGTTGGTGTGAATTGCTTACCTGAGCTTTACCCCTTAGGTTGTAATTGCTTTTAACTTGAGCTACTGCTGTAGCTGTGAGGGCTCTAATTTCTTCATCAGAAGGTCTCCTCAAGTTATTCAGAAAATTGTGTGAATCCTGAGCATAAGCGTAGCTGTCTTCCTCATCCTCATCATAGGGAAACTGCTGCCAGACCTGAACCTCATTATCTGCACTTGCATCAGCATCATGAAAAGAGTATTCTCTATTTGTAGACAGCATATTGACATTGTCATCCTCCATGCAATGCGGCTCATTGCATTCATCACAGGCACATTATTATTGTATAAAGATTGAGCAATCATACATTGTGACTGTGAATGAGGCATTTGGCATATTATACACCATGGGGTGTCATTAACAATATTTATAGCCTTCTTCAAAGGATCAGGAGTTTCCTTAACGTTTTGAGTCCTTTGATTTGTGTTGTTGTGTGGAAGGATGGGTTTACCATTATGCCAATTGGTGTTATATGCCATATCATGTAATGATGGTCTTCTTTCTTGCCTTTGGTAAACTGGTCTGTCAGGACCTATTCCTTTTTCATTTTTAGCCATTCTATAACCTAGGTCCTTGACAATAGTTGTCAATTTGTCTAACTTATCCTTAGAAGTAGATGCACTGCCTTGAACAACTTGAGTTTTAGTATAGGGATTTTGCAGAATTTTCACATCATCTCTTCTATTTGTCTTACCCGATGCCTTTATGTTATTTTCAATATTAGTTGCAATCTTGAAGGCATCTCTGAGGCTAACAGGACCCTTATCTCTCAATCCATAAGCTGTTTTGGCATCAAAAGCATTTATGTACAACACTATGCACATAGGTTCATTAGGTCTCAAGTCCTGTGGCAATTTGTTCAATACCTTCATGAATCTAGCATTGAAATCAACAACCTGTTCAGTTGATCCTTTGGTAATGCCAGTAAATTCATTAATGAAGAAACTAGGATCAATTTTGTCACCATATTGTTCTTTGAATATCCTTCTGAAATCCTCCCACAATGAAATTCTTCCGTCAGGTAGACCTTTATACCATTCCTTGGCTTCATCAACTAAAGATTGCATAAATGATTTCATGAAAATATCCTCACGCTCAACCTCAAAGTTGTCCATGATATTTTGAAAAGCTTTTAAATGGTCTTCCCCTGACACAATATTATTTCCTGAAAATTTAGGCACTTGCAGCCTGACATGTTTATCAATAGGATTTGGATAACCAGGAATGCCATCAAAAACTAACTGCCTGAATCTGTCCAGCTGCATAGGATGTCTACCAAATTGATTAGCATTGGCATTTTTGTTTATATTCTAATTTCTTACATTATTTAATGGTATTCTAGTACTATCTGCATTCTGTCTTTGATCATTGTGTTGATCCTGTACTTCATTTCTGTGTTGATTTCTTTGCATATTTGCATTGCCAAGGGTAGGAATTGAATCATTCTGAGCAACTCTCAGAGCTTGCATTTTCTGTCTCATGTCACCTCTGATCTTTACTGCTTGCAAATATTCTAATTCTGCTCTTAAACTTTTGATTTCTTCAGCTAACTGTTCCTCTTTGGGCATAGAGGAGGATGGTCCCATTCCATTCTGATCATCATTATCTTCATCCCTTGGAGACTCAACTTCTTCAAATCTATCACTGGGATCCAAGAAATGGCGTTCTTGAAAAACTTCTGACCTTATTCTCAAACTGGTACCCTGCTGTCTTTCATATACATTCTGGATTTCAGCCTCAGTGTTTGAAAAATAAGGTATTGTTTGCTCTGAAGATCCTGGATTGTCCTGAATAAATTCATTTTTCCTGGGGCTAGGAGAACCATCCTAACTAGTTCGAATAGTCCCTTTTTTCCTATACATCATTTTTATGGGTAACTCTTCAAACAGAGTATTACGCTGGGATCTTCTCCCTTGCATACAAATTTTTGCTTTACCGGTTGGGAGATTGGTTTGGAGTTGCCACCTATCACTAGGAATTGTTTTCTTTTAAAATTAGAGTTCTTTCACAAAGCATCCCCAGTAGAGTCGCCAATTTCGATTGGTTATTTTCCTAGACTGGATGCTTATTCCCAGTAATCCCTACAAAATAGCCATTAATGATCAATAGGATTCCCGGGCCAGGGGCCAACAGCATAGGAGATAGACTCTATAAATATCTCCTCTTCTTCTTTAGGCTCTGCAGAACCAAGGGGGGTATTCCCTACTCAACATCTATAAAATGCACCTATGTATGTGCTGGGATGTTGACACAAAGCAGATAAATCCTCTATTGTGCAGACCAAAACTGTAAGATAAGTGCAAAGGGGCTAGCTTTGGGCCAATATTCAGTTGTAGACAGAGGATTTTGGATCCTAAGACTACTTCTAAAGTCCTAAAGGCTTGTATTTAAAGTTTGAATTGGACTTTATATTTGGATGCAAAACTAGGACTCTGGGCTGTGACATCAATACAAGGCTGGATCAGTGCCTATCCAGGGCTTGGAGTCAATAGACATACACATGTGAATGTACACATAAACCCATATTAATGACTGAGTTTCAAGGGGATTGTTTAATATCCGCCTTACATATATTTCCCAGATTTGGGTATTCAATTACCTTTGCTTAGATGATCCTTACTGCAATATATTTTTCTTAACACCTTAACCAAAAACATTTAATCTACTCCTTGAGTAGAAGTAAAAGATCAAGAATTCAACATAGCAAATCTATATTCAAGAATCCTAGACACCCCTTAGCAGTTTAGATTCAAAAGAAGAATACATTCAATTTGGAGACAAGTTACAGAACACATGCAAAGAAGCATTACTCATTTAAATCAACATGAAACCAGTAAGTTTATGCATTAAACAGACAACATGAGATTCATAAACTCACAAAAGCATCCAAAACAGGGCCACCAATGAAGTTGTATCTTATCACAGCACCAAAAATTTGTCCAGTTTTCAACAACCCAAAGAGTGACACAGTTTGGCTTATATACCAAGACTGTGTACTCAGCAAAATTAATTACAAGGCAAAGTCAAAATTTCACCAGATACAACGCATGAGAAAATGGCGCTCAAAATAAATGCAGCAACAGAGTACACAACAGGGAGAAGCAAAAGAAGGGTGAGGAGTAGTTGAGCTCGAGCCCTGTGCTGCCGCTGGAAGACTTTCCTTCATGAACCTGGTACTTGGCCGTTCAACCATCGGCCCATGCCTATTTGCAATCCTGCCATAAATGGCTCAACCACCCTCAGCCACCTTCGAAATTTGCAGCAGCGCGTCACTGAAGTTTTCCCACTCGAAACATGACTGCAGACACAAGGAAAAACCCATCGTTGAAGGTTTAAAACTTGACCGTTGATCAAAAACCCATCGCCGAGATCAACGGTCCCAAAACATGCATGAAGAGTCGCCAACCAATAATGTCGTGCCACGTAGGCACCTTGACCTTCTATCGCTGACCTTTTCTCCTTTCATTTTGCTCTTTTTCGCCCTTGTATATGTGTGCTGAAATGCATATACAAGCAACAGTTCCCAGGGCACATGGCAGCTTGTGACTCATCCTCCGTCGCTATGCATTTGATCTCCATCGGCCATCAGAATAACCCAAGAAAGGCTGGCCGATACATATGGTCTTGGTGATAATCTCTTTGCATATCAGCTATTGCACAAGCATACAATCACTTTATACAACCCCTGGACCTCAAATTACTGTTCGTTGTATTTGATTCTTCCTTCACGTCCGGGTTGCATATCTTTGTTTTGTATATCAAGTTGTATGCTGCATATACAAACCCAATATACATGCTGCGGACCCCAAACTTGTATGAAGCATCTTGGAATTCTACTTGGGTCTGGAATGCACCTTTTCACTTGTATGTTTTGCACGTATGTCGGCATACATACAATTACCATTGTATATAACTGGTGGGCTCGACCTATTCTCTCTTTGCTGCATGTATCTTTGAGTATCCACGGCACTGTTCACTTTGCATGTCGCGGGCCCCTTTGTATATTTTCGAATGTACATTCTACCTTGTATATCCATGGGCCCCACCACATGCATCTCTGCCTCTGCACTGTAGCAAATGTATATTTGCGCCCTTGTATGTCAAATATGCAAACACAAATATACAAACCCCTAATATACAACTACGGAATCTTCCACAAAATATTCCAGGAAGGTATCTTCCACTCGCCACTGTGGCAATTGCATATTAGCACCTCCTTGTATACTTTACTTTGTATATAGCCCGATATACAAAGCGGGAATATTTCTGAGAATCTGTGAAAGATTCCTCCTTTGTACATGCACCTTTTAGAGCCTGATATACATATAAAATGCATATAATTCAGTTTTTATCAATTTTTTGGAGGCCGATGGAAATTTCACAAGCCTGATGATGTACATTTGCAATTGCACATACAAAACCTAGCATTTTTCATGAGTGTGACAGCAAAAGGCGGTAAATCACTACATGGGGGCTGTCAACCAACGAAAACTAAAACATGAGGATGAGATTTACAACCGGGAACCCACCACAGAAGGCCACTAACAGAATAGACAAAACAATGCAAGACCCCAAGACTCAGAAATTTTAGGGTTTGCAAGAAAAAAACTTGCCAACATTCAAGCTCAAAACCCTAAACATAAATGATTACCAACAGGTAGTTAGATGAAAATTTAATCATCAACAGTACCATCACTATGACTCATTGAAATTCTACTACATATGCATCTGCTAAGGTTTGTTTTTGATTCTAGCAAGTTCTCTAAAATACTCTTCCTCATCCTTTTGCTCAAATTTGTTCAACAACCCTTGGCTTAAATCATCAAAAGTCTACACAAGGTCATGACTTTGTGTGACCAAACCATGGTGCCACCAATCATTAGTAACACACTCTAAATGCAACATGGTAGACTAGATGATATCTTCCTCCATCATAGGGCTAAGTGTGAAGTAGGTCTACAACTTTTGCAACCAAGCTTGAGTAGATATCTTCTTACTGCCATCAAAGGTAGGTGCATTTAGTTTGTTCACCTTTTGCTTTAATTCTTTTATGTTGTCATTTTGATTGCTCCTTTGGCCTCTTTTATGTTGGAAACTGTTCCCTAATATCTCCAAGTAATTGACAAAAGGTCAAAAAGTTTGTCAAGCTTCTCTATAGAACTAGTTTTAGGTTTTGATTTTTTTCTTTTTGTAGAAACACGATCCTAGCAAGTTTTGGGATGGAACTAACAATTGGTTGGTTATTTGTAGACAAACTTTCTCCTATTTGTGATGTTTTCGTATGACCTTGATTCTACAAAAGAATGGCAGTGGGTATGTTATTTTGGAGCTAAAGTAGCCATGTCAATAATTCAATCAATTTTTTTTGCCTCGTCAACAACTCTGTCATTCTTTCTTGCCTAATTTGGATTCTGATCATAACATCTTGTTGTACCCAATCAAAATTTTTTGCTTCATTAAGGCATTTTGTGAAAGTCTAGAAATTTTTTCGTCAAAAAAGTCAAAAAGTCAAAATTTCTAAAAATAAACATCAAATTAGGTTTTCTGGGTTTCTTGAGATACAGATGCTGACAAAATTTTCTAAAAATAGAATCTCTGATTCAGGTGCCATGCCTGATTTTGATTGGTCGATTCTACTTCACGATCCAGGTGGTCCAGACAGAATCTGCAAAAGGTCAAGTTTTCTCTACTGGGTCAATTTTGCTTTTTCAGATGGTGAAGCATGAGCTCCGAAGTCATCAATGGAGGAAGTTCATTTGCTAGAGCTCATTTTCAAGTTTTCGATGCTGTTTAGATGACGCATAATTGACGAATAGTCATCGATTTGACGAGGAACGGAAAACGGAGCAGGATGGATTCAGAATGAGGAGAAAAGTGAAAAATCTTCAAATTTGACTAAGGCATAGATTTCCAGGCACCCCTGGAGGCTAGGGGCGCCTAGCTTTAGCAAACTTAGATTTTTTCTCGCATTTTTCAGAAAATGCAAAAAATGCCTCCGTTAGACAGTTCCAGGGTGGATAAAAGCAGTCATTTTGGTCAAGAGATCCTGAAAAGATGGAATTCACGTCAGATATACCCAGGCTATCTAGTCCATTCCTCATCCAATGGCAGTTGACCAACGAATCATCGAAATTAGTGACAGGAAGCAGTTGCCAACATGAGAAATGAGGTAAACTGCAAGCAAAAGTTGAAAATCATGAAAATTTTCTAAGGCACAAATTTTTAGGTGCCCCTGGAGGTTGGGGGCTCCCATCTTTTCATGCCTTAGAATTTTTTCCATGTTTTTTTGAGAAACGTCAAAAAGCCTCCGTCAGCCCCTTTCCGGGGGGTCAAAATCAGCCAAAACTCAGTCGAAATGCCAGTTAAAGTTGGAAATTCATCTCAGGTAGGTTCAGGCTACTTAGATCACCTCCCATCTTGCTCCAACAGTCAACCGGACAACCTGACACGAAGATCGAATGGGACCTGTGGCACGCAAAATGGAGAAATGGAAAGAAAAATTGAAAATCTCAAAACTATTCTAAGGCACAATTTTCTAGGAGCCCCTGGAGCCTGGGGGCTCCCATCTTTTCATGCCTTAGAATATTTTCCATGTTTTTCTGAAAAAAATGACAAATCTTCTTCCGTCAGCCCGATCATATTCATAGATAATCAGTTTGGCTCGATTTTTGAGGCAGCCACAAGGTATAATCAACTCAGTTTTCATCAGGCTTGCTTGTTTGCCAGATCATCAGATGCAGTTTTGCTCCGACAGGTAGAAATCAACATCCAAACAGGGGTCTTTAGTCACCAGAACATGCACGCAAATAAAAAATTTGAAAAAGTTGAAATTTTCCAAAAATTGGCCGAGGCACAAAAAACTAGGCGCCCCTGGAGGCTAGGGGTGCCAACTTTTCATGCCTTAGAAAATTTTTCGATCTTTGTCCGGCGACAGGTTTTGAAGGTCAGATTCGCAGTCAGATGCCATCAAATTGTCAGTTCGAGGCTAGGGATGGAATCACGGTTGATAAATCTTCAAGATGCCATGATCAGTCAGCTTTTTCAGAAACGGTGACAGTTTCCCATATAGTTGAAGTTAGGGACAGGCCATACTGGAGTCAAAACGAGTGCAAATGTGTCAAAACGAAGGAAAAATTGGCTAACACTTTTGCAACCTCACGTGTTTGATGACATCATCGAAGAAGATATTTTTCGTCATCTCACACATGAAGCCATAAGCAGCTATAAAATAGGGATTCTTCCTTTTCAAAGACATCCACTTGGATTTGCGCTTTAAAAGATGCTTTCTTCAAGGATAAGATTGAAGCTTTATTCTTTCACAAAGAAAGCTGCTTTTTTGCCCTAAAGTTCTATAAAGACAAGCTTTGGCTTCTTTTATTTCATTATCTTTTGCTACAGGTTGCATCCAAAAGAAGATTTTTATTTTCTTTCAACGAAGATTCGAAGGCTCAAACGAAGTGCTTTTTCAATGTTCTTCATAGTTTCGGGATGGGGAAGTAGGAAGGCACGCTTTTTCAGGGTCCTTTTTTCTAGGGGATCATTTTTTAGAAACAGGACCAAAGCTTTTTCAATTTTCATCGAGATGGGTCCATCCAGAATTTCATCCTCTTCAAGATTGGGAAATTTTTATTTTCCAGGAATCTAATTTTTTATTTATTTTTTGGGAAAGCCTCAACTTTTTCAAAATCTGACGATTTGGGTTGCTTCAAAATGGAATTGCCCACAAAACCCATGTGCCAGTTTTTTTTGCTCACATTTTGCTTTTTAGAAGAAATCAACAAGTAATTTTCAGCCTTTTGTCCAAGATTTTTCTGACATAGGCGTGTTCATAGTCATTCTTCAAATCTTTTGCTCTGATTTTCTATTTCTGATCATCTAGTTTTGTCGTCAGATGTGTGGCTTGTGTAAATTTTATTTCATCTTTTATCATTAAAGTACAATGGGTTGTGTGATGTGAATCTAGGAGAAAATTATTTAAGTTTTTGTGTTACAACAATTCATTCCTTCTCCACTTTTAATCCCTTTGCTTTGAATTTACTTAGGAGATTAAAAGCGTCATTTAGTTTAGGCCTAGCTGTAGTTAGATGTTTTAATAAAGGAAAAACCTCTTCTACAACGAAATAGAGTTTTATAACCTTGTGCTCGCAGCTAAGAACCAAAAAGAAGATAGACAAATTTGTTTTATTTATCTTTCAAGCGAACATCAGCGAAAAGGGAACTCCCCCTCATAATAGGAGAGCAGTTTATCTGTGCATAGCTGTCCCTTTCCAACTTGCATTCCAGAGGTGCGAATTGAAATGCCAATAGTTTTCTGGCGCCCACCGTGGGGCACGAGGCATAAAACTTCAAGCAAGCTTAGGCTTATGACATGGGAATGACTCTTTGGCGTCCTACTGCTCGAGTTCAACAACCAAATCTTACACCACCTGCTATTCAACCAAATCTTGTACGAGTGGAAGGAGAGCAGTTTAACTGTACATAGCTGTCCGTTTCCAATTGGCATTCCAGAGGTGCGAATTGAAACGCCAACAGTTTTCTGGTGCCCACCGTAATGTGATCGTTATGTCGTAATATTTTTCCCCTTTTCGTAATGTGACAGTTGTGTTCTTCGTGTTCTAGGAAGTTCCAACTCTTAGGTGATTTTAGGAAGTCTGGTCTTAGGTATTTTAGGGAAAAGTCTTGTTCTAGGTGATTAGGAAAGTGACCTGACTCTATTGCCCAACTGGCAAGGTACTGGTCTAAGCTAGAAAAGTCCAGAGATTCTCGGTTCTCCTATGCCGTATCCGACATGGTCCTCAGACAGAGCCAATTGTTGTACCCAATCAAAAAATTTTGCTTCATTAAGGCATTTTGTGAAAGTCCAGAATTTTTTTGTCAAAAAAGTCAAAATTTCTAAAAATAAACATCAAATTAGGTTTTCTAGGTTTCTTGAGATACAGATGCTAACAAAGTTTCTAAAAATAGAATCTTTGATTCAGGTGTCGTGCTTGATTCTAATTGGTCGATTTTGCTTCACGATCCAGGTGGTCTAGACAAAATCTACAAAAGGTCAAGTTTTCTCTACTGGGTCAATTTTGCTTTTTCAGATGGTGAAGCATGAGCTCCAAAGTCATCAATGGAGGAAGTTCATCTGCTAGAGCTCATTTTCAAGTTTTTGATGCTGTTCAGATGACGTAGAACTGACGAACAATCGTCGATTTGATGAGGAACAGAAAACGGAGCAGGATGGATCCAGAATGAGGAGAAAAGTCAAAAATCTTCAAATTTGACTAAGGCATGGATTTCTAGGCGCCCCTGGAGGCTAGGGGCACCCAACTTTAGCAAACTTAGATTTTTTCTTGCATTTTTTAGAAAATGCAAAAAATGCCTCTATCAGACAGTCCAGGGCGGATAAAAGCAGTCATTTTGGTCAAGAGGTCCTAAAAAGCTCGAATTCATGTCAGATATACCCAGGCTATCTAGTCCATTCCTCATCCAGTGGCAGTTGATCGATGAATCATTGCAATCAATGACATGAAAGAGTTGCCAGCACGAGAAACGAGGTAAACTGCAAGCAAAGTTGAAAATCATGAAAATTTTCTAAGGCATATATTTTTAGGAGCCCCTGGAGACTGGGGGCTCTCATCTTTTCATGCCTTATAATTTTTTCCACATTTTTCGAGAAACGTCAAAAAGCCTCCGTCAGCCCCTTTCCGGGGGGTCAAAATTAGTCAAAACTCAGTCAAAATGCTAGTAAAAGCTGGAAATTCATTTCAGGCTACTCAGATCACCTCCCATCATGCTCCAATAGTCAACCGAACAACTTGACACAAAGATCAAACGGGACCTGCGGCACGCAAAACGGAGAAATGGAAAGAAAAATTGAAAATCTCAAAAATATTTTAAGGCACAATTTTCTAGGAGCCCCTGGAGGCTGGGGGCTCCCATCTTTTCATGCCTTAGAATATTTTCCATGTTTTTCTGAAAAAAAATGACAAATCTTCTTCCGTCAGCCTAGTCATATTCATAGATAATTAGTTTGGCTCAATTTTTGAGGCAGGCACAAGGTACAAGCAGCTTAGTTTTCATTAGGCTTACCTGTTTGCCAGATCATCAGATGCAGTTTTACTCCGATAGACAGAAATCAACATCCAAACAGGGGCCTTCAGTCACCGGAACGCGCACACATAAAAAATTTGAAAATGTTGAAATTTTCCAAAAAATGGCTAAGGCACAAAAAACCAGGTGCCCCTGGAGGCTAGGGGCGCCTAACTTTTCATGCCTTAGAAAATTTTCTAATCTTTGTCCGGCGACAAGATTTAGAGGTCAGATTTGCAGTCAGATGCCGTCAGATTGTCAGTTCGAGGCTGGGGATGGAATCACGGTTGATAAATCTTCAAGATGCCATGATCAGTCAGCTTTTTCAGTCAACGGTGACAGTTTGCCATATTGTTGAAGTTAGGGACAGACCATATTGGAGTCAAAATGAGTGCAAAAGTGTCGAAACAAAGGAAAAATTGGCTAACACTTTTGCAACCTCACGTGTTTGATGACATCATCGAAGAAGATATTTTTCGTCATCTCACACATGAAGCCATAGGCAGCTATAAAATAGGGATTTTTCCTTTTCGAAGACATCCACTTGGACTTGCGCTTTAAAAGATGCTTTCTTCAAGGATGAGATTGAAGCTTTATTCTTTCACAAAGAAAGCTGCTTTTTTGCCTTAAAGTTCTATAAAGACAAGCTTTGGCTTCTATTATTTTATTATCTTTTGCAGGTTGCATCAAGAAGAAGATTTTTATTTTCTTTCAACGAAAATTCGAAGGCTCAAACGAAGTACTTTTTCAACGTTTTTCATAGTTTCAGGATGAGGAAGCAGGGAGGCACGCTTTTTCAGGGTCCTTTTTTCTAGGGGATCATTTTTTAGAAATAGGACCGAAGCTTTTTCAATTTTCATTAAGATGGGTCCATCTAGAATTTCATCCTCTTCAAGATTGGAAAATTTTATTTTTCTGGGAATTTATTTTTTTGTTGCTTTTTTGGGAAAGCCTTAGCTTTTTCAAAATCCAACGATCTGGGTTGCTTCAAAATGGAATTGCCTACAAAACCCATGTGCCAGTTGTTTTTGCTCACATTTTGCTTTTTAGAAGAAATCAGCAAGTAATTTTCAGCCTTTTGTCCAAGATTTTTCTGACATAGGTGTGTTCGCAGTCATTCTTCAAATCTTTCAGTATGCAGCATTCTCCAACAGAGATCAAGCCTAAAATAGTATTGGTACACGATTACCTCAGAAATTTTGAGACAGACTTGCATAAAGTTCTTCTAGTGATCAATTTACATCCTTTGGAAGATGCAAGAAATAACACTATCAGGAATCTGAATCACTCCGGGCTGCTTGCAGCAATTTCATTCCGCATTTCAGTGCAAAGTATCAAATTCATAATTGCTTGTATGAAGCATTACAATTCAGTCACAAGAGAAATCCAATCAGCAGATGGAAATGTGCTCTGCAGCCTGAGGCCGAACGACATTGAGAAGTATTTTTCAATACCAATCTGGAGAGAAAACTTGGTTGTTTCAATTGAAGAATGTAAGAGGGTGTGGCAAAATGATAAATAAAAATATCAGAAAAGGTTGCTCAAAAGTGGTTGAAAGAAAAGCAGAATGTTTTGCCAAAGACCATTGGACGTGGATGTCTTTAAGGTTTTCAGAGCCAATCTCAGTAGAAGTACCCGACACACGAATGTAAATCTTTTCGAGGTTGCAGCGGATAATCTGAAGGAGTGGATATTGAAGGATGGAGAAGACAAAGCAGCCCTCAAGGCTAAAGTTAGGTAGTACATTTCCAACCTTTTCCATGGCACATCACAGGCTAATTTAATGCTTCCTCCGAATCTCGTATCATCGGCCGATCAACAATAGTTCAGTCATTTGGTCATCTATGGGAGGCACATGAAGGATTGGGTGGAAGAATTTGTGACTAAAGGGAGATTTGTACTTTCACAGTTTTATCAATTAAAAAACAATGCTCATGATTTGCGTCAAGGCATCTAGGGGTTACAACAGACCATGGCTGAAAATAGACCAGTGTTTGAGATCATTATCTCCGACTTGAAGATAGCACATAATTCTGTTGATTCAGTTGAAGATAAGAAGATTGTTTCTACTTGGAAAGCACACTATCTTTTCACAGTAAAAACTTATGACAATATAATCTCAGAGTTAGCAGAGTGGAAAGAAAAGGTGGTAAATGTTCTCAAGTTCGTCAGATCTTTTGTTTCTCAGATCCCGTGTTTGTATGAAAAAGAAGATGGTACCCTGTATGGTCTTAGGGAGGTGCAAGTAGAGTTCCAGGCTCTCGTCCGTAGCAATTTTAATGGTGATATCAGTGCTGGCAAGATGGATCGTTTTGTCGCAATGATAGTAAAGTTTGATAAAGCCATGGGTGAAATTCATTAATTCCTTCAGATGGATGCAAATGGTGAAGAAATGTTAGAGAATCAGAATATCATTCTAGAGAGTATCAGTGTTCCTGGAAAAGATGCGGTCACTCACTTTTTAGAAGATATTATTTCCCAGAATATCAAAGGATGACATCACCTATAAAACAAGAATGTAGATGAGGATGTGACTTAAAAGAAATCAACTTTAAATCATATGCTTTTTGTTTTAAAGCATTTGCTTTCATCCTAAGCTCATCCATTCTTTATTTAGAAAGAAATCATTTTGTATTAGTTGGAGCTTTCTTTGCTTTAAAGCAAATTGTTTTAAAGCATTTGTTAGTTGTAATCTTTATCTTAGAATAGAAATAAAGCTTGCGAGTTGGCAAGTTAGTTAGGGTAAATCAAGGAGATTTTAGGGTTCCCTACTCCTTTGATTTAATATAAATAAGGGCAGCCTTGCCCATTGTAACTAACGGTAATGGTAATTGTGATAGCAAATTTGCTGTGCCTATTCTAGCCTGTAGAAATTGTTATTTCAGCTACTTGTTCATTCTATGTTATCTGTTCTCCAGTGTTTGATCGCTTATTGTATACCTACCTTTTGCTACAATACTGTTGTCCTGGAGTTGTATCAACTTTATGATATTGAAATAGAAGTCTCATGCCTGCCTTTTGCTTTGATTTTCTATCTCAGATCATCTAGTTTTGTCGTCAGATGTGTGGCTTGTGTAAATTTTATTTCAGCTTTCATCATTAAAGTACAATGGGTCTTGTGATGTGAATCTGGTAGAAATTTATTTAAGTTTTTGTGTTACAACTTACAACAATTCATTCCTTGTCCACTTTTAATCCCTTTGCTCTGAATTTGCTTAGGAGATTAAAAGCGTCATTTAGTTTAGGCCTAGCTGTAGTTAGATGTTTTAAAAAAGGAAAAACTTTTTCTGCAGCAAAATAGAGTTTTATAACCTTGTGCTCGCAGCTGAAAACCAAAAAGAAGATAGGCAAATTTGTTTTATTTATCTTTCAAGCGAACATCAGCAAAAAGGGAACTCCCCCTCATAATAGGAGAGCAGTTATTTGTGCATAGTTGTCAATTTCCAACTCGCAATCCAAAGGTGTGAATTGAAACGCCAATAGTTTTCTGGCGCCCACCGTGGGGCACGAGGCATAAAACTTCAAGCAAGCTTAGGCTTATGACACAGGAATGACTCTCTGGCGTCCTACTGCTCCAGTTCAACAACCAAATCTTACACCACCTGCTATTCAACCAAATCTTGTACGAGTGGAAGGAGAGCAGTTTATCGTGCATAGTTGCCTATTTCCAACTCGCATTCCACAGGTGCAAATTGAATTGCCAACAGTTTTTTGGCGCCCACTGTGATGTGATCATTATGTCATAATTTTTTTCCCCTTTTCATAATGTGACAGTGTGTTCTTTGTGTTTTGGGAAGTTCCAACTCTTAGGTGATTTTAGGAAGTCTAGTCTTAGGTATTTTAGGGAAAAGTCTTGTTCTAGGTAATTAGGAAAGTGACCTGACTCTATTGCCCAATTGACAAGGCATTGGTCTAAGCTAGAAAAGTCCAGAGATTCTCGGTTCTCCTATGCCGTATTCGACATGGTCCCCAGATAGAGCCAATTGTTGTACCCAATCAAAAAAATTTGCTTCATTAAGGCATTTTGTGAAAGTTTAGAAAAATTTTTGTCAAAAAAGTCAAAATTTCTAAAAATATAAATTTCTATTTTTAGAAAGTTTCTAAAAATAGACATCAAATTAGGTTTTCTGGGTTTCTTGAGATACAGATGCTGGCAAATTTTCTAAAAATAGAATCTCTAATTCAGGTGTCGTGCTTGATTCTGATTGGTCGATTCTGCTTCACGATCCAGGTGGTCCAGACGGAATCTGCAAAAGGTCAAGTTTTCTCTACTGGGTCAATTTTGCTTCTTCAGATGGTGAAGCATGAGCTCCGAAGTCATCAATGGAGAAAGTTCATCTGCCAGAGCTCATTTTCAAGTTTTCGATGCTATTTAGAGGATGCATAACTGATGAATAGTCATCGATTTGACGAGGAACGAAAAACGGAGTAGGATGGATCCGGAATGAGGAGAAAAGTGAAAAATCTTCAAATTTGACTAAGGCATGGATTTTCAGGCACCCCTAGAAGCTAGGGGCGCCCAGCTTTAGCAGACTTAGATTTTTTCTCGCAATTTTTAGAAAATGCAAAAAATGCCTCCGTTAGACAGTTTCAGGGCGGATAAAAGTAGTCATTTTGGTCAAGAGGTCCTGAAAAGCTAGAATTCACATCAGATATACCTAGGCTATCTAGTCCATTCCTTATCGAGTGGCAGTTGACTGACAAATCATTGAAATCAATGACAGGAAGTAGTTGCCAGCACGAGAAACGAGGTAAACTGCAAGCAAAAGTTGAAAATCATGAAAATTTTCTAAGGCACAGATTTTTAGGAGCCCTTGGAGGTTGGGAGCTCCCATCTTTTCATGCCTTAGAATTTTTTCCACGTTTTTTGAGAAACATCAAAAAGCCTCCGTCAGCCCCTTTCTGGGGGGGCAAAATCAGTCAAAACTCAGTCGAAATGCCAGTAAAAGCTAGAAATTCATCTCAGGCAGGTTCAAGCTACTCAGATCACCTCCCATCCTACTCCAACAGTCAACTGGACAACCTAACATGAAGATCGAATGGGACCTGTGGCACGTAAAACGAAGAAATGGAAAGAAAAATTAAAAATCTCAAAAATATTCTAAGGCACAATTTTCTAGGAGCCCTTGGAGGCTGGGGGCTCCCATATTTTCATGCCTTAGAATATTTTCCATGTTTTTTGAAAAAAATGACAAATCTTCTTCCGTCAGCCCAGTCATATTCATAGATAATCAGTTTGGCTCAATTTTCGAGGCTGACACAATGTACAATCAACTTAGTTTTCATCGGGCTTCCCTATTTGCAAGATCATCAGACGTAGTTTTGCTCCAACAGGCAGAAATCGACATCCAAACAGGGGTCTTCAGTCACTGGAACGCGCACGCAAATAAAAAATTTGAAAAAGTTAAAATTTTCCAAAAATTGGCTAAGGCACAAAAAACCAGGCGCCCCTAGAGGCTAGGTGTGCCCAACTTTTCATGCCTTAGAAATTTTTTTGCTCTTTGTCCGGCAACAAGTTTTGGAGGTTAGATTTGCAGTCAGATGCCATTAGATTGTCAGTTCGAGGCTGGGGATGGAATCACAATTGATAAATCTTCAAGATGCCATAATCAGTCAGCTTTTTCAGTCAACAGTAACAGTTTGCCATATTGTTGAAGTCAGGGACAGGCCATACTGGAGTCAAAACGAGTGCAAAAGTGTCGAAACGAAGGAAAAATTGGCTAACACTTTTGCAACCTCGCGTGTTTGATGACATCATCATCGAAGATATTTTTCGTGATCTCACACATGAAGCCATAGGTAGCTATAAAATAGGGATTCTTCCTTTTTGAAGACATCAACTTGGATTTGCGCTTTAAAAGATGTTTTCTTCATGGATAAGATCGAAGCTTTATTCTTTCACAAAGAAAGCTGCTTTTTTGCCCTAAAGTTCTATAAAGACAAGCTTTGGCTTCTTTTATTTCATCATCTTTTGCAAGTTGCATTCAGAAGAATATTTTTATTTTCTTTCAACGAAGATTTGAAGGCTCAAACGAAGTGCTTTTTCAACGTTCTTCATAGTTTCAGGATGAGGAAGCAGGGAGGCACGCTTTTTCAGGGTCCTTTTTTCTAGGGGATCGTTTTTCAGAAACAAGACCGAAGCTTTTTCAATTTTCATCGAGATGGGTCCATCCAAAATTTCATCCTCTTCAAGATTGGGAAATTTTATTTTTCCGGGAATCTGCTTTTTTGTTGCTTTTTCGGGAAAGCCTTAGCTTTTTCAAAATTTGACGATCTGGGTTGCTTCAAAATGGAATTGCTTACAAAACCCATGTGCCAGTTTTTTTTGCTCATATTTTGCTTTTTAGAAGAAATCAACAAGTAATTTTCAGCCTTTTGTCCAAGATTTTTCAGACATAGGCATGTTCACAGTCATTCTTCAAATCTTTCAGTATGCAGTATTTTCCAACAAAGATCAAGCCTAAAACGACGTTGGTTCACGATTACCTCAGAACTTTCGAGACAGACTTGCATAAAGTTCTTCCAGTGTTCAATTTACATCCTTTGGAAGATGCAGGAAACAACACTATTAGGAATCTGAATCACTCCGGGTTGCTTGCAGCAGCTTCATTCCCTATTTTAGTGCAAAGTATCAAATTCGTAATTGCTTGTATGAAGCATTACAATTTAGTCACAAGAGAAATCCAATCAGCAGATGGAAATGTGCTCTGCAGCTTGAGGCCGAACGACATCGAGAAGTGTTTTTCAATACCAATCTGGAGAGAAAACTTGGTTGTTTCAATTGAAGAATGCAAGAGGGTGTGGCATAATGATAAGGAAAAATATCAGAAAAGGTTGCTCAAAAGTGGTTGAAAGAAAAGCAGAATGTTTTGCCAAAGAACATTGGACGTGGATGTCTTCAACGTTTTTAGAGCCAATGTTGGTAGAGGTACCCGACACGCGAATGTAAATCTTTTCGAGGTTGCAGCGGATAATCTGAAGGAGTGGGTATTGAAGGATGTAGAAGACAAAGCAACCCTCAAGGCTAAAGTTAGGCAATTGCGGCAGTACATTTCCAACATTTTCCATGGCACATCACAGGCTAATTTAATGCTTCCTCCGAATCTGGGATCATCGGCTGATCAGCAGCAATTCAGTCAGTTGGTCATCTATGGGAAGCACATGAAGGATTGGGTGGAAGAAAATTTGTGACTAAAGGGAGAGTTGTACTTTCACAGTTTTATCAATTAAAATACAACGCTCATGATCTGCGTCAAGGCATCAAGGGGTTACAACAGACCATAGCAGAAAATAGACCGGTGTTTGAGATCATTATCTCCGACTTGAAGATAGCACATAATTCTGTTGATTTAGCTGAAGATAAGAAGATTGTTTCTACTTGGAAAGCACAGTATCTTTTCACAGTAAAAACTTATGACAGTATAATCTCAGAGTTAGCAGAGTGGAAAGAAAAGGTGGTAAATGTTCTCAAGTTCGTTAGATCTTTTGTTTCTCAGATCCTGTGTTCATATGAAAAAGAAGATGGTACTCTGTATGATCTCAGGGAGGTGCAAGCAGAGTTCCAGACTTTCGTTCGTAGCAATTTTAATGGTGATATCAGTGCTGGCGAGATGGATCATTTTGCCACAATGACAGTAAAGTTTGATAAAGCCGTGGGCGAAATTCATGAATTCCTTCAGATGGTTGCAAATGGTGAAGAAATGTTAGAGAATCAGAATATCATTCTAGAGAGTATCAGTGTTCCTGGGAAAGATGCGGTCACTCACTTTTTAGAAGATATTATTTCCCAGAATATCAAAGGATGACATCACCTATAAAGCAAGAATGTAGATGGGGATGTGACTCAAAAGAAATTAGCTTTAAATCATATGCTTTTTGTTTTAAAGCATTTGCTTTCATTCTAAGCTCATCCATTCTTTATTTAGAAAGAAATCATTTTGTATTAGTTGGAACTTTTTTTGCTTTAAAGCAAATTGTTTTAAACTGTTTGTTAGTTGTAATCTTTGTCTTAGAATAGAAATAAAGCTTGCGAGTTGGCAAGTTAGTTAGGGTAAATCAAGGAGATTTTGGGGTTCCCTACTCCTTTGATTTAGTATAAATAAAGGCAGCTTTGCCCATTGTAAGTAACGATAATGGTAATTATGATAGCAAATTTGTTGTGCCTATTCTAGCCTGCAAAAAATGTTATTTCAGCTACTTGTTCATTCTGTATTATCTGTTCTCCAGTGTTTGATCGCTTATTGTATGCCTGCCTTTTGCTACAATACTATTGTCCTGGAGTTGTATCAACTTTATGATATTGAAATAGAAGTCTCATGCTTACCTTTTGCTCTAATTTTCTATCTCAGATCATCTAGTTTTGTCGTCAGATGTGTGGCTTGTGTAAATTTTATTTCAGCTTTCATCATTAAAATACAATGGGTCTTGTGATGTGAATCTGGGAGATATTTATATAAATTTTTGTGTTACAACAATTCATTTCTTGTCCACTTTTAATCCCTTTGCTCTGAATTTACTTAGGAGATTAAAAGTGTCATTTAGTTTAGGCCTAGCTGTAGTTAGATGTTTTAAAAAAGGAAAAACCTCTTTTGCAGCAAAATAGAGTTTTACAACTTTGTGCTCGCAACTGAGAACCAAAAAGAAGATAGGCAAGTTTGTTTTATTTATCTTTCAAGCGAACATTAGCAAAAATGGAACTCCCCCTCATAATAGGAGAGCAGTTTATCTGTGCATAGATGTCCGTTTCCAACTCGCATTCCAGAGGTGCGAATTGAAACGCCAACACATCCTAAAATAGATATGTTGTTTCTTGATTTGTCAAATCTTTTCATTACTCCCCATGATTCACAAGCTGGCAAGAAGTTAGTTCTGATACCACTATAATGACCTCAACAAATTTTAATATAAAACATTTACCACTTTCTGATCACTAGGTCTTGTGAGGGCAAGTGAGAGCATACGGTGGATGAAAAATGACTTTTTTATATATTTTATTTAAATAAAGAACAATGCTCGAAAGGTATAGCAACAAATTGTATAAATAATACCAATATGTTGAAGTTGAATAAACATGGTGAAATATATCAAATAAACATATAAATATGAATCAATATGCTATTACAATATGTTGTTGCTCCAAAAATATAAGACTTGTTGGTAAAACAAAACAAAGCTTTCAACACAAATACAACCTTTGCATGAAATTGCCCTTAAGAAATCAAAGGGGTTTCTTCCTTTGATCTCTATGTAACCAAAAGGGTTTTGTCCTTCAATCTCAAAATTCGAAGGTTTTCAACCTTGAATTGATAGTTGAACACAGAGCTCAAGCTATGACATAAATTATATGAAAAAATGGTAGTTGTTTCAAGAGCGTCAAGCACCTCAATTTATATGCACCACAAGGTCTAACTTGGGCACCCAACTTCCAACACCCTATATCACCACAAAAAAGTAATAAGGCAAGATTCCTCTCCAAAATATCTCCTTCTTTGTCATGAATGCCAACCTATAACTCCTTTTTAATTGACTTGTCATAGAATATGCCATGATGTAGCTGCAAAGTGTCTTGGGGTTAGGAAAATCCATTATGGAAACCCACACCCCCAATTTAGATATGCTCACAATTAAATATTACTTTATGATTATTTTATTTGTTGCTTCTGTTTCCCAAGTCATGGCCCCTTTTTAAAATTATTTTATATCCTTATTGGGAAAATAGGGATAGTGCCCACATAAGTTAAATTAATTAAAAGGGGACATTAGAACATCAATACAACATTGAACAACTACTTACATCTTTCTAAATACAACCTCCATCACAATCTTATTGGCTTTGGAATCAACTTTGATGAGGATTTCTTAATCAACACATTTCTTTGTTAGATTACCCTTGAGTCAACAAAACATCCTAATTTTTTGTTGCCTTTAAATTAAAAGGGCAAGTCATTTAGAGTAATAACTTCTAACCCTATAGATTTTATACAATTGATTATTCAAGTAGCGGACACTGTGACCTTTAGTGTGTCAATCGAAACATTAAATCTTTCCTCTTGTTTAATGTCCTTGCTCTACCATTGAAACAACTTGGACTAAGAACTCTTAACATGTACCATGCACAATTAGCAAATTTAGATATAATTCTTATTTGAAATTAATTTTATCTAATATAATACTATTATTGCTTTTGATTATATAGTATTATAATTTCAACTCAATTTGTGCCCAAGTTTAATACAACTTGGAAGCACAATTTATCCTCAAAAATAGATCTCCCATATTATACCCTACATTAAAGATTTGTAGAACTTGAAACACAATTTGGAATTATCTTGGATTGCTCAAGGTAATTAACGTCCTAAACTTCGATCACATTTTGGCATTTTGCCAACGTGTCAAGCTGGTTTAATTAATATGATTAACATTGAATTATTGTAAAATGAAATGAAAGTTTTTAATGATGTCCGCAAGACCAAGCAGTCTATGGGACCCGAGAATGAAACCAATCAGCTTAGACACCAAAAAAACCAACCACACTGTTACTTTTGTATCTCTATTTCTTTGCTGATCTTGGATCTTCTATTATGGATTTTAATCAAGTAGTAAGAAAATAGTTCTTTAAAAGAAACTTTTAACACAAAGTAATATATATTATTGGCTACCAATTAGGTTTTGACCAATGATCATAGTTTGAACTTGCATTTTTTAGCTAAAAAAACAAGTTTCAATTTCTCTCTTTCTTTCGAACACTCTCTATAAAGTCTCGTTTGGCTTGCATGCCCACATCAATAGAGCTTATTAAATTAAATTGCATTATATTTTTCCTATTTTGATGCCTACATATCATCAAGAGGCTAGAATATATCATTTGTGTAACCCTTTTTTCAACAGTCCTACAAATGTCTAGACTCTATTTGATAATTATTTATATCCTAAATATGACTAATTTTTATAATGTCCAAAATCTTTGGCATTTTAGAAGTAAAATATTGATCTCTTTAATTTGGAGTCTCCTTGACCAGATTACAATTACTTTTAACTTATGGATAATTTTTTGAAAGACTTTTGCCTTACTTCAAATCAAAATACCAGTATCGCAACTTCATTGCTTGAAGATGTTCATTCACTTCCAATTGCATGATCATCTTGATCTTTCCTTGATTGCAAACATTAGGTTTATTTAATGTTTATAATTAATTTGTTTCATGGTCCGTGTTCTACGATAATTCATTAGATTACAATTACTTTAACTTATGAATTGATCAGATTACAATTACTTAACTTATGGATACTTTTTTGAAAGACTTTTGCCTCTACTTTAAATCAAAATACCAGTATCGCAACTTTATTGCTTGAAGATGTTCATTCACTTCCAATTGCATGATCATCTTGATCTTTCCTTGATTGCAAACATTAGGTTTATTTAATGTTTATAATTAATTTGTTTCATGGTCCGTGTTCTACCATAATTCATAAAACATCCATTACAACTCCGTGACATGGATGTGCATTTCTAGTATCCACAATGTTTTGAAGGGTTCTGATACTGTCAAATTCAATCATTATAACCTAGAATGTGAGCTAGAAGTTGCATAGAAGTACTTGAGATTGTCTACATCTGAACTTGTTGAGTTGTTATTAGTGCATACACAACTGCCAATAATAGATAATGTCGATAAACATCGAGGCATAATAAATGCATATTCATTTGGATAACAAGCACAAACAATATTGAAGAACACGAATTTTTTAAGGTAATCGTTTTTTAACTCAGAAATATTTATGGTGGCAAAAAAATATTTGTGGCTCCAAAAGTGGGGCCACTCGTGAGATTCTACCAGGTCTTTAATTTCTACTCTACCCAAAACCAATATTTCAACTGTTTACTAACAATAACAAAATTTACATTCAAATACATTTAGAGAAGCCAAAATAAGTATGCCTTTAATGACTTTGATTCATTTTAAATGGTTATACAAATGATAACCACTCATAACCTATTAAGCTTTTTTACAGGTTTGACTCTCCACTTTCAGCTAACATGTCAAATGAATAACTGTGGTAAATGCAGGGCAACTGTTAAGGGACCAAACGTGAAATCCCCCATAAATGGAACTTTTGGGGAATCACCCTCTTTGGTCTTGTCCAATTTCAGTTATCCAAAGATAGGAGGCCTCTCATTCAGCACAATACTCTTGAGAAGTTACTGAAGAAAGGAAACATAGGTCTGAAAGGACCTTCAACTGCCAGATAATTGCCTGAATATGGTAGCTACTTTCCAACATTTAAAACCAGCAAACACTTCCATTTTAACAGAATATTCCGAAATTTAGTGCCTATTTTAATCTGGCCGAGCTTTTGAATTAAAACGGTCCACCTCCTGCAGATGCCTCTTCAACAATGCCAACTCATGGTGGATGCTTTTGAAACGAGCTTCCATCATTGACACTTCTTCCTCTAGATAGTAAACACGTCGTTCTAACCAAGCTGCCACTTCCACACTATTAGACTCTTGCAGACTTTGCCCTATGTATTCAGGAGTTTTTTGGCTAATTGAAGAAACATTTTGAGCAGTTGGATATCTAGCCAGCATTATTATGATTGCAATCTGTTTTCCATAAACAAAAGGTCAAATTAGTGAGCGCTGGAGGGAAAAAAAGAGCTGCCCCTCCTTATTTTTCATAAAATTTCCTACATTGTATAGACTATTGCTCTTTAGACCTCCATTAAATACCCCCTAAAACTATATAAAATTCAACTTCCAGTGGCAGTTAAATAGTTGACAAGCTTAAAAATTCTGAAACTAAACAGTATTGCAGAAAAACTATAAAGCAAATATGTATTATAGTACAGAGAGGCAAAACAAACGATTGTTTTCAAGATTTCATAGAGTGAAACAAAAGCATGGTTTAAAACAGAAGAATTCCCGAACATTCAAGGCATACTGGACATTGTCTGATACAAAAAACAGCCATTATCAGACTTAAAAAACACATTTTATAAGGAACACTGCCTAGATAGTCAGCTCCAAAATCTTGACTATACTTAACTAAATTTTTTCCTTTACTTAGACGAAATTACTTGCACTTCTAACTATCAATCACACAATGAGCTCAATAGCAAACATGAAAGATAACAACTCTTTGGAATTACTTGAAGTTGGTTCTGGTATTATGATTGTCACTTGATCAATACAACTTCTTATTACAAGTAGATGTCGCCTTCAATGGCATGAACATTCAAGCTTATTACAACTTATTACAATGAGTGGCCTTGAAGCCTAGATATGATCAATGATTACAACACTTGAATGACTCTTCAACTAGCGCCTTTAGCTAGCACCTATTTCACTAGTGGTGAGATGACTACTTCTTTTGGAACAATGATGATAACTGAATGTTAACACCTCTTAGTTGACAAGGGAGCATCACCTTATCAGAGTTGAGGGAGCATCACCCCAACAAGCATGAAACTCGCAGATTTCATGAACTAAAGCATTAAACTTTTGGAAGAGAAAATTCATCAAAGATATATGATATCAAAATGAAGGCACTCTCCTCCTTTTATAGTGCTCCTCCTTCAAAGGCAATAAAGGCATCCTCTCCAATGCAAAGTAGGAACCAAGGCACGTTTCCCAAGAGCATATTCCAATGGGAATATTCCATTAGATGACTCACTCTAAGTTGGCAACCTTGTCCAATGAGCCGGAACGGATCCCAACGCCATCACATGAACCAATAGGAGATCAGACACTTGCAATATGCTCATCTAGACCAGGGTGCTAGAATGATGCTCCACAGGTGAAGAAGTGCGCCCAATATCCCAATTGGATGTATCTCAAAGCTAGGCGCTCAAACTGGGTTGTCATAGTGTAGATATGCGCTTAGCATAACCAGTGGCTTCAACATGCATGAAATCACTTGAAATGTTTAGTGAAGATTCTCCTACGGTGTTTGATGTCATCTCAATGACTAGGCGCCAAATTGAGATGGTTTCTTCATGAAATTGCGCCTCACTATTGCTAGGCGCCAATTGAGGTTTGCAGAGACTAGAAAGTGTGCCTCACTCTCCCATGATCATATCTCGCTCCGGAAGATGTCTTCGACAATCAACTTATCAAATCATCCTTAGGCGCCATTTCAAGAACCCAGAGTAAATATCAACTCAAGGCGCATATTTGAGGGTGGAATCAAGGCGCACATTTGAAGTGGTAAAGCATGTGATTTGCGCCTAGAGTTTACTTGGCCAATTTCTCCAAGGATTTGCAATGTATGAGTCTTTTTGAAGGTGAAACACCATTACTTTTGAAAACACTACTTATTGGAGTTGATTTGAAGATCATTTCCCTCTTAGGCGCATATTTAAGGTTGCACATCATGACATTTGCGCCTAGAGTGAGTAGGCCTTCCTTCTCGCTCAATTCACTTAGTCAAATCCACCTTGATGATCAACCATGATTGATATAGTTGATGTGCTTGAAGCGCCACTCTAGAGACTCATGGAATGATGCTTCTTTGCTAGGCACAATTTTGAGACTGGAGGAGAGAGAAAGTGCGCCTAACCCTTCTTGGGCAACTTCTGGACTTCAACTCCCTTGTTTGGTGTGGAGACATGCTCAAGTGGTGTTGCACTTATCATATTGCACTTCCAAACCCTGATTGAAGACTCCACATCCTTAGGCGCACATTTGGCACTCGACAGATAGGAAAGTGCACCTTGACCTTGAGAGTCAAGTTCTTGCCAGTTTTGGCCTCCGGACTTAACCACTTTGCCAGATTTGCCACAGATTGCTGGAATAGTTTTAACTTTGTACCTACAAAACTACAACACTGAGTTAGTCAAAACCAAATTCATTCCCTCATCATTGGTATTAGCCCACGGGAATGATAAATAGGCTAATCCATGTCCAATATTGATCAAGCCGGAAATGGGGACATGACATCTTAAAATGAGAAATATAAACAACAATTATGTTCTGTTTTGATAGAGGAGATTAGGACAACAGTTGGTGATGGTTATTAACTTTATAGCCTTAATTAAGCTACGACTACCCAACAAGTTTTCTGGCTAACAAGGATTGAACTCATACCATGCAACCAATGATTTTTACAGTTTGTAGTTAGTGTTGGTATGTGGTGACTGATCATGCTGCAGGGCTGCAGATACATGCAACAAGTTAAATTTTGGTGACTTTGACAGCTGCATTTTAACCCCAATAATTAATAAAGGAGTTGGTTGTTAGTTTTGTAAACTGACATTGTAAACCGCCAATCGCAAAGTTTCTCAAAATCTTGTTAAATAAGTGGCTGTGGAATATGAAAGGTCAAGAGAAATAAGGCAGCATGAGTGCATTGATATAGCACATAGAAACGGATTATGCTGGAAGGTTGTAATTCGTTTTGCGCTGGATAATAATAAAATAGAGAATTGGTTGTTTCTCTGTGGATGTAGCCCACGTTGGGTGAACCATGTAAATCTTTGTGTTGTGTAAATTCTTGTTATTCAATATTTAATCTGCATTATAATTGGTATAGTTTGATTGCTCCGGTCTCCCAAATCCTAATAGTTAGTACTGTATGCTAGATGGATAAGACACAGTTGTATTTATTTGAGATTATAAAGCCTATACCAAACCAATTTACAACACATTGTAATGTTCCCTTCTCGAGTGTAAGTTGTTGAAGACCCTTAGCCTATTTTCCGAAATTTTCCCGTAGGCTATTGGGGTGATGGGAAAATAGCTAAATAATTAAATTAAGTTGTCAAAAAGTGCTTTGTGTTATATTTTAATTGACAACTTATATTTAATTATTCAAAAAGGTTATTTTTTAGTTGTGCAAATAAAGTGTCGCTAGGCTCAAGGTGCAAAAAAGTGGTCATCAGGACACTTTATTATGTTTTTATATTTTTGAGGAGATAATTGAGGGGAAAAAGGAGATAATATGTTTTTATTATGTTTATATGTTTCTTTGTGAGACTACTCTTAAGTCAATAAAACATGTCAATCCTTACTTTCCTTCAAATAAATAAGGCAAGCCTTTAGTGTATAGCTTCCAGCCCTGTATATTTTACAAAATTTGTTATTCTAAGTAATTGGCATTGACGTGACCTTTGGGGCACCAATTGAGACACCTAGAGTTTGTAACTTGGCACAAAATAGGCTTTGTCTAATGTATATTCATATATTTTAGTAAAATGCTTACTCTCTACCCTCTATCCATAACATTACACAATTTAAAACAATTGTTCAATATGATATAGTTTACAAAAGCTCATTGGGATATACATATAGGTTATTGAGGTAGTGTCTTTGGTCTCTTCTTTCATTACCTTATGAGCAATATCCCATAAAGTCAATAGCTTTTGCTCCTCGATAATTGGGTTTGGATATACAACTAGCTTGCGTGGGCACTAGTTAAAAATAAATTGGCTTCTTCTCTATCTATGCATACAACATTAATATTGGCAATTGTGCTTCAAGCAATTTTTGTTGTCATGATTACCAAGGACATATTTCCAACACATAAATGAGAGAAAATTGCTAGGTTGTCTAGCACAATCTCTTCGTAAATGCCCTCACTCATGACACTTGTGTAATGACCTACACAAATTTTAATATAAAATATTTACCACTTTTTGATCACCAAGGTTAGGGCAAGATGAGCATACAATGTGTAAATAGTATTATTCAACACTTTTAGATCACTAAGATCCCACGAGGGTGAGGTGAGAGCATATGGTGGATGAGTAATGATTTTTATATATTTTATTTAAACAAACAATAATACCCAAAAGATGTAGCAATAGATTGCATGAACAATACAAATATGCTGAAATATCTCAAATAAACAACATATAAATATGAATCAATCTACTATCACAATATGTTGTTGCTCCAAAAATATAAGAGTTGTTGGTAAAACAAAACAAAGCTTTCAACACAAATATAACCCTTGCATGAGATTGCCCTCAAGAAACCAAAGGGGTTTCCTCATTTGATCTCCAAATCCAAGGGTTTTTGTCCTTGAATTGACAGTTGAACACAAGGCTTATGCTATGAAAAAATATATGAAAGTGACAGTAGTTTCAAGAGCATCAAGCACCTCAATTTCTAGGCGCCAGGAGAACCAACTTGGGTTCCCAAATCCCAATGCCCTATATCCCCACAAAATAATAATTAATTTCGGCAAGATTCGTCTCCAAAATAATTCTCACTTTCTCATGAATGCCAACTTGTAACTCCCCATTAATTGACTTGTCATAGAATCTATCATGATGTAGCTACCAAATGCCTCGAGGGTTACAAAACTCCATTATGAAAACCCACACCCCAATTTAGAGATGCTCACAATTAATTTTATTTTATTTTATGATTATTTTGTTGCTTCTATTTCTCTAACTCATGGCCCCTTTATTAAAATATTTTATATCCTCATCAAGAAAATAAGGATAGGACCTATATAAGCTAAATTAATTACAAGGGGACATTACAAGTCTTCCCTTCTTGAAATTGCTTGCCCACAAGCAATACAAAGGTGGGTGTTCAAGAATCTCTCATCCCTCCCATGTAGCATCTCCTACAGGTAGATTCCTCCAATGAATCAAGTATTTCATGATTTTTTTTGTTTCTCAACTTCTTTACCCATGTATCAATGATGGCATCTAACACCAATATAAGTTCCCTTCATCATCTAGGGGTGGCAAATCAACTGACGGTGTAATATGTTATCTAAGTGCTCTTTTGAGGAAAGACACATGGACAACATTTTGAATTTTACTGTTTGATAGAAATTCCAACTCACGAGCCACTTCATGAACCCTTCTCATGACTTTCTAAGGTCCATAGAAGTGAGGTTTGAGCTTTTTAGCTCCATTTCGCTTAATGAAAGTCTGTCTATAAGGCTATAGGTGTAGAATAATCACGTCTCCAACCTAAAATGACCTCTCAATGCAATGTTGATCTACATGAAACTTGTACTGATTTTGAGCCCATTGTAGGTTATCCTTGTGTGATCTCAAAATATCTTGGCTATGCTCTACCAAGTCACTAGCTGTCGTTACCTTGTTGTTAGTGAACACCAAATATGTGAAGGTTAGTGCATCATATCCATATAAAGCCATAAATAAGTCATACCAATGGACATGTGGGTGGTATTGTAACAATATTCTACAAGGTGCAACTACTTGACCCATGCTAGTTGTTGGTTGATGACATGATTTCTTAAATATCTCTCAACCCACATAATCACTATCTTTGTCTATCCATCTATTTGCGGTTGATGATTGGTACTAGGAGTGATCTTGGTACTAGTCAAATAAAACAACTCCCACCAAAATGAGCTAAGGAATCTACTATCCATATCACTAGCAATATTCTTAGACAATCCATGTCACTTAAATACTTCCTTGAAAAATATATTAGAATGGCAAAGAAGTGTGCATAGTTAGTTAATCTATCCACTACAACATAAATGCAATCCTTTCTATTTACCTTTAGGAAGCTTGTGATGAAATTCATGGATACACTTTCGCACTTCTGGTTGGGAATGGACAATGGTTGTAACAATCTTGTAGGAAAAACATGCTTTGTTTTATTTTACTGGCAAGTTGTGCACTCGATATGTTTGAGAACATCTTCCTTAAGGTCCTTCTAGGAAAACATTTCTCTTAACTACTTATAAGCCTTGTAGAACCTTGGATGTCCAACCATAGGTGCATCATGTAATGCTTTCAAAATCTTCTCCTTCATTTTAGATTTGAACATTAAGAAGATATTATCCTTCTATAAAATGAGACCATTTGCCTTTAAATACCTACCATCCTTCACACTTTCATTTAAGATATTAGTAGCAATGTATTCTTAGCATATTCCACCATAATAGAAACCTTTCAATCAGTAGAAATGGAATGGAGAGTAGCATTCTAGAAAGGGGATCGACAACTAAATTCTGTTTACCCTTCATGTACTCTATATTAAAATCATAAGCTTGAAGCTTACTCACCCATTTTTGTTGTATATTATTTAGGTCACACTAGCCAAGGAAGAACTTCAAATTACTATGATTTTTTCTCACCATATATCTTCCACATACTAAGTTTTTCCTGAACTTGACTAAAGCATGCATGATGGCAAGCATCTCCCTATCATAGAACTTCCTACTCTCAAATGCTATCGGGTGCCCTTTTTGCATAAGTACAACTTCAATTCCCTCTCTTGAGGCATCACATTCTACAACAAATGGTTGTAAAAAAATTGGAATAGCAAGTGCATGGCATGAACTAGTTACCTCTTTGAGCTTCTCAAAAGCCTCTTGAGTTTGGTCACTTCAAGAGAAAACTCCCTTTTTGGTCATATCAGTTAGGGGCGTTGCCAATTGTGAAAACCCCTAACAAACCTCTTGTAATAGCTGCAAAGGCCAAAGAATCCTCTCAACTATGTTAATGTGGTAGAGTTGGCCAATCCAAGATGGCTTGGATCTTTTGTTGATCCACTTGAACACCTTGAGCACTAATGACATGCCCAAAGTAGAAAATCTTTGTAACTCCAAACTCACACTTAAATTCCTTAGCAAAGAGAGCATGTTGCTCTAGTATCCCAAGGATTGTATCCAAGTGGGGCTCAAGTGATATTCCCATGTTTTATTGTATATCAATTTATCATCAAAAGACATTAAAACAAAATTTATCAATTGACCATTGAATACCTGATTCATGGCACACTGGAAAGTGATTGGGGCATGTGTGAAACCAAATGGCATGACTGGGAACTTGAAGTGTCCAAAGTGGCATTTGAAATTTGTTTTGAACACATCCTCATCACACACATTGATTTGATGGTAGCTTGACCTCAAGTCATTTTTTGAGAAGTAGACTACTCCATGCAACTCATCAATGAGCTAATCAATCCTAGGAGTAGGATACCTATTTTTGATGGTCTTCTTGTTCATGCTTTGTAGTTGATGCACATCTCATTGTGCCATCCTTCTTCACAAGAATCACCAATGATGCAAATGGACTAGAATTGGGTTTGATGTGGCCCATCTCTAATAGTTCTATTATGGCCATCTCTATCTCTTCTTTGTATATCCATAGGTGGTAGTAAGGGGTGCAAAATGGGATTAGAACCTAGTTCCAACTCTATGATGTGTTGGAATCCCCTATGTGGTGGCAAACCTGGAGGCATATTACTAAACATCACTTTTTGCTTATGATAAGTTTAGTAGAAGACTAATTAAGAGGTTTGATAGGAAGGACCCTGGAGTGCATTTCCGGGAGCTAGCACAGCTCAAGCAATTTGGAAATGTTGAAAGCTATATTGCTGATTTCCTGAAACTTTCTGTTATGGTACCTAATTACTGAGAGACGATTAGTTATGTTGTTTGTTGAAGGCTTACCAGAATCACTAAAGGGGTTGGTCAAAGCTTTTGATCCTCCATCTCTTCAGGGGGCTATAAAAAGAGCCTTGGCACTTGAGTCTTCACTTCCAAAGAATAAATGTTAGAAGAAGACTTTCCCCTCCAAAAAGCCATTTCAGAAAAAATTCAATCAACATAAGTGTTTGCCTCCAAAAATTGATGACGAGGCTAAGAATAAGTTAAGAAAGAAGAAACTTTGCTTTACTTGCAAAGAACTTTGGGTCCCTGGTCATAGATGCCTCGTAAAGGGGCAAGTTCACTATATTGAAGTGGTTTCTGATGAAGAATCGGAGTCTGAATGTTTGGAACAAGCTAAAGTTGAATAAGAAGAAGAACATATGCCAAAAGATCAAGAAGAGAAGAATGATTCAGGTAGTACTCTAGCAAAACTTTCGGGTACTCCTAAGTATGATCCCTTCAAGATTCATGGAGTTCTTTGTGGAGAAAGAATCACTGTGCTTATTGATTCTGGAGCTACACATAATTTTATTGATGAAGAGGTAGTTGCAAGAAGAGGGCTGAAAAATAAAGAATTTGAAGGCTTTAATGTGATGGTAGCTGATGGCTTCACCCTCCAATGCACAAGAAGGATTCCCAAGATGAGTCTTATGTTGTGAAATTATGAGGTTAAAGATGACTTCTATGTTTTTACCATAGGAGACATTGATGCTGTTTTGGGAGTTTAGTGGTTGCACTTTTTGGAAGAAATCACTTAGAACTTCCAAACAATGGAACTTAAGTTCCATGTCGAGGGCAAGAACGTAGTGCTATGTGGAATGTCCAATAGTACTCCAAAGGTTGTTTCAGGCTTTCAGCAAAGAGAATGGGAGGGATGTTTCGTCACGGTCAAGTTGATTGGGCAGCCCAATGCTTGTTTATGCCTACCATTTCTTCAGAAGGTAAAAGAGAGTACCATGTTGATGTTCAATCCTTATTGGACAAGCATAGCAAAGGTTTTAGTGGTATACCTCTCGGAAGGCCTCCAAATATAGAGATTCAACATGTTATCGAATTGGAAGAAGGATCCAAACCTGTGATTACCACTCCTTATCACCATCATAGAAGGCATCATGAAGAAATAGAGAAGGCAATAAAGGAGCTCCTTGAAATGGGTCATATAAGACCAAGAGTCCCTTTGCTTCTTCAATTGTTTTCGTCAAGAAGAAGGATGAAATCATGAGGATGTGTAAAGATTACTGAGCTCTTAACAAGAAAACCATCAAGAACCGGTATCCCATTCCTCAAATTGATGAACTCATCGATGAGTTGCATGGTGTAATCTATTTTTCCAAAATAGACTTGAGATCTGAATATTACCAAATTAGAGTTCGTGAAGATGTCCAAAAAACAACCTTTAGATGTTATTATGGACATTACGATCTTCGTCATGCAATTTGGCTTGACTAATGCTTCTGCTACATTTCAGTCCTACATGAATCAAGTCTTCAATCAATAGCTAAGAAAGTTTGTGTTGGTGTTTTTCGATGATATTCTCAATTATAGTAAGACTTGGGAAGAGCACCTAAGGCATTTGGATGAAGTGTTGGGTATTCTGGAGGCACAATCTTTGTTTGCCAAAGAGTCAAAATGTGAATCTGGCATAACTGAAATTCTTTATTTGGGGTATGTGATCAGTTCGCCAGGAGTGAGAGTTGACCAAGAAAAGATTAAGGCCATCTTGGATTGGCCACCACCAAAACCCTTAACACATTTGAGAGGTTTTTTTGGTCTTTGTAGCTTCTACAAAAGATTTGTGAGGGGTATTCATAGTTGGCTGCCCCACTAACAGATTTGACGAAGAAAGGGGCTTTTTCATGGTCTACTACAGCGCAACATGCATTTGATCAGCTCAAGAATGTAATGAGTTCTTGTCTTGTACAAGCCATACTAGACTTCTCTCTTCCTTTTGAACTTGAATGTGATGCTTCTGGGGAAGGGATTGGTCTTGTTTTGATACAAAAGAAGCATCTAATTGCTTTTTAGAGCCATAAGTTGAAGGGGATTGAGAGAGGATTCTTAATCTATGACATGCTAGCCATTATGCATGCTTTGGCTAAATTCAGACAGTATCTTGTTAGTGGTAAGTTTGTAGTTAAATACTGATCATAACAATTTGAAATATTTCTTAAGTCAAAATAATCTCAATGAGAAACAACAAAAATGGGTTAGTAAACTTCAATCTTATGATTTTGACATTGAGTATGTGAAGGGAACAAAGAATATAGTGGTTGATGCATTGTCTAGAAGACCAAATTTATGTTCTATGATGGAGATTATAGCAGATTGGAAAGTCCAAATCTATTAGAATATGCTAAGAATATTTTTGCCACTAACATCTTGAAAGGTAATTTGTAGGATGACAGTATGTTGTGGTTAATGAGCTAATTCTATACAAAGATCAAATCTTTTTAGTGCCCGAATCCAAGGTAAAAGATTTTTTTTTAAGAGTTGTTCATGATATTCCTTTGGCTGGTCACCAAGGGTACTTTAAGACCTATAAACAAATTCGGGAGAGGTTCACTTGAAAGGGGCTTAAGGATGATATACTTAAGCACATTAGAGAATGTGCGATTTGTCAACAAAATAAAAATGAACATACTTTCCCTGTTGGTTTGTTGCAGCCCCTGCTCATTTCAAATTAGAAATAGGAAAGTATGTCAATGGACTTCATCACCGGGTTGCCAAAGGTTCAAGGTAAAGATTGCATCTATGTTGTTCTTGACATACTTACGAAATTTGCACACTTCTTTGCAATTTTTTCAGATTTTAGAGCCCTACAAGTTGCTGATTTATTTTTTAGAGAAGTGTTTAGACTTTATGGATTGTCAAAAAATATTGTAAGCAATAGGGACAAAAGGTTCCTAAATTTATTTTGGCAAAAAATGTTTCATTTATCGGGGACTGAGCTTACTCCAAGCACAAGTTACCACCTCCAAACTGAGATTGTCAACAAATGTGGGGACGGATACTTGAGAAATTATGTTTCTGGACAACATAAGGCATGTATTAGATGGCTCCACTTGGGGGAGTATTGTTATAATACTACTTATCATATGTCCATCAAAATGTCACCATTTATAGCTTTGTATGGTTATAAGGCTCCAAGTCTCATTGATCTTGTTTTGTGTGATAGTAGGGTACCAAGAGCAAAAAGTTTACTTCAGCAGAGCCAAGATATCCTGAAATCTCTCAAAGACAACCTCCAACATGCTCAAAACCAACATAAGTTATTTGCAGATCAGCATTGTATTAAGTGTTCATTTGAGGTTGGTGATAGTTTATTTGAGGTTGTATCCCTACAGGCAACCCTCTCTCAAAAAGAGTGGAGCAAAGAAGCTTAAGCCATGATTTTATGGTCCATTCAAGGTCAAACGAAGAGTTGGGGAAGTGACATATGAGTTGGAGCTTCCAGAAAGTAGTAAGGTGCACAATGTGTCTCATGTTTCTCACCTTAAGAAGGCACTTGGCCATAATGTTGTCGCTTCTATTGAGCTACCTCCCTTGGATGAAGAAGGGAAGTTTATTTTAATACCCGAAGCAGTTATTGATTTCAGAGAATGTAAATTGAGAAACAGGGGCATAAAGGAGTATTTGGTCAAATGGAAGAATCTTCTAGTGGAGGATGCTACTTGGGAGGGAGAGTAGATTTTGGAGCATTACTTGAAGACAAACAATTTTGGAGAGGGAGGACTGTAATGTCCCCTTCTCAAGTGTAAGCTATTGGAGACCCTTAATCTATTTTCCAAAAATTTCCCGTAGACTATTGGGGTGATGGTAAAAGGGAAAATAGTTAAATAACTAAATTAAGTTGTTAAAAAGTGCTTTGTGTTATATTTTAATTGACAATTTATATTTAATTGTTCAAAAAGGTTGTTTTTAAGTTATGCAAATAAAGTGTCACTAGGTTCAAGGTGCAAAAAGGTAGTCATCAGGACACTTTATTATGTTTTTTAATTTTCGAGGAGACAATTGAGGGGAAAAAGAAGATAATATTATTTTATTCTCTCGAAAGTTATAAAAGGAGGATTCTATCTTCAGAGAAGGGTTACTGCCTATTCACTTTATTTGCTCTGTGAATGAACATGAGTCCTTCCGTTTGCCGGAGGACAAAAACCCTTTGGTGAATCTAGCTTCGGGGACAAAAACCCTCCTAGCTGGTTCGTGTGATTTCATCTAGGAGTCACCAGTGTGCTGAACTGATTGTAGTTTTTTCCCCCTTATGCTATTATGGAGATTTTTGATGTTTTTTGAGTTGCTAATGGAAGCTAGGCTTCATATTTTGATGTCTTAAGTTTCAGTTGCTGTTTTGGTGGACATTTGTGAAGATTCAAGGGGTCCTACCAATCTGAAGGAGGCCGTACCATTCTCTCAAGTGGCCATACCATCCTTGTTATTGAGTTTATTCTGTATACAGGCCGTACTAATGGTGATTGCTATAGAAAACTCCTATTATCTGATGATGAGTTTATTCTGTTTTTAGCTAGTAGGAAAGTGTTGTGGTGTTAGATTCAGCTGCCTTGATTTAAGTCGTAAAATCTATAAAATCTCATTTTTGAGAAAGATTTGTTTCATAAGAGAATTGTTTCAAGTCTTATGCTCACACCAAGGGCAAAAAGATAGGGTGGAAGTTTATTTTATTTATTTCACTATTGCAAAATCCCCAAGAAAAATCATGCATAGTATCAGTAATTGTAAATCTTGTCTATAGCTTAGTGTCTAGGGTTAGTATTAGTTTTCAAGGAGCTTCTCCTTATAATTTGAAGAGATGGAGAGAGAGAGAGAGGGAGGGGGGGGGGGGGGGGGGGGGAGGAAGGGAAGGAGAGATGGAGAGAGAGGGACAGATGAAGTGGCAGAGAGAGAGAGATTTCCATTTCAAGATGAAAACAAATACGTTTGGGTGTATAAGTGATCACATGCACATTAATGAAAACAGTGATACTAAGATATCAAAATGTCTCATATGCCCAATTTTGAAATAGAATCACTTTCAATGCATTGAAAGGAAATGAACCAGAAAAATGTAATTGATATGACAGAAGATGAGTTTTGTGTGTTAAATACCTGTGTCACAGCAAATATAGCTATTAAAATCAGAGCCAAAATTAAAGTAAATTGTCCCCCAGGTTTCCAGTGCAATGTCAGAGTAGTATAAACATTTGATAGCAGTGGTGACGATCTGTTGCTAAATGTTTTGGCCAGCAAAGTTTCCACAGTGCTTTGTGCCTTACTGAGTATAAGATTGGACTCTTGCGGTGACTCTGTTTCAGGATTTCCAAAAAGATGTCTACTCGTAGCATCTTCTGCTATATTACAGGCTTTTGCAATTTTATAATCACTTTGTCCTTGTTCTGGAATTGCTGATAGTCCATTTCCTTCTTTAAAAACAATTGTAATCAGTAACAATAACAATAAACTTGTACCACTTTAATTTTATTGCAAGCATAATAAATAATTGAATTCTATACCATCTGCACTATGCACAATTCTTGGAGAGAGTGGACTATTCGGCATGGATGTAAAAGGAGGCTCACAATCAATTGTTTTGACACTGTGGCCTTTCATTTCTTTCAGGAGAGAATGAGCCTACAATAAATCGAGAGAATGAGCCTACAATAAATCAGAACGTACTGAATACACAATTACAGTGGGTTTTCACCATAATAAATAATTGAATTGAACTTGCAGGTACTGTATAAGACATATAAACATTGTTAATCATACATCATGTATCCAAGAGGCATAAGCTTCCTTGCATTCTTCACATGTACCTTGCTCAATTTTTCCTGCATAGCCACAAAATGCCAGTCAATAATTAGCTACGGCAGCAACTTTAAGTCATATTTAACAATATATCAAATGCAATAGGCAGTGTAACCTATCGAATTATAAAGATTGATCTTGGAAGCATGCATGATGAAAAGCTGAGAAACGCTACAGTTCTTGCTCCAGGTTTAAAATTGCTATTACAATTTGGTGCATTATAGAACTGAAATTATTTAATTTTTTTTTATATACCTATGAGAAATTGAAAATACATTACTTTTATTTAACAAGCTTTTGGAATTAGCTGTGTATAATTTTGTATCAACATTTCAGATCACGCTTTGCAAGCCATCATCAGGATGAGAAAGAATGATATAAGGATTGCTGAAAAACTCACATAAGTAGTGTGTTGCCTAATGAGGTAGCAGAAAATGACAAGAGGAAAAGAAGGTTAAAATAACCAAGAATTATAATAATGCTAAGTTACCGAATTGCCCTTTCTACAGGCTGATTCCAGGTACGAAACATCCCGGAATCGGATTCTGGTTCGAATCGATTAGGATTCGTTATTTCTTAGGTCAAAATGATTTCGTCAAACAACTTTTGAATCCGTGCGAATCCAATAGTGACGTGGCGCTTCCAGACAGATTCCAACACGATTCTGGGTGTTGAAATTCACTTCGACGAATTTTTTGTGATACGGAAAACCCTAATACAAATAGATTCGTAAATCTCTGTTTATCCGAATCTGAAAACGGAAAGCTAAGGAAAGCATAGGAGAAGGCCTCGACATATTATTGAAAGGAGTTGCATCGAGCCCTTTTCTCTCCACGGCATGGTATGGTATCTAAGTGCATTTCAGCCCTAATGTTATTAAGAATTGGTTGAGCAACCATAGTTTGAGTTCATTCAAGTGTAAATTACTAAATAACCCTAAACTGATATGTGTTGGACTGCCGATCGATAGAAATTACTCTTAAGTTTAAAAGTTAAATTCTATTGATAATAATAATAACATTGTTCTTTCATCACATATATTGCAATATATATGTATTAAATATGTATGTATTATTAATACTATCCATAATAATAATACATATGAATTTTTAAATACCACCAATAATACTAATACTTATTAGTTACAGGCCCATTATATTGCAATACATATGTATTATTAATACTATCGATAATAATAAGTATTTAAAGTAATAACAAATAAGCTATTGAAGAAATAACTATCTATTAATATTAATTTCTTAAATAAATATATATCAATAATTTAATAATTATCTATATTTAAATTTTTTATATTTATAATTTTATAGTATTTAATAACTTTAATATTAACATATTTAATATACTATAGTTTTTAATTTATATATATATATATATATATATATATATATATATATATATATATATATATATATATATATTTTGTAATATTCCTAATGGATATTGTTCTGAAATTTTGAATGCTCTAATACCACTGTAGAATCCCTACTACTGATATGACTGAAATTCCTCTTTACTGTCCTGATTTATCTTTATTAGATTTCTTGCAACCGTTAGAAAAAACTTAAAACCACATCAAATGATCAATGCAAATTATCATCAACAATTGAACAAGTGAATGACTGCACTTTATTATAGACTTCAATGGAAATGATTAAATAAGATAACTTGCTGTTCTGCACATCAGTCCATCTCTGATTTTATATCAGACTTATTACAAGGTACAAATGAACAAGAAAGTGGCATATAAACTCCACCAAATCGATGCCCAATGAAAGATAATGACAACCAAGACTACATATGAATGTATAATGCTTGTAGATGTCCTTAATTCACTGCTGTTCCTTCATGGAAGTCTTCTGTAACTTCAATCTGCTCTACTGTTATAAATGATATCACTGCTGTAGTTATCTTCAGAGTCTTCAAACAACTGAAATCTACTCCACTGCTCTACGAATTACCTGCAAATTAACACAAAGATGAAATCACCATACAAACATGGATGGGATCATCACCATTCCATGGTCAAGGAATCATCTCCTTGACAGTTAAACTGAAAATCAGAATTTCCAGACAAGAACAAAGTCATGAAAGATTACCAAATGTTCAAAAGATACAAATTGAGGTTCAATGCTTGTATTTAAGCCTCTCCAAGATGATCGATGCAATTAGCATGATTGTTTGCAGTCCGCCAATGAGAAATCTCCCTTTTGAATCATTTTAAATGTAATGGATCACTAGGGAGCAATCATTTAAAAACTTCCTTGATTTTATTGAATGCTTTCATCTCCAAATCCAACGCCTAGACCCATATAATTGGTTTTTACAATTTTAAATGAATCCTCCTTGTACGGCGGCTATGAGAAAACAATACTTCATTATTTAAATTTCTCCTTCTTGGCTGGGCGGCAATTCCTCATCAGCAGGCCTGATTTTAGTTAATAAAATCTCTTTATTATCTTGGGCGAATCCTCTTGGCATTGGACAATGCAAATTTAACTACTTTCCATATAGCCAATTGGCTCATAATCCAATATGTCGTTTGAAATTGTCTTCCAGCCTAGTCGATTAGCACAAAATCATATGGAAATCGCCTCTCCTTAGGCGTTGGCACCAACTCTTATGCTTTTCCCATTCAATATCACTTGCCTATTCCCATGCATTACAAATCACATTGGCATTGGCATTGGAATAACTTCTCCTTGATCGGTGGTCTTCTTTGTGATCAAGGCACATGTTCCAATGTTATAACTCCACTGTGTACACTTTTATCTTAGCTGGAACCTATTTAGGATACATGACCCAATGCCATACTCTCCACCGTGTACACTTAAACCTTAGCCGATTTAGCTTGGACTATCTTCATCACCGCTAAGAGAGGACCTATTTCTAGGTCGGCTACATCAATTCTCCTTAGCAAGGACCCATCCAAGTAGTCGATGGAATAGAGGGACATGAAAGTGCAATTAAAGATTGCCAATTTCCATCACTTCATATCAAGATTTTAGCTAAATAAATAATATTGCAAAATAAACTTAGCTAAAAATGAAAACTTGTCTAGCTCCAAAAATGGGGACTATATATATATATATATATATATATATATATACGGACGTACCCAACCCCCCACAAAAAAAATGCCATATTGGCGTACCGTATCCACGTACCCATACCCGAACCCGAACCCGATTCTGATTCAATAACTTAGTAATAATGATAAGTGATGTACATAATAAAATCAGAGATACAAGACCTGCCCAAACTTATAGAAACTCGGCGAGTCGTGAGGTGGTTCAGTTGATCCGAGGCTGCAAAACTCAGCCCCTGAGTACTCAGCGAGTGTGGTCTCGATAAGACTGTCCAACTCAATGAATTGTCATCAAGAGTCGGTCGTGAAAGGGGAAGACAAAATTTGCAAGGTCAAATTGCAACACCACACAGAAATGTGCATCCTATGTTTGCTCAAACAAAGTCTTTAAATAAAAAACAATGCAATCAATATGATTAGCACGTGCCAAACAGAAGGAAAAACCTCATTTTTATTTTGTTGGAGTCTGAATGCATGAGTATGATCTGTTGGATGCCTAAAGTAGAGGGAAAGATTGTTTTTAAAATAAAAAATGGCAAGCAATTGAACAAGCACACACCCTAGGGCATCAAAGACATTTTCGAAGATAAAAATACATACAATACTGGAGAAGTTCATCCGTTGATTTCAATTACACCTTTACAATTTTCATATATTTTTGACCATCGCCCTCCTGAGAAACTAGAAACAGTCATTCTTTGCAACCCTAGAGAGTTTCTGCACTTCTGGCGCCTAGAAAAACTGCAAGAATCCCCTTTTTATTCATGCTCTGCAAAGATATATATAGTGTTCCAATCCTCTGCTACAGTATGGGTGGGAAACCACCCAACTACCCCCACGTACCATCTTCATCTAACTGCATTCAATACCCAGCTACCTACAAACCTTCAGTGTTGTGCATTCATGGCATTCTTAGAAGTTGTTGAGGTGGTTGGGGTGTTTCAATGCACGTCTGCACATCATTAGGATAGGTTACCTTTACTTTGGCGGCAATTTCCTTTTTTCTTCGGCATATGTGAAAATTTTAAAGCTTTCCCTCGCTTTTTGTTTGCCTTTCGATGGTTTGGCAAGTTCATGAACTCATGAACTAGCCGAAAGCCACTTTCTCTTTTTATTTGCTCTTCGTTCACCTTTTTCTTCCCTTTCTTTCAACAATTCGACACTTTGGCAAACTTTAGGACCTTCTTCAACTTTTCAACGAGTTCGCGAACTTGCAAACTTGCCAAAAGCCACTCTCTAACTCTTCCATTCCTCTCCTTTTCGACGATTCGGCATATTTGCGAACTTATGAATTCACTGAAATGTTTAATCTCTTCTTTGCTTTCTCCTCTTCTTTGGCAGTTTGACGAGTTCACGAACTTACGAACTCACCAAAACATTTGTTTCTATCTTCGTTTCCTTCTTTTCTTTCTCTTTTCTGCAACCTAGGAGAAATCCGAACCTTTTTGGTAGGTTCGTTGAATTGCGAACCTACCGAAAAGCTGAAATGTATGACTTTTCTAAAGGATTTTTAAACTTTTGATAGGTTTGCGAACCTGCGAACTTGCCGAAAGGCCCCTACACTTGGAGATTTTCATACTCGAGGATTTAAGAGGATTGTAGGGTTTTCAACACATGAAGGATAAAGGGGAAACAAGGGGGGCTCAAGACTTAGGATTTTTATGCAAATTTGTAGTGTCCCGCACCTGTTAGTTCTTTTTAAGATTCTAATAGTGTTATTTTTATTATTTGTTTTCTTTCAGACTAGACAGAAGATGCAGAAGGGGTTTTAGTTTTCCTGCAGATGTGTGTTGCTGGAGCATACAATATATGGCATATTTTGAAAACCTAGAAAAAGTACAATGAATTTGCATAAACAAACAATGACCCATATCATCAAATCACCAAATATTAATTATCATTACATACCTATGTCAAGTTTTGCACTTTGATGTTTATGCTGTAGCCGAACCAACAACTGGGTATGGCTAAAAACACTTCAAAATCACCAGCTCAAGATAAAATATGATGTACACTGCAAGGAATGGCTATTACAGTATTAAACGCCTCCATAGGAGAAGGTAGTATCAGCTGTAAGCACAAAGAAAGCCTCCAAGAAGTCCCACGTCACTTCATGCAAGGTGTACGGCCTCCCTAGTGATTATACCAGCCACCACAATGTAAAATACTTGCTGTAAATGCTACTAATCAGGTCGATTTGCTGCTGCACCCTGTTATTGTTCAATAGCCAGTGCAAAAACAGCCTTAACTCCACACCAATCTGCTATCAAGGAGGTACGGCCTAGCTGGGATGTACGGCCAGCCAAGGGAAATGTGTGCAGTCCACAAACTCGCCACGAAATTACTCAAATCTGCAACTCAGCAAAGATATCAGTTGTTCCAAACAAAATCTCACAATGATATAACCCTTGAGACCTCAAAACCTCAATCAATGAATCTCGATGAAGCACCAAATGTGAATACTAGATGCATCCGCCAATATAGTATTAGCTAATGGAGGTTTTCGTCCCCAGAAGCCAAGAACAACACTATCTTGCAGAGGTTTTCGTCTTAGCAAGACAATACCAAACCCTGGAGCCAAGCTCCAAAAACTCTCACGGGTATATCTCAACAAGAGAGAAAAATCAATATCCAAGCATGTCCAAATGAGAGCTCTTTTCCAACTTTTATAACACCTCCTTAGGGTGTTGGCTTTTTGGAGCGATTTTAATGTTTTAAAAATGCTTTTATTCCCCCATTGGGATGGGCGCCCATGTCCTTTAGTGACCCCTTTTAATATTTTATTTCATAGTCACTTTTGCCTTTAACTTTATAAAGTCTCGTTAAATAATAAAATATAACTTCGGACTTTAAAATAACCATCAAGACGATGTCAGAATGCCATGACCAATAGCTCGCCGGAAAGGTCTTGACGAGACGAGTACATTCCAACTCCGAAAATCCCGAAATGCCACCAAACCCGAACTTACTAAAAATAGTAATGGCCATAAGCAAACTGAGCCAACTCGGAGGGTGCCAACTGGATCCACAAACCATCTGATAACTCTGAGCTCAATGCAACATCTGGGAGAGCCAACAGCTGATTGCCAAGTCACCAAAACAACGCCAAACTGACACTTACTAAAAATAGCAGTGTTCTCCGAGGGCCAAAGAGAACAAACCCAGAAAAACCCAAAAGATTGTCGACATGCAAGCACTTACTATAAATAGTAAGTACAGACAAGTTGTCCAAAATCTCTTCAGAAAGTGTCAACCAACTCCACTGGATCACCCGAACACCCTGGTGACATCGAAATACTCCTCTGATTATGCTGTCACCAACCCAGCAAGTCAGCTTTGATTGAGCAGCAAGAGAACTCGAAAATGGGGACATTACAAAATTTAGGATTGAAAAATATGGGCACCAACACCTTGGATGCTCCTCCTCAGCTTCTTCCTTCAAAGGAGACCATCACTAGAGTTGCTGGGAGGGACACTAGAAACAATACATCTAGGTCACCTAGACCTCCCCTCTTGTGCCACTCAGCTTGGAGCTTGCTTTTTATGATGAGCATTTCTTATAGGTGGAGGATAGTATATTATGTCATCCTTACTATCTCTGGTGCCATTAGTCACATGGCTTGAGGTTTCCCCTTGGCCAAATGAGGGTATGCTCCCACCAGCTATAGGTCGAGACAGACCATCATATTTCTCGCCTTGACTAGATTTGTTGTCTTTGCTCCCTCCAAGAGGTGGAGACCGAGGAGCATTTCATCTTCAAATGGCCCATTTACTATGAGATCGAGGGGAGATATTATTGCCTTTATAAGGACTCAGGTAACAATCTCTCTACTTTCTTTAGATATCTAAACCAATAGTGTTTGGCTCTTTATCTTTGGGAGGCCATCACCCTTCAATGTAGATCCTTACATGAGGTCTCTTGGGATTCTAGAACCCCCAAGTTAATCACTTCCTTCTTCCAGCACATACAAGAGCCTAACAACTCTAAACGACCTTTGGATACTACTACTTCTCTTATAGACACAAATAGACCTATGAAACGACGTCTCTCATAGCTTCTGCCCCAAAACGTTCCCCTAAGCATCGTGGTCTTGTTTCTTCCCAATGACAATTTACCTTCTTCTCATCGACATAGATCTACTCTTTGACCACACCCTAGCCACAAGGGAAAAAGCATATTACGAACTTTTTCACTAATACACGGGTTACTTCGGCCTTGGATTTTAGATGTGATTGTATGGAGAGTATCTTGCTTAACCTTGCCAGCCCTCGACACTCCTCGATGAGCATTATCAGATCTTGTATAGATCTCTTCACAATGATCGATGATGGCACTAGTGACTTCACCATTTCAAGTATACACAGTGATACTTGATGATCTCCAGTTTTCCGCAACATTTGCTATTTGGGGTTCTTGTTCCCCCTTCTTGGCTATATGTACTAGTTTCTTGACCACTTGTGTTGTTGGTCCCTTGTTTTGTATTTCTTTGTTTTTGTTCTGCCCCTTTGTGGGGTCTTTCTAGGTTTCTCTTCCTAGAATTTTCTTTTGTAAACTATTATATTCTTGAGTCCCACTAACCTACTTTTGGTCATCTATGGACATAAATATAATTTCTTTCTTTCTTTCTTGTTTCTTTATTGGTCCTCTCCTTCCCCACCTTTACCTTCTATCTCATCTATCTCATAACTCTTCCCAACCCACCTAATCATTTTGGCCTTTCTCACCTTACATTTTCTTTATTAGGTATCATTATTATCATTTTATTATGGTTTAATTTATCATTGTTTTATTATTCATTTTATTATGTACATCACTTATCATTATCATAATTCTTGGTTATTTTAACCTTCTCTTCCTCTTCTTGGTTTCCACTACCTTGTTTAGCAACACACTATTTATGTGAGTTTACAAGCAATCCTTTTACCATTCTCTCATCTTGATGGATCACAGAGTGTGATCCAAAATGTTGATACAAAAATATACACAGTTGATTCCAAAAGATTGTTAAATAAATCTATGGACTGAAAATCTTATGTTCATCAATACATCACTTCACTCCATATTTATAATTACCATTATGTTCTGTTATATACTTGAAGGAAATTATCTACAACTTTATTTGCTTATAAACTTGTGTTGAAAGAATTTTTTTCAGGTCGCTCACTTAATTCAACAAGCTCCTTGTCATCATTTTGGCTATTGTGCTCTGATATACTGACAAGAAAAAAATTACCTTTCCAAAATGTTTTCTTTGAAAATGCAACATTAACAAAGATCCGTAGTATGCACTGATTATTGTTTTTGTCAGATGTCCTTTCCACATCCCATAGGCCCTGAATGTTGACATTACATCAAGTATGGAAAGGCATTAATAAAATAATAAATATTAACCAACAACTTTGCAAGAAAGATTGGTATCCCATATCTTGTTATGTAAGTCGTCCAATCACATAATCATGGTATAAACTCTAAAAGACAACTAAAGTGAACACACAGGACTCATATTTACATTTTCGAACATGATATCTAAGCATTGAATGAAGGATATTAGCCTGTCTTTCTATCTCTTTATATAAATTTTGTTAGTCTCCCAAGTCACAAGTCATGATGTATCAGTGTTAGGATATGTATGTCGATTATCAATTTGTTAGGAACTATTACGTGCTAAGGTGTTTTATCTAAGTTATTGAAGAGTCTCAAGTTATAGTATCAGAATGTAATTAATGTAGTATGAATTTTCTTGTAAATTAAGGAATGCAAAAGCTGATGCATAAGTTTAACCAAAAGTCATACAGAGGTGAGATATTAAGTGTCGTGGAAATACTTATGTATAACAATGGAGTTTACTTGTACAATGTGATGGAGAAAATATGTATACTTCATGATTATCACTTTTAATAACTTTAGTTTGTGGTGATATCATGGATTATATTCCCTTGTGTTTGTTGCTGCTCAATACATATGTTGTCATAGTATCAGAGCCATGTAATCCTAGCCTTTCTCCCTCTCTGAATCAATATGTCAAGAATGCAGAGATGCTCTGCACTTTGGTTTGTGAAGAAGGATTTTGCGTACAGAATGAAAAAAAAATTGTCTTGCAAAAGAGCTGCTTTTTCATCAAGAATTGCCTAGTTAATAGCAGGATTATTTTTTTGAGCCCCTTCAAATTTAAGGAGAACAGAGCATCAGGCATAAAGACATATCTGCCTTTTTTGAAGCCTTAGTTGAATGTTCTTTGGCAATTAACAGTGTTTAAATGTCACGACCCACCTCCACCATTGAGAATTATTAGGAGAATCCATTTTTGCTTTTATCCAAATTTATTTAAGAATTGTTGTTTTGAAATTAATAAAACACTAACTAAATGATTAAATTTAAAAATTAAATGGAATTAAAATTTAATAGCAATTAAATTAAAAATTGAATGTAATGTATAATAACTAAGGATTAAAATAAAGACTATTGATTTAATTAAAAATTAAAATAACTAAAGATTAAATTAAAAACTGAATATAACTATTGATTACATTAGAAATGAGAATAACTAAGGTTTAAACTAAAAATTGAAAATAACTAAGTGTTCAGTTATAGAACCGGTTGAAGGCAGTTTGACAACATGGAAGTTTAAATGGTAAACTACTCAAATGGGAAGGGATCGTTTTGGTAAAGAAGCATAAGGCTGGAAAGAAAGAATTTTTGGGTCTGAAAAGGAGGAAGGAGAGAATCTATGATATACAGGTATGTATCTTCAGCAGATAATTCTACTTTTATTGTTTTCCCTGCGTGAGTTTAATTTCTGTATGTGATTCCTATAGAATAACGGCTTGTTTGTGCTTTCACATTTTTACTTTCATTCACTCTAGCAAACAAATCATGCCTATATGCATTGCTCAAACGCCATCCTGTATTGCTAACTTTTCAACATTGCGGCAAAGAAATAATTCTTTTTCCTCTTCTTCTACATCATTAAGTAAATGTCTTGAATCTGGAAAATACCCTACTGCCTTCATCTTCGAAGACAATTTCTCCAACTTTGCATAGAACTCTTGTTTCTACAAATGTGATCTGTCTCCTATGCTAAAGCCTATACCATTTTATGGCCTTCAATCCAACTGCATCTAGGAATCTTTTTAGTTTGAACCTCATCACACCTACTCACTTCTGCATAGATGTTTGTGAGAAGAACATAAGTCGTGCAACACTTTTAGGACCTAAATAAAAAGCAGTGTCACTGTAAATATTCCTAAGCCTCTATTCATATGTGATCTACAGGCACCAATAAAATATATCCACACAACGACTACAGATTTAACTGACAACTCAATGATTATATCAAATGCACACCAGTGAACGGGAAATCAGATGTTATCAAAGAGAAAGAAACAGTCACCAGAAATAGAAGTCATGGGGGACAGAGACAAGAGACATAAAATGAATACTCTACAAGAAACTATCAACTGGGGTCAGAAAGACTTGGAAAGATCACTTCAAATGACTTTGAGAGAATATAAGGTATAGATAGCATGAGCATTGTGGAGATGTGTTATGTCCCCATATCAAGACACTATTAAAGTAAAGATTTGAACATGATAAAGATGGTTTGTAAAATATTATTTTGGATGATAGAAATAATTACATATTATATAATAAATAATATTATTGTATGAATATTTTATTATAATTAAAATATAATATCCAGAATATAATGTTATATTTTATAAAATATAATGTTATAAAATATTATAGGATACCTAATTATAGTTGTTTGAGGACAAGCAATCTTGAGTGGGAGGGTTGTCATGTCCCCATATCAAGACACTATTAAAGTAAAGATTTAAACACAATAAAGATGGTTTGTAAAATATTATTTTGGATGATAGAAGTAATTACATATTATTTAATAAATAATATTATTGTATGAATATTTTATTATAATTAAAATATAATATCCATATTATAAATAACAATATCTATAAATATATCTAATAATATAAATACGAATATTCTTATAATTATCTTACATTATAATATAAATGATATAGTATAAATAATATAAAATATATAATATATCATTTATTATAATATAAATGATATAAATATAAATAAAATAAATAAACATCTTTTAACCTATCCTCTTATGATAATGGAGTTACGTATGGTTAGAACTAGTTTTACCACAAAAGGGAATTAATATAAAAATTATAAGAGGGTAAGTATGTCTTTTACCACCAAGCATAATAAAAGACGTGCCTCTTGGAACATATCCCTTGAAAGGGAAATAAATAAAGGTTGTGAGATAGAAAGAAAACATCATCGGAAGAAAGAAGTAATAAAAAGAAATAAATGAACAGTTGTGAAGTCAATAAAGGCAATAAAGAAGCAACAGCATTAGAATTCATCAAAGACGCAGCAAGAAGATATCACAAGGAAGACACGGGGGCAGCCAAGGTAAGTCTGCAACTATCACAGGTACATTGTTCATTAAGTGTTTTAATATATAGTATAATATATTCTAGTATATATTGGTAAGATAATTAATGAATTTAGAAAAATATTAAATATACAGATCTGCATATAAGAAGATAAGAAAATCATCACTATATGACGCATAAATACAGATTTGAGAGGAGATATAGAGGTATAAATATGCAGGTTGGAAAGAAGAAGAGGTAAGAATAAAATTAATCCATAAGATATGTTCTAATTCCCATCTGAATATTATCAGCCAATTTAAGTAACAATGATGGATACACAAGTAATGTTTTTATTATGGCAATATAACATAAGTAGAAGGCTATTATCATGCTTGTTTCTAATTTGTTCTTGTTTTAATTAGGAAGTGAAAGTGATAAGTATTAAACAGAAATTATAGAGAGTTTATGGAAAGAATATCATTAGTAGGAATAGATTATACTCATAGAATGAGAATATGAATGGTATTATGAATATGATGCATGATCATTATTGAGAAGCTGTATTTAATGAATGATTAGTATAAAGAACATCTTGAAGAGATGTGAAAGGCTAACATGTGATAGAAAATGTAATTCATAAATATGGATTGTCGGAATGAGAAATGGACATCATTGTTAATCCATCACACCAAGTGAGACCAAGGGTTTTACAATTGACCAAGGTATTTAAGGCTCGAGTTGATAAGGCTCTAATCCTCCAAGGCAAATGAAGAGTGCTTGTCCTAAAGAGGTGAAGAGTATTCAACTGAGATTTGCCCTTATCTCAATTAGTGGAGAGTGCTAATATGAGGTAAGTGGAGATAGGCCCTTATTTCAATTAGTGAAGAGTGCTAATATGAGGTAAGTGGAGAAAGACCCTTGTCACAATTAGTGTAGAGTGCTAATTTGAGACAAGTGGAGAAAGGCCCTTGTTCCAATTGGTGTAGAGTGCCAATATGGGCAAGTGGAAATGGCCGCCCTTGTTTCCAATTGGTGTAGAGTGCCAATATGGGCAAGTGGAAATGGCTGCCCTTGTTTCCAATTGGTGTAGAGTGCCAATATGGGACAAGTGGATAGGCCTTTGACTCTAGTTGGTGAAGAGTGCCATTCTAGATCAAAGGAAGGATAATGGACCTATGGCAGGATTGTGCTCAAGGAACCCTCTCTTGTTGGGTGAATGATTGGATTAACATGATTGGCCCATGTAATAGACTCTTCCAGAGAGAGTTATGATATTGTTAAGTGAAATAGAGAAAGACATATTACATATAAGTTATGATTATAAGGTTTGATTTTATATAATTATGATTTAGATTATGAGATAAGAAGGATTGAATACTAATGTTCTCTTTTACAAGTTGAAATTGTGTGCAAGGTTGCGAAAATTTTGGCTTGCTAGAAGGGGACATTACAAGATGAATTAGAATAGGGCTAGTAATGGAGAAGGAAGTTCTTCAACCAATAATAGGGTTTCAATCAACTCCCCCCCCCCTCTAAGACTTTTGAGCCCAATTCCTACAAAGAGAAGAGGAACACCTAGAAGAGGAAGAGCCATTTTGAAATCACATGAGAAATCATATGGACATATATTGTGAAGAATACGATGATCTGAGTCAAGCGATTCGTAATGATTTGACTTTCAGAGAATTCTATGCTCTAAGAATGAGGAATGGTCCAAGGAGAGGAAGGAGAACTCAGCAGGATCAGCCCCGGAAAGACATCCAACATCATTTGGGGAAGATTACAATTCCTACATTTGATGGTTCTAGCACAAGTTCCACTAGGTCTCGGTTGCAAAAGTTGGACACATATTTTTCACTGAATCCCATGTATGAAGAAGAGGCAATCAAGTTTGCGACTCTCCACTTGGAAGGCATGGCACACGAATGACGATATCATTGTATGGTTACCCAAGGGCATAACTCCATTATCACATTAGAAGAATTCAGCCAAAGATTGATAGAAAGATTTGATAGAAAGGATCCTAAAACTCATTTCAAGGAGTTAGCTCAATTGAAATAGGATGGCATGGTGGACAACTATGTAGCTGAGTTTCATAGATTATCAGCAATGGTCCCTGATGTCTCTGAAAGGAGGCTCATTGTCCTTTTCATGGAAGGTTTAACCGAGCCTCTGAAGGGTTGCATGAAAGCCGTCAATCCACCATCATTGCAAGAAGCAGTCAAGAGAGCTCTAACGATGGAATACTCAATTCTTAAAAGCAAATTCTTTTCAAAGGCACCACAAGTAGGGCAACATAAGAAACCTTTTCAAAAAGGTTCATTCAATCAAAAAGATGTGCCTAAGAGAGTGAATAAAGATGAAGAAACAAAGAATGAGCTCAGAAGAAAAAAGTTGTGTTTCTACTACGGAGAGCCATGGGAGCCTAGACATTGATCTTTGGGAAAGGGTCAAGTACACTACATTGAAATTGTTGGAATGTTTGTCATTGATGTCAAAGGTGAGAAAAAATATTGTCGTTGATGCCAAAGGTGCATACACATGTTGTCATTGATATTAAGAAGATAGTCATAAACATATGAGATTATAAGAACATGTGGTCATTGATGTCAAGAAGATGCATGAACAAGAAGTGGTGTCACTAATGTCAAAGACATAAGACTGAGATTGTTGGAATATGGAATCATTGATGACAAAGCAAATATAAGAGAAGTCGTTGAAGAGATTATGATATTGGACGACTGACTTAGAGATGAATATGCTTAAATTAAAGATTTAAACATAAATAATAGATTATAATATGACCATTGAAGGAAGATCATAATATTTCCCTTTGGAAGAAATGAAATATTTAATGCTAGCCGACTTGCATTAAGATGGCTGACCATAGGAAGGATTCTACGTATTAAAAGACAACTAATATATTTAAAACTCATATTGGAGCAGCTAAAATATATACATCAAATGATTTTATTTGAGAATAAGACAAAAGAGTGATTTTATGAAAGAAACAAAGTGACTTGTAAATAAGACAAAATTACATATGATGTGGTTAAGAAGAAAAAACAGACCTATCAATATATAACAAAGGTGGCTATGTCATATAATTTAGTATAAGACAAAATAAGAGGTGGTGAATAAGACAAAAGTCTTATTTAAACATACAAAAAGCATGTGATTCCACTTAAAAGATAATGTGCTATTTAAAAGGTGGTAAGTATTAAAAGACTTGTGGAGCGATCATGTTTAAAGGGCAGTGATCATTTTTTAAAGCAGCAGTTAAATGGAACGATTTGTATAATTCACAAAGGAAGCAATCATTTGTAAGATAAAAAGGGTGGGATTTAAATATAAGACAAAGTGTCTTATTTAATATATGAAGGATGTGCAACTTATAAAAAGGCAGCGATTCATCTTAGAAGTGTTGTGATTAGGAAAAAGACAAAACAGTTTGGGAATAAAACAAAACAGTTTGAAAAAGACAAAACAGTTTGTTAAGGTTTGTATGAAGAGGTATGATTAATAAAGAGTTGTGTCCATTGTAAAAAGACATAACAATTCTTGAAGGGTTGCCTCCCTTGGAGTGTATAAAAAGAGTGAAAGTGAGAGTTGAAAAAGCAAGAATTTAAATGAATATTTTCTGAGTTTAAGAAGCAGATATAGAAGAGATAAAGGGGCAGAAATGAAGAGTATATAAGATTCATATTAAAGAATATATGCAGCCATGTGTGAAGGATAATTGCAAATATATATATAACGAATATATGTGAAAAGTAAGAGCAGATTGTAAAAGGAATTGGGGCAGATTGTAAGGCAGAAATTTATGTGAAGATAATGCCATGATTATGATTAGTTTTGTATAAATGAGTTATGCATGATTTGGATCAGACTTGAAGGGAAGTGTGTGACTAGATTTGAAAGGAAGATTGTTATTTGAGTGTGGAGCAGATTTGTGAAGGATAGTATATGTGTGTGAACCTGATTTGAAAAGGAAAGACTTATATCATACAAAATCAGAAGTAGTGATCAGATTTGAGAAAGAGAGATATTGTGTGGGATACAATCAGATTTGAGGAAGAAGAACATTGTGTAAGTTGTAAGCAGATTTGTGAGAGGAAGATTTTGTGAAGAAGTATACTATATCAGCCATTGAAGGATTAATAGGCTCGAGCCTATCAAATAGAGGATGGAGCCTCTTGCTGGGATGGAGCTCAGTTTGTGTGTGGGGGTTGGAGCCTATAATTCTGTCAAGTGGAGATTAGTGTGTCTTGTGAGTTGGAGCACACTATTTGTATGTGAAGTAGGTTGGAGCCTACAAGAAGAAAGGATATATATATACACAAGCAATATTGTGCCGTGGTTTTCTCTCGAAAGGTGTTCCATGCAAATCGTGTGTTCTCATTCTGTACTTAATTGCTAGATCTTGCATATTGTAGTTAATGTAATTGATTGATTTTTGAAAAGTAAAAGATTGTAAGCTACTAATTCACCCCCCCCGCCCCCCGCCCCCGTCTTAGTATCACCGTGTGCTCATCAGAAGTAGTTTCCGATGAGGAATCAGAGAAGAAGAACTTGAACCAAAAGTTGAAACAAGTGAACCTAAACCTAAAAAACAAGAAGATTCTTCAAGAAACACCCTTGCCGCTTTCTGGCACCCCTAAGTATCTTCCTTTAAGAGTTTGCAAAGTAATACAAGGGCGTAAGATAACATTGTTGATTGATAGTGGGGCCACCCATAATTTCATAGATGAAGGATTGGTAGCCAAAAGAGGTCTATTGTGGATGGCTTCACCATTCCTTGCACTAAGAGAATCTTGCAATTGGATGTCACATTATTGAGAGACCAGATCCCTGATGACTTCTATGTTGTGGGCATAAGAGAAACAGATATGGTATTAGGAGTGCAGTGGTTACATTCCCTAGGGGAGTTTATGCTAAATTATAGACCATGGAATTGGAGTTCGAGTCAGAAGGGAGAGATGTAGTATTGCAAGGCATTTCTAACGGAGGTCCCAAAATTATTTCTACAAAAAGGAAGAAGAGATCTTTTCGTCGAGGTTAGGTTGCATGGGCAGCCCCTTGTCTGGTAACAACCACAACTTCCTCTAAGGAAAAGAAGTCCTACCATGTTGATATACAATCTATTTTGGATGAGCACAACATGGTTTTTGATGATATACCTCTAGGACAGCCACCTATAGAGGTTTTCAGCATGTGATAGAGCTAGAGGAAGGGGCCAAACCTGTTATCGCTACTTTGTATTGCCATCCCAAGAGGCATAAGGAAGGGATCGAGAAGGCCATTAAGGAGTTTTTAGACCTAAGTGTAATGTCCCCTGTTTTGTCCTCCTCAGCTAAGCCGACTTCACCTAAGCCAAATTGAAGTTAAGTTGAGCCATTGTAGCAAAAGTGACTTGGAGAAAGGAAAGTGAGTTAAGTGAAGCTAATTTTGAAGTCACTTGGAGAAAGTAAAGAGTAACATAACAAAATATAATAAAATGTCAATAAATTATTATTTTATTATGCAAGTGGTGGCACACCACTTATGGATGTCAAAAAAGATTAAAAAATGGCAAATTGGAGCGGACCTCTTGGAGGCTTTATAAGGAGGTCATTTGGAGTTCATTTCATCAAATTATCATTTTGTCAATTGCATATTGGAGAGTTTCCTTTCTGCTGCAACTTCTAGTTCAACTTGTTCTAAGGACGAAAACCCTTAGATATTTGTGGTTTGGACGAAAACTCAATACCATTTGAGAGGTAAATCCACCTAGGGTTTACTATTGAGCATTATTGCAAGATTTTGGCATTGTGGAAGAGCTGGAAAAGTCATTATTTTTGCAAGTTACAGCTGCTAGGATTTCATCACCAAATTGGAAGATTTGTGCCAAATACCAATTTAGGATTGGGTCGATTTTGTGATGTTATATGCATATTTGGTTGCAGATTTGATTCAGACTTTATATCAGATTTGTGGGCTTGTTCTAGCGCCTCATTTTGAGGATTTTGATCAAGGGTTTTGAGTAAGGAATTTACCCTAGATGAGCGCCATCCTTGGGAAGCCAAATTTCAAGTTTTGAGACATATTGGAGGCCAAACCCTAGTCACTGCCCTCTCATCTAGCAAGCTGACCACCCATATTTGGTAGCGCTGCCCTATTGGAAGGAGACGCAGCTGTACAAGGAGGAATTGTGGGTCTTTTTGGGGTTCAAAGTGTATAAAAAATGCCAATTCTGATAGACCAGCTAGGGTTTGAAAAAGACATCATCATCCATTGTTTTTGGTATGTAATGACCCTTGTTTATCTATATAATAATCTGATTGTGAACAGCAGAGATCTGAGTTACATTTTAGCATGTTTAAGCATTGTATTGTGATGTCATTTCAATTATGAATAACCTGATTTATATCAGCAATTGATCATATTCTGAATCAGTCTTCTAAGTCACTTAATTTGCTTTATAAGGGTCTATTTATGAGGTAGAATATATGTTTGATGAGCCATTCATAAATGCACATAAGTTTCATTTATTTTTGAGCCATTGGCATACATATATCTGCTGTCCAAAACAAATTGCACTCAGAAACGGAAAAAAACAGACTTCATGCCAAGTGTTTGACAAAATGTCAAACCAATAAAATCAGAAATTTCAGGGCAGAATTAGATAGGGTTCTTACACTAGGTCACATCAGACCAAGCTCTAGCTTGTTTACTTCTTTCGTAGTCTTGGTCAAGAAGAAAGATGGCACCATGAGGATGTGTATAGACTACAAAGCCCTAAATAAGACCAACAAAAACTGGTATCCAATTCCCAGGATCGATGAGCTAATAGATGAATTATAGGGTGTAGTATATTTCTCTAAGATAGATCTCAGATCAAGATACCATCAGATCAGCGTCAAGGATGAAGATATCCACAAGACAACTTTCAGATGTCATTTTGTGCACTACGAATTTTTGGTCATGCCTTTTGGCTTGACTTATGCACCTACTACCTTTTAGTCTTGTATGAATCAAGTATTCAACAAGCAATTGAAGAAGTTTGTATTGGTATTCTTTGATGATATCCTCATCTACGACAAGCCATGGGAGGATCATATGAGGCACATAGATGAAGTTTTGCGCATCCTTGTGGCACATACATTATTTGTTAAGGAGTCCAAGTGAGTTCGGGATGACAAAGATCTTGAATCTAGGGCATGTCATCAGTGCTCAGGGAGTTCAAGTTGATTAGAAAAAGATACAAGCAATCTTAGATTGCCCCCCTTTGAAGACATGGACACACCTAAGAGGATTCTTTGGCCTCTACAACTATTATAGAAGATTCATTAAGGGTTTTTCACAGTTGGCAACACCCTTAATAGATTTAACAAAGAAATGAGCCTTCACATGGACTAGTGCAACACGGTGAGCTTTTGACAAGCTCAAAGAAGTGATGAGTTCATGCCTTGTGTTAGCTATTCTTGATTTTTCACTGCCCTTTGTGCTTGAGTGTGATGCTATAAAGACCCTACTACTAATGACTGAAATATTTGATCAATTTTAGATAAGATTTCTTGCACAAATCAATCATACAAACTAGACAAATCATAAACTATCCAATGCCACAGTGTCAAACTTTATTGAAGTCTTTATTGAAGATCATTACAAGAATGAATGCTTGCTGTCCCACATGACAGTCACATACTGTTTTATATCAGACCAAGATAAGACCAAGAAATAGATGCCAAATGATACTCAAACTTCATACAATCAAAGATACAATGATAGATATTGTGCCACTAATCAACCCAGCTTCATTAAAGCTTCATGTGAGCTCTATGTACATGCAATATCACTGTATATAAGACCTTATTGACTGCTGTACCTGACTGTCATAAACCCTATATGGCTGTAGCATGCCCCAGATTTGATAAAAAGATCAAATTAACTCCTCCAAGAACAAGCGATGGATCATCCAAAGACTCCAATGCCTTCATATATCATTCCTTGTTGCAATGTAGCTCATAAAACCCTGTAATTCACTCGTATCAGCTGACTGTGATGGAAAATCAGATCACATGAATATAACATAAGCTTCCAATAATGTTTCCAAACCCTATGAATACTACCTTGACTTGAAACCAATGAAACCAAGGGTTCTCAATGATGTCTTATCAATCCAAAACTCTTCAACAACATGCAAATTTAAGCTCAATGGTGAATATCTAAATAATATCACCTCACATAAAGTATGGGGTCATCACCATACAAACACAACGGGTCATCTCCTTGCAAAATGAACTGAAAATCGGAATCCTCAGTCAAAACAAAAGGAATAAAAAACATACCAATGCATCAATTGTTGCAAATTGAGGTTCAAGAGCTCTATTTATCTTCTTCAAGGATAGGCATTCCTCCTCTTTGGCATTTTGGATGAAATTTGGATTCCACCAATGAATGATAAGAGTCTTGAACAATTTTAAATGGTTGTCGCTTATGATGCACACATTCAAAATCTCCTTGTATGAAATTAAATGACTTCTCCTTGCCAAATCGCTCCTCCAAGTCCATTCGGCTATCTCCTCATAGTGGCGATTTGATCTTGCATTCAATTTCTTTGTTGATTATTGAAAATCCTTAGGCGGTTGGAACAAAACATTTAATTTCCTTTGCTTTGCATTCAAAACTATATCTTTTTCAAGCTGGCCGATCCTTCTTGGCTGGGCGGACTCCTTGGCGGACTCCTTGGTATTAGTATTTATCATTTAATTTCCTTCAAAATGCTTAGTCGATCCATACTAGTCATAGGCGATTGCATTTAAAATCAAATGCTTGCATTTAAAATAGCTTTCAGCCTTGGCCGCTGATTCCTTGGTTGGCATCGATCATTGAATAACTTCAAACATTTATTTTAAATGTCTTTCCTTAGGAGCGATTGGTCCTCATAGCCGTTGGCTCTCCATACAATGATCTTTCCCCTGGGCGAATACTCCCTCTTGGTCGTTGGAAACATATGGAACCACGATCCAATGCAATTCACTTCATACAATGCAATGCCACCTCATATGCTGATCGATCATCCTCAATGATAGCCGTTGGAAATAGAAATGGTTTTGTAGACTACACCATAACAATCTCTAAATATGTCCCACCTGGAGCATCTCCTTATTCCATCAATTCACAATACAAAATTCCACCTTGTCATCTCATGATTAAATAGATATAGGACAAATGTAATTGAAGATTTCATTTGTCATTATTCACTTGATAAAACTCAATCAAAACACTAGTTGAGCCAACATTCTGGTTCTCCATGCATAGAAAATAAGCTCAAACTATGTCATGTCCCCATTTTTTAAGTAACTTAAAAATGTTTTAATTGTAAATTAATTTTATAAAGTATTTTTATTTTGCTTTATAAAATTAACATTTTATTTTTAGTTACTTAAGTTGGATTAAAAACACTTTATAAATTAAAGTGTTATTGTACACACACATTTAAAAAGTGCAAGTGCAAGCATTTAATAAAGTTTAGGTGTGACCGTGTACATAAAAACTTTCATTTAATAAAATTAGGGCCTGTCCTAATTTATGAAAGTTTAAAAGGAGAGCTGAGAGTTGGAAGAAGATATCTATCTATCTATCTATCTATCTGTGTATGTTTTGGTTTTCTGATTAAGTCTATGACTTATATTTTGTATTTAGTCAGTGTCAAAGAAGGTTTCTTGGCTTTTGCTGAATAGTTGAGGAGAAATCATTCAGGGTTCTCAATTGGGCTTCAAGGTCAATTTGTTGGGTTTTCGATATTTGGTCAGAGACCATTTTATTGATTTTTATGTAAGCAAATTTCAGAATAATGATGATGCCAATTTGAATTGCTAGGTTGAAATTGATATTTCTGTGATTATTTTGAATATAATTATATGCAGATTAGAATAGCCTTTGTGTTATAATTTTCACTGTTGCAGTATAAGGAACAAACCTTGACAGGTGCAGCAGATCGTGGGTCCCATTAGATTTCATTGTATTATCATTGTTTTTGAGCTCTCAAAGAAAGCGATATCATTGCAGAAGGGCCACGTGGAATCTATGCTTGTAATCAGCCAGCCAGCCGTCCATATTGTTAATATTTTGTGTGAAACATATATTGCATTCAGATTTAATAAAAGTCATTGGTATTGTGCATAATGGAATATGGACCCCACGCCAAGGCCTAACATTTATCCTTGAGTAGTTGTGAATGAAATAAAGGGAATCACTTGTGTTGGAATCGTAGCCTTCAGGAATCGATCAAGAGCCTTTAGGATCGTGGAGCGCTAGCAAGGAATTGCTAAGGAATCGTGCGAATTGAATCGCAAGGAGCCATATGGTGAAGTCGCTGAGATCATCAGGAGTATCCTTGGTGCGCCTTGAGTACTCAGATCGTTGGTAGTAAGAAGAGGGATTTAGAAGCATAGACCACGACTTCATGGATGAAGCGATTGGTTGATTTAAGGAAGTTCGAATCCATTTGAAGACAATCCTGTGAAGACATTCCTTGCCAGTCTGATAGCTTACAACAAGTCTGAGCCACCTATTGAAGAAAGTCCACAAAATATTGAGGACGCAACATAGGAAGCAATACACCGCGTTGAGCGATAGTATGAATCGTCTTGTGTTTGAAATCTTATTTGAAGGGTTCGCATAAGAGGAAGCTGGAGGAATTCATACAAGCTGCCGCCATTGAAGGTATATTGGGTTCGCAAGAGGATCGTGGGTTCCTGAAGTTTGGCGTTGATCTGTAGAAATTATCATGGTTGATAGTTCGGTACCTGAAAAGTGCATTGTTATTAAAATCATAGACATTCACATATGAATGTAGCTTCTATTCATACAAACCATTGTGAAGATTGCATTCTTAAGGCAAAGGCAAAGGTCGTTGTGCGCCAACTAGTGGAAGAAATAGTTATCGCCAATCATTCAGTGGAGGATATATTATTCAAGTATCCAATTAAACCGTGACTTCATCCTAAGTGGCCAAGATCAAGGATATTTGACCAGTGAAAGAGTCGTGTAGATGAAAAGACTAGTTGAATGACAACGGACTATGTGTCTATTGTGAGTTGCTTAGTTATAGAAGATTATTGTTTATCTTTTGACATCATTGGTATGTGTACTCTTTCAAAATATAAACTTCTATTTTCTGTATATGAATAAACGAATGATAAATAGTTCAAATCTTTAATTTGAACTTGCTATAATCTATACTGAGTTGTACAAGCGTATGAAATACGGAGTAGAAATGTCTATGATTAAAACTGCATGAACAAATTTTGTAGACAGTCATATTTAATAGCAAACTCGGATGATCAGTTAAACTACAAGATACAGAAATTATAACAGAGTGCATCAAAGTTCAGCCAATATCCATCAGGGATATTTCAGTGGTATCGGAGCCATAGACCTGCCAGCCTATAGGTGATGAACTTTATCGATCCATTACCACATCATTATAGAAGAAGGCCAATGGGTGATAGAAGGCAGCAAGGTAATCCACAAGCTGATATGGATCGAATGGTTAAAGAGATGGTTGAAAATCCGAGGAGAATCGCAGATAGTCAGCAACAAACACAAGCAAGCATTGACAAGTTGTGTAGAGCTTTGGAGGGTAATAACAGGAACAATAATAACAAGGGCAATCAAGATGATATAGGTAGCATTGCAGGTTCAACAAGGAGAAGGACACACACACCAACTGTAGAGAGACCTATGCAACCTACCTTTCTACCTAGAGAAGAAGAGGTAATTGAGGAGTTACCCTTTGAAAATGAAGATGTTGACGACTTGATAGCCTTGATTGATGAGTATGATGCACTTCCGGATCACGTTCGAGATAGAGTGAATATCAATACCTTCTTGAACCATAAGCGTGAAACTAGAAGAGGTAGAGTGAATTAACGAAGGCAAAAAAGAGCTCAACCAAAGGAGTGCAAGGATGATTTGAACAAGATACCTCTTCCAAATTTTGATGGTAGTGGCAAGATAAGTGCTAGAGCATGGGTGAACAAATTGAATACCTTTCTTACACTCAAACCCATGAGTGAAGAAAAGGCCATACATTTTGCTACTATGCATTTGGAGGGATTGGCATATGAGTGGTGGCATCATGGACTTGTCTCTCAACATCACAATAGGATTACTTCATATGATGAGTTTGTTCAAAAACTCATTAACAGGTTTGATAGAAAAGATGTGGAGGTCTACTACCGTGAGCTTGCACAATTGAAGCAAAGTGGAAGAGTGGATGCTTATGTGAATGAATTTCAAAAGGTTGCAGTCATGGTACCTGATATGTCTGATAAAAGAGTCACAATGTTGTTTGTTGAAGGGTTGAATGATAGAATCAAAGGGTTAGTCAAGGTTCATAAGCCAAGCACACTTGATGAGGCCATTGATCTTGCACTTGAATTGGATATCATTCCTTTATACACACCACAAAAGAAGAGCTTCAAAGAAGAAGGTGCAAATCAGAAATCTTATGAGCAACCCACTCCTCCAAAGAAAGGTGAAGGTACTTCTAGGATGAGTCAAGAAGAGAGAGATGAACTCCGAAGGAAGAAGTTATGCTACTCTTGCAAGTAACCTTGGGAGATTGGGCATAGGTGCCTTGGCAAAGGCAAGGTGCATTACATAGAGGTATTTGATGAGGATGATGATGATGGTGGAAAGCCAACACTAGAACTTACACTTGATGATAACAAGAGTTCTAGAATTGCATATCTTTCAGGAGTTTCAAGGAACAATCCATTCATTTTTGAAGGTACTTTGTTTGGTTGCAAAGTATTGGCACTTCTTGATAGTGGAGCTTCACATAACTATATTGATGAAGGCTTGGTCAACAAAAGAGGAATGCTTTGTGATGATTTTGAAGGCTTTGATGTGAACATAGCAGGAGGACTCACTATTCCTTGCAAGAAGAAAGTGAGCAAACTAAGTATCAAATTTGGTGAGTACACTCTTTGTGATGACTTCTATGTTCTTGACTTGAAAGATAATGAAATTGTGCTTGGTTTGCAATGGTTACATTCTTTGCAAAAGTCATGCATGATCTAGAAGCTATGGAGTTGACTTTCCAACATGATGGCGAACAAGTTGTTATGAAAGGCCTCAAATATACTTTACCTCATCAAATAACAGCTAAGTATATGATCACTATGAGTCATGAATAGTTTCATACAAGCATAGGTGATACATATGGAGTTTCTTGCTTTGGGACAGCCTTTGATGGAGTTGATTGGCATGATATAATTCCTGATTTGTTCGAGGACAGCAGTCCTATTCCTTTGCAATCAGCTCAAATTGATGATTTTGGGGTAGCCAATAATGATGTGCTTGAGTATCACAATAGTAATGAAGAGGATTCAGTTTTGTTTGATACATTAGTTCCATGTGGTGAACTAAATCAGCCTAATCATGATTGTGATGATGTTTGTTTATTGGAGTATATGGATGATGTGATAGTTTTTTTCCATGGGTTGATGATTTTTCTTCATTGCTGAACATTGAAGAAGATGATTTCAGTTTTGGAACAGCAGCATATGAAAAAGTTTACTATGATGGGAATCCATATTTTCTTGTTGGCAAATGGTTTCATGATAATTCCCTATCTTCATGCATTGAAGATAATACTTTGTATGTCATTTTGAATGACATTTTTAGTTTGCATAATGCTGATTTGATTCATGACAGCATAGATACATTTGTGTTGGCATCATTGTGCGACAGTGGAAGCGGTCCCAAGATCTTCTTCATGAGCAGCCTTGAGGAGATGCGGTTGAGCATGCTTGAGGAGCCTTGCTGGATTTGGTATCCAGGGATTGATTGAGTTCAGTTTTTCTTCCCATTTCTTGGGGACAAGCAATGTCGGGAAGGGAGGGCTGTCATGTCCCCATTTTTGAAGTAACTTAAAAATGTTTTAATTGTAAATTAATTTTATAAAGTATTTTTATTTTTACTTTATAAAATTACTATTTTATTTTAAGTTACTTAAGTCGGATTGAAAACACTTTATAAATTAAAGTGTTATTGTACACACATTTAAAAAGTGCAAGTGCAAGCATTTAATAAAGTTTAGGTGTGACCGTGTACATAAAAACTTTCATTTAATAAAATTAGGGCCTGTCCTAATTTATGAAAGTTTAAAAGGAGAGTTGAGAGTTGGAAGAAGATATCTATCTATCTAGCTATCTATCTGTGTATGTTTTGGTTTTCTGATTAAGTCTATGACTTATATTTTGTATTCAGTCAGTGTCAAAGAAGGTTTCTTGGCTTTTGCTGAATAGTTGAGAAAAAATCATTCAGGATTCTCAATTGGGCTTCAAGGTCAATTTGCTGGGTTTTTGATATTTGGTCGGAGACCATTTTATCGATTTTTATGTAAGCAAATTTCAGAATAATGATGATGCCAATTTGAATTGCTAGGTTGAAATTGATATTTCTGTGATTATTTTGAATATAAATGCAAATTAGAATAGCCTTTGTGTTATAATTTTCACTGTTGCAGTATAAGGAACAAACCCTGACCTGTGCAACATATCGTGGGCCTCATTAGATTTCATTGTATTATCATTGTTTTTGAGCTCTCAAAGAAAGCGATATCACTGCAGAAGGGCCGCGTGGAATCTATGCTTGTAATCAGCCAGCCAGCTGCCCATATTGTTAATATTTTGTGTGAAACATATATTGCATTCAGATTTAATAAAAGTCATTGGTATTGTGCATAATGGAATATGGACCCCACGCCAAGGCCTAACATTTATCCTTGAGTAGCTGTGAATGAAATAAAGGGAATCACTTGTGTTGGAATCGTAGCCTTCAGGAATCGATCAGGAGCCTTCAAGATCGTGGAGCGCTAGCAAGGAATTGCTAAGGAATCGTGGGAATTGAATCACAAGGAGCCATATGGTGAAGTCGCTGAGATCATCAGGAGTATCGTTGGTAGTAAGAAGAGGGATTTAGAAGCATAGACCACGACTTCATGGATGAAGCGACTGGTTGATTTAAGGAAGTTCGAATCCATCTGAAGACAATCTTGTGAAGACATTCCTTGCCAGTCTGATAGCTTACAACAAGTCTGAGCCGCCTGTTGAAGAAAGTCCACAAAATATTGAGGACGCAACATAGGAAGCAATACACCGCGTTGAGCGATAGTATGAATCATCTTGTGTTTGAAATCTTATTTGAAGGGTTCGCATAAGAGGAAGCTGGAGGAATTCATACAAGCTGCCGCCATTGAAGGTATATTGTGTTCGCAAGAGGATCGTGGGTTCCTGAAGTTTGGCGTTGATCTGTAGAAATTATCATGGTTGATAGTTCGGTACCTGAAAAGTACATTGTTATTAAAATCATGGACATTCACATATGAATGTAGCTTCTATTCATACGAACCATTGTGAAGATTGCATTCTTAAGGCAAAGGCAAAGGTCGTGCGCCGACTGGTGGAAGAAATAGTTATCACCAATCATTCAGTGGAAGCTATATTATTCAGGTATCCAATTAAATCGCAACTTCATCCTAAGTGGCCAAGATCAAGGATATTTGACCAGTGAAAGAGTCGTCTAGATGAAAAGACTAGTTGAATGACAGCAGACTGTGTGTCTATTGTGAGTTGCTCAACTATAGAAGATTATTGTTTATCTTTTGACATTATTGGTATTGTACTCTTTCAAAATATAAACTTCTATTTTCTGTATATGAATAAACAAATGATAAATGGTTCAAATCTTTAATTTGAACTTGCTATAATCTATACTGAGTTGTACAAGTGTATGAAATACGGAGTAGAAATGTCTATGATTAAAACTGCATGAACAAATTTTGTAGACAGTCATTTAATAGCAAACTCGGATGATCCGTTAAACTACAAGATACAGAAATTATAACAGAGTGCATCAGAGTTCAGCCAATATCCATCAGGGATATTTCAAACTAGAAAACATAACTTAGCTCAAAATGGGGACATTACAGATGCTTCATGAGAGGGAAGTGGAGCAGTACTAATGTAGAATGGGCACCCTATAGCATTCGAGGGCCAAAAACTCGAGGTAGAAAGAGGGTTCTCGATATACGATAAGGAGATGTTAGCCATCATGCATGCATTGGCTAAGTTCAGGCAATACCTAGCTGGTGGCAGATTTGTGGTTAAAACGAACCACAACAACTTGAAGTACTTTCTCAGCCAAAAGGATCTAAATGAGAGCAAAAATGGGTAACCTTCAGGCTTATGATTTTGACATAGATTATATAAAAGGAAAGAAAAATGTGGTAGTTGATGCTTTATCTAGGAAGCCAATTTATGCTCTATGTCTAACATGTCTGTTGATTGGAAAGCTGAAATTATAGCAAGGTACACTAAAAATACTTTTGCTACTGACATCTTAGAAGGGATGTTGCAAGATGGCAGGTATAGAGTAGCAAATGAATTCATTCTCTATAAGGATAGAGTTTATCTCATCCCGAAATAAAAAATGGAAGGCAAAGTCTTTAGGGCAGTTCATGACACACCATTGGTAGGACTCAACTATATAAGCAGATCAGGGAGAGATTTTCTTGGAAAGGACTCAACTATGATGTCCTCAAACATATTACAGAGCATGTTACCTGCCAGAAGAATAAGACAACAAATTTTTCTTGTAGGTCTATTGCAACCCTTACCAATTCCTAATAAAACATAGGAGAGTATCTCAATGGATTTCATCATCGGTCTTCCAAGGGTCCAAGCTAAGGATTGCATATATTTTGTAGTAGATAAACTCACTAAGTATGCTCATTTCTTTGCTATATCATTCGAGTTCAAGGCACCACAGGTAGCTGTTTTGTTTTTTTAAGGTCTTCAGACTTCATGGGTTGCCTAAAAACATAGTGAGTGACAGATAGTTGGTTCCTTAATTTATTTTGGTTGAAGCTCTTTCATTTGATAGGAACCAAGCTTACTCCTAGCACCAGTTACCACCCTCAAACTAATGGCCAAACAAAGATTGTGAACAAGTGGATTGAGGTTACTTAAGGAATTATGTAGCAGGGCAACAGAAGGCTTCGATCAAATGGCTCTCTAGGAGAGCATTGTTATAATACCACATATCACATGTCCATAAGCATGACTCCATTCGTGGCCTTATATGAATATGAGGGTCTAACCTTTGTTGATTTGGTTATCACTGATAGCAAAGTTCCAGGATCAAGTGACTTGTTCAAACAAAGCCAAGACATTCTGAGGGTTCTTAAACACAACCTCTAGCAAGCATAGAATCAATAGATACTCAACGCCGCACAAAGAGGACCTTTGAAGTTGGGGACATGGTTTTCTTGAGACTACAGCCATATAAGCAGTCTTCTCTTAAGGTAAGTGAAGCTGAGAAGCTCAAACCTCACTGCTATGGACCATGTAAAATTGAACATAGAATTGGAGAGCTTGCATACAAGCTAGAGCTACCTGAGCATAGCAGGATTCATAATGTGTTCCATGTATCTTGCCTCAAGAGGGTACTTAGGTAGCATATTACACCTTCAATAGAGTTATCCCCTTGGACGATGAGGGAAAGTTGATCTTGGCTTCTGAAGAGATCATTGATTAAAGGAAAGAAAACTAAGGAACAAGAGCATAACAGAGTATTTGGTTTGATGGAAGAATCTCCATGTAGAGGATACTACTTGGGAAAAAGAACAAATTTTGGAGCATCCAAATTTACAATTGTTTGTGGGCAAGCAATTTTGGGAAGGGCAGACTATCATGTTCCCTTTTCAGACATAAGTCATTAGGAGTCCCCTAGCCTATTATTTTATTTCTCGTAGGCTAAAGGGATAAGGTAGGGAAAATAATTTAATAAACTTAAGTTGTCCTAGTAACTTTATGTTATATTTATAAAAAGGCAACTTATATTTTATTATTAAAGGGGGTCCAATATTAAAAATGTGCTCTAGAAAAGAGGGTCACTGTAATGTTCTATTAAAAAGGTATTTTCTTGACATTTCCAGAATAAGGTGGGAAAATGATTTTAAAATTAAAAAAACAAGGTTATAAAAGGAGAGGCTAGGAAAAGAAGAAAGTATCCATTTTTATGAAATCAAAACCCCTTTTCTCTGAGATCAAATGTTTGTTCATCTTCTTTCCTGAGGACAAAAACCCTCTAGGTAATTCGATTTGAGGACGAAAACCGTTCGATCCTTCATGGTGGTTTCATTCAAAGATCATAGTTGAGTTGAAAGTTTGCAGAGTATTTTCGGTTCAATGGTTAGTTTGTTTTCAGATTTTGGGTTATGCTGAAGTTCCAAATTTTGGTATTTTATGATATCATTTCATTTGCTGCAGAGAAGCAAATCTGATCACTGCTTTTGGTATTGATTTTCCTAGCCGTACAAGTTTGTCATACCATTTCCAACATTGAGTATCAATTGTTAGCTACCATACCATTCAAGCAAGGCATCATACCAAGTTCATGACTATCATACAAAACAACAAGGAGGTTGCAGGTGTATGTCAGCAATTTTGATGATTAAGAGGGGTCCGTATGATATTTTGGGTTGCCGCTTCAAATGATGTTGATGCAATGGGTCTACCGTACCAATTTGGGTACTCAATTTGTCTAATTTCTAACAGTCGTACAACTGCAAACAATATTCAGTGAGTGATTTCAGTCTTTAACTATATTCTGAATTAATTCAGCCTTTGGAAAATTAGTTGTGACTGTTGTAGCTACAGCATATTGTTAGAGATTTCAGTTGTTTATTGATGACCAGCTGAACATTGAAGATTTTTTTGATATTTTTCTAGCTTTAGAGGTTTAATATTTCATCATAGCAATCTGCGCGGTTCTCTGCCAGAAGTAATATTTATTTGTAGTTTGATTTTGTATTTGTTTTGGAAGACTTGCCACCAGAACCAACTTATTATTAGTTTCAATCTTTGTAATTGCATGCAATCTTGGTTGTGCAGCTTGTTGCCAACAAGCTTAGTGATTAATATTGTTCATAACCCTATCACCATATGCTCTCATCTTGCCCATTCCAAGATCTTGGTGATCAAAAGGTGTTAAGGTTCAAGCATTAACATTGTGAAATTGTGAAAAAAAAAAAATTTAGTTTGGGATATTACATACACCTCTAGGTCCAAGAAAGACATCATGCTCAGCACACAATAGAGCATAAATTTCAAGAGGGCGACATGGTATGGGTATACTTGGGAAAAGAGAGATGGCAAGGGCCTTCGCGAAAGCTAAAACCTCTACAGTATGGTCCATTTTAGATCATTGAACAGGTAGGGAAAAATGCTTTTCGTTTGCAATTGCCGGAGTATATGAAAATATTTTTAGTGATCAATGTTGAACAATTACGTTTGTTCAAGCCTTCTATGTTGGATGAAGAACTAGAGGATGTAGTTCTTCCTTCATTCGATGATTTTGCACTTGACGAGATAAAAGACTTGAAGGAAGATGTTATTCTTGATAAGAAGGTGAGGCAAACCAGGTGAGGAAAACGGAAAACATAGCTAATTGGGGAAAAAGGGCAGTTTCCAAATAAGGATAAATAGATGTCTTGTGAAGACATGAGAAAGAAGTTTCCACATTTGATTGTCACGAGGCTTTTTGGGATGAAAAGCCCGTCAATGTAATGTCCCCTTCCTAAGCTTTGAATATTTGATTGAGAGTTGGCCTATTACTTGGGTTCTCGTAGGCTAATACTGGATGGATATGGAGCTCCACAGTTCTTGGAGACACGTGGGGATGCTTATGTGGCAATTCTCTGGCTGGAATTTGGCTCAAATGGCAACGAGGTTCAAATGACACTTTCGGACACCGTTTTAGACATTTGGTTGATGTTCCACTTTTTTAGGAGCCCATGCCTATTTTTAGTAAGTCTCTGTGTCGGCACCGACTTCTTAACGTGGCAATAGTTTCACTCCGACAGGGTTGGCCCTTTCATTCGGTGACTGTTTGGTAATTATCTTGGGGGTTATATAATTAACCCTAATATTATAAAGTTAAATTAAATATTTAACTTAGCATTATTAAATATATTGACTTTATGGGTTGGCGCCTAGGGGATATAAGGAGAGTTTTAAAAGTATATTTATTTTATTTCACTAAGTGGGGTGCTCAACATGGGAGATGTAAGGAATGAGCGTGGATTATTGAGAAACATATAAAAGCCATTTTAAAGCTCATTTGGAATTATGTTATGCTTTGATATTTTTGAAGAGAGTTTTTTACAAGGTTGAGCGTGGAGTTCTTCCAGGGCTTTGTGAGGACGGAAACCTTCACAGAGATCATCAGCTACAGAAGTGAGAGACCTTCCAAGGCTGATTACTGATAGTCTCATACAAAGGCTATGCTTGTGTTGGTAGTTTAGATTTTCCAGTTTTCGCTGTAGAGTTTTGAGAGCCAAAATAATGGAGATTTTTTTGAATATTATTTTAGATTGGGATTGCAGATTTGTGAGTGATTTAGTGTGTGTGGAGACTTTTGGCAGGCTGTACCATTCCAGGTAGGCTGTACACCCTCATATTTGGTGCGTTGAAATTTGTGGAGCCATTCCTTCATTGTTTGCGTAGTTAAAATATCAGGAGGCAGGCGTTGAAAGATTTCATGTGTAGATTGGACCCTTATTTGGGTTTATGGTTGATATTGTTGTCTATAGGGCCGTATAGCAGGTCGTACGTGTGCTCCAGAGGTGCGTGGTGGGTTTGGGACTTGGACGCCTAGGTTCTGGGTCTTCATTATACATCATTTGAGGCATTTTGGCCTAATTATTGCTGTTTGAGAGTTAGAGGTTGGATTGGCTAGGGTTTGGGCCTCTTTGGTGCTGAATTAGGTTTCCAAATTTCTGTATCTAACTGTTATCAGACCTGCAATAAATAAACAGCAAACGGGTATGTTACAGTTTTGATGTTAATGTTTTTTCTCCATCTGGGTATTGCTTATTTACATTGTTCTTTGTCAGATCCCTCAATTCCAGCCCATAATAGCTCGAAGTTTTCCAATTAAAGATTGGAAAGAAGACTAGTTTATAATGGCTCAGTATGATCTTGAAGGTTTCATATGTTTATGATAATAAACTCTCTTTATGTTCAATTTCATAACTTAGCCAAATTTCATGGCAAGAGGAAAAAGACAAACTAGAATAAGACAATCAAATAAGACAAATTGATTATGACTTGGCACTAAAGGACAAAACCATATTTAAAGGCAACACAAACCAATTAATGTGGATCAAATAAGACCAGCAAAGACCGCCGATTCTCATAATGGACGAATGCAATTATAAATTAATTAATGAAAAGGCACGATGGCCAAAAGTCTCCACCCGATGACTCCCCAAGGCCATGAAAGGAGGAGTCTAAGACAACCAAAGGCATCATTGAATAAACAAGGAAAAATACATTAGAATATTTGAAAGGTGTAATATCCCAAATTTTGAGCTAAGTGTGATTTGCTAGTTGATTTTGTTCTATGCATGGAGAATCGGAAACTTGGATCAACTAGTGTGTTTTTGAGCTACATGGGAAATGCAATATTGGAATTGTATTTTCAATTATGAGGTTTGAATTTTCAAAATAAGAAATAAGAGGGAAAATGAAACATTTAATTACATTTTCTCTAATTGATTTCTATGGAGTTGTAAATATGAATAAAGGTGTTCCAAATGGAGTTATAGGTCCAAACCAAAAACCAAAGCAAAGGATGAGGAATCGATTGGCATGTTCATTGGGTTTTATTTGATTCTTGCATTGTTTAAGGAGCCACCGCTTATCTAGAAGATGATCGGCCCTATTCACATTGGATCAAGTGCTAAATTTCCACACCTAGAGGACCCACTCGACTATGCTTTGTATGGAGCGATTGATATTGTTAGAGGGTGGTTTTGATTTTTAATGATTGCATATGATTCATAGCTGGCCGCCAAACATGAAGGAAGGCTATTTTAAATGCAACATTTATTTATTAAATGATTGCATTGGATCGATGGGATATGAGGGCGATTGGGTTTGTGGAAATTAAATGATTGCATTTGATTTGATATTGAGCTTTGAAAAGATTTTAAATGCCAAACGTTTATGATGATGAGGTTCGCTCAAGCCAAGATGGATATTCATTGTAACAAACAAATATATTAAATGATTGTTTGCCCTCATTCATGGCCGCCGTCAAGTTAGAGAAGGTTTCAAATTCATAGAGGATCGATCCACTTGAAGATAGATGTAATTCATTTAAAACAATTAAAGATTGTTTTTAAATGATTGCATTCTTTGATAACATTCATTTAAAATTGCTCAAGCTTCTCACATTTGATTGATGGATTCCAAATTTCATTTCAAATTTGCACAAGAGGAGGATCGACTATCATGGAGTCTTTATATAGAGCAATTGAAGATCAATTTGTAACTTATGATGCTATGGTATGTTTTCTTTATTATTGTTTATAACTGAAAATTCCGATTTTCTAGTTATTTTTCAAGGAGATGTTCCCTTGAGTGTTGTGGTGACGTTCCCATAACAAATTGTGAGATGATGTCATACAGATTTCATCATTGGATTGAATTTGTAGGTTATTTGAAAAGTTTGGAAGTGAAAGTGATATATATTTGAAGCTCTTGGTGTAGGGAATTGACTACCAAGGTAGTTTAGTGAATTTGGAGTACATTTTGGATGGTATTTTCATGTTTTGTAGGGTCTGATTTTATAACAGCAGGGTCTGATTTTTATAACAACAAATTGGCATTGGAATTTCAGGGCTTTTTAGGTGGATTGGATCAAGGGTTTGAAGGTTGAGGAGTTGTATTTGATAGAAGACCTTCCTATGCACCTATCGATTGCATTTGGAGAAGTTATTTCATTGTAAACCCTTGGCTGGGTAAAAAGTACACTTTCAGCAGTCATATCAGCATACAAAAAGTTTATATCAAAATTTTATTGAAGTACTTTCAAGGTTGTTTTGTGTTCACTTGATAGCTATTATTATTCTAGATGGTTTGGGCAATATTTGTATGCAAAGATTAATGTATTTGGGTTTCATATTGGCTTGTAATTAAGTCTGATATAAAACCAAACATGGACTGAAATAAATTCCAGCCACTTGACATTTCATGTTTCATTTGTTTGATGGTTTCATATATGCAAGTTTGATGTGAGTTTGATATGCCACAATTCCTTGGTTCATAGGTGATGTTTATTTGTTGAATTGTGCAAGAAATCTTATCTATAAGTTGCAAAAATTTCAGTCATCCTAAAAAGGGATATTTCAAAAGGTACAAACGTCAGCAGCAGCAAGTAATTCTTATCCTCCAAAAGCATCGATCCAGGCAAGTGACATTATCATTAATTCATATAAGAATATCTTTCAAGGCTGCAGTCCAGTTTACAACAGCAAGTAAGCATCTTCATATTATATCTGATCAACATCTTGCAGAAAGCTCTGTCCAAGAATTACTAACAGCAGGTAAGTACTTTAACGTAATCTTCTTTCAATAATTCTGATCGAATTAACATGATCAGGTATGCAGATGTACTTATAGCTCTTTGTCATTCATTCAAGAATATATTTATTTATGACAGTCATATGCATGTACTCATGAATATATCGATTATGATAACTTTGGTCTATGAACAGTCATTCTTAGCAATATGATGTAAACATTCCATTATTCATGATGATAAGATGTATACAGTCATCATGAATAAGGAACATGTAGACAATCATATAGAATGATCTTTTATAATGTATCTAGTATGCAGTAATTTGAATGATATAACTTGTAAACAATTATGCATAATGTTATGTGATTTGTTAACCTCATATAAGAGATGAAAGGAAAAGTACCAAGAGGCCACTCATGGGTATTATAGGGGTCTTTTTCACATGAGGTATAAGGTACCCATAGTGCAAAGGATGTGTATCACATAGAGGCCTTGTCACATGAGGTATAAGGTACCCATAGTGCAAGGATAATGATGTATAGGCCTTGGTTACTTGATGTAAGCATCATAAAAGTACCAAGAAGTCTCATAGAGGCCTTGACTCTAAGGTATTGAGGATACTGCATTGAGTCTAAGGATAGAGACATTAGAGCCCCATGGTGGATAACGGTAACTCTCCTCTAATCTCCCATAAGTTGTTAACAAATGACATATAGCCAAGTAGATTGCAATTTGTATTGATGAAGATCATAGATCATGTGAAATGTCATGATAAGAATATGCAACACATATTGATAATGATCATTAAAGTAACATGTGAAATGTTAAATGATATGTAAGACATAGTGATCATAAGAATAGCATGTGAAATATGAATGATAGATAATATGCTTGAAAGCAATCACAAGATTAATAATAGTGATATGCATAGAAAATAATCATAGATTAATAATAGTGATTTGCATTTGAAAGTAATCATAGCATTGATCATAGCAATGTGTATTGATAGTAATCCATGATGAACTAAGTTAGGAGTTGATATTTGATCATAGAAAGAATAAAGGCAATGTTATTATATGGGGCTTTAAATGAAAAATGTACTAATGTTCTCTTTTTGTGAGTTGAAATTGTGTGCAAGGTTGAGAAATTTTGACTTGCAAAAAGGGGACATTACATTCTTGGTGTTACTCTCATTTCTATGCATTTGTATTATCTATGTATGTTATGAGCAATGCAAACAATGCAAAACCAAAACATATAAATGCAACATCAAACATGAAAACAAAAAAAATAGTGTGTATACTATAGTGGTATCAGAGCACAGTTGTATCTTTCCATCCTGTGCGGTTGAAGTGGTGAACATGCAGTGAGTTTCTTGAATAATGCAGCCTAATACTCATCAGTATTATTTGAGAAGAAACAAATCAAACCCAAACCTTGAAGTCCCAACACATATAGATCCTTTTGTAGGTGTTGACAGGGTTGAGATAAATATGGGTGACAGGGATCATGGTGAACCGAGCACAAGGGATATCCTAAGTGATCTTGTTAGGGGATAGTGAGAGTTGCAACAGAATATGAATCAACTTTGTGCCCTTTTGGCTCAGCAAATGGCAGGAAATAATAATAACAATAACAATGGTTGTAATAAGGGCAATGGAAGAAATGGTGATGGTAATGGCAACGAAAGGAATGGTGAAAATGGGGATGGTTCAGTCAACAATAGGGCTGCAAATCAGCGTTCTATGACTGGAACAACAAACACTAGGCCTCGTATGCCTAACTTTCCTCCACGGGATAACCCTTCGGTTGTTAATGAACCCACACAACATGAGTTGCATGACCAAATAATGAGGGATTGGAGGGATTCAGGGGCAGAATTTCAGGTTGAGATGTCATTTCGTGATTATATGGATATTAGATTGAGGCATAGACCCCATAGAGGTGGGGGTGGCAGACTACATAATCAAGAATTACAGAAGAAGGTTAGTAAGTTATCTATTCCTTACTTTGACGGCTCGGAAAAAACTACAGCTAGAGCTTGGGTACACAGGTTAGATAACTATTTTCAGCTTAGTCCTATGTCTAAGGATGAAGCCATTACGTATGCAGCTCTTCACTTAGATGGTAGTGCCCATGAGTGGTAGCACCATGGGATGGTCACTTTGGGCCATGATCAGATTAATTCTTACGCAGAATTTACTGAAAGGTTGATGGATAGATTTGACAAGAGGGATCCTGAGTTGCAGTTTAAGGAGTTGGCACAGTTGAAATAGTGGGGTTCAGTGGATACTTACATTTCCGAGTTCCAAAAGTTGTTTGTGATGGTGACTGATATTTCTAAGAGGAGATTGACTGTTCTATTTATTGATGGGTTGTCCGATCCCTTGTGAGGTTGGATTAAAGCCCTTAATCCACTTTCTTTGCAAGATGCTCTAAAGAAAGCAAGAGACATGGAATCTTCCACCTCAAGGAACAAATTTTAGACTAAGGATTTCTTTCATAAGAAAGACTAGGACAAGAAACCTTTTCAGAGAGATTCCAATTCACCCAGGAAGGGACCCTCAAGATTAGATAGTGATAACCTCAATAAACTCAGAAGAAAGAAATTGTGTTTTCATTGTAGGGAGCCTTGGGATCCAATGCACAAGTGTGCTACCCAAGCTAAGGCTAAGCAGATAGAGTATTTTTCAGCTGAAGAATCAACTGATGAAGATTCAGATCAACATGCAGATTCAAAGAATTCAGAGAGGGAGAACTCCTCCGATGAGTTAGATAAGGAGCAAGGAGATCGTCACTCTTCTTGACACTGGAGCTACGCACAATTTCATTGATGAGGGGCTTGTGGTGAAGAGAAGAGTCAAAACTGAAGAATTTGAGGGCTTTAGAGTTCGGATAGCAGAGGGATTCATCATTACTTGTAAAAAGATCTCCAATCTGAGTATCCAGTTGAGTGATTATGAACTTAAAGCTGATTTCTATGTGGTGAGTATGGGAGAGATGGATGTAGTTCTTGGTATGCAGTGGCTGCATGCTATTGGTGAGTTCTATATGAACTTGCGTACTATGGAAATGAAGTTTGAAGTGGATGGTAGGAAACATGTACTCAGAGGTATGTATGATGGCGGATTACGGGTAGTATCTTTAGAGAGACTTATCAGGCATGACCAGGTGGAATGGGCAGCAGAGTGTCTTATCAAGCCTATGGTTTCAGAAGAACAAAAACAGAGTTACCATCCTGACATTCAGACCTTGTTGTCTAAGCACAGCAAAGCATTCGGTAGTATACCTCTTGGGAGGCCTCCTGAGAGGCATTGAGCACGTTATTGAGCTTGAGGAGGGTGCCAAGCCCGTGATCACTACACCGTATAGACACCCAAAGAGACTCAAAGATGAAATTGATAAGACAATTAAGGAGTTGATTGAGATGGGACACATTAGAACTAGTAAGAGCCCCTTTGCTTCTTTGGTGGTGTTAGTGAAAAAGAAGGATGGGACAATGCGCATGTGTGTTGACTACAGGGTGTTGAATAAGAAGACTATAAAAAACAGGTATCCCATCCCTCGCATAAATGAGCTGATTGACGAATTGCATGGTGCTTGATACTTCTCCAAAATAGATTTGAGGTCGAGCTATCATCAAATATGAGTTCGAGAGCAGGATGTGGAGAAGATAGCGTTCAGGTGTCATTATGGACATTTTGAGTTCCTGGTTATGCCCTTTGGCTTAACCAACACTCCTGCCACTTTCCAGTCTTGTATGAACAAGGCTTTCCGGAATTAGCGCCATAAGTTTGTTCTCATATTCTTTGATAACATTTTGATATTCAGCAAGACATGGGAGGAGCACATGAGACACCTAGAGGAGGTGTTGAGTATCTTAGATTAGGAGTCTTTATATACCAAGGAGTCCAAGTGTGAGTTTGGTATGACAGAGCTTCTTTACCTTGGCCATATCATTAGCTTTAAGGGTGTGAGAGTTGATCCTGAAAAGATCAAGGCAATTGTGGATTGGCCTCCCCCAACAAACCTTACACAGCTCAAAGGTTTCTTCGGCCTTTGTGGGTTTTACAGGAGATTTTTTAAGGGGTTTTCACAGGTGGCTGCCCCACTTACAAATTTGACAAAGAAGGGAGCCTTTGCTTGGTCGGATTTAGCTCAAAAGCGCTTTGATCACTTCAAGCAAGTTATGAGTGCTTGCCCAATCCTAGCAATACTGGAATTCTCCAAACCTTTCGAGTTGGAGTGTGATGCATCAGGAGAAGGGATAGAAGCTATCTTGATGCAAGACAAACATCCCATTGCATTTGAGAGCAGGAAACTAAGAGGTATTGAGAAGAGCTACTCGATTTATGATAGGGAGATGTTGGCCATCATGCATGCTTTGGCCAAGTTCAAACCGTATCTTGTGGGAGGTAGATTCATTGTTAAGACCGACCACAATAGCCTCAAATACTTCCTAAATCAACGGGATCTCAACGATAGGCAGCAAAAATGGGTGAGTAAATTGCAAGCATACAACTTTGACATTGTGTATGTCAAAGGGAAAAAAAATGTGGTTGCTGATGCACTTTCCAGGAGACCTCATTCGTGTGCTTTAGCGAAGATTATAGCTGATTGGAGAGAGATGATTTCAGCTGAGTATGCGAAGGACTCTTGGGCATCGGGTAGCATAGAGGGTACTATATAGGATGACAGGTACACTGTAGTAAATGAATTGATCATTTATAAGGAGAGGATTTATTTAGTACCCAACTCACAGCTTAAGGCGAAGATTCTGAGGGCATTCCACGATGCACCTATAGTTGGTCACCCGAGTTACTTCAAAACTTACAAACAAATCCAGGAAAGGTTCACTTGGAAAGGACTCAAGAGTGAAGTCCTTAAGTATGTTCGTGAATGTCCCACATGCCAGCAGAACAAGCATGAGCACACATATCCAGTTGGTTTGTTGCAGCCCCTAATGTATCTCTATGGATTTTATCACTGGGCTTCCAAAGGTTCAAGGCAAGGATTGTATATATGTTGTTGTAGACCGGATGACTAAATTTGCCCATTTCTTTGCCATTTCAACAGCATATACAACAACACAGGTGGTTGATTTGTTTTTTAGGGTGATATTCAGATTACATGGGATGCCCAGGAGCATAGTTAGTGCCAGGGACAAAAAGATCCTGAGTCTCTTTTGGCAGGAGTTTTTCAGGTTGAGTGGGACTGAGCTCACTCCTAGTACCTCTTATCATCCACAAACTGATGGGCAAACCAAGATTGTAAACAAGTGGGTGGAAGGGTATTTGCGTAACCACATTTTCAGGCAGCAGAAGGCATGGGTAAAATGGTTGCACCTTGGAGAGTATTGTTATAACTCTACTTACCATATGTCCATCAAGATGTCACTATTCATGGCATTGTACAGCTATGAGGCCCCAAGCTTCCTTGATTTATTATTTGGGGACAACAGGGTGCCTAAGGCAAAGGATTTGCTCCAAGAGAGTCAGGACATTATGAAATCACTTAAGGAGAACCTGCAACAGGTATAAAATCAGCAAAAGCTTTATGCTGATCAACACCGTGTCGTGCGGGATTTTGAGGTTGGTGACATGGTTTATCTATAGCTGGAGCCCTACAGACAGTCCACTCTTAAGAAGAGTGGTTCAGAAAAGCTTAAGCCACGGTTCTATGGTCGTTTCAGGGTATCCAGTGTCATGTCCCTGCATTATGTATTATTCATTCAAATCAAAGATATGAATGATATTATAAATTGAATATATTTAAATAATATTTATTTAAAACAATTAAAAGATATATTATTATTATATTTATAAATAACACATAAACAATAATAATATATTATAAATATATCTAATAATATAAATATAAATATTCTTATATTTATCTTATATTATAATATAAATATGAATAATATAATATAAATCATATATCATTTACTATGATATAAATGATATAATAAATACAAAATAAATAATATATCATTTATTATAATGATATAACATAAATACAAATAATATAAATAAACTATATGTTAAGGGAGTTACGTATGGTTACCACAGGTCATAGAAGGGAATAACATAAAGTAATAAAAATTATAAAAGGGTAAGTATGTCTTTTACCACCAGGGATAATAAATATCCCTTGAAAGGGAAATAAATAAAGAAAAGAAGATGGGCAATAAATAAATAATATCCCATAAATAAATATATTTAGATCCGCATTATATTTATATATATTTCTGAGTCATAACTAGAAAAGATATCATAAATATATATATAGGGAGGAATTATTCAAGTAAAAATAAATATAATAATAATAATAATAATAATATATAATAGTAAATATATATTTATTCATTGCGTAATATAAGGGCATTCATATATGGAATCGCGCTGTTGAGAAGATGCCGATCTCATAATAAGGAGCTCTTAACTAATACAAACAAATATCGAGTATCAAAGTTTAATAATATTTATTTATTAAGGGTGGTGACGGGTGGTGAATTGCACCCCTTCAAACTTATAAATATTAACGGGCCCATCTAACAAAAGGGGGGAAATGAATAGAAAAAGGAACGAGAATAAATATCTACCGCATCCAAAAAGTACCTGCAGATCGTTTGAACAGCAGGTAAGTATTTTAATATATTTAATTATTAAGATGTAATATATCTATATATATGTGTGTAAATATATATATATAAATAAATAAATATATATATATATATATACAATAATATTAATAACATATATAATAATACAATATGGAGATATTATTAATATTATAACAAATATTATAATATATAAATATTAAAGAATAGGCAAAAGAGAATAGAATCCAGTGAGCAGATTCAACAAGACAAGTAGCATAAAGAGGTACGTGCACTTTCCTTATTAATAGGTTAGGCAATATAAATGTTGTAGAAGAATAATATGAATATAAATGGACTGTCAAGTTAATTGGTATAATTATGATGTTAACTATAAATAAATGCACTTGACTTAGACAAAACTATGAATGCACAGAAACTAATATAATGAATAAATGTAATGATATATGATCAATATTAATATAAGGCATCTTGTGTTAAATGCCAATAAGAACAATTATGATATTAATGATACAGTAATGGTATGTTCATCTCATCACTTCTACTTCCCATAACCATAGGAGAGGCGGTCTTGTTAGGTAAAGGCAGGGTAATTCCATCACGATGGATTGGAGAGGGTTTAACGCGTCCTAGACAAGGATGCTAGGGAGAGGCGGAGTAATTCCATTCCCAATCGCATTGGAGAGGGTTCAACGCGCCCTAGACATATAATTTCCCCATCCATGGTTAAGGAATAGAAGGAAGATGATATGGGAAGATGAACTTAGATTATTACTTCTATATTTCTCTATTACTTCATCCTTAAAGGAATGTTAGGTCTTGTGGGGAGAGGCGGAGTAATCCCATCCGTAAGAAGGCCCGTAGGCTGGGACAAAGTCTCCCGTAGGCTGGGTCAAGAGATAAGCCCGTAGGCTGGGACATAGTTCCCGTAGGCTGGGTCAAGAGATGGTTTCAGTGCCCCGATACATGTAAAGCCTAGTTCCATGGGGAAAAGTAATAAGGAAAATATGCATGATTGAATTATGGAATGTATTATAGAATAGTTATCAATAATAAGTAACAATTGTGAAATGAATAATCCGTCAACAAGGAATGATATAATTATATTATCATTGATCTTATTTGATCTTATCATCAAAAATTATTAATCTATAATGTTTCTAATGTCTTCTTGAGAAGCACTTTGAATGCAAATTTAGGTTTAAATGTTTCCTCTAGAAAGAGGGACATTACATCCAGGCGGGTTGGAGGGGTGGCTTATGAGCTTGAGTTGCCGGCAAACAATAGAGTACACAATGTTTTTCATGTATCTCGCCTTAAAAAGGCGCTTGGGCATAATGTGATTCCCTCTTCTAAGTTGCCACCATTGGACAAGGAAGGGAAACTCATCTTGATTCCTGAGGCTATCATTGATACTAGGGAGCCCATGCCTATTTTTGTAAGTCTCTGTGTTGGCACCGACTTCTTCACGTGGCAATAGTTTCGCTCTGACAGGGTTGGCCCTTTCATTCGGTGACCGTTTGGTAATTATCTTGGGGATTATTTAATTAACACTAATATTATAAAGTTAAATTAAATATTTGACTTAATGTTATTAGATATATTGAGTGACTTTATGGGTTGGCGCCTAGGGGATATAAGGAGAGTTTTAAAAGTATATTTATTTTATTTCACTAAGTGGGGCACACTCAACATGGGAGATATAAGGAATTATAAATTAAAGTCATATTCCCCAAAGGCGAGCGTGGATTATTGAGAAACATATAAATGCCATTTTAAAGCTCATTTGGAATTATGTTATGCTTTCATATTTTTGAACGAGAGTTTTTTACCAGGTTGAGTGTGGAGTTCTTCTAGGGCTTTGTGAGGACATAAATCTTCACAGAGATCATCATCTGCAGAAGTGAGAGAGAGAGCTTCCAAGGCTGATTGTTGATAGTCTCATATAGAGGCTATGCTTGTGCTGGCAGTTCAGATTTTCCAATTTTTGTCGTAGGGTTTTGAGAGCCAAAATAATGGAGATTCTTTAAATATTATTTTGGATTGGGATTGTAGATTTGTGAGTGATTTAGTGTGTGTGGAGACTCTTGGCATGCTGTACCATTCTAGGCGGGTCGTACACCTTCATATTTGGTGCGTGGAAACTTGTGGGGCCATTCCTTCATTGTTTGCAGAGTTAAAATATTAGGAGGGAGGTGTTGAAAGATTTAATGTGCAAATTGGACCCTTATTTGGGCTTATGGTTGATATTGCTGCCTATAGGGCTGTACAACAGGTCGTACCTGTGCTTCAGAGGTGCATGGTGGATCTCGGACTTGGACGCCTAGGTTTTGGGTCTTCATTGTACATCATTTAAGGCGTTTTGGCCTAATCATTGCTGTTTGGGAGTTAGAGGTTGGATTGGCTAGGGTTTGGGCCTCTTTGGTGCTGAATTAGGTTTCCAGATTTCTGTATCTAGCTGTTATCAGACCTGCAATAAATAAACAGCAAACGGGTATGTTACTGTTTTGATGTTAATGTTTTTTCTCCATGTGGGTATTGCTTATTTATGTTGTTCTTGGTGTTACTCTCATTTCTATGCATCTGTATTATCTATGTATGTTATGAGCAATGAAAACAATGCAAAACCGAAACATATAAACGCAACACGGCAACATTAAACAGGAAAACAAAAAAAAATAGTGTGTATATTACAGTCAATTAGGAAGGCATGATCCAAAACTAGTTGAGCAGTTTGAATCAAGAAGGTTCTAAAATTAGATACGCACTGCAAGTTCACTTATAGATCACTTGTAGGCTGCTACAGGCATCATGCAAGCTACTATAGGCGTTGTGCAAGCTACTATAAGCACCATGCAAGCTACTACAAGTGTCATGTAGGCTGCTATAGGTGATAACAAGTTGCTCCAGGTCTTATATCTTGTGCCCTAGAAGACATGAGGTCACTTGAGGAGTGTTTCCTGATCTCATACAAGTTACAGGGGCATTATTATACTATCAAGATCGTCATTGGGACAATTGTCATTGCTTTCAGCAATATGGAGAATACTAGAATGAAATTCCACGAGTGTATTCGTGGAAGAAATACATCTATAGGTCCTTGGCGGTGGTTCAAAATATCATTGCGAGATTTGTGGTGCCAAGAATCCATATCTTCATTTGTTTCAAATCAGCTCTAGCAATTATTATTGTTGAAAGCCATTTTGGGGTAGAAACCATTAAAGGGATAACTAAGTTTTTGTTTAACAGTGGTTTGACTTTGGAAAGGCTGAGTTTATTGTTTACCTACACTAGGCAGAGTTAGGGGCCAAGGCAGCAAACATCCTTTTAGTGGATTGTTATTCCTCCACAACCACAACTATTTGAATTCCATGAAGCCGTTGTGGCTCATGTCAATTTGGTAGGCGCAAAACACTTTATATTCTCTATTGGAGGCTTTTTGGGTTGGCAGGCAATTCATTTGGGTTTCCATGTGGACAGTTGGACAATTATACAAGGAAGGTCATTGCCATTCTAGGACAACCAACCATCTCCCATCAATGCAAGAGAAGGTAATAGCCAATCAAATATCCTTTGTGCAGGTTCAGTTGGCTGAGAAGAGCACTCTTATTGTTGTACTCGAGAGACAAGCAATGTGTTGCAAGGTACTTGTGGATGGCAAGGGTAGACTAGGACAAGGGAAGCTGTACTATTATTTGTGCAGGCCTATGAGACCATTTTCATGGTAGAATTTCCATGTAATAGCATTTAATAGTGAGTGAGATGCCACAAGCATACTCTTCTTGGATTTTTTGTACTTGTTTGGGTTTTCTCCAAAGGAAATCTCATGTTATGTGACTATGTCTTGTTTACTTAGTCTATTGTAGTGGTTATTTTATTTGTTTCTTTGATGTTTCATGCATGTTAATTCTGCTATGGGTGAGGTAGAACCCTGTAGGGTTGTTTGGTGAGAGTGTAGATAGGGCTAACATCATAAATCCATCAATGATGTATCACTAGGATTATCAATCCAGTGAGTTATTGATCACTAGCATGGGTATCATCACTTCCTTGTTTCCTTGCAGGTTCTTCTCCTAAAATGGCTATTTACACTTGGATCATATTGTTTGGAATCACACACTTTGGGTCTACCCTTATGTGTATGTTGTTTTAGTCATAGTTAGAAAACTCGGACTCAACATGGACTTGGAAGCCCAAAATTTTGACTCAGACTCAGGACTTGGCAGAAAAAACAATGAAAAAATGAGTGAAAACTGAAACTGCACACGAGTTTTATATTTTGGCCACAGTAAAGTCCAACACGGAAACTCAAGAAAACTCAACCGATTTTGTACAAAACTCGGATTGGACTTGGCAAAGAACTAAAACTAGACTTGGCACGTACATCTCGCAAACTCCACATGTTTTTGAAATGGACTTGCAAGTCGCAGCAAGTCCATGCAAGTCTTCAAACTATGGTTTTAGTATTTTAATTTCTTCTTAGATCCTAAAAATGTTATATTGTAATTGGATTTATATTCTTCCTTTCCTTCTGTTAGTAATAATTTATGTTTGGGGTTTTGAGTCAGGTCTCTTCACTAAAAATCCAAAAGGTTCTAATACTTTAGCCTCTGCAGATGTGAAAATGCAAGAAATCAGTTAAGGTGCAAGTCAAAATATGCAGTGACGGGTCGAGAAATCGCTGTCGGCCCCTGAAAATTGATAAAAAATGGGTCAAATGCATAAAAAATGTATATCGGGTCACTGTTTCCAGTTTCTAAATGTTTCTATCATTGGCTGCGAGGGTTTCATATATCAAACGCCGCGGGACAGCCAAGTTTAAGCCCCAATTTATTGCCGCGCCTTCACTTTGAATGCTTCCCGCGGAGCGTGCCATGTGTCAGTAGCGGTGGCGGCCCCTTAAAGTTTTAAGAGTGCGCAGGAGGTGCCACGTGTCGGCTTCCGCCGAGGTTTCATTAGAGTTTCTAAATGTTTCAAAGTGCCGCGGAAGGCACCACGTGTAGGCACCCGAGTGACCCTAAAGGTTTCATAGTTTCTGCCAAATTTCCGAAAGACCCTTATTGTTTCTCAAAGGTAGCGCGGACGGTGACACGTGTCGGCCTCCGCTTATGTTTCAGGAAAGTTTCTAAAGGTTTCTAAGTTGCTTCGGAAGCCGACAGTTGGCTGCTTCCGCATTAGTTTCTTTTTTGTTTCGAAGAGTGGCGAAGCGAAGATGGGTCCCAGTAAAAACAGTTGCTACTGCGGATGTTGCCAAGTGGCAGCCTCTACTTGAAGTTTCGAAGCCCCTTTTATAATGTTTCCGGGTGCACGGAAAGCGCCGTGTGTCCCTCATGGTTGCCGCGGAGCGTGACAGGTGTCAGCTTCCACAAGCTGTTTCTGTTTGTTTCAATGTTAAGTGAAACATGGAAGTGGGCCCCGGTTTGAATTTCAAGTGTGGCGGAGGATCCCGGGACTTCAAACTGTTTCTCTCAAGTTTCTATATGTTTCAAAAGTAACGCGGAACCTGCCACATGTTGGTTTCCGACTGAGTTTCATGGTGAGTCCCTAACGTTCCAAGGATGCTCCGGAGCCCGACACATGGCTGCTTCCGCGTGGGTTTCTGTTTTGTGACACAGCATGTTTCATGAGTGTTGCAAACGGTGCCACGTGTCGGCCTCCATAATGGTTTCTAAAAGTTTCTAGCAATGGCGGGGAAGGGGATGCCGCAGAGCGCGCTGCGTGGCGGCTTCCGCGCATGTTTCCGGCGGGGGGCTCTCGGCGGGGAAGATAAAAGAAAAAGGGAGCGTCGGCCCAGCGATAGAAACTTGAAGTGCCTACGTGGCACGTTTTCACTGGCCGGCGACTTTTCAGCAGTTTTTGGGGCCGTTGGATCTCCGCGACTAGGTTTTTGATTGACGGCCGCGTTTTGAACCTGTAGCGAGGGTTTTCTCCTGAGCGTTTGCACTTGTTTTTGGGTGGGAAAACTCAAATGGTTTACTGCGACTGCATTTGCAGAGGCTGCAGGTAGATGGAGCAGTAATGGCGTATCGTACAGAGAGGCATGGGTCGAGTTGATGGGTCAAGAAAATCTTCAGGCGGCGGGTCGGATCCCGATCTCACCTGCTGCTTCCTCTTTGTCCCTTGTTGCATTTATGATTTTGAGCGCTATTTTTCTGTACTGTGTATCTGGCGGATTTTTGTCTTGCCATGTAATTAATTTGCTGGGTACATTTTCTTGCTATTTAAGCAGACTGTGTGACCCATTTTGAGGTTGTTGAAGGCCTGGGGCATTTTTGTGTAAATAATGAAGAATAGGGCATGATCTTGGTTGTTTTTATCCCATTTTGGAGTTTATGTGTTGCAGCATGTGTGTATTTTGCACATATTTTCAGTTTCAGTGTTGATTTATATGAAAAATGCTTATTGCATGTGTCTATCTGCTTGTCTACATTTGCTGCATCTTATTCTCCTTCTTTTGAATCTGGTTGCTAAGGGTTTCATAGATTCTAGGGTACAGGGTTCTGTATCACATGTTTGATCTTTAACTTCCATTCAAGGAGTGGATTAAACTGTTTTAGGTCAATGCATGGAGAAGGTTGCATGTCAGCAGGGATATCTGTAAGTAGAGGCAGTTAGATACCCATTCTTGGGTGATGTTTGTAAGGCAAGCATCAAGTCCAACCCCCTGAAACTTGAGTGAAAGTTGCAAACCATCTGCTGTATACGTCTAGTTGACTCCTTGCCCAATGGATAGGCACCAGTCTGTTTCTGGGTCAGTAGTTATGAGCCAAAACCCCTTGTCTTGCATCCAGGACATTATGTCCACCCATTTCATCACTTCCACCTGTTAATTGTAGGAGTAGGATTAGGAACCCCCTGCATACTCTCATACTCAACCAGACATATATGTCCAAGAATGTTGCCAACCTTGTGATCTATCATGTAGATCTTGGTCCACACATGAAAGTATTCTGCCTATTGCTGTCAAGCTAAATCTTTTTGTCATTGAGCTAGTCAAGGTTACATCTTGAGTTATAGGGATACCCCCTTGGTGCGGCAGAACCAGAAGTGAAGGGGAGGCAGCTCACGCAACCTCCCGTAATCTGTTGGCCAAATCTGTCTGTGCATTGGAGCTGGCAAACCCTCTGCAGATTTGGTAACCAACAAATTTTGACGACTCTACTGGGGACGTGATTGATCAAAAGTAAAATCTAGTCATCCTTGGTGATATATTTGTGGCCCATCCGAGTCACCAACAGATTTTGGTGACTCCGCTGGGGATATGATGTAAAAAGTGATATCTTACAGCCTCTGGTGAAGTTTTGCCTGGCTCTGCTGGTGGAATGAACCTGGAAAGTAGCTTTCAGCTATTGAAAATTTTGTCCTCTCTGGAGAGGTGGCGACTCTGCAAAAAAGATAGATGTATGTGATGTGACAAAGATGTTCATATTTCTGCATCTGGATGAGAAAAGGTACCTAGCTTCTTCCCCTTTATATTTGTTGTTTGCTGCATAAGTTAGATGCCAGGGGAAGTCTTAGGTCTTAGGCAGACAAAGGGATGTCTAAGAGTAAGTTTTTTATGAATCCAAACATGTATTCACCCATACTCAGTCAAAAGGGGGATGATATGTTGAATAAAAGAATAGAAGAGTTAAAAAATAGGTTGATATTCTTAGAGGCTAGGCAGGCTCAGTTAAATAGTGATAATAATGTTGTGTCTGTCAGTCAAAAAGCTAAACCTCTTGTCAGCGCTTTTGATCCTTTGTATGACCAATTAGATTTGTCATGGGTTGACTATAAAGTAGAAAGTATGCCTGCTAGGATGTACAGTTAGATGCCTATATTTAGTGGTCACAGTGTGTGTGATGGGAGTGCACATATCCAAAATTTTCATGAGTTCATGGATACACATTCATTCAGAGATGAGGATATGTGGATGAGGTTTTTTGTTAGATCCTTTGATGCAAAAGCTAGAGATTGGTATTTGAGCTTTCCAAAGAGATCCTTTGCCTGTTGGGATGAGCTTGCTGACTGTTTCAAAAAGGAATTTGCAAAAGAACGTGCTGATCTTGTTGCGAGATTAATGAAAATCAGAAAACAAGATGAAGAGCCATGTGTTGATTTCAGTCATAGGTTTGCAATAGCCCTTTCACAGATCCCAGAAGTCTTCAGACCTGATACTTCAGCCTGTGTTGGCATATTCTTTGAAGCTTTTGAGGAGGGCTCTAGTGCACTACTGAAGGATTTCAAGGTGACAAGTATGTAGATGGCATACAAATTTTTAGAAAATTTAGAAGAAATGAGAAATGAACACCTGCAGAAATCCCTGTCCCTAGGCTTTGGTGTGAATAGTGGTGATGAAGCTGCAAATGACCAAATGATTGAGGCATCATATGAAGATGAAAGAGTAAATGTTGAGGATGCCAGTGAAAGGATCAGTGAGGACTCCCATTGCAATGTTGTGGCATCTGGCCATGAAAATAATGATGTGGTTGTGGACAGCAATGAACAACTTTTTGAATGGATTTGTGGAGATGATTGTGAGTATTGTACTCAAGACAGAGAAGATATAAGCAAACAGAGAAACAGTTCCATGTGTGAACCATTGCCTTCTTTTCAAACACATGGAGATGATGAAGAGCAATCAGAGATTGAAACAAGTGCTAGTGTAGAGCATGATTGTTCTTTATTTGATGACTGTTTTGCTTATGACACACGGGCTGATACTCCTCCACAGAGTGAATCCATTGGTGATGAAGATGCATGTTCTGTTGTCCATGAACAAATGGCATACCATGATGAGGCTGAGACACCTGGATCACCCATTTATGACACATGTGGTGATGAGGATCTGTCTGAGTATGGTGAGGATTTAGACACTGTTTTTGACTTGGATTTTGTTTCTCGTCCTGATGAAAGAGAAACCAGCATACATCAGGTAAGTGACTGTAAAAGTGTGCCTGATTGTAAAGAGGTGCCAGAGCCTGATCTTTTCCAGCTTGGTGCTGCTGTTGGTTGTGTACATGATGTGCACAACTATGATTTTGAAAGCTTTTCTTTTGATTTGCCAGCATATGATACAATGAGCCCTGATCTTCCTAGCTGTGTGGTGGACTCTGAGTGTTTTCTATTTTCAATCCAGCTAGGAGATCATGTTGCAATGCATGATGATGATACTGATGAGAACATGTGTTATTTTTCATTTGAGTATGCATTGCCTGATAAATACTGCATTCACTTGCTGCTGGATGCTGAGTGTTGTCTGCATAGGGGTAACAATGACAAGCTAAATCAGAAGGTTGAATACGCAGATGGCAAGGTTTATTTGTGGGTAGGTCCTGACAGTATCTCCAGGCTTGACCCAGTACATGCAGATGAAAACAAGATATTTGACAAGGGGAGATACAGGTTTTTCTTTTCTTGGTGGCCTTAGGCCATCAAGTATGTTTGTTGATGCAGGTCGGTGCAGTATTTAACTCTGTGTCCAATGAATAAGGGACTGGTCTGCATCCTAGAGATCTGAGGTTCTCGCTGCAGTCTTGCACCTGCACGTCCCCAATCGGAGCCTATGTTAGTAATAATTTATGTTTGGGGTTTTGAGTCAGGTCTCTTCCCTAAAAATCCAAAAGGTTAAAATACTTTAGCCTCTGCAGATGTGAAAATGCAAGAAATCAGTTAAGGTGCAAGTCAAAATATGCAGTGGCGGGTCGAGAAATCGTTGTCGGCCCCTGAAAATTGATAAAAAATGGGTCAAATGCATAAAAAATGCATATCGGGTCACTGTTTCCAGTTTCTAAATGTTTCTATCATTGGCTGCGAGGGTTTCATATATCAAACGCCGTGGGACCGCCAAGTTTAAGCCCCAGTTTATTGCCGCGCCTTCGCTTTTGAATGCTTCCCGCGAAGCGTGCCACGTGTCAGCAGCGGTGGCGGCCCCTTAAAGTTTCAAGAGTGCGCGGGAGGTGCCACGTGTTGGCTTCCGCCGAGATTTCTTTAGAGTTTCTAAATGTTTTAAAGTGCCGCGGAAGGCACCACGTGGAGGCACCCGAGTGACCCTAAAGGTTTCACAGTTTCTGCCAAGTTTCCGAAAGACCCTTATTGTTTCTCAAAGGTAGCGCGGACGGTGACACGTGTCGGCCTCCGCTTATGTTTCAGGAAAGTTTCTAAAGGTTTCTAAGTTGCTGCGGAAGCCAACAGTTGGCTGCTTTCGCGTTAGTTTCTTTTTGTTTCGAAGTGTGGCGAAGCGAAGGTGGGTCCCAGTAAAAACAGTTGCTACTGCGGATGTTGCCAAGTGGCAGCCTCTGCTTGAAGTTTTGAGGCCCCTTTTATAATGTTTCCGGGTGCGCGGAAAGGGCCGTGTGTCCCTCATGGTTGCCGCGGAGCGTGACAGGTGTTAGCTTCCACAAGTTGTTTCTGTTTGTTTCAATGTTAAGCGAAACATGGAGGTGGGCCCCGGTTTGAATTTCAAGTGTGGCGGAATGTGACACGTGGCGGAGGATCCTGGGACTTCAAACTGTTTCTCTCAAGTTTCTATATGTTTCAAAAGTAACGCGGAACCTGCCACGTGTTGGTTTCTGCTTGAGTTTCATGGTGAGTCCCTAGCGTTCCAAGGATGCTCCGGAGCCCGACACATGGCTGCTTCCGCGTGGGTTTCCGTTTTGTGACACAACATGTTTCATGAGTGTTGCGGATGGTGCCACGTGTCGGCCTCCGTAATGGTTTCTAAAAGTTTCTAGCAATGGCGGGGAAGGGGATGCCGCGGAGCGCGCCGCGTGGCGGCTTCCGCGCATGTTTCCGGCAGGGGGCTCTCGGCGGGGAGATAAAAGAAAAAGGGAGCGTCGGCCTAGCGATAGAAACTTGAAGTGCCTACGTGGCACGATTTCACTGGCCGGCGACTTTTCAGCAGTTTTTGGGGCCATTGGATCTCCGCGACTAAGTTTTTGATCGACGGCCGCATTTTGAACCTGCAGCGAGGGTTTTCTCCTGAGCGTTTGCACTTGTTTTTGGGCGGGAAAACTCAAATGGTTTACTGTGACTGCATTTTCAGAGGCTGCGGGTAGATGAAGCAGTAATGGCGTATCGTACAGAGAGGCATGGGTCGAGTTGATGGGTCAACTACCAGATTTAAGAGAAAATCTTCAGGCGGCGGGTCGGATCTCGATCTCACCTGCTCCTTCCTCTTTGTCCCTTGTTGCATTTATGATTTTGAGCGCCATTTTTCTGTACTGTGTATCTGGCGGATTTTTGTCTTGCCATGTAATTAATTTGCTGGGTACATTTTCTTGCTATTTAAGCAGACTGTGTGACCCATTTTGAGGTTGTTGAAGGCCTAGGGCATTTTTGTGTAAATAATGAAGAAAAGGGCATGATCTTGGTTGTTTTTATCCCATTTTGGAGTTTGTGTTGCAGCATGTGTGTATTTTGCACATATTTTCAGTTTCAGTGTTGATTTATATGAAAAATGTTTATTGCATGTGTCTATCTGCTTGTCTCCATTTGCTACATGTTATTCTCCTTTTGAATCTGGTTGCTAAGGGTTTCATAGATTCTAGGGTACAGGGTTCTGTATCACATATTTGATCTTTAACTTCCATTCAAGGAGTGAATTAAACTGTTTTAGGTCAATGCATGGAGAAGGTTGCATGTCAGCAGGGATATCTGTAAGTAGAGGCAGTTAGATACCCATTCTTGGGTGATGTTTGTAAGGCAAGCATCAAGTCCAACCCCCTGAAACTTGAGTGAAAGTTGCAAACCATCTGCTGTATACGTCTAGTTGACTCCTTGCCCAATGGATAGGCACCAGTCTATTTCTGGGTCAGTAGTTATGAGCCAAAACCCCTTGTCTTACATCCAGGACATTATGTCCACCCATTTCATCACTTCCACCTGTTAGTTGTAGGAATAGGATTAGGAACCCCCTGCATACTCTCATACTCAACCAGACATATATGTCCAAGAATGTTGCCAACCTTGTGATCTATCATGTAGATCTTGGTCCACACATGAGAGTATTCTGCCTGTTGCTGTCAAGCTAAATCTTTCTATCATTGAGCTAGTCAAGGTTACATCTTGAGTTATAGGGATACCCCCCTTGGTGCGGCAGAACCAGAAGTGAAGGGGAGGCAGCTCACGCAACCTCCTGTATTAGTTGGCTGAATCTGCCTGTGCATTAGAAGTGGCAAATCCTAATGCTGATTCAGAAGAAAAAAACCAACACCTTCAAAGATGATATTAGATCCATCATAATTCAATTTGGGACATGCAACAAAACAACAATTTAAGATGAATTTTGTACAAGATGTTTAGTGTAAAGATATTTTCCATTAGGATTGAATTTTCATTGTTTATATTTGTTTGAAATTCTCTATAAACCTTTTTATTCAAAGCACAGAAAGGACACTAAGACAGACAAATATTGAGCGACGATTCAATAATAACCGTCTAATTTTCAGATCTGATTCAAACAGCCATAACAAGTGCTCAAGGAAGCTTAGAAGTCAAAACTCCAACCCTTGTTCCAAGAAAATAATTATTTCATAATGCACAGCCATATTGCATGTTTTACAATATGTTGCTTTCTAGGGCATATCTTATGTCATCAATGCTTATGTGTTCTCCATTTTGCTTATTAGTTATGCCTTGCTCAATTGTTCATTACTCTCATGTCTTTATTTCCAGCATTTAGGCATACATTTTAATTATATGTTTAATGATTTCAAGCATAGTTCTTGATTTTCAGTGTCAAACAAAAGTAAAATTGTAGTATAATAAGTCATATACGGGTTAGAACATCAGCAGACTTCTTCCGTTATAGCATTGAATTTCCCCATTGGGTTCATGCAATGTAATGTCCCCATTTACAGAGTGATCATGGAAGAAGACCTAAGAGGCCAATTTTCACACTTTAGCAATTTTTGGTGGGCAAATTGAGTGTGGAAAATGGATTGCCATATTTTTCTAGTGATTTTGATGTATTTACTTTAAAAAAATAAAATTGCCCTCGTATGGAGCGAACCAAATAAGTATGGAAAAAATAATATTTAATTCATCTTTTGAGGCCCCACATTTAGCCTAAGTAAGGTCGGCCAAATTGAAGGCAATCAAATGAAATAAAAGGTGTTAAAGGTAGGTCAGCCAAAGTTTATGTGAGCGTCAAAGAGAGAGAAGACTCAAAAATAAATAAAAGAAAATATATCTTTGGTGAGTCGGCCTAGGAGGATAAAGGAGTAAAAAGGTGGTCGGCCTAGTTAGAAGAAAAAGGTAAAGTCTTACCCAAGTCGGCCTTGATGAAGTTAAATATCAAAAAAAACAAATCTTTAATTTGTTTTTTATTGAGCGCCAAGATCACCTAAGGGAGGTCGGCCTCCTTGTGAGGGAAAATAACAAATATAATGGTCATTTTTGCCTTGGTCGGCCAGCATATGAATAAGGTAAAATCAAGTATAAATACAAGGTCGTGGGAGGTATTTCACATCATCAGATTATATTTTTTTTTATCTGAGTTTTACTCTCATTGCTGCAGTGAAAGTTGGGCATAAGAATCAAGGATGAAAACCCTTGTTTCAAGGTGGGTTAGACGAAAACCTAGCTCATCCATTGGAGGATTCCGTGACGGGGATCTACTTGCACTTCATTGTGGATTATTGGTGACGAAGAGCAGAAATCAAAGATCAGATTTGCAGATCAGCGTTTGGAGCAGAAATTGAATATCTTTTGAGCAGAATTTTGGATCAGCATTCAAGATCTTTGAGCAGAATTGTACTGTAATGTCCCCATTTCCGGAGTGATCACCTAGCGAGGAGTGAGTTAGCCTATTCACCATTCCCATAGGCTAATTCATATAATAAGGGAATGTCTTGGTTGAGCTTGGTCATATGGAGGTTTGGAAAAGAGAATATTGCTCCACCCTTGGAATTTGGAAAGTTGGTTTTTATTGGCTCAACTATTTTTTATTGATGAAACAAGGTTGGCAACTGACTTTTGTTATTTTTGCGATAATTATAGAAAAGTCAAAAATATTAAAGTTATTAGCCAAGAAGTGGAGCGACCCAATTGGAAAATGGGAAAGTAAAGAAAAAGATAAATATATAATTTATTATTTAAAATATTATATTGTATTCCCATAAATTGCCGCCCCAAGAGGAAAAGTCAAAAAAATAAAATAATAATATATTATTATTATTATTTTCTCTCTCTTAGTTTGGCCGCCCAAATTATGGAAAATAAAAAGCAAATCAAATAAAATCATTTTACTATGGCAGTGGACTCCAAATATAATGTGTCATACCTGTTTGTATTTTTAAGAGATCTTTTTATTAGTTATTTTAGTTTTTATTTTTGTGTTCTTATAGACTAGACAGAAGAATGCAAAAGGGGTTTTCAGTTTTCTTGCAAATGTGTGTTGCCGAAGCATACAATAGATAACATATATTGCAAACCTAGAAAATATACAAAGAATATGAAGAAACTATTGACTAAACAGATAGCAAAATGGCCAAATATCAATTACTATGACATACCCATATGCAGAAATACATCTTCAGTTTTGAGTTGTTGCCGGACCAGCTATTGGGTATGGTCGGAATCACTCCAAACTCCAATGGAATACAAGGAAGAACAATACAAATGTTTTAGTAGTGAAAATAAGCTCTAAGCACCTCCAAAATGAGGGATATATCAGCCGTTATCAATATGGATTGGGTCCTCATAGACCCCACGCCACTCCAGGAATGTACGGCACAGCAAGTGAAGAACAGCTGAAATAAGGCAAAGTTCAGGTCTGCACATCCTCCAATGTTGTTGCACCATCAAAGGAAGCCCTCACGCCAAGTTTGAGATAGAAAGAATGAAGTTCCAAAGCCCAAAATGCCTCCTAGACATGGCACGGCCAAGCTGATTGGTACGGCCAGCAATAAGATTAACACAACAGCAAGTAACTATCAACAATCACACAAGAAATCGCCTCCAAACCCTCTGAAATCATAACTCAATAACAACGCATGATTGATATATCATATCAGCTCAAGAAATCCTCTGAATGTCTCTATTGCAAGCACAAATGCGAATGCTGAATGCATCCACCGTCAATGGCACATTTGGGTGGTATTTTACACCTGTAGAATGCCGTCACTAATGGAGGTTTTCGTCTCCAAAACCCTAACAGAGCTCTCACAAGAAATATCATAAAGCAAGCATATCACAAATGAGCTCCAAAACCTCTTTTTATTTCCCCTCCAAGATGGGCGTTGGGCATTAAGGAGGGAAATTAACATTTTAAAACACTTTTATTTCCCTAGGGAAGGGTGCCTATGGTCACAACTTAAAGTTATGTCTTCATTTCCCCTTAGTCACTTTTGCACAAATATAATAAAGTCCATATTAATATAACATTAATAAATCTTCAGACTTAAAATAAATATGAAGACGGTGCCGGAATTAAGAGATCTATAGCTCATCGGAAAGCCCTCGACGAGACGAATCCAATGCCACTCTGAAAATGCCAAACCAACACTGACCCCAGACTTACTAAAAATAGTAAGTACTGACCAAGAGCAATCTGAGCCCCTTAGAATGTGCCAACTAGATCCACTGAATTCGAACCACAATTCCTCCATTGACACAAACTTCCAAGCCAAAACAACCACGGTTCCCTAACCAAGCTGCTAGTCCACGGGAACCCTATGATGGACTAACCATGTGTCTAGAAGGGGACATTACACCAAAGGGCATAAAATTATATTTTATTTGGGTGCCCAAGTGTGGGAAAATATAAGGAGGTGAATTGAGGTCATTTTCATTATTGAATCATTTGACATTTTTACATCTTGGAGAGTTTCTCTTGGCTGTTTCAGCGTAATCTAAGGACGAAAACGGTAAACCATTGGATTTTAGTGGTTTAGACGAAAACCCATCCCACTTTGAGAGATGGATTCACCTAGGATCCATTATTCAGCTTATTTGCAGGTTTTTCAAGGATTGGGAGCTTCAATCAGCTAGGGTTTCAAAGAGGAATTGATATTTAGCTAGGGTTTGAAGTTATGTTGCAGGTTGAAGGCAATAATATTCAGATTTGAAGGTCATTGTGGCACATTTTCATCAATAAGTGTTTGGCAAGGGTTTATAGGTGGAGCGCTTGGCTTATGAAGGCAATTTTGATGATTGGCATCATTTATTGATACTCTGATTTTTATATCAGACCTCTGAAAATTGATTTCAGGTGCAGATATGAGGGTTGCATGACAAAATATTGAGGCTACATCGATATACATTCATCCTAAACCCTAATCGCACCATTTCTAGGCATAGCCGCTTGGGTCTGGAGGAGTTTTTGGGCATGAATGCACTAGGGTTTGTAATCAGATTTCCCAGCAGCAGCTACAGGTTTGGATATCAGTCATAAATCATTGGCATTGTCTCTTTTTCTTCATTGGTGTTCATAACAAACTTGGCGGCCAACATTGGAGGACATCACTACATCATTGGAGGAGGGTTTGCTCATCATTGGAATCATTTTTGTACACATTTGAAGGTCTGATTTTGAAATCAGATATGACTGTCATGTAATCAGCCTCATACTATGCATGTAATTGACACCTTTCCTTCATTCGGTTATGTCAATGAAGAAACAAATTTCATATCTTCAATTTGAAATGGTTTTGCTACATCTATTTGGTGTTATTTGAATGCTATGTTGTTACTTTTCCATTATCATATCATTGCAAAAACCTATGTGCATTGAAATATCAAAAACACAAAGCAAAACATTCATAAACACAATCAGAAAATTCAGGACAGCAGAGAAAAAAATCAGATCAGAACTACTAGGGGTTCTTACATGTACGCCACTCGAGGAGGATCATATTTGTGGCATTGTGAGGCCATTCTTCATTTGAAATCCTAATTCCAGAGCAGCAGACCTGAGCAGCAATTTTGTGTCATTGGAATGATTTGCACTAGGGTTTCTTCACACTAGATTGGAGCGCCGCCTTCAAGGTAAAGGCAGATTGCATTAAAGAGCAGATTTGGCATCTTTGAAGAGTTTAAGGCTTGAGTTTCAGATCAGCAGTAGAGCAGACCTGCTCGCCACCTTGGAGCAGCAATTTTGATGTTTGGAGACTTCCTTGCCTTAGGATTTCACCCTAGGACTGAAGCGCCCACACTTGAGGAGTTAAATTGGTGTTCGTGAAGTTCTTTTTACACATTTGGAGCAGCAAAACCCTACGCGCACCTTTTGGAGCATCCGCCCAGCTAGGGTCATCAATTACTTCTTATTGTTGTATGCAATTGGTATGTGAAATCAAGTGTTTAAGTCTGATTTGTAGTATAGAAAAATCAGGGCATTGTTTGGTTTCGTTTATGCCCTATGATCCAATGAAAAATCAGATCATGTAATGTTCTGTTTTCTAGCTTGATCTTTTACAGTTGACCGTTGGCCTATTCTGGAGACCCGTAGGCTACTCGGAGGTTGAAATTGGGGTTTAATGTTTTGGTGGTTGCTTTTGTTCGTGGATTGTGGTTTGGTTGGCGGTTTCTTTCCGGGTTTGTTCTCCTTAGTCCCTATTGGTTACGGCTATTTTTAGTAAGTTCAGGATTGGCACCAGAACGGGATTTTGAGAGTGGGGTTGGATTCATCTTGTCAAGACCTTTCCAACGAGCTATAGATCATTGAATTCTGACTTCATCTTGGCCTCCGTTTTAAAGTCCGTAAATTAAACATTATTATTTAATATTAATGTTGTTTTAAAAGAGGGGACTTTAAGGGTGAGGTTGAAAAAGAGGATTATATTATTTTCCCTCTCATGTTTTATCCCATATGCAAGAGGATTTTAGAGACTCCCAGTTGGAAAAGTATAAAAGGAGGAAGAGTGCTCTCATTTCGGATCGGAAATCTTGATAATGTTATGCTGCCGGATTGGCCTTAGGATTGCTTCGAGGAATGTATGCCTCCTAGCTTGGCATTGCTTCTCACTTGAAAGATAGCGACTAGTGGTGAAATAGTCTAGTTTGTGAGTTTACATTGGGATTTGTGCATTGTAATCAGCTTTTGGCTTTAGTTCAGTTTTGCATATTAGAGTTTTTTCCAGCATTGCATTTTTAGCTACAGCAGATTTGTGTTTTATTCATAAGTCAAAAAACAACAAAAATATTGTTCTGGGTATTCTCTTATTCTCATTGTCTAGTCAAGGCGTCACTTTCCTCCAGTTTGCTGATTTTTTTGAGATAGCTGTGATTTTTTAAAGGCAGATTGCCCTTTCTTGAAGGCCATACCATCTGCTGGTGCATTGGAATCTGTGCATAAATAATACATGGCATTTTGATTTGTTTTCAGTGTTCTATCCTAAGCATCATCATTCTTAGGGAATATTGCATTTTGTTTCAAGTCAGTTGGATGAGTTATGAGGGAGATATGAGCATATGAGTAAATTCATAGGTTGCTGGTTTTAATTTAAAGGTGAATGAGATTCATTTTGTAAACTGGCAGTAGTACTGGCAGTAATTCTCAATCTTGTTCAATTCTGATTTGTAATGCTCAACTCTACTTCCAGTATTTGCTTTTGTATTTACTTTACCTCTGCCCTATGGTAGCTACTTTCCCATTCCGGGATAGAAAGCACATTCTGGGTGTTGAGTACTTTCAGCATTACAGTTATTTCTTTCAAGCATTGTAATTTGTAATACTCCGCCATATGGTCGCCTCAACTCCATATTGGATTGGGTAGCACATACTTGGTGTCGAGTTCTCTTTCAGTACTCAGTGTAGAAGACCCTCTGACCATATGCTCGCCATCATGGGCGCCATTCTTGGTTAGAGTTATTGCATAAGCATTTTGATTAAGATCCTCTGACCAATGCTCACACCTTGCCCACATCGGGATCCTGGTGTACATTCTGGTTAGAGTTGCTTCAGCAACGTTTTGGTTTAGCTGCTAACCTTAACGGGTGCATTGGTTTGTAATTTGTAATTTGAAAAAACAAAAAATTTGGCTCGGAATATTTCAGATCAGAACTTTCAGTTGTAACAGCAGAGTTTTATCAGACTTGGTTGTTGAATTTGAGTGCCCTACATTTTGTATTTCATGGTGAAATTCATGCTTGTGACAAGTATCAATTTGTATTTTCAATTGCTATCATTATTTGCCAAGTTTGGGTATGGAATTGTTCGCTGTGATCACATGTTTATAATCAGAAAATAAAATCAGAATTCTAGGGTTTTAAGCAGAGATCAAAGGTGTAGAAAATTAGGGCAGAATTCAAAGTTCAAAAATCAGAATTTTAGGACAGATCCCATTTGGGATATTACATACAATGACATCTAGAGTTGTATATGGAATTTAATAAGCATTCCAGCTGAATGTAGGAGATGTATTAAGGGCTTTAAGTAAGTTGCAAAGCACAGAAAGCAAGAAGAAGCATTGTAGAGGTGTTGTTATAGTTCCTCTATGTTCTTGACGGCTCCAAAGTGAACATTAGCTTGTAATCTTTATAATTTCAATTGACATAAAGACAGACAAACTCAAGTTCCCAGAGTATTCAGGCCTAGTGGGTTTTTCTGGGGTATATCTTGTGTCATTAGTTCTTGAATGTTTTTGCTTATTCCTTGCTCAATCATTAATTCTCTCAAGTTGTCTTCATTTCCAGCAGTTAGGCATACATTCTAACTCTATGTTCATGATTTCAAGCATAGTTCTTGATTTACAGAAGAAAACAAAAGTCAAATTAGTCATATACAGTTTAGAACATCAGCATACTTCTTTTGTCATACCATTGAATTTGTGTTTGGAGGAAAAACACACAAGTTGCAACAAGTGAATGAAAAGTGATTTTCAGCAGTCTAGCCATGAATTTGGGAATGTACACATTATAATTGACAAAAAGAATGTAGATGGCATCCCATAGCTAAAGCATGCATCCAATTCTAGCCATATGAATGTTGGTTTTCAGTAACAATTTGCATTGGCTCAGCACATAGGCAAATTTCAAATTGGCATTTTGTCATGTGCCCTTCTCAGGTGTGAGATTTTCGGAGACCCTTAGCCTATCTAATTTCCTGTAGACTATTGGTATGATGCAAGGGAAATAATTAAATAATTAACTTAAATTGTCAAAAGGTCATCTTATATTACAAGGGCAATTCATGTTTAATTATTTATTTAAAAGAGGGGGGGGGGGGGGCGCGCAATGTCATAAAGTGTTTTTAAAAGAGGGCCAAAAGTGATAACACTAGGCATGGGGTACAAAGTGATGACTTAAAAGGTTATTTTAAAAGTGGGACATATGAGTGACGTTGAAAATGGGGATCAAAGGTACTATCAAATTAAAAGATTTAAAAGTTACTCTTTGGAGGGAAAAAAAAGAGTCATGAATAATAATAATTTATCATTCCAAAAGTGCTTATAAAAGGAGGATTTGAGGAGAGGAAAGGCATTTTGTTCATTTTATCAAAACCCCAATTTATTGAGATTGAGCATTGTTCATCTTTTCTGCCCTAGGATAAAAACCCTTCAGCGAAGAATGGTTTCGAGGATGAAAACCCTCCTAGCCATTTGAGTGATTTCATCCAAAGATCACCAGAGTGCTGAATGTTGTAGTTTCAAATTTTGAGTTGTGGAGTTTATTGTGCTAATTGAATACAAATTTAATTCCAAATTGTTGCAATGAAAAGATATCTTATTTTCTTTGCAATTCTTATTGAATTATTGAAGGACTATTTGTTCTGTTGGCTGTACCATTTCATGCCTTGGTTGTACCACATACTATAGGCCGTACATCTAAGTTGTTGATCCTAGTACGAGGATGAGGATGGGGACATGTACAGGTTTGAGGTTCGGATATGCCGATACGGCGATTTTTTTTTTTCCCTAGGTATGGCTACGGCTATATATATATAGTGACATATTATAAAATTATAATTTTTAATATATATAAAATTATAAATTATAGTTATATTGAGTAAATATATATAATCATAGTTCGCAGACTCAAACTCAGAGAGTAATCGACACGCCCAAAATTTCCGACACAGCAAAAACTTGGCAAAACTTGGCAACTTAAAAAATACTTAAATTTCTTAAAAAACTATTTTTTTGCAAAATTCAATTGCAAAATGCATCAAATGAGTATAAAAAACCATGAGGAATTGTTTTCTATTAGATTTGATTCATGAATACATATGGATTACAAAATCACATCATCATGCGAAGCTGGATACAATAGCTAGCTGGGAACTGATAACTATTATGAATTTATGATGATTGTCTTTGAAAATCATCAACATAAATTGCATATCTAGGAAAGTAAAAAATTACAAGTTTTTACAATTTCCTCTTCCCCGTTCTAGTGAAAAATTGGGTGATAGAGGGTATGGTCCTATTGTGGCTCCCTACTTGGCCTAGAAGACTGTGCTTGTGGCTCAACCTTGCTACTAGATGGCAATGACGACTCCTCTGCCATATCGATGTCATCCACTGACAATCCAATCTCCCTTGCTTCTACTGCAGCGACATCCTCCATAGATTGCCTCTCGAAATCAACAATCTCATCTTCTGTAAACAAGGAGGGCTCATCATCTTGCAAAATCCAGTCACTGTAGGGATCAATCTCATCCAAATCAATAAGCTGCTCTGATTTGTCTACCACCTTTCTTGTGTGAAGCCGAAAGTTGTATTGCACAAAGACTAGATTATTGAGGCGTTGTTGAGTCAATTTATTACACTTCTTTGTGTAAATGGCATCAAACAAACTCCAGTTGCTCTCACAACCAAAAGCACTCCAAGGTTGGGACAAAATTCAAAGGGCTAGCCTTTGCAGATCTAGGGTATTTCCACCTCAATCTCCCCACCAAGAACCTGCAAATAAGATATTTGAGAGTTTGTATATAAACAATATTCTATTAATAATCGTATTTTGTAAATTGCAAGATATAAGACCTCACTTTTTCTTACCTGGTGTGTGAGTGGATCTTCCTCGTATAGCTAAAGGTGAAGAAAAAAGCCTCCCCCTAGTTTGCTTATAATTCTGCAACTCAGAAATGATGAGGTCTCTCTCCTCAATCTCAGATGCCATCCTCTCAATGCATGTGGATAGGCCCTCCATAACCTCCCCATTAGCATCTGTGAAGCTCTCAGAGAAGAAAACTTTGGGGTTGAGATAGTACCACACTACATGAATGGGTTGGTGGAGTTGATTGTTTGTAATGTCCCTTTTTGGCGCATAGCTGATTTGTGCACAAGTAGCCAGTTTCCAAGTCTTTCGGAGCCTATTTGGTTATTGGGCAGAACTCCAACGTTCTTGGAGAAGCCTTGATCAGTGTTGCAAAGCAATTGTTCTTGGTTTTGAGTTCAGTTGGTTAGATGGAGCCTTTTGATGCTTTCAAAATTGATTTCCAACCTTTCGGGTGCTCTCCAAACTTCTTGGACGAGCAGGCTATTTTTAGTCTCTCTCCCGATTGCCACCGATCATCATCCTATGTCTTCAATATCATATTGGTATGATCAGAATTGCAAAATTATATCGTTTGGATGCTTTTCGCAACTTGGGTATATTATTGAGTTATTTAATTAATTATTCAATTATGTTGTCTAATGTTAGAAATATTAAAAGGGACAACTAAGTGTGATAGCTCATTTTAAGGGTATTGAAAAGTTGTTTCAAGTGGATGCCTTGGAAAAGGGACTTTATTCATGGGAAAATAATATTATTTCTCAAAAAGGTGAAAGTGCTCCATAAAGTTAATTTTTTATTTTTATAAAGGGAATTTTTGGAGCAAAAGGACAAAAGTGATATTTTATTGCTCCAAAAAAGTTATAAAAGGAGGTTGCAGGCTCATTGTGGGGGTTGTTGATGAACTTATTTTTGCTTCTGCAATTCAGAGAGAACCCGTGTTCTTCTCAAATCCCTTGAGGACGAAAACCCTCTTGAGATTACTGGTTTCGGTGGTGAAAGATCCTCCCTAGCTGGTTGTGGTGTGTAATGTCCCCATTTGGAGCTAGACATGATTTTTGGTTTGAGCTTGGTTTTAGAGGATGAAAATCTATAACGTTGGCTCAACTGGTAATTTTATTGGGATTTTGGCTAAGTATTATTTGGAGATATTGTGCATTTAGCCAAAATGTTGTGAATGTGGTCAAATGGGAAATACAATATTTAAATTGTATTTTCATTATTTTATTGATGGATTCACGGAAAAATATTTAAAAATGATTTTTTATGCCCAAGGGAAAATCGCCATTCAAGGAGGATAAGGAAAAAGAAAATAATAAAAATAGTTTTTTTAAATATCGACTTGGGTAGGAGTGTATAATATCCATGTCTAGGATACTTGCTCTGAAACACTGATCACAAACTGAGTTTCTGATTTACAAACAGATTGTAGATAGATTCAAATTAAAGATTTGAATCAAAACAATATTTCATTCTAGGAATGATGAGATATTATTGTGCTCTTTCAATTATGCAGATGAAACTGATCAGGCTAACACAGAATTCAAATGTCTCCACACATCATCTATGAACTTATGAATTGAAAATCTATAACAGCATATGTAGGACAGCTTGTAAGTTACAATGTGAGCCAAAACTGAGAAATGCAATTGCTGATGGGATTCTTTAATCATAACATCAATAGGGCCTTAGGACAGCTCAGACTTCTAGTGCCAACTCGTTGTACAGGAAAGAGATATTCAGTTGTTCTACATACCAAATTTGTGACAAGGAATGTCAGTTGGTCACTAGGTGTTGGTGCAACTTGAACTATAGTGATATATTGTTGCTCTCAACCCTTGGAATGACTCTAGGAAAACAGATCACTGTTGCAAGCTGTAGATTACTCTGTATAACTGATTTCGCTTAATATATTACCAGATGATATTACTCAGATTTCTATATGCACTTCGATATAGTCTTCGAGTATAACAAAGATCCTCAAAATCATGCTCCGCTTGGCTTCTGTCAGCTCCACGATGCCAAATCTGGATACCACGCTTTTAGACGCCTTCTCAACAGTCAACGATTTACATCCACGATTTCTATCGCCTGGAAACTCACTATCTTATTGCAAACCGCCGATACCCATACTATCATGTATCCACAATTCCTTATCATGAATTCGCTGCACCCTGTGATGATTCGATCCTTCAGCCCATGATGATTTCTAATTTGATGGAGTCTTTATATGCTTTTGGCGGCGGTTATGAAATCCACGATTCTTTATTCAACTTCAAACTAGAACCACGAACTCCTCCTTATGCTGCATCCTCAACAATATTCCCGCGTCTGAGCTTATATTGGAATACTTAGCAATTTCCAGTCAATCCTTTGACTCCTTACGGCGCTGACTTACACACTTATTCAGCTGAGATTCCTTTATCAACAATACGCTACTCTCTGATTATATTTCCTTATGATGCCACAAGAATTTCACGATTCCAATCACAAGATTATATTACCATTTCAAACACTTCTTATCATCTAGCCCGCGATTCCCAGTCTCAAGCAAATAGACGGCAAGAGACTTAACTCTTGAATTCCACAATGTCCTGTGCGCTATCAATACAAAGCTTTATTGATTAACACATATACAGGGGCCCACTAACACAGATGTCACTCTGATGATTCCCTGAATTAATTCCAGCATTCCATTTACTAAACTTCTAAAACACTTTCCAAGCGGCGGCGATTCTTTGTGAAGGTAGTCGATCAGCTTCAAGTTGGACGGTTATGCAAACAGCTGGACATCCACTAAGACTCTGATTATAAATAAGCATATCTCTGATACTTGTCAGATTTTGTCTCTCTTGAACCAACAAACAAACAGATATATATATAGCTCAAACCTTCAAATCAAAGCTTCAGCATCAGACACACACACACACATATATATATAGATCATGTACTTGCAAATTTATATTTATTTATAAATCCATAAATTTGCAATAAAAACCTCGGCAATAACAATACCCAGAAAATTGCTTTATTCAGTTGTGTCTTCAAAACAAATTTTCAACGACGCTTGCAAAATGGTCTCAGACCCATTATTGAAATTCCAAATACAATGAAACCCAAATGTGAAATCTGAATGATTTCACCACAACAATTCACCAAGGGAACATCTCCCCGGCTCAGCAAATGCAAGGGAACATCACCTTGTCAATCAGCGGAATACAATTTGTCAAAAGACACAAACCCAAAACCAAAACATACAGATATCCAGACATGCTCAACAATGACTCTCAGGCCTTCTTTTAAAGCCCTTACATCAATTAGGCCCAGCCTAATTTTATTAAATGCAAGTTTATGTGTACACAGTCACACTTAACAATATTAAATGCTTGCACTTGAACTTTTTAAATGTTTGTTTTTGTGTACACAAAAACACTTTATGATATAGGACTGACCTAAGTAACTTAATAAAAGTATAATTTTATAAAGTAATTAAAATACTTTATAAAATTAAATTACAATTAAAACCATTTTAAGTTACTTGAAAATGGGGACATTACAGCCCTCCCTTCCCGACATTGCTTGTCCCCAAGCAATGGGAAGAAAAACTGAACTCAATCAATCCCTGAATCCCAAATCCAACGAGGCTCCTTAAGCATGCTCAACCGCATCTCTTCAAGGTTGCTGACGAAGAAGATCCTGGGACCGCTTCCGCTGTCGCACAATGATGCCGACACAAATGTATCCAAGCTGTCATGAATCAGAACAGCACTATGTAATATGAAATATCATTCCAAGTGATATGCAAAGTGCTATCTTCAATGCATGAAGATAGAGAATCATCATGAAACCAATTGTCAACAAGCAAATATGGATTCCCATCATCATAAACTCTTCCATACACTGCTGTTCCAAAACTGAAACCACATGCTTCACTAGTCAACAATAAATAGTAGTGACCAAACCATGGAATAATCAAGCCATTCACATGCTCCAATAAGAGAACATCATCAAAATGATGTTGTGTCACCTCAAGAATGGGTTGATCCTCTTTAATGAAAACCATTGTATCCTGCAAATCTGATTTACCTCCAAGAAAGCATCATCAACATCATGAGCAAGCTGATTTAGTTCATCAAATGGAACTAATGCATCAATCAAAACTGAATCTTCTTCTACTCCATTATCATGTTCATACATATCATCATTGGCTGCCCCAAAATCATCAAATAAGGCTGATTACAAATGAATAGGACTGCTGTCCTCAAACAAATCAGGGATTATATCATGCCAATTAACTCCATCAAATGCTGATCCAAAGCAAGGAACTTCATATTCATCACCTATGTCTTCCTCATGTGAATCACATACTTCATGGTTGATCATGTCCTCTTTATCATCATGAAGTGTCATGAGTTCTTCATGTGAATCACCTTCCTCGTGGATGATCTTTGTAACAAAAACTATGTCTTCTCCTTGCATGTATGACTGAACACTAATGGTATGCCCTTCATGATTGATGATGATCTCAGGTTCACTCTCAAATGTATGATCATTTTCTATTAAGATATTCTTTTATTTGTTGATACTTAGAATCTCCTATTTTTAGTTAATGGTCAGTTTCTTGTAACGGTATGTAATTATGACAAGATCGTGTGTCGATCTCTGGCAGTTTCTAAATATAGAAACTTGCTTTCTTTGTAATTACTTGTAACCTATTTAAGAGCCTTTGCTCTATGTGAATATCATCCAGTATTCTGCCATTTACCTATGTAATATGGTATCAGAGCTTGCTTCGACTTCGAAAACATAATTTCATTCGAAATTATTCAAGTTTTTTTCGAATCTCAAATTTGTTTTGGGCTCTTTGGTTGGTTCTTGTTTTTTTTTGGTGAGGCCGGATTTTTTTTTTCTGTAGACTTCTTGTTTTTCGAATTTGCTGAGTGCCTAGGGCACAGAAATTTTTCGTCTAGGGTTTTGACCCTCAAAAATTTGATGAAAATTTTTTTCGAAGACATTCCTGGTGGGTTTTTCGAGCAGATTTTTGGGTCTTCGTCCGAATTTTTTTCTGATTTTCTGAAATTTCTGAATGCCTAGGGCACGAAATTTTTTCGTCTAGAGTTTTGACCCTCAAAAATTTAACGAATTTTTTTCGAAGACATATTCCTGGTGGGTTTTTCGAGCAGATTTCTGGGTCTTCGTCCTTTTTTTGGGTGCATCGTTTTCCGTGCACCATTTTTCGTGCAACGTACCTGTTCCGAAATTTGTGCCAGTTTAGTTCTGTTCAGCGTACCTGCAGTGTTCTGTCCAGAATTTCAGTTCGCATCCACTTCTGTTCGTCATTTTTCGTGCCTCGAAAAGCGTGTGGAATGGCGAGCTTGTCCAATATTATGTTGTAAGGCAGTCAGCGGTTCAACGGCCGCAACTACAACACTTGGAAGCAATGAATGATGACCATCTTTGAATATCGCTGCCTCGCTCAGATCATTCTAGGCACTACCACTCGTCCAACAACGGCGTGTAAAGACCAGGGTAAGTTTGACAAACAAACCCGTGAAGCAGTCATGCTCATTAAGCTATCAGTCACAGATGATCAGCTACCTCAGATTCTGGCTGAAAAGACAGCAAAGGAGATTTGGGACCATCTGAAGGGTTTGCATGAAACCTCTGACAAGAGCCGTGCGTTCTTCCTGAAAAATATACTGTTTTCTATCATGATGGATGAGAAGACATCTTTGCAGACGCACCTGAACAAGATCCAGGAGATCAGAGATCAGCTGGAGGCTATTGGTCAAAAAATGGAGGAAGAAGACCTGGTTGTGATCACTTTGAAAAGTCTACCTAAGTCTTATGAACATTTCATTGAGACTCTCAACATTACATCAGCTAATGTTGATCTGAAGTTTCCAGAACTCTGTACTATCCTCTTGCAGCAGGATCGCTGGAAACAACAGTTTGGTAGTAGTGCTTCTTCAAAGCAGGCTTTTGCAGCCAAGTTTCAGGCTCAAAATAAAGGCAAAAGTCAGCCTCCACAGCAGAATCAGCCAACGCCATCTCAGGATAGCGGTAAGAAGAACATTCAATGTAACTACTGTCACAAGTTTGGACACATCAAGAAAGATTGTCGCGCACGTATCACTTCTGAACAGAAGAAGCAGGGAGGGTCTCAGCAGAAAGCCAACAGTGCGGAGCACACTGAGCAGAAGGAGTCTACGTTTTACGCCTTCATGGCTAAAAGACCTGCAAACCATGCAAAATCCTCTACTTGGTACATTGATTCAGGTGCTTCGCGTCACTTCACTCGTTGTCGTGACTGGTTTACAGAACTCTCCCCTTTCAGTGATTCAGTGGTCTTCGGTGGTGAAGTGTACACAGTTACCGGTAAGGGCATTGTTCAGCTTCAGTCTGGTGGGAGGAAAATCATATTCCTCAACGTATATTATGTTCCTGGTATGGAACTTAACTTACTTTCAGTCAGCCAGATCATGAAACACTCTCCACAACTTGATGTGGTGTTCAGCGCTCACAAGTGCTCGATCATCGACCGGGAGACCAAATGCACTGTAGCTGTTGGCATTGAGGACCATGGTCTTTATTGACTTATGGATTCGGATGGCCCTCCTAAATCAGCCCTAGCAGCTCGACACTCTTCGGTTACTAGTCTCTAGCATCAGTGGTATGGGCACCTGAATGTGCACTACCTGTCTCAGCTCTCCCGACAGCACCTGGTAGATGGGCTCCCTGAGATTTAGGCTCAGAACTTCGGTGTCTACGGATCATGTCAAGCTGAGAAACAACACCACACGCCATTCCCGACTGGCGACTCCTGGCATGCATCCAAGGTACTTTAGTTGGTTCATGTTGATGTTTGTGGACCTATGAATACTCTTTCAGTTACTGGATGCAAATACCTTTTACTGTTTGTTGATGATTTCAGTAGGAAAATGTGGGTTTACTTTCTTAGATAGAAATCAGATGTGTTTTCAGTTTTTCAGAAGTTTAAGGCCTTAGTAGAAAAAGAGTCTGGTTGTTCCATTGTAACTCTTAGGTCAGATAATGGGGGGGAATTTTGTTCAAATACGTTCTCCAACTTCTGTGATACACATGGCATCAAACGCCAATTGACCACACCCTACACTCCTCAACAGAACAGTGTTGTAGAGCGGCGCAACCGCACTATAACTGAGTTAGCCCATTCCATGATGGAGCACAAATTGTTCCTAAGAAATTTTGGGCAGAAGCAGTTTTCACTGTAGTTTACCTCCTTAACCGGTCTCCAACCTATGCAGTTAAGGATAAAACTCCAGAAGAAGTCTGGACTGGCCGCAAGCCGCGGGTCAGTCATCTGAAAATTTTTGGCTCTCTTGCCTGTGTTTGGATTCCCGATGCCAAGCGCTCTAAACTGGACTCCAAGAGTAAAAAATTAATGTTCACAGGATACAGTGATAACCACAAGGCCTATCGGCTCATTGACATTGAGACAGACAGTCTCATCTTCAGTCGTGATGTGGTTTTTGATGAAGAGCGGGGACCCTTCTTCTCTCCCTCTTCTGTGCAGCAATCCGAAGATCAGCTTTTGAAGGCTCCTGACTTGGGTGTCCGTCTTCCATTAGGTCCACCTTATGGGAGGGATGCTGATAATTCTTCAGATTCTGATGATTCTCAGTTTGACATCCCTGAGGATGATCCTGAGTATCCTCCTGATGCAGCTATTCTACATGATGCACCTGTTCTACCTGTTGCCCCTGTTCCAGAACCTCCTGCTGAACCTGACATTGGCCCATCTACCCGTCGCCCCAAATGGTGGTCTCAGACGATTGCCGATCTTCATGATGATGAACTTGTTGAGGGTAGATCCTCCCAGAATAAGAGCAAACAGCAACATACAGTAAACTTTGCTCTCATAGCCAACCTACACAGTGTCTATAAGCCTCAGACTCATTCAAAGGCTAAAGGTATTCCAGAGTGGGATACGGCAATGGAATCAGAACTTCAGAGCCTTCAAAAGAACCACACCTGGGTCCTTTCAGATCTTCCTCCAGGGAAGAAACCCATTAGCTGCAAATGGGTGTATAAGGTTAAGTACAAGGTTGACGGAACCCTGGACAAGCACAAAGCACGGCTTGTTGCTCGGGGTTTCTCACAGAAAGAAGGCATCGACTATGAGGAGACTTTTGCTCCTACATCCAAGATGAGTACCATACGGCTCGTCCTTGCCTTAGCAGCCCAGTTTGGATGGAAAGTCCATCAGATGGACGTCAAAAGTGCCTTTCTCAACGGTGAGTTGCAGGAAGAAGTCTATATGACGCAGCCTCCTGGTTTCAAGGTTGCCAGACAAGAATAGAAAGTCTGTAGACTAGTCAAAGCACTTTATGGCTTGAAGCAGGCTCGAAGAGCATGGTACATCAAAATCGACAAGTACCTCACAAATCATGGCTTTAAGCGGAGTCCATCTGACCCAAATTTGTACATCAAACATACTGGTAATGATATATTGTTGCTCGTTGTCTATGTGGATGACTTGCTCATTACTGGTAGCTCGGCACACCTGATCGATAAGATCAAACAGGACCTGTGCAAATCCTTTGATATGACAGATTTGGGACTTTCCCACTATTGTCTAGGTGTTGAGGTTTGGCAAACTCAGAACAGCATCTTCATCTCTCAGTCGAAGTATGCTCGCAGTCTTCTGGATAGGTTCCGAATGCAGGACTGCAAACCAGCCTCCACCCCGATGGAAAAAGGACTTAAGCTGTCCGCTAAGTCTAACTCACCAATGGTTGATGAGTCTCTGTTTAGACAGCAAGTAGGCAGTCTTATCTACCTGACTGCTACTAGACCAGACATCAGTTTTGCCGTCAGCTACATTTCACGCTTTTTGACAGCTCCTAAGGCTGTTCATTGGGTAGCGGCTAAGCATGTGTTGCGGTACGTGAAAGGCACTTCTGACTTTGGAATTCTTTACACAAGGAATTCTAATCCCAGCCTTAGAGGCTTCACAGATTCAGATTGGGCAGGTTTAGTTGATGACAGAAAATCAACTTCTGGGTATGTGTTCAGTTTGGGATCCGATGCCGTCACATGGACCAGTAAGAAGCAGCAAGCTGTAGCACTCTCCTCCACTGAAGCTGAGTATCGAGGTGCAGTGAAGGCAACTTGTGAGGCAGTTTGGCTTCGCCGGATGCTTGCAGATATGCAACTATCTCAAGCAGGTCCGACTCCCCTGTTTTGTGACAATCAGGGAGTTCTCAAACTTGCCAAGAATCCAGTCTTCCATGAAAGAACCAAGCATGTAGAGACGCATTGTCACTTCATCAGATCGTTGGTTGAAGACGGATCAGTTCAGTTGCTATATGTTCTGACTGAGGATCAGACAGCTGATATTCTCACCAAGTCCCTTAGTCCTGACAAGTTTGTAAAATTTAGGGGGTCTCTTGGTGTAGTGAATAGGTTGACCATTAAGGGAGGGTATTAAGATATTCTTTTATTTGTTGATACTTAGAATCTCCTATTTTTAGTTAATGGTCAGTTTCTTGTAACGGTATGTAATTATGACAAGATCGTGTGTCGATCTCTAGCAGTCTTTGGCAGTTTCTAAATATAGAAACTTGCTTTCTTTGTAATTACTTGTAACCTATTTAAGAGCCTTTGCTCTATGTGAATATCATCTAGTATTCTGCCATTTACCTATGTAATATTTTCCACCTCTTCCACAACATTTGTCTCCATGTACTCTTCTTCAGACTCGACCTTATGTGGTTGGGGTGAAACAATGTCAATCTCTCCTCTAGGGCTGCTAGCTCATGGCTGGGTGTCCTCATTATCCAACGAGTCTTCATCATACCACGAACACTTGAACTTCATGTAGTCTTTAAAGCTGATTTTGTTCTGCACATACTTAGGAAGAGCATCATACTTGTTTATCAAGGTTGTCAAGTCTTCTTCTATAGACTTGTCCACTGTATATGATCTTCTTGTATTCATGGCTTCAGCTCTTCCTTCAAAACAAACCCATAGGCTGGCAGGTCTATGGCTCTAATACCACTATAATATCCATGTCTAGGATACTTACTCTAAAACACTGATCACAAACTGAGTTTCTGATTTACAAACAGATTGTAGATATAGATTCAAATTAAAGATTTGAATCAAAACAATATTTCGTTCTAGGAATGATGAGATATTATTGTGCTCTTTCAATTATGCAGATGAAACTGATCAAGCTAACACAGAATTCAAATGTCTCCACACATCATCTATGAACTTATGAATTGAAAATCTATAACAGCATATGTAGGACAGCTTACAAATTACAATGTGAGCCAGAATTGAGAAATGCAATTGCTGATGGGATTGATTAATCATAACATCAATAGGGCCTTAGGACAGCTCAGACTTCTAGTGCCAACTCGTTGTACAGGAAAGAGATATTCAATTGTTCCACATACCAGATTTGTGACAAGGAATGTCAGTTGGTCACTAGGTGTTGGTGCAACTTGAACTATAGTGATATATTGTTGCTCTCAACCCTTGGAATGACTCTAGGAAAACAGATCGCTGTTGCAAGCTGCATATTACTCTGTATAACTGATCTCACTTAATATATTACCAGATGATATTACTCAGATTTCTATATGTACTTTGATATAGTCTTCAAGTATAACAAAGATCCTCAAAATCATGCTCCGCTTGGCTTCTGTCAGCTCCACGATGCCAAATATGGATACCATGCTTTTAGACGCCTTCTCAACAGTCAACGATTTACATCCACGATTTCTATCGCCTGGAAACTCACATTCTCTTATTGCAAACCGCCGATACCCATACTATCATGTATCCACAATTCCTTATCATGAATTCGCTGCACCCTGTGATGATTCGATCCTTCAGCCCACGATGATTTATGATTTGATGGAGTCTTTATATGCTTTTGGCAGCGGTTATGAAATCCACGATTCTTTATTCAACTTCAAACTAGAACCACGAACTCCTCCTTATGCTGCATCCTCAACAATATTCCCGCATCTGAGCTTATACTGGAATACTTAGCAATTTCCAGTCGATCCTTTGACTCACTACGCTGACTTAGACACTTATTCAGCTGCAATTCCTTTATCAACAATACGCTACTCTCTGATTATATTTCCTTATGACGCCACAGGAATTTCACGATTCCAATCACAAGATTATATTACCATTTCAAACACTTCTTATCATCTAGACCACCGTCCCAGTCTCAAGCAAGTAGATGGCAAGAGACTTAACTCTTGAATTCCACAATGTCCTGTGCGCTGTCAATACAAAGCTTTATTGATTAACACATATACAGGGGCCCATTAACACATACGTCACTCTGATGATTCCCTGAATTCCTTCAAGCATTCCATATACTAAACTTCTAAAACACTTTCCAAGCGGCTGCAATTCTTTGTGAAGGTAGTCGATCAGCTTCAAGTTGGACGGTTATGCAAACAGCTGGACATCCACTAAGACTCTGATTATAAATAAGTATATCTCTGATACTTGTCAGATTTTGTCTCTCTTGAACCAACAAACAAACAGATATATATATAGCTCAAACCTTCAAATCAAAGCTTTAGCATCATATATATATATATATATATATATATATATATATATATATAAATCATTCACTTGCAAATTTATATTTATTTATAAATCCATAAATTTGCAACAAAAACCTCGGCAATAACAATACCCAGAAAATTGCTGTATTCGGTTGTGTCTTCAACACAAATTTTTAATGACACTTGCAAAATGGTCTCAGACCCATTATTGAAATTCCAGATACAATGAAACCCAAATGTGAAATCAGAATGATTTCACCACAACAATTCACCAAGGGAACATCTCCTCGACTCAGCAAATGCAAGGGAACATCACCTTGTCAATCAGCTGAATACAATTTGTCAGAAGGCACAAACCCAAAACCAAAACATACAGATATCCAGACATGCTCAACAATGACTCTCAAGCCTTCTTTTAAAGCCCTTACATCAATTAGGCCCAGCCTAATTTTATTAAATGCAAGTTTATGTGTACACAATCACACTTAACAATATTAAATGCTTGCACTTGAACTTTTTAAATGTTTGTTTTTGTGTACACAAACACTTTATGACATAGGACTGACCTAAGTAACTTAATAAAGTATAATTTTATAAAGTAATTAAAATAATTTATAAAATTAAATTACAATTAAAACCATTTTAAGTTACTTGAAACTGGGGACATTATAGAGTGAAGAAAAATTAATAAAAAACGTTTTAATTGCCCAAGGAGGTTGGCGCTTGAGGAGGAGAAAATGTAATAAAATATTGATTTTTTTCAATATTGGCATCCAAGGGAGATATTTAAAAAATAATAAAATATAATTATTTTATTATTTTAAATGAAGGAGGTTGATAGATGAAATTTATTTAAAATTGTTCCATTGAAAATTGCATGTCATTGGTCGATTTCAAATGTTGACAAAATTGGGCAAATTGGGACGCCAAGGGCCAAGAGGAGGATAAATAGGCTTGCTTGCCTTCAATTTGCAACTATTGATCACTTGGTAAGTTTTTCATTTTCATGTGTTTGGCTGGAAATTGCATTTTCAGTATTTTTCAAGGAGATCATCCCTTGATTTTGATATGGAGATGATCCCATATCACATTATGAGATGATTTCATATAGATTTCATCATGGATATTCATTTGTGGGTTTTCATGGAAGCTTTGAAGGTGATTTGGTATATGTTTGAAGGCATTTACACTCATTGTTGATATTTCATGCATTTGGACACAATCGCTTGGCAAAGAGAAGGCTTATTTGGCATTTGGGAGCAATTTGCATATTCTGATTTTGGTGACAGCAGGGTACAGCAGTGGATAAATTGCAGATCTGAGTGTGTTTGGGTAGCATTTGAAGACTTTGGCATCACTAATAACATCTATACTTCCTTTGCTACACTCCTAGTGCCTATCGCTAGGGTTTGGAGGGCTTCTTTGACATCTTTTTGGCATAATTTGCAAATCTGCGCAAGCCGATTTGGTACAGTGGTCATATCAGACATATCAGTCAGTTTATTGGGCTTCTACAGGGTTATAACAAGGTCTATACATCTTCATGATCATTATACATTGCCTTGGTATCATTTGCCTAGGGTTTGGTGTTCATAGTTGCCACATTTGCATTTGTATTGAGGTCTGATTTTGAATCAGTCCAGTCTGATATAAGGAACAGCCAGAGACAAATTGTAATCAGCCATTGAATAAACTAATGAAGTGAAGTATTGGTTCCAGGTATGTCATTTGTTGACTCATATGTTTGATTTTCTATATAACATGTGTGAAGTTTCAAGTTCATTTGCTTCAATTTGATTATATGATGAAAAAGGTTGTTAACATTGCATAAAGAATTGAAAAAAATTTGCATAGTACAAGTAGGGTATTTTACATGGTGGTTTCATACAGAAATCACATTTGTGTTGACACTGAATTTATTTCACTGAGGTGTTGTTCAAAGATACCTTTCGGGCTTCCTGTGTTGGCTGCCCCACCCTTTGCAGGTCATACCAAGTAGGAGAAAGGCGAGGTTATTTTGGGTTCGTTGAAACATGTGCTGATTTCATAAGGCCGTACCATATGAGGGGCGTGTAAGATACCCAACTAGTTCTACGAAAATTTTTCCTTCCTTAAACAATTTTACTTGCTATCAACTCATCAACTACTTCAACAACACAAAGATATACATCAAAGATAACTACTTGAATGAGAGTTGGGTACTTGTTTAGTTACTTGAATCAATCAACTTGCAATGTCTTATTACATGGATAATGCTTTCAATAGCATGAAGTACAACTTATTCAATGGAATTACAAAAGAAAGGCCTTGAAGCCCTGATGTTTACAATGGCGTCTACACTTGATCAACTCAATCAAACTCAATGATGTTAACTGAATGTCAACACCTCACAATATCACAAGGGAGCATCACCTTGCTTGTTGAGGGAGCATCACCCCAACACTTGAAACTCGCAAGCCTCAAGATTACAAGCTCAATAGCTTTGCAGAGAGAATTTTGTCAAAATGCATCCATGCCAAATGAATGAGAGAGCTCCTCCTTTTATAGGCCTTTCAAAGGCAATGAAGGCACGTTTTTCAATGCACAAAGAGGAACCAAGGCACGTTTCCCAAGAAGCATATCCATGGAGAATATTCCATCTGACAACTCACTCTAAGGTGGCAACCTTACCCACTGAACCGGTATGGATCCCAATATCATTTTGTTGACCAATGAGAGCTTAGGTACTTCTAAGCGCCCAATTGAGGTAGTTTGATCATGAACTTGCGCCTTACCACTGCTAGGCGCCCATTGAGATGGTGACTGCTAGAAGTTGCGCCTTGCTAGAGAAAGGCTTTTCAATGATGTCCATTCACTTCCCAGGGTGCCTTTGACAAACAACTATGAATTCAAAGTCCCAAAGTGAGCAAACTCCTCAAGGTGTATTTTGAGTTGGTTTGAGGTGGAAATTGCACCTACTCTTCTCCAACTTGATCATTTCCAACACTTGAAGTTCTTTAGTGCCACATACCACTTGAATGAAAGAAATGTAAGTAGGCGCTAGAAATGGCAGAGTGTGACTAAATGTGCGCCTAGTCTGGAAACTCCTTCTAAGCGCCAAAATTGGTGTGTTTTGCCCAAAGATGCGCCTAGGCATCATAACACTTCCTTGACTTCATCTTTCACCTTTGCATTCTTAGAGTAATGTTCTTTCAACCAAGTGACCCCAAAGTGTTCATTTCATCAATCTACAAGGTAGGCGCTCATTTGGTCCATTTGACATGGAATTTGCGCTTAATGTAACTTAGCCAATTCTACCAATGATTTGCAGAGCCTGAGACTTTCTGAAGTGATAATATCTTCTTCAATGCAAGCGCCTTGATTATCTTCCTACCCTCTGATGGAGCGCCTTGTCCCAAAACTGGTCTTGGGGTCTAGCAACTAACTTAGGCGCATATTGGGGAAGTTTCAACTAGTATCAACGCCTAACACCAATACTTGTAATCAAGCCTTTTGATGCTCCTTAAACTTAGCGCCCTCATCTGGAGTATTAACATCCTGTTTGAGTCTTCAACTTCTCTTGGGCGCACTCATTGATAGAGAAATGTCTAGATTAGCGCCTTAGGAAGAAAAAGGTTTTGCCAAGCTAAAATCTTCAACACAAGTCACAACTGAATCAAACTTACTATCTTCTACCAAGCGCCTTTCACTATAAGTAGATCAAAAGTTGTTTCCCTTCTTAGGCGCACTTTTGGATGAGTTCATGATGCCAGGAGAAGAGTAAAATGGTGCCTTCATTGGAATGGTTCATCTTGCATGGATTTGGCGCCTAGTCTTGAGTTGCCACTCTCCCTAAAAAGTGCTCATACTTGAGGTCTTTGGAATGACACCAAACCCTTGCTTTACCAAGCGCCTTAGCTTACTGAGAAGTGAGGACATCATTCACCCACTGGAGTCTTGTTTTGGCACCTACTCACGCTGTAGGAAAGATGACTTTGAAGCAACTTATCACATCACCCTTTCGGCGCTTTTAAGACTTCAATGTGATTATCAATCCAAGGCGCATTATCAAAGTTTCAAGAGACATGAAATGGCGCCTATGCTACAAGTCTTCACCAGTTCAGGTGCTCAAAAGGAGGTCTTCTACCATCTAGGCGCCAACTGGAGGTAAGAAAGAAGCTCTAGCGCCTAGGCGCCCATCTTGATCTGTGAAGGAATGGATTGGCGCCCAACTTGAAATGATCATTTCCCTTGCAAGCGCTCACCTTTGAAGTCATTGGAGTGAGTTAAGATATCATTCTTCTTAAGCGCCTTGACTGAGAGTATCTAAACCTTGTCTGGGTCTTCAATTTCATCTAGGCGCACTTATCTGGAGCAAGATTCTTAGGCGCATCTGGATGTCTGTGGCAAGGTGAATTGGTGCCCTAGTTGAAATGTTTAAGGTGCTTCAAAATATGATGTTTCTCTGCTAGGCGCTCATCCAGGAAGTATGTTTTGAAATGGGCGCCTAGACAATTTCCAACTTATTTGTCCCCAAACTTAACCAACTTTTGGGTTTTCTGACTTTAGAACCTGCAAAACAATCAAACGGAGTTAGTCAAAACCCAGTTCATTCCCTTGTCATTCTGAATTAGCCTCCGGGAATGATCAATAGGCTAATCCATTCTTTACTTGATGATCAAGCCGGAAACGGGGACATGACAGGGCGTGGGAAAATGCAGGAATTAAGGCGCCTTGATTTGGGTGCTGAAATCTCTTTGAAGTTAGGCGCCTAGATCTATGTTGCTATTCTACACACTTTGGTGGAGAAGTCACTTCATAATGCTCTGTGAGTATTTTATGAGATTCAGTGCTTGTTGGTTTGACTTTTCAGAATAAGTTGTAGGTCTGATTTTATATCAGACTTTAGTAGTTTGTTGTTCCTTTCTGTTTGGGAGTGTTTGGTAGATGTTTAGCATGTTTTTTCGGTTGTCTTTTGATGTGATAGAAACAGTTCTGCAGTTTGGGGTTTCTAGGTCTTGTTGCTTTGGCTTCAGTTGTGTGTTTCAGAGAGGTTTGCAGTGTTTCAGTGTGGTTTCAAATTGCATTCAGTCTTCAGCAATGTGTAGAGCAGCTTCAGTGCCTCTGGGTTCAAATTGTAACACACACTCCTATTCTAATTTTTTTTTGTTTTTTGTTTTGCTATTGTATGTTTAGTTTATGTTTTTGTGTCTTTATTTTCAAGATTGCATTGCACATGATATAGAATGGAAATATAGCATTTCAACAACACCCATATGCAAAAATTGACACTAATATTAAAAACTAGCAATACCCAGATGCTAAAATCACACAAGTATTAATAATAAAGCATACCCATTTGCTGATAATTAAATTGCAGGTCTGATATATCATTTACAGCAAACTGTTCAGCTATAGAATGCTCTAGAAACCCTAGCCAATGAACCCCAATCATCAAAAACAACAAACCCTTTTCACCTAAGCCCTAGACACACCATTCCAATGGAAAACAACAGATTGTGCTCTTTATTTCAGTTGAAATTATTCGGAAAAACTAGGGTGGTTATTACATTGTTCCATCTCCAATCAATGATCTCCCAAATAGGGGCAAATCTACTTGCATACTCCCTATAGTAGTTTTGGATGGCCTCTTTGGCCCTATCCATGGCCTCATAAATTATCCCATTGGGTTTTTCTCCCCATCCACCAAACACAAAACCCTCACCAGTGGCTCCGATACCTACAAAGTACAAAGTACAAACAAATTTAAGTTACAACTTAGTACTTACAATGAAACTAAATATTTTTTAAGTTTAAAAATAAAGGGTTCAATTGAAAGTTTGAAGTTACCTTGACAATCTCTAAAGCTCTCTTCGCAAAAGCATTATCAAAAACTATTTTTGCGATCCTCTCTCCATCAACCTTCTTGGAATAAGGTAAGTCTAGCCATGCTTGACTCACATACATCTACTTCAAGGCAGACAATAAACTAAAAATACTTTGCAACGTTAGAAAATTAGTTGCAAACCTTGTATCACCCAATCGCACAAGCTCTTTCCCCTTGGTGTGATCTCTCATCAAACTAAGAACCCATGGGTGATTATGAATATATTTTGTTATATTTCTAGCGTCATATTTCTAGCGTCTTCTGCAATCGGTCTCACCCAATCAATTTTGCCTATCCTCCGAAAGAAGGTCAAGGCAATGAGTTGCACAAAGGGTCCAAAAAAGTGTTGGATACCTCTCTTGAAACAATCTTCCAGCCTTTGCATTGTCAGTAACAACTTGGACAACATTTTGTATGCCCACCTCTAAAACAAACTCCTCCAACATCAAGCTCAAATTTTCTGCATTCTTTATTTTGCTGGAGGCATCAATTGACTTCAAAAAAATTAACTCACCATTTGAAGCCACTAAAAAGTTGATGAGTGACGCAAGAAGCACCTTCTCTTGCCTTACAACTCCACATAAAAAACAACTCTATACTAACAATGTCATATTGTTCACAATTCAAACATTCAAATTGCAACACACACAAAACTAAATTGATATCAATATTCAAATTCAGAAATACATCTGCAAACAATTTATTTACAACATCAGCCTTCAATGGCCTCTTCCACAACTCCAGCACTTCATATTTGCAAGTTTAGATTTCACACTCTCAAATTTTGCACTCTCTGCATACTCATATTTTTTCTTCCACTTGGCTGATCCTACTCTCAGTTCCTGGACCGCACTCCTTCAAAGCTAGAGGTCGGGTTTTTATATTGCATAGCATAAGGAATGAAAAGACCAAATCTTAAGCAGCTGAAACCTCACCCCGAGAAGCTGAAGGGACAAATAGATGAAATGGAGATTTGGTATTGAGTCAAAATTTCGAACCCCAATACAATGGTATTCATTAGTTAACATTGTTTCAAAAGCATCAGAATTGTTGTAAGGTTTAGAATAGGAATGCCAAAAGACTCTCAGATTTTATAAGTGGTCATCATTGGCGCTTTACACCTTTTGAAACTGCGTTCTCTACCATGATGCGAACTATTTGATACTCGCCTCTCCATCTTCTGCACGGTTTGATACACTCATTGGCATCAGATCTGCTGGCAGATGTGTCTATCAATCCTCACAAAGTATTATCTTCATATCTTTATCAAAACAAAAATAACTTCTATTCCATCATGCCGCCTACATACTTCTACGAAAGCATTTGTTGATCTCATCTGTGGAATTCCCATGTCTCGCCTATGGCTCGAGCCTGTCATACTAGAGCTTGCTATGGCATCGGATGAAAAGCACTTCTTTAAACTACTATCATCCATGGCCTTCTCCTTTAGTCTCTCAATCATGTCTATGGTGAAAGGGAACATTTTATAGCTGTAACCAGGTGGAAGAGAAACACTAGAGACATCTAAATTCGCTACATCTGCAGTTATGAAGGAATTCCTCATCGCTTCTGGGATGTTACTTAATTTCATGCCCTCCAAATGCTCATATTTAATATCTGGAATGTCCCTGGCTTTTGTCTTGTCAGAAACTGGGTAAATGATCAATCCCTGACCCTTTGCTACAGAAGAGAAGTTCATCATGAGTTCCATAGCGCCAAACCCATCAAATAATAAATGGTTCACAGAAATTTCCAACACTTTGCTACCACATTTGAATGTAGTTACCACTACAATCCGGTTGATGAAAATTTAATCATCTCATGTTCAGCATCATAATTCATACTGACTGTGAAATCTGGGAATGATGAAAAGTAATTGCGCAACTGAAAAGACTAATATGAAATCACTTAAAACTTGCAGAGATCATCAACCAAAAATTGAATCAACGAAAACCAAACAAAGCAGAAAATGTTTTTGGCGATGTAAGATTGCTCGTTCGCCCGAGATGCTCCTGCATCAATGAGGGTACGATTCCTTCCACCTATCCGCCCATCTGAAAGAATTGTGCATCCAAACTTTTGCCATTGCTTCTTTTAATCTTCCATAATTTGTTTTGCATCTACAATAGCATCTTGGAGCAACCTGCCACTTAACTCTTTTGTAGAGGGCACCTTGTACCCTTTCTCTGCAACTGTCAATGATGTCACTGAACACTCCCAATATAGACTCCTTGCCATGTTGAAGGGAAGGTTGTTGAAATACCAAAAATTTACGAAAGTCTTATCTGCTTCTTTGTGCACCTCCATGTTCCACCCTGTAGCTTCCAATGAAGGTTGTGCTCCTGGTACATTTGTAGGCACAAAAAACCCCTATGTCTAAGCTCTACTTGAGCTAGCTGAGGTGGATGAGCCACATATGTGTGGACCACGACTACAGCCCACAATGCCTTGTGTATCTACATTGAATGTTGTTGCCAAATTAGGAGCAATGGTTGCTTTTATGGCTGCTTGTGCCCTAGCCCTCTCCAATTTATTTTCATCTAGTGATGCAAGAAGGGCCATCATCTCTCGTTTCACCTCTTCTGGGGCTGCTGGACATGGCTTGGAATCACGATTAGGAATGCCTACAAGATGGTATTTGAGGTGATCGATGCCTCCACTAAGCTTCTTCTTGCACTAGTTATAAATCACAAACCCTGCTACTGGTCCCATTATGGCATGTTTCCAAGCGAGGTCATGGCTTCTAGGGGGTCTAGTTCCAATGGGATGACTTGCACTTGCTGAGTCAGAACCAGATGAAGAGTCGGAAGCCATTGTGGTTATATATTAACCTACAATATCAATAAAAACAAAAAAATAGTGATTAAAAAAAAATAGCAATTTGAAGCTGAACATGATGTTTTTTAAAAAATATGTAAAATTTAGATGCATTTAAAAAATTTAATTGTAATACGGTAATATGGTAATTGAATAATTTGAAATTAACAACTTTGATAAAAATATCATCTTTTAACCGAAAATGTAAACCTTATATTCAGAAAAAAAAAAACCAAAAAAAAAAAAAAAAATTGAAAAATATCAGTGTTTCATTTAAATTTTAATCAATCTACAAATTTAGATGAATTGAATCAATTCAATCCAATAAAATATGTAAATTTGACATGCTAAAAAAATTAGAAATGATTTACAAATTTAAATGATTGAAGAAAAAAGAAAAAAAAATTGAACTCACTCGATGCAAATCCGAAATTGCAGAAATTTCTTCTTCAAATCCCCTAAAAATTCTTCCCAATTTGCTCTAGAATGCTTGCCTTGTGTGTGGTCAAGAGGGGCGAATGCAGGTTTTATAGACAAAAAACACATTTTTTTGGTGTCCAAACCGCATTTTTCCCGCATCTAGCGCGTGTACACAGTGGCAAGTTTCTGGCATGGACTCGCCGAGTTTTGGCGAGTTTTTGCCAAAAACCCAGTGAGTAAACCTTGGGAGTACTCCACACCAGGAAAAACTCGTGAGTGCTCAGCGAGTTTGCGAACTATGTATTTAATATTCAATATAATTATATAACTACAATATATATATATACATATATAGTGAGAGAGTTATATTGAATAAATTATAGTTATATTGAGTAATATTCAATAAATATATATAATATTCAATATAACTATAATTTATAATTTTATATATATTAAAAATTATAAAAACAGTAATACTCATAATTATCAATAAACAAAATATTTAAATACTTCATAATTCATAACCGGGGAAGAAATTATATAGGTTGGTTTCAGGGCTAAGACGAGAACTAGATGAAATGTTGACCTTTGCTCCCTTAGTTGAATAACCGCCACCCCTGATTCCAATCTTTGGCCAAGTGTCGAGCTATATCCCCACCCAACCCACTATAGTTGAGCGGTCGAACAATGCTTCTGTTTTGGGGTGGGTCCCCTCAGCCAAGGCAGAATAAGGTATTATTATACGTCAACCTTCAACCGCAATAATAATTCTCACGCAGAAACAATGATGACTGATGGTAAAATGAGCTTTCAATGGATAACAACACCCCTTTGACGTTTTTTTAATTGATTTTCACCCAGTTATGCCCTGATCCTCCCAGGTTTGGCTCGGGTTTGCCCAAGGTCCGCCCAAGGAACCTAGGGTGCCCAGGGTGGACCCTAGGCGAAACCCAAGGTGTCCCATCCCCATAACTGGCCCCATATCAAGCCCATACGGGCACAAGAGGAAATACAACAGAACCCAATAACTTAGCCATACATATCATTGAGGAGGGCGATTTGATTCAGAAGCGAGGCGCAGCTGTTTGAGAAACCATTTGCAGGCAATATGGAAGCCGCACCACCCTAGAAGGCTGCCGTACCACCTTTAACGAGGAATCACAACAGTTTGTAAGTATTTTGTGAGTCATACGATTTCAACAGGGGGGCCGTACAGCTTTGTTTCAGTAGTATATTTCTGATATTGGCTTGCAGTTGTTTCTAGTCCAGATTTCTGCATTATTCAAAGGCTTTCAGTGATTGTTCAATTTTCATACTTCATTTCAATGTGTGTGGTTTCCAGTTTCAGCAGATAAGGGTTAGTATAATTTGTGATGGCATTTCAGAGACTATTTCAGCTGATTTATATTCTTAATACGTTGCTGTTGTATTTCCAATGATTTATCAAATATAAATCAGTCTCTTGTATTGTTAATTCTCTGTAATAACTGGATAGTTATCCGCTAGTTTAGTTTAATATTGCAGCAGTTTGGATAGCCATGCCACCAAGACTTTATTAGTTTCATTTCCAGTATTTGTGTACATTTAGATTGTGCGGCTTGCCACCAAATAGTAGGTGATCAAAAAGTGTGAGAGTTTGCATTTTATCATATATTTGTAAAATTTCCAAAAAAATTAGTTTGGGACATTACACATTTAAGAATTGTAAATTAGATAGTTCAAGTCAATTATGGATCGAAGAGGGAGGGAGATATGGGAAAAGAACCAATGCCTAGTGTGTATGGTTAGCAATGGGAAGCAAAGTGAGAAATGTGTAAATCCAAATTTTGAGGGATCGGGGTCATGTTTGTAAAGACATAATTTGAAGGAAATAGATGTACGCATCAGAGCTGGGGAATTTAGAAATCCTATTAAGAATGGGAAAGCTATTCGATTGACCCAACTGAATACAGTTTCTCCCATATGCGGTGATTGGAATTTCAATTTAAGCAATCAGTTGATCATCCTGAAATCCTGAAATCCTCCAGGTCAAGTTTCTTCTTGTTTATATCAGGGCTTGGCATTTCCTGGGTATGCAATGTCTCTTTGTATAAATCAAGCAACAGGTCACCATGGGCATGAATTGCTACAGTTGAAAATGATAGCTTGAGAAGTAAAATACTGCAACAAACATACTGTAAATGGAACAGACCCTTCAAATCTGGAACCTGGCATACTTGGGAGGTTTATTATATGCCATCATTAAGACCTTGGAGTACATGCACTCTCAAGCGAGAAAGTCTGTTCCTCCAGAACTCAATGTCTGTGCCCTTTGCTGTATAACTTAAAAAGCAATTACTAAAAACATCAGCTTCTTGCACATAAAGATAGTTCATTATATGGCATCTCCTTAACAACTAAATTCTGTATAGAACTGAAGTAGCTAAATGTCAAACACCAAAGACAAAAGGCATAATAAATACAAATTTAATTCATATTGCTGGCTATAGAGACAAATTAAGAAACCTTCATGTGATGATTGTATTGCCGAGGTCTCATACATGATAAAAGTCACAAGGGCATTGTATATTTACACAATATATGATAATTGAGTGGTTTAGGGCATATTCTGCATTCCTAAACAATGAAGATATTTTCCTCAAAAAGAATGAAAGAAATAAAGAACTTATATCATTGCCTTCAAATAACGAAAGTCTTGTTAATAGAAATGCAAAGGACAATCAGTATAAGAAAGTTCATAAGTGGGTATCTTTAAAACATCCCCTAGAGGACGAAAATAGCTGTAGACATGAAAATAAAAAATAAAGCAGAAGCTTTACCTAAAGCAAGGTAAATACAAAAAGCTTAGCAAAATACAGTCCAAGCTATGGAAACCACCTTAAGGATAATAATCAGTCATAACATGAAATGTCAAGGAACCAACAAAAGCACCATTCTTTTGCATTTTATTGTAATAAGGAATTTTTATGGTATATATCCTTTTCCATAGATATCGCCTCTAGGATTCTACACTAAATTCCATGGCTAACATCTAAAATGGCAACAAGAAACACAGAACAATTAAATTACATTGGATATAATAAAAAGGATACGCTCTGTGAATGTAGAAAGTAAAAATTATTTATATTATGGCTTCAATGACTTCGATTGTCCATACCTCAACACGAAAATAATCTCCATAAGGTATATCATTCATCTGCTGTGATGTTTCGATCACCAAATGACTGATTCAAACAGCTATTGTTAGTATGTTCCTAAGATTTATAAAACAGTAAAATGGTAGTCATATATTTAGACATTGATAGATGATTTATTTAGTTTGCCAAGGTAACCTCTAAAGAGAAGCAATCACAAAGCATTTACCATAATCAAAATTATGGCAACTACATACTCCTACGAATCTGTATAAAATTCTAACAAAGACCCCATTATGGGCCATCTAATGCACATTGACACTTGCAGAAGAACACAGCAGTTGAAAAAAGTAATATAAAGTAAGTGGATCTGACCAAAAGAAGTACCTAAGAAATCCTACAAATCTTTTGGAACTAATAGAAACATTTGAAATAACTGCAGTTTCTGTAGCCCAAAAAGTCCATTAACTAAATTAGGCAGACAAAAATATCTTCTTTTTTTTTGGACCTTGAAACCATAATGACTAATTTGGTTTAAACTAAATCAGAAAAATTAGGGATGGAAAATATCTTAAATAGGTAGTCAAATTACCATATATGAAACGGCAATGTGAATTGATGCTAACATAATTGTACAACAAACTAGAGAGAAAATTAGTGTCCAGACTCTATATATATATGCAATGCATGACAACTCTCCTTGATATCTATTGACTAATCAATAATTTTATAACTAATTTCACTCTTCTCTTGTAACTATATTTAAGCAATAGTATAATATCTCCATTCTTGAAATGCCTTGACGTAACTGCTCCTGGCTTCTTATCCACTTGAAATGCCTCGATGTAACTGTTCCTGGCTTCTTATCCAAAGAAATAAGCACATCCTATACTTAATAGATCAATTTGATAGCATGGATATAATCCTATTCAAGTAATAAGTTATGCAATGGTTGAATTTTTGTAATGGTGGCCCAAAAAATCCACGGTTAAGGAATGTGTTTCAATCATCATCAATACCCTCATATCATAGATATAACTGTACAACTACATGCACTTCACCATGACACTATTAGCTCAAAATTATAAGGCCCCTCTCTCCTTTGTTAAATAGGATTTTCCTATTATCCAAGTTCTTCCTAACCCTCATCCCATAAAACTTCAATACAAGAACTTCAAAGACCAAGAAATGCATGTAGAAGACATGCAAACATAAAAAACATCTTTTAAAAACCGTGGTAGACATGTTAGCAAGGTGTAAGAACAATCAATAAGCAAGCTTAGTTACCAGAAACACTTGACAACATAACCTATACAATCATATAAGTGTCTGTACCAATATTATGTCATGAGCAAGGATAGTGATTAATTGGACTTATGTGACCATTATAAACCAATTAGGATTTAAAATTGATGCCCATTTACAGATTTTTTGTGTTTTGAACTTGAAATACTTGCAATGTTTTGAGTCTTGACTGCCTCATCTCCCTTAACTTGCACTTTTAGAATATAACTGTCAATTTTATATTAAACATGCATATAATTTATAAATAAAAAATGTAATAACATTATATAGAAACTGTTAAAACAAATGGTGACTGCCTCTTTATTTCTAAGTATATAAAGAAGTGGTGCAACTGTGTGCACTACAAAGGGGCAATTGTGAAAAATGGACATCACTAAAAAAACTGATTGATGCCCATGGCTGACATCAAATTTAAAGCCATGAAACTCACCCTCTATTTTCTTGTACATTGTTGCACCCTTATGGGAAAGTCAAGAAAATAAGTTTTTCATTTAATCTGAGCCGACCTACTGCAGAAAACAAGAATGGCCGGCCTGATATTGTTTAATTAGGGCCAACCTGCATTGCTGGCATACCGTTATTATGTATAAATAGCTGCAAATTTTGTTTTTCTTTCCTCATTATCATCATTCAACAGAAAAGCAGTGGACAGCAGACTTCCAAATGGGAGGGGAGCAGCAGCATCAGCGAACAAGCAAAAATGGAAAGTGACAGTCTATTAGCGTTTTATTTCACACCTTTCAGTGTAACATAAAATGGAACAAATGTGTGGTCAAACCACTCTTCGAATTAGAATGGGAAGCTCTATATAAAATAAAACTAATTTAAAACTGTACAATATGAACTTGCAATTTACAGACTTTAAAATGTTTTCAGAGGTGTTTCTCACTCATGTTGCATAAAACATAAATATGCGATCTTTTTGGGTTTATCTAAAATTGTACAATATGAACCTTGCAATTTATAGACTTCACAATGTTTTCAAAGGTGTTTCTCACTCATGCTAAATAAAAAATAAATATGCAATCTTTAGAATTTGCGACGTACAAAAGGCTGAAACGCACTTTCAATCACGAGGCATGGATTTTGTGCTTCTTTGACTAAAATCAAAACCTACAACTACACGCTTGCGCTAATCAACTAAAGATAGAGGTTGAGCAGGACAAGTGCACATGGAATGGATTGATTGAGCAAATGAACATATAATCACATATGCTATGATTAAATCAGCTATAAGATGGTACAAATCCACAACTTATATCCTCAATTTTGTTTGTCATACAAAGTTCGCAAATTCATTGTATCGACTTAACTTTTAGCACAAATAACGACACATTTCAATAGATACTCAGAAGCAAAACATGCATAATGAAATCTATTGAACGAACAACAAGATCACTGTCACATTGAACACCAGACGACTAGCAATTTCAACATAATGGAGGCATGAGAATTGTCATTTTATTGATGTTCATTCATTGATACAATTGATTTCTCCGATTTAACTAACTCTTGAAAAATACTGAAATGCTAACTCTAATAATGAATAATACTCCCTATGAGCAAAAGCACTCATTTATAATTTTATACTATTTACAAAGATTGCATGAAAAATAAATAACATAATTAATTGAACTCCTATCCTAGCTAACTATTGTTTGCATGACATGCAAACTTTATTACAAGTTTATCTGCTCCACAAAATCTAAAATTAAAAGCCATGCAATTGTAGCTCAACTAATGATTAAAACATGCATCCTCTAGTTAAATTGTAGATTGAACTTGTTGCAAACTGTGACTTTATGCCCACATCTCTCGCATGATGATGGAACAGAAGTCAAATCTGGTTTGACGCTAAAAATAGCGAATGCTGAAATTGGCAACTTTTGAATATGTTTTTCCTCCTCAAAAAGGGTGATGAAGATGTTATTTTAGCGCGGGCTAAAAATAGATTTTCTGAAGAGCAACTCTAGGCGATTCTGGCTTGACGATGCTTTTCAAGCAAATCCTTTGACGAAGTCTAGCAATTTTTTTTTGTTTTGACAAAATTCCAAACTTGGTAACTTGAATTTGAAAACCAAAAATCTACCTGTTGTGATGTAATCACACATCGCCCCATGGCAAATGGGGACCCCCCTTTTTTTTTTTTTGCTTTCTCGCTTCGTTTTGCTCTAGGTTTAGTTTTCCTCTGAGCTTGTATGATTTTGATAGTGTTGTGTATGCAAGTCTCAACAGTTTCTTGCCAAGAGGTCTATATGCCTTCATCCTGATGCATGTCACTGAGACCCTGAAAATGACTAAGTCTGATATCCTGAAAATCCTGAAAAAATGACTAAGTCTGAAATCTGGTGGATCCTCAGAAATCTAGAATCTGCATGCTAAATCCTATGGATCCAGGACCTATCTCATACATCCTGGAAGTATATTGATAAATATTTAAAGTATAAGAAACTCAATATCTGACTTATACTTAAACATATTTTCAATATACTTCCATTCGGGAAATCCAAAATTTGACTAAGGCAAGAAATCCAAGGGTACTGTCCAAACCCGCCCAGACTGGGCGGCCTCATAAGGTCCTCTTGGACAATGTCTTCACCATCAGGAGAGCTTGTCCAGACAACACCTTCAAACCCGCCCAGGGAAAGTTAGGATGTTTTCACGAGTTTTTGTTGACTGAAGGAAGTTAGGGAGTGATGATGGAGTCTAAAACTAAGATTTTGATGAAACTTCCATGCCTCACCTCCAAACCCGCCCAGACTGGGCAGCCTTGGCATGAGGTCATGGACTCAACCTCCTGCACATGCATTTGTCCAAACAGAACCATCAAATCCGCCCTAGGAGAAAATGGTTAAGTTTAGAAGGTTTTCAAGCACAAGGCACTGAGAAATGATAAATTTCAAGCAAGGTTTGCAAGTTGGAGGAAAGTTAAGTAGTTCACAAGCAACATTCCATACATCATCTCCAAACCAAGCATTACTTAAACTCCTCACAACAAGAATGAAATAATTGGAAAAGAATGATAAAAAAATCACTAAGCCTGATGTCCTGATGTCCTGAAATCCTGAAAATTGGCTAAGTCTGAAATCTGGTGGATCCTCCAAAATCTAGAATTTGCATGTTAAATCCTATGGATCCTAGACCCATCTCAAACATCCTGGAAGTATATTGATAAATATTTAAAGTATAAGAAATTCATTTATACTTAAACATATTTTCAATATACTTCCATTCAGGACATTTCTGATATGGCGACAAGACTTGCATTCCAAGCACACCTTCTAAACCCGCCCTACCTGGGCGGCCTTGGCATGGGGTCTTGGATTCAAGGTTGTGATCACGCACTTTCTCCAGACTAAGTCTCCAAATCCGCCCTAGGAGAGAGGTTTCAAGTTTTTAAGAGCTTTTGAAGGTAAATTCCATGCATCACTTCTCAACCCGCCCATGCTAGGCGGCCTCATGAGGGAGTGATGGACAATGTCTCCTGCCACATCAATCTCTCCACACACTGCTCCCAAAACCGCCCTAGAGAAAAAATGGTTGTGTTGAGGTTTTCATGTACAAAACATTGAGGTATGGTGATCTGTAAGTAAGATTTATGAGTTTGAGTGAAGTCAAGTGGATGATAAGCAATATTCCAAGTGTCACTCTCCAACCCGCCTTACTTGGGCGGCTTTAGCATGCAGACATGGATGATATCTTCAATACCTCATGACAATGTCCAAATACAGCCTTCAAACCCGCCCTAGGTAAGATTGTGCAAATTTTAAAGTGTTTTAACACAAAACATTAGAAGGTGATAAAGTTGGATGGAGATTTGAAGGTTTTTGAAGGCATTAAGTAAGTTTGGAATGAAAATCCAAAGGTCACCCTTAAACCAGCCCTTCCTGGGCGGCCTCAAGAGGCCTTTGTGGACAATGTCTCCTGACACAAGAAATTCTCCAGACACTTGCTTCAAAACCGCCCAAGGAGAAGAATCATGCAATAAGCAAAGTTTGTTGGGCTTCAATGTTCAAGATGACATCACAAGGAAAGGTTAAAGTCAAGTTCAAGGAGTGAGAAGTCTCTAAGTGACAAAATCCAGGCACCTCTCCCAAACCCGCCCTTTCTGGGCGGCCTTCATCTCCATGCTTGGATAGTTTCACCTCCTGCACATCATACTCTCCAGACTACACACTTAAATCCGCTCAAGGAGAAAACTTATCAAATTTGCAATGCTTTGAGTTGAAAAACAATGAGATCATGAAGATTTAATGAAAGTTCATAAGTTTGAATGTATTTCAAGGCATTTGAGAGGTTTTTGATGCACTTTCATGAAGAATCCAAGGGTCATGTCCAAACCCGCCCTACCTGGGCGGCCTCAGGAGGGGGTCTTGGACTTTTTCTCCTGCCACATGAAACTCTCCACATGCTGCCTCCAGGACTGCTCAGGGGTTTAGATGGCATGATTTACAAGTCTACTTGATGAAAGATGAAGATGGCTTTCAAAAGGTGAGATTATCAAGATTGACATGAAGGAAATGTTTTAAGTATGAAAATCCAAGGGTCATGTCCAAACCCGCCCTACCTGGGCGGCTTTGGCATGTAGACATGGACAATGTCTTCATCACCTCATGGATTCCTCCACACACTGTCTCCAATCCCGCCCTAGGTGAAAATGATCAAATTTTGAAGTGTTTTTTCAAGCATAAAACACTAGAAGGTGATGACATTTCAATAGAAACTTGAAAGTTTGAGAGGATTAAGTGAGTTTTGGATGAAAATCCATAGGTCACCCTTAAACCCGCCCTACCTGAGCGGCCTCAAGAGGTTCCTGTGGACAACTTTACCTCCACATCAAATACTCCGGACAATGCCTCCAATCCTGCCCTTCTTAGGCGGATTTCACCAATGCAGAAGGACATCATCACCTAACATCTCCAAGTTTGCCTTCTCACTTCATAAACATCTCAAAATGGCTAAGTCTTAGGCAAGTTCAAGAGAAGGGACTTCATGAGGAGAGGAATGGTCATTAAATGTTGAAAATCCACACTACATCTCCAAACCCGCCCATGCTAGGCGGCCTTGAGCTCTATGTCTGGATAACTTCATCTCCTTCCACATGACATCCTCCAGACAACACTCCTAAAGCCGTTTAGGGGTGAAAACCATAAATTTGCAAGTATAAATCAATGTAATAATGAAGATGAACATGTCAAAGGTGAAATGAGCAAGTGCAAAGTTGTTTTAAGTTGAAAAATCCAAAGGTCATCTTCCAGCGCGCCCTTCTTAGGCGGCTTTCACCCCTCTGCTTGGACTACATGTCCTCCACAATGCATATTCCACTCACCCCTTCCAAAGCCGCTCAGCTTGGGCGGCCTAGAGCCTAGAACATGGATATCCACATCACACACTCCATACCCTGTCTTCAAATTCGCCCATCCTTCTAAGGATTTCCATCTCATGCAAGGAGGCTGTATTATCAAGGAAGCAAGCGAAGGAGCTCTTAAATTATCAAAACCAAGCCAAAAATTGTCTAAGTCATGAAAAATCCTCACACCTCCCTCAAACCCGCCCCTGCTAGGCGGCCTTGAGCCCTTCACCCGGACAAGGTCTTGTCCACAACACATCTCCACCTATCACATCTAAACTTGCCTAGGCACAAAGGTGAATTGTCAAGTGAATTCAAAGTGTAACTTTCAAATTTGATTGTGACAAGTGATGGATGCTTTGAAATGCCATTTTTTGATCCCACATGCATAAGATAATGTAATTTGTTATTGAAATTCCTTTATATCAAGTCTTAATTTGATGTGTTTCTTCTTGTAGGTGATGGGGGATCCAAGGAGGTGAATGGCGAGAGCTCATACAAGAGAAGTTTGGAAGGCTGAGGAATGTTGCTCAAACTTGTCATCATCACCACATGGAGGAGAGCTCCAACATCTAGTTCAAAGACTTCGTATGTCTGGATGAGGAAGACATAAATGCCATGTGAAAGGCAGCTAGTCTAAGATGATCAAGGTTACAAGTGTAGTTCATCATCAAGAGCATCATCCGTTCGAGGCGAGGATCAGTGAAAGGTTGTCACTTCACCACGCATACCTTGAAGGAGGTCATCATCCAGAAGCTCACATATCATGTGCCAGACAAGAACTCTCATCAGGCACTAGTCTACTCCATGAGTCCATGCAACTATCCAGAGGCATAGTCCTGCACAAGCACAACAACATCACAGGATGAGAGATGAGCATGATCATCAAAGCAATCCATGAGTTACATCAAGACAACAAGAAGAAAATATTCTAAGTAAAGTGAACATGAGGAGAATCAGACTCGTTCATTCAAAGATGCTGAGGTGGCACATACACATCATCAAGCTAATCACATTCTGCCATGTAAGAGGGCCCGCCATAAAGATACTCCAAAGATGCTTATCACATTGGGAAATGTGCCTTCATTGCCTCTTTCATGTTCTAAAAATAGCAAATTTTGTAACAAACTACCTTGTTGTCTCGATCTCGGCCGTTGATTGTCAAATCAATCCTGGCCCTTCATGTGATCTCTGGAGTCTATATAAGGCTCACTTCTCTCATTTGTAAAGGACAATAGAAATAGAGAGGAGATTAGGAGTAGAGTTGCTGTAGGGGAGTAGAATAGCAAGTAGAGTAGAGGGGGAACTCTTCAAAGTCATGAAGAGAGACATGAGATTGTTGTAATGACACACGTCAAAGTAATACAAGCTCATTGTTGTTGTTTGGCATGGTGATTTTGTGGCTTTGAAATGTTAGCATGGTTTCAAGTTCTTGAATATGATGAAGATGTGGTTCCAAGTAGCGTAGATAATAAAGTAGATAGAGGTCATTGATGTAATGGATATATGCAATGATGTTTGATAAATTCCCATTGGTTCATACTTTTGATGGTTTGTCGCTGGCAAGTCATCGTGTAAAGTTAGCCTGAACCACATCTTGCAAATAGTTCGATTGTTGATGCTCCTTTGAGTTGCGCCAGATGTGGGTACTTTGGAGTGTGTCAACCATATGAAAATCCTTGGTTTATCCTTTGGAGATTGCACCTATTTCATGTAGTTGTTGCTCGTCATGGCGAAGTGAAATTTGGTTTTCTAAGGGAATTTGTCTACCATAGCATCGTTCATCATGTCATTGTCTTTAGATTAGCCTTCTTAACCCTTGCCTTTTGCCTCTTCTTTTCGTAGTTGATTAGAAGAAGTTCCATTTCATAAGGAAAGAGTACATATTTGAATGAAGTAAGGAGCATATTCAGCGTAAGTCCCTTTGTGATTACCAGCAAATCACATCACACCACCGAGGCTATCCGTTGCAAATTACGTACAAGGAACCTTGGAGCGTTCTTGTTTGATCACATAGTTTAGCATTCGAGACGCTTTGTTCAAGAGAGGATAGAGCATTTGGTGTTTTATTCTAATGTTGTTGTTGTCAAGAAAACATCATCAACACTACCCACTTTGACAAAGTCCAGCAAATCCTTTGAAACACTCCAGGAATTTGATGAGTTCTTGATTTCTAAATTTACATCAAATTTGTGTGCTCTGAACTCAAGCAATTCTTGGTTTGTCAATTCGATCGATCTGATTTGAAATAGCAACACCTTAGTGTTGGTCAATCTCCTTTGTTGGCTTTTGTTTGCATATGGAAGACTACATGCTTTGACTGAGTTTTTATTGGCTCGTCACCTTCAATCTACTGACGCCTTGAATTTCTTATGATCTCCCTTGCTACTCACGTGAGTCTATTGACTTCCTTTCCTTTGGCAGATTTTGGATGTTGACTTGGCTAAATGCTCACATGATTTTGGATTTCCTTGTGTGTTGACAGATGTGTACTGGGCACTGAAAATGGCGTGTGCTGCCTTGATTTTTCCTTTGCATTGGTTGGCAGAAGTTTCTTGGGTGCTATTTTTACTGAGCTAGAGCGTTGAGATGGCTTGAGGTACTGCTTTCATAGACGCTTTTGTCTTTTGATAGGCACTTATTTGTAGCTGAAGTGGCACTTCATTCTTATCTTTGAACAAGCTCTTTTTCCTTCATATGAGTGCGTGTGAAATTCTAAATCCTTTGTTTTTGGTTGCATCTCACCTGACTAGGCGCCCAAATTTGGTGTGACTTCAGCAGAGGTGCATATGAAGTCTAGAAGAGGGTGTGTGAAATGTTTATCTAGAGTGCTTTTTATTTATTTCCTTGGATTCTTTACCTAAGCGCATGGCAAAGGTGCTTTAGGCGCTTCTTTCTCTACAATGAATTTGTTTTGCTTTTGATTGCTAACTCTTTGCTCTCCAAGCCCATGGAAGTGTCTTCACGGGCTCTGACTCCTTTATGAGGTGCTCCTTTTGATTTTACACACACTTAATCTTTACTCTTTTTATCTTTTTTGACGCCTTAATGTGTAATGTCTCCATTTTCGGTTTCCCTTGCGGTGCAGTTGGCACTAACCTTGTGGATGTGTGTCAACGTTACGAGAGGAGTTATTTGATGATTCCATTGAGTTCAGGTGGTCCGGAGGACTCATATGCCACTTTCCGGGGTGATTTCCAGCTTCTGGTGTGCTCTCCAAGAATCTTGGAGAGGGCATCTATTTATAGTAAGTCGACCGGTTGGCTACGTTTATCATTATTCTTCATCGGGATCACTCCAGTGCAATCAATTTTCGATTTCGATGCATTCCGGCAGTTTCCACAAAATGGGTGTATTAATGGCTTTATTTTAATTATTTTACTAAGGTCACCAAATATTATTTAAAATATTTAAAAAGAACCTTAGTGTTATAGCTCATCGGAACCGGGATGAAATGTTTTAAATCATGGATGCATAAAACAGGGACCTTGCGTGTCATATTATCATTTTGTTAATAAAAAGGTCTTTTTGGGAGCTAAAAGGGAGTTTAAATTAAAAAGTGAGATTTAAAATATAAGCTTCTGAAGAGTTCGGCAGAAAAGTATAAAAGGAGGTTGTGAGAGCTCATTTGGATATGCAGGTTATTATATTTTCCTCTGATGAAACCCTTGTGGTTCTGGGAGATTGAACTTGGTTCATCTCAACCTTTTTGAGGACGAAAACCCTCTTGGAGAAGAATAGCTGCGGTGGTGAAAGATCCACCTAGGTTATTACAGTGTGACTCATTCAGAGTATTAGTTTGTGCAGGAAAGGTTTGCTGGTAGATTTATTCAGAATCTACGCTTGTGTTGAATGTTGGCCGGTAATGGTATTTGTGCTGAATATCTATATTGTTTCAGTGCTGAAGGTTTTACAAATTTATTGGAGATTTGATGAATAATAAATTTGTGGAGACTAATGCTAATTTTCCTTGAGAATAGTATGATGGATTTGATAAGTGATTTGCAGTGAGTGCTTCTATATCAGCCGTGCGATTTTATGGGTTCCTAAACCCTTGTCTTGGTATATGGTGGGTGTGATCCATAAGCATCGTATTTTAATAAGATTTCAATCAGATTTGGTTTGTTTTGAAGGAGTTATCTACAACTACAACAATGCACCATTATTCAGCTCCGATACACAAGTTTTGACAGCAGTTTGGAGTGGTCTTCAGGCAGATTTCTGAGTATTATCAGCTACAAGATTCATTTGTGTTATGCTACAGCAAAATGCTTTGTATGACATCAACTTATTATCTTGTAAATCATCATCTTTTGGGCATTATATAACAGCTATTGTAATCTGAACCTATATAACATTGAAGATCAATACATTGCTCGAGTATGAGGTCAGATTGTCATTATTAGTTATTTCTTTAATGCATGCTAAGTGTTTGTTGAAATGCCCATAATATTTCTATGCATTGTGGATTTACTATATGAGCAAATATTGTCTCAAATTGCATTTTGAATGACCCCATACCCAAACACATTGAAAATACATTGAAACAATTACTATGCAAAGTGTTTGAAGGAATGCCTGCATGATAGAAGATAGAATTCTTTGTGGGTGTTATAAAAAATTGGTTTCAATTTGGGGTGGAACATTACATAATGTGGCATGCTTCTCAATCATTTATGGTTCTTTTACCTTCACAAAGGCGTGTTTTACTCTTGCTTGGTGTGTTTGAAATTTTGAATCCTTCAGATAGGCACAATGATATGAAATAAGTGTGCTTTTCTTTTGTAAAGGCGTGTGTCTCTAGATAGGTGCACACCTATACAAAGGTAGCGGCCTTTTAAAAGATTTTTGGATTTTTAATTTTATTTTAATTTTTAAAATTTTATAATTATTTTTAACAATAGTTATTGTTAACAATAAATATAATGAAAAATAATAAATGTTAATAATTTTTAATTTTTTGACAACAATTTTAATCAGTGTTACGAGGGGACGTGTCCCCCCCCCGTTTTTCCCCCGCTCCCGTTGGCCAGAACGCCTCAGGGACGCGAGGACGGGGACAGGACGCCCCCCCGCGGTCCCCTTTTTTTTCTAATTTTTTGGGGACGTCCTAGGGACGCCCCCTTGACTTTTTGAGTCCAATCTTTATGGCCATTGGAGATTTCGTGTCTGTCTCAGAAAGACAAAGCTACCGATGAAAAAGAGGAGGCGATGCCCTTGGCTTTCACAGCGGGTGCAATGGTGCCTTACTGTCGGCGGCCTTCATAGTAGAGCAAAATGACTAACTAATTACGAAGTTCATGAGTCGATCCGGAAAATTTTATCATCGTCTATTTTATATACATTTTAATCTATTTGAATTCTGAAGCTAGGCAGATTTCTGAAACAGCAAAAAAATTCGCATCAAAAAACCAGCGCTACCAAAACAACTAACTAATTACGAAGTTCATGAGTCGATCCAAAAAATTTGTTGGAAGAATCTTCCTCAGCGAGCGGCGGAAGAGCGGCGGCATATGTTGGAAAGTCACCAGTGGTGAAGGCCAGTTCTGCTTGGAGGTTGGGCTGCCATGCTTGCGTCTGTGCGGGTATCCTCCGCCTCTTTGCCTCAGTTCGAATCTGATCAAATGCCATTGCACTCCTTGCCCTGCTCTCTATTTTGATTAATTTCATGCTAAGAAATTTCATGCTAAGTTATTTTAAATTCTCACTTGACATTGCAGAATTCTTTATGAGTTTATTTATTACAATTTCAAATATATCAGTGAAGCCGATATCCTTAATTTATAATATAAATAAATAATTTAATTTAATTCAATATTATCATTTTTCACTAAATATAAATAAATAATTTAATTTAATTCAAAATTAAAAAATTAATATGTTTAAATTATATAAATATATATTATTCGTCCTTTTTAAAAACGAGCAATGGCACCTAAGTGTGCAATGGGTATGCCAGATAGCATACAGATAAAAGTAATAAGTTTATTTGTATCTCTTTTTATTTTTTAACTTTTTTAGTTTATATATAGATTTTTTTATTAAAATCTTTTATATAGCCGTCCCCTTGCCGTCCCCAAAATTTTGGAAATTTTTTGCCATCCCCGGAAACCCGTCCCCCCTTCCCGGAAACTCAAAGAAACATTGATTTTAATGTAAATTTTAACTTCAATAATATTAACAAGTAATTAATAATAAAATATTAATTATAAATTAACATTATTGATATTAAAGTTTTCACAAACAAATTACGAATAGTTAACAAAAATGTTGAAAATTAACGTTTTACAACAACTTAAGCTAGTGACCATGAATACTGGACTTCAACAAGACAATTTGCCATTTTACAAATGAACAACTAACATAATGACAATGGTGGTAGACAAGCGATGGACTTGATGTGAATATTTTATGACTTGAGCAACAATTGAGCAACCGACTATAACTATGACACGACATCTCGACATTTTGGGTTTTGGCAAGACGACTAAACATGACTCCATAATTCGACATTTAGACTTGGATGGGGCAAGCAACTACAAATGATTATTTCGATTTTCACAAAATGACTCTACACACGCAGTGTAATATACACCGTGTTTTGTAGGATTTATGTGATCAATTTTTTTCTGTTTGCTATGATGTTTACTGCAGACGGGTTTGTGTGTTTGCTTCCATTTATTATCATTCAATGTGCTCAATAGTAATGAAATACATAACATGCAAGCATACCCAGATGAAAATATAGCATGGACACTTAAAACTATGAATACCCAGATAAATAAATGGCTCAAAAGTTAATACAGTAATTCATTTCGTCAATGCTGCAAATCTGATATACAAAACCAGCAAGGTAATCACTATGAAAATGCTCACAACAACCCAGTAATGAAGTTCTTTCTCCGGCAAATGATTGCAATGAAGTCTACAACCCTAGGCGCCCATGTGGCAAGAGAGAAATTGCCCAAAGTGGAGGCGTTTCATGCAGAAGTGTGACAATGCCCTCCTAGTGGCTGTACGGCCCTGCTATAGGTGATATCAGCAGCATAAACACATTAAATCCCCTTCAAACTGCCATCTCCACCATGTCTATTTTATTGAACAATGATGAAGCAGTTCCCATGCCAAATACCAAGGTAGAAAAGACTCTAAAAACCATCAAATCAACTCACAGCTTGGTACGGCCTGCATTGGGAGTGGTATGGCCTGCCATGTATGCCAAAAACAATTTCAAAACACCTTCAAGTTTATCTTCAATCTGCATTTTCGAATCTTCAATGGCTGCTCAAGAAATCTGAATAGAAACTTGTATAAATCCCTCCAAAATTATCCAATGAAAAGCAAGTGTAAGCCTTGAATGAGACTACCAGCATACCCTCCAGATGATATCTCTCAATCACGTAGAAGGTGTGATTTACAGAGGATTATGTCCCTGCAAACCCTTGTAATTTCCAGCTTTCAAAGCCAAAGCTCCAAGAAAACATGCATGACAATAGTTGAGTGAATGAATAATGAATAATGAATAATGAGTTTTCTTTTTTCCTTTTGTTCTCCTCATCCCAATGCCCAAAACGAGTATTTTATTTTTTATGTTTTAAATGTCTTTTAAAACTCCTTATATCCCCTTAAGTTGGGTGCCCAAGTGCCTAGCACAACACAACTTTAAAACACCTTATTACTCCCTCATAAGTCACTTCATTTTATAAAATAACTTCTACCTTTATAAAGATATTATAAGTTAAATATTTAATTTAACTTAAATATCGATACTTAAAATATTATTCGTTGATCATTTCAAATGTCATGAGACTAGTGCTAGATGCTCCCACCGGCATTACTAAAATTGGAAATATCGAAACCAACTCCACCGGTGACCCTTGTCAAACTTACTAAAAATAGTAAGTCCTAGAAATTGTGTCCAAGACACCCTTGGAAAGGAAAGATGAACTCAAATCATCATCCAATTGTGCCAGAGCTGCTGGAAATCCCCCATAGAAGTTCCCTAACCAACCACCATTAGCCTACGGGAACCCTAGAATAGGCTAATTGTACCCACCTGTCAAACTGGCTATGAAGGGGACATTACACACAGGAATGAAGAATCGTGTATCATAATCCAAGTTTCATATCGGGTACAACAATTGGCTCTGTCTGGGGACCACGACATATACTTGCGATGTAGGAGGACTTCAGTCTCTAGACTTACAAGCAGACTGGTGCCTTATTAGATGGGCAAAGGAGTCGAAATATGCCTAAATCACCTAAACACGACATTCCTAAATCACCTAGATGACAACAAAACACAAAATGTCACGAATTGGGAAACACAATACAAACAATGTGGAAAACATAAGCGCTCTTTTTGAGTGAGAACACAAGGAAACATAATGAGTTACACAAAACCATTTACAGGCCAGGAAAAATAACCTCTCCTCCTGAGCTAGGAACTCTGTCTTGGCAACATATGGTCTTTGACCTCCACAACACTTTCTCAAAGAGCCATGGTTCATGTGGATAGACACAATCATGCAATGAGAAATTCATGACGAACTGACGGATATACATTGGTTCTAGATCATCATCTTCATAATGAGAAACATCTGTAGCAAGTGAAGGTACTGAGCCTCTTTCTGAAGATATTTAGCAAGATCTTGTGGCCATAGTACATCTATAGGAATAGTACCCACCACATACCGGACTTGATTTTTGTCATCCATATCTTCAACATATGCAACCCTGAATTTAGTCCATGTATCATCCTCTAGAAAAGGTTGAAGTTGCTCAAAGAGAATTTCCAACACCTCTTCTTGACTCTCTGGATCTACAACTGACAACAGCTACATACCTTGTGATTGGGGCACCTCTTCATCATCTTTATTGATTATGTCTTCATCCATTCGATCTTCATAACCTAAATCTAATAAACCATCAAGGTCTGAATCTTCAAGCACCTGATCATTGTCAAAATATACCTACTGAAAAATATCTTCTTCGAGTAGCTCACTTTGCCATCCATCATCCCATATTGTTGGCCCTTGGATAAATTGAGACTCGTCAGTTTCAATAGAGCAACAGTCTTCAATGAATATGTCTTTGAGAATGTAAATACGAATATCTGGCGACATTTCATTTTCATTGATTTTCCACTTCTCTTCTTCTGACACACAAGCAAAAATAGGAACAAATTCTTCTATTGTTTGTATTTCGTCTTCATATGCTTGATTCCTTTCATATATTGCATACCTTACCATACATTCATTGAGAGTTTCCGATTTCTCCATATGATTGTCTTCAATGATCATGACTGAATGTTCCATGAGCTTTTTACCCTCTACATGAGCTTCTTCACCGTGCCTAAATTCTATTGAAGACGGTGAAGATGAGTTGAATTGCATAAGGAAATTCATTGTATCTTATACTAAGGACTTGCTCTCTAGGTGATGCAAAAAATTATTAAAATTTGGTAAAGAATCTTCCACAAGTTCCTGATTCGATGAATGCCTCTAAAGCTGAATTATCTTCAATATGAATAAAATCTTGTTCTTGCTCTAACTGTAATGCTTCTTTGATATCTTGAACAAAAATACCGATCTCTAATGACCGAGTCTTTGTCCCTTCTACTAACATCAACTGAGATTTTTGATCATTTATGCTTATGTTTATGGAAACTTTTGAACCTGAAGTTGAAAATTGAGGGAGAAAAATGTCTTACTTTTCTTTGATTTCATCTAATACAGGTTCTTCGAACAATCCTTCGAATGATGAAACAAAGAAATTGGATTCATCATTGCCCTCTACAGTAAATTTGATTTTTGGTTTGCAATTCTGGTCCTGAGACTTTTGTGTCACTTCTTCCTCTTCAGAGAAAGCATGCAATACTTGTATTACATTAGGTTTTTCTTCCATCAACAAGACTTCCTCAACTTCAAAGAACTTGCGCAACATGGGCAAGATGTCTGCTTCTGATGGATATTCTTGTTCCATTGGTAGTTTTCGATTATGCAGACACATGATATCACTAGAAATAGGATTATGAAATTCATTCCTTCTTATATTAGATACACATTGGGTAAATCCCATTGCAGAACCGCCATTAGATTCACTCAAAGACTTTCAAGATAATCCGAACATCCTTGATTTTCATTAGAAGTCATTAATATTTGCATGAATCTGAGCATTTCAAGACAACTTTCTCCATCGTGTTCATTTGTTGCATGGAACAAACAGTATATGTCTGTAGGAGAAGACACTTATGTCACTTGCCTTGTTAGTGAAATAGGCACTGGAGAACTATTACTGACATAATTGATAAAATAGTCGTGTTTACTTGGAGGAGATGGATATTGCTGAAGTGGTGAGACATTCACAAGAATCAATGACCTAATTGGCTCTTTGAATCTTTCCTGAAGTGATCATATGATCTTCCAACTCTATGGCATATTCTTGAGCCTCTCTCAATTCTGTAGCGTTTCCTTGCTTGAAAAAGAAAGCAACTTCTGAAGATTGAGCATTGATGAAGCAACTAAGAAGAATTTCTAAAGAAGGATTTAGGCTGTCGTCAACTTTGGCAACCAAACGGTTGAATCTTGCAATGAACTCCCGCAACAGTTCATCTTTGTCTTTCTTGGTGTTGAAGAGCTATGCAAACAAGACATGACTATCTTCTGCAAGTTTGAAATGAGTAAGAAATTCTCTCATCGAGTCCTAACTCATGATAGAAACAACAAGGTGGTTAAACCAATCAACTATTGCACCTTGTAAGCTTTCCACAAACAAATGTACTACAACATCTTCATGTGCAATGCTAAGAATTCCACATGCAGTGGTGAAGGCTGAAATATGTTCGTTGAGATGTTGCTTGCCATCGCCGTAGAATTTTAAAAAATTCTTCCTTGAACCTTGAGGAAGCTCGTTATTTTCTGCCAATGCTAATGGATCAATCTAATTTCCTCATAGGCGCAATGGAGGTGGACAATTGTTGTTGATGTAGTCACCAACCTGATCAGCCATAGGAAGTCTTCATCTAAAACTAAAATAGTTGTGAAGTTGTGAACTCTGGACCTTTTTGAATGTTGCAATGCATAAGTTAGCAGTCTTATGTGGTTTCCCTAGCAGAGTCGCCAAAAACTATTAGTGTTTTATTTTGCACCTTTCAGTGCAATGTAAAACAGAATAGATGTGCGATCAAAACACTCTTCAAATTAGAAGGGGATGCTCCCTGTAAAACAAAACTAATCTAAAACTATACAATATGAACTTGCAATTTACAGACTTTACAATGTTTTCAGAGGTGTTTCTCTCTTATGCTGAATAAAACATAAATATGCAATCTTTTTGGGTTTGCGACGTACAAAAGAATGAAACACAATTTCAATCACAGGACTAGGATTTCGTGCTTTTTTGACTAAAATCAGAACCTACAACTACACGCTTGCGCTATTCAGCTAAAGATAGAGGTTGAGCAAGACAAGTACACATGGATTAGATTGATTGAACATATGAACATATAATCACGTATGCTATGATTAAATCAGTTGTAAGATGATACAAAGCCACAACTTATATCTTCAATTTTTCTTGCAATACAAAGTTCACAAATTCATTGAATCGACTTAACTTTTAGCACAAATGATGACACATTTCAATAGATACTTAGAAGCAAGACATGCATGATGAAATCTATTAAACAAACAACAAGACCACAATCACGTTGAACACCAGACGACTAGCAATTTCAGCATAATGAAGGCATGAAAATTGTCATTTTATTGTTCTTCATTCACTAATACAAATTGATTTCTCTGATATAATTGGCTCTTGAAAAATACTAAAATGCTAACTCTGATAATGAATAATACTCCCTATGTGCAAAAGCACTTATTTATACTATTTACAAAGATTGCATGATAAATAAATAAAATAATTAGCTAAACTCCTATCCTAGTTGGTTGTTGTTTGCATGACTTGCAAACTTTATTACAAGTTTATCTGCTTCACAAAATCTAAAATTTAAAACCATGCAACTATAGCTCAACTGACGATTAAAATATGCATCCTCTAGTTAAACTGTAGATTGAACTTGTTGCAAACTATGACTTTAAGCCCACATCTCTCCCTTGATGATGGAACAGAAATCAACTCCGGTTGATGCTAAAAATAGTGAACGCTAAAATTAGCAACTTTTGAATATGTTTTTCCTCCTCAAAAATGGTGAAGATGTTTGCGCTAAAAATACAATTTTTGGAGGGCAGCTCTAGGCTATTCTGGCTTGACGATGCTTTTCAAGCGAATCCTCTAACAAAGTCTGGCAAATTTTTATTTTTTGACAAAACTCCAATCTTGGTGACTTGAATTTGAAAACTGAAAACCTGCTCACTTTGACGAAGTCCAGCAAATCGTCTAAAACACTCCAAGAGTTTGACGAGTTCTTGGTTTCTAAATTTACATCAAATTTGTGTGCTTTGAACTCAAGAAATTCTTGGTTTTTCAATTTGATTGATTTGATTTGAAATAGCAACACCTTAGTGTTGGTCAATCTCCTTTGTTGGCTTTTGTTTGCATATGGAAGACTACATGCTTTGACTGAGTTTTTATTGGCTCTTCACCTTCAATCTATTGACACCTTCAATTTCTTATGATCTCCCTTGCTGCTCACGTGGCTCTGTTGACTTCCTTTCCTTCGGTAGATTTTGGATGTTGACTTGGCTGAATGCTCACATGATTTTGGATTTCCTTGTGTGCTAACTGGTGTATACTGGGCGCTGAAAATGGCACGTGTTGCCTTGATTTTTCCTTTGCATTAGCTGACGTAAGTTTCTTGGATGCTATTTTTACTAAGCTATAGCATTGAGATGGCATGAGGGACTCCTTTCATAGGCGCTTTTGTCCTTTGATAGGCGCTTATCTATAGCTAAAGTGGCACTTCATTCTTTATTTGTTTTATCTTTGAACAAGCTCTTTTTCCTTCATATGAGTGCGTGTGAAATTCTAAATCCTTTGTTTTTGGCTACATCTCACCTGACTAGGCACCCAAATTTGGCACGACTTCTTCAATAGAGGCACGTATGAAGTCTGGAAGAGGGTGTGTGAAATGTTTATTTGGAGCACTTTTTATTTATTTCCTTGGATTGTTTACCTAAGCGTGTGGCAAAGGCGCTTCAAGCGCTCCTTTCTCTACAATGAATTTGTTTTGTTTTTTATTGCTAACTCTTTGCTCTCCAAGCACATGGAAGTGTCTTCACATGCACTGACTCTTTTATAAGGTGCTCCTGATTTTACACGCACTTAATCTTTACTTTTTTTATTTCTTTTTTGATGCCTTCATGTGGCATGCTTCTCAATCATCTATGGCACTTTTACCTTCACAAAGGTGCATTTGACTCTTGCTTGGTATGTTTGAATCCTTCAAATAGGCGCATATGATATGAAATAAGTGCGCTTTTCTTTTGTAAAGGTGCGTCTTTGGATAGGCACATGCCTATACAAAGGTAGCGTCCTTTTGAAAGATTTTTGGATTTTTAATTTTATTTTAATTTTAAACATTTTATTATTATTTTTAACAATAGTTATTGTTAACAATAAATATAATGAAAAATAATAATTTTTTATAATTTTTAATTTTTTGATAATAACAATTTTAATGTAGATTTTAACTTCAATAATTTTAACAAGTAATTAATAATAATAATAAAATTAACATTATTGATATTAAAATTTTCACAAACAAATTACGGATAGTTAACAAAAAAGTTGAAAATTGACGTTTTACGACAACTCGAGTTGGGGACCACGACTATTGGACTTGGACAAGACAATTTGCCATTTTACGAATGAACAATTAACACAATGATGATGGCAACATACAAGTGATGGACTTGATGTGAACGTTTTACAATAACTTGAGCAACAATTGAGCAACCAACTATGACTACAACACATCTCGACATTTTGGGTTTCGGCAAGACGACCTCAACATGACTCCATAATTTGACATTTTAGACTTTGACAGGGTGAGCGACTACAAATGATTATTTCGATTTTTACAAAATGACTCAACACACACACAAGAATGAAGAATCTTGTATCGTAATCCAAATTTCGGATTGGGTACACAACACAGTCATTTAGAGTTTCTTCCATGCCACACATCCAAAAATGGCATATCAACAAAGGCACAGATTGTTGATGGCAGAGCCAAGTTAGATTTCCACCTAGATATTGAAATTGGTTTAAATGATGAACATCTCCATTCAAAGCATAAGAGGAAAGTGGCGCGAGTGTCTAATTTCTCCACTTGGCTTAATGATATAGAAGTTCCGTCCAATATTGAGTATAGAAGGTGGCATTATGACTTAAGCATTATGCCATATGAACTTAGGTGCACACTTACAGTGGTTGATCCACCTCAAACTTCTGCTCCTGATCTAAAAGAGTGGTTAAAAGGCTAAAGCATGCACCCAAGTGGGCTTAGCCACCCAAAACTTCCGCAAAATCAAGGCAAAGATGAATGAGGTGCATGCTTTAAGTAACATATCCCTCAAAACTTGTTTTCATATCATAAAAAGGTGGGTAATTAATTAGAAGTGCACGCCTACATGGGTTTAACCACTAAAACCCTTGGCCCAAAAAGCATCGTGGCACAGGGGATGATAAGTTCCACCTAACATGAAAAAGGTATCATATTTGAACATGGACAAATGGTTGACCTTAGAGGAAAGGAATATTTTCACAGTATTGGGAGGCAAAATAGACTATTAAAACAGTTGTTATTGTTTTTGTTTACTCGAATGCATGCTCTCTTATCTTAACTTTAGGAAGTTGGTGATCAAATATTTCTCAATTTGTACATCAACACCTTGGCCTATTAGAGAGTGCCAAAAGTGGTGAGGATGGGATAGGGGTGGATATTATCAAGTATTCATAAACGATAAATGTTTGAGAGTTTTTTCTTACAGGAGTTTCTAAAATCAAAGAAAACAAATAAAAAGATTCAAGAATGACAATATTCTTGTCTTCAACTGCACAACCCTCATCATTTAGACCGATCAGATTCCCTAACTCCACTGCTAGTTATCTAAAGCATAGTTGAAAATCTTGGACCTACAATTACTAAGCTGACCTAAAATTCTTAAAAAACTCAAGACTTATAAAAACTCGAGGAAAAACTCAGCAATAACTAGGCAAATTTATTGAAAACTAAAAATACATGAATTTTTAAAAATATTCTTCAAAAACACGCATATTACTGAATTTATGGAACATATTACTGGTTTCCTTCATATATAGATCAAAGTTAGAGTTCAATACACTTCATAGTCCAAAAAATGAGTTCAAATTTTCAATACATATGAACTTTAAGTTTCAATATTGTTAGCGTTTTAATTCACATCTTTCGGTGCAACACAAAATGGAATAGTGTGTACAATAAATTGTTCTTCAAATTAGGAGGGGAAGATCCCTTTCACAGATCTTTGAAAACTAAAAAAGAACAAACTAACTTAAAACCTGTCTTTTTGTTTTCTCAGCTAGGAGCACAAGGTGTTTCAGCACTTCTGCGATAGATGAGAAAGTTTTGAATGTATTAACTCTACCTATTGCAGAAAATAAACTATTATGACTATGATGTTTATGACCTTCAATTAAATCTAGAGATTGAATGACATAAATGGACAAAGGATTTTAAATGAATGAGCGGAAACAAAGTTAAGAAACACAACAAATGAATTAAATGCGAATAATTGCATACAAAGTCACAATTATTCTATTCACAATCTTAACAATACAAAGCTTCTTAAGATTTAATGAAATTAATTAATTCTCAATGAACAAATGATTGTAAAATAATAAGCAAACAGCAATATTCAGCACAAGTAAGCTCGATAATTACCATTAAGAATCTAAGTGCAAAAGAGGCACTTATTTATATTGTAAGAAAATCTTAGAATGTAATTTCCATTTGAAAGACAACAATTTATGGAAATCAGAATTTTAAAATCTAAAAGAAAAGTCTAATATTAGTGGAAAAGAGTCCTCACAATCTCTTCAAAACATGGAGTTCTGGCCCTTGAACAAGTCCTATCAAGTAATATAGGCTAGAAGGACAAGAAGCAATTAACAATACTTATTAATAGCCCACTTCATATCATTCCTCAAAGATTTCAAACTGTGATTACATCTTGTTTGATAAGTAAGATCTCCTGGTTACCTGTTTTTGTACACCCGGAACCGTTGCACTTCTTGACAATGTGTGAACCTTGCACCTTAAAAAATAAAAATAGAATTAATAAATATTGAAACTGAATTAGGAACACCAAAAAACACTACTATACCTTAGCTGATATGTCCTTACCAAAGTAGAATTTAATAGGGTGTCGAAATGAGGCATCACGAACATGTCCAAAATGTTTATCCTCATTCCATAGAGTACAATGAAAATCTAGGAACACCAAATATTATGAGGTTTAGAACACAGCTAGCATAATGACTTCAAATCATATAGAATATATTGCATTTCTCTGTCAGTAATAAACTCTCTTTACCTCCTATATGTCACCATACTTGATTAAACCAAATATTTAGAAAATAATGGAAATTTGTTCACCTTCATCTCCACACTTTCTATGAAAATTTTGAGCAAAACTGGTAGCATCATTTGAAAAGAACAGCTGAAAAAACTCCTTCACATCAATCTGACATCAGCATTTACAGAAAAAAGTAAATTACCAACACATTCTTATGGCTATCAAGATTGACTTAATGTGACACTTAAAATTAAACTTTAATGCTTAGAGATGCAAGTCAGAAGAGAATACCGGAAATTTCGATTCACCAACCATCTTGAATTGTTCAGGTACTGTATCACATTAATATTGAAAATGAGTTTACGGAGATTAATTAAAATGACTGAATGTCCTTGAAAAGAAAAATGATCCAGAACACTTGCAAATATTAAATTCTTTCACATGTATGATGTCATAAAGTGCTAGCATAGAGAACACATAAATAGGTTTATAAGCATTTACAGAAGTTCGATTCATATATAAAAGTTTATGAATAATGACAATGCACAAACAGACCTTTTGGAGCATCCATGTCTTCTACTCGCCATGTAGAAGTGCATGCATCTGGGGATATTTTTTGAGCAGTAGAATCTTCTAATTTATTTGTTACTGAACCTTCTGAAATCTGTTCATCAACTGCATTGCAGACTCCATCTTCAGCAACAATTTCATTACTAGACTCCTCTATTTCTAGGGGTGTGTCCTCAAGATCTCTGCAAATCAAATTCACAAAGGAACTTAAAACTGGCATAACAATAAACAAGGGGAGGAGCAGACAAACCTTCAGTCTAACCAAATAATTCTCTTGGTTGTAAAAAATTCAATCAAGCTTGATCTGTACCTTCCCACAAAGTTCATATCTGGAAAAGTTATCAAAACTGGGGTTTCACTTTCATCCAGTTGAGCACACAGTGTCCCATCTGGACTGTTAGTTATTATAGGAGTATCCTGGAACAAGTCGAAAACTTTGTTGAATTTGTTTGAATGCAAACAGCAAAGAAAAGGAACAATATCAAATAAAAGTATTAAATACCAATAATTTATTAATTCAGTCTTTAACTCTCCCAACAACGCATGCCACAAATGTAACACAATAAAGCCCATCTTCATAAATCACCTATGAGAAAGCAAAGTCACATATTAGCTCAATGGAAATGATGACACACCTGAGAGCTCAAGAATGACTTTGCATGTTCGCTATGTTGCATCCAGCCATCCACAATTAGTCGATAAGCTTCATCTCGAGATAAAAATGAGCCAAAAAAATGCTGCAAAACAGAGGAAAAAAAATAACACAATATCGGATAAAGTGAAGCATTAAACACATTAGTAAATCACTGTGAATTTGCTGTAGTCACTACAAAGATTTACCTTTTTCCCCCATGCTACAATCTCTATGGCATTAGGAAAGATTCCTGCTGTTCTTGCCTTCTCTACAGAAGTAATGTCTCGAAGTGGAATTATTTTCTGCAACACAATACCATCTCAGAACCATACAATATTTAGCTCATCATTTATAGATACCATGCACCTTTAGATTATACTAAATATAGAATGTTATAAAAGGACCACAATCTTTCAACAATATAAGTAATTCCAGTTAGTATTGTTTGTTGAGTGATGAGATCATTTCCACTTAAAGAAGCTTCGGTAACTAATTTATTAACAGAGTAATAACCTAATGAAGTCGGAAATTCAAATTCATGGACCATTTAGCATTCAAGTCATAAGTTGCCCAACATTATCCTTAAGCAAATTAGAAGAGCATATAATAAAGTATATCCAACCAAAATGCAAATTCATGCATCCATTTAGGATTCAAGTCATAAGTTGAACAAAATTATCTTTAAGCGAATTAGCAGAGCATATAATAAAGTATATCCAACTGAAATGCAAAAACTCATTCCTTAAGATGAACAAAACGAACAATTTGCACAAATTTTAAACAGATGCAAATAATGCAAGGAATAACAAACTACATCTCCAAGTCAAATATATTTTTCTTTGATGTACCAGATAAGCTACAAGAAAGAATTTGCAGAATTATGGAAATTGAGTAAACTGAACTACCAATTATCTCCCTAGTAATGCATATGATGGAGGGAAGGATGAAATAGTGTTGGAACAGAATAATAAATTGAGGGAAACTGCCAACATTGAAAAAAAAATAAGCGAATTCAATTAATTGAAGCCTGTCCACATGCATGATGTCTTTATTCCCAAGGCCATGTAAACCAGTTGAAGCTGTCCAAAGATCACAAAGAAATTTCTTGTGGAACAGGACAGGAAAAAAGACACAGAAATTCTCCTAGTAGCTTAGAAAAAGATATACTAACCAAAAAACAAATGAAGGTCATTAAATTGGCTTTGGAAGCAAAGATGGTATGTAGGACATATAAAGAAAAAGATAGACTCTAGAGCAGGGAGGTTAGAGGGAAGTATTTGATCAACTGAGAAGCTGAGAGACCATTCACTTTAGAGGGTCTTTCATATGGTTCTCAAGCATGGAGCTTTTTGAGAATGTTTGTTGATCCATTAACTTCATGGATATTCCATTTGAAGTCTCATTAAAATGGATTTCTTTACAAAGCCCTATTGCTCACAAGCTGATTCCAACACACGAGTGTGAAAGAGTGCCATGTCCCCTATTCAGAACTAAAAGAATTAATAATATTATTTTAAGTTGGGTTTGGTAATTTTATATTTAAGGGACAACTTAATAATATTATTTTTAATTATTTAAAAAATGTTTTTGAACACTTAATAATGAAAAGTATTTTTTAATACTTTTGGAGGCAAATTTTAATTCAAGGGCCTGAATTAGAGAGCTTTATAAGGTGGCGCTTGAATTCATTTTGGATCATCTTGACTTCATTTTGGCATTTCACTTTCCAGAATTGAGCTTTGTGTTCAATCTGTTGTACCCATGCGAAATTTTTATACGACGTTAATTTTGTTCAAAACCAAATCATGTTTTGAAGTACCAAGACCCCTATTTTCTCTAACCCTGTAGGTTCAAACTACGAAGAACGCCTAGAGTAAAAGCAATCATGAAAGCGACAAGGCATGCCAGGGTATGAGGAAGGAAAGCACAAGAATTGAAGACATTTTGAGAAACACCCAAAAAGTGCGCCATATGAAGGGAAAGCGCGCCAGGATGAGTTAGAGGTGCACCCTCCCAGAGACATGTGCGCTCAGAGAGAGGTGCGCCAAGGGTTAATTTGGCACGCCTACTCCAAGTTAAGCACGCCCATGTTCAAAAATTCTTGCCCATTAAAGTCAAACGCTCAAGTTTGGAAGAAGGCATGCTAGAAGGAGCGCCTATCCATCGCAAGATAACATCAAATTTGCATGAAGGAATGTCAAAACTCAAAGAAAGGCGTGTGGTTTTGAAATGAAAACGCCAAGGAAGCAACAAATGCACCTAAATCAATGAAGCACGCTCCTTGACAAAGAGGCGCGTCCATTTGGCAAGAGGTACGCCCTCCCAGAGACACGCGCGCTTAGATAGAGGCGCACCCTTCAACCATTTGGAGCATCGTTTCATGTTTGCCAAAATCTGAGATAAAAAAAACTAACTCCTAAATCGATAGCCGACCTCAAAACTACATTTGAATTGCATGCTTGGACATGAAGTTGAAATTGTCAGAGTGAAGCACTCAGGATGAGTTGGAGACGCACCTGAAATAGGCGTTATGAAGGGAAAGCACGCCTTATATCAGGCGCACGTGCCTAGCAACAGGCGCATCCGCCTCATATAGGCACACGCTCAGGCATTTTCTTTAGCTTTTTGAAAGTTTGAAACAAAAAAACAAAAAAAACAAAGCTAATTTTAGCCTCCTAACAAGGCCGACCAGCATGCAAGCCATTCACACCTCTTTGAAAGCTATTTAAAACAATTTTAAACTTCAAGTTCAAAGCATGCAATTCAAAACAAAAAAAATAAAGCAGAGAAGAAGGCAGCGCTGCCTTATAAGGAGGTTTTCCCTCTTGTTTTTTTCACGTTGGAGTCAACCAACAAGCAAAAAACTTATTCTTCAGCAGGGTAAAGGCATAGTTATCCATTTTCAAGCAAAAAAAAGGCGAATTTGAAGGTATTTTGCCAAGGAAGCCATTGTTTTATGCAGGTTCAGTGATCTAGAAGCCAAAATCTAGAAATTTCTTCAATTTTGTGCAGGTCCAACAGCATTCGAAGTCAAATTCTTGAGAAAAGTGCATCAATTTTCATGATTTTGTGCATATCCAGCACTTAAAAATCTATAAAATTGATTTTTGCATTGATTTTTGAAGGCAAAAATAGAAGAAAAACTCAGAAAATTAGTTTTTCAAGGCGAAAATATCAATTTTTATTGAATTTTCTGAGTGTGACAGAGAAGATTCAAGTCTGATTTTTAGGTACAGCAGTCAAAAAGAGGTCTAATTTTCATTCAAAAAGTGCGAAACAGCAGCAAGGAAGTCTTCTACAAGCCCCAAATTTCAAAGATGCAATACTCAGCTATCACTATGGAGGCCAAATCAGCACTTATCCACAAGTATCCCAAGGTTAGAGAGACAGAATTATGCCAAGTTGCCCCCAAGGGTATTGACTTGGACTCCATGATGAGAGCTGGAAGCACTATGGCCAAAAATTTGATTTATTCCGGGCTTGTTCAAGCCAGCTCATTTCCCATCTTGGTTCAATGCCTAGAGTTCATACTTGCTTGCATTAAGCATTACGACCCTGAAACACGAGAAATTCAAGCGGTTGATGGGTGATTTTTGGGTAGCCTCAAGTCCGATGACATCGAGTTTGCATTTTCTATCCCACCTTTCGAAGAATCCCTTGATGTCGATCATGAGGAGTGCGAAAATGTATGGAATAATCATGTTGATAATTGTCATAAACAGATGGCTAAGAAATGGCAAAAGGAAAAGAGGACCATGCTTCCAAAGAACGTAGGCTGTGGCGAGTTCAAGGATGAGTACGCTATCATGATAACATTGCTAAACCGCATCACCGGACAAGTCGAGGCACGAAGTTTCAGGCCATGGATGTTCTACATCATCAACAACATTAGCAATGGCAGTGAGAATTATGATTGGACCTCTCTCATCAGTAATTGCATCCACAAGCAAATCATGGAGTTTCCTCAAACTCGTGAATTCAGGATGACTTCTTTCTTGGTCTACATGATGGCGCGACATGGCAAGTTCATGGGGTTGAACTTCATTGGCTCTATGCAGAATACAAGGATATACAGGCATTTTCCACAGTTGGAGTTTTCAAAATCACAGAGGCACTTCTGAAGGGTCAACGATGCATTCCTTATGCATTCGGTACATGACTTGGACAATCGGATGCATATGCGCATTTCTGAGGAGGCAAGGGAGGTTATATCAGATTGGGCTGATTGGTTTATCCAGTTTCCCGCTTTTTCATACATCTGAGTGTATGGCTTTGCATCATATCCATACATGCTTCCCAAATATCCTTCTGATGAGGTTGTTTTTATGGAATACCTTCGTCAAAGCTTTGAAGTTCACACTTCGTTGTGCAGTCGGCATAAGCATGGAGTTGGGTTTCCCATCCAACTAGGCATCTACAAATGCAATCCGTCGTTGATGCCAAGTCTATCGAAGAGGAGATGTCAAGATTTAACTTCAAGACATTTAAGGAGAGGTACACCTATGATCCAAAAGAGGTAATCAAATCTAGAGTTGGTGGCAAGTTTGCTCATGTGCCTGCGACAGAAGACTACTAGACCAACTGTGAGGATGAATTTGAGATACGCCAGAGGGACTATAGCCGATTCACTTTGAATCAAATGGCAGATTTCCTTAAAGAGGACATGAAGGGTTTGTTAGATGATAAGGAAGATGTTCTATCTCCTAAGTTCGCCAAAGGAAAGATTGACCAACAGCCATTACCACAGATTGATTGGTCCATAAAAGAAGTCTCAATTCAAGAGAGAACACGCATGGCTGTGAAGCGTAGCATAGCCTTCTTGAATTTAATGAGGGAAAAGAGTCAAAACACGGAAGGAAAAAGCCCCAACTATAGAGCCGCCATCATCATCCCGTTTGATAACTCGGATGAGGTCAAAGGTAGTAATTAGAAGAGAAGAGGGATAGTGTTCCTGAGAAAGAGCCCTTGAGGGTGATTCTGAGAGCAAGGACCGGCATTGCGTCACCGATTCGGCATGAGGATGCCAACGCAATTAATCTATCCTCACTAGAGCCTTCTTCTCCTGAGGCTTCTCCATCGGCACCCACAGAGCAAGAACCCAAGTCTCTGATACTTAATACTTCTACACCATTTGACTCATCAAGAGTCGAGGAGACTGAGGTTGAGACGGAAGTAGAGCCAAAAATGGCTCCTCCTACTTGGTTACACAGAGTTATTGGAGAGAAGAGGAAGAAGCCTTCCTACTAGCTGGATTTCGGGACATTCGATAGCGCCTTCAAAGAGCCAACGATCAAGAAGTTAAAGAAGCAGTCAAGGATAATGAGGACTCATGATGGAGCTATGATTCTAGAGACAGCCATTCCTCCGTAGGATAAGACCATGATAGAAGTGGAGCCTGATGACTTCCAAATTGTGAAGGCAAATTTGGGAAGAAGCACACGACATGCGGATGTCAATATGTTAGAGGTGGCGGCTAAAATTTTGAAGGAAAGAGTGTTGAAGGATGGCGAGGATAAGGCAGCCCTCAAGGCTGAAGTCAAACAATTAAGGCAATATATCTCTCAGTTGCTTCATTCCTCTACACAGTCGGTGCTTCTTTTGCCTCAGGTGTTAGATTCATCATATGACCAGACATATCTAAATCAGCTAGTTGTCTATGGGAAGCTGTAATGTCCCCTTTTTAGCCCATGCAGATAGATGGAGAGTTAGTATATTATTGAGTTCCAGTAGACTAACTGATGCAGAGATAGGAACAATCACATTACTTTTACCATATTTCAAAGCTTGTCTTCTAGATTGGTCCTCACAAGACCATACAAAGAAACTTCAATAAACTAGTTTTGATGTATTGCAATGATTCAACCCTTTCACCAGGGTATAAGAGGCATCAACAACATTAACCCCACTCACCAAATACATTCAAACCACTCCAAAAGTCAGGAGATACCAACAATGCCCATTTCTCAAATAGGCTGCTCCATTCCTAGTAGCCCTGTTTCTATTACTGTCAGAGCATAACTCCTTCCATAGGATACTTCTCAAGACTGTGAAGGTACATTTGAATACCCATTATCCTTATCTTCAACACACCAAAAGATCAATATGTGTTGCTTTGGAAAAAACTACTCAAAACAGGACTGTCGCTGAGCAAATTAGGCCTAATAGGTTTAGCCTACACAAGGGCTTATTGGTTTGGGTAACTCCACGACCTCCCACACCTTGCATGTGCATGGAACACATCATAAAATGTCTGCATGAGCTTACTAGTTCACCAAAAATCCATTCCCATTAATGTTTTTAACAAATCCTACACCTACATCTCAAGACTGTCCTCTAAACTCTGTTTTCTGGACAGTCACACAGAAAACAGTCACAAACTTTGCTTTTTCCTTCTTAAACCTTGGTTATTTGATTCAAAACCTTTCTAGTATGAAATCAATTGCTACTATAGACGTTTTCCACCAGAGGTGAGTAACACGCAATGCACAAAACGTGAGAAATACAGTCTTTCTGGCCACTGTTTACCCTAACAGAGGGTTTGGACTGTCAATACAAAAAATGCAATATCTTCCTTAAAACAAAACCAAAATACATGCAACCAAATGCAAATGGAAGGTGATAGATAGACCTTTCATGAAAAATCAGTTAGAAGTGTACTCCAGTCCGTACAGAGCCGTACAATGCAAGAAGACAGCAATTCTAGAGAAAAAAAACACAGAAAACACTGCTTTTTACTATTTCATCTCAAATCTTCTATCACCTCTAAGGTATTTGGATGTTACAAGGCCTATATAAAGGCATAACAACTTGTCTTTTCAGTGACCAACTGACTTTTAACTTCCTCAAGCGAACTGACCTTTGGTATTCCATCCCAAAACTGTCTCTTTTTTGTAACTTGACTGTTTTTTCCAATTTTACATTGGCAACTTGTACATTCTTGCAATATTTTGCACATTTAAGACTCCTAGTCTCCAAGACACATAATAATGACTCAAAATAACCTTATTACAATGTTGTAACATTACAATTTAATCAAAGCCAAGGTGCTCCTGCACCACTAACCAACCTAGTTAGGGAACCACTGTTGGCGTTAACTTGGATGGGTTTGTCAGTATTTGAGTGGATATTGGCATGGTTTTAGTGTGATCTTCAGTTTGGCACTTTCTGAAGTGGATTTGATTACTTAGGCCCGGACTTACTATTTTTGGCAAATTAGGGTTTCTGTCCGTTTCGGGATTTTTCAGTGTTGGAGATGAAGCGTCTTGGCAAGACCTTTCCAACAGTCTATAAATCACTAAATTCCGAGATCATTTGGGCCTCCGTTTTAAAGTCCATAAATTATTAATGTTTATTTAATATTGGACTTTGGGTTATAATGGTTAAGTGTCAAAAATGAAATATTAATAAGTCACTATAGCCATGATGTTGAGCGCTCACCTTGAGATTATAAAAAAAAGTGACTTAAGTTATGTGCTAGGAGGTGGACGCCTCGTGTGGAGATATGGGGGTTAAAAATAAAACAAATAAAATATTGAAGTAACCCTCTTCTTGGGCGTTGGAAGCCAAGGGATTATAAAAAGGGCATTGTGAGCTCATTTTACATTATTCACTCTTAGAAAAAATTGATATTGTCGTGCAAACTTTGAAGCTTGGCTTTGGAGGTTGAACAAGGGTTTTGCAGAGACGAAAACCTCTGTGAGATCACTCTCTTTGTGCTTGAGAGATAGCATCAGGAGGGTTGCTGTAAGATACCCAACTAATTCTACCAAAATTTTTCCTTACTTAGACAATTTTACTTGCTATCAATTCATCAACTATTTCAACAACACAAAGATATATATCAAAGATAACTAATTGAATGAATCAACCTTTAGCTGGGTACTTGTTTTATTACTTGATTCAATCAACTCACAATGTCTTATTACATGAGTAATGCTTTCAATGGCATGAAGTTACACTTTATTTCAAATGGAATTACAAAGCAGGCCTTGGAGCCTTGATGATTACAATGGGCGCCTATACTTGATCAACTCAAATTGAACCCAATGATGTTAACTGAATGTCAACACCTCACAGTACAACAAGGGAGCATCACCTTGTCAGTTGAAGGAGCATCACCCCAACACTTGAAACTCGCAGGCCTCAAGATTACAAGCTCAACAGCTTTGCAGAGAGAAGTTTGTCAAATGCATCGATGCCAAATGAATGAGGGAGCTCCTCCTTTTATAGGCCTTCCAAAGGCAATGAAGGCACGTTTTTCAATGCATGAAGAGGAACCAAGGCACGTTTCCCAAGAAGCATATCCAAGGGAATATTCCATCTGATGACTCATTCTGAGTTGGCAAGCTTGTCCAAAGACCTCGTCACGGATCCCAAAGTCATCCTGTCAACCAATGAGAGCTTAGGTAGTTCCAACTACATTATCTTTGACTGGGCGCCCAATTAAAGCAATGTGATCATGGAATGGCGCCCATGTGGAACTAGGCGCCCAACTGAGGTAGCAGAGGCAAGGATATGCGCCTAGAGGAACCTGATAACTCCATATGTTCTCAAAACACTTAACAATGTTCAATGAAGATCTCTTAGACTTCAAGCGCCAACTGACAGGTAGTGGGAACTAGAAGAGGCGCCTTTCCAAGCTAGGCGCTTCCCTGAGGTGGCAGAGACTAGGGAGTGCGCCTTGGGTATTTTGATGTCTCCTTGTCATTTGATCAAGATCTTGGCTTGATGAAAGAACCCTTAAGCCAAATCAAACTTCTCTAACAAAATGAAAAGTTAAGTTGTAATTCAAAAAGCCTTGACTAACTTAGGCGCATTTTCAAGGTTCTAGAGTCATGGATTAGCGCCTAATATCCTGGGAGAAAATTTGAACTTTATACAAGTCTATCAAGGAGTTTCCAAGTTAAGATGCCAAGGTAGGGTCACAGATGAGTAGAACTGCGCCTTCTGGATCCTAGGCACCATCTTGAGGTGGCAAAAGCTTGCATTTGCGCCTAGTGGAATTCAATACTTTCAAACTCTTAAACTTCCAATCTACTCCCATCAAGCTTAGGCGCTCTGGAATAACATATGGGCGCCTTGTTTCTTTAGGCGCCTAATTCACTCAGAACACTTCATTTGATCAACTTTCCCTCCTGAAGCGCCAATCCATAGTCTTAGGAACTTCTTCTAGCGCCTTAGGCGCTCAGTCTGGTCTGCACAAGGAGGAATTGGCGCCTAGGTCATTCTCCACTCATTTTGAACTTAGAAAATCAAATCCAGTGGGCGCCTTAGGAAGGATGTGACTTTTTCTTGTACAATCTTCATCTCAAGCCAGATCTAAGTCAACTTCTGCCATGCGCCCTTCATGTTGAGTGAATTGAAAGACCTTTTCATGCTTAGGCGCATCATGGTGTCTGTGAAAAGGTAAATTGGCGCCCTCCCTTGAATGGCTCATCCCCATGCAAATGTTCACTTCCGGAGGCATGAAGTAAGTTTCAGAACATCACTGCTATTAGCGCCTACATGATTTGGAGGATTTGAAGTCCATTTTATCCATGAGGCGCAATTTTGAGATGAACTGATATGAGTTTGGCGCCCAGTCTTGAATTGCTCAATTCTTCCTTGAGGGCGCTCATACTAGATGTCTTTGCAATGCAAGAAACCAATTGTCTTAGCAAGCGCCCTGGCATTCTTGAGGAGCTTGAGTTGGAGTCTTGTTTAGGCGCATATCAGAGTAGCTATTACTAGGCGCACATTTGGGAGGATTTGGCATGGAAAATGCGCCTAGCTAGACTTAGCCAATTTCCTGTGAATTTTGAAGTGTATGATGTTTCAAAAGTTGCTAATATCATTTCCACAGTTAGCGCCCCTCCTAGCCTCATGCCCTGACAACTTGAACAGATGAAATGGCTCTCAAACTTAGCCAAACTTTAAGTTTCTGACTTGGATCCTGCAAAACAATAGAATTGAATTAGTCAAAAACCACTTCATTCCCTTATCATTCTGAATTAGCCTCCGGGAATGATCAATAGGCTAATCCATTCTTTACTGGATGATCAAGCCGGAAACGGGGACATGACAGTTGCTGGGAGCTTCATACGGAGGCTTCACTTGTGCTTTGATTGATAGTTTTCATGAGGGTTTTTTTATAGTTTAATATGCAGATTTTATGAAGAGTATTGTTGAGTAACTTGCAGATTTCAAGAAGGATTTGGGGGAGTATTGAATGTTGTTATTTCATTACCTTGCTGGCCATACCCTTTCCTGGACTGGCCGTACATTCTTGGCAGCAATTTGGAGTTTGTTTGAAGATCCTTTCATTCATCCTTGGCGCCAGAGTCCGTATATGAGCTGCAGATCATTTATAGGGGTTATAAGACATATTTGAAGTCTTTTTGGAGAGTTTAGCTATAGCAGAAATCATACAGGCTGGCCATACAGCAGCTATCAAGGTCGTGGGTTTCTTATCATTTGATTTATTCCATCGGGTCTTCAAAACTCGTGGAATATGGACGCCTAGGGTTGTAATAGGCACTGCAGATCATTTTATGATAAGTACCTTCATTGCCATTGTTCTAGATGTGATTTCTATTGACCATATTGTTGGTTCACACACAACGGATGCACAAAATTAAGGAAATGCAAATGGGTATGTCACTGTAATTCAATTAGTGTAATTCAAGGAATGCAAGCTCGGTGCAACACGAATCCCAAACAACCATCAATCACACCTGTTGACAGCAAATCAGCTATGTGTTAGACTTACTCACTTACCTCTCCAATGCAATAAGTATCACAATTATACAAGAAATATATTAGAGAGAGAGAGAGCCACAAATCTCAACCAGTGGGACAAAAAGAGAGTAGAAATAACTCGAGGAACAACGGTAGCAAAGATTACCAATCAGAGTCGAATTGATGAAGAAATTGCAGCTCCAAAATCAACAATGAAGGATGACCTTTTCTCTTCCTTGCCAGGCTTCAAAGCGACACTGTCTCTAAATTCTTCCTTGTCAAACTTTCCCTATTTTGAGTTTCAATATATATATATATATATATGGTGGGAGATGGAGATACCATTTATCATTTATGTATATATATTTATATATATGGTGGAAGATGGAGATACCATTTATCATTTATGTGCTCAACCAGGCATGTGGTAAACCCGACAAGGCTCCTGATTAGCAATCCTAAGAGGGCTGGCTACTAACATTTGCGGGGAATGGAATGGAATATATTCTTTCAGATGGAGCTTCCCTTGAATAGGATCTTTTCTTTACACTATACCATCTGGCCATCATCAAAAGAAAAATTGAGTAACTATGGTTCACTACAGCTCACATATCTCCACTCAATATTACAAAGCTTTGCTAGGAACTAGAGATCTGTACTTGGAACGGTCTAGCTACTTGGTGGTAAAGAGTATACAATCAATCTGGTGTAATTGACGAATGATTGGAAGCCCCACTATATATATTGATTCCGCCTTACATTCAAACCTGGATTTCCATACCTAGTAAGTATGCTTTTTTTATTTCAATTTACTCTCAATAAATGATTGGAATAGTCTCGTAACTTTTTACGTCCAGCTGTTATTAAATACATTGTCACACTCAAGAATTGATGTTATGTATAATGCTTAGAGATGTTATATTTAATATTATCAGATCTTGATTTCAAAAATACTATAGATCCAACTTTAGTTTTGTTAACAGAAATTGTTTTCAAAAGCCATTAACAGAAAAGGATAGCATATACAGTACTTCAAAGATTTACTCTAGTAATTGCCGTGCAAATTTTGCTACAAAAATTATGTCTGAGTTGCAGTTTCTTGAAAAATTTTGAGAGTATTTGAAAAAAAGTAAATCTTGTTACAAAATGTAATGTAAAATATATTGATAAGAAAATGAATGAATATACAAGATACAGCAGAGATGTATATAAAGAATTTACAAAGGCTAAAAATAGCCAATAGCAAAAAAGCAGAGAAGATAAACATTATCTACAAGATTGACCATTAAAATAGAATTTATCTAAATTTAGTTTAATACCCTCCCTTAATGGTCAATCGGTCAACTTCACCAAGACATCCCCTAAATTTGACAAACTTATCCGAGCTCAGAGACTTGGTGAGAATATCGGCAATCTGGTCCTCTGTAGGAACATACTGCAACACAACGGATCCGTCTTCAACAAGCTAGCGAATGAAGTGACAATGAAGATCAACATGTTTTGTCCGTTCATGGAAGACGAGATTTTTGGCAAGTTTCAGCACCCCTTGATTGTCACAATACAAGGGTGAAGGCCCTACTGGAGACATTTGCATGTCTGAAAGCATCCGTCGAAGCCAAACTGCCTCACAGGTTGCTTTAACAGCTCCCCTATATTCAGCTTTTGTCGAGGAGAGAACCACTGCCTGCTGCTTCTTGCTGGTGCATGTGACTGCACCTATGCCCAAACTGAAAACATACCCAGAGGTAGACTTTCTGTCATCAATAGAACCTGCCCAATCTGAATCTGTAAAACCGATCAGCTGAGGATCTTTGCACCTACCATATAGAATGCCAAAGTCGGAAGTGTCGTGCACATATCTCAACACACGTTTTTCTGCAACCCAATGTTCAGCTTTAGGAGCTGTCATGAAGCGAGAGATGTAGCCGACTACAAAACTAAGATCAAGTCTAGTGGCAATAAGATAGATTAGGTTGCCCACTAATTGCCTGAATGTGGATTCATTCTCTACAGGAGAGTCTGAATTAGCTAAGAGTTTCAGCCCTTTCTCCATAGGTGTAGAAGCAAGTTTGCAGTCTGTCATCCGGAATTCGTCCAACAGACTTCTAGCATACTTTGACTAAGAGATGAAGATGCTGTCAGTGTGCTGCCAAACCTCAATACCTAGGCAATAATGCAAGAGTCCCAAATCTGTCATGTCAAATGTTTGACTGAGATCATGTTTGATCTCCTGAATCAACTGCTCTGAGCTGCCAGTAATAATTACATCATCGACATAGACAACGATGTAAAGACTATCATCAGCATACTGTTGGACATACAGTTTGGAATAAGGACTCCGCTGAAAACCATGATCCACGAGGTACTTATCAATCTTTATGTACCATGCCCGTGGACCCTGTTTGAGGCCATAGAGAGCTTTCACCAGTTTGCACACCCGGTGTTCTTTACCAGCAACCTTGAAGCCAAGAGGTTGCGTCATGTAAACTTCTTCCTGCAAATCTCCATTGAGGAAGGCACTCTTCACATCCATTTGATGGACTTTCCACCCAAACTGGGCTGCCATAGCAAGGACAAGCCGAATGGTACTCATTTTGGTTGTAGGAGCAAAAGTCTCCTCATAGTCAATGCCTTCTTTCTGAGAGAACCCTTTGGCTACCAACCGAGCCTTATACTTGTCAAGGGTTCCATCAGCCTTGTACTTGACTTTGTACACCCATTTGCATCCAATGGGCTTCTTCCCAGGTGGAAGATCAGAAAGGACCCAAGTATTGTTCTTCAGAAGACTATGGTGCTCAGCTGTCATAGCCTTTTCCCATTTAGGGATGCCTTTAGCCTCAGACTGTTTGAGGCTCTGAGATGCTGTGAAGATTGGCCATGAGAGCAAAATTGACAGTATTTTGCTACTTACTCTTCTTCCGACCAGATCTACCCTCAATGAGTTCATTATCATGAAGATCACCAATTGTTTTTGCCCACCATTTAGGCCAGAGAGTAGATGGTCCAACATCTAAAACATGGGCATTATCATCACCAGGAGGGGCGGGAACAAGATCAGGAGGATCCAGAATATCCTAAGGAGGGGCGGGTGGCAGAACAACAGGCTGAGTTGTTGGCACAGCTGCAGGAACCCTCCCATCAAGTGGAGCTAGAGGAAGGTGAACACCCAAATCGGAAGCCCCCAAAGGCTGATCCTCAGTGTGAACAGGAGTAGACAGCAGAAAGGGCCCAGTAGTCTCATCAATCGCTACATCACGACTGAATATGAGACGATCAGTTTCTACATCAATCAGTCGATATGCCTTATGATTTTCACTATAACCAGTGAACATGAGCTTCTGGCTTTTGGAGTCCATCTTAGTGCACTTGGCATTTGGAATCCAAACATGAGCAATGGAGCCAAAAATTTTCAGATGGTTGACGCGAGGCTTACGTCCAGACCAGGCTTCTTCAACAGTCATCTTCCTGATGGCATAGGTGGGAGACTGGTTCAGAAGATAGACAGTAGTGTAGACTGCTTCAGCCCAGAACTTCTTAGGAACACTTCTATGCTCCAACATAGAACGTGCCATCTCTGTAATGGTGCGATTGCAACGCTCAACAACACCATTCTGCTGAGGTGTGTAAGGTGAAGTCAGCTGGCGTTTGATGCCATGTGCAGCACAGAAATGAGTGAAGTTAGAAGAACAAAACTCCCCCCATTATCAGAGCGAAGAGTGACCATTGGACAACCTGACTCTTTTTCCACCAAGGCCTTGAACTGTTGAAATGTACTAAGCACATTTGATTTCTTTTTCAAGAAATACACCCACATCTTTCTGCTGGAATCATCAACAAATAGCAAAAAATATTTGCACCCAGTAACTAAAGGAGTGTTCATTGGAATACATACATTAGCGTGAACCAACTGCAAAACCTTGGATGCTCTCCATTTATCACCATCTGGAAATGGAGTACGATGTTGCTTGCCAACCTGACATGCGTCACAAATGCCAGGAATTAGAGTCTGAATCTCCGGAAGACCACCAACCAGACCCTCCCAAGCTAGTTGAGAGAGATAATACATGTTGAGATGCCCATAACTCTGATGCCAGAGTTTGCTGATGGATGTATTCCTAGCTGCCAAGGCATGTTCCTGAGAAGCACCAGAATCAATGAGTCTATACAGACCATGATCCTCAAGCCCTTGGGCAACGGTGGTGCGTGTCTCACGATCTACTATGATGCATGTGTGCATGCTAAACACAACATCCAGATGAGGAGAGTGCCGCCTAATCTGACTGACTGAGAGAAGGTTCAGCTCCATGCCAGGGACAAAGTAGACATCGAGAAATATTAAATTTCTCCCACCAGACTGAATTTGCACGTTGCCCTTTCTGACAACAGTATACTCTTCGCCTCCTCCAAAGAGGACTGAATCTCTGAATGGCGTATATTCTGTGAACCAGTCTCACCGATGTGTGAAATGTCGGGAAGCACTTGAATCAATGTACCATGCAGAGGATTTGCCATGATCTGCGGGTCGCTTGGCCATAAAGGCATAGACCACAGACTCTTTCTGCACAGGGTGCTCGGCAAAAGATGCCATCCTCACGCTTTTCGAGGCACGAAGAACGAGATACCGGAGGATGGATAAAAGACAAACAGCATAACTCTCGAGAGAAGAAAACTGGCTCAGAAATCCAAACATGGATTTTGAGACAAAGAAAAAAATTCCTGCAGAGTTCTGACATGGTCTGTTGGAACATGCTGAAGTGCTGATCAAAAAGACCACAGATGCTAGGCGCTCAAGAAGATCAAGAAAGACTTTCGATCTCCTTCCAAGTACAAGACAGATGACCTTCAAGATAGCACAGCCGCCGATAGGAAATCGCGAGCTCTTAGAGAGGAACTAATGAGTTTATCGCCGAATCTGAACCTCGCAACACTATTTCTTGGAGCCAATCGAGGGCAACACTAACCTCGCACTCAGCTGAGCAAGCGATAAGGTCCTCCAGACGATGGGAGGCCAGGTCGATGATGCCGTTGTTAGCAGAGTCTGCAACAGCGTCAACCCCACAATTGTGTCGCAGAATGACACCAAGCCTGGAAATTATTGGTGGCGATGAGATTTGAACCGACAACCACTGCTAGCCTGAAAAAAAAATGACGATGGCGCTAAAACTTCAAACAAAGAAAATCCACGAATAACTGCCACACGAAATGCAAGGAACCAAACAACGATACAGAAATCGCGTGTTTCACAGAGTATGAATACCAAATGCAAAAACACACATAAAGAACGCCAATGAATCTGTAAGAAACCCGTCCAATCAAATGCACACAAATACTGAATACGTGCAGCACAAGAATCACGAATCAAAGTCGCGCAAAGAAGAAAGCCGACGAAGGATGTGAGCGCCGACACAAGACACCAATCACGATCCTAAACAAAGAATACAAATCGCACCACAAATCATGATATAGAACAGAAGAAAGCAATCGCGACCCTCAAAAGAAAATGCGATCATACAGACTCGCGATTTTTCCGCAAGAAAAAAACAGAAGCCGAGGCTTAGCAGAATAGTACGGACATACTAAAGTACGGACATGGAGTTAGGAAGATTATTTCCCACTCTGATACCATGTTACAGAATGTAATGTAAAATATATTGATAAGAAAATGAATGAATATACTACAAGATTGACCATTAAAATAGAATTTATCTAAATTTAGTTTAATAAATCTGTAGAGGTAGCTTTTGAAAGCTGGTTATTAATACGACATTATTAGATAAGCCTGTTCTGTAACTAAACTACCACAACATCCACTTATTACTAATTGAATTATTTTCTACCTTGCATTAAGGTCAATTTAGTATAGGAAATCGCAGTCTAAAAAATCAAGCCACATGTTATATTTGATGATTAGAGAGAAATAGTAATATAATGCAAATACTATTCTATTTACCTGCATAACTACCAAGAGACACAGGGGTACAGGTACCCATATGGGACGGGGACACCAATCAAACTAGGCTATGCAAGTAAATGAATAAGGAGACAGCTATATTGTATACAAATGCAGTCACCAGATATTGTGGGTACAGGGACAGGAATGCAGTCCACATTCCTATAAATGGAGTCTCCCAGTAACTATGGTTAGTCATGGACATCTCAAAAGGAGCATGTGTATGAGACAATAAACATACATGGACATCATTGAACACAGATCACATACATGTATTATAATCCATGGAAAAGAAATGGTATAAATATAAACTTCAATTGGAGAAGAGATGAAATGATAACAGTGCATATCTATGGAATATACAAGATAAAAGAAATGTTGACTAGCCATTATCTTGTGATTCAAAAATATTAACAAGTTATCAGGATTAAAAATGAATAAACTTTGAAAACATTTTCTAACTATTAAACAAAAGAAACTTATTTAACAATTCAACCGTGGCACAAGTTAAATCTCAAACTGATAAATATAAAAATTCCTTTCATTCTAGTCCTTTAAGTCATGCCTTTATTCATTTCCCAAAAAGGATAATATAGCATTACACTTTTAGAGTGTACCTTTTTCTCATATCCAAATATATTGGAATAGAAACAAACATATCGCACAAATAAATACATGTGACCCTGCAAAAATAAGAATAAAGAGTAAATTTGTATGTTTTAAATTCATTAATTATCTTGGTTGCACACTCACCAAACTACATTATCTCTTAATCATTTAGTTTATAACATCTAATATTCCAGGAATAAAATACATTAATACTACATTTAACCAAGATTGAAGAATGGAAAAAAGTTAAGAAATGAATAGAGGGGCCAAACTCATTTCTGAACCAAATCAAATTTTATGATTACATATGAAGGCAAAATAATTAAAAGCAAATGCACCTGAAGAAGTATATTTTTTTGAACCGCACAGTTGAAATCCCTCACCAAAACCTGTATTTATGGCCAAAGTTCACCTATTAGTGAAAACATTAGACTTATTTAAACAATATAGTGAATAAGCTAACAGAGTAGCAAAACCGTTGTTGGAATCCTTTATATTCCAGAAACAGTTATCAAAGATTAATTAAATTACCAGTAATATAAAACATTTCACTTTTATTAGCAGAAAAAACTGTTATATACAGAGACTTCTCTGGTAATGTTCTTTTTGGGCCTTCAGTGAACTGCCAGTTAATTATGGGTGAATGTGGAGAGCTGATCGAATGAAGCTGGCATACTCAAAAACTGGAATCATACACCTTAACACCCCCTCCAATACTCCCAAGCCTAACAGCCCAAGACCCTCACAAGGAGAGGAAAACCAAGCCTTCTCCCACTTTCAAATCTGCCATTAATAAATATAATCCTACCATTTGTACAGAGGATCTTCTCCATTTTATGTAGCAGTACTTCCAGAAATTGATGCCAAGCCCTTTTTCCCCTCCAAAAAGGACAATGACTGTGAGATGAGAATGTAAAACCCTCCAGAGGTCCAATTTTCTATCAATATAATGGGCCAGAATGACTTTCAGGTATCCATCCTGGACTTTCAGGTATCTCAGACAGAATGCTTTAATTTGCAGATTTCCAGCTGCGTGTCCTGTTCCACAAACTGTGAAAATTTGGATACATGAAAACTGGAAACCTTCTGGGTCAATAAATATAATGATGATGAGTAAGACATAAATCATTTATTCCTTCATCCCAAAGCAACAAAAGGATTAGGGTTTCTGCAAGGGACCCCTGATTTCTTTAAAGTCGGCATGTTCATCAAGACAGTCTCTAGAATTCAATCATATGGAGGATCTTCCAAGCATTATTCCCATTTGGATAAAGCTTCTGATTCTCTCTAGTGAATACCAACAAGTATTTGCACTGCATAATATAGGAAATGCAATAGATAAACATATTATTGCTTTTTAGTTCACTGGACAATCTAGAGTACTCAATTACACTAGGATATGCATCAACATTGATCAAGAGAAACCACTGCCCAACAGGATTCTGTTAGATGTGGAAGAGATAGAGTGGGAACAGCCCATTGCCTACAAGAATATCCCTTTTAGATGTTGGATCTGCCATGCTCGTGGACATCTTGGTAGAATGTGCCCTGCCCTTATTACACAGGTAATTGGTAAATTGTTGGATGATATTAACAATGAGCGAATGCTCAATAAATAGGTTACAGAATGTACAAGAATAGGCACGTTTCTATATTTAGAAACTGCCAAGGATCGACACACGATCCAAGAAATCATTACAAGACCGTTACACTTACACGGTACTAACCATTAACTAAAAATAGATGATTCTAGAAGAATATCTTAATACCCTCCCTTAATGGTCAATCTATTTACAACACCACGAGACCCCCTGAATTTTACAAACTTGTCAGGACTCAAGGACTTGGTGAGAATATCTGTTGTCTGGTCCTCAGTTGGAACATACAGCAACTGAACTATGTGGTCTTCAACCAGTGATCGGATGAAGTGACAATGTGTCTCGACGTGCTTGGTTCTCTCATGGAAGACCAGATTCTTGGCAAGTTTGAGAACTCCCTGATTGTTGCAGAACAGGGGAGTCGGTCCTGCTTGAGATAGTTGCACATCTGCAAGCATCCGGCGAAGCCAAACTGCCTCACATGCTGCCTTCACTGCACCTCGATATTCAGCTTCTGTTGAGGAGAGTGCCACAGCCTGCTGTTTCTTACTAGTCCATGTGACGGCACCGGATCCCAAACTGAACACATACCCAGAAGTTGACTTTCTGTCATCAACTGAACCTGCCCAATCTGAATCTGTAAAGCCCCGAAGGCTAGGATCAGAATTCCTTGTGTAAAGAATGCCAAAGTCAGATGTACCCTTCACATACCGTAACACATGCTTAGCCGCTACCCAATGATCAGCCTTGGGGGCTGTCGAGAATCTGGAGATGTAGCTGACTGCAAAACTGATATCTGGTCTAGTAGCAGTTAAGTAGATAAGACTGCCTACTAGTTGTCTGAACAGAGACTCATCAACCACTGGTGAGTTGGACTTAGCTGACAGCGTAAGTCCCTTTTCCATAGGGGTGGAGGCGGGTTTGCAGTCCTGCATTCGGAACTTATCTAGAAGACTGCGAGCATACTTCGACTGAGAGATGAAGATGCTATTCTGAGTTTGCCAAACCTCAACACCTAAACAATAGTGAGAAAGTCCCAAATCTGTCATATCAAAGGTGGTGCATAGGTGCTGTTTGAAAATCGCGTCCACACAGGTCAACAGCTCACGACCACCAGAGGCAAAACGCGGCCAGAAACTGTTAACAAAAGACACGCGGTCCAAAATACTGAAGAATGGCGACAGAACCAAGCCACGAAATCATGCCGCGAACGCGACCTTCAAAAAAAACGTCAAGCAATCTTCAGTCGGAAGGAAGTCGCGGTCGCGACTGGCAGAAGGAGGAAGAGCCCAACGGTCCCGCCAAACGAAATCACAGTCCCACCAAAATGCGAAGGGGTTTAGTCCCAACGGGAACGCGGACCTCAGAGTAGGGTAGTCGCAGCCAAAACCAGAGTTCGCCCAGAAAAACAAAGGAGAGCAGCGCCAATCACGGGCCAGAAAGACCACAAAAAACCCTCAAACGGGCCAGAGTTCGCTTCAGATACACTGCAAACAGGTGTCTTTTGAAAAACGGCTCAGAAAGACCATGAAACTCTTCAAACGGAATTTGCAACTTACAAAATTTCGAAATGTCATGCCAAAAAAAAACAGGAGCCAAACAAAAAAATTCGAATTTCGAAAGCAATTATATTTTCGAAAGCGAACTTAGCTCTGATACCATATTACACAGGTAATTGGTAAATTGTTGGATGATATTAACAATAAGCGAATGCTCAATAAATAGGTTACAGAATGTACAAGAATAGGCACGTTTCTATATTTAGAAACTGCCAAGGATTGACACATGATCCAAGAAATCATTACAAGACCGTTACACTTACACGGTACTGACCATTAACTAAAAATAGATGATTCTAGAAGAATATCTTAATAGCCCTTTCAACACATGAACAAGATGAGGAAAAGCAACTCTAGGAGAATTGTGGAACCCAACAGAAATCCAACATGCATACACATGGAAAATAAAGCTACCCTTCAAATGACATCAAAGATCAATCTTTCTACCCTTTTTATTGGCTCTAAATCAGCCATTCTCATTTAATATCAAAGGTACCCAGGATGTCCAATAAGTCCCTAATCTACCTCTACTGCCCTATAAAAAAGGAACAATTTACACCAAAAAAAAAAAAATGCAGAGACTGTTGATGAGGAATAGCGCATGCTTTCTGCAGCAACAGACAACTCAAATCCAATGACTAGATCTAAAACCATCAAAGGCAAACCAAGAGGAGGTGGAGATATCATGCAGCAAGCATTCAGAATAATCAAAAAGAGAAAATTGCCAGCAAACGGTATAGTTCTAACTTCTATTAGATGACTATCAGGATTTCAAGGACCATCAATCCCAGATTTGGGACAGTAATGGCACTGAAAAATTGTAAAGCAAATGCTTCTGTTTTCATGGACTATCAGAGGTCTCGGCAAGCCTAGAATAGGTTTTATTTTAGATACATGGTAATTTCGTTGATTTTGCTAGACTTTCGTATGGGTTTGCTCAAACTTGGAATTTGAAATCTGTTTTGTAATATACTAATATCATACAGACTCATCTGTGGAAATCACTGATGTTAACAATTAAAATTTAATGTTGAAATTTTTCATCAACTTCTTAATACAAGACTTTTGAACTTTATCTTTTTTAAAGATGATTTGTATGAATACATAAACCTAACAGTAATTTTCTGGTACAAAAGAAAAATATATTGGATTAATGATGCATTTATAGTGACCTAAATTCATACAATTTCTATATTAGCTACACATATATCCATAATAGATCATTTGGTATCATAGCCAAGGTTTGATTTTAAAAATTTGGAAATTCCTAAGAGACAATGTCTAGATTTATAGCATAAAAGTCGCTCATATTTTTTTTAATGTGAACAAGTTATGCTTACGAGGCCAAGGAAAGAAGCCTAAGAAGAAACCTTTTTCTCAAGAGAGCAAGAAGTCATCTAAAATTCAAAAGCCAGAAACCTCTTCCAGATTGAAAACTCCTTTGATAATGAGGAGGAACTTGCTGAAGGAAATTGAGAGCATTAATTTAACTAACAAACAACATTGAGCTTCATTAAAATAGACACAGTTGTAGTGATGACACCACAACTAATGTAACTGCAGCCCATGATTCAACTGCAAGTAACCAATCAAGGATAGAAGGTATAACAATGAACCATCTAATTTAAGTAATAACCTGTCAACCCCGTGCAGTAACTTTGGATAGAAAATATTTCTGAATTTAAGCAGAAGTTGAAACACCCATGAGAAAATAGATGGCAAAAGTTAGAAGCATGGATGAATGTTTAGAGATGGACAACGAAGATCATGAGTAAACTATCACGCAAAAATTACATTAAGACTAGGGACATTGTTCATTGTAATTTGTAACAGACATTATGCAGGAACCAAAAGGAAAATCAAATGTTGGGTCATGATTGGATTTCAAAAGAGAACTATGTCACAATTTCTCTCATGTGTTATATGGATGATTTAATCTCCCAGTAGCAGCATCCAAGAATGATCTGCTAACTACAAGGAGGTGAATATTTCACTCATACAAATTAGTACACAACATACCAAAGTTCAAAATAAACTACTTATAGATTCAGTAATTCATACTCACTAACCTCCACACTATTGGTAGACTCAAGCTTCATCAGTTCAATCATAATAATTGCACTGAGTTGGGGGATAAAGAGAACTCGATGCAGTAATGATGATTCAGCTACTTCTTTAATGTGGAAGAGGATGTTAAATAAATATCTGAATAAATACCAGCCATAAAAAATTCTTGATTCCATGTTACATAAGGCAAAGTAATCATCTTTTGAGCCACTGCTACACATTGGATTTTGGCTTGACATTTTCAGTTGGTATGTTGCCGGTCTGAGTTACTACAGCGAGATAATATGGATAGATTCATTCTCATTCATGATTGTATTCATCATTCACCAAGGGTTCAAGGTATCAGTCTTCATCTTCAGCTTGGATGGGTCAGTGTTTGATATTGGCTTCTACATTTTTGAGTGAAGGAATTGCCTCATCACTTGGGTGAGAAATTTGTGCATAGATGTGTTCACTTCATTTGACAAAGGAGGAGGTCCCAGGATCGTTTTCATCAACATCTTTGAGATAATACAAGTGAGTTCATATGGAAAGGAGAGATGGATCTGGGATCCTGGTATCTATTGATGATTGCTTGGGACAAGCAATCTTGGGGAGGGAAGACTTGTAATGTCCCCATTATTTTTAACATCGCATACTCAAAGGGGGTAGGACCTATAATCAAAGGGGTCAAGTTGATAAGTGTTTTGTATAGAGAGAAATGAAATCAATCCTCTTATCTTATTACAATTAGTCTCAAATAATAACCCAGTGATAGTGGATTATTGCCAAGTGATTGCTAATTGTCTTCAGCTCTTGATATTCCTTAAAACTCCTCCGAAGGGCACTAAGATATGACTGTGGGTCTGTTGCAACAGTCTGAGTACCAACCCTCCAATTGCTGTTCCTAGGCAGATGCAAATATCTGAGTAGAGATCAGCAAGTAGTCTATGATAACAGCCTCCTTCCAACTTGAGCATAAACAAGGGTCTCCAGTGATGTCAACTTCTCCCAGATCTCTGAATACATGTATGACTGTGACAAACCCTTATGACTGAAATCTTGCAATTCAATTCGTCCAATGAACTCCTCAATGTTATTTGATGTTTATGAAACTTCTCTAAAACCCTGCAATAAACTGGAATACCTGCAAATTGAATAGCAATGAAGATATTAGAAGCAATATCTCCTCTGACGGCATAGGGTGTCATCACCCTATGTGCAAGGGCACATCACCTTGCAAGAAAGTAAGAAGATCGGAACCTTCAAACTCAGAAATGAATGTAAAAAACATACCAAACTCAGACATGCCTTCAATTGTCATGGATTTCTCTATTTATTCCTTCTCCTCATGGCTGATGACTTGCATTGGGTTCTTCTTGCATTGGATCTTGGGCGAATCCCTCTAGGCGAATGTGTTGGCATTTGTTTTAAATGCTTTTCTTCTATCAATGCTACAGTTCTTCATGCTTCTCACACCATTTCCCTTGGAGATTGTATCAGCTCTAACTGAATGATTTTATTTACTTATGCAAACCCTCATTATGGGCGAATGTTGTCATGGATGAATGCATCAACCATTCTTGTTTTTGGCGATTCCTTCTATGCTTGGCCGATCCCCTATGCATGACATAAGCGAATGTATTTGAGTCCTCTTTTGTCTTGGGCGAATGCAACCTTCAAACATGGCCGAATTTCTCATGAGTATTGGCGGATGGCATTTGATATCTTTTTGCATAGGTGAATGTTCTATCTTGGTGGATGCTCCTTCATGGATGAATAACTTCAGCTATCTTTGCATGGGCGAATGTACTACCTTCTTTCAACCGTTGGCTCTCCTTCATAGGCGAATGTGTCTTCTAGATGCTGGGCCGAATTTCCTTAAACAATGAACTTTGGTGAAAGATATCTCTTTGACCAAGGGCTTCCAATCTAGCCGTTTGGATTCTTTTATAACATTTTAACTTTTCCCTCCACAATGTTTTGAATTCAAATTTCCCTTTTCTTAGTTGGGGCCCATTTCTCATGGGGCGAATGTACTTAGACCATCAAATAGGTCTTCCCTATGTCAATCGCCCATATGTAGCCGTTTTGGGTTCCTTGTGTGAAGATCCTTTTGAAAGAATATTTTTGAAATTTGAATTTAATTCCCTCCAAGTCAATGCCCTTGATCTTCCTTAGCTTGGACCTATATTTTGAATCCCCTTTTTTTTGCTTGATTGGACCTAACTCCATACAAATCGATTAGGAAAATGCAATTAAAGATTTCATTTTCTTTGGCTCAAAATTGGGGACATGACAGTTTCGGGGACGGTAGTCTGAGGGCCATTTTTTGGGACAACAGAGGGACGGCAATATATATGAATTTATATATATATATATAGAGAGAGAGAGAGAGGCTCAAATTTCTACAAGTTAATGGACAGCAGTATAAGACTATAAGTTGAATAACAGTAATAAATATTAACAGCAGTATAGCAACAATAAAATTAATCATGATAGCTGTGTAATAGCAGTTACTTTAATCATGACAGAAGTATAACAGCAATAAAATTTAATCATAACAGCAGTGTAACAGCAGTTTAATCATGACAGCAGTATAACAACAATATTTCATTGCCGGATGTGAGTTTTTTTCTCTAAACATTATAAAATGTATATTTGATTTTGGGGAGGCCTGGGGATGGCAATGTGGACGGGGACGGGGACGGGGATGGGGACAAGGGTCTCAAGGCAGGGGACGCGTCCCCGTATAACACAGGGATATACATATTTGTGCACACAATTTATGAAATCATCATCAAGCGCACTGTTGTACCCAATCTGATACTTGTTAATTATTCTACTTGATCATATGTGTCGTCAACTTGTCATTGTCATTAATTGTGTCAAGATCCATCGCAATCATGTCAAAGTCCGAAAGTTCGAATTTTCGAATCCTTGTAGCTTGCCCATCAATTTTAATTTTGATTATTAATTAATATTTTTTAAAAATAAATTATTTTAAAAATTAAAAATTAAAAATATATAAAAAAACATTAGCAAGGAATCATCCAAATCAAAATCAGCGACCAAGGAGGATAAGGTAAAACCAGTGGCCAGCTCTAAAGGGAGACATCAAACTTTAGTAGGAACAACAAAAAGAAGAGAAGAGAAATCACAATCAATAGCATCCAGTTAGCATTGAAAGTGATAAAGTGAAATTCTTTATTTAGCTAATTAAGCCTAGTAAAGTGTAGATATGCACTAATGATTAAGACTTATCTTCCAAGTCATCTCCTGCGAGAGATAAGAAGCTTTTTGAATATTAGATTTTTAGTTGAATAGTATAAAGATAGGTGCAAGTTAGAAGAATAAAAAACTCAATGATCAGAGGTTTCCTTGTAAGCTTTCAAAGGAATGAAAAGTTGATTTGAAGGTGTAAATTATCTGTGTCTTGTTTTCGCTTTCGTTGTTTTGAATGTTAACAGGTGTGCAATTAATGCAATGTTAAAGAATTTAATTCTTGGTTGAATGCATTAGGACATTGATTGTCTTTGTTAGAATTTCTTCATGGTATCAGAGCCTAAGGCAGGTGAGGTAAATTGCGCAACTAGGGTAGGAGTAAAATCACGGCATCCGGAATAAGGAAAACATGTGGATTTGTGTAAAAATCGCATGGGTTTTCCTTGGAAAATCGTACAAGATTTTTTATGTAAAATTGCAGGTCGTTTTTTATGTAGATTCACGAGCTTATTTGCAAGGAAAATCGTGGTCAGGGGTTTGATGAAAAATCACGACTTTCTTTGTTGAGAAATTGCAAGAGTTTTTGTGAAAAGGGCACCAGGATTTGTAGACTCATTTGAGTCAATTTTGTTTGCAGTTTTTAGATAAGGATTTAGCAGATTGCGGCTAGGGCAGTGACAAATGTCTAGGTTTTTTCTGCAGTGGCAGCTAGGGCATAAAACAGCGGCTAGGGTTTATAGTCTGTGACCTAGGTATTTTGAAACAGGTATTTTCACAATTTTGAACAGCAAGCACAATTTTTATTACAAGTATTTAAAATCTTTTGAGTTATTTTTTCCTACTTTCAGATTTGGGGGTTTTGAGAAAAATATTTTATTTTTAATAAAATGGCATTGGCTAGCCTCAGTTTCGAGGATATACTAGAAGGTGCAATAAATTTCTTGCCTTGGAATGTCAGGGTGACTTTGTTGTTGGAAGAAAATGATCTCTAAGATATCGTCAAGGATCAGGTGACTCCACCTATGGATCCACAGGCATTGACAACTCATAAAAAGAAAGAGATAAAGGCCAAGCAGATGATCATGGATGCAGTAAAGGATCATTTAATTCCATATTTGTCTAAAAAGAAAATAGCCAAGGAGACGTTCAATACTCTAGTTAGTCTTTACCAGAGTGAGAACATAAACAAGAAAATGATTTTGCAAAATAAGCTCATATCCCTAGAGATGTCTAAATTGAATACTGTTACCAATTACCTTGTGAAGGTCACATAGCTTCGTGACTAACTTGCAGCAGTTGGAGAGAAGGTTGACGATACAAAGTTCATGAATTTGGCATTGAATGGTTTCGCATCTTCATAGGAAGCATTTGTTCAAGATATTTGTGCTTGTAAGAATCTTCCTTCTTTTGAAAGACTGTGGGATGATTCTATCCAAGAGGAAACTCAAATGGAGTCAAAAGCCAACAAGAAGGGTGGTGACAATAATTTAGCTCTCATTGAACAATCAAAGAAAGATAAAGGAGAAGGGACCAGCAATGGTAAGGGAAAGGATGAGGATTAATCCTCACAATCAAGGAAGAAGGACTTGAGTAAAATCAAGTGCTTTATTTGTCATAACTTTGGTCATTATGCATCATAGTGTCCAGACAAGAAGAAAGACAAAGGGAAGCAGCAGAAAAAGCAAGTGGCAGCCTCTGCAAAGACTTAGATGAACGAGTTTGCTGCCAAGTTTGAGAAAGATTTCTCTATGGTTTCTTGTCTTTGTCCCCTAGCCGTCCTTGATCAAAAAAAATTGGCCCCAACGTCTTGGAAACGTGGGGACTTCGCAGGGACAGTCGGACATCCACAAGACGGTTGGGGACGCCAATGATGTCCCCTAACTATCCTGGAGACAACTAGCAATCCCCGCACAATTGCAATCAAAATTTTAAAAAGGTCCAAAATCAATTAAAATTTATTTTAATGTTTTCTACTTGTATGTCCTCTACTTGCTCATAAACAAGGGTGTCCTGATTTTGTAAAGAGACCGCAGGTCTAGCAAGGAGGTCTACCACAACATTATAATTTCTTGTTCTATGCTCAAGAAATTGAATTTTTTAACATCACCTACATATCACGGAGAGTTATCTTAGTTTTCCTATTTGTTTGACAATCTCATTAGAATAGAATCAATAGATAGTTTAGGCCAGACTGAGCTAAGCATCCCTTTTTTCCCCTTTACATTTAGATTGGCAACGCCTCTGGCAACAACTATTCACAGTCCTTTTCTCAAGGCCAATAGTTCTACTTGACTTTTTGTTTCATTGCCTTTGTATTGCTGATAAGAATCTAATTGTTGGCCCATTGATGTCCTGATTATAGCCCTATTCCTGCCATTCCAAGATTTCTTATTGCCGCCCAATCAAAATTGAGTCTGTAGTTGTACCATGCCATCCAAGGAGGAAACCGGTGAGATTATATAGTGAACTGAGAAAGTGAGCAATTTGTAATGAGAAGGGAGAGTCCATGTGTTTGTTGTGTGAAGATGCAACATGTTTGTGGAATCAAAATTGGACTTTGTGATGTTTTAGCATAGGTCAAAACTGTCCACTAAATCTGAATTTTGATGACTCTAGCAAGTTCCCCTAGGTCTCAACTATAGTCCTTGAATATTTGCCCATTATGCTCTTTCCAAAAAGTCTATATGATAAAACTAGGCAGCAGCATATTTTCTATGTTTTTGTCATTTTGTAGTTGATACTCGCAGCCTTTTGGCATTTTGTTGTATTTTTTAATTTTATATAATATTTAATATATCATAAGCACATTGACAATGAATTGTCAAAGCAATTAAATTTTGTTAATTCGTTCAACTCTCAATTCAACTTTCATGTTATGTATTAAGGATCTATAATGTACATGATGAATGCTTTATCAATGTTATCATATGAATATTTGAAATTTCCCTATATTTTTTAAAAAATTCCTTTTTTTTTAATGGTCGTCCCCTTTGCCGTCCCCAAAAATGGCCTCAAAAAAAGCCATCCCCAAAATACGTCCCCATCCCAGAAACTTGGTGGAACATACTTCTAAAAGAAGCAAGAATTTAATGTCAATAATGAAATCTCTCAATGTTCCTGTGCTAGGTGTTGCACCCCTACAAAACTCAATGTTCAAAATAACCTTTTGCCCCTTTATCATCAAATTGATCATCATTTGTGTGTTGATCCAATTCAATTCCCGGTCTCCCAGGTCAGTTTACAAGGTTGTCATGACATGGTTTTTGTTTTTTGACTAACTACTTTTACAGGATGATGGTGATCACCACAAGTCCGATAAAAAATAACGATGATGTTTGAGATAATGTTTAAGGCATCAGCAAAGGGGAAAGAACAAAAGATAGCTAAGTGAGTCATCATCTCCTTAATTTAAATGAACAAAAGTTCCGCCTCCAGAAAACCACGTGGTTCAAGTCTCAAGGGCACACACTTTGATGGTTTTGCCAGTGTAAAGTTCCACTCAAATTCATGAAAAGTGGCTGAGACCCTTATGGCGTGCACCAGACCTGTCTTTGCCAATGTAAATAAGCGCCTAGCTTGCAAACATGGCAAAACCATTATAGTTTTCTGCCTAGCTATGTCATGACTGAGTTCCACCCAGCATGTATTTGAAAGGTGCCAAAGTCACTTAGAACTTCCGTCTAGGATAGCAAAGATTGGCATAAGTGTCTATTATCTCTGCCTAATATGGAAAATTAGCATAGGTCTTGCAAAATTCCAGTTTTGGCTTAAGTCATATGAAATCCCACTGAGTTTTAAGTGATGAGAAGTGACAACATTACTAAGAAACTCTGCCTAAAGTTCTGCCCCTTCACTTAACCAACCTGGACACACAAGTAAGGTGGCAAGACCACACCAAAATTCTATTCAAAGGCTTAGAAATTGGCTAAAACACCAATGGTGCACACGTAACCTGGCTCTGCCATGGTAAAACTCTGCCTCGGCAACAAAAACATGGTTGAAGTCAATGAAAAACCCCACCTAGCATAAAGACAAAGAGTGACTTAAGTGTCAAAGAATTCCACCTGGCATAAGGGAAAAGTGGAGTGACTCATATCTCCACCTTGGCTCAACCACTAAAGCTTCCACCCAAATCATGATAAGTGGCAAATGTCCCTCATATGTGCGCCTAGGATTAAGGTGACTTTTCAAATCATAAATGCAGGTTTTAATGACTGATACAATCAGGGTTAAGGGCAGTCATGATCAGTTTTGTGTAATAACCTGCACCTGTTGTTCTTTTGATTTATCTTTTTAATGTTATTATTTTTTAGTTTTTTCTGTGATCTTTCAGAACTAGATAGAAGATGCAAAAGGGGGTTTCTGTTTTCTTGAAGTGTGTATGTCAGAATACAAGGAATATAGCATACAACTGAAAACCCAAAAAAAATATAACAGATATGAACTAAATAATAAAGACCCGGTTCATAGAATGGCATAAAATGAATAACCATCACATACCCATGTCAAAATAAGCATCTTCATATTTCTGCTGTTGACGGACCAGCAACATGACAATGGAGTTTTGCATTGAAAGTATCAGCAAATGCAAGGAAACAATCTACAAATATCAGCATAGACCCTTAGGTCAAAAACGACCACTAAGCAAAGAAGAACAGCCCCCAATAAACTCCAAATGGCTGCTCCAAGAAGTACGGCCAGCATATGAAATGGTACGGCCTACACATGAAGAGGTACGGCCAGCAAAATGAAATACGGCCAGCAATGAAGAAATGGCAGTCCTAACCCTTCTCAAATCTGCAATACAATCCGTCATTAATACTCTTCCTCAGCTGCAACAAAACTACAATAAGATATATCTTGTTATCTCCATCTCCGTCAATGGTGGTATCAAAATGAAGCTCAAATACAGCCACTGAGTATAGCTGCTCCAAAATCCCCTTGGGTGATCTTTCACACCTGCGGAAGATTGCTACCAATGGTGGTTTCCGTGACCAAAAGCCCTAGCTGGAAGAAATCCCCCAAACCCTCATTTGCAAAGCAAATAGAAGCATAAAATGTAATATCAAGAATGAATAATTTTTCCCACTCTTTGCCTTTTTATAACTCCACAAATGGGTCGACCCATATGAGAGGGAAATATTATTTTTAAATTTGCTTTTTATTCCTCAAAGGGGCACCCAATTCCCTTAGTGACTTATTTTTGCATTTTTCCTTATTTCTCCAAAGTCACCAACATTAATTAATTAAAGTCCAAATATAATAATAAAATATAACTTACGGACTTTAATATGAAAGCCCAAACGGTCATAGAATCCCATGAGTTATAGACCGTTGGAAAGATCTCAGCGAAACGTTCCATCTCCAATAAAGAGTTTCCCAAAATAGCCAACTTCGCGACTTACTAAAAATAGTAAGTCCCAGCCAGAATGTCAGAAACTGACCAAACGAACTCCCAAAGTTCCCTAACCACTTTGGTTAGTCTACGGGAACCAAGTATAGACTAACTCACAAGAAAAAAGGGACATTACATTTTGATACAAAAACAAGAGCAATAGGTAGAGATATGTAGGTATTCAAATCAACAGCAGCTACTGCAGCAGAGCAGCGACATCATTCCATATCAGCGGAGCAGGGTTTGGCAACAACAGCAATTAGACTTTAATTAGCAGAAACAGAATTTCAGTCATCTACAATAGATGTTATCCAATTCAAATCAGCACGGTTTCAATCCACGGTACAGCAGTGGTCATTCTTCATAATGCCTGAGTTATGTGTTCTTCAACCCTTTTTGACAAATTTCACATCACTCTTCATCAAAGGCACCTGATATCAGCAATAATTGCAATTTTCATTCTTATGGTGAGGGTTTTGTCTTTCAAAAGGGTTTTACTCAGAAGATTCAAGGTTTTCAAATAAAGAGACGCCTAGAGTATGGATACAATTTTAGTCTTCTATCATTAGACATACTGTTGTTCGCACTCCTCCATGGTTGCCAAGATCTCAATATGGCAAATCCATCATTTAGTGATCATTTTCAGATGTTAATGTTCAGTCTCTATGACAGCAGATCTTCAAAATAAACAAGAGGGATTGTAATGATCTTCAATGACATTTTGTAAGAAGTTCCTATTCCTTCCATTCTTCATTCAAAGTATTTCAAGGACAATAACTTGATTTTCATCAAAGGATACTGCCAAAGAAGTTTGGTGTTGCAAAGTTCGAAAAGTTGACAAGGAACAGGTGCTAGAATTCATAGAGAAAAGGATTTTCAGATTCAAGACATCAAAATTGAGTTGGTAGTTTCAGTATTCATTAAAGGATCCATCAATTTAAGAATCACAGAGGATGCTCAAGTGCAAATTGATATGTTCTAATTTGGATGAAAGATGAGGACCTATTTTTAGGCTGCTTTAGTTAATTTTATTTTATTAGTTGTTTTAGAATAGATTTTCTTTAAGTTCCTTTCTTCCCTACTTTTTCTATAACTTTTGGAAGGGTTTCTTTAAAACAGTTCTCTTTGGGATAAACAATTATTATTCTCAAATCCCTGAAAACATAATCATTATAACCTGTAAATAAGTGCCTTGGGCACAAGATATTCAAAGGATAACTGTTGTATCCAATCCAAAACTCAGATTACAGTACAAGATTCTTCAATTCTGTGTGTACTTCACTAGTCATATCGTTATTTTTGTATGTCGAGTCTGTCTTGTCAAAATCATATGTCAAATTGTTAAAATTATTTCGTCGAAAGACCGAAATGTCAACGTCCACAAGTTTAAGTTGTGGCATTCGACATCATTCGTCTTGTCCAAGTCGGTGGTCTCTCAAGTCCAAGTCATCATAAAATTTTGTGTTGAAATGTCGTAAACTGTCTTGTTTTCGTATTCTTTCGTAAAATTTTGATTTTAATATATTAATTATTTACTAATTATATTGAAATTACAATTTAAGTGTTTTTGTTAAAAAAGAAAACTTATAAAATTATTAAAGTAATGTTATTTTTACTAGTATATATTATTAATAATGATTATTATAAAAATAATAAGCAAAATAATAAAATTTAAAAATTACTATAAATAAAAATAAAAAATTATAAAAAATTTAAGCCTTTTATAAAGGTGCATCTCATAGGAGCTGAGCACGCCAAAGTAAAGGTTTTAAAAATAAGACAAAAAAATAAAAGCTCTTCAAAGCTTAATTCAACATGCTTCATGAAAGGAAAAGGCATGCCCAAGAAAAAGAAACGCGCTTCAACAAGGTAAGGCGCGACCAGCAACAAAACTCCATGTGCTTGGAATGGAAAGTGCGCCTATATCAAAGTTCACGTGCCCAAAACAAGAAGCCCATGCCAAGATCAGAGGAACGCGTCCATGGAGTAAAGGTAGAAAAACGCCTTTAGGAAGGAATGAAGCGCCAGGTAGAAAAGGTGAAAGCACTCCAGATCAGTGGATGAGGAGTATATGTAATGTGCTGAACTAGGGTTTGAACCAAAATTTCTGAATTTGTAAATGTCAAATAGATCCCTAGGACTGAATTATGATTTTCTTATTTGCACCTTTCAATTTGTCTTCAACAACATGAAATATAGAGTAGCATGTGCCAAAATTTTGATGGCAAACAAACATACACTTATATAAACTACTTCAATATGAATTGCATCATGAGTTACAACATCAACTCAGCCAGATCTTGCTCACATAAAATCAGACTTATTTATTGTTTCAATACATCAACTTCATGGCTTAATGACAGCCCAAATACAATGCATATGCTGCTGTTATACAAAATCAGTGTAATACATACCAAATTATGATGCCAAAATATAGTGCAAAGGGGCTGAACTTCCCACGCTCAGATCTGATATGAAAAAGTCTTCAAATAATGACAAAATGCTGATGCAGGCCCTATGAAGCTGACCGCTGGTCTCAAGTGTTGAGCGCTTGACCTTCAATGATACTCGCTGCCTCTAGACTGTTCGCTGCCAAGGAAATATGCAGATCGGCCTGTTATGTGTGGTCTCCAATGATGTCAAAGCAGCCTTCAATGATGGGCAATGACCTCCAAAACCCCAGCGAACTCCCTTAAAATGAAATCACTGCCTTCCTCAAAGAAAATCAGTCCACAAAGGGCGGCAGCTTGGGTATAGAAATCTTCACTCAGACCTGATATGAGTTCACTGCTGTATGTCTGATATAAACAGCTGAGCAACCCTCACAATGATGCACAAATTGATGAATGCCAAAAGTAAATCGTCCTCCTTCAAATCGGCACTCAAGTAGACAATGCAAATGATCTTCAAGGGTCTTCAAATGATATGCAAAAATGATCTTCAATCTTCAAATCTCCAACAATGATCACCGATCAAATCTTCGATGCAATCACAATGAATGATGTATCAATGATGCCCAACGAAGCTTCAAATCTCCAATGAAGTGCAAATGTGAACTCCATATGAATCCACATCCAAGATGTGATTGGGTTTTCGTCCAACACACCACCTCCACAAGGGTTTTCGTCCTTAGAAATCTTGCAATACAATTGCCAAGCAAAATGTGCCAAAGTTGCCAAAACATTCGTGATGCCGGAATGAGCTCCTTCAACCTTCTTTCATACTTGGTTCTTTTTCCATCGATGAAGCCGACAGATTCAAATTAAAGATTTGAATTGCCTTTTCCCTCTTTGTCGGCCAATAAACCAATATTTTATTATTTTTATTTCTCCAATGAGACTGCCCAAAATCAAGAATATTATTATTTTATTAATTTATTCTTTCCCCCAAGATGAGCGCCAAAATCCAAAAGGATAATATATTTTATTGTTTTCCCTTTTTCCCTCTCCAAGTTGAGCGCTCCATTTTAAAATTAATAAAATATTATTATTTTTTGACTTCTCCAATTTGGGCGCTCCAATAATATTTTATTATTATTTTTTTTTTATTTCCTCTCTCCAAGATGGGCGCCACAATTAAATAATAATAAAATATTATTATTTAATTATTCTCTTTTGATAATTAATGCAAAGTTGCATTAATTCATTTTTCCATCTTCACTAGTGTAATGAAAATTAGCTGAGCCTTGTAAATCAACTTTCCATTCTCCAAGCCTCTAAGCAACATTATCTTCTCCAAGCCTTATTTCAACCAAATTATTCCCTTACTTGACGAATTAGCCTACGGGAATGAAGATAGGCTGACCCAGACTCTTGTTGGGTGATCATGTCGGAAATGGGGACATTACAGTATACGCACCAAGGAAAGAAGTTAAAAACGCCTCCAATCTGCAGTTGAAGCGCCTACAAGGATAAGACCCACGCTCATTCAAAGATAAAAGCTCATCACAAAGAGATCTCGCGCCAAATCACCAGTTTTAGAGACCAAGCGCCTATTCAAAGCGCTTCAAAAAGAAAATTGCACCCTCTACAATAGTTAAAACGCCAATTCAGAAAGAAAAACGTGCCACAAAGATGGCTCAGACACCTTCATTAGAAGGGAAGCGCGTCAGCATTAGAAGAAAGCGCCTATATGCAGTTAAAACACGCTTGTTAAAGGTAAAGCGTGGCCAAAGGAGGACTCATGCACTCAGGAGGAAAATGCGCCTGGTCAGAGATGATCATGCCATTCCCAAGCACCTCAAGGCCCAAACCGTTCATCACGTGCTCATCAAAGAGAGTGTGCCTAGAACACTCCAAAGGCGCCTACAAAATAGGATCAACGCCAAAGTACTAAGAAGTAAATGCCAAGGGAAAAGATGAAGCGCCTAGTCAACAAAGAATCTCCCAAACAGATGAGGCGTTTCAAATCAAGAAGTGCACCAAAAGCAAACAAAGATATCAACGCTTCCATCTGATATTCAATGCGCCTTCAATCAGCATCTGATAGTCCATGCTTCTACAAAGTAAGAAGCCACTCTAGTCATCAAGAGAATTCGCCAACAGTGAAGAAGGATGGAGCGCCAGTCTGGGGTTTCATACGCTTCACAACAAAGAGCAAAAGCCACTCTAAAACATTTTAAACGCCTCCTTCAAGCACCATAATAGAAATAAAGAGCTTCTATATAGAATCCAACACGCATGGAGTGTGCAATGAAGACACCAACATCAAAGGACTTCAGAAAATCGTGCTTAAAAATCTATCACACACCTTTAGTCAACAGCATGAGCATTAAAATGCCTTCAATTCCATTTCAAACGCTGCACCAAGTCATCCATATCCTCTCTTAAAGCACTTGCCACAGCAAAATGGTGCCTCTCAGTGTGAATCAAGGCAAGTAAACAATAGCAAACCAGCAACAAGACAAAGAATGCCAAGTTTGCGACCAGTTAAGCAAGTCAAAATCTCTTTCGGAAAGAACAAACAAAAACATTGCCCCGTCAACAGTGATAAAGGCATCTACAAATCAAAAGAACAATGTTTCAAGTAGTGAATTTTTAGAGATTGTCAGAAGGATCGAATTGGTTAGATTCGAGTCACCAAGATAGTGAAATTGCGAGAATCTCTGTAATGTCCCCTTCTAACAAGCCAAAATTTCTGCAACCTTGCAAACAATTTCAACTTGTAAAGAGCACATTAGTATTCCATTATCCTTTAATACTTAACTGTAACCATACATCATTACTTTCATAACAATATGTTTTTCTTTTTATACTTCATGATTTACCTTGGATGAGATAACCTTAAGCCTATTATTAATCACTCCTTCCACCTCATGGGAGAAGATACTTTAGGATGTAATGTCACCCCAAATCCTCATGGGTCCATCATTATTCCTTTGATTATTACATCAAAGGCCTAATCCTTCGATTCTCCAATCGAAGGCATATTATTCCTTGGTTCTCCAGCCAAGGCATATTATTCCTTGGTTCTCCAACCAAGGCCTATTCCTTCAATACTAGATTGAAGGCTTATTGGCTTCCTTGATTCGTAAATCAAGGCCTATGATTTATCCCATGATTTGGTCAAATTACATTCCTCGTTATCCACCCCATCTCTATGGTTAGGTTGATTAATATTAAGGCCTATTATCTATCCCTTGGGTAATCATGCCTTTTACAAATCCATTTCATATTCATAACTATGAACTTATAACCTTCTTGTACTCATTATCTTATTTAAAACAAGAATCATGCATTTATGTAGGACATCTATTAATCTCATATTTATTTGAGTTCATAAGACCTCTGCCTTTATATCTCATTTATAATGGATCATCTTTTCTTACTTATATGCAGTTCAAAGACTAATCTTAGATTGTTATTTTCATACATGTAGATTCCTAATAATATCGAATTATGTATATATATATATGCAGAAACTATGAATTAATTTATAATCTGTCCACTAAATCTATGAACATCATATTCAATACTTATGTAGAGGTGTCTTACATCATCATATAATTGGCCCGATATTTCCATTTCTTGATCATGGCCATTCCTTGTCTATTTGGTTATATTACATTCTTATTGTATATGATTCATTTCACCATTCTTATGATGATCTTATATTTTACTACCCTTACTCTTATACTATTCCTTCATATATCTAAGTATGATCCTATCTATCTTATGCAGATATGAATTTAGATATATTCTTATTTTTCATATACTCAGATATATTCTTCTTTTTCCATATCCTGATATGATTCCTACCTATCTGATTATATACCTTTATGAGGCAAGGTATCTTTTCGAAAGGCTATGACTTTCCAGCCATCACAACCCTTTGTTTGATCGCTGCCTTAACTAATTCATATTTCTTTTCTTATGGCAGCTTTAAGATAACTGTTGGACTTGCTTATTATGACCGCTGGCAATAAATAATTATTAATGTCTTGATGCTCATTCCTCTCCCTTTCAAGGCAGTCGCTGCCTTAGTAGATTTATATCGTGCCTTTAATGATATAGGCAGCGCTTTCAGATTTTAATATATATAATATTTTTTATTAGTAATTATATCTTATAAAATATATAATATATATAATAACACCTTTACTAAATAAAATAGTAACCATATATTATTATAATATTTATTATTAATATATGGTAATTATAATAAAATCCAATTTGTTGACATTTATATTTTATATTTGTATGTATATTTATTATTCCTAAATCTAATAAATATATTGTATTTAATTATATAAAATATATATAATAATATTATTATATATGTGATTACCATCCAACGTGGCTTCTCCGTCTTATCACGATGTTTAAATCTTTAATTTAAACAATGCCTTAATATCGGGACATGACAATCTCAAATTTTCATCAAAAGATTTTCAGTTTCCCAAATTTCGTTAGAGTGCTGGAAAAGTGTCATCAAACCAGAGCCACCTTGTCAAAGTTCTATTTTTAACGCGGGCTAAAAATAGATCATCATCGAAGAGGAAAAACATATCCAAAACTTGCTAATTTTAGCCTTCGCTATTTTTAGCATCAACTGGAGTTGAACTCATGTTTGATCACCATGCGTCAAATGTAAGCACGAAGTTGAGTTTGCAACAAAATTAATCTTCAATTTAACTGGAGCCCACATGTTTGCATGTCAGTTGAGTTGACAATTGCATGGATTCAGTTTTAGATTCAGTGGAACAAATATTTTGTAATAAGTTTGCATGTTGGGCAAACAGTAGTCAACTAGGTTAAAGTTGCGTTATTATTTTCATGCATTTGCTTTGCAAATAGTATAACTAAGTGCTTTATGCATATATTAGAGGGTTTTAAGGAGTTAGCTTTTTCAGCAATTCAAGGATTCAACAATTCAGTATTCAGTATTCAAAAATCAGTGTTGTATGATCAATCAATAAATAAAAAGCAATGGCAATTCTCATGCCTACATTACGCTGAAATTGTTATTTGTCGAATATTCGTGTGATTGTGATTTTGTTCGTTTAATGGATTTAATTATGCCTGTTTTGCTTCTAAGTATCCATTGAAATGTGCCATCTGTGTTAAAAGTTAAGTCACTTCAACAAACCTACGAACTTTGTGTCACAGGCGAAATTAAAGACATAAGTCGCGGCTTTGTACCATCTTATTTGTGATTTAATCATATAGCGTTTGTAATCATGCATTTATGTGTTAATCAATCCAAGTTGTGTATACTTGCTCTGGTCAGCCTCTGGATTTAGCTGAATAGCGCAAGCGTGTGGTTGTAGGTTCTAATTTCAGTCAAAAAGCCAAAAAATCTTTGCCTCATGGTTGAAAGTGCACCTTCGCCTTTTGCACGTTGCAAAGTCAAAAAGATTGTGTATTTTTGTTTTATTCAGCGAACATGAAACACCTCTGAATACACTGTAAATTCTGTATAGTTTTAGATTAGTTTTAGTTTACATGGAGCTTCCCCTTCTAATTCGAAGAGCGGTCTTACCACACATCTGTTTGTTTTACATTCGCATTGAAAGGTGTGAAATAAAACGCTAACAATAATGAATGCTATGCTTATGTTGCAAAGACTATTGTTCGGATGGTTTTAACCTATGATTGAAATTCCTTTGATAAATTGAAACTGAGTAACTTTGCCAAGCTTTGTATTGTTGTTAAAGTCATTATTCCTATGATCCTATTGCATTGAATATCTGGTCTCTGATTTAGCCAGCTTGAAGGTGTTGTTTGTGTGTTTAGATTAGTAGTTTTTTCCTTCTATATCTGAAAAATCTCGCCTACAAAATACAACTACTAACAGTCTAGTGTATGTACCCAAGGCAAAAACATAAGCACTTAATCATTTTCATTTATAAAAACCTCCCTCAATGAATCGTGTATAGTATGTATATTGTACATCTTGTCTATAATTTTAGTCTAACGCCAGTTTAGCTTAGTGTTTAGGTTTACTTTAGGTCTTAGGGAGCTTTCCCTCCAAATTTGAAGAATGGTTTTACCACACACTGATCCATTTTGTGTTGTCTTGCAAAAGACAAATTAAAATGCTAACACTATGGATATCCCAAGAATCAGCCAATAAGTTGATGTTGAAACTCATACAGAAATGGGCAGATCAACTAGAAGTTAACGCACGGGTTCTTCTTTCAACTGAAGAGGAAGAGGAGCCAAGTAAATTCTGGGATTGGACATGTTTCAAGGAGAAAAATTGCAAAGCTGCCAAAGAGATATTAATTGACGTACAAGAACTAGTTTCATGGGTTTTCCAAAAGGCAGCCAAGCTCCAGTCTAGACATCTATTCCTTGAACCAAGCTTTGAAAAAATCAATTTGGTAGTCCAAAGAAATAATTGGCTGATTGGAAGCAGCAAATAGACGTAGAATTCAAAGACTTTGATTTTAATCATCTACAAGTGTCGCCTGTTGACTCAGTATTCAACAATATACAATATAATTATGTTATGCTGTGAGTATGAATGTGGAATTCTGTTTAGTTTGATTAAATGAACTGAATTGGACTATTAACTTATTACTTATTGCTTATTGCATTTGTTAGATTTTTTGAATAAAATTCTGTGTAATAGTTTCTATGGAATTCCTTGGTTGTGTAAATGTGGATTTATATCACTTTTATACGGCAAGCATATAAGTATTAGTTTTAGGAATTTTCTTTACAGCCATTAGAATTTCTGCATTTCAAAGTTTTATGTTTGCATTTATTTTGAATTTTTGCTTTGCAAGTAAGTTAACCGGCACAATAAACTGGAGTATAAATCTTCAACTGTTGCCAAGGAAAGAACCTGTGTCAACAGAACCATCAAAAGCTACCCAAAATTTGATACTGCTTTCTAACTTATGCATCTTTAACAGGCTTATCAAACGAATGCAAGCTCTGCCATGGTCAATCAGAACCTTGTTCGCTATCAGACAGAGGTTGATCAGGATATATACACTCTTGAGAATCAGATAAAGATCCTAATGTTAAAAACCAGTACCTAATAGTTTCATTAACCACAAACAAGATGCCTGAAAATTATTATCAAGATTATAGCTAAGCTAAGTGAATGGTTTTTCACCTTCAATTTTGCAATGATGCATAATTTTTTTATGTTAAACAACCTTCCCTGTCTTATAATGTGGCCAGTTCTTTATATGGCATCTGACATCCTTTTCAGATGAATGCAGACTTTATCCTGGTTGATCAGGACTTTATCAGCTTCCACACAGAGCTTAAACAGGATAAGTTCACTCAAGAAACAGATACAGTTCCTGGAAAGCAAGTGTGATTACCTTTAAATGGTTTGGGATCCTAGACAGCTTGGCTGAAGTGCTTCTTCCAGAAAACAACTAAGTTCAACTGAATGTTATCCCACCTTCCATTTTTCACTTTTAATTGTCTTTCGAACATGAAATGTCTTGTGTCAGACAGTCTTGAGTCCTTGACTCACTAATATTGAGCATTTTGTTACACAACGTTTATATTCCATATATTTGTCGGTTCATCTAACAGCATTCCTTGGTTTCTCTCAGCCAATGAGTACTATAACTCTTTATTTACCAAAAAACATTTGAAACACATACCTCCTCTGGTGGAAGATGGAATAATTGCCGATACTCTTCACTTTTGGATGCAGGCTGTTAAGAAACCAAAGTTTCAATTAAATTCCACAATGCACATATATAACAAAAACAGAAACATAATGGAAAATAGCTGAACATGCATTAAATAAATGCATGCCCCAAAAGTATCCGAGCACATATATCATGCAGAGAATCCTTCAGTACCAAGTTTCGCAATGCATAAAATATTAATTACTTCATTTTAGTAGGGGTAAGGGCTCATGACTGTGAAGTCACTAGAACAAATAGATAAGAATTCAGATTGGTGAAGCAAAGAGGACAAGTAGGCATCGAACCCGAATCATCGATTGGTTCATTTTTCTCCAGTTTAAATGTCACACTACCCAAAGTGAGGGAGGTAACAACCGACCTCATTTCTTTACCGGCTGGAAACTGGCCAGGACGTGATACATATGGCACCTTGCTTCACTCAGCTCACTTTGGTCAGAAGCAAAAACTAATGGCAAAAAAATTTCAAGTTTGAACACCATACCACAGAAATTGTAGTTAAGGCATAAGCAATGATGATGATTAGATGCATCCTTTCTAGTGGTGATGATGATTGTACCTAGTTTACTTTTTTTAAGATAAATGTTCACAAAGTTGACAGCTTAGAGGCATGCTTAAAGAAAATTCAGAGAAACACACTGTCACCCAATTAGAAATAAAATCAGGAACTGCCGATTATATCTAACTTGGCAGCAAATCTATTACCAATACTATTTAATATTCTAATTCATCATAGCCCTTTGTAACTGATGCAGAAATGCTTTGTAATGGTCATGATGAGTGTAAGTAGAAATTTAACTTTCAGAGAATGAAATATAAAATTATTGCATACGAATATGTAATGGTTGCCCAGAATTAGAAAGAAACTTAATTAACCAACCTCAACAATCAGGTATGAAACTAGTAAGGAAGTAAGTGCTGGGAAATTGTGGTTTTTGCAAATTATAGGTGAGCCTTGTAACTAGGGAGTGATACTCCCACATCGCAGGAACACCAAGTGGATAGTATCAAACATTCTAAATCTTTACACAGTATTTAATAAAAGGAAAAGTTATATCAATTTGCTTTCTTATCCTTTTAAAGTTACAGTGATTTTTTTAATTAAACCAATTAAGTAGATCAATCATCAAGAAACAAACATGATACAGGTCGACTGTAATTAAAAAAGAACACTTGAAGAACAAATTTTTGAAATAATGAGTGGACATATATAACTTGAAAAGAAAGGAAAAGAAAGAAAGAAATTATATTAATGTCGACAACTAACCAAAATAGGTCAATGGACTCAGAAATACAAATGGAAACTACAGCAAGAGGGAGCCAACAAGACTTGAGAGAAAAGAAAAGACTAAAAACTTTAAAAAGTCCAAATATCCAAGAGAAAAGACTTGTCATCAAAGAAAATGAGCCAAGAACACCGGAATGCCAGAATAGGCAACCTAGGTTTAATCTGGACCACTAGAAGAGGAAGCAAAACACTCACCGATAACTATGTAGGCACCACTAAATGATTGGATGACGTCCCATGTACAATGCCCTAGGCTAAGAGGCCTTGGCTGGATGACCCTGAGAATGCGCAAAGAGCATCACCCCAAAACTCTATCTGATGCTCTCCTGACATTTATGGACAACTACCCTCCACCATTTAAGATGCTGCTAAAGGTCGGAAAGAAGCTGCCAACACAGGCCTGAATATAAAAAACCCAATTGGGAGGGAGACACAACAAGAGCATGGCACCTCAAGCGATACCTTGGGTGAGAGAGATGAGATGCCTTGGTCCAAGTGCAAACAGAGGTAGTGCAAGCAGAAAATATGTCATCTCACTGATCTATTATCAACAATGTGAAACTCTGTGGAATTCCAAGAGTGTCTAATGCCTCCAATACCAGCAATAGGCTGAAAGAATTAGGTGATCAATGTAGTGGACCTAAAGGTCCCATGTAAAGCCCAGTGCCTAATGGTGACAACCTCCCTCAAGAAAAGAGCCAAGCACCACTAATCCAAATAGCGGAAAGAAGTGGATAGTGAACCACCAGAGTCTTTGTACAAGCAATGGTATCTACCTAGTACTCATCGTATATAGGGCATCTGAAAATAAAGTGCTACTCTAGATAGCGGAAGAAAGTAGATAGTACATCACATATGTTCTAAGAAATAATTGGACAACGTTTGGCTTTCTCATTTTATCTGAAAACTTCTAAGAAAACACCACAAGAGTTGTCGAAAAAAACATTCCATATAACTCATTAAATAACCAAACAAGAAACCAATTTGGTTTGGTGTGTTGTTAATGGTTGGCAAAGATTTCAAACCCAAATTGGGTATGGAAAACCCCTTTGCGAAGTATGTATACATGAGTCTATTGAGCTTTCACCATTTGCAAGATTGGGATGATTCCTCCTATGATTAGGTGAATTCTGGGTCATCAAGATTGCTTGTCACCAAATTAGGGTGGTTATTACATTGTCTAGCTACAAGCTAGTGAGAACCCATAAGGCAAGAAGGAGGATGCTAACGCATCAACTTGTGACTTGCATCCCAAAGCCTCCTTCCAGATTGGCAAAGTTTTAGGTGCAGGTAATGCCTCATAGAAAACCTCTTTCTCACAATCATTATGCATGTGGGATTATTCAAAACACAATAATTAGAAAGATGGTCTTAGCATGGAACAAAAGCACATTACAATTTATTATGAAGCTATTTAATTTCTGGTCTATCATCAGCTTTGATACTAGGCATTTATAACATAATAGTTGGGGAAGTACTTGCAAGAGTGTAAACAATGCTTTCTATCAATGGGAAGGGGGTAAATGGAATTCTCTTTTTATTTACCTATTATAAGCAAACTAATTTTACTATAAATACTTTACAAATTTAGAAAAGAAAATGGAGTAATTCCTCCTCCACTATAGCATAGAGAAATAGCTTAGCTGAAAGCAAAGTCCTTGTCTTGTGGTGGTTAAGATCAGAGAAAATATTGTGTAAATGAGGGATGGTGAGGCATTGGTTTGGTGGGGAGGGTTTTGGTCCTCCATGGCTGTGCTTCAGGCACAGCAGGAGGCCCACCTTTCATCGGGCTTGGCAGCCACCAAGTTTTCAGTCAAAGGGTAGCTTTAAAAGGTTCTCTAGACCTTCTTCATTCCATGGATCCTTTGGAAAACACCCATTTTTTAGATTGCCTCTAATCAGGAAAAAATTGCATTGCCTCTCAAAGGAGCTTCTCAAGAGAATCACATAAGCCTCTAGTGCTAATGCTCCCCCTCTGGGGAACAAGAGGATTCAGAAACATCCAGCTCCTTGGTCAGTCTATCCACTTGGGAAAGCCCTAGTTGTGGATTCTACCCCAATGGTTCCTCTCCTCTTCTAATGTGAAATCTGAGATTTTAAAGCTTTAGGAAATAGCCTTGGTAGGCTTCTACAAAGATAGATGGCTTTTGGTGGTCTTCATCCAAGAATGGGCTCAAGCATCCTGGAATCCAGCTCCGTGTCTTTTCTTTCTCCCAAAAGGGTTTTTCGTTGCTCGGTTTCTTTCCATGGAAAACTAGCAAAAGGCACTTGAAGAAGCGGTTCCAAAGATTCAAGATTGGGAACTCTCTCCAGCCTTGGACACTTGGGTTTGTTGGCTCCTCCTTTCCATTTGGTTCTTTGGAAGTCAAGGTCAAACTTTACGAGCTCCCTTTCAAATTCTAGGGCCAAGATAATCTTGAAGCCATAGGTTGTAGCTAGGGTGACCTAATTGAAGGGAATCCTCGATCCCTTGACAACTCCCACAAAGTCTATGCTAGGATAAAAGTTGAACACAATTTGATCTTTCATTACCGAAAAAGATCCTGATAACTCTATCCATAGGCTCCTACGCACAAGAAGTGGACTATGAAGGGGTTCCCTTTAGATACATCATCCATCACAAGATTGGACATGAAGCAAAAGATTGCCACAATCCCCCAATCAATTCTTCTCAACACATATTGGCATTGGTGACTTCTTGCACAAAGAATGCTTGGAAAATAAATTCTATTTCAGAGCTTTGGAAGCAACTCTTTGGGCCTCATAATCATGACTATTTTTTTCCTCGAACCCTCTCCCGCTTCATGGAAGGTTTTTGTGGACTCTCATAAACATAAGGAAGATCCTAAAGAAAAGTTGGTAGCTTCCATGAGATTGAAGGTGTTAGCACCCAGATTTTCAAGCCTCATATTTGCAAAATCTTGCCAAATTCATCAAAATTTTCCTAAGGGGTCCCTATGCCTTTACCCTGATGCATGTTGTTGAACCCCTAGATTTGGCTAAGTCTGAAACCCTGAAACCCTGAAAATTTGGCTAAGTTTGAAATCTAATGGATCCTCCAAATTCTAGAATCTGCATTATAACTCCTATGGATCCGAAACCACTCTCAAACATGCTGCCAATATATGCATAAAATATACCTTAAAGTATAAGAAAGGAAAATACAAAGAGGAAAATACCAACTTACACTTAAATGTTTACTTTATGTATATACTATCGGTTCTTTTTTCATTTTCTGCCCTTTTGTTCCTGCGAGTTTTCAAGACCCGCAAGAACTTTTGCACTAGGTTCCTACAAGTTTTAGGGACTCGCAAGAACTTTTGCACCAAGTTCCTACGATACTTCAGGACCCGCCAAAACTTTGGAACTTTTTCCAAAAGTTCCTAAGTTCCAGGTTCCCTGCCACCCCGCGACCCGCCAGCTGAAGATCTTTGGAGTCCAAAATCCTTCTGAACCCCCTGAATTTTCAAGTTGAATTTCAAGGTGCAAAAATTCAAATTTTCAAAAAAAAATTGAGAAAATGGCTAAGTATTTTATGCAATTTCGAGTCAAACTTTCATTTGGACCTTGACCACTTTTGGTTCCGGCAGGACTTCGGGACTCACCGGAACTTTGGAACTTTTTCCAAAAGTTCCTAAGTTCTAGGTTCTCCTGCCACCCACCTAAGGCCCAGAAACGCGGGAAAACGCGCTGCCAACTCTCCAAATCGCCATTAATGCAAAGTGGGTGGTTGAATTTGATGTTTTTATTGCATTAGGTGAAGTTGTTGGGGTTTTCCCTCCCATTTTTCCATCAAATCCGAGTTGCAAGGCTATAAATTGAAGATGCAAACTCTTTTCAAGGGTTGGTCATTTTGGCATTTTTCAGACAACTGGTGCAGTGCGACTAGGGTTTCTATCATTGTGAAGGTTTCAGATCTTCAAGGGCAACTTTTTGTAAATCATATGGATGAATCAATGCAAAATTTGTGAGTAGAATCATTTGTCTCCATTGTTGCAGATGTTCATTTAGGGAATTTTTGATTTGTCACAGGATTCCTCTTGCCACGATTTGTGGTGTGATTGTAATCTTCATTTGAAGGATTTGACAGGTCCATAATATATTACAAGTTGTAATAGTCATTTTAAGATTGCATACGAATGAATGTTGTGTGAGAAGGGATCAATAAGCACGTCTGGTTCTATTTTCAAGTTTCATGCATCTGGGTGTTCCAATTAGGTAACTCACTATCATTTCATTGTTGTTCTCCCTTTTTGATCTATAAACTCTGTAACCCATTGAAGGCACCGGTTTGAATGGTGTTTTGATCACCTAAACATTTTATAAATCAAACAAATCAACCTAGTGTGAGGTACAAGTAATCAAATCTGTATGTCATGTGATTTGCATTATAACCAGGGAATATAAACTGTGAACTATTTTCAAACCATCTCTAAAACAAATCACCTGTGCATATCAGCAACTTGCAGTCATGCAAGAATGTTTCCATCAGCTTAGAATGAGGTTCAAATGTGCAGCAAGTGTGTTTTAATTCAGTGACAGTTTTTTGGGATTAAAACAACTATCTAGGTATTGCTGCAAAGTTACAAATCTGAAGATAAATTGTGTGTAGTTTTAAGCCCCTATTAAGGGATACCTCAGGATTACCCTCCTAAGCCTAGTTGAGCTTTAAGTGTAGAGGAGTTTACCCACTCCTGTAAGTTGGCCAAAATCGCCCTAAACCTATTGATGTACCCCTTTCCAATCACTCTGATGACACCCCTGGCCTGGGTGATTGAGTAATGCTTTAGGGTTTTGGGTTGTAATTTTGGGAACCAACAGAAGGATTAGAACCTTTTCCCTAAGATTGTGGATACTTCCTCTCCTCAATCGAGCATTCTTCCATCTAGTTTGTGGTTCCTAGGGAAAGTTCTTCGTTGAATAGAGCAGCACAAGAGGAGGATTAGCTTTTAGGCTACTCCGATATTGAAGAAACCCTTGAGGCCCTTGGTGGGATCTTCCATGCTTGTATCTCTCAACAAGCATTACCATAGTTTGGAAAGAAAAAAAGAGGTCGCAAATCTAAGGTTGAGCAAATGGTGGCTTTACTCGCAAGGTTATAGGTAAAGAATCTCAAAAAACTCTAGATGGTTTCTTGGTGGGTTCAAGCAATGTAGAACAAAGGACATGCCCCCCACAGAAGCAATGAATGGCCTTCTTGGATTGTTAGGGGCCTCGATTCCCCTAACAAGAGAAGGTTCGTGCAGAGTCAACTTAATTCTATTAAAACTGATTTTCTCCTCCTTCATGAAAATAAACTTTTTGAAGTTAACCTCCTTCATCTATTCTCCTCTTCATGGAAATCATGGCAAGGTATTGCTATGAATGTGGTTGCACTTTGGGTGGCCTTTGCATCCTTTAGAACCCTTCCTCCTCCTTAGTTTCACTCATAGGTAAAGTGCCTAGCTAGATCTATTGTTCGTTCAAATTATTTAGAGCAAACATTTATGGCTTTATATTCAATGTTTATGGTCCAAATAGTCTAATCCACAAATGCAAGCTTTGGGTCAATCTCTCATAGCAACTACTGCTTCTGAAGGATCAGAAAGTCCTTTTGCGGGGTGATTTCAATGCTATTTTTGGGGCTAAGGACAAATGGAAGGGTGCAGGACACATGACCCAACTTAAGATTGATGTTCATAGTCTTTTTGTAAAAAATAACTTGTTGGATATTGTCCCTAAGGAAGGTGCCTTCACCTAGAATAATAGAAGGAAAGATTTCTACTATCTAGCAAAACACTTAGACCAATTCTTAGTTTCTCCCCCTTGGCTTTAGGATAGACGGATTTTGGACCTTGACTTGTTTATAGAATCTACAAATTGTTGCCCTAAAATAAACTGCAACTCCTAGTTCCTCCATTCCACTTTGTAACTTGCTCCCTGGTATTGCGTCAAAGGCTTTCTTGAAATAAATGAAACAACAATAGACTTCTTTTTATCCCAAATCTTTTAAATCAAGTGTCTAAACATGACACAATAATCTATTGTTGACTGTTTTGTTCTGAAATCTTCTTGACCCTTCACTCCCTTTCCTTTTTCCTTGGCCCAACTACTAATCCTGCATTCTACCATGTTTCTGAAAAGTTTTGCAAAGAGTAGATACATCATGACAGTTTACTAGTTTAGATAATAGCTCAAGTCCCCATTCTTAAACGAAGGTGTGACTAGACTAGTTGTCCACTTTGTTAGAAAGCAGTTTTGATTGACCCCAATAAATATTTATTCGATGTGTGATAGTAAGATTTATGCTCCCCACTGCAGATATGTAAAGTAAAACAAACAAACAAAAAGTTCCCTTGTTCCCATAGTTGGGCCCCATAGACCAAACTGGTGTGGTGGCTACGTTGAGACCTTAAAAATCATCTTTTACATAATACCGTCCTTCAGCTCAACAGTAAAGCTGCACGACTTTACAATCACTTGTGCAGATTCTAGTCTTCTGTGCCACTAGTAGATGACTCCTTAGTGGACTGCACCTCAATAGTTTCCCAATCATAACCAATAAAAGACATTACCAAAACCAAAAAATAAAATAAAATGTCTTTTACATTTCAGCTTACCACTATAGTGAATCAAATGGGATGAGCTTGTATGGTAAATCATCCTAGCTTTCATAGTTGAGACTTGTTGTTGTCAAATCCCACAATTCGTGTTACATGTTAATATGTAACAATGTTGAATGTTTAAATTGGGTAAACTACCACATCCAATTGTGGGTCTGGTGTATCCCAACAAACAAGGCCCAATGCAAGTCTTGGGTCAAAATGTTGAGTATTTAAATTCAATAAACTAGTACATCCAATTGTCATTCCAATATGTACAAATTGCTGAGAATTTAAGTTGGGAAACTCCCACATCCAATTGAGGTGTGGCATACCTCAATAGACAAAGCCCGGTGTAAGCCTTAAGCGAATTTGACCCAAGAGACACTTCTTGGTTGTGAAATCTTAACGGAAGGACTCTCCACAAAAAGAATCTACCAGCACATTTTTTAAGAAAGACACTTTACCATTATAGTAAGCATGGTAGGCATGTTAGAAGGAAATGAATTTCATGCTCTACTACATCTGAATTACAATCTATGCAATTATGTACATTACAATACAAGGGAAAACCTGCACTATAATCCTTTGTATTTAGGAAAGTAGAAAACGATTTAAATGAAACAGAAAATTAATTCGAAATAAATAAAGCAAGAGAATTTTATTTTTAGAAATCAGAAACGGTAAAAGAAAGAATTTAATTCACCTGAAAACAATCAATTGATTTCGGAGTTTGCGGTAATTGTAATGGCAGGGAGGGATCGACCCCCTCACAATTTTCGCTTGCAACATTTTCATCCTCTCCAGTCCCCAGTTCCATGGAAGGGAATTCTTCAGTAGAAGAAGAATTTGTGTTGTTGTTGAGGGGGGATAATTTGGGGCTGGGCAGTGGATCCGTGATCTCCATATGATCTATGCCCTTCCTTTCCACCAATATTTGGTATCTCAGCAACTCTCTATTTCTTTACTGGTTTTTTTTTTTTTTTCAGAAAACATTCTCGGCCATAATTTGGCAATGAATTTGTTCTTTAAATAATTTGCCAGTCATCAGGATGTCCACGTTGGCCAGGATTGCTTACTACTTTATTTCGAGTTCGGGCAGTGATAGCACCTGATTTTGTTTCTATGTAGTTTATGTGGGTCTTACCTACTGGTCTTACATAGATCTTTCTATAGCAGCGGCAGAGGCGTGGGAATCGTGTAAGCTAAGTTGGGGGAGTGTGTATGGATATATACTAGCACTTGCCCAAATAGGAGGTTCAAGCAATTTCCGGCGGACGAGTTTTACGGCCTGAGAAAATTTAGAGCACTATAATGCTCACATATAAAAGCCTATTGGCTAATTAGTATGTAACAGACTTGATTTTATGACGGTTTTATCATTTAAGTACTTTTTAAATGATGTTTTAAAAAATAAATAAATTGTCAAATAAAAATAGGCAGCCGCAGACTTATTGAATGAATGAGTTTTAATAATGTCCACGAGACCAAATAGTTTATGGGACCAAGCGTCAAGAGCACTAGGATTTCTTCAGGTTCCTTTCGATGTCATCCCGCCTCCTATGGATCTTTACCAACAATCGGGCCGTGTTGTGAAGCCTCTCTTCCTCAAATAATTCACTAAGACTGCCCACATTCACGTTGTTACCCTGCTGCATACGGATATCCTTGTACGCATCGCACTCCCTAATGAAGTGTCGTTCAGTTTCAACCACTCTTATCACTGCAGAAGATGCAAGTCCTCTCTTCCCACCTTTCCTTGGGAACCGTCCATCTACCAGTTTCACACCTAAGATGGTGTGAACCGGTCCTCAATTGAGCCACTAGGAGCCTAGCCTTACCTTTAAGATCGGCACTTAGGTATGCTTTATCCCCATGCTCCCAAGTGGGATTGAACTCTTTAATATAATGCATTTTTTTACGTCCAATCTAATTTGTCCACATGGCAGTGCTAAATTTTTCTAACACAAACTTTTTTATTTCCTCTTTGGTGTTAGGACACTCATGCAACTTAATGTCCCATTTTCCCAACCACTTGATGTTTTGCTTCATCCACGTCTTCTTCATCCGATCTAACACCTCGTTCACCACCACTTTGGGCCACCGATGATTCCCCATGTTTTCAACCTTTTTTAAGTAACTTAGTAACCGTGATTCCTCTTGATTTCTTGGGATAGCATTTTAGTTGTCAGATTTTCTTTTCATGCATGTGTGTGCAACTTGGTAAATATTTAGAAAAGCTAAATTTAACATGAAGTCATGAAGTTTATTAGTGTATTTTTTTAAATAATTTCAGAGTTCCATTGAGTTTTTTAATTCTATAATCATAACAAATAAAATCTACAAAAAAATGTATGATTCGTATTTTACTTTATTCTAGCAAATTTATACAAGTAACAATAATATAAAAATTTAGTATAATTTCTACTTGCAAATTGCAATCATTTAAATAGTACTTCAAAAAGATAGCAAAGGAATAAGTCTCTCGCCATACCTTAAGAGTAAACTCTGAGAGAACTTTCAATTGCCACATTGTTCTTAGGTGGACTTGACAAATTGAATAACAATGGAGGAAGTAGCAGCAATTTTTTTGATCCTTGTAAATCAGCTCTTAATGGCAATCCATTGTAATTTGTAAAGTTATCCTTATTCCATATATAATAAACAATGAATTAAAAATAAAAGACTTTTGTTTTGTAGTTCTTTTTCTAAACTAGAAATTAGAAATAAATTTAGTTTTTTTCCTAAACTAGAAATTAGAAATAAATTATTCTAGAGAAAGCAATAAAAAAAATTTGATTTTTAAAAATTAAAAAACAATATAACGATTTGTTTCTAAATTGAATATATTCAAGATAAACATTCTAATTTAATATATATTCAAGATAAAGTTGATAAACATTATTTATATTTTTACAAAAAATAAATATATTATAACTATGAATATTATATTATATTTGCTTAGAATAAAATTTTACAGGAGTTATATATATATATATATATATATATATATATATATATATATATATATATATATTTAGCAAGTCAAGGTATGTAATATTATATAATAATAAAATTATAAGAATCAGTATAAATATTTAAAATATATTTATTTAAAAGATGTTGAAATAGAAATAAAAAAGACATCGAATTATTTTATTTATTTTAATTTAAAAATATTAAAGCTTATTCGCTAATTATTTTAAGTATTAGTATGTAATATTATATCAATATATAATTATTTTATTTATTTTAATTTAATATAAAAGCTTATCCGCTAATTATTTTAAGTATTAGTATGTAATATTATATCAATATATAATAATAAAATTATAAGATTTAGTATAAATATTTAAAATATATTTATTTAAAAGATGTTGAAATAGAAATAATAAAAAAGACATCCAATTATTTTATTTATTTTAATTTAAAATTACATTATTTATTGTATATATTTTTATTGAAAAATTATTTTATTTTATTTATATTATTATTTTATTTTATTTTATTTGAAGAATTGTTTTTTTTTTAATATTTTTTTTAATTTGAAAAAGACAATAGATAATTTTATATTTATAGGTAATTTTTTATTTTATTTTAAGAAAGTCATTTTTTTATTGGTAAACTGCTGACTTGGGGTCAACTCCCATTTGTATTAAACTTTAACCAAAATATTTAACAAAGTTTAAATGTTCACCATGAGAACCAACAAAAAACCATAGTAGGGTAGATACAAAATCCCTGCAAACCCTAGCCCCTATTACATTCTACACACTTCAAGACTATCTTGCAAAAATATACAAACTATGCCTATATTCTACAAACTTATAACTTCATAAACTACTCCACCTCAAGCATTTTCATCTGCAGCGTAGTACTACTCCAAGATCTCCTGCATCCAATTGAAATCAACCTCCAGACCGGTGAGCTTCTCCATAAATGCTAACCCTCTAGCTGCACGGCGCCTTCGACAAACAATCTTCGCTTCCCCTGTTTCAATAACAAACGGCCACCATTTGACAAAGTCTCCTGCATGATTCACCTTATGGAAATCTCCTGGCAACAGCACCCCAAGATCATATCGAGCAACCCCAACCACCGCAAAAATTAGTTTCCACAAACGCCTCCATCAGCGTGTAAATTGAGTGTTTGTCTTCGTTCAAATCCAACATCACCGCCAGAAACATCGAAGCCAAATCTGTGTTCACCCTATACCTATTGGAATTAACCATGAAATCTTCCCCGAGGACCCATTCGATTGCAAAAAGTACAATGTTGCTTTTCAGCTTGAGCACCATCTTCAACGTTTTATCTATAATGGCTGCTAAAAAAGACATTTGTCTTTTGTTGCTAACTAGACGAATAGGTGGATCCATCATAGCCAACACAATAAACCATGCAGAAATCCACCAAGGCAAATGAATTATCTCCCAATTCACTTCTTTGCATTCTTTAACACTTCCCGCACGCCTCGCCAACCTCATCTCGCCAAAAGGACTAAATAGCCTATCAGGTTGGGGCACTGGCAAAATCATTTGCCTTCACTTCCCAAAAGAACTCATTCGGTGAAATGATGGCTTGGTTAGCCAACTCGCCTGCGTCACCATTTCCTTCCCGTAACACGTGGTTAATAACCACTCTCCCAAAACCACCAATTAAATGTAAAGCTTTGCTCAATAATATGTTTAATTTCCAATTTGCAATGGCCCTTTTTCTGATTGCATTGATAACTATCATGGATTCGCCCTCTATATCTACCTTTGACACTCCGAGATGATGGCATAATGTGAGGCCCAATATAAGTCTTGAAACTCCATTTCATTATTGGATCCCTGCACTAGCTTCTTACATGTCTTACCAATAATATCCCCCTTCCAATCACAGACCAAACAACTAGCTCTCGAAACACCTAGATTTCCTTTCGAAGCTCCATCAAAGTTGAGCTTTACCCAGCCCTTTGTTCGCAGAGTCCACCTTGTCTCATCCTCTTTTTCCGGATGTTGACATCGCCAACCCCACTAACGGGGTAAGAAAGTCATTTTTTATTGTAATAGTATTTTTTTGTTTTGTTAACTTGTGAATACATAATTATTTGGTATATTATAAAAAAGTTTTGGCTTAATTTTATCTAAGTTCAACAAAGTGCAATATAGTGGCTAGTTCCTTCTTACTATTTGTTATAACGTTAGAAGATTCAAATTGTTTAACTAAGACATGTTACTATTTGAAAGAGTAATTTTGTTTAGATAGATAAACATTAAAAAATAATTTTGTTTGATGTATGTTTTTTAATAGTATATCTAAGATGAAAATAAAAATATTGAAATATTTTTTATTATTATTTTTTAGTATAAAGGCAAAAAAATATATATTAAAACAACAACAAATTACAAAGTAGGTCTGTCAAAAAGACTCATGGCACACCTGTTAGTACCTGAATTGACTGATAGTTTTTGAGCAATTTTCATGCAGGCACTTTCCCTAAGTATCCAAAAAATGTTCTAAGTATTGGACCTCCTCAGCTTTTTTCAGCTGCATCATCATATTTTCTTCGAGGAGGAGGTCATCATCATCATATTTTCTTCGATGGTGGTCATCATCATCATGTTTTCTGTCGACTTGTTTTTCATCAGGATCATCATATTTCAATATCGGGTGATGTTTGGTTATCATCCTTATCCTGCTGACGAGCTACAGTGTGCCCTGATTTGCTTGCGGAGGTGATCTTTCAAGTATCCGGTGATCTTTCAAGTATCTTTTCAAGTATCCGGTTATTCTCTGAGTTGTTCGACCTGACTTGTTTTTTTCCTAAGGGTCGTCATCATCATCATCATATTTCCAGTTATCACCGTGTTGCTTGCGGGGGTCATCATATTTTCTGCCTGCATGATATTTCGCCGGGGTGATATTTTTATCATCGGGTGATCTTGGTTATGATCATCCTGATGATGTTGTTGAAGAGTTCTAAGTGTGACCCGATATTCACTGGGGTCATCATATTTTGAACGTCAGGATGATCTTAGTCAATATCATCCTGATGATGTTGTATCACTTCATGTTCGTTGTTTTATCATCCTGATGATGCTGACGTCATTCTTATGTCAGGGTGATATCTATTTCTCTGCCTATCTGCATCATGATATTTCCGAAGGAGGGGGTGATATTTTCATTTTTGAATATCACCCGCGTGTATGTTTGTTCCAGCGTCATGATGATGCTGATATCAAGGAGATATCTGCCTGTCGGCTTCGTGCATTATCTAGTGGGGGGTGATCTTTTCAAGCATCATCATATTCATCTATCGCCCTGATCTTATAGTGGAGCTACAGTGCAACATGATATTTGTGCATCAGGATGATATTTCCAAATATCCGGTTATCTTCCGAATATCATCCTGATGTCGATATGATGATGACGTCATCAAGGTCCGGGGGGTCATATTTCTAACACTTATCATCTTGTGGAGATCCCCCGATATTTGCAAATATGATGATGACGTCATCCGGATATGAGGAGGTGCGCAGTAGGCAGATATGATGATGACGTCAGCAGGATATGACGGTGACGTCATCAGGATGTTCATCGGCCAGACTTTTGGTATAGGCTCAGCAGGAGGATGTTCCTCCGATGGATCAGGTTGTGCCGATGAAGGCGATTATCATGCAGGTTATATTGCGATATGATGCTGACGTCAGGGTGATATTTCAAGCGACAGGATATCATGCTGCTGGAGGATGATGATGATGAAGTCTTATACTAGTGTCGTCAGGAGCAAAAGCACCGACATCATATATGCTCATGACCTAGTATATAAAGTGTTAAAAAGGTTACCGCGGGGTGCATGTGGGATAATTGATATCCTGCATATTTTCAAATATCATGATGATGAATCTCGGCGGGAAATGGTTGCGATCGACTGTTTGATGTTTTTCCCAAGGCCGCGGGTTGGTGCGCCATTAATGGCGAAGGTTGCAGAGGTATGGGCGGATCTGGTACCCGATTGAAGGTGTACATCAGCGGACAGTGGCGCAGGGCTTGAGATATCTTCCTGTCTCCTCCCCTACCTGCTGCATTCATGTTTGGGCGCCAATCTGGTAATGCGTTGAGCGCCATTTTGCTGATACTGTGTATCTGGCGGGATTTTTGGTCAACCATGTAATTAATTGTTGTGGTACACTACCTGGCTGTTATAAGCAGGAAGTGTTACTCATTTGTGGTTGTTGAAAGTTGAAGATTTTTGGCTCTGTAATTCAAAACAAGCTGATCCGGTTGCTCTGTACAGCTTAAACTTGCGAGTTTATGTATCTCCTGTTGTACGATTTGGCATGAATCCACTGATTTCATGATTAATCTTATATGAGAAATGCTATCTTAGCATGTGTTGTGTTAATTCTGTCTCCAGTATTGCATGTATTCTTCTTCTGAATCTGGATATTTGGGTAATGTTTAGATTCTAGAGCATAGAATTCCTATGTTGAATGTCTGATCTTTTAACTTCTGCTCAAGGGGTAGATTAAACTGTTTTCAGGTTGAACATTGGGAAGGGTATACTACAGTAGGGATGCCATAAGTAGAGATAACTTAACACTCTGTATTGGGAGATATCTGTAAGGCAGATATCATGTGTATCCCCCTGAAATCCAGTTTTAGCTATTCATGCTGATCATTCACAGGTGTATGTCTACCGACTCCAAGCCCTGGATAGGCACCAATCTAGCTCTGTGTTGAGGTTATACACCATGTCCAGCTTTGCATCCAAAATTCAAACTAAACCATTTCATACTTCCACCTGTTAGTTGTAGGAGTAGGATTAGGAACCCCTTGCATGCTCTCATCCCTAACCAGACATCATGTCCAAGAATGTTGCCAGCCTTGTGATCTATCATACAGATCTTGGTCCATACATGAGAGTATTCTGCCTGTTGTTGTCAAGTTAGATCTTTCTATCTTTGAGCTAGTCAAGGTTACATCTTGAGTTATAGGGATACCCCCCTTGGTGCGGCAGAACCAGAAGTGAAGGGGAGGCAGCTCACGCAACCTCCTGTATTTAGTTGGCTGAATCTGCCTGTGCATTAGAAGTGGCAAACCCTAATGCTGATTCAGAAGAAAAACCAACAACACCAATTCCAAAAAATTCAGATGAACTGAAAATAAACAATCAGCAAGAGAAGAGGAACCCTCTAAACTCCATACAAAGAGCATAAACACTTGTTCCCTTAAAGTAATGTTTGTCTTTATGTTACAAAACTTGAGCACTACTTAAACAAATAGTAATAATAAAGTATATTTGAATTTTTATATGTTTAGGATTGCTTACAAGGGGTTAGTAATTTTAAAATTAACTAGCATACCCATCTTAGATAAATCTATGTAAAAGACACTGAGAGATATCCTTCCCAAGGCAACTATTCCATTTATATAGCACGAATATATTTAAAAATAGATGCCTCAAAAGGATATCTCTCATCGTCCTTTACATAGATTAATCTAAGATAGGTATGCTAGTAGCATTTGCAATTGTAACATGTTAAGAACATCATTATAATGATTTAATCATTTATGTTTGAGTAATAATAGACCAATAAAATTAAAGAAGATAAAAGGAGACATAAATAATGTTTAAAGAATCATGATAAAGTGGTATAGAGATGATAGAAACTAAGAAAATTTGCATAATTTCATATTGTTTGAAATAGATTTGAAAGAAGTACATCACATCATTTATCTTCTAATAATTTCAATCTTTGTTCTTTAGCTTTTCAGTTGGCCAATTGTTTTCCCTTTTTCATCTTTTCATAATGGTCATATGTAAATGGAGGCATTATTTGCAAAGCTTGCAATGACTTTACACGTGATATAGCTACAAATGTCAATCCTATTCTTTCTTTTTGTCCTATGTTAATAGTGGCTTTTGAAAGAGTTAAACCTTTTGATTTGTGTATTGTTAATGCCCAAGCCAGTCATAATGGTATTTGGATTGTGCGGCCCCTTTGTATTGGTGTAATTGGAATTGTTCAAATGGTATCCTTGAGTAACTGTCAAACTCAACCATGACATATGCCAATGGTTTTGGAAATGCACTTCCATGTTTATATATTATATTTCGAACATAGCCTAGAGCTCCATTTATAAGAACTACTCCTATCTAGAGATTAGAAGTTAACATGACCCTTGCATCCTTAACAATTAGTAACACAACATCAAGTTCATGATTTTGACGTCCTTCTAGTGTATTGACACTGCCTACTTTTATTGCAATCCTACGTGCAATAGGTTTTTTCAATGAATACAATTTTTCCTATTATGACTATGCACACTATCATTTGTTGTAAACAAATGAATATTATTGTTAAATTCTTCATTAGTTGTTAATTATGTACCAACATTGGTTCTTGTCATTAGTAATTTCTAGTCATCAATAGTTCGATTTGCATCTCTTAGATTTGTTAGAAGTTGGTGAAACCTTTGTTGGTCATTGCTTTCTCCTTCCTATCTAATTATCTTATCCAAAGTAACAACAAAAGTGAATTCTTCCCATAATAAGTTAGCACGTTCATTACTATCATATGGTGGTTTATCATTGGCAGGAATCAATTGTCCCAAATCTCCAACCAAAATCATAGCTCAATACCTACAAATCATTTGAAAATCATGGTTTTGATGAGTGAGTAATATTGATACAAAAACTTTATAGTAATGAAGTATAGTATTAAAATAATAAGCATCTATCATTTAAGTTAAAATGATAGATATACCTCCAAAACTCATGTTTGCATTTTCTAGAAATGTTTGACGAAGTCAAGAGTCTATGTTTTGTAGCATATTTTGTCTAATGAAACTCATTTCATTAATCAATATGTATTTGATGTGTCAAATCTCACTTGTAAGTCTTACTCATTCTAATGGAGTAAAATACAATATTGGAATTCAAAGATGTGAATGGATTGTTGAGACTCTGATATTGATTGTTGCAACTCCAGTTGGTGCTAGTAATAGAAGTGGACAATGCCCTAGGAATGATGCATCTTCAAGAGCTTTGTGAATGGCACCAATTAGATATGATTTTCTTGTACCCATTGTTCCTTGAATAATCATGCATAATGGCAATGTATTTTGGCCCTGATTATAATGTGTCATAATAATATAAAGTGTTTTTTTGTGTTTAATACCCAAGGTTTCATAATTCATATTTTGAGGTATATCATCATTTATCAAAAACTCTGTTATCTTTCATGGTGCTTATGGATTTTATTGCTTTATTTGTGTAATCCTCACCTCAATATTCATTAGACCATGATGTTTGTCTATCAATATCTCTTCTTCCCAACATATCTATTTCAATCACATCTGTAATTTGGCCATGTTGTAGCCTAGATATGATTTCCCACTCATCCTCTATTATGTTTTGTTGAACAAGGTGGTTATCTTCAATTTCAGAATCACTATTGTTTCCAACATTTTTTGGAGTAGTTGTTCGTTCCACATGCCAAGGATTATAATTGAATGACTCCCAATTTGATACTATTGCATCATTACATGAAGTCCAATGTCTATTTCTATATCACAAAATGACTTATACACTAATAACTCATACCAACAAAAGTCAACCCATTTATCCGATTCATGTGTATGGATGGATACAATCCTTGGGAATACTCTTACAATAGTTGCACTACCTCTTTCCTCCCATTTGTTATCTTTTTTTTGCCTTGGATTATATATCCATGATTTAGCTATATCAATAAGTGAAATACTTTGCATAGAAAAAGACATGTTCTTATATCCATCAATGAAAGATTTTGTATGTTCTTCATTGTCATATTAATCATTTTTAGCTATAGGTTTGAATACCTCATGTGAAACATTTAGATTGATAAATTTTATGGTGCTCTCTACTAATGGAAGTTTCAATAACATGCACGACATGTTTCTTGTGCCCCAATGTCTCTTTCTATAATTGTTTCAATTAGAAGTTTCATGTATGCTCTTGCAGCTAATTCACCAGGGTTCTCAATGTTTGCAAGATGCATCAACATTTGATGATAAGTTTCTAAACTCTTCTAGATGCTTTGGCGATATACTTGGCAATGTACTTGATTACAGCATGTTTAAAAAGAATCGGTTGCCAATCTAAATTTGCTCTCCATAGTTGTAATATGTAGCGGTTGTGTGTATTTACTTTATCATCATTTTTTGCAGGTTCAAACTTTTTTTCACATGATTCTAAGTCTTCATATAATTTTAATCAATCAAGATTCAATGGCTAGGGAGCATTACACCTATAAGTGATAATAATTTTTACAATAGTTATTAGCACACATATTATATTGAATTTGCATACAATAATTTGAATGATTGAACATCTCACCTACAAACCATTTGTCCCCTTTTCTTGCATAGGCATGCACCCTCTCTACACATTGTGTGTCGTTCTACATAATTGAGGATCTCTTCATAGTCATGTTGTAAATGTACTTGTTTGAGTTGTTTTGTATTTTGAAGACATGGATGTTGAACAAAATTTTCTAATGCCTATTATTCAAAAAGATAAGACTTTGTTAGTTACATTCAAACAAAAAAATTATATAGAATATAGAATTTCAAAGAATTGATGACATACCTATATATTTCATTGATGTGGATCTTCTCAAGGATTCCATGCATGAATAATAGAATGAAAGTATTTCTCTGCACTTTTCACTCTTGATCATTTCTCCAATCAAGGGTGTCCATATTTGACACTCCATCTAACCATAAGAATTGATGTAGGAGCATCCCAGGTTGAAAGGAAATCTTGCATCAACCAAAATGGGCCTCAAGTGCACCTTTAAACCTTTTTCATCCCTGAGAAACCGCATCCCCTCTCCCAAAGATCCCAAAGATCTCCTTCTTAGCTCTAGAGTCTACAAGATTGTATGTTCTTGTGGCACCCCCTGCATTGGCAAAACAGTCATTCTTTTAGCACTAGGATCAAAGAGCACAGTGCTGATATTAGACATGAATGAGCCCTCAAGTCTGCCCTAGATAAATATTCTTCTTGCACCAAACACCACATTTGTTTAGAAGACACCCAAATTTTGGGAAAAGAAGACAATTTCTTCAAAAGAAAAATTAAGGAGTCCATAGAAATCTTCAATCACCCCTCTAACCTCAATCGTGATATGGGGTGGAGTCTTAGTTATTCTTGGCAACCTATGTTAACTCACATCAGAAACTTCTCCTCCCCTTCATCCTGACTTCTTCCATCCCCTTGTTTTGTTCTTTCCTCCGATCTCTTCCTGCCCTCACCCTCCTCTCTATCTTTGGCTTGAACCCTTTGGCCCTATATTTGCTTTCCTTCCAACCCCTTTTGTCCCAATTTCTTTTAACCCTTTCTTTTTTATTCTTTATTTTGAGGACTCTTTTCCTTCCCTTGTCTAATTCCTTTTTGTTTGTCTTGTCCTTTGGTAGACCTTTTTGGCTTATTTTTGTATGTATTTATGCATATTGAGGGGTTTAGTTTTCATTTTGAATTCTTTAATTGCTTGTTTCCTTATGTGGTTTTGGCCATCTTTCTTCCTACCCAGTTTGTTTATGTTTTTTTGGATATTTTTTTCTTGCATAAATCTAGTTTTCTTTTTACCTATGCTTGTAGGTTTTTTCTTTATAGGTAGGTAGCTATGGATGCTTGCATGTAGGCATACATCGTGCGGTGTGCATGAAAGGGAGGACATATATGCTTATATGGTTGGTAGATTAATATTTTTTTGGTATTTTTTAGGTTGGTCTTGTTTCCTTACTTTATACATATGATTTGGTTCATGATTTTACTTCTCATTTCTTATTGGTTTATTTCCTCATTTATCTTTTCTTTTTTATTTTGGCACTCCTCTGTCCATTTATTTTTTATTTTTGTCTCTTTAATGTTTTCCTTCTTATCAACATTCTCCCACTCTCATATTGAGGTATTTAGATTTGATTACTCACTTTTATCCATTTATTTAGAAATGCATATTTTATTCTTTTGTTAATTTATCATGTTATATTCTTTTATTGTCCCTTCTCTCATTATTCTTTCTTGTCCATTGGCTTCTACGTCCCCTTTTCCACCTCCTCTATTTAGTTGGTTATTGGTCTGCAATTTTATCATTTTCATTCTCCTCTCTTGCTCTCTTCATCCTAACGATGGATCATGGAGTATGATCCGAAATGTTGATGTAAAAAAAGTACTACACAGTTAATATCCAGAAGCAATCACATCTTACTATTATGGACTATGGAAATTTGATGTCTCTAAAAAATAATTTCTTTTCTTTTCTTTTCTTTCAGTATTCAGTCATATCATTCTCAGTAGATTGCATCGCATTTCACCACATGATCACTTCACAGTTTACGACATAGGATGAAGACTCGATACTATGTCATCTACATCATATCTAAATTTCAGGAGGTTTGCAATTGTCTGTGGAGAGTTATTACCATCAGAAGCATCATCGGGAGTCTCAGTTCAAAACAGTCAGCATTCAGCTTGGCGCATGAGGTTTGTGGCACCCTCCCGTGATGTACGACACTAAATGAAACATATCACAAGGCATTATGGGACCAGAGGCACCTTCATTCAGAACTACAACATGTTTCCTCAACACGTGGAGCATCACCATATGATTTCTGACCGACCTACACGTTTCAACAAGCATTGGGTTTTGGAACCTCTTAAGGCTGACGCAGATCATTCTTGACCTGGGAATTGGTATTTGAGCATTCATTAGTTGCATTAGGAAAGCAATGAAGATGATAGTTGATATTTAGTTCTTAGTAGTTGATTTGCAGAAGGCACTACAAAGCCATATCTTTCATGTAAGTTGTAATAAGCAGGGGGCCAGGCCTATGAGCAAATTATAGTCCACATGCTACTGACATATGAGAGTTGTAAAATTGTTTGTGATGTTGAATCAATGAAATTCCAATTTACTATTATAATCATTGTGTTTATTCTGTTGTATTTACTCTAAGGTTACATGGTTGGACAATCTGTTCTTTGGACCCTCATGCTGTGACTGCACCAAGAATCCATGCACATGTGGTGAACCTCTATGTTGCCATTCATATCTGGACTAGAAATCTTTGACTTTCATTCCTTTTTGTAGTATTTGTTATGGGAAATATGAACAATAGTATTAAACAACTAAATATCCAATAACTCAATGAAATTGATGCAAATGTAGTAAACAAAAGAATAATACCTTCGTAGACCGATTTACCTCGTAGCTTCCATTGTTGCCTATCTCATGTCGATCTTGTATATGATTTTAGCTCTTAGAAGTTATACTTCCTTCCTATTGAAGATAACAATAGGAAAATGGTTGTGATTGGAATGTGCAATGAAGATTAAACTACAAATGCAATTCTAATGAAGATGGTATTGAGAAATGGTGAGCACAAACACTGATAACCAGATCAAACCATTTTAACACAACAAAACATAAAACATAGAATAATATATTATTGTCTTCGGATGATTTTCACATTGCATTACATTGGCTTTATAAAAGTCTCTTCCCTTTAACTATTTGATAACTATTTACATAACCTCCATATGGGAATGTAACTGCCACAAACTAACTATTGCTTTATTTACTAATATTTATTTAATATGCATAAACTAACCTATAAATGCAAATTTAATAATGTAACACCATTGTTACTATGACTATTATGCCAACATTCCCCCCTTATTACATTGTTCCTGCAATAGTACCAAGGGACCCCCCCTGAATGCTAATATACTCAACAAAGCTGATTACATAATATGAATACATATTTTATAGAAGATCTTCTCCCAAAGAACAAATCCTGAACCAAGCGGGGCTCCATCATGCTGTCTCGTCTACCCTCGGAAAGGCGTAGCTTCAAGCTGTGTTCTTGAGCTCTTTAGTCTCGAACTCTCAAATCACAGAGTCTTGAATTATTCAACAACAATCCCTAAGAGATATGACAAATCTCTAGCATTCTCTAGTGACCACGAAAGGGTATAATTCTCGATCATATACTTTGAAGCTCACTGGACAACAATTCATATTGAGCTTAACACCAAATCCCAAACCTATCTCCAAAATAAAATCTTCACAAAACATACATTCTTCAAATCCATCAGCATCAACAAAGAAAAACAAAACAACCAAAACCAAAAATGCTTCTCATGCAAAGCATCGTCTCAAAGCGAGAAGCTAACTTGAGATGGTGGAAAATTCTCCATCCTCTGATGCCATCTGCCTCCAATATGACCCTGTTACACTTTAACCAACTGATATCTTAGATTAGTCTTTGGAGACCTCATCAGGTGTAGTATAAATGGCCTCGAGAGCACAAGCAATGTTTGATGTAGCTATGATAAAATAAAATGAACAAGGTGTCAAATTCCACCAAAAGTGCACCTTTTACAATGTAGTGTAAACACAAATATATCCTTATAACTCCAATGTTTTCCACCTTATTACTCCAAAAATTTAATAAGTTTAGTCAACAAAGAAAATTCAAACAACTTCTCATTTCACACCTTATATAGTTTTGATCTTGTGACCACTTACAATAAAATCAAAATCATATACCAACTCCACTACACACATTTATATGCGAGGTTTGTTGAATAGTTACATATGCATTGACTTGAGTGAAATTTAGGTTTTACTTACAAATCTCTTTCTGTGTGTAGCAAGATCACGGTTCTCCTATGGAATAAATCAATTTGAAAATTTATTCAGCAATCTAGCACCCACAGAGGCCAAAACACCTTTATATAGACTTCAATGCAACACACAATTCAGATGCCACAGTTTATTAGGTCAATCTCCATTCTAGCAATGGTGTAGGGCGGCTCGCATTTTTTTCTCTCAAATTTTGCAAATGTCTTAAAAAATTCTCAAACGCCTTCTTAAACTTTGCAGATCTGGAAAAAACTCTCACCTCATCATTGCATATCTATTCATATCCACATCGGGCCAATTTTAACAAGTAGATGTAGCGCTTGATCAAGAAACAAACACACAATTATCAATTTCAACACCCGGTAATGTAAAACTCCTTTCTTATGACTACACCTTCAAACAGTCAGTCAATGTTTTTCAAACTTTTCAAAAATGTCTTCATTCACCTAGATTTGAACATGGGACGACTTCTTCATCATTCAATCTCTAGATTTGATCACACAAGCACAAGAATAAACTTGCTCTGATACCATATTAAGAAATTGTGAGCACAAACACTGATAACCAGATCAAACCATTTTAACACAGCAAAACATAAAACATAGATCAATATATTATTGTCTTCGGATGATTTTCACATTGCATTACATTGGCTTTATAAAAGTCTCTTCCCTCTAACTATTTGGTAACTACCTACATAACCTCCATACAGGAATGCAACTCCCACAAACTAACTATTGCTTTATTTACTAACATTTATTTAATATGCATAAACTAACTTATAAATACAAATTTAACAATGTAATACTATTGTTACTATGACTATTATGCCAACAGATGGATGGTAAAGATAAAGGAGACATGGTTGGATTGATTATGATGATAATGGGATAAATGCTAATGCAATGAGGATACTTTGCCAAAGGCACACTAGTAGGATTTCTGTAGAGTAAGATTACGAATGCTTGAGTGATATGGTATGAGGGAACAAGGGTTCCTTTTATAAGCTCAAGAGAGGCCAAATCCAAGTGTCAATAGATCCATGACTAGAGGAATACCTGTGAGGTGTATGTTTGAGGAAGCTCAAGGGAATGTGTGTGAATCAGAAGAGGACAAGTGTCCAGGATCCTTTCATGAGTTATGGGAGTTAACAGAATAGATTGAGGAGTTAACTGAATAGACTAACTAGTTAAGTAAATTGATTGATTAGATAACTGATTTGACTGATGAGTTAATTGATCTGACTAGAGGATAAATAGGACATGTGGGTGAGGGAAATTAGCTAATTAAATATTAAAATATTTAATTATGTGTGCAACATGGTGAGGTGGAAGATGAGGTGGAAGAATGATGTGGATTTATGAAATTTAGGACTTTGGAATAGAGGAATTTAGGATTAATTAAATAATTTAGGATTATTTAATTATATGAGACATTAGAAGAATTAGGGTAATTTAATTAAATAAATTGATTTTATTTAATTATTGGAGGGATGCAAATCATTTAAATAAACTAAGATATTTATTTAATTGATAGAGGAATGAGAATAAAATAAATATTAAAATATTTATTTAAATCGACACGAGCCAATTTTATGTGTATACATTTTGCCCCTCTTTGATGCAATGTGTTTTATCACGTTGTTTCAAAGAATTAAAAATTTTGTCAGTATGATATATGCCCCAGTTTGCCCCTAGTACAGGTTTATGACGATAGGATGCCCCCTCGAGAGATTGGTCGGGTTGGACGACGTTGGCGAAAGGTTGACAAACAATCTCACAAAAAGTAAGATTTTAGGACATGGGTTGTGGACAAAAGGTTCGGGTGACGAAGAAAGGCAAATGGATGAAAAACACGCCCCACACTCATAGGGTCAAACACTTCCCATTAGGGTCTACTTTGCTATATATAGGCATGTGGGGTCACAATCCTAGTCATTTGTACACTTGTCTTTTGTGGAGAGATTTGAGGAGCCCTAGTGTTGTAGCAGTGCAAAGCAATCAGCAGAGATGGATCGGATTCCTATAGCTAGCCATAGATTTGAGAGGATTCAACGATTCAAGTGGCCAACCGACTATGGGCCCGCGGTACATACCCTTCGAAACTTGAGTGATTTTTCATTTATTAGGGTCAAAGTTGGCGTGATTGAATGCATAGTTTTAGCGTTTCGATGCAAATGAGCTAAGAATCTGTGCAAACACTCTGATTATGCACAAATAAGCTAGGAATCAATGCAAATATATAAAATTCACAACTGATAAGCAGTTATGCGCAAACATTTAGGGATTGAATGCATTTAAGTCTTAAGGCGCATTCAATAAACAGTCTGGCGCATCTAGGATACAACTGCGCATGCATCATGAAACTGCACAATTAGATAGGGGTTTGACACATTTGATAAGAAGTTGTGCATTTGATGTGAAACTACGCAAATGACTCCTGATTTGGTGCATGTGGTTAAAGCAACGCAAATACTTAGGGGTTCAACGCATTTGTTGTAAAGTCGTGCATCTGGCAAATAGAGTTGCGCATCTAGATAAAGTAGGTAAATTACTTAGCTAAACTGGTGAAGTCGGCATCAAGTGCGATGTTGGCCAACTGGTAGGTCATCTTAGAGATTGATAAAATCTATGGAAATATGATAGGATAGCTAAGTAACTTATTTGATTAGATAGAAATGCAGGCTGATTGTGGTGTGTTTAACGCGCTTTGTTATCAATTTTGCAAGAGATTTTGGATCATGTTATGATGTCGCGAGAGAGGTTTCTGATTACACAGAAGCTTTGACTATATTTGACTGAGACTGACCACTTGATCTTGGGGTCTACCTGATTATGGTATGTCTGGTTTATGCCCGAGATGCAAGTGAATCTCAAATTGTTGACTGCTTTGGGTGAGAGGTACCATAGCGAGACGAGCACGTTTCACCTACCCACAGGAGAGATGATGGTGACCTTATAGGACGTTCATTGGATCCTTCAGATTCCTATTCAGAGTGAGTTGGTTGAGTACGAGTCTACTACTGGAGCGGGATTAGCCGAGTGTATACTAGTGTTTGACGATCTTGACTTGGAGGCTACAGAGATTAGTTGGGCGGACATTGCAGAGTACTATCAGCCCCTGCCATCTATATTAGCAGGTTTGATCAGAGGTGCCGTGTGCCCCGACTGGAGATCCCGTGGCTTCCAAGTTGGATGGGGCGGACCTTAAAGCGGATGGTTTAGGAGGGCACGCGGTTTGCTTAGGGGCGTTGCATCTTGGCACACTTGTACCGTAATTTGCATCAGTTTGTTTATGATGGAGCCGCGAGTTTATCTGTGGGAGTCTCGCTTCTTTAGATTTGGGCATGGCTGCATATAGCAGTGACTCAACCTATTGGTATGGGAGTGAGGGGACATGATAGACTACTCTTATATGTTTCAAGAGACTCTTTCCCAGCCCAAGCTGGGAAAGCTAGAGTACTAGCGTCACACATTGGATATGCGGACGAGGTTACATGGCGACCATACCTAGACTGTGAGGTATGGGACGAGGATGCAGCAGAGTTGCCTTATTGCTTTCAGACACGGTGACTGATAGGGAGGACCCCTTATATTCTAGAGCAACATATGGTTTCTCATGTGCGCCGACAGTTTTGCAGAGTTCAGGGGATGCCCCAGGTTACTGTTATTTTTGCCCAGACGCATAAGGAGCGTCCACAATGGGGTCTGGTGGCTTCCTTTGAGACAGTGAGGACCAAATTTCTTCAGATGCCATAGCAGGCATGGGATCTATGGAGAGACATAGTAGATGCAAGTATGATAGCAGACTTTGCAGCACACTTTACTGCCCATCCAGTTCTGAGATACTCTGGTCCTAGAGAGATAGCTCCGTGACTTGAGGACAACGATGAGGATGAGGATGACGCCCCGACAAAGGAGGGGGTGACAACGAGGTGGGAGGGGTGGTCAAGGGGGAGGAGATAATGGTGGCGGGGGTGGCGGCGGCCGAGGTGATGACGGGGATGATGGTGGTGATGACGGTGGGGATGATGGTAGGCAGAGGAGGGTTAGACTGAGGAGAGTGTCCCGGATGCAGGCACATGCATAGGTGCATCCACAAGTACAGGGTCAGGCACAGGACAAACAGGGTGATGGGGAGATAGCAGCATTGCGAGCCTAGGTGGCTCAATTACAGGCTCAGGTAGCACAGCTGCAGGGGCAGGATGGCGATGAGATGGCAGCCTTGCGAGCCCAGGTGGCTCGATTACTGGGGTAGGTGACATAGTTGTAGCGTGATGTCCACACTGCGATTCTTGAGCGAGACACAGCTATACAAAGATATACCAGGGCAGAGGCCCTATTACAGCAAGTACATGAGACGGTAGCCCAAGGTCCACACAGTCAGATTGTGGTAGATATGGTTAGGGCACGGTAGGAGATTTTTTACTAGAGAGGACTATATGAGCAGGTTGCGCCAGCAGAGCAGAGGGTCAGTAGTTTCCATCCTAGCTCACGTAGTAGGTCGAGGCAGACGCAAACATAGAGCATAGGGATGAGGCCACCACCTCCTCGTGTGCCATCAGGGATGGGTCCTACAGGTCCGCAGCCTCCCCCTCAACAGCCACAGGATCTCGCACCTTCCAGAGCCAGTTCCACATAGCCAGTGTTTTGGAGACATGCATCATACATTGAGCATTTTTATGTTTGTATACACCATTTTTGACTGGATGAGATAGATACTTTTATGACCTCATTGTATACTTGGACATTATTATTTTTTATGATGATCTATATGAGTTTGATGGACTACATGCATGTGTTCATATGGATGGATGTTATTTGTATGTGATAGATGTTATCTATTATGCTTATACGGTGATGATTCTGATGTGTTTATGTGACTCTATGATGCACTTGATATCTATATGACATGATGTTTTTATGTGATACATGATGGACATGATGACTTATATGCATGTTTATGATCCTATATGCTGATATGTTACTATGAACTAATGCACACTGTGGTGATATTGTAAAATGCAACACATGATGGTTTAATTACTTTATGCATTGATGATGATCTAATATGCAACCATTGTGATATATATGTTTTTGTATATTTTTTATGTGAAATGTTATGCAATCTATGTAGATAAATGACATAACTATCATGATCTAAATGTTTAAGGCCGCTAATGTACCTAAATGATAATGAACTGTACATACTTATAATATGCAAAATGATTATTTTTGTTATGCGAAGTATACTCAACCATAAATGAAACAACACTTATAAGAATGTAGGTAGAAGAATTGGAACAAATGGTTAACTGACAGATAGAATTTGGATCTTTGTGACACTTGGATAAATGGTATGTATGAAATGCTTATAAATGAAATGAAATGCAAGTGGGTATGTATGATAGTGGATTTTGTCATCTTCTTGTACAAGTTTTAGAAGTACTTTGTTTCATTATTGAGCTTTTTAAAATGTTGTAAGAAAATACAAGCATCTAGGTATAATTAAACCATGATGACCTGAGTATTACTTACATGGATTTTGATTTAGCAAGTTAATACAAACATCTAAGTATAATTGAACTAAGATGACATGAGTATTGCTTGTGTATCAACATACAAGGATTACACATGTTTCATGTTCAGACCTCTGATGTCCTCGATGATCATTATGTTGATCATGTCTTTAGACAAGGTTTCACATTACTAAAGATAAATCCACAAATAGTAAACAAATAAAATAATTATGCCCCCATCATAGCTCCTCTAGTTATTGACATCCTTGAGTAGCATAAAAGGACATAATAACAAAAATCAAGATATAAGACTCCAAACAACCATAAAAACCTTCTTGCCATAAATATATTTTCTTGCAATAACTGATAGAGTCATGTTTGATAGTTTTAGGCAGGTTGGTGTTGTCAGGTTTAGCTTGATGTCTCTTTGTCAAGATGATGTTTAAAAAGCTTGCTTTGTTGTGTTGCTTGCTATCTAGTGATAAAACTGTTAGTTGTCGTTGCACCAAAAGATCGACCTGTTAATGCCTGATACAACCACTTGACTTAACAAGCACGGGAGGCGGTTAAGCCCTTGTCACAAACCACCGCAACGCAACGCTGAACAAGAAGACCAAGGGTCACACCTTGCAACAGTCCCCCCAGCATAAGCGCAAGGTTTAAACCTGTGACCTCGGCTCTGATACCAACTGCTAGTTACTGTTGCACCAAAAGATTGACCTGTTAATGCCTGATACAACCACTTGACTTAACAAGCACGGGAGGCAGTTAAGCCCTTGTCACAAACCACCGCAACGCAGCGCTGAACAAGAAGACCAAGGGTCACACCTTGCAACAAAAACCACGATCCAGTTTGTTATCCTCTGAGTTGTAACATTCAAAAATCTAATTCACTAACTAGGCTGAGGATTTGCCCCCAGTCAAGTAAAGGATCGATTTATTATGGATGAACTAACAATAGACATGAAGAAACGGACCCTAAGGGACTGACCTAGTGCCTTGGGGCCTCATTGATAAATAGCCTTGCCTATGTGACGACGCAGAGGCAACGTAGTTTGGGGTGTGGACTTTGTGGACCTAGGACCTAGGCGATGGGAAATGGTGCGAACTCAGATGGACAAAAAGATGGGTGACATGGGATTGAATGGAATGGGAAAGGAGCCTTGGGGGTGCATCAATGATGGCCTTGCCTACATGATAACTCAAAGGCAACGTAGTTCGGCAATGGTTCAATGAATTGGCCAAGGATGGATGACAAGATGGATGCAAGTTTGGATTGACAGCCTGATGGGATAAGGCAATAAGGACGAGTGAACAACAAGCCATGGTAGGTATCCTGATGTGATTAGGTGGATGTGGTTTAGAAGAGTGGATAAGGACTGAAGTCCTAAGAGATGGAGGGTTTGGTTTATCATAAATGGTGCTTGTTTCCAGGTTTTCACCACTTGCTTTTATTTGCATGATAGTTAAAATACACATGATGCCTATTTGCTAGGTTTTCATCATGGTATCTATCCAAGGTGCCTGTTTACAAGGTTTTCACCAGAGGATGATTTTTTTGCTATTTTTCCTTCTTTTTTTGCTATTTTTGACTCCCTTGCATTGGGGTTTTTAGGTGTAGAACTTGCGAAGAATCATGATGTTGATGGGATCATCGAACAATTCACCTTCTGATGTGGCCAATTGATAAGCACCTGATCTATATGCAGCAAGAATGACATAGGGACCCAACCAATTAGGTTCAAATTTCCCCTTTTTCTCTCTATCTTGCAGATTTATTAGACTTTCTCTTAGAACTAAGTCACCCACCTGGAAGACTCTTGGTTTGACCCTGTGATTATAGCTTCTTGACATTCTCTACTGGTATGCCTTAAGATGGTTGAAGGCATGTTATATTCGTTCTTCTAGCAACTTTAGTTCTTGAAGTCTTGATACTCTGTATTCCTCAGCATTTATCAGACCCTTTAACGACACCCTAAGGGAAGGTAACTCAACTTCTATAGGCAAGATGGCCTCAGAGCCATAGATGAGGGTGTATGGTGTTGCACCTGTGGGAGTGCATATACTGGTTCTGTAGGCCCACAGAGCAGGGTTCAATTGCATATGCCAGTCATAATCAGCATCATCGACGATCTTTTTGAGTATCTTCATAATAGTTTTGTTTGATGCCTCAGCTTGGTGGTTACCTTGTGAGTAGTATGGAGTGGAGAAGCGATGTTGAATGTGGAATTTATCACAGAGTTCTTTCACATCCTCATTCTTGAAAGGTTGCCCATTATCCGTGACAATGGATAATGGAATACCATATCTGCATATGATGTAGTTAAGGATGAAAGAAGAGATTTGTTTCCCTGTGACATTGGTTAATGGAATGGCCTCAATCCACTTCGTGAAATACTTAGTGGTGGTGATAATGAATTTGTGGTCGTTGGAGGATGAAGTGTGAATCTTGCCTACTAGATCAAGTCCCCATTGGCAAAAGGGCCAAGGTGTCATTAAAGGTTGCAACTCTTGAGCAAGTGTGTGGATCAGATTACTGTGAATATGGCATTTCTTGCACCGTTTGACAAAATGATAGGAGTCAGATTCCATGCTCAGCCAATAGTATTCGAGACGCATGAATTTCTTCGCCAAGGTAGGACCACTAGAGTGTGTCCTGCATATTCCTTCATGTACTTCACTCAGAGCGGTCTGACATTCCTCACTATTTAAACACCTAAGGAGAGTACCATCTAAACCTCATCGATATAGGGTGTCTGCGATGATGGTATATCAGGATGCTTGGCGTATGAATGTACGTTTATGGTTGTTTGATAGGTCAGGTGGTAGGATATTCTCTTTCAGATAGGTGTAAACTTTGCCATATAAGGGAGAATCGAACCCTACAATGTGGTAAATGGTGTTGGTTTCTAGGATTTCATAAGCTGGATGGGAATCTGGCTCCACCAAGAACTCATAACGAGAATGATTTTCAGGCGTGTCAAGGAGGGATGCTCTAGTAGCCATTTCATCTGCTGCTTTGTTTTCCAATCTTGGTATCTACTCAAAGGATATCACAACAAAATATTCCTTGAAGTCATCCACCATACGCTTGTATGGTATCATCTTCTCATCTTTAGTTTGATAATTGTCATTTACTTGATTAATGACGAGTTGTGAGTCCCCGTATACATGAAGTTCTGTGACTTTCCAATCTACTGCCATCTTTATGTCAATAACCAATGCTTCATACTTGGTGACATTGTTGGTACACAGAAACATAAGTCTGTATGATTTAGGGATTGTATCTCCATGTGGTGCTACCAACAAGATTCCTGCTCCAGATCCATGTTGAGTATATGACCCATCAAAGTAAAGCTTCCAAGCGGTGGTAGTGATGTTGAAGATAGACTCATCTAGAAATTCAAAGCTTAATGGGTTGTCATCTGTCAAAGGTGCATCCACCAGCTGATCTGCAATGACCTGCCCCTTTATTGCTCTTCTATCTACATACTCAATATTAAATTCACTAAGTATCATGACCCATTTAGATATTCTACCTGTTAGGGTAGCTTTGCTAAGTAGGTATTTTAATGGATCAATCTTCACCACTAGCTTGATAGAGTGTCAGATCATGTAGTTTCTCCACTTTTGGGAAGCATAGACAACTGCAAGGCATGCTCTTTAAATTGGCGTATACTATAGTTTGTAACCTACTAGTGTCCTGCTGATGTAGTAGATTGCTTGTTCCTTTCCTTTGTGGTTTTGTTGGGCTAGCAGAGCTCCAAGAGCTATTGGCGTAGCTGAGATGTAGAGTAGCAATGGCTTGCCCTAAATCAGCGGCATCAAGACTGGTGGGTTCATTAGATATTCCTTCAGATGCTGAAAAGCTTGCTCACACATGTTATCCCATTTGAATGGAATGTTTTTGTGTAAGAGATGTGTGAATGGATGGCACTTATCTACTAGTTGAGAGATAAACCTTTTGATGGACTGCAACTTTCCTTGTAGAGACCGCAATTGACTCAGATTTTTAGGTGGCGGCATTTCCATGATTGTTTTTACCTTAGCCAAGTCCACCTCTATTCCATTAACTGATACGATGTATCCAAGGAGTTTACCAGATTTGACTCTGAAAACACACTTTTTGGATTTAACCGTACATTAAATTGCTCGTCTTGTGAAGATCTTGTTTAAGACCTGCAGATGGTGTTCTCTGGTGATTGACTTGGTTAGGATGTCATCTACATAATCTTCTATGATGGTGTGCATCATGTCATGAAAGATTGTAGTCATTATGCGCTGATATGTTGCCCCCGCATTCTTTAGTCCAAATGGCATGACGCACCAACAATAGGTACCTCACAGACATGTGAATGCCGTTTTGTGTTGATCCTATGGTGCTATTTTGATTTGGTTATAGCCGGAGAACCCATCCATTAATGACAACATGGTGTGCCCTGTCATTAGATCTACAATGATGTCTATGTTTGGCAGAGGGAAGTCATCTTTTGGATAAGCCTTGTTCAGATCTCTGAAGTCATTACACAGTCTAAATCTTCCATCTGGTTTGGAAACAACAAATATATATGAAATCCACTCTAGATAATCTATTGGTCTGATGAAACCAACATCTAGCAGCTTCTTCAATTCTTCCTTCACCAAATTAATGCTATCTGTGGGTGCATTTTTCTCAGTTTCTGTTTAACTGGCTTAGCTCCTGGAGCTAGTGAAAGATGATGCATGATAAGATCAAGGTCCAATCCTGGCATATCAGAATATGACCAAGCAAAGTTAATCTGTTTCCGCTTGAAGAATTCGGTAAATGCTGGATTTTCTTGTGCGGATAATGATTGTGCCATATGGATTATCCTTGGGTTGTCTACTGTTCCAATACTGACAGGTTATGCTAGTTCAATCAGAATTGAGGACCTCTCTTGATGTGTTAGATTGGGAAGAGTGTCAAGCATTTCATCCTTCGATGCCTCAAAGAGGTTTTCACCATCGGATACGCCTTTTATTTTTTTACTATTTTCATGATCTAACACTGTCATAGAGTAGTTTTCACCATTAGATCAATCTTTTATTTTCACATTTTTACGACTAAAAGTCTTGGCACTCTCTCCAAAATAAGCCTTGTCATTGAGTTCTATGGCGTAGCCAGTTTTGTGATCCCCTATGGGTAGATGGTCCCTAAGCTCTAGGTAATTGATGATAGCATCATCATTTTGGAAAGTATCTAGCTCAGGGGTGGTAACTTGCAAATCCCATTCTATGAGTTCGGGATCTACTAATGGTAATGGGTCATCTGGTTGGTCTGATTCAAAGGTGTTGATCCGATTCAAAGGTGTTAATGGTTAGAATGGAGGAGTTGTTGGAATAGGTAGAGGTATTGACAAGGTCTATTATGGTACTCTCCTCAAGTTGGTTTGTCAAGTGTGACATCGTACTCTCCTCATGAAGTTCACATTCATCATATTGTGGATCAAACTCTAGCGATCTAGCCCTAGGGTTTTGTCCCTCATGCGTCGTATGAGTAGAGATATGTTGTTGAACCACGTCAATCTCTTTGTCTTCCCGAGATGTTTCTGAGAGACTATCCCATTCATACTCATTGGAATCTATTTCACTCCATTCTTGTAGTTGGTGCAGCTGTTCTATGAAGTTAGTGGTAACTACTTGTTTGTCTTTTGCTTGGAGTTTCTCCTTACCTTTGATCTTCTCCTTACCCTTGTATCCCAAACCAGTAGTGTCTCAGGCTATGAAAGTAGAGGGTTGAATTGGTTCTATGAGACTGTCTTTCCTTAATCCTATGGGACCTTGTCCTTCATATCCCATCCTTTGTAAAATAGAAAACCCTTGACCATACTGTGCAGTGGGTGATGATCATTTGGTGTGGTTTCACTATCTTCATCTTTGTAAAGCCACTATAAGACATCTTGTTCATCACTCTCCTTCGATAGCTTTCCCCATCTAATGAAAGGACCTTTGGAAGTCTCTAATGACTTGGCTTTGTTCGGTAATGGCTTTCCATATGATCTTGGTGATAGAGGCAATTGTGCTAGATAGAACGTTTGTTCAATGACATATTCTCCAACGCCTTTTTCCTTGACTTTGAATTTAAGCTCTGATGTTTTGGAGGTAGAAGCTAGAGAATTTGGATCCACATGGTTTGAAGAAGAGGAAGCTGCTCGATTGGTGGGGATTACCACGTCTGGTTTTGATTGGATGTTGTTGCAATATTGAAATTGGTCAGGGTCACCTTGTATGGTAATTTCTTGGCCATTGTGTAGGAACTTGATACATTGATGGCATGTTGATGGAACAACCTTCATTGCATGGATCCAAGGCCTATTGAGAAGAATGTTATATGCTAGCTCCATGTCTAGGACTTGACACACAACATCTCTCTCTACTGGGCCAACCCGTATTGGCAAGACTACAGTTCCTTTGGAAGTTCTCTCTTATTTATCATATGCCTTGATAGTTATTTTATTTTTAGGATCGACGGCATTTTGTGAAAACCCCAATGCAAGGATTAACTTTAACGTGCATATATTTAAACAGCACCTCCATCTATTAGGATGCTTTTTAGTCGGTGTTTGTGGATTTGGGCCTCAATGTGGAGGGATGCATTGTGTGGTTGGTTGATGGATATATCATCTTTCTCCATGAAAGATAAGAAATGTGGTGTGGTTAGATGACCTACCATAGCTTGGAATTGCTCTTGAGAAAGGTTTATAGGAATAGTTGTTTCCAAGAGTGCTTTCTCCAAGATGGCTTTGTGGGACGGGGATAGACGCAATAACTCCAAAATGGATATGTGTGATGGTGTCTTATGGAGTTGGTCAAGGATGTTGTATTGGTTCGATGTGAATGATGACTTAGGTTGGACTCCTTGTAGAGTAATGTTTCCATGATGAGTGGTCACATTACAGGCGGGGTTATTATTGATAGTGATTGCAATGACATGTGAATCACTTTGTGAGATATGATTAACGGTGTACTCGTAAGAAACGTTATTATAGTTTGCTTTGTCAGCACCATTGTTGTTTTGATTGGATGATCCTCCTTTCTCATAGTGTGGAAGAGAATTTTTGAATGTTATATGCTCTTCATTAGTGATATGCCCTTCAATTTTTATTATTTTTTGATCAATGAGGTCTTGAACGACATGTTTTAGCGCTTGACAATCATTTGTTTTATGTCCTTTGTTTCGGTGATATTCGCAAAAGTTGGAATCACTCAACCAAGCGGGTTTAAATTTTGGTTCATAATCACGCACCGACGGAAGTGTTATGAGGTTACCCTCTATTAACTTCCTAAGGGTAGATTCAAGAGACTCTCCTAGTGGTGTGAATTTTCTCCTAGGAGGAAAGTTGGTGGGTCTTTGCTCTTTGCTTCGAGGCTTGTTGGATGGTGTATTGTTTTGTGGTTTTGATAGATTGAAGATAGGTTGCTTTTGCACCACATTTTTAGCATCTACCACACCATGATTTACAATGGGTCTGTTCTTAGTCCAAAATCATGACTTGTACGCATTGTTGTTAGATCTAGGGGTGTCTTTGTATAGCTTAATTTGCCCCTTTGTTATCAAGGCTTTCTCAATGAGTAGCCCCATTTCAATGACCTTACTAAAAGTAGTTGGGCATTGTATTTGGATTTGATAACTCAGTTCCGTGGTTAGGTTGTGAATAAATATTTCTATCATTTGTTTCTCCAGTATGTGATAGGGACACTTTCTTGCAAGTTGCCTCCATCTTTGCAGGAGAGAGGCGAATGATTCTCCCCCCTTTTGCTTGTTATTACAAAGGTCTAACATGGAGATTTCATGTTCAATATTGTATGAAAAATGTGTTACAAATTTATCCACTAGCTAATCAAAAGTGTGGATGCCGGGAGGTAGGCGGGAGAACCATTCCATTGCTTGGCCTCCTGAGCTTCATGGGAATAGTCGCATAAGATATGTTTCATTGTGTGTGACTTCTAGGCATGTTGTGCTAAATTCCCTTGTATGATCTCTTAGATCACCTTTTCCTCTATATTTATGAAATTTAGGAACCTCAAATCTTGAGGGAAAAGGTATCATGAGCAAAGATTTATCAAAGGGATATGGTGAAATATCTACAAGGGAGTAATGTTTTGTTGTTGTCCCACTTTGGATGTCCATCAACTATTTTTGAAAGGCTTGGATTTGTGTTGTTAATGCACCCAAGGGATTGAGTGTATCCTTAGCCTTTTCTAATTTAGAAGCATTTGCGTCAGTTTTGGGTGCATCTTTGTCATTTTGGGAGCCATCTTTCGAAGATTCATCTTCATTTGAGGCATTGTTCTCTCTTAGATTTGAGACATCAAAATCTGAGGGCAACTTAGCTCCTTGTTGAGCTAGAATGAGAAAATATTTATGAGGATCCGTGGCAATGACCCTATCCATCATATTTAGGAATTTTGGATCTTGAAGTTGTTTAAGGATTTCTTCTTGACTAATCTCCTCATCATCATAATTATGCCCACTATTGTGAAGGGAACCCATTTTTTGTTTTTGTTTAGATTTGGATCTAGTTTGAACCATGCAATTTTTTGGATGTGAGAGAAGTTGGATTGCGAGACTTGGTGGACTTGGTTTGATGTTGGTATGAAAATGATATGGTTGGATATTATTTTGGTAAGATTTTTCTAAGGTTTTCTATTGACTCTATTTGTCCAAACAAGGTGTCCTTGAGCTAAAAGGTATTCAAAATAGGGATGGTTGATCACCGCTATTTGATGTAGACTATTCTTCCATCAAGATACACAAGTATAGTTTCGATGCGAAAAATGATTGGAATCCTGATATGAAGTTGACTAGATTTTTGTTTGAATTTGGGAGAGTCTCAATAATGCCTTAATACAAGTTTTGGTTTGGTTTGACGTGTTCGGATAGCAAGACAATGGTATGCAAAGGTGATGTGCAAAAATGGTATGAAGGTGGTCTGAAATGGTTGAACTAACTTTCCAAGTGTGATCTAGGTCCAAATGGGTACAGGGATCTGATTTTGATTTTCTCTTAAACTATACGGAAGCACTTTGTTATGAATGTTGCAAGTATGAGGTTAACCAGTGTTGTCATTGACGTCAACATACTCATATTGCATTGGTAAGAAGGTTTGGATGAGCTATGTGTTGAGGATATTGAGAAAATTAGTCTCTATCAGGAATAGTGAAGAACAGTGATAAGAAGAAGGTAAATGTACTCAATAGTTTGAGGATTAGAGGATGTGGATTAAAGGGTTTGTAGATATGAGTCTTGAGATGATCCAGTTAAGATTTCAGAGGTCCGCATGAAGATATGATAAAGTTGTGATCGATCAAGTAGAACCGGTTTCGGGAGATGCTCTGGAGGGACAGAGTGTTACAAAAAGGTCCGGTGAGATCCGGAGGTGCATTATCAGACTCTGCAAATTGGAAAGAGTGTTTGGGATGTCTTTTTGATGTGACATCTCAATTGGTACATGGTTTGGAGGTCTGGAAGCACCTTCTTTAGTATGATAGTGGTGGCAGACTGTGTTCTTGAAGTTCCGGATGAAGAGGAGAAGAGTTTCCAGTGAGTAGAGGAAGTGCGGATGTACCTGGTTAATCAAGCAAGCTTGTGAAGGTTCTTGGATCATGTTGAGGTTATGTTGTCAATCCGCATTGGTGGTAGAGCTCAGAATTGAAGATATTCTTCTGGATGAAGTTCTTGTTCAGACTAGTCGACCGGATGAGTTGTTCATCTTGCGAATGTTCTTGTGGTGGCTTACCGGATGTATTAATCATCTTGCGAATGTCCTTATGGTTGATTGTTGACTTAGATGATTGTTCCTAAGTCGATGTCTTGTATAAATAAAGGTTTGTGAGTTCATTTCAAAGTGTGTGTGAAGCGGATGAGTGTGGTATAGCGAAAGAGCGAAGGGCAGAGCAGAAGTATCTCGGGCTTAAATGGAACTAATCCAGACATGGTAAAGATGTCAATCTCCAGTTCAAGTTTGTGATTCTTATCACTCTATAGACAGTGTGTCTCTTGTAGGCAGTGTGCCTCTTTGTGAGCAGTGTGCTCGGGCAGTGAGCCCTAATTGGCATGTGCCATTCATTTTTCTTATTCTTCTAACAGAGAATAATCCTTGGGTTAATCAGCCCGTGGTTTTTCCCTTAACCGGGTTTTCCACGTCAAAATCTTGGTGTCCAATGTGTTGATGTTTATCTGCTCCTGTGTTTATGCATTATGCTTTCATGAATGATTAACTGATATGCTATTAACTAACAAAGAAGAATCAAGTGTTTGAAGTAGAAGCAAGTTTTTGTACAACTGATTCACCCCCGCTCTCAGTTGTGTGCCCTAGATCTAACAATGAATGCGTAGGTTTATTTGCACAGAAATAGGGTGTGGATGCACATTTTTGTGGCTTATATGTGCAATTCTAAATGCGCGCTTCTACTGCCTGAATGTGCGGAAATATGCTTGCATTGAAAGATTTAGCAAATGCGCAACAAGAATGTTTAAATGCGCTATAGAATTTGGATGTGCTGAAAGATTTTTTAAATGCGCAGGAAGATGTCTCAATTGCGCAGTTCTACTTTTCTACCAAATTTTGCTTAATTTTGGCTTGTTTGCACGTTTTCCTAGGATGCTCTAAAGTTTGAAGTGCTACTTTTGACTCGAGTTATTGCCAAAAAACACAGTAAGCAAGAGGTTGTCATGATCATTTTGATTTTCTTCTTTGTTTTGATACAATTTGCGATAAATGAAAAACAAGCAAGTACAATCCTAAGCATGGCAAGGACAATATTCGTTGAGTTCCAACTTGGATTTTACTTCAGCCACTTACATAAAGGTGTGACAGATAGTAACTTGGTAGCACCGGCTCCCCTCCATGGCACTCACTTCTCACGCATACCAAGTTACAGTTCCTCTGAAGAGTTGAACTTTTCTGTCTCCACACTAAATGAGTGTATGACGTTGGACGGCTCCAGAGGATTATCCTCCTACGTCAACAAATAGGGGTTTTTGACTTTCTAAAACAAGTGGCTTTTTAGTATGGACATTCGTTCAGGTGGTTACACATGCGGCAATTCGCTCCGATAAGGAGGCTTCCCAACCTATAGAGGTTATGCTCTACAGGGTTTTGGGGGAAACATTTGTCGGTGTAACACAACATCACCCATTGTTTGCAATTTTCATCACAAACACAATTTATTTATAGCGACTTGGAAGTGGCTTGGCTTTAGCCCGTTATTGCTCGAGGTCGTCCCGCTTGGAAGGACAGAATTCCAAGGGCAGGCCTCTTCTAAAGGTAACTTATATAAAATGATGAGTTTGGCATTTTGGTCACCCAAGAAAGGGGAGAGCATAGTCCTATCATCATTTCAAAGCACAGAGTACACTGGTTCTTTATCCTCCTAGTTGAAAAAAAAAAAAAAAAAAACTAAGTGTGTTTACTCTACTAAGCACAAATCCATTTGACAAGATAGAAAAAACTTTGAGAAGATGATTTATTTTATCCTCCTAAACAAATCTATGTGAAGATTTTTGTTGAAGAATGACACTGATTACTTTCCCATAATTTAAGTTAGATGAGAGATTTGTAATTTCCATAGTTGCTTGAAAGATTTGTTTAATTTTATCCACCTAGGTAGGGACTATGTGCGAGTTGTGATGCAACAATACAACTTACTTCCTCCTAATTAGATCTAGGTGAAATTTTGCATGAAGATATCAAATTTCTTCCTCCTAATTAGATCTAGATGAAGTTATGATGCAGCTAAATGACTAAACCAAGCTCCTACACCTGCAAGATCATTGTGTTAAAGGCCTCCATTTGATGACTGATATTCTTGCAACCAAGGTTAGTATCGAAGATTTTACAAATTCAATACAATTCTCTACCAGGAATCAAATGTGCTAAAACAGAGAGTGGATGCATAGAAAGACAGAATGAATGCGCAGGAGTACAAATGCATAGAAATATCTAATATATGTGCATGAAGAAGTTTTAAATGCATAGATAGAATGAATGCGCAAAAAGAGTGGTCAGATGCGCCGAAAGAATCTTTATGTGTGACGAACTATCATTTTCATCATGGATGCACAGAACTAGAAGAATGAATGCGCCATAATGAATTGTTACGCCTACAACTTGACCAAAAACTTAAAATAGAGATTAAAAACGGGGCTAGGCCCCACGGTGGGTGCCAGAAATGTTATGGGAAATATGAACAATAGTATTAAACAACTAAATATCCAATAACTCAATGAAATTAATGCAAATGTAGTAAATAAGAGAATAATACCTTCGTAGACTGATTTACCTCATAGCTTCCATTGTTGCCTATCTCATATTGATCTTGTGTATGATTTTAGCTCTTAGAAGTTGTACTTACTTGTTGTTGAAGACGACAATAGGAAAATGGCTATGATTGGAATGTGCAATGAAGATTAAACTACAAATGCAATTCTAATGAAGATAGATAGTAAAGATAATGGAGACATGGTTGGAATGATTATGATGATAATGGGATAAATGCAAATGCAATGAGGATACTTTGCCAAAGGCACGCTGGTAGGATTTTTGCAGAGTAAGATTACAAATGCTTGAGTGATATGGTATGAGGGAATGAGGGTTCCTTTTATAGGCTCAAGAAAGGCCAAATCCAAGTGTCAATTGATCCATGACTAGAGGAATTACCTGTGAGGTGTACGGTTGAGGAAGCTTGAGGGAATGTGCACGAATCAGAAGAGGACAAGTGTCCAAGATCCTTTCATGAGTTATGGGAGTTAACAAAATATATTGAGAAGTTAACTGAATAGACTAACCGGTTAAGTGAATTGATTGATTAGATAACTGATTTGACTGATGAGTTAACTGATCTGACTGGAGGATAAATAGGACATGTGGGTGAGGGCAATTACCTAATTAAATATAAAATATTTAATTATGTGTGCAACATGGTGAGGTGGAAGATGAGGTGGAAGAATGATGTGGAAAGGTGATGTGGATTTATGAAATTTAGGACTTTCGAATAGAGGAATTTAGGATTAATTAAATAATTTAGGATTATTTAATTATATGAGACATTAGAAGAATTAGGGTAATTTAATTAAATAAATTGATTTTATTTAATTATTGGAGGGATGCGAATCATTTAAATAAATTAGGATATTTATTTAATTGATAGAGGAACGAGAATAAAATAAATATTTATTTAAATTGACACAAGCCAATTTTAGGTGTATATAGTATCTGTTTTTAAAAAATCATGTCACGAGTGCATGTAGTGTGCCACTATATGAGGATGATCAATAATATTTTGTTTTCGCCATTTTTGGGCTTCTCTTGGATTTCTTGGTTGTGTTCCTAGAATTAGTGCATGTAGATCAGGCTAGTACATATCTATTGCACTCAATGTGAAGAATATTGTGGGTGATCCAATTTGATGAAGCAAGTTAGTTAATTCATCAAGAAAATTTTCCCAATAGGATCTTGTACCCCTTAAGGTCATTCCAAACCACATCAAACGATTAGCTATATGGGAATGGGGCACATTGTCCATGTGTTCATACAACTCATTGATGGTGATTGGCATATCTTAAAGACTTTTTTTCACAAACACTGCAGATGAAGTTTGAGCTAATGTCTCATGATCATGTTCATCATTTAATATCTAAATCATGGGTGTCGACCAAATCGGTGATTCCTATATCAAAATAGATGTTTAACAAATTCATGTAGATGTACACTTCTCATACGTGATTCTAGTCAGTCATATCTGCCATTAGGAAACAATGTTGGAAATACCATATCCAACAAGTCTAGTGTCACATACTCATTGATAGGAGATACCCCAATTCCTAGCTAGTCAATCAATGTTATTGGATCTACATTAGGGTTATTTATCCATGCATAGATTAATTCCATTTCTCTTGGGGAATTTGGTGGTTTAGAGGCCATTGATGTTGTGTGATCAATGATATTTCCTTCATCCAACTCCATCAATGGACCAACAAATACAATTTCATTTACATCAGAATTAAACTCCATATGGATAGGGTTTAGTTGGTTGAAGATATTTTCATCAGAGTTTGGTGAAAGTTCATTTAGAGCATTTTCATCAATCTGAACATCAGAATAGAACTTGTCATGTTCAATTTTATATTTCAGTGCCTTATATACTCACTCTCTATTTACTGTAAAGTTATAATTTGTACCACATTGATCCCTTCTATGAACAATAATGATTGACAAATCTTTAATTCAATGTGGCAAAATGTTAGAAATATCATTTACATCTTATGGGAAACTTATTGTGTGTCCCTTATATTTATATTGACCTCATGTTGCACGTGTCACTTGTAGGATTGGGTTAACACATGCTATCAACATTTCCTCTACTTGTGTCAAGTTTGCAAGTTCCAATGGTTGTGACCCAGGGTCTATATTACTTGATGCAGTCTAGATGCGGGGGTCTTGACAGACTACCAAAATCTAACAGTCAAAACAACAATTTTCACAATCACAAAATTTTTTTAAAATGTTTTATTCATATGTGTGACATCAATCAGGAGTACAAATGTTAAAAATTTGAAATAGATTGATAACCTAGGAACTTTTTAAAAGAAATTATAAGCTACATACACTACAACAAAATAGGCAATTAGCACCTGAAATAGCACCAGAATTTAGTGCATTTGAGTCCATGAATTAGACACTTCTGTTGGCGCCAAACTCGGCGCCCAATTGCATTTCACTTTTGCGTTGGATTTAGCGCCAGGTTTAGCGCCGGTTATAACACCAAGTTTAGTGCCGGGTTTTAGTGCCAGGTTTAGCATCAAATTTAGCGTCAGATTTTATTGCTTCCAGTTTGGTTTTTGATTTTGCTTCTGGTTTTTCTTTTTGTGTTGCTTCCAAGTTTGCTTCCAGTTTTGCTGCCAATTTTGCTTCCGGTTTTGCTTCCGGTTTTGCTTCCAATTTTGCTTCCGGTTTTACTTCCAATTTTGCTTCCACTGTTGCTTCCAATTTTGCTTCCAGTTTTGCTTCCAATTTTGCTTCTAGTTTTGCTTCCGATTTTGCTTCCAGTTTTGCTTCCAAGTTTGCTTCCAGGTTTGCTTCTAGTTTTGCTTCTAGTTTTGCTTCCAGTTTCTCTTCCAATTTTTCTTCTGGTTTTACTTCCAATTTTACTTCCAGTTTTGCTTCCAATTTTGCTTCCAGGTTTGCTTCCAGTTTTGCTTCCACTTTTGCTTCCAATTTTGCTTCCAGTTTTGCTTCTAGTTTTGCTTCTAATTTTGCCTCTAGTTTGCTTCCAGTTTTACTTCCAGTTTGGCTTCCAATTTTGCGTCCAGTTTTGCTTCTGATTTTGCTTCCAGTTTTGCTTCCAATTTTGCTTCTGATTTTACTTTTAGTTTTGCTTCCAATTTTGCTTCCGATATAACGTCGCTTGTTGCTTCCAGTTTTGCATCTTTTGTTGCTTCTAATATGGCTACTATTATTGCATCTTTTGTTGCTTCTAAAATTGCTTCCATTATTACTTCTTTGTTTGCTACCTGAATTGCTTCTATTTTTGCTTCCTAGATAACACCAAGTTTTGCTTCCAAGATTGCTTCTGGTTTGCTTCTAGTTTGGATTCCATTGTTGCTTCCTTTTTTGCTTCTAAAAATGCTTCTTGTTTTGCTTACATTTATTAATTTAATATGTTTTATTTCAAATTAATTAGTTAAATATATCATGCCTCTTAAATAACTCATATGATTATAGAGTAAGTAATTTAATTATTTAACTCATATGATTAAATAACAAGATAATTATTATAACATGATCATCATCTATAATTAAAATAAGTGAGTCAAATATCTATAATTTAATTGAATTTGACAACATCCATCCTGAGCAGTAAATTAAAATCATCATACGTAATAAATATCCATCCAAAAATCATCAACCACTTTCAATATATATAAATTGACAAGTCAATACTGATAAGATCATCATCATATATAACTAAAACAAGTGAAAGTCAAATATGCCAGTAGATCAATAACATGTCAAAATGATACATGTACAAATGATACATGTACAAATGATATAAGTAAAAATGATAAATTATGTAACTCAGAATGATACAAATCAAGATGATACATGTCTAAATGATATAAGTCAAAATGATACATAAATTTATGATACAACTCATTAATATGGTACTACAGGCCGTGAAAATGATACATATGATAGTGACCATGAAAAGAGGAATCAACGATATATCAACAATGATCCATGATGCAGTCTATATGATCATGAATGTCACTGTCTACTACTAGCAACTGCCTCATCATCATCATCACCATCGTGATCATCATCATCATGATCATCATCATCGTCATTGGCCTCGATGTCTTCTGTATCTGTGTCATCATCATCCTCTGCCATGTGATATGTACCAGAACCAACATAATCTGGATCTCTATCATGAGGATCACCTTGATCTTCTGGAAGACCCGTGTTCTACAAAAAAGAACATTTAAAATGAAAAGTTATTATTTATTTCATGCAATAATTTATTTTTCTGTTATATATCTAATATTACAACATATGAAACGAAACCATAATCATATTACATCATATCAAAGTGCACATACCATAATAAAATTTCAAAAAAGTTACAGCTAATATGTCATTCCAATGATGTAAAACATGCAACAATTCTAATAAATGTTAGTAAAGATCATAAAAAAAATTGTTATAAATTTAACTATCAACTGTAAATTCTATTACATAACATTAAGTGCCACAAATTGCTTGGTCCATGTATGTTCTTTTTCACTATTAATCTAATAACCTGCATTAGACAGAAACATTAAAGAGTTTTTAAGTAGCAGTTGATTAAATTCTCTTACATGTCATTAAGGAATGCACAATTTTTTTTCAATAATTATTTATCTTAAGGTTCATGAGTAACCTTAAGATAAAGGTCTATTTTGTTTGAAAAAAAAATGAAGTTAGCAATATGGCTTTATCCAGCCGATTTTAGAAAGAAAAAATGTTAGCCCTGTTCCCGCTCACAGGTCTTCAATGTGAGCGAGAATAGGGCAAATTTGGGGATTTAGAAAGAAAGATAAATTTTAGGGTGTCTTCAAGATAGCCAGCACGGGAAAGGAGGTCAACCATGCACACATAATGATCAACTATAGGTGTAATGCAATAAGGGTTACAAATGTGATTGAAGTATGTACAACTCTCATCCACTAAACGTGCATTGTTGCATGCACCTAGAATACAAGCAAAGCTTACAATGTTAGGATATGTTCCAGAGTGCTTAATTAATTCAAAGATTTTGAGAGCATCCTTGCAAAATCCATTTTGTGCATATCCTACAATCATTGCATTCCACGAGATGACATCTCTTTGAGGAATTATGTCAAACAGTTCACGTTTTTTGTCTATGATTCCATATTTTGTGCATATCTTGCAATCTTTGTAGTCCATGAGACCACATTTCTTTGAGGCATTCTATCAAACAGTTCACGTGCCTTGTCTATGCTTCCACATTTTGCATACATGTCTAACAGGGCAGTTGCAACTACAACATCTGACAAAATTCCTCTATCCTTTTCTGTTTATGATGAACAAAGTGCCACACTAAGGGGCATACAACTACAAACTATCTAGTGGTGGGAGCTCAAGTTATTAATGCCATATACTTCCCTCTTGCTCAACAGATACCTAATTGCACCATATGTCATAAGACTAATGAAATTGTCCACTACTGCAAAAGTGAAAGGATGTTCCTATCAATTACTAGTGCAAGGTTTGTCACACATCAATCTCTTGAAGGCAAGGACGGAAGTGAGTCCGAATGGAGGTGGGGGAAATGAGCATAGAAGTATTGCTAAAGTGCAAATCAGTTGCAGGCTCGGCATAATCCGTTCGCTCATTTGCTAGCCTTAGGATCTGTAGGCTTTGATGAAGCCTCTCAAGGCTTCTATAAAACAAGAGTCCACCGTAGGAGAAGCAAGAGAATCCTCAAGTAGGATACGATGGCAGACTCTAAGAACAAACCTACAAATGGAGGTAGTCCAAAAGATGCGAATGTACCACCTTCCCATAGGTGGCAAAATCTCACGCATGGAATGGTGATCCTTAGGATTGGAGGTTGGGGGAGAACTTGCCCATAGGCTTCTTTTTAAGCTAAGGCGAGATTGAAGTAGATTAAGATGTTTGTTCTCAAGAATGTTCCAAATGAAGCTATGCCTCAGCATTTCAGAGTGGAGTACCGCTGCAAGGAGGATGAAACTAGAGGTCAACAGATTGCGTACCTATTCAATAAAGCTTCCGATGAAGAAAAAGTGGCCATCTTGAAAGTGATCAGGGCTGGTTTCTAGTCAAGAGGGCACACGCATGACAGACAAGTTCTAGAACATTTTTTCCATAACTATGTACAGGTTGTGGGAGCAAGGCTCTGGGGGCTAAGAGCTGCGATGAGATTGGTGAGGGAAGATCTAATGGACATGGTCAGGACTGCCATAGATGTTGTGGCAGTGGAGCCTAAACATGGATTTGCTCTGGCCATCCTCAACTTGAATGAGGAGAAGAAGAAGGTGAAGCTGCACAAAGCCTGGGCCCTCTACAAAAAGGGCGTGGAGAAATAAAAACATAGGAAAGTTTTTGAAATTCCTGGAAGCCAACCCGGGTCTAATTGATGAAAATGTAATAGCTAGGATGGTGGATATTGTTGAAGGCATAGGTTATATATATCACTAGATGTAATGCCTTAGCTTTCTATGTAACTTTTTTTTAATATTTTAATAGAGGGAGCTACCCCCATATCTGGTAGTGTTTACAACTAAAAAATATTTCGTTGAGGCATTATGTCAAACAGATTACGTGCCTTGTCTATGCTTCCACATTTTGCATACATGTCTAACAGGGCAGTTGCGACTACAACATCTGACAAAATTCCTCTATCCTTTATGTATTGATGGATGTCCATACTCTATTCCAAAGCTCCCATTTTGACACAGGCAGGGAGGATGGTGGCAAAGGTTGTGAAATTTGGCTTTACACCAGCCAATTACATTTGCTTTAAAACTTCTGAAGCCTTTTCAACAAATCCATTTTGTGCATATCCTATAGTCATTGCAGTCCATGAGACCACATTTCTTTGAGGCATTATGTCAAATAGTTCATGTGCCTTGTCTATGCTTCCAAATTTTGCATACATGTCTAACAGGGCAGTTGCAACTACAACATCTGACAAAATTCCTCTATCCTTTATGTATTGATGGATGCCCATACCCTATTCCAAACCTCCCATTTTGACACAGGCAGGGAGGATGGCGGAAAAGGTTGTGGAATTTAGCTTTACACCAGCTAATTGCATTTGCTTTAAAATTTCTAAAGCCTTTTCAACAAATCCATTTTGTGCATATCTTGCAGTCATTGCAATCCATGAGACCGCATTTCTTTGAGGCATTATGTCAAATAGTTCACATGCCTTGTTTATGCTTCCACATTTTGCATACATGACTAACAGGGTAGTTGCAACTACAACAACTAAACAAAATTCCTCTATCCTTTATGTATTGATGAATGTCCATACCCTATTCCAAAGCTCCCATTTTGACACAGACAAGGAGGATGGTGGCAAAGGTTGTGGAATTTTGCTTTACACCAGCCAATTGCATTTGCTTTAAAATTTCTGAAGCCTTTTCAACAAATCCATTTTGTGCATATCCTGCAGTCATTGCAGTCCATGAGACTACATTTCTTTGAGGCATTCTGTCAAACAGTTCACGTGCCTTGTCTATGCTTCCACATTTTGCATTCATGTCTAATAGGGCAGTTGCAACTACAACATCTAACAAAATTCCTCTATCCTTTATGTATTAATGGATGTGTTGGGACAAAAATTCAAACCCTAAAGAATTCACCCATAAGAATAATATCCCGCCATGTACTTTTCATTTATTTAATCAACGTCCCCACCATATTCTCCTTCAACTCACAAAAAATCCATATACCATGTGTCAAAGCCTTAGTCTTTATGGAAGAACCTTTGACATATTGGCAGGACTTCTTCGAAAATCACTTCGACACCCTGAAAAATGTTAAAAGGTGATCGAGAGGTCGGTGTGACACCTTTAATGTGTCACACTGATAAAATGATTAAATCAATATCCACATACATGAACACTTGACAAGTATTTCGAGTTGACATTTCGAGTTCGAAGAGACAAAGATATCGAAGTGTCGAGATGAATCTTTCTGAGGTCTCTTCGACATTCCAGCCTGAAAGGAACCTATCGATGAGATTTCAAAATATAGAAGTAACATTCCATTTTGGCATGATGGGGTGACTTAGAGATATGTCCTACAGAATGACTGATATTTTAAAGTGTCAAAGGGAGTCCATATTCAGTCTCCCTGAAAAAATGAACACGCTGATAATTAAGAAAACATTAAGGAAAGGCACATATATCGAAAGGAGGGGATTTCGACAAGACCACCATTTGAGCTATAACGAGGTCCCGATAAATAAAGAAATAATAAATCCTTCAAACAAAATTATTATTTTGGCGAGGTGACAAGAGGTGATATGTTGTAAAAATTTAATGTTTCCCCGATGATTTGAAAGACGCCATTAATGATCAGAGTAGACTAAAAGGGGAAATCTTGAAATATTTGGTTCAGTACGCAAGCATGGGAGTTGCGGAAAGCATCTGCAACTGATACAGTTTGGTTTTCCAAGTAAGTATTTTGAAGCTTAAGCTTTCTGATTTTGAATTGCATCTAAGAAAAATCTCTTGCATTCCATCATGGAAGAAACATCTAATAACCCTAAGGCTAAAAGGCAAAAGTTAAACGAAAGACACCTGAACAAGGAATTAATAGACCAATGTCCAAAATTAGGGCAAAAATCTCAGAGGAATGCCCAATTAAATCCAAACGTAGAGAAATTAGAGGATGAATACAAACAAGTAGGAGATGTGTGGACTCCTGTAAGGGGGTATGATCTTTTCATCTACCACTACAAGAAAATGCATAGGCGTTCTCCTATGTCAAACCCACGGTGGATGAACTTAGGAAAGTTGGTAGTGCCAAATGTTTTTGTGAATGTGTAATTCCTAAAAATGTTAGCTGAAAGCTATAACCTACAGAACTGCATGATTGAATTGAAGGATGGTACATGATTTTTCCCTGTTACTTGGGACTACATTTCAATGGTGTTCCAACTAGATAGTAGCTTTGATGTGAAACTCAGAATTAGGGATTTAATTGGTGAATATTATAACTTGAGTAACAATTACAAAAGATGGAGGTTGCCTATGCATCGACCTCATGATGGAAATAACAAATTAAGGGTTTTTTAGTTGCAGAGGATCCCCCATTTTCCATTGAACTGTTTGAAGAATACTTTCAGTATACTTATTACTCTGTATGCCAATTATTAGGAGTGGAGGTCTCAATGTTTATGGAAGTAGCTCCCATGGTTTTAACAGCTAATATCCAAAGCCAACAGGCCCTGCATTTTGATTATGCTGAGTTCTTAGCTAGTACCCTTCACAACGAACTGGTTTCCATCAAGGGAGGAGGTAGTAAATTCAGGCATTACTCCCTATTAATGCATCTCATTTTGTATGAAGGCCAAAACTAGGGATTGTGGGACAAATGCTTAGGAGTAAGGGACTTGGATATAAATGGAGATGTGAAGCCCATCCAAAGATGGACTGCCATATGGGACAACAGGTGTGACAAATCCCATTATATATATTTTGAAGAGTACTTCGTGAAACCAGTGTATAAACACTTAGGGCATCCTTATAATTACAACCTATCACCTGAAATTCAGAAGTTTTTGAGACCAAAGGACAAGTATGGACTGGAAAATTTGCTCATAATTGGGGAGATTGGTATTCTTACACTGACTGTACAAAAATAAGAGTGTTTGGGTTTGAAGGGTCTCCTCTGCTACTACCAAAAACATGTCTTGATAGGGTGACTTATCTAGAGATTGTAAGATAGCTTGCTCTTTCTAATTTTATGCACTTAAAAAGACATAATAAGCAGTCTTTTATGCCAGACACTCTATGTTTTGGTGATTTCATAGTTATGTTCGACAAGGGGTACCAGTTAATTGACAAAAAATTGGAACATTATAGGATACCATCAGGGAGTTGCAGAGAAAGCTTTGATCTAGAAGGTTTCATAAATAGTGTCAAGACAAAACAAAAGCTTAGAGGATATGACCATGTTTTTTTTGTCGATGATGACCTGGTTAGAAACTGTGATGAGCAAGCTGCAATTGAAAGAAGATATTTGTATTATAAGATAACACTTGCTGAGGCTTGGAGGGTAGCCAAAAACCCCACTTATAGCGGAGCCTTCATGGATGTGAATGATCCTATTGAAAGGCTGGATACATTGATAATAAATGTTGCAGATTTGATTCAAAATGTCCCTTCCTATGTTTTTGAAAGAAAAGGAAAAGCTATTAAAGGAACTCAAGCAAAAGATGAGATTACTATTTGCCAATTATCTCCTCAACAAGCTCTAGAAATTTCTTTTGAAGAAGAAAGTGAAGAGGGGAAAAATAAAGACTTGCAAGCATCCTCTTCACTTATTGAGGAATATGAGCCCCCTATGGATAGAGAGGAAGTCAGAATAGAAACTTTTGATGAATTAACAGATGATGTGAGATATTTTGCTAGTCAAAAATTCATTGCAAATGTTGATTTCATTAAAACCTCAGAATTCGAAGCCTTCCTTTATGAGTACAAAGGAAAATAGCCTAGGGAAAGGATGAAGAACATTGCTCCTGAAGTTTAAGAGGAAGTTCTACAAGAACTTCAGTCAGAAATAGACAATACCATGAATGACATGACACCAGAGAAAGGTAGACAATTGCTCAAAGAAGCAGGAGTGGTATTGGTCCCTGGGTGGGACATGACTTCAGCCATTGTTTTTGATACCTTCAGAAAGAATCAAGAAAAGAAAATGCAGTTTAGTATTGAGGCATTGGATAAGATTAAGAATGGATCAGGCTATGACACTGATAAAAATATATTGCTAATATGGTCCCTCTATCCTTCACATAAGAAACCTCAGGTTATAAATAATCGTGATGAAGCGTTTGGCCATTTGTTGATCCAGAGAGTTGAGGACACAGACCCTCTTGCAACTGTTGACCTCAATATCAATGTGGCAAGATTTACTAAGGCTCAGATTGAGCAGTTGATAAAGAAAAACAATCCTTATATGGTTGATAATGCAAAACTAAGACAAGAGGTGGCCACTTAGAAGGATAGATTGTCTTCAAGTTCTTATTCACCCTACCTGAAAAAGATCAAAAGATCCTTGAAGCAAGAGCCGATTCAAATTACTGGAAGACCAAAGCAAAAAAGTTTCAAAAGAAAAGTGAACAACTTGAGGTGGAGATAAAATCAATCAAATACCACATGGCCTCAACATTGATCAAAAGAAGATTTGATAAAATAATGAAGTTCAGTGACCAAACCTGGAGTATGCATAAAAGGACATATCTTGCACATCAAGAGCATAAAAGGCTTCATTTGAGGCTATTAGAAATGAAAGAGGAATTGAACGCTAAGTCATGTCTCCAGGGTCAAATACTTGAGGAATATAACAACTTAATTTTCCAGCATGAAAAGTATACACACTACATTGACTGATGACCTAAATGATTTTGATCAAAACCTGAAGTTAACATTTCCAAAATTCTTTTCTGGAAGTGATCTTTGAGATAAGGATGACTGGGTAAGGGAAATGAGCCAGATGCTGCAACCACTCCTGGATAAGGTGAATGATGAAGAAAAAGTATTGGATAATACCTATCAGTGCCTCGAGAAGTTGTTCGCCTTGGAATTTTCTATAAGTGATATAATTGCTTTAGATACATGTGTTGAATAGGAGTACATTGATCACCTGGCCAAAGTAAACATGTTTATAACCAGGACACAGTGAATAAACAGGAGTACAGAGATACATTTTTGAGTAGATACCTTGGACATGTCAAAACTAATCCTGAAGAGATGACTTTGCCAGACCTATGGGTCACAAGTCTACCTCTGATGAATAACTGAGCACAGTATTGATTACCTTGTGTATCTACAAATTATTTTCTTATTTCCTTAATCATTGCATTAGTTAGGAGTACGTTTATGAAAAGGCATGTCCTTTCAGCCTGAAGCTTATTTCACATCCCATAAATCGGGGATACCAAGGCCGCTTCAAATTATGAGAACAATTACAAGACTCTTTAATATATATACGCAAATCTAAAACCTGCAATACTTATGTTATGTTATATTCTCATGTGCTCTGAACTTATAATTTAATGCAAAGGAGTAGAAGTTATCTGGTGGATTATATTTTTGGTGTTCAATTGTTGTGTGGAATTTCATGTTTATGAGCTATGTGGTTGTCTCCAGAATGATTTCTTAAATCGGTTCAAATTAATATATCAAGGGTATGTTTAATTTGTCAGAGCACAATTGTTGTTTCTGTGTGATCAATTTGATTGTTTTATGTGGAAAGTTGATTTAATTCCTACTAAAGCTACTTGTGTTTATTGGTCTTTGCCTAAGAGTTAAAAATCCTTCAAGACTAGTCATCTTGATAGGTTTCCTTTCCACTTGAATAAAAATCCTTTCCTACAATCACAACGATTTAAGAAAATATCATTGGGATCAGTAAGAAGAACCTTACAACTCAACATCTTTGCACATCTACAAAAGGTGTAGATTCACATAAGTGCCTAGTAATATGAGTTAAACCAATTATAGGGATCTATACACCATTAACTTTTGACTTTGTTGCCCAATAGATGAAAGCACTAGTCATCACAAATATCATTTCACAATCCTATTCATAATTTTCAAACTTCAAACACTTTCATTAGGAAATAATAGGTAAAACTCTGCATCTACCTCACACCTGTGTGCCACAATGAGTAGATTGCTCAAAATTAGATTCACTTTTAGGCTTTCAAAATCTGCTTTATCATTCAGGTACACCCACCTAGATTTGTAGAGCCTAAAGAGTAGGGGGTTTTCAATTACATAAACCCTGTTTTGTTAGCCAAAAATGTATTAAGAGATTGGCACCCTCTTATGGTTTAATAACCAAGGTTTTTGAGACCTAACAGGATGTCCATACCCTATTCCAAAGCTCCCATTTTGACATAGGTAGGGAGGATGGTGGCAAAGGTTGTGGAATTTGGCTTTACACCAGCCAATTGCATTTGCTTTAAAATTTCTGAAGCCTTTTCAACAAATCCATTTTGTGCATATCCTACAGTCATTGCAGTCCATGAGACCACATTTCTTTGAGGCATTCTATCAAACAGTTCACGTGCCTTGTCTATGCTTCCAAATTTTGCATACATGTCTAACAGGGTAGTTGCAACTACAACATCTGACAAAATTCCTCTATCCTTTATGTATTGATGGATGTCCATACCCTATTCCAAAGCTCCTATTTTGACACAAGCAAGGAGGATGGTGGCAAAGGTTGTGGAATTTGGCTTTACACCAGCTAATTGCATTTGCTTTAAAATTTCTGAAGCCTTTTCAACAAATCCATTTTGTGCATATCCTCCAGTCATTATAGTCCATGAGACAACATTTCTTTGAGGCATTCTGTCAAACAGTTCAGTGCCTTGTCTATGCTTCCACATTGCATACATGTCTAACAGGGCAGTTACAACTACAACATCTGACAAAATTGCTCTATCCTTTATGTATTGATGGATGTCCATACCCTATTCCAAAGCTCTCATTCTGACACAGGTAGGGAGGATGGTGGCAAAGGATGTGGAATTTGGATTTACACTAGCCAATTGCATTTGCTTTAAAATTTTTGAAGCCTTTTCAACAAATCCATTTTGTGCATATCCTGCAGTCATTGCAGTCCATGAGACCACATTTCTTTGAGGCATTCTATCAAACAATTCACATGCCTTGTTTATGCTTCCACATTTTGCATACATGTCTAATAAGGCAGTTGCAACTACAACATCTGACAAAATTCCTCTATCCTTTAGGTATTGATGGATGTCAATACCCTATTCCAAACCTCCCATTTTGACACAAGCAGGGAGGATGGTGGAAAAGGTTGTGGAATTTGGCTTTACACAAGACAATTGCATTTACTTTAAAATTTCTGAAGCCTTTCCAACAAATCCATTTTGTGCATATCCTGCAGTCATTGTAGTCCATGAGACCACATTTCTTTGAGGCATTCTGTCAAACAGTTCATGTGCCTTGTCTATGCTTCCACATTTTGCATACATTTCTAACAGGGTAGTTGCAACTACAACATCTGACAAAATTCCTCTATCCTTTATGTATTGATGGATGTCCATACCCTATTCCAAAGCTCCCATTTTGACACAGGCAGGGAGGATGGTGGCAAAGGTTGTGAAATTTGGCTTTACACCAGCTAATTGCATTTGCTTTAAAATTTCTGAAGCCTTTTCAACAAATCCATTTTGTGCATATCCTGCAGTCATTACAGTCCATGAGACCACATTTCTTTGAGGCATTCTGTCAAACAATTCACGTGCCTTGTCTATGCTTCCACATTTTTCATACATGTCTAACATGGCAGTTGCAACTACAACATCTGACAAAATTCCTCTATCCTTTATGTATTGATGAATGCCCATACCCTATTCCAAAGCTCCCATTTTGACACAGGCAGGGAGGATGGTGGCAAAGGTTGTGGAATTTGGCTTTACACCAGCTAATTGCATTTGCTTTAAAAATTTTGAAGCCTTTTCAACAAATCCATTTTGTGCATATCCTGCAGTCATTGTAGTCCATGAGACCACATTTCTTTGAGGCATTCTATCAAACAATTCACATGCCTTGTCTATGCTTCCACATTTTGCATACATGTCGAACAGGGCAGTTGCAACTACAGCATCTGACAAAATTCCTCTACCCTTATGTATTGATGGATGTCCATACCCTATTCCAAAGCTCCCATTCTGACACAGGCAGGGAGGATGGTGGCAAAGGTTGTGGAATTTGGCTTTACACCAGCCAATTGCATTTGCTTTAAAATTTCTAAAGCCTTTTCAACAAATCCATTTTGTGCGTATCCTGCAGTCATTGTAGTCCATGAGACCACATTTCTTTGAGGCATTCTGTCAAACTGTTCACGTGCCTTGTCTATGCTTCCACATTTTGCATACATGTCTAACAGGGCAGTTGCAACTACAACATCTGACAAAATTCCTCTATCCTTTATGTATTGATGGATGTCCATACCCTATTCCAAAGCTCCCATTTTGACACGGGCAGGGAGGATGGTGGCAAAGGTTGTGGAATTTGGCTTTACACCAGCTAATTGCATTTGCTTTAAAATTTCTAAAGCCTTTTCAACAAATCCATTTTGTGCATATCCTGCAGTCATTGTAGTCCATGAGACCATATTTCTTTTAGGCATTCTATCAAACAGTTCACGTGCCTTGTCTATGCTTCCACATTTTGCATACATGTCTAACAGGGTAGTTGCAACTACAACATCTGACAAAATTCCTCTATCGTTTATGTATTGATGGATGTCCATACCCTATTCCAAATATCCCATTTTAACACAAGCAGGGAGGATGGTGGCAAAGGTTGTGGAATTTGGCTTTACACCAGCCAATTGTATTTGCTTTAAAATTTCTGAAGCCTTTTCAACAAATCCATTTTGTGCATATCCTGCAGTCATTGCAGTCCATGAGACCACATTTCTTTGAGGCATTATGTCAAACAGTTCACGTGCCTTGTCTATGCTTCCACATTTTGCATACATGTCTAACAAGGTAGTTGCAACTACAACATTTGATAAAATTCCTCTATCCTTTATGTATTGATGGATGTCCATACCCTATTCCAAATCTCCCATTTTGACACAAGTAGGGAGGATGGTGGCAAAGGTTGTGGAATTTGGATTTTTCATCATGGAAACCTAAATTTTGTGCAAAAAATGGTAGGAAATTTTTGGTTTCAACAAGTCCATTAGTTGGAGGCAGGCAAACAAGGGTTTTTTGTTCATTATTAGCCCGTTAAACTTAAGCATATGAGATAGCATGGCACAGACAAAATGTTGTGGATAATGACCACAAGATTAGGTTAATTGCAACCACTTTTTGTAAGCAAGCACATGACTAGTATACTCATTATGATCCTAATGGCACCAAGAAGGGTCCCCAAAGATATAAGAGTAATCATTTGTCATCTAAGAGAAATCTTACATTTAAGGGTGCTAGGGCCAACAGAGAAGCACTTTAGAACTCATCCTACGCATCAATAAACAACTCAACACAAGAAATGCAAATTGACATATTAACACAACAATATCCAACTAAGTTATTGAAAGTCAACTATTGATACCTTGTTCTCCATCCAGATTACAAAATCGGTCCACTTTTTGCTTTGTAACATATCCTTTTGAAATTGCATTGGATACCGGCCATATTTCTCCTCCTGTCAAAACATGGCACATGGACTAGTTAAAGTAATTAATATGTAATCATTTACTTTTTCCTAGGAAATTAAAAAAATATCATTTAACATATTAAATATACTTACAAATGTACAGATCAAGGCTTGTAAACCTTTCTGGCCATTGTGATGCATGGCACGAAGTTTGTCAAGCCTAGCCTTAGAGGCCTTGTCCTGAAACATACACTAATTCAATTTAACTATGCACAAATAAAATTTAAAAATCGTTTAATAAATTTGATATAATCTTATGACCAAATTCAAATACCTGTGTACTCTCCTCACCAGACTTCCTCCATGCATCAAACTTCTCATATGCTTTTACAAGCTCTTTCCATAATTTCACAATTACATCAATTGGCCTTTTTTTGAGCCTTAGCTCAGGAGTGAGTTTTTTATCTTCTTTGTTTGGTTTCACTGAAATCTCTTGCAGTTTTGAGACATTCATAGCTTTATCTTCTTTACAGACCAACCTATGCCAAATTCAGTCTCCATGTCCTGGATAACTGCTTTTTGCAGGTACATGGGTATCTTTGAGAATGGCAAATGTAGATGGTCTTTGAACCGTTGAAGGCATGATTCCTTTAACCTATTCACAATTTTTTTTCTAGCATCTATCATTCGGACTTCCCCTGAAACCACATCATATTCTATCTTGGTATCATAGGTGCCAATGCAAGATGTAAAACATGGTGTGGTGGTCGAAGAAGTCTATGTCCCAAGAGTGGGTGGGACATTAGAAGCCTCTGTTCCCTGTTCCACATTCTTAGAGGTTATTGTTATTGATTTCCTCCTAGATATTTTGCTCAATCTAGGACTGGTTGGGGATTCAATTAATTCTCTTTGACACTGTTGATTTGGTTGTAATGTTTCAGGGGCTTTACCAGATCATTTTTCTATGTATGTGGCAAGCATTGTCAAGTCCACACCATGCAATTTGTTCACTGCCTCTACCCCCAATATGGAAGCCAATGCCTCTTTATCTTTGTCAGTCTCATGTTCCTATATATATAATAAATTCCTTCTTTTAAATATTCAAATAAAAAACTAAAAACTAAAAATCAAAGAAACAATGGAAACATTTACAAATCTATAAATTGACAATGAATTACCTCATTATGGCCAGAGTCTGCTCCCTTTGCTCTCTTCCCTCTATTGCTTGACATTTTGAGGTGACCTAGGGCAAATTATTTTCGTTCAATCTGTAGAGGAAAATGAAGTACACACTGCCAGGTATGAAAGTTTTCGTACAGTTTTGCTGTATTCCTCAAGGTTTTTTGCCTTTACTTTGTAGAGCAAGGCATGAAGTTGTTTTCCTATGAATCAATTGGTGCCTTGGGAGGGAATCTATAGTTCCGGGCCTAATTTTAGTTTGCTCACCCTTGTCTCAAAAGCCCTATCTCCTTGTATTGTCTTGACCAACCTCTCTTTTAGTTTGCTCACCCTCGTCTCAAAAGCCCTAATTTTAGTTTGCTGACAATCGACTTGTCTTAAAGCACTTGACTACTTTTTTAGGAATGAAGCGAGAAAGTTGTCTTCTGAGAAAGGTATTGATGGGAATGATAAGAGAACCTAGGCATTGGGGTTTGAAAAATATGTTCACTACTCTCAGATGCAGAGGAAATAATGCAATGTCTACAATTTTACCCTCCTCCTTTACAACCACATGAAACTTGAACGATTCACCTATAAACAAAACAATATTCACAACCCTTTCTTCACAATCCTCTCCATTTAATCAAAACAAAAATATTTTTTAGAACAATTTTTTTTTATTGTAATTGTAACCTTACCTATGGTGTCACAAACTAAATCAAATTTCTCATCTACTTGCTTGTTTTTCCCTTTTTTCTCCTCTCTTCTCGCAGCGTTTTTCTTCTTTTTTCTCCTCTAATTCACGCCACATTTTTCCCCTGTAATTATTGAATTTCTCATATAATTCAAGCGGGAAGTTTTTATTTTTTGTTTTTGATTTATAGGTACCACCATTGCCAAAATAAGGGCGAACACAAAAAACCCAAACGCTCGATCTTTGCACGCCAAACGCTCGATCTCCAAACAAAAAATGAACACCAAAAATCAATAAAGATTTTTTGTTTTTGTTTTGGGGTATGTGTAGGCAGGAATGTTTTGATTTTTTTTTATCCAGTAGCCGGTGCTATAGTCGAAGCAATTACCACTGACTTTAGCGCCGACTTTTAGGCCTAAATGTAATCTTTTTGGGGTGCAAAAGGCGACGCAAAGTGTGCCTAATTTAGCGCCAATCAGTGCAAAATGATGTATTTTGCTTGGAAGTTGATAAAAAAGTAACCTCACCAAATTTGGATTGTCCTTATAATAAGTAACTATATCTTGTTTCCATGATAACATTTTGACTTCATGCTTCTCTTATGATTAGCTCAATAATGACTCACTCTTTCACGACCTTATAGAGATGGTTGGTGACAATCCCTATGCAAGTGATATGGCTTTGGAAGAACCAAACAACTCTTCTCTTACTATCATGATGACATGATATTGGGACTATATTGGCAGCTTATGGAGTGTGCTTATGGTATTATGATTTTCATTTCTATGTTCTCATTAACCTATTTTAGGTTGAAGCATGGTAACTAACTAGACAATCCTCTCCACTTTGACTATGATAGTCCTATGCATGGTGTTTTCTTCATGACAGTCCCCAATAATGTGAATTATTGATAGTAGCTAGTTCAAATGGAGTTTTGGATGGTGTAGTAAGTTGTCCCTGTGGCTCATGATAGTGCATGCCTTGGTTATATCCTTGTGACATTACTCTCTAGATATCTCCTCTTTATAGTGACAAGGTTTCAAGAACATGACAACTTAGGTAAGGTATCAACTGTCTCTTTAACCTCTGGATTGTCATTTTTCAAGAATTGTGCAAATACAACATGTTGATTGATGACTAACTACATTGTTACTATGATAGTGACTTAACTTTATCACAAGATTAATGAGACAATTTTATAGTAATAACTCTATGGATGCATACCTAGCTATCCTAGGTGTACTATGACAATAATTTAATGTTGCTAGTGTTGCTTTTAAACCTCCTATGGTTGTTACCTATGCCTCATGGTATGCAAACCTATACAATGTTAATCCTCATGATCCCACTACAATAGTAGATCAACACTATGATGGTCCCCTAACTTATCATTTTGACACCAATTATTTTAGTTGGAGCCATGATCTTCCATCTAACATTTGAGAGTTAGATTTGGGATTAAGGACAACCTTAAGATATGTGATAAGAGATTGACAACATTTTAGCTAAGTCATGACAATCTTTGTTTATATTATGTGACTTCACTATAATCTTGAGGCCCAGTTTAAGAGGCCACGAACTATCTCCTTCACTATCTGACAACCTTCCACTTCCTCACATACCTGTGAGGGTTCTATGATAGTTTTGAGGGTTTTATGGCCACTTGGAGAGATATAGATTGCCTTAAAATGACCCATAAAAGAAAAAGGAGAGTCAAATATGAAATAAATATCTTTTTGTTGTGAATTTGTAGTCATCTTGTAATCATAAGATTTGAGCTCTAGTTGTCAAGATTCCATGTGTAAACTTTTTCTGAAGAGCAAAATGTTGCAATGTCCAATTTTGTTTTTTGTAGTCCGTCTTAATGAAAAGCGAGTGTATTAACAAGATAAATTCAAGAATATTCTCTCGGTGCATAGATGTTATGTGACTATTGTCATTGTTGTGTAATATATAGGATCCAGAGGAGGCCATGGAGAGAGGAGGTGGACGAAGTATAACTACTAAATCACAGATAGGAAAGTGGGTGGAAATAGATATGACAACAGAATCTGCAGAGACAATAAAGGTAAGAAGAGAAAGCAACCTCAACCAAAGGAGGAAGCTGTTTATGAATTCACAAATACTACAACATAGAGGAGATAAAGTCATTTTTCTGTCCACGAGGCCTCTGAGGTCAAACTTATTGGTTGAAAATGCACAGGAATGGTGATTAAATGTGATTCTATGATCAAGGGTTAAGTTTGAAAATTAGGATGGCCAAAACATGATATCAATATGTCAAATATATGACTAAAGTGAGGTTTTGTGTTGGATAGCATATTCGTTGAAATGATATAATTGGTGTACTAAACATTATTTACTATGTTGTGTATTATAGGGGCTGGACAAGGCCATGGCAACAGATCGTGTCATATCAAATGAGGACACAATGGATGAAGCGGGAAATCAGGTACTCAAATCCAATTTCCTTAGGAAAAAATGATGTTATGGCATTTTGTGATACGTCCATCTTTTTTCACAGTATTATTGAAATTTATAATGTATTATCCAATCTTGATATAAATTAATGCATGTTGTTGATTATTTTAGATGGAGATTGGAGCAAATGCAGAGCCTGAGCGTTCAACTAGCAAACGAAAAAGATATGTACATGGACGTGGACCTAAAATAGTTAAATCACATAGACACAATGGGTGGAAGAGGATATGACAATGGATCCTACAGACACAACAAATGATTGCACTGAACAAGAGGTTGGTCAGGACTATAGTACATGGGATGAATACTTTGAGAAAATTGTCGTTTGTGGATGTTCTGTATGTCGTGGAAAGAAACAATTCAAACGAATGATTGTACAAAGACATTACATAATGATGAGCTTCCAGTCGGTAGTATGCATCCTACAATCAATTTAAATCCAATAGGAATTGTGGTAAGGAATTTTCCAAATTGATATAAATAACATGTATATTTCGTTTAAACATTATTTAATATTATTTAAATAACTAATTTTTTTCTTAATGGATACTTGCAGGATAAAGTTCTTGGTTTAAAGTTTCCTGGATCACTAACTTCCAGCCTTGAGGGCAATGATCATTTATCAGATGATACATCTAACAAAAATATGTGCCAATATACCAGCTCGGAAGATGAGGAATTGATGAAAACAAGCAACATAACAAGAACCGGTTTAAAGATGCATAATGTGCTTAAAGACAAGGGGAAGGTGGACTACATACCCTATGAGAATGAATGTGATGGAGATGATGACTTGCCCATGAGTTTGAGATCAATTTACAAAGAGACATTTGATTGTCGACTATATTGTGCTTGGCCTAGTGATCAACAACTACCTAGAGTGTATGAGGTGTTTCAATTTTGGGGATACAACTACATGATACGACCCTCCAATATTCATGGAGTGAATCTAGGCCTCTTTATTGTCCAAAATGTACATGTGGGATATAAACATAGAAACAATTTAGAACAAACCACTAGGAGATTAATGCCATATTATGGTCCATCATATTATAGTGGTGAATGGAGAAGGCTAGCAGAATATAAGCCTAGCATGTCAGCATATTGTCTAAATTCAAATATGTATACACATCATCTCCAATTAGAAAGTGGAAAAGAAATGAATAGAGGTCATCTTATGTATATAGATGGACGTGCATACACACACAAAAATATTGCAAGATTTATAAATAGTAGTAAGGGAAGGGACCCTACTGTAAGACCAAATTGGCAATTTGTTGAGGTTATAAATGATAAAGATGGAGATATGGAAAGAGAGGTTGATAGATTGATAATGGTTGAGGATACTATGGACCTTACCATTGGGGATGAGTTATTGATTGTTTATCCCTTCTTAAAATGCACTACTTCTCGAAAGAAGAGGGAAGAACAAGGTCTCCCTAAGGATGTTCTTAAGGGTAGAAAACTAAAGAAGAATAAATGAGTGTGGACTGATGTTTTATAAACTATGTTGTCAAAATTGTGTTTTATTTAAATTATTGTATAAAAAAGGTAGTCTATAAAATAATGTTCCATTATTCAATTAATGTATATATGTTCATACAATTTATATTTATATTTTTAAGCCATATTTGATTATATTTCTTTAAAATTGATACATTTATGATTTATCCAATTGTTGCCAAACATTAAATAATGCTTGCGTTTGTTGATTGGTAGAAGATGTTGATGAAACATATACTAATACCCAAGATCCAAATGGGTTATTAAGATTTGGACGGGATGATCCAAACCATCCTTTAAACAATAACAAGGCGAAAAGAGCATTATTGAAGAGAATACTACCAGCTGAGAAATTTGAAGAGCTGATGAGATCCGCATACACTGATGACATGCCACCTAGCCTTAATGATGATGATCATGATAGTGAAAATGCAGTGCATGAAGAAGGATTGAATGAAATGCTTACAAATTTCTTTGGGGATGAAAACAATGATGACAATAATGATCATATGGTTGACAGTAACGATGATAGCAGGGGTAATTATCACCAACGTAATGTTGATGATAACAACTTGAAAGACTCCATCAAGCAAGCAGCGAAGACACCCGTGTTCAAATCGGGTACAAGTAGAACATCAAAATTGGCATGCCCATTAATATTATTAGAAATCAAGTCACTATTTGGTTGATCAGACAAAAGATTCACTACCCTACTGAAGTGAGTTGAAATCTATTTCTTACTTTGCAATTGTCAATTGGTGTACATAATTCGTAAACATTCATCAACTTCGTTTATATTTCTTTAAGGGGATTTTAAAACCATATATTGTATATAAACATCCTAGTATAGATTGACATATCAAACATGTTCATCATAAGTCAAACATTCAATTGATTTAATCTCTGGCAATCTTACAGGGCACTAAAAACTAAAATATTCCTGAAGAGAATGTGTTGCCATCAACTTGCAGAGAGGCGCGTCTGTTGTTGGTTGAGTTGGGGATTGAATATAAGCAAATTCATTCATGTAAAAATGATTGCATTTTATACAGAGATGAATATCAAAACAAGGTAGAATGCCCTGTATGCAAAGAGAAGAGATATCGTACAGATGTACAAGGTCCTACAATTCCAAAGAAGGTTTTACATCACATGCCAATTATACCTAGAATTCAACGAATGTTTCGTTGCAAGTCACTTGCACAATTGATGGACTGGCATGCAAAGAACAGGAATAAAGATGGATTCATGCGAATTCTGGCCAACTCCAAAGCAATGAAACACAGAGGAAAAATGGCCAAGAGAATTCAAAGATGAACCTCGTAGTATCAAGTTTGGTCTTGCAATTGATGGAGTGTGTCCGTTCTCTTTCCTGAGCTCAAATTATAGTGTTTGGCCAGTAGGATTGATAGTATACAATATTCCCCCATGGATGAGTGTTAGAAAGGAGCACCTTATGCTGACTCTCATTGTTCCAGGAAAACATCAAGTTAAAAACATGGATGTTTATCTTGCGCCTTTTATTGATGAGATGCAACTGCTATGGAAAGGCATAAGAATGTATGACATATCACGTCCCCCATCAAATAGGTCCTTCATGTTGTACGGTGTGCTATGTTGGACTATTCATGATTTCCCAGGACTTGGTGTTTGTTCTGGTAAGATAAAATATTTACGTATTTACACTCATAATTTATTTTCATCCCAACTTTCATACTCAGTTTTATACTATTTTTTTGATGTTATTAACATTACTTATTGAATTGCAGGGCTTCAAACAAAGGGGATATTTGCATGTCCAAGATGTGTAGAACAATTTCAAGGGTGGTATTCTAAAGATCTACATAAATTTATTTACGCAAACAATAGGGTTTTTCTACCACTAGATCATAAGTTTAGAAATCGCCTAAAGAATTAATTTGATGGAAAAGTTGAAAATAGAGGCCCTCCCATGATTATGGGTCCAGGTGATTGGCTTAAGAAGTATGAAGATACTGAATTGAAAGGTTGGGAGGATTTTTTTTGATCGGGGTGATTCAATTGAAGAACTAGAACAAGTTGTAGTTAATATGCCAGAAGGAATGAAAAGGAAATCCATATTTTATGAGCTCCCTTACTGGAAGGATCTATTAATAACTTACCTATTAGATCCTATGCACATCTTCAAAAATGTCCCAGATTCTATATTTCGACATATATCAGGAAAAGAGAAGGACACCTTGTCTTCGAGGAGAGATATTGCTCTTTCACGTACCAAAATTGATAGAAAACATTTGTGGCCAAACAGGGAAAATGAAACATATGTAGAAGCTCCATAGATTTTGAAAAAAAAAGAGATAGACCAACTAAAAAATGTTATACGTTCAATAAGGACACCTACTGGCTATGGATCATCATTGGCTAAAGCTTTTACAGTTGATGGACATAGCACAGGATTTAAAACACATGATTTTCATAATTTTATGAAGGTATTATATATCATCATTTAACATTTACTGGTAACATTGATTAAGTACTAAATATATTTTGATATTTTGTTGTGTGAGAAAAAATTACTAATGACCTTTTCATAAATGTGTTTGATAGCATATCATGCCATTGCCAATTAGGGGGGATTCATGTCTTACAGTTGACTTAAGGAATGCCATAAGTCGATTGTCAGCATTTACAAGGTATGTGGTTATATGAAATGTTCATGTGTGAGAGACATAGAGATATTATATTGCATTTTAATTTTTGACTAAAGGTTCATACTAATTTACTATTCTTATATTAGGTGGGTGACCTCCAAGGAGATCCACGAATGTGAAGTGCCAAAATGGAAGAAGGAAATTGCAAAAATGGTATGTGTATTTGAGAGGGAGATCCCTACAAGTTTCATGGACCTACAAGTCCATTTACTTCTACACCTAGTCGATGACATTGAATTGGCGGGTGTCGTATCAACGAGGTGGATGTTTTTCTTTGAGAGGTATATGAAAACTCTAAAAAGATATGTTTGACAAAAGGCACATCCAAAGGGTTGCATGGCTGAAGGGTATGTATTGAATGAAGCATTTTATTCCTATGTGAATTCCTTGGTAAGGATTTTGAAGATGGGCCACGCTTCTGGGATGAAGAACGAGCATTAGATATTATTGATGGAGAAAAACCACAATCTAATGGTGTTCAAGTAGAAATTGGTAAGTAAATTCATGATCAGTGTCATTTTTTTTCTTGCAATCATTAATTTACTCTGTAATTTATTTGTCAAATTAACAGCATGACATTTGGAGTTTGAAATAAACATGTTGACATGTAATAGGTGTAGATGAAATTGCTATACTCGACAACTTAATTCTGTACCACATGGACTTTATGAACAAATGGATTGATCTGTATGATAAAAAGAGAGAAGTGTTAGAAGCAAGGAGACAATTTAAGAGATCAAACCCAAGGAATACTCCACTTCCCGCTGTTCTGCTTGGGGAATGGGGCAAAGATTGCACACTAGAATGGGTTACTGAACAAATTCAAAATCAAATAGAAGATGCAGGTATAGATTCAAACATAATAGAAGATGAAATCAACATGTCTAGAGGATGTGAAAGAAAGGTACGGTTGGAATTTTACAAAATGTTGTTTCCTTACAATTTTGACACTATTAACTATTTTAATATTCATCATTATATTTATTTTCACTGAAATAAATGGTCTTTCACAGGCAAGGAAATATCCAGCAATGTGGGCATATGGTCGACATTATCGTGTAAAAAGAGTAGCTGTAAATAGACGATCCTTCGATTGTGGCATCATGGTTGTCTTCAAGCAATCTAGTCGATCAAGCTCAAAAGATAAGAATATAATTGAAGGGAATCTACAATATGTTGGGAAAATATAAGAAATTATTGAGTTGGATTACCGCTCTTTTAAATGTTGTATTTTTAAGTGTAGATGGTATGAAGCATTTGAGAGGACACGAAGACATGAAACCCATAGTGGATTGTTTTCTATAGATTCCTCATGTTTTCTACCAGAGGATAAGGAGCCTTATGTTCTACCAATTCATTGAGAGCAGGTATTTCTTTAACTCAAATAAGAAGTGGTAGTGATCATTAATCTATTAATTCATAGTTTATTGCGAATATATACATGTGTTTATTAATCAATAAAATTGTTATACCATACGTCTAATATATGTATGTTGTTCATGTGCAGGTATTTTTCTATGAAGATATTTTGGACCTGAAATGGATATTTGTCATACATTATGATCCAATATTAAGGCATGTATTTGACGATGCATTAGTGGATACTGAGCAAAACAATGATGGCCACAAAATGAGAGAGAGGGTTTAGAGAACATCGAAGAAATTGATGTCCATGATGATGTTGAAGATGGTTATGTTCAAGCATAAGAAGACAACAATCCAGACTTGGATGATGTTATGGAAGACAACAATATGGATGGTATACAAAATGAAGATCCAAATACATCTGGTAACAATATAGATGGTCTATAGTTAGATTTCAATGATGATGAAGATGATGCAAGTCAAGATGAGGATGATGATAATATTAAATACTTGAAAGAACATATGAACATTGACAATGATACACTAGATGACATTGTAGCAGACAATAATGTTAATGACCAAGACTTCTAAATTTTTAGAATTATTTACAATCCATGTTTAAAAAAGGATGATTCTTATGGCCTAAACTTTGAAATGATTCAGTAATATTATTTGTGTCGATACAAATTACCTATTGCAATATCCTTAAATTCAATCTTTGGTATGAATTGTTGGCAGAAAAAAATAGGATTACTTGGATGCAATTTCTTTTTCATTTCTTTATATTTTACTTGAATGCCAAGGTCTCAACCTATTCCTCATTTTGCGAGGAAGTTATGATTGAGGATTTGATGACTACTACATGTTTTTATGGGGAATATATTTTTCATCATTATGCACATATGGATAGGCAAGACATGAATCTTACTACACAAATACTTATATCAAACCTTTATGAATTTGAGCAATAATGTTACTACACAAATACACTCCACGTATTATCTCATGTTAGCACTTCCACTCCCATTTTAATCATAACTCCTAATGTTCATCCTTCCAACATAGATGTCATCCTTAAAAGAATTGATGAGATGCAAAGTAAAGTTGATGCATTACCCCTAGTAATCAAAGGATATCATAGGAGAAATCAAGCATAATCCACTTTCATTTGAGTTATTTCTTATCCATTTCTAGCTTGCAATTATTTCTTTAATTTCACATTTTCAAAATACAATTTGTTTACTTCATCATTCATTACTTTCTGAGTTTTCTCATAATCTTGCAGCCTTTGTTCTAACTTCTTCACAGCAGCATGAGTAAACATAGTAGTATGAACATTGAGAGCAGCTGCTTCTGTTGCTGATGTATGTTGCCCTAAAGATATACCAAATCTTATGATTAGGTTTTATATGTGAATTTGGCCAACTAATAGAATTGCTCAGATTAATCAAAATTCTCTGCACTTTAGGCTCTGTTCAAGCCTAGGTGGGTGTTACCTTGTTTCACCAATGACAATTTACTTTCAAGTTTGTTATGTAATTTTGTCAATTAAATCATCCACTTCACTTAACCCAATCTGGCATATGATTTGGATTAATGTTTTCTAAAAATATTTAAACCCTACTCCTAAAATAGAAAAACAAAATTGGATTTTGAAAATATATACACGGGAATGATTTTCAAAAGAGAATGATGAGTGCCTGCCACATGAGGAGTTTGTTTATCTTTAATTATTTTTCATATATATCCTTAATTGTATCTATGCCATGTTATCTAATTATGATAAGTACTTGAGTAAGACCATCAATGAAAATTGAAGTGGACATATTATCATCTATATTAGCTAATTGATTGCACAACTATTTCAATTTATCAACGATCTCATGTTTCTATTCATTTTCCACACTTTTAATAAAGACATCATGATCATAATTTTCTTCTTCATCATTAGAATGCAACATGTGATCGTCATAGGAAGTAGGAGAAAGAGGTAGTCATGTTTGCAAGGTGAGGGTTTGACCTAGTACTTTGTTGAAGGGGACATAAGTATCCTAGATGTTTCTTAGGAATGCAAATTTAAAGGCATTAGGTTGTTTCCAAAAAATGCAAACCACAAAAATCTCAAACTAAAAAATCAATCTTTTTTTATCCTAAACATAGGCATGGAAATTGTGAGTTCAAAAAAATGTAGGGAAATAAATCATACCCTATAATAGAAGATTTAAGTCCAATCCTAGTTTTAATTAAACTTTAAAGTACAAGGAGTTGAGAGTAGAATAAAATATTGAGATATTAAGTAATTAAGATAGAGAAATGAAATAGTTGAGAAGAAATACAAAAATTATTTGATCTTTTTAGCATGATGTCAAATGTGAAGTGTGTGATTAACTAATGCATTATGAAAAAAAGAACTCTCTCTCTCTCTCTCTCTCTCTCTCTCTCTCTCTCTCTCTCTCTCTCTCTCTCTCTCTCTCTCTCTCTCCAAACCCAAGCAACCCTAAACCCCAAACCCCTAAACCCTAAATCCAAGCAACTCTAAACCTCTATCTCCCTATTTCTCCCCTATCTCCTTATCTCTATCATCCCTCTACTTCTCAATAATCTCTCTCCCTATGTCCCTAGCCATGTGCCTCATTCTCTATCTCCCTATCTCTCTCCATAGTCTCCTCTATATCTCCCTATCATTCCTCTCTCTCTATATAAACCCTAAACCCTAAATTATAATGCCCCTAAATCCTAAATCATAACCCCTAAACCTGAGAAACCCTAAACCCAAGTAACTGTAAACCTCTATCTCCCTATCTCTCCCCTCTCTTCCTATCGCCTTTGTCCCTCTACCTCTCAATCTCTATCCCTATTTCTCTAGCCATATCCATCACTCTCTATCTCCCTATTGGTCCTTTATCTCTCTCTAAACTCTAAACCCTAAACCTCTAAACCTTAACCCCTAACGCCAAAACCATAAACCCTAAACCCTAAATAATACTCCTAAACCCAAGTAACCATAAATTAGGCGCTAAATTAGGTGCTAAACTATGCGCTAAGTTAGGGGCTAAATCAGGCACTAAATCAGGCGTAAAGTAGGCACTACATTAGGTGCTAAAGTAGGCACTACATTAGGCGCTAAAGTAGGTGCTACATTGGGGGCTAAATTGGGCGCTAAAGTAGGCACTAATTAGCGCCTACTTGCTTTGATCGGTGCAAAAAATGCCAAAAATAGCGCCATCCCAATAAATAGCTCCAACTTTTTCAAAAAATTGGAGAAAAATACATTAAAACATTGAGTGGAAGCAAAAAAGGGAGCTAATCACAGGGATTTATTGTAGTGATAAACTAAAAAAGCATAAATAATGCAAACCAATGACTCCGAGAGATATGCAAATGTTAGGATAATAGAATTGCATTAAGAGCTCAAAGATGCTACATAAGACTGATAGAATTGTCATACAAGATGAAACAAGGATGCAAATTACAAGCTAGGTAGTGAGTTTATATAGACTAGGGAGAGGGGTAGAAGTGGCAAAACCAACCAATAGGGAGAGACCACCAAACGGTCTAAACATAGTAAATACAACTTCATCATATGATGGTGACACCTCAAATGACCCACTCACCTAATTAAACTCAGTTTATTTAACCTAAACAAGCTTAATAAAAGTGTAGGAAAAACCTAGGAAAAAAGGGAAATAAATAACCCAACTAGGAAAATAAAAACCTACACTAACAACAAAAACCATGCAATTCAATCGGTCTACTCTTCTTTTACAATGACAATACTTGTCTTTCCCAACAGGTTAGTAGACCAATAGTATATTACATAGTACATTGACTTCCATTTATACTTCCAATTTGAGGAAGTTAAACTATCACAAACATTATCATTTATAGAAACTGAATGGGCATAAGAAATGTCTAGATTGAAAAAATAACACATTTTTGGCTATTTGATACTACTGTGAACTCTCTAAATTCCTTCGTCAGTAAATTAGCACCCATGTAAACCAACGAACTCCTTCGACGATCTCACATCCTGTTAAACCTATGAACTCCATCTTCGGCATCCCTCGCAATTTGTGAACTTAGAGATTCACTAACTGACACCTTTGTGCACATTTTAACTTTGTCTTTGGCATTCCTTTGAGTTCAAAGACAAAAGGTTTTGCTAAAATGTGTAGATATTTAACCTTTCAAGGATTTTGGAAAAATGTGAACCTCTCAAACTTAATTTTTCTTCAATCCACATTTCGGTGTTTAGAAAAATTCAAACCTTATGAACCTTCTTTTGGCAAATTGGTGCCTGTAGGAACTTATGAACTCGTTTCAGTTGATCACTTAGTAGACGAACTTGAAAGTTTGCCAAAATGTTTCTCCTTTGACAAATTGGTTCCTTCATGGACTCTTTATCAGCGAATTAGAAATTTGAAGCACTTTAGAACTGCATCAACAATTCTCTAAGTCCTTGAACCTATAATATTGTTGAAACACCTTATAAAACATTCCTTGAGTCTTTTCTTAACAATTTTTTTGGTGTAAAAGATAGTTCTTGAACTTAAGTTTTTGCTGACAAGAGTTCATGAACTCAAAATGTTGCCAAAATTCTCCATTCGACAATCAAAAGAGCTCAAGAACTTAAACTCTTTCTAAAATGCTTCCTTTCAGTGAACAAAATAATTCCTAAACTGTCCAACTTTTATCGAGATACTCCAGACTTAACCAAATCTGTCCAAACTTTCACCAATTTGAAACTACATAGACCCATTTAAATTGACTAAATTGACTCTAAAATTTCTCCTAAAGCAGACAAACAGAAACACAACAAAAACTAAACTAGGACTAAAAAATAAAACCTAAAATATTTTTTGGTTGATGCGGATTACCTATGGATCCAGATGCTCCTGCATCAAACATGTTAGGTAAGAAGTTTGTGAGCATGGGCTCACAAAAAGAGTTGAATGGTAAAACTATCCTTCCAGATTGTGAACAATCTATAATGAACTCCATCATTGTAGCAGGTTCATCAGATTATTTCTTCCTTCTCTTCCAACATTTGGCTGGGACAATCTCCATCCTCCTCCACCAAGTCTACTCTTCACCCATCCTTCTTCTCATGGAAATTAATCAACCATGAACTGACCTCCTCCAATTGTATTTTCCTCTCTTCCCTTCTCTCGTAGGCTTCAACCCACCATAATCCAACCTCCTCCACCAAATTCCTTCTTCTCACTTCATCTCATCTACACCATCCTCTGTAGCACTTGCATACAAATATGATTTGATAATATCATGGAAATAAAAAATTTCCATCTTCTCCCCTGCATTCACCTCTTCTTCCACTCTCACCACCTCATTTGAATACAACTTATCATCATCTTCATTATTACAAATTTCAAAAAAATTAAATGTTACCACTTAAATTTCTTTCTCCTCTGTTGCTGCAACATTTCTCTCATCATTCTCTGGTGCAACATCCTCTCTACTCTCATCCCCTGCTATCAATGTATTCATGTCTTCCCCAAGACACATTGTTGCGACACTTTCATCTTCCAACACCTTCATATCCTTGAAAGGACTCATAACTATTGCATCTTTAATCTCAACCACTTCCTCCATGCCTTCTAAAAACATGTTTTCGCAACTCCATCTTCTTCCTCTTCATCTTTTTCTACACACACAGATTTACTTGCAAACAAATCTTTATCAGAAAAAAATGGGACTCAGCCTTACCAATGTTTTCCTCTTCTCTTCTGCTGTCCATCTCTACTCTACTCTCCCTTAAAACCTTTATCGTCTTCCACATGTCATTAAGCTTAGCTCTTAATCTTCTCTCTCCACACAATAAATGAAATTCCTAAAGCCCTTACCAAGGCCAACCTCATACTCTTCTTCTTTGACATAATCAATTCACAATCTGCAACTTCACCACAAGAACCTACACACACGCCTACAACAAAACTCTCACACAACCACAACTATCCTCTACCCAACAAAGATTCTAGAAGATGCACCTCTCAAAACGCCCTCTATCCACTTTCACACTATGGAGGAAGCTTGTACACCTTCTACCCATATTTCATCTCTGCTGGAGGATAGCCAACAACTTAAACCATGTCATAAATCAAATACCAACTCTCTGCAGTTACATGACTCTCTCATACCTGCAACAAAATATTAGAGCTCTTCAAACACAACCCACCAACATACCTTCTGAACACATCTCCCAGTGAGCAACTGACTCTGATACCATTTGATGCAGTCTAGATGTGGGGGTCTTGACAGACGATAGTCAAACAAAAAACAATAGTCAAAATAAAATAAAAAAAGTCAACATGTTTTATGCATATGTGCAGCAACAATCAAGAGTACAAAAACCATGCAATTCAATTGGTCTACTCTTCTTTTACAATGACAATACTTCTTTTTTCCCAACACCAGTCGACTAGTAGTATATTACAAAGTGCATTGACTTCCATTTATACTTCCAATTTGAGGAAGTTAAACCATCACAAATATTATCAATTACAGAAACTGAACAGGCATAAGAAATGTCCAGATTAAAAAAATAACACATTTTCAGCTATTTGATACTTTTGTGAACTCTTTGAATTCCTTCATCGACGAATTAGTGCCCATGTGAACTGATGAACTCCTTTGGCGATCCAACATCCAGTTGAACCTACGAACTCTATCTTTGGCATCCCTCTCAGTTTTTGAACTTAGAGATTTAGCTAATCGATACCTTTATGCACATTTTAACTTTGTCTCCGATATTCCTTCGAGTTCAAAGACAAAAGGTATCACCAAAATGTGTAGAGCTTTAACCTTTAAGGGATTTTGGCAAAATGTGAACCTCTCAAAAAATTCAAAGCTTATGAACCTTATTTCGATGAATCAGCACCTGGAGGAACTTATGAACTCATTTCGGCTAATCACTTAGCACACAAACTTGAAAGTCCACCAAAATGCTTCTCCTTTGGTGAATTGGTTCCTTCACGGACTCTTTATTAGCAGATCAGAAATTTGAAGCACTTTAGAACTATGTCAGTAGTTCTCTAAGTCCTTGAACCTGTAATATTTCCAAAAAACCTTATAAAACATTCCTTAAGTCTTTTCTTAACACTTTTTTTTAGCGCAAAAGATAGTTCTTGAGCTTAAGTTTTTGCTGACAAGAGTTCACGAACTCAAAATGTTGTCGAAATGCTCCATTCGATGATCAAAAGAGTTCAAGAACTCAAACTCTTGCTGAAATGCTTCCTTTCAGCAAACAAAAAAATTCTTGAACTATAACTTTTGTTGAAATGCTCTAGACTTAGTCAAATTTGTCCAAATTTTTGCCAATTTGAAACTACATAGACCCATTTAACCCATACACAATGATGTCATTACATTGACTGAATTGATTCTAAAATTTCTTTTGAATTAGACAAACATAAACCAACTGAAACACAACAAAAAAACTGAACAAGAACTGAAAAATAAAACCTAAAATATTTTTTGGTTGATGTGGATTGCCTATGGGCTCAGGTGCTCCTACATCATTATTTGATGCTTAAAATTGATTATTACCTTTCTACTATCAACATCTAGTGCATACAAGTCCTTTAGGTGTTCTAGAAACTTTAATGCCAAGGTAACATTCTTGAAATATGTAGCACATACTGGGTGAAGCCAAATTATCTAGACCATTTTGAAAAAACATTTGGAAAGCATTGAAATCTCTGTGAAGGAGTCCATTAGGGTTAGAGACATTTTGTGCATTGTCTCCAATAACCACATTAATTGCATTTTCAGGTGCATTCTTCGATGTTTCAAGTACACAATATATTGAAATTGAATTGACTTCTTAAGAATTAATAGGAACATCAACATTTGATTGACGGTAATACCTTTGAACAACTTGATAATTTTGTTGTTGTCGTTCTTGTCTTTCAGACTCAGTGAGTTGATGTATACACACTTGTCTTTGTATTCTACTTCTTAATACATGTTCATCATCTGCAGATGTTCTAGAATGACTTCTTCTCATCTCCTCTGCATGTAGTTGATCTTGTAGCTACAATTCTTTAGCTGATAATTCAACCCTTCTTCTAGCGTTTCGTTGGCTTATTATTATCATTTTGATGAATTCTTTCTTCCTCTCTTTCTACATATGTCATTCATTCTCTTCGTCATCTTTGATATTCCTTTTGATATGCTCTTTGATATTCTCTTTGATGTGCTCTTCATTGCTCCTCATTTTCAAAATTTATCCTTGTGGTGCCATTCCTACAAAATTATCATATCGTATAAAGTATCATTTCATATAAAAATATTTGATATTTTAAATACTTAATGGAACTTAAAAATGAAAAAACAATGTTAAAAAAACATGTTATAGTTTCATATCAATCTCAATCACCTATCACATGATAGTTAGAAATTTTCTAATTATTTTATGCTTCCAATTCCACAATTTCAAATTTTATTTCTTTTGTTTGTAGATTCTATGTATTTATATGTTATATTTGCATTATTTTTTTAATTATGTCGACTATACTATGTATGTTATATTTGTATTTTTTAATTATGTAAGCTAAATTTTTCTATTTTTTTTTATTATATCCATTATTCATTTAATTTAGGTGTATTAAAAATAGGCCATATATTGTTGAAAAAATAATATTTCAATTTTTTCCTTAGAAATATTTTATGTCAAATATTATTTATTAAAAAAATAAAGGCAAAGATTTTGAAATATTAGTCATGTAATCTTACTCTAAACTTCTTCTAAAATATTTAAAAGTTGGATCTATATAAATAAAAATAAATATAATATTTATATATTATTTTAACCATGGCATCTAAACTTGTTTAAATATGTTTAAATGCTATAATCATGTGGATGAAAATGCTACATTAATATTGGTAGTCATTTTTTGGAGATCTTAGAAACTTCAACATTTTATTTTAACCTATTTATAAAAGCTACAACTTGGATGAAAATGCTATGCTTGAGATTTTAGAAACTTCAACATTTCATTTTAACCTATTTTTATTGTTATTAATTTTTGGTACGATCTACTATTTTATAGATTACATCTATATAAATAGAAATAAATATAAGATTTATATTTTAACCATCTACACATCTAAACTTAAAACAACATCAACAAGAGAAGCGGATGAAAATGCTACATTAATATTGGTAGTATTTGTTGGAGATCTTAGAAACTTCAACATTTTATTTTAACCTATTTATAAAAGCTACAACCTGGATGAAAATGCTACATTAATATTGCTAGTCATTTGCTCGAGGTTTTAGAAACTTCAACATTTCATTTTAACTTGTTTTTCTATTTCTATTGTTATTAGTTTTTGGTAATATTATAGGTTAGATCTATATAAATAAAAATAAATATAAGATTTATATTTTAACCATCTAGTACAGACTAAACTTAAAACAACATCAGGAGAAGAGAAAAACTCCATACGTAGAGCATAAACACTTGTTCCCCTAAAGTAATGTTTGCCTTTATAATACAAAACTAGGGCACTACTTAAACAAATAGTAATAATAGAGTATATTTAAATTTTTATATGTTTAGGATTGCTTACAAGGGGTTGGTAATTATTGAAAAATAAAATAGTTATTTTACGTAAAAATAAACTAGTATAGGCATTTTAAAAGATGCCATTAGCCTTTAATTTTGAGTCTCTATATTGAAATTATTATTTATAATAGATAGGTGTCTCAAGAATTTTTTTTAATAGATATATTTAAGATATCTATTCTAGTTTAGAATATACATATTATTATATATTACTTTATTATTTGAATATTCTCCTTTATAATATTTATATGAATATAGTGAAAGGGGGTTGGGCTTATCTTAAGATGAAGATCCAAGTTCAAATCCCCCAAGTAACATCTATAGTTGGAACTTCAAGATGTGTCTCTTGGACTTCCGTGGTGGTTCCGTTGGTGGTTTCTAGTGTGGTTCTATGTGGTGACTCTTGGTCTTCCAATGGCTCTCAAGTGGATTCATGGCTCTTGGACTTTCGTGGTGGCTCCGTTGGTGGTTTCTAGTGTGTTTCTATGCATTAACTATTGGTCTTCTAATGGCTCTTAGGTGATCTCTGAAAGTGTGTGTGGCTCTTAAGTAGATTATAGATGGGGAGGAGGTCCCCTTGTGACCTCCGAAAGTGTGTGGTTCTTAAGTAGATTCTAGATGGGGAGGAGGTCCCCTTGTGACCTCCGAAAGTGTGTGTGGCTCTTAAGTAGATTCTAGACGGGGAGGAGGTCCCCTTGTGACCTCCGCTAGTGTGGGGCCAGCTTAAATAATCCCTCCTTATGAATAAAAAAAATATTTATATGAATATTACTTTTAATATATATCTAAGCTATTACATAAAATTTGATTTAAACTTATGCATATTCTATGATTAATTACATTATTATTTAAAATAAAATAAATAAATTCTCAATTAATTTTTTTTTCAATTAAAATTTAAAATAAATGATGTAAATGTTTTTTTCTTATCTATTATTTATTTATGTAATATACAACTATATAAAGTAATATATGACTACATAGATATCTTAAATACGTATATCTAAGAGATGGAGCTTTAAAGATGTGTATTTAAGATTTTTTTTAATCTTTTTGGGGCAGAAAAGATAATTATGTTGAGAAAGATCAATTATAGAGTACAACATAGAGGTTTCCAAATGGCCAGATCCATCAATAAGGCAAGAAGAGAAAACCAAGGAGGTTTTTCATGACCCAGCTAAGGGACCAATAGGAAATATTTGAGGAAGAATTCCAAGAAGAAGCACAAACACAAATCTTGATCTGAGAAACCAAAAATCAAGTAGGATTGACCCTTATCATTATGGAGAAGCTAAAGAAGTTGTGAGGATTTATCCAAACTCCACTCATAGATGTTCCAAATCTAAAATTATCTTCTGAAGCCCATTTAGCCTTGAGGCAATTTGCAACCACATTCCATTCTCTAGAGATATGAATAAAATATATATCTCAAAATTAGGAGTAAGGCTCAACTAAAGATGCCAAATTCTAAGAGGACTCATGAATCATTATTTTATTCAGAATGGAAACCAAGATCATGGATTTAGTTTCACAAATGACCATTTTCTAGCCAAGAGCACAAGCTTTCTTAAGAGCCATAAGAATGGCTTGAGCTTCCATTTGATTGTTGGTGTCAACCCCCATGGAAGAGGAAAAAATGAGTAGTCCCATCACTGGCACAACCAACCCCTCTAATCCTAGTAGCACCTAGATTACCACGAGAAGAATCATCAATATTAATTTCTAAAAAACCCAAATGGGGGAGACCACTTACTAGCCATATTTATTTTTTTGGAGGCCTTCAAACCCGAGCAAGATTGAACTAAGAAAGAACCTAAAGAATGTAGCTCAAGGCATCTTGAGAGAGCTATTAGGTAGTGATAAGACCTCATTCAAAGAGCACTTAGTTACTATAGTTTATTTGATAGAATCCAATACATTCTACCAAACTTGCACAATGAGACTCTAGTGACCTTGGAAGATCCAAGGGTTCTGCTCCAACTAGATTTTCCATAGGATGAAAGTGGGGCCAAGATCCTAGGAAACCAAAAGAAAAGAAGCCAAAGCTAGAGGTTGACTTAAACTATCCCATAAATTAGACAAATAAGTAGCATGAATAAGTGGTTGGTTCTAGATCTACGACCACTTCCCCCCGAATACCCAAGGAGAAGGAACACTGGAAGAAAACGTGACTTGTACATTCTTCGTTATTACCACAAAAAACACACTTTGAAGGGCCTTGAAAACCTCTCTTCCTCATGTTATCCCAAGTGAGACATTTGTTCTAGTACAACTAAATAAAGAAATTGCACTTAGGCCAACTAAATTTGTTCCAAATTTTGTTCCACCAAGGGAAATCTCTTTTCACCATTTTTCTACTCCAATAATTGATAACAAAGAGCCACCAAATAAGCTCTTTTAGGATCCTAACCCCAAGCAAGAACATATGCTCCCTCTAGAGAGAAACATGGCCTTTCTATCAGAATGGAAGAGAGGATAGCCTAGGCTTTAGAAGTTCCCCCCATAGGCCAGCTATAAGGATCCTTCCAATGATAGATCTAGGATTCCCCCACTAGGAGAGAATCTTAAAATATTAAACTCTAGACCACCTCGCCACTTGGAAGGCTTAACTCAAGGGAAGAAAAAGGGGGAATGAAGAGAGGATTGGGGGTGGAGGTCCCAAGCATCATTCAAAAAAAGAGCTCTATGGCCATTTTTGACAATCTAGAAGAAGCCTTCTTTAACAATCAAATCCCCTTTCTTTATTGTATTCCAAACCATAGACCCTTTCCTAGAGAGATCCATTCTCAAAACATCATCAGTAGCAACTCCTAAATACTAGTAGTTGAGAATCCTAGCCCAAAGCTTGTCCAATTGCTTGCACCATATCCAATATAATTTAGTAGCCAAAGCTTGGTTATTAAGCTCAGATTGCCTAAGGCCAAGGCCACCATACCTCTTAGGTCTACAGAGTTGATCCCAAGTGATTACACTCCATTTTTGGAGTCTAGATTTCTTGCCCATAATAACTTTCTAGAAAGAGAGTCAAAATCTTTAAGAAATGTTTTTGGAGCAGATAGCACTAGGCATCTATCAACAAGAAGAGCCTACAAAATAGATTTTAAAATGATCAATTAGTTAGAAAACAACTAATAGAAGGTCCAACGAATAACCCACATTTTGAATCTATCAAGAATCCTTTTCCACTGATTTCTTCTAGGGTTACCAACCAATAAGGGAATACCAAGATAATCCAAAGGGAGCTTCCCTATTTTAAAGCTCAAAATAAAAGTAATTCTCTACTAGATGATCAAGGGAGCATTAAAGAAACATATGTTGGACTTATCCTCATTAATCTATTGACCAAAATTAATTAAATAAATATCCAAGGCTTTGCTGAAATTAACCTCCTCCTAAATTTTTGCAACACCTAGAAAAGCAATGTCATCCACAAATTGAAGATGATATTGAGGGTCAAGATCTCAAACTACAGTCCATCCCTGGATACAACCATTAGCTCTCTAGCATTTAAGCAGTCTACCTAGTCCTTCTATCACAAGGATGAAGAGATAAGGAGAGAGAATCACCTTACCATAGCCCCTAGAAGTAGAGAAAATAAGAGATGGGATATCATTAATAAGAATATAATGGCAGGGAGAAGCCACACAACTCGTGACCCAATCAATCCATGTTGAAAAAAACCTAAAAGATGATAAAACATTCATGAGGAAAGACCATATGACCCTATCATAGGCCTTAGACATGTCTATCTTGATGAACATGCCTTTCTCCTTGGAACAATATAGAGTGAATTGCCTCTCTAAGGCAATAATGATACCATCAAGGATCTAGAGCCCTTCACAAAACCACCCTGCTCAAGTGAAATGAGAGAAGCCAAGATCAATTTCAAATGATGAACAATGCTTTTAGTGATAATCTTATAGGTGACATAGTAGGGGGCAATAGGGAAAAAAATAAAAAAGAGTCATCCACTTCCTTTTTAGGAATGAAGCCCAAAAATATAGAATTGATTGCTTTAAGCATATGCTTATTGGCTTGAGATTCATGAACAACCTCCAAAAGATAAATCTTTAGAATATTTCAAAATTCTTGAAAAAATTCAATGGGAAAACCATCAAGACTGAGGGATTTTCCTTTCTTCATTTGGAACATGACCATTTCAATATCTTCAAGAGTAATGCACCTCATAAGCAGATTGTTCATATCCTCAAAAATTAGGGGGATGCAATCCAAAATAGTTTGTTCCTCCTCCAAAGTTGTAGGGTCACTTTCCATGAAAGGGGAATAGAAATGACTTGGGAAGATGAAAATTGAGTTCCTTATGCCAAGATGAGAGAAGATATAACATTTCCACTTCTACTGTCTTTGAAAAAACTATGGAAGAAAGAAGTGTTCTTAGCTCCCTCCTGAAGCGAATAAATTCTTGATTTTTGTTTCAAGAATATCTCCTCTTGAAAATTCCATTCATTAGGCTCTTCAGAAAGAGAAGACTCTTAAAATGATGCTCCTTGGTCATACCATACTCCTTGATCTAAAAGGCGACACCATCTAATTTTTTGAGTCATTTTTTTTTCCAAAAAATATTTTCAAAACAAGATTTTTTCTAATGTTTGATCTTGAATTTAATAAATATTAATATTTTAAAAGAGTACATAGTATTACTAGAAGGGGGCTTCCCCTCCAACCACCATGCAACCATATTCTCATAAATAGCCTAGTCTTTGAGCCACATTAGTTGAAACTTGAAAGGAGGCTTTCTCAAAAGAGAAAAAAGGGAACAAGAAAACTTGATAGCCCAATGATCCATTCCCATCTATTACAAAATTTTAGATGAGGAGACCCAAGAATCACCAATTCAACAGTTAGAGACTAAAAACCTATCAATATGCTAAGAGATGGAAGCAGTTCCACATCTTTTATTGTTCCAAGTAAAAAGGCCATAGCTTGGTTTAACATCCAGAAGATTAAGAAAATACAAATTATCTTTGAATAGAGCAGAAGAAGGATCTCATTGATTAGAACCACAAAATTTCTCATCAAGACTAAGAATAGCATCAAAATCTCCTACCATGATCCAAGGACAAGAAGAGAACATAGAGCGGACAAATCTAATATTTAACCAAAGGAGAGCCTTACCTTGGAAATATGTAGGGACATATACATTGGTTAGCAAAATAGAAAGTCTATCTAAATTAGTCACTAATAACTTCGTGCAAACTATTGGTGATGTTAAACCTTGTTAAATACTATTTGATGTCCATCGTTAGCATTTTCCATGTGTACCATTATTGACCAGAATGGGTAGTGACATATCGCTATTTATATATGCAAGAATCATTTTTAACAAGTTAGTGGTATGGCTCCTTTGCAATGAGAAATTAGGGAAGTTAGTCACCAAGCACTTAGCATGGATTGATGTTAGTGTTAAATCCTATTGTATAGTGTTCAGAGTTCAACAAGGATTTCTACACAAAGAGTGTAACATGTCATCTCATATTACCCAGATTTGCATTCCCAATTTACTATCAAGTAAATAATCATGATCATTGTAAACATTTATTTAACAAACAATATTCATTTGCATAATGATTACATAAAAATCATATCTTTTTTTTAATATCTTAAAACTAGAAATTTATAACATATTCAAAGATAGCATGCTAGTGAATCCCTTCACTTTACAATCACAATGTTTTGCTCATGGCAATAAAGATAAATTTACATAAAATTTGACTGTCAAATCATATAAATTGAGTATATTGCATCTGGAGTTTTTATATCTGTCTTCATAAGTCTTGGCTTGTCATCTGTTTGGGAAGGAGAGCATCACTTGAGTGCTTTTCCTCCAACAACAGATCGGCGGTCTCCCGCACACCTTCCTTCCTGGAAGTGGCCCTACTCTTCACGAAGGGAATAGATATAAAGAACTAATAGGTTTGCCATCTGAGTTTCTAGTGTTGTTTCCTTCATATCCCATCATGATAATACAACTATAGATCCTCTCTAACTATGTATGACACTACTGGATGGTTATGCCATCTAGATCACAGTGAACCGACTAATGCATGCAGAGACAAATGCATTACTTTGGCCAAAGATTTAATATACATAAATGTTTCGCAATGAACGTAGTCAATTGTTCACACACTTCTATCTCAACTTAGAATTTATCTCAACCTATAGTGATTATAGTTTGACTTATTCCGGTCATGGCATAAATTAATTATACTTCCCATTTAGTCCATCTGACTTGGACTTCTAACTTTGATTCTAAGAGTGCATTCCAAAAGTTTTCTTGTTGCATTTGCAACATGAATCCTGTGACTCCACGTCACTCCATTCCTTTTTTTTAATAATTTAAATGTTCTTGGTTTTCAATCTCAAGACCAATCTTCGTCTTTGTCTCCATGAGATTAGTTATGATGTTTATCCCGTTCCAAGGATTTTCATCAAATCCATATCGATTATAACATATCATGTTTAAGTTAATATTATAAAATAAATATATAATATAAAGTAAAAGAAGAGTACCATTTTCCATTATGGTAGACTCTTAGTCTATAAAGACTTCAAAGGTTTTTAACACCTTCTACTTCATTCCTGAAGTAATACCATTAATATAAAAAAAAATCATAGAGGTTTACATAGAAATCAAGCTATCAAGCTCACCCTCTCATTTGTATCCATAGAAATCTAGAGTTATTCATGTTTTTATTTCCCTTGTGCTTGAAGCACTACATGCACTCAATGTAGTAATAATAATAATTACTATCATTTTGATATTCCTCGAGAAGAGCAATAAAACTCACGGCTCTAAAGATAAGTTATGAAGCCCAATGGCACATAAAGATAAGGGTTTCCAAGTTGAATCTTGTTAGATTTCCACATTAAATTTCCAAGGTATCGTTGCCATAGTTGGCCAGTACTATTATAATTGTTCACAATACTATTAAAATACAATAAACATGGTTTCAAACACCATAGTTCTCATCTCTGAGATACTATCATTAAGGTGAACATTCTATACGAATAGTTATTATTTAGAACAACTTGGTTCTCCAGATATCATGGCTTCCTACCAATCTCGAACCATAAGGCAATCTTCACATTAACGAAGCAGTGTAGATAAGACTATCCACAGTTTAATGTATATAGGTGCGTTTCGACACAGACAATAACTGAGATGTCGGTGGCTTCGCCATAGTCTCATTCTTAACAGTATGTAGAGATAGAATTATCTATAATACATTGACCTTATTACACATGTCTGATACAATATAACAAAGAAACATTCAAAGCATAATAGTTTCGAGCTAAATCTAGGTATAATAACAATCATTTATTAACAACCTGAAACAGGGACCAACCCAAAAGTTCCAAGAAATATGTAGTTGGTATTATCAACACAACATAAAATTTACTTGTATTCGTTGAGTCACCAACTCTGAATGTAGTTTTCTGTAAGTTAGTCCTCCTTACTCTTAGAGTCCTTAGCTCTATATCGTTCCATTCATTCCCTTCTAGCTCCTTCTGACAGTTCTCTCTCTTTTCCAAAAAAACAATCCCCTACACAATAATTCCCTCATCTTCTCCTTCACGAGGATAGAAACCATGAAACTAACTTCCACTGAAACTAAGGCATGTAGGATCATGGGCCTGTAGATAACAAGGCTCACGCTCCACCTTAAACTACACTCCCTCCACTTTCTCCACGATACGTGGGGAGTGGAGTCATGCCAACTTGAATAAAAGGAGTGCTCTTGACACAAGAAACTTAACAGAGCATGAAAGGATTCAAGACTATCATAAGATTATTACTTATATATCACATAAGTAATAATAAGCTAAAATAATTATATACTAAACTATTAGACACCAAGAGAAAATATCTTCACCATTATGGTGCTAACAATAATCATGCAATAGAATACGAATACGGGGTTGAGATTTTCTTCCTCCCCCTTCGTAATCTAAAATTGACGTGAATAAAATTAATTTGATACTTGCAAAATAATAATAATATATATCTCAAAAAACTACTACGAAAGATAAAGATTAAACTCTAATCATTTATAACGTTCTCTTAACATTATTCAACCAAATCAACGTGGATAACGTTGAGAACCCTTAACGACCAATCGACACTAGTTGAATAAAGATCAATTGAACAAGGGAAGTTAACTGATACATACCCCATCTCAAAGGTTCACGCAATGTACAACTTTGAAACTCAAATGACAAACCTGACTTTTCTAGGACATCTATTCCCTTTTCTCTAGTGATACTCTCCTTCCATTCTTGGAGGTGGAAATCTTTTTCCTGTTTACACTCATAGCAAATCAAACTATGATCAGTGTATCATCAACAAATTGTTATACTTCATGCTTAAATAATCTCAACAACACAATTTCATTTCTAATTCTTAGCATAACTCATAATTCATATAATCAATGATTTATCCTGACATTTTCCCAAACGTCAAATCATTAACCTACGATTACTCATCCACATAATCACATGAAAGTAAAAGTTAAGCATAATCAAAGTTTGGGGATGTAACAAAGAGGAAAATATATTGGTCATTGGTCTTTAAAATACCACTATGAATGTTGTGTGTTTGTTTAATTGGTTGAGACAATGTACACTGGGAGTTGTCCTAGCATCATGGAGTTTTCCTAGAAACATAAAAAGGGTTACAATACAAATCCAAGCTCAGGCAAGTTATAGGAGATTATAATAACATACATATCTTAAGATATTTCAATGGCATAATAATACTTACAAAGTTGAACTATCAAAACTCCATCTCAAAAACTCAACAAATAGGAGAAATAATATGTGAAACCATCAAATGGAAATTAAGAAACCACGAGGTAAAAACCACCCAAAATATGGCACCTAAATCCCTAGTCAAAATCCAATGCCCAAATGCCAAGATGAGTCCATCTAGGCTAAAAATTGCATATTCCTTACACCTATCATAAGCTATCATAACATTGTCATTATTCACTCACTAACTTGGGTGCTCCATTTTGGCTCCATTATCTCTATTTAAAGATGTCTTGTGATATGTCATGACATACGTCATAAGTTGTTCAATAGTGTAACTCCCTCTTACAACTCTCTTATGCATCATAGATGCTCTCACACTTTCGATTTGGGAGGCCTAAGTTCTAGAGGTTATAAATTTTGATATAAGAAGATGATTTAGCCTATTTTTTAAAATTGATCATATCTCAAAGTAAACCTTGATAGTAAAGGTCTCAAGGTTGATTTTGACATGTTTTGGGGAAAAAATGGACCATCTAAAGCCCAAAAATCACATTTTTATTCTTACACCCCTAACATTCTACCACTTGTCAAACACCTTGCAAGAGAAAATGGAATACCAACACTATCAACTATCTACTAGAGCTTGAGAGGCCTACAGACGTACTCCATCACATTAACTTCTTTGTGTATACTAGCTTTGTCTAACCATCTACAACATTCTCTAGAGTATCAACCCTCTCCAACATCACCCTCCTATCCTCCACCATATCACAAACAAAAATGATATTGCATGTTAAATTATTTGTTTGTGCATGAAAGGTGAAGTTCTTTTCTAAGGTTATGGCACTCTAACTATTACAATAAACTCAAACTACTCTATAACATAGACCAACATCTAAACATAATCTCAAAATCCAAATAGAATCCTTACAGGCATGAGTACCTACCCTATACTCTACACCTGTAGTGATAAAACAACCACAACTTATTACTTGCTCATCCAACTAATTGCACCACCAAATAAGATAAACACATAGCCAATGGTAGATCTTTTGCTATCATTATTCCCTACCCAACCCGAATTCACATAACCCTGAATATCCAATGAGCACTCTAGATCTCCTAAGGCCTCACCTCCCTAGTAACATATGGATTACTTTTAAGTACCCCACAAATATCTAAAGACCCTCTTCACTACTTCCTAGTGATCCCATCTAGTACTAACCATAAAATGGCTCAAGAATCCCATTGCTTCGAAAATGTCTTGTTTGATGTAGACTATAACATATATAAGGGTCCCAACAACACTAACATAGGGCACAATGCTCATGTCCTCCATGTTTACAAATAACACTACTCAAATGAAATTCTTGTTCCCACATAAATAAGAACACTCACTAGTTTATCATTGGCCAAACTAAAAGCGTTGTAAAATAGAGCCAACATACTTCTTATTCAACCAAAGTTTCAGGTTAGTTATATATTTTCTAATCTCCATCCCTAAGATAAACTTAGCAACTCCTTGGTCTTTCATTTCAAATTGTGATAAAAGTTGAGATTCAAAGCCCATAATCATACTCCTATCATTACCAAATAACAACACGACTTGAACAAAGAAACTGATAATAATTAAAATTTCATAAATCTATTTGTAATGAACACAATGATAATATTTAGACCTAATAAATCTCAACCCCAAAACGTAAGAATCAAACTTTTGGTAACTAACTAACAAACTCCTTCTTACCCTTTTCAATGTAGTGCTTTAGATGTGACATATATATTTCTTCATCAAAGTCACCATGCATGGGAGTTATCTTCACATCCATCTGCTCAACCTCAAGGTCAAATACAATAGCACAAGATAACAATAATCTAATGGATGTCAACTTAGCAACAAAAGAAAAAAATATCACCAAAATCAATTCCCTCAACCTACAAATATCTTTTCACAACCAACTCTACTTTGTAGATTTCAACACTAATATTTGAACTTAACTTCTTGAAAGCCCATTTACATGTAGCAATTTTTCAACCCTTAGGCAACTAAACCAAATCCCATGTATTGTTCTTTTTAAATGTAGTCATTTCCTCTTCCATTGCCAACTTCCAAGATTAACTATCATTCATTTGTATTGCCTCCTTCACGGTTCTAGGCTAATCAGTGTTAGTACTCAGAGTAAAATGCATATACAATTAGGTGGCACGTGCCTTTTTGGTTGTCATCTTTGTTCAATGGACCTCCTCAAAGGTTGAGGAGCAAGCTTTTCCTCCTTAGAGCTTGAAGAGCTCTCAATACTATCCTCCTTATTTGGTCTCATGAACTTTTGGTTCATCATTTGGTGTAGCCTTCTAGGTCTTTGGTTGTAGCTACATAACTAACTTAGCATCATCCTTAATTTACTCGATTATGGAACTAGACTAGATCTCCCTAAAGATTACATTCTGATTATGCATGGTCTTTCCAGTTCTAGGATTCTAGAGCTTGTATCCTTTCATACCTTCATTGTAGCTGATGGAGATACACTTAACAACATTGTAATCCAACTCAAACCTATTTTGTTTGGGCACATAAACATATGCCTTGCAACTGAACGTGCATATATGCTTAAGTGGGGTCTTTTTGCATGTCCAAACCTCCTATGGGGTTATGTCAACAAGCACTGATGTATGAGACTTGTTAATTGGGTAACATGTAGTGTTAACTGCTTCTACCTAGAACTTTTGATCTAAACCAACACCACTAAGCATATTCCTAGCTCTCTCCATTAGTGTTGTGTTCATTCTCTCTACAACTTTAATTTACCAAAGGGTTCTTGAAGTTGTCTTATGTTGCATAATTCCATACAGGTTGCAAAATGCATCAAACTCTCATAAACAATACTCTCCACCATGGTTTATTCTCAACACCTTGATCTTTCTATTCATGTAGTTCTCCACAAGATCCTTAAAATCTTTGAAACAATGGAAGACCTTAGACTTTTACTTCATAAAATAGATAAAAGTTTTCCTAGAGAAGTTACCAAGGAAAGTAACACAATAGAAACATTTTCTAAGTGAAGATACATCTATAGGACCAAAAACATCAATATGGATCAAATCTAAAACACCATCAGATTTGGAAGAGCTCAAATAACACTAAACATGTTCATAGAAATCAAAATCTAGACAACAATTAGTTATTCCCTCGACAATATTTTTATTTTTCAAGGCCTTTAATACCTTCTCACCAATGTGGCCCATAAGCTTGTGCCACAACATGGTCTACTAAGTAGGAAACTTGTTATTCCCTAAGGTAAGAACAAGATTGGGAACCTATATAATGCATCCAAAATACACAAAAATAGATTTATTTAGATTAGGTTATAGACACAAAGGTGAAGAAGTTGTAGATCTCTTCACTATAGGTACAACAAAACTATTGCATTGAATAGATGTGCTCACATCAACATGGAAAAGAGTTTTAGAATGAACTCCCTTAGTAAGCACCATGGCACCATGAGCCATCTTGCACATTTTTTAAATTGAAATATCTTGAAGTAAACTTTGACAACAAAAGGTCCCAAGGCCAATTTTGACATGTTTTGGGGTCAAAATTGACCATTTAAAGCCTAAAAATTGCATTTTTTTTGTTCTTAACATTAGGATGCAATGATGAGATGGCATTTTTGCCTGATGAAGTAGAAAAAAATAATTCATAAATTTTTGCCTTCCCCTTTCAAATGGTAACACCTCCTCCTGCATTTATCTTCTTTTAACTACCCACTCTTTGAACATTATCTCTTCTTAAGTCATTTTTCACTCATTTAGAAGGGTCCTTCAACCAAAATCTTAAGCTATCCATAGACAATTTCTAGATTTCTCACCATTTTCCAACATCAAATCTCTATCAAAGATTGTCTCCTTTCCTTGAAAACTCTAATAAGTCTTGCTTATCCTACTTTTGCCAATCTACAATATTTTACCACACTTTGACTAGAGTAGTGATCAGTTGTAAGAAAAAAAATGGAGTGTTTCTTAGGTAAATTTTCATTACTTCTTCAATCAGCTCATTCTGATTTTGTGCACACATGCTATACAGGCAAGATTTGTGTTTTGTTCATTGCTTTTTGCTTAGATTAATAATTTATTCTATTTGCCTAAATAAGTTAGTTGTTATTTAGGTTTAGAGTTAGTTCAACTATTTAATTTATATTTGGGTTTGTCTTGTTTCATTAGAAATTTTGTCTTGTCATGTTTGTGTGCTGTGTTTTCATTCTTTTTATCTTTATTTTGTTACAATTAAATCTTAGAAATCTTCTAGGGTACTCTATTTTATTTTGGACCCTTTTGAGGTCTACAACTTAAAAAGAAACTTTATTCTTCCCTTGTTTGGTTAGGATCTTCAATCTTTGGCCTTCCCCTTATTGATCAAACTTTTCAAGGTCTCCCAATTACTTCATACTTGTTCCACTTCACTAGCATCCTCAAAAGAACCCATGGATCACTTTTCTATCTTTCTTTTAGCCTTCCAAGGTCTCTTTAATGTTTCTTGCGTTCACAAGAAATCTTACAACTCACTCAAACACTTTGCTACAAACATATAGGTGTTTGTCACTCATTTTTCTATTAATTTGTAGCATTCCAAGACTCTTAGCTCACTACTTTGATGTATTTATAGCCTTACAAAGACATGTTTGTCTCTATCCAAATATTTATTGCCTTTGCACATGTTTGAAATCCCCCACACAACAACTTTGATAATTTGCACAAGTTAGAAATAAGTTGTTTGACATCTTACTTCATTTTCCTTGTCATTTGTTGATGCTTGTAGGATTGATAATGTCACACCCCGTTCTAAAAGAAAACTTATTTAACATTTTATTTCATGCATACCTATAATTAGTTGGTGAAATTATTTTGGATAAAGTAATATTGTGCTAGATTAGAAAAGACATTTGATTTACATTAGTATTATGCAACATGAGTATTGTATGTGATTGTGTTATTACACATACAGTTAAATGATGAAATGGACTAACTATAATTGTGCAACTTGGGTGCATGTAGGAACAATGTTCTTTTCCTCTCCCAGAAAGGGAGGAAGAGCATCACCAAGGAGAGGGTGATAGATCATGTGAATATAATGATCATTGTGCCATCTGAAAACCACACACGCACTTAGTAGTTGTATTGCGTCGGTATGCCTTTGATTTTTCTTATTCATTTCTTTTGTCATTTTGATGTCAATGAAATTCATGATCACATCTTGTCCAAGTCATGATCTTAGCTTGATGACTATTTATTGTTACATATGCTTTGCGAGAATTGTGGGGTCGTGTATCAATGCTAATACCCCATCGTTTGGCATACATCCTTTGAGCCCTGATTCAATGTTTATTTCTCTTGTCCTATAAGGCCCTTGGACTTAATATTTATCTATTTAAAGTTAATATTTTTTTTAGTTATTATTATTATCATCATTATGATGTATATTCATATTATTATTTTACTCCCAAGCATAGGGAGAATAAACTATTGTCTCAAGATGTTTCTTCCTTCTTATAAAAATTTTGAGTAGTGAGAATAGAACATTCCCTCAATAGTCGAACACCTCCTATATTCCTGGAGGGCTGAGGGGGAATAATCACTTCCCTTAATCCCATCATATAGGCATGGGCATGGGGAAGAGAAGGGCAGGGTGTTTTTGTTTTAAAATTGAATCTTGAATTCAAAAAATGGAGAGAATCGATGGAATAGAAAGAAGAGACACGCTACAGTTGGGGAGATGGGGTTTGAACATCAAGAAAGAAGTAATTTAGCTCATACACCTGCGTGGAGAAGCGCATTGGAAGCAAAGCAATAGCCTTGAGCCATTTTGCACCTGCATAAGCAGGTTCACTTTGATTCTTGGTTAAACTAAAAGTATTTTATTTATCTCATCATTAAAGTTGAATGAAAATGTAGGAATGTTGAACTCAGTTAAAGCAATGATTGACATTTAGGTTCTGCATATCTTTGCACCTGTGTAAAGTTCGAAAGCCTTTGTTTTATGTCCTTTTGTTTATAAAGTCACCTAGAACAATAGTCATCTAAGGCCGAAAGCTTTTGTTTATGATCATTGGTTTAAAAGGCTAGTTGGGCCAACAACCATTTGAGGTCAAGAGTTTTACTGTCAAACTTGTATTCATATTGAAACTACAACAAACTCTCTTATCATCTGCTAGATGTGGTATAACATTTAGCAAATAAACTCTCTTTGTGCCTTAGAGTTTTACCAGATTCCTTTTAGCCATGCACAATAGGAAGCGTGAAAAATGAAAGGTTACCTTTGTAACAACCACTATATGCATATATTCATGTGCGGTGAAATTGTATCTTGAGCTTGTAGAGGCCAATATGAATGGCCGAGATTACTTTTATTAAGTATCTTATCTTTGGATGAAATATATAGATAACACTGTTCTTTCTTATGAAGAAGCCGAGTTGAATGAATATACTTCTGCATCTCGGTAAAGGCTGAAAGTCCAACTGTTTTCCTTACCTCTATTTTATTAATAACTATTAAACATGGATTAAGTTCAGTGTGATCAACTATTGTTAAGGTTGCCCAGAAAAGATGTATCTCTAGGAGATAAAGACTGGTTGTCGATTGTTATTATTTTTCATCTGCTAAAAGACTAACGTCTTTGTCTTCTATCTGTTACCTCATTTATATAAAGTTGAGACGGGTTCTATTCCCCATGAGAGGCCGATAGCCTAGACCCAATGCATGTCTAAAGTCATTTAGTGATATAGCTCTACCAGCTAGCTTTATATATGGCTGTGAGACCAAAAGGTATACATTTCTTATGTAATTGAAAGATAAAGATAGTTTGTGATAAGCTACTGTTACCACAATCCTTAATAAGCTCTATCCGCAACTAAGAATTAGTCATGAGTAATCTATGAAATGGTTAAGTTCAGCCAGTACTTTACCAATGGCAATATTAAGGCAAATGATATTTGATTATAAGAATACCTTCTTTTATTTAGAAATATTTTTTTGTAATACAAGTGTGTAAATATTAAATAAGATATATGTTCAACTCTATTGATGACTTCGACAAGTAGCAAGTTGAGTATGAATTTTTACTAATGCCTATGCCTTGGAGGCATGGATATAGAGGCCAAAGTCGACAAAGATAAAGCTCTAAGATAAACCTTGCATGTCTTAAAGAATGATTATCTAATTCTACCCTTGAGCATGAAATTGGGATGACTAGGCATTGAGTAGATTGACAGGATGTCATAGACCCGAGATTGCAAGGATGTAAAGAGGGGCTCGATGCAAGTACAAAAGTCACCTAGGCTCTTACCACTTACCTACCTAGTTGACCTGTAGTAGTGGGTTTACTTAATGTCAAAAGATGGATATAGGGTACATACACTAAAGTATATTGATTTATTATATAAGAATGATTGTCTCCAAGTTGAGAAAAGAGTGTGTGAACATACGACTTATTTATAAGAAGCTTTGGCCAAAAGTAATGCAAAATCATTTCTTGCATTGTTGGTTCACTGTGTTTCTAGATAGCTTGAATAGTCAGAGGGTTATACATAGCTAGAGATAGACTAGAAGTTGTTAACCTGATTGTTCCTAGCTAGAACACTGCACTAGTTCTCAGATGGCACATAGAATCATTTGATTCTCACTATCTATACCCTCGCGAAGGGAATTGCTACTTCTAGTAGGAAGGAGCATGGGGGACTGTCAGTCTGTGGTTGGAGGAAAAGCACCAGGGTGATGCTCTCCCTCTTGCAGTTGACTGCCGAAGACTTGTGAGCAGAAGGTATCATTTGTTTGTACATGTAAATTTATAAAGACTCGTAAGTCACATGTAAATGACCATCAGCTGATGTATTATATCATGTATTTTATAAATGCAAAAGTACCTATTTTACTTGGTATAAAAAAAAGTGATAGTAAATATCTATTATTTTGAGAATTTGGCATTTAATGTTTTTATTTGAGAAAGTTTTTTATTAGCATTTCAGTTTGAGATGTTACAGATAACATACTAGGACAACATTTAAACATTAATTGAATAATGATATATATTGAATATACATCTAAACACTAATTTGAGCATAAAAAAAATAATTTTTATTCTTAATTTTAATCTTAGGTTTTCAAGACAAAATTATTTCAAATTTGATTTAATTTTCTATGAGATGTCTACACATTGCTAAATCTTTTTGGATCACTGGGAAATAACTCTTTCTTGCATATTAGCATTCTAGGCACTTACATATGCATTCTAGGACTAGTTTCCATCTTGGGTGTATTAAAAACAATCACATATAGAAATGCAATATTGTCATTAGAGTCTCATTTGCTTTTTCTCCAGCTTTATTTAATTTTATTGTTTCATTTGAAATCATAAAGGTTAAATGCATTTCATTTGTGAAAGAACATATAGGGAACTTGTATAATGGCCCAACTCTTGCAGGAAAACCTCTCTAACAACACTTTGAAAGCTTCAGAGAACCCCCCCAATAGTCTGGAAACTAGCATCATAAAGAAGTGGAGCATTTCGACAAGCCTCTGCAGGGTGGATGACTCCAGGAGAAGAGCTTGTGCTAACACTAAATGGTCCCCCCCTATTGGTTAGGTCAAACTCAACTTTGATGGTGTTGCTAAAGGCAACCCTAGGTTGGCTAGTGGGGGAGATGTTCTTAGGTCTGCTAAGGGAGCTCTCTTGGCGGCTTTTGCAGGCGGGGGGGGGGGGGGGGGGGGCTTGGAGAAAATACCAATAATATTGCGGAAGCCTCGGCTCTCCTCTAAGGCCTCAAAGTTGCTTTGGCTATAGGTATCAGTCAGATTGTGGTTGAAGGTGATTCTAAGCTTATCATTGAAGTTGTTAAAGATAAAGCTAGAGTCAGTTGCCAGATTGAGGACATTATTCAAGATATAAAAACCCTTCTTCTAAGTTTCGAAGGTATTGAAGTGATGCATATTTATAGGGAAGGCAATCAAGTTGCTGACCTTATGGCTAACCTTGGGATTAACCTCTATCCCTTAAGGTGTTGGAGAAATATCTCTAATCTTCCTCTAAATGTTGTTAATAATATTCAGCTTGAGGCGTCCTCCTAAGTTTGATGGCTTCAATCATGTTTATTTATGCCCTTGTTGGTGTTTTTTTACCAATCCCTCATTACTTGGGATGGCGTATGAAGGATGATGTCACAGTTATGACAGCTCACATTCTCCACTTCAGCTAGACTTCTGGGTTCCATGTTGATGAATGCCAACATAGCAACCCATGTGAGACTTCGCCATGCTGGCTCTACAGGTCTTATCACCCTTGGCTGGCCACTCTGGATGTGATGAGATTGCACAAGCAGTATAAAGGAATTAATAATACCCTGAATGCATTAGGGATTTTGAAGGACATTCATGGGAATATGGGGGGCGTGGCTGGCTTTAATGTTTATGAGTACCAATTCATTTCTAGAATTTTTCGATGAAACCGTACATCTTGCCAATTTTTGGAGCTACATTTCTCATTGCTGGTTTAGAAAGCTAAGGAAAATGGGAGGTGACAACGTCTTGTGGGGAATTAAAGGAAGACTCGCAAGTTTGGAGTATTGCTTATGAGGGGGGAGTGACACTGTTTCTCGAATGCCTGAATAACTTCGACGAAAGTTTGTCCATTCAATTTTATTTGTCATGGGACAAAGATATGAGGGTGCATGTTAGAGGTGTGCAGTTTACTGTTTCAAAGGAAGCCATTGCCAATGCCACTAGCCTACAACGCAAAGGCAAACGACTGAATAAGCAAACAAAAGTTCAAGACCCAGAAGGGTTGAAGCATTTTTACCAGGAAGGTGAGAAACAAGTTAGAATTTGAGGCAACTTTGAGCGTTAGAGCTTGGTTAATCCCTAGGACAGGGTATGTTATCTCATAATGAAATTTTTTACCCTTGAAGGTCGCTATAGGTGCTTTTACCATTATCACTTTGCATTATTAAATCATTTTAGGCACAAAATGCTTGTGAATTTCCCCTTCTACTTGCTTTCTAGCTTGGAGTCTTCTGTTAAACTTACCAAGAAAACCTGCGAGGGTAACCCGACGGTGGTGGTCATTCCCCTGCACCAAGGACTAATTTTCTGACTTTATCATTACCACTTAGCTTTGTGCCCTGTTAAGCCCCTTAAGGCTAGTCTTGTTGAGGATAATGACAATGAAGACTCAGAAGACAATGTCCCTCTCAGTGTGAAATTTGGTAGTCCCTCTAAATCTAAATCCTCACTCCTTATTGTTGTTGACCCTAACAACCCTATGGACCCCCCAGCTATTCCTTGTTCTAGCCCTCCTAAATTGAAGGACGTTTCTTCCACTAGGACCCAACACTCTGGTCGGACCCTAGTGATTTCTGTTTCTGGTGGGGTGGAGGGGTCCCATGGCCATTCCTATGAAGAAGTGGTTGAGGGCCTTTGTGGTCTAAAAAATAACCCACCTCCTCATGGCAGTAAAAAATGAAAAAGCTAGCAATGCCAACCTAGCCCTGCCAAGGGGGGGAAAAGAAAACCAGAAAGGGTGATGAGGGTTTGAGAGTTGAGGTACTGGAGGCTATGAAGAAATAAGATACTTCTTAGAAGTAAAAAATGGAGGAGACGGTTGATGCCAAGGGGAAGGTTGCGGGTAAAGATGATTCTGAGAGAAGACTGAGCATTAGAAGGTCTACTAGACTGGCAGGTGGGAAACCCCAGGTGCTAAAGATATTTGATTATTCCTTGACCTCCGATCATGATGACCTTGAGTATGAGATGGAAATAAAAGAAGGCAAGACCACTCCAGTGCAGGAACAAGAAGGAACGAGTCACTTTGACTCCATGAATAATTCATTTTATGACTCTGAGCCCAATGATGTTGAAATCTTGGAGACACCTAAGAAAGAGGTTATGAGTGCCAGAGAGGATTGCTCTAAATAGGAAGATTGCATAGGAACTGGATGATGTTAAGACTTGTCTTTCTACTATGGAAAGTAAAGTCAAGGTGTAGACAAAAGTTTGCATGAAGGTCTTTCACAAGGTTGCCTCTACCTTTTATGTTTTGCAGGGGGGTCATATTACTGATGTTGATGCTACGAACGAGAACAAGGAGGAGCTAATCAAGATGCTTAAGGATGACTAGAAATAATTATTTATTTATCTTTTTCTTATGTTCTATGCTCTGGACTTGGTATTATTTTTTGTTATGGACCTGGTTTAGTTTTAATTATTTTATGAACTTTTGCTGCTAGTCAGTTGGTTGTGTGTTGTTCGTGGCCTTGGGCCTGTTTTGCTGCCCATGGGGCTTTTTGTATCAGGATCTGCACCCATGTTTGCAGCTTACCTTTATCAAAAACATATAGGGAACTTGTCATACAATAAATGACATCTAGACATTGCATACATCCTAGTTGCATTCATTTAGGTAGATTGTGTATTATTGTTGCATACTAGTTTTAATCATTGCATTACATTAGTAAATGCATCTTTAAACATCAAAAAAAACAAACCATGTTTTTTGACTACATCATGTTTACATTACATTAGGAGGTTATGTGTTTAATGACTACAAGTTTTGTTAAATAAAGTCAATCACAAGGGTCTTGATTGATAAGTTATATGAGGCAACTAAAATCAAGACTAGAGACCTATAGATAGGTCAATGATCCAACTCAAGCCTTGGGGTGTCTTGTGGATGCTCCAATCATGTTTGTGGCAAAAAGGTGATGTGGAGGTCTTTAAGAATTAAAAGGTAGGTTTCCTAGTTGTGTCTATTCATGGGGCAATGAGAGCTTAATAATTGGAAGTGTGGTTTGAAAGTGCCTAAATCTATGCCAAGGTAAAAGTGTGATCCTTGGTGTTGGTGGAGGTGTAGGGGCTGTCAATTGGTCTCTTTACACTTCTAGTTGCTCGAAGAGGAGAAATAGAAGAGGAGGAGGAAGAAGGCCCTCTTCTCACAACTCCTCTGTGATGTCTAGCTAGATTCTAGGGCACATAAGTGTGCAAGAATGCAATAACAAAGCTAAATAATGTTTTGGTTTTTCTTGCACTTTATTATATGGTACTCTACACCCCTTGAACATGGTTGGTGCAGTGGAACTCAACCCCTTTGGAATATCCTTTTAAAATAATAAATAAGTCCACAATCAAAACCGTAAACCCCATTTCCATGTAAGAGGGAAGCATGATGAGTGGTACGATATTTGTCCTATCCCATAGGTCTAATTACCTAAGCATTTTGATCACTTTGATGACTTCTTTTCCCTGAAGACGGGAGAGATAGAACAATAACTCATATCCCTAGGAAATGAGAACGAACACCTTGCTAGCCAATAAGGTAAAAACTACTCTGGGGAGAACTCTTCTTCCCACTCACGATGAGCTTATATCAAGGAGCACAACTTGGTGTAAGACTTCTCCTCACACAAATAAATATTTCTAGAACTCTAAGGTTAGACCTCTTAATGCTAACTCCCATGAAGGAATTAAAGTAAACACTAAACAACCATCTAGAGAAGAAGTGAAAAACCATTCCTAAACCCTTATCTAGGATGAGAGAGTTTAAAGCTAAGGTATAACATATGAAATATGAGCTCACTACAACTCAAAATTTTGAAATTGATGCTAGGTGTCAATCCTAAACCCAACACAGTGTTTAGATCCCTTTCACTACATAGATCACTGCCACTCTTGAAGATATCATATCTACCTTAGTCAATCATATTAGGTAATTAGAGGTTGATTGTTCTCCCCCTCCCTGATAAAAAACCATCCTTGACCAGGAGATTCTTGTTCATGAATGATGAGTTGTCAATGCTCCCCACTTTCTTCACCACCTACATGATATTGTTGGTTACCAAGCTAGCTAGTTCTCATTTTATTACAAATTATGTTTGAAGTTAAACTAATATGATAACTAGAAGTCATACCTCTCAAGAACACATCCATATATCCCTCAAACAATTCCACATGCTTTAGTGTATTATCTTTCACACATTATTAAATAGTATCTCACCTATTATGGTAATGGAGGATACAATTTTCCTTCTCACCCAAGCTTAGTACATGATTTTAATTCTAGGCACTTATCTTGAGTACCCAAAAGAGTCACTTGACCATGTGATTAGGAACATGGTTCTTCCCTAATCACTTGTTGATCTTAAATTAATTTAAGAGAGAAGGAGACTCAAATACACGTATAAATGATCTCACCATAGTTGTTAGGTAGCTTTTTCCATTAGATGTCGTTGTCCCAAAAAGAATTCATAAGCCCTTAGAAATAATAGAACTTTACTAGTATTATAGGATACGTGAGGTCTTTATTCACTCTTTTAGATAATTAATTAGTGAGTTTGTTTAAGTCTTTGACATGAACCAACTTCTTAAATGGGTATAAGGGAGTTCCTTCATTCAAAGCAAGACAATAATGAAGCAATGGTGTAATTTATCACATAATGGAGGTATCAAGAGCTACTCTTTAGCTAGGATCCCTCATATGGATCACTTCCAGTTGTGTGATCTCTTTATTTAGTCTTTTAACAAGCACATATGAGAGGAGGTGTAAAATCTCCCTTATAGATCTTATGAACATGCCTTAGAGAGTACCTTTCATATTGATCAAGCTACATTAATAGTGATAGGCACATGTATGGTTCTAACAAATTGTTAGTCACTCCTAGGTAGAATAAAAACTAGAACTCTAGGAACATTTGTTCGACACCTAAAATTTTGAAGAGTAATAGGAGTGCAATGGAAAAAGGGTTTTTGATGCCTTGCAACAAGAAAAGTAGAGGCCATTGTTGCAACAATAGTGGTTACACTAACAATTGTAATAGTGGTGCACAAAGAAACATGAAACAAATGGTAAATGTTATTGATTAGTCTCCTTCAAACAAAATTATCAATATGATGAGTGAATGCAATACAACAAATATGTCAATTCAATAATAAACCCAACTCTAACTATTGATTTTGTAACTTTGATCCCACTTGATATTATGAATTCCATAGAGCTAAGGGGAATGACACAGAGACTTGTTGGGATTATAAACATTTAATTTAGAGAATCATCTCTTCTTAAGTCATTTTTCACTCATTTATAAGGGTCTCTCAACTAAAATCTTAAGCTATCTATAGACAATTTCTAGATTTCTCACCATTTTCCACCATCAAAGCTCTATCCAAGCTCGTCTCTTTTCCCTACAAACTCTAATAGACCTTGCTTAGCCTAGTTTTGCCATTCTACAAGATTTAACAATTGCATTAAGAGGGCTATGGTAGATGATGAACCTATAAGAAGTGCCCTTTTTCCTTTTTATAGATGACCGTATATGGGGAGACTGGCATTACTAGCTTCCAAAATGCTTTAAGAGGGTATGGTAATTTAAAGTGAACTACCATTGCCAAGATCTCCCTTAGCTCAAAGATATTACCATTGAATTTAATGTCACCAATAGAGATACTCATTATAACCTCTTCCCTAGGTGGCCATGGATCTATAAGATGAACCCTAATCCCTTGATGTTCTTTAAGGAGATTCACTTTCTATATTTGGGGCATTTCCTCATTGCAAAAAGGGATCCTCATCCCCTAAGTTTCGTAAGGGAAAAAATAGATAAAAAGAAACCTAGGATTCATACTAACCATGAACTCCCAGCTTATTAACTCAACACCCCTTCTTCCTAGTCCACTCAAGTTAAAAAGGTTGAGACACCAAAAGTTGAAACCCTTGTGGTTTAGTTTAAAGATAAACCCCATAAAGGTGAAATTTCTAAGGTTGTCTTCATCATATAAAAAAAAAAGATAGTCAAGATTACATGACTTATAGAATAGGACTAACATTTTGTGTTTCCAATTAATGCCCACTCTTTGGGGACTTGCACCCCTTCTGACTTTGTGACTATTTCTAGAAACAAGGTTGAATGCATTTGCATGGTTTAGCTCTCAAATGGTCAATAATCATTTTTATTTCTTGGAGCTCTTCTCATGAATTTTCAGAGCCTACTCTAAATGCCTCATATTGAAAGATGAGGTAAATAGATACAATAAAAACAAAACATTGTATTCAATTTATGATTATCTAATTCAATATTCATGTACTTAGCTAATATTATAGAATGGAGTGACATTTAAAATTCAAAAAACTACAAATAAACACACATGACCATAACTATATGGAGAAAACCTCTTGGGAAAAAATCCACCACTAAAGAGACCCTTTAGGATTGTGTTAACCAGTAACAATAGGTTACAATAATACAATCCACTTCAGTCTTCTAATAGAATTTTGAAAACATAATAGTACTCACCTACAAAAGACCCATAAAACTTCCATCTAATGCATTCGATTGATATAGAAGCAAACATAGAAAATAAAAAGTAGTTTCCCAAAGCCAACAACCAACAAACCACAGTCTTGAAAAAATCCAATGGGTCCATGACTAAATTATTCTATACACTCATGATAGAGCTAATTAAAATATCTTTGATCTATGAAGAAGGTGGGTGCACATTCCCAATTATAACGCTCCAAAAAAGAGTGGCCAAGTAATGTGGATCCCACTTGTCATAACAAGATGCTCCACACCTCTCTATGTAACTCACAAGCCCTCCATTAGAGAGATGGTCAATTTTATTGATGACAACTGTATAACTCCTACCAACTATAACTCCCCTTATAAATGCCATTACAACCAATATTCCAAGTCCCAAGAGAATAATAATTAAATAATCTCTCAACCACCTACATTAGCATCTAAGCAACCATTCCCAAAATGTTGGAGACACAGAAAATACATAGGATTGTAAGGTTGATATAACCTAATCTCAAACCCTCATCCCTTCCCACCTTTTTTAGGATAGTTGTTGAATCGATATTTTGGTTAACCCACCCTCCTAGGGGAGAGGATCTACCATATTACAAGTCAATCTCTTATGGGAAGAAATAGTCATCGATGACATTCATGGTTATGGATGGAAAAAAATAATTCAAGGCTTGATGGGACCATCAACACACAAGGGCTTGTGTTCCCTTGAGCATATGAGCACTATGTAATGAATATGCACCCTTGCAAAAATAGGAACATTAAAATCTTCATTGATTTCAAGGAGATGAAAACAAAGTCAACAACTTACCAGGAGTTTTATGGTTTTTTAAGCTATGTTTATTATTACATAGGCATTATTCAAAAGTGTGAGCTTATTAGTAAGCCCTCAAGAGATAGTATGTGAAAAATGTTGCCTATCCATTGGAATGAGTACCATATGTGGTTTATCAATTTCTTAAAGGAAGGTTTGATGTATTTGGTTAGGGTTTTTCCACATTGCAAAATATCTAGGTAATGGTGCCTTTTGCTTATGCACCATAGAAGGTGAAGAGTTTGTAGAAATTGTAGACACCTAAAATTGTCCACTCTTCGTCTCATCCCTAAACATCCCTAATTCATCCCCAAACTCCTCTAAACCATCACTAATCATCTCTAGACACCCCTAAAATACATTTTCTCCACAATTAACTGAATAAACACATGTTTAGACAGTTAATTGATCAAATCCCCTTCAATTCGTAAGTTTACAATATTTTATTGTCAAAATCACTATTCATGTACTTTCTACTATTCATATGTACCTGTATCGGTACCTGCATTGGTACTTATCCCTAGCCAAAATGATTTATTAATCATTTATCCCCTTTCTCTATAATCCAAACATTAGATAAATTTAATTTATCTATTATCCCCTTATCCCATCCTATGAATTATTCCTATTTTCTACATTTTTTATTAGGTTTTCCTAAACCTAATTAACTAACTAATCTCCCACTTGCACAATGTAAATCCTAATCTAATCTTAGTCAAATCCTCTCCATTCCCCCAAATGTACAAAGGCATGGCTTGTTGTACATGTCTACATGGCCTTCTTACAAAGGCATGGCCTAGGTCCTTTGTACAAAGGTCATTTTGTCCTCCATTCCCTTTTCCTCTAATTTTGAATTAGGCATGTACCCATGCTTCCCAATTTAAAATTTAAATCAAATCCAACTCATCCCCTTTGCCTCCAATTTTAAATTGGGCATATACCCAAGCTTCCCAATTTAAAATTCAAATCAAATCCAACACATACCTCCCATCTACCAAATCAATTTCATCCCTCCAATATTCCCAAAGCCCAATCTTGACCATTCATTCCTCCTTGATCCAAGGACATCCCTTCTCATCTAATCTTATCATGACACTTAGCAAGCTCTCCATTCTTGAGAGCTCTCAACAATTCTCCACCCTTGATCTCCAATCCAATCTTGACCATCTAATCCCCATCCAAAAAATCTATAAATTGACCCTCAACCCAAGAATTTTCAAGACTCCATGAATTGTAAAGATATGTTCTCCATATGAGGAGCCACCTACATCAAATCATTCAAGGAGCACACCCACTTCAACAAAGGTTGCATGGTAACTAGTCTTGTTTACTTTCTTTATGCATCCTTTATTTGCTCAATCCGAGGTGTATGTGAGGTGAATGAAGTAGGTTAACTTGGCTTAGCTTGTTTCTTTGTGTTCATCTCCACATGCATGTATTTGGCACGCTCGGTAGGACCCCCACCACCCTAATCTAACATTCTTGTGAGTTTCTTGTCAAGTGTTATCGTGCAGGTTATAGTCATGCATACGCCTGTGGATCAATGCCTGTGCCTCTTATGTCAGCGCATGTGTCCTAGATTGTAGCACCTGTGTTTGCCAACACTCTATTTTGCAGGTTAAATCACAATTTAGTGCATGTGTTATGTCAATCAGTGCATACATTTGAAACTTCATTTCAACTATTTCATGTCTTGAAATTTCACATCTAATAGTTTTAATTGACTTGATTGCATCTCTGACCACCCCTAATAGGTTGTTTTGCAAGTTTAACACTCTATTTTGTAGGTTTCTCATTAGGTTGCAAGTCACCCATCATCTCAGCATTGGATCAGCACCTGTACATTCCTATCGGCACCTATGCAGTCGGGTTCACCACCCCTACACTTAGGTATCTTTCTCTATGTTTTAGCGCCTATGTTGCTTCCTTTCATGCTTGTATTTTTTCTTTTAGCACATGTGTCTCAGTTTGGCACTTGTGTCTCTTCTTTTGACGCATGTGTCTATTTTTAGTGCTTGTAAGTCTCTGTCACCATTTGTGCAACCTCTATCAATGTCTGTGCAGCCTCTGTCAGTGCTTATACAACCTCTGTCAATGCTTGTACAACCTTTGTCAGTGCTTGTGTCTATTTCAATCATAATTTTTGATCTAACATCTTTTCTTGGACTAACTTTGGTGATTGCAACATTTTTTGATTGTCCAAGACATCTCCAAGACTACTAATGGTGCAAGAGCACCTTATGGACTTTATGCCTCCATGAGGTCATTTTGTAAATTTTGTTTTTGTTGGGTGTTTTAACCATGTAATAAGGTCATTTAGACCATGGTGGACTTGTATGAGACTATTTTGAGTCTTAGGAAGTCATTTTGGAGTCATGTGTCAAATATTGTAAAAATTTTCAAATTGTCAAAAAGTTGTCAAGTGCAATTTAGCAATTTTGTCATAGGGTGGAAGATGAACGGTTAGTAGTTGAAAAGTTGATTGTAAATGTTGGGACAAGTTTGAAAAGGCATAAATAGTCTGAATCCATCGTTGTAAATGAGGTGGAGTGGTTGGAAGACATTGGGAGATAAAATAATATAAGAAAACTTAGTTTCTTTTCTGAATTTTGATTGTTTTTCATTGTTCTTGAGGCTAGTATGGCCCTATACGGCCTGATAATGATGTAAAACCAATTGGGTTTGAGAGTTCTTTGAATCTTCTTTCATTTGGCATTGGTTTCATCAATTTTTATCATGTTTTGAGAAAGTTATGGAAATTTTCCTAAAAATTGCCTGTTAACCTAGGGTTTGTGGGCTTGAATGGAAAAAACGTGATTGGAATGGAAGGTTTTAATATGTTCTTTAAGATTTTGAAAGTGGGTATTGCAGGAAATGGAGTTTTGGGCGAATTCCAAGCAGCCCTAACCTGATTTTCTTATGTTTTTGGCTTGTTTGAATAGGTTAAGGTAGGGTTTTGATAAAAGGTGATATGGGTATTGTTCCAATCAACACAATTGGTGGACCTAGACCCCATGAAATGTGTGGAGAACCCTGGAGTTGAGTTTTGTGTTGTGGGTTTTGAATTTCATAGACTTGCTTTACAAAACAAGCCTAATTAGGCCTTTGGGACAGCGTAGCAGCAAGTTTTTGAGGGATACGTTCCAAAGTAACCCCACCTTCATTTAAGATGTGTTATATAAGGGATTAATGGGTATCCAAATCATTTTTTAGATCATGGGTTTGAGTTGTCTTCTAAAAATTATGTCAAAATTACCTTATTTGTTGTTCTCATCAAAGCATAGTGGAAGATTGTGAGAAAAGTCATTTGTTTGAAGTGTGTTTGTTTGATTGAATCCTCCATGCTCTGCATCAATTGGTATCAGATTTGGTTGCAGCCCTGCTTGTTGAAGGGACTATATTTTTCCACTAAATCTAGGAACATTTATTTTTGGGGATAAAAAGAGCTTGTTTGCTTTGTTTGGGATCAATTAAGGTATATGCTCTCCCCTCGCACTTCACGTGATCTTGGGGATAAAAACCTTGATTTAATCTAATATTTGTTATCTTTGTTCATCCTAAGGTCCTTGGTGTGTATGCTCTCTTCTCGCGCCATTTGGTGATCTTGGAGATCAAAAACACCTTGGATTCTTTCCTCTAGAGGGTCTGCCTTGGATTTCATCACCCAATGGATGACTTCAACCCTCATGTTCCGATGAGGTATACAAATTTGGAAGATAATCGAAATACTCTTCCATTGGGGGACATTTGTTGTTTGGATGAAGCTTGCAAGAACTTTATACCTTGCAAAGTGAAGGAGGAGAGTGGGTTACCTTCTCGCACCATGCCATTAGACATACCCCTCATCTCATGGACATAGGCCTCACACACCTTATGTGTATCGAGGATATCCCCTAGAAGACCATACATCCTAGCTTAAGACCCTTCAACTATCATATCTTATGGTGCACTGCTACAGTAGGAGGGGAAGACGCTCACATGTACCATCATACTTGAGATAGGGTCTACTTTGGGCAAGACGAAAGTCTCCAAAGTAAGGGGTATAAGGTGGTACATGACCTTATATTCCCTATCTATCCAAGCTATGACATTATAGTATTAATGAGGGTGGGAATCATGTCATGTCCCATTTTCCAAATATAGTACTTACTAAAAATAGTAAGTCCTCTCTGTCCCGAAAAAGTAAGTCAAAGGTAACAGGACAACATCAGAATTAATAAATATTTTAGTGGTGCCAGCACAAGTGAGGCATGGGATTTATTATCTTCATATTAAAATTGGCATAATGGAGAATATTGCTATTATTACCTTTTTAGTAACCGATAAATCTGGTTGGTGGAATCAAAAGGTATTTTTCAGAAAAACCAATAATGAGGATTTCACATGCAAGGCGTTGGTATTTTGACACCTCCTTTGGAGCTTTGGCATGATAAAAAGGAAAAAGTATTTTCCATTTGGGATTATCTCATTTTGTTTACCTTTACTCACAGAGTTGTTTAGCTTGTGTATATATCTTTAGTGGGCGATGTATCCATTGAAGCTAGGGACTCTAGGGCTTTTTTTAAGGGTTTTAGATTGTCTAAGGCTGTTTAGCTTTGGATCTCAGAGGGTAATCTCACCCAGAGGTTACATTTGCATTAAATATTCAGAGAAGTTTGATAGTTTCTAGTATTGGGGTTTGTAGATGTCTGTAGATGTTGTTTCGGTGTTTTCTGGAGCATTGTATGGTGTTGCTATTGTGTAGCATGTGGATAGCTATGATTTTGCTTGTACACATCCATCCCAGGCATCAGAGATCAACTCTATCAGTTTGAGTTTGGTTTATGGTGTTTTAGTGGTGCTGACAGTGTTTATTTTCATAGTTGTAGTTGCCTTTTTGTGTATTTGTGGTTGCATGTCATTGCATGTTATTGTAGGAGTTGTATTTCATCCATTTCAAAGGTCTGTATCGGATTGGAGAAGTTGGGCATTGATGGTTTGATCTCAGGAAGTGTTGCATGTGCAATATCTAGGTATTGAAATACACATTGTTTAATTGTTGAAATTGTGGGTTTGCATTATTTTTTTTGAAATCTTGTTGCTGGAGTTTTCTATTGTTATCTTCAATACATCAAACCTGTTTACATGTTGTTAGGGGAAATTATGCGTGAATATCAAAAGACATCAATAATACCCATAACTCAATGGAATATAGAAATAAAGAAGATCTAAAATGATGAACAATACCTCAACAAAACTCTTTACCTCATGGCTTCCATTGACATCCTATCGCAAATGATCTTGTGTTTGAATATGCCCTTAAAAGCTGCACCTCCTTGCTATTCCAAGATGTCAAGTGAGAATGGCCATGATAGTTGATTGCAATGAAGATGAGCTTCACAACAATGATAATGGTGATATAGTAACAAGTTGATCTCAAGCGAATGGAATTTCTGTAGAGTAACAATACTGAAAGCTTGGATTATTGAAATGATAGAAGAGGGTTCAATATATAGACTCATGAGAGAAGAGATCAATGGTTGAGAAAGAATAAGAAGATCAATGGTTGAGAAAGTATGAGAGAATGTGCGCGAAGAGAAAGAAGACAAGTGTCACACAAAATCTATTTTGAGTCATCTGTTTTTCTATTTATTGAAGATAAGATATGCTGTCATAAAATAGAAAGCTTTTTTCTATTTCAGGAGTTTTGGAATCAATTAGTTGACTCATGATTTGCTTTTGCATGTTTTGAGAGGAATTAAATAATAAATTATTTAATTTCGTGTGCATGAATAGGAAGAATTATTTTTAGAAAATTTGGAAGATTCCTGGGAATTTAGAAGATAAGAAGGCAAATTAAATAAATAAATTTATTTAATTGTGTGTGCATGATTTGGAAGAATAAATAAAATATTTGATTGTATTTTATTTTTGAGAGATTGAGAGGATTTAAATAAATTTGATTGATTTATTTAAATTTGGAGGAAGAATGACTTAATTAAATAATTAAGAAGTATTTAATTGTTTGGAAGAATTAAATTAAATAAAGGATTTTATTTAATTTTGACTTTAGAAAAGGTAATTAAATATTCTGATATTTAATTACTTAGAAGAATATGAATCAAATAAATAAATTTGTTTATTTATTTATTGATAGAAGAATTAGAATGAAATAAATATTAAAAATATTTATTTAGATCGAGTTGTGTCATTTTTAGGCGTATACATTTTGCCCCTCTTTGATGCAATGCAGTTTAGGCATTGCCTCAAAGAATAAAAATTTCTGATAATGATACATGCCCCAATTTGCCCCTGGTACAAGTTACGATGATAGGATGCCCCCTCGGGAGATTGGATGGGAAGAAGGTAGAAGGGACATGAGACGGACAATCTCATGAAGAAGAAGGTGAAAAACGGGCTAGAGTGAAGAAAAATGAATCGCGGTTCAAAGAAACAAGAAGAAACGGGCCTTGGGAAGTAGTCACGGTCGCCACACAGCTAGTTAGGGTACACTTGCTATATATAGGAGCTGGGTCCACAAGACAAGTTATTTGCATACTTGGCTTTTGTTGATTGGTTCCTTGAGAGCTTAGGAGAACACTGGAGCACAGAGCAGTCAGCATAGAGATGGATATTCCACACGAGGAGCACTGCTTTGAGCGAGTTCAACAATTCGATCAACCAGCTGAGGCAGGACCACTAGTATGTAGTTCGAAAAAACTCACTTAGAGTCATTTATTAGTGCAATAAATGCTAGGCAAAGTTTAACTAGGATAGATGTGTCGATCTAAGTTTCGGCACATATGTGCTTCGAAACCGCGCATATGATATTGTTCAGCACATTTATGGTATGAAACGACGCATATACTATTGGGAATTAAGGTGTCTCAACCTTGGTAATTCTCTACATTTGTAATGTTTGCATTTATTATTCAATTGCCTATGTTGTAAATAATTGGAAATTCCACTTTGTCATATTATGGGATGTGGCACGGTGATGTGTCAATCCTACATGGATTATGACAACTTGTTACTTTGTCCTCACATGAGGAGATAGGCGTCCCACTTAGTGGTAGGAATATTCTGCCATGTGTCAGCATCTTCTATGTTGTGTAAGGAATGTTTGACCGAAACGGTTATGACGGATTCCTATGACGAATCTATGACATGTAAGAGTCGAGAATAGAAGGTTGTAAGATAGGTAATGACTTGTGTCATGAAGCATCTTTGAATGAGGCATATTTGGGCGCCCCAAGGTGGAATATGATGTGTTGTAAGAGAATATGCTATTTATAGCATGTGTATGACAGATTCTCTTACAGCTGTAAGTTGTAACTGCTATGATAGATTCTATGACGATCATAAGTGTCGTAAGAGCATCTGTCATAGCCCATTTTGGAAATAGGCGACCTCTTTGGGATGGGAGTTGTGGACAAGTGTCAGACACATTCTACAATGTTGACCAAGTGTCCCTAGGCATGGGTTTTGGTCCAAGATGCCATTTTGGACACCCATTCCTAGAAAGGCCCAAAATTGCCTTGTATGTTCTATTTAAACAGGTGCTTGGAGATGGAGTTTGTATCACAAGTTTACAGGTATTGTTATGCTGCCGGATTGACTCCAGACACGAGTGTCGAAGACCATCGAAGCTTGCATTGCAAGTGTATTGTAAACATTCTTTCAGATTTGTTAATACATTGTGCAGTTTCTGAGTGTGGGGTTTTTCACCCGATAAGGGTTTTTCCCACTGTAAATCTCTGTCTCTCTTCTTCTGTCTTCTTTTTGGCTCTTGTGTTTTGCTGCTATATCTCATGTTAATGGTTTAACATCACTATAATAGTTAGGATAAATTTGAATTTGCATAGCTCTCTCCTCAATAGATTAGTGTAGGAAGCGTTTCCACACATCTAGCTTCCTTTCAGTTGGTATTAGAGCTTGATCACCTTTGGTCCTAGTTGTTGGGTAGGGGTTTTTTGAGCTAATCTTAGGTTGAGTGGGAGTCTATGCAGAGAATTCTGTATCTTATTGTAGCAAGGAGATGGCAAGCACATCAGGAAGGTTTGAAGTAGAGAAGTTCAATGGCAGTAATTTCGAGCTGTGGAAGCTCAAGATGGAAGACATGTTCTTGACCCAGACCTTTGGGAAAGTGTGAATGGAACTAAACCAGCTACAATGACTCAAGATGAGTGGGATCTCAAGGATCAGAAGGCTAAGGATCTCATAAGACTTAGTCTTGTCGATTCTATGTTGTTAAATGTCCATGAGGAGGCTACTGCAAAACTCCTTTGGAAGAAGTTGGGGGATGTGTATCAAGCCAAATCCCTAGTCAATAAACTTTTTCTGAGAAAGAAGTTATATTCTCTTCGAATGGAAGACGGAGGATCCGTGGCTGAGCATATGAATGCCTTTAACATGCTAGTTGCACAATTGACATCTATCGGTGTAAAGATGGAGGAGGAGGATCGGTGTATGACCCTACTTTGTTCTCTGCCGGACTCATGCGATCACCTTGTCATGGCAATTGGAAGCACCACATCCACATTCAAAATGGAAGAGGTGGTTTCTTCGCTATTATCTAAAGAGATGCGGAGAAAGTCTTCTGAGGCAGCTAAAGAAGCCCTTGCAGTTCGTGGAAGACCCAAGGAGAAAGGGAAGAAGAAGGACAAGAAAGCTGAGAAGGGTAGATCCAAATCCCGTGGGAGATCCAAATCTCTTGGAAAGTCCAAGGCTCTCTGTTGGAACTGCGGTAAGACTAGGCATTTCTGAAAGGAATGCAAAGAGGAGAAGAAGAAAAAGAAGAAAGATCCTAATTCAGATTCTGACAAATCACAAGATGATGGTGATGCCTTCATCGTAGCCCTGGTAACCCATGCATCTGATGATGTGTGGCTAATCGACTCTGGTGCATCATTCCACATGACCTTGCATCGAGACTGGTTCACTAAGTATGAGGAGTTTGATGGTGGAAAGGTGTATCTGGGTGACGACTCTCATCTGAAGATTGTTGGTCATGGAAGAGTCTCTATCTGATTCCTTGATGGTCGAGTGAAGGGGATCTCTGGGGTTATGCACATCCCAGGCTTAGCAAGGAACCTACTTTCTGTAAGTAGTTTGAATGATGCAGGTGTGCAGGTTGTCTTTTCGAAAGAAGGATGCAAGATGACTAGAGGATCTATGGTGCTTGCAAAGGGTACTCGAAGAGGTACTCTGTTTCAGATGGAGGCATGTATTGCACAATACAATAGTTCTTCTGACTCAAGGAAGAGGGCAGCAGTCATTTCATCCCCACCATCTGAACGAGCAGTGAAGAAATCTGTTATTTCTAGTCTTGATGGTTGTAATCGTGCATTGGAAGTTAAACTTCCTGTAGAAAAGAAAATGTTATGGCATAAGAGATTTGGCCACATTGGTGAGAAGGGTCTGCGTACCCTAAAAAATAAGAACCTCGTTGAGGGGTTAGATGATTGCAATCTTGAGTTTGACTTTTGTGAACATTGCATTTATGGAAAACAAAACCGTGTTTAGTTTTACTCAAGTTCTCATAAGTCTTCTGGTGTGTTGGACCTTATTCATTCTGATGTGTTTGGTCCTGTTAATGTTCCTTTGTTATCAAAATCTGTATACTTTGTATCTTTTATAGATAATTACAGTAGAAGGACATGGATTTATTTTCTCAGAAGCAAATCTGAAGTCTATAGCAAGTTTAAGGAGTTTAAAGCCTTTGCTGAAAATCAGACTGGTAAAAAGATTAAATGTTTGAGAACTGACAACGGTGGTGAGTTCTGTTCTACATAATTCGATAAGTATTGCAAGGAACTTGGGATTGAAAGACATAAGACAACTCCATACACACCACAACAAAATGGAGTTGCAGAGAGGATGAACATGACACTGATGGAGAAGGCTAGGAGTATGCTTAGTGGAGTTGGTCTAGAACAAAAGTTTTGGGCTGAAGCTGTTGCCACTGCTTGCTATCTAGTAAACAGATCTCCTACATCAGCTCTTGTTGGAAAGACACCCATGGAGGTGTGGTCTGGTAGAAATCCTTCAGTAAGGCATCTTCGTGTTTTTGGTTGTGAGGCATATGCAGCAAGCTGAGTATATGGTAGCAACTCATGCTTGTAAGGAAGCCATTTGGCTTAAGAGATTGTGTTCCGATATTGGTGTTGATGCAAGTCAGATCATGATCAGTTGTGACAGTCAAAGTGCAATTTGCCTTGCAAAGAATCCAACTTTCCATGCTAGAACCAAGCACATTGATGTTTAGTTTCACTTTGTGAGGGACATGGTTGAGGATGGAAAGGTAAATTTGGAGAAGGTAGATACTTTGAAGAATGTTGCAGATGCATTGACGAAGCCAGTGGGCATAGAGAAGTTCAGATGGTGTTCAGAGTCTATGGGCCTCTCGGCCTATAGCAGTTAAATCATGTTTTTCTATTGGCTCTTACAAGGTGTTCGACAAGTGAGAGAATGTTGGGAATTAAGGTGTCTCAACCTTGGTAATTCTCTGCATTTGTAATGTTTGCATTTATTATTCAATTGCCTATGTTGTAAATAATTGGAAATTCCACTTTGTCATATTGTGGGATGTGGCACGGTGATGTGTCAATCCTACATGGATTATGACAACTTGTTATTTTATCCTCACATGAGGAGATAGGCATCCCACTTAGTGGTAGGAATATTCTGCCATGTGTCGGCATCTTCTATGTTGTGTAAGGAATGTTTGACCGAAACGGTTATGACAGATTCCTATGACGAATCTATGACATGTAAGAGTCAAGAATAGAAGGTTGTAAGACAGGTAATGACATGTGTCATGAAGCATCTTTGAATGAGGCATATTTGGGTGCCCCAAGGTGGAATATGATGTGTTGTAAGAGAATATGCTATTTATAGCATGTGTATGACAGATTCTCTTACAGTTGTAAGTTGTAACTGCTATGACAGATTCTATGACGATCGTAAGTGTCGTAAGAGCATCTGTCATAGCTCATTTTAGAAATAGGTGACCTCTTTGGGATGGGAGCTGTGGACAAGTGTCAGATACATTCTACAGTGTTGACCAAGTGTCCCTAGGCATGGGTTTTGGTCCAAGATGCCATTTTGGATGCCCATTCCAAGAAAGGCCCAAAATTGCCTTGTATGTTCTATTTAAACATGTGCTTGGAGATGGAGTTTGTATCACAGGTTTACAGGTACTGTTATGCTGTCAGATTGACTCTAGACACGAGTGTCGAAGACCATTGAAGCTTGCATTGCAAGTGTATTGTAAACATTCTTTCAGATTTGTTAATACATTGTGTAGGTTTCTGAGTGTGGGGTTTTTCACCCGATAAGGGTTTTCCCCACCGTAAATCTCTGTCTCTCTTCTTATGTCTTCTTTCTAGCTCTTGTGTTTTGCTACTATATCTCATGTTAATGGTTTAACATCGATGTAATAGTTAGGATAAATTTGAATTTGCATAGCTCTCTCCTCAATAGATTAGTGTAGGAAGCATTTCCGCACACCTAGCTTCCTTTCAAAAAAACTCACTTTGAGCGAGTTCAACAATTCGATCAACCAGCTGAGGCAGGACCACTGGTATGTAGTTCAAAAAAACTCACTTAGAGTCATTTATTAGTGCAATAAATGCTAGGCAAAGTTTAACTAGGTGGTGCAGGAGCACCTAGATGACTAAGTTTTGGTTAATGTTCAAGTTGTTTGTTTGAGTCAATTGGGTCCTTGAGACCATTTTCAATGGTGTAATAAGGCTTGAAAGCCATATTTGTAATGGACTATGTCCAAATAGCTAGAATCTACTATGGTTATGTTATTAGTCCTAGGTAGGACAGTCTTGTAGTCATAGGTAGTTTGCATTAGTCATATAAGACTGTCATTTAGTCATTTTTAATCTTCTTGTTTGTAGCCTATAGAGGCATGTCAAAGGTTGGAAGATGGGTTAATAACTTGTCCATAGGTTAATCAAGGGTTATAAAAGCATTCTAAGCAAAAACAGAAAGTGGACAATTACTAAACAACAGGCTTTTAAAAGACTGTTGTTACAAATCAAAGAAAAGCACGATGGTGGAGCAATTTTCTTCGACCCTATCCACTCCATGCAATTTTTTTGAGGCTTATTTGAAGCCAAGAAGGATTCCATTGTGAGAACATTCAATAGATTGGAGAGAAATAACAAAGACACACTATTTTTATGCTTTTTCTCTATTTTTTCTAAATTTTCCTTGCTGTTATCAGGCCGTACCCGTGCCTGTACGAAATTGTCAAAGGCCATGTATGAATTGGATGGTTAGAGCCTTGAAGTACCTTTGATTTGAGTCTATTTTGGAATCTTGATAATGATCAAGGTGGGAGATATCACTGGTTTTCCCAAAACTTTTTTTTTTAAACTGCTGTTATCGTCCATTTATTTGATGTTTTCTGCATAAATCCGTACCTGTACGGCCTGTAGGGGGTTGAAGTTTGTAATGCATGGTTAGAGTGGAGAGTTAACTTCCCTATGCATTTGGTTTGGGCTCTTGACACCCTTGTTTAGCTCTATATTTCTTTTTTGTCTCAAAGTAGGTTTGAAAACCTAGTTAAGGCTTCTTTTGACAGTCCAATGGGTTTTTTCCTTATTCCTCTGATCTTCTTCTAGTTGTGATCAGAGGAATGGAATGTAGAATAGTTGTGGTAGAGGCTTGTGAAGGTTGCAGGGGCAGGAGAACAATGTAGGTGGAGTTTGCCATATAAATGGCCCACCAAGATCCATGAATTAGAAGTTAATAGAGGACAGCAGCAAGTTATGGGATGGCCACTGTCTGAGCAAGCGGAGTTGGTTTAAAACACCAATCATTAGCAATGATGCAAGTTACCCCTAGATCTAGAAATGATCCTTTGATAAGAAATATGGAGGTAGTCACTACAAGAGGGTGATAGGCCTCTTAATGATAGTCATTGCAGAGAAGGCTTGTAGAGAGCCACTGTCAAGAAGAGGGAGATCATCCCAAGGTGGATGTTGTGACTGTCTTGGAAAGGCAAAATGAAACTGCTGTCCTATAGGTCTGTGTAGAGGAGTTGAAGGAATGTTAGATGGATTTAGACTTCTTGGGATAGGTGTCCTGGAGTCCTCCCTCTTTTTGCATGCCAAGAACAAGTGGGTATTGTGTTGAAGCCCTTCATGGGTAGGAGTGGGAATCTCTAGAGAAAAAAGTGAAATTGAAGGTTATTGCATGTGAAGTTATGAACATGCTTCTGCTATCCTAGATGCTCTGCATCATTTGTGGGATCAGAGCCACTAGTAGGTCCTTGAGGGTAAAGGATCTTGTGAAACAGTAAGAGTTTGTGAGAGTTTGTGAAGATGCCTCCTAAGAACCAAATGGCAAGAGAGAATTCCGAGTTGAGAGAAGCCTTAGAGGCTAGAGAAAAAGAGTTGAGGGACAGAAGAGAACAGGATGCTGCAAGGGACAGAGAGCTGAGGCAAGTAAGAAGGGAGAATGCAACAATCTTGGCAAGATTGGAAGCATTAGAGAAGAAACCTAGAGGGGATGAGCAAGATGATCCTGAAGGAGATGAGGATGCTGATGAGAATCCTCCTGAGGATGAGTTAGATGCTGAAAAAAAGAAGTTTGTGAGATTGCTAAAGGCAGTCCAAGGAAATGGAACAAAGGCAAACATTGAGTTACCTATCTATCAGGGGAAGATGGATAGTGAAGAAGTATTAGGGTGGATAGATGTCCTAGAAATTTTTTTTGAGTATGAGGAGATGAGTGATGAGAAGAAGATCAAGTTTGCAAAAACAAAACTGAGAGGAACAACACTTACCTGGTGGAGTAGTGTGCAGATAGAAAGAGTGGCTAGAGGTGCATCAAGAATCACTTCTTGGAGTAGGATGAAGGACATGATGAAAGATCAATTCCTTCCATCTGATTACTCCATTCAGACAAAGAGGATGAGGCAGAATCTGAAGCAGAAGGACATGAATGTTATGTCCTATAGTGAGCAATTTCATAAGCTTAGTATTAGAGGTGGATTGGAAGATGAAGAAGAGAAAGTGGCAAGCTACCTTAATGGGCTTAGGTATAACTTGCAGGATGAGATTAGGTTGGTAGTACCAAAATCACTTGGAGAGTGTTTTCAGTTGGCCATCAGGGCTGAAGAAAGGGTGAAGAGGAAGCAAGAAAGACAAGGAGGTAGTGGAAAAGGAAATAGAGGTAGGGGCAGACCTACTACTGAAGTTCAGAACAACAATGAGAAAGGTAAGGAGATGTCTACAGAACAGAGAGATGGATATAGAGGTGGAGGTAGATTTGGATCAGGTAGAGGAGTGTTCATAGGTAGATGTTATCACTGCAATGAGGTGGGACACACATCTTTCAACTGTCCTAAGAAGGATGGTGTTGACAAGACCAAGGATAGAAGAGTTCACTTGGCACAAGAGGAGGAGAAGCCAGAAGAACAAGAAATGTCGTCAACCTCTCCAATGATGGATGGACAGATGCTCATGGTGGAAAGAGGCGAGATGCACCAACCACCACAGGTATCTATTTTCAGAACTAATTGTTTAAGTCATGGAAAGATATGCAAGTTGATTGTAGATTCAGATTCTCATGATAATCTAGTTTCTTGGGAAATGGTGCACAAGTTGGGATTGAAAACTTTCGATCATCCTAGTCCTTACAATGCCGCTTGGGTGAGTCAAGAGTAGCGAGTGATGGTTAATAAGAGGACATATGTTGATTTTTCTATTGGTCCATATCAGGACTATGTTTTGTGTGATGTTATTCCAATGACATGTGGGCATATTATCTTGGGTAGGCCATGGCAGTATTTGAGAAGGACAATTCATGATGGGTATACTAATACCTATGTAGTGCACAAAGATGGTAAGAAGTTCAAACTGATTCCTTTACCTTGTGAAGAGAAGAAGGAACATGTTGTTATTTGTTTTGGAGAGAAACTACAGTTGAGTATGCAGGTTAAGGATGATGAGAAGCAGTAGGAACAGTTGCAACAGTAGAAGGTGGATAATAGTCCTAAAGAGCAGTAGGCTTGGGACTTGAGTTATGTCAAGGTTGGAGACATTGATTGCCCTATCAAGAGGTAGAAGAAGGAAGATAAATAGTAGATAGTCCAAGGAGGAATGAATCAGAACCTCCAGTTGAGAAGAGCTGAAGCATTGCAGCAACAAGGTCCTAGACAAGGACACCAAAATAGGTTTTATGGTTCTAACACTGTTTATAGGAGCCATGCAGGTTGGAGAAGGAGGAAGATTACTCTTGGAGAGTTCATGTTTCCTCGTCAGAGGAACATTCCAACAAGATGGAAGAATGGATGGAGCAAATCCCCTAACTCTCGGGACAAGAGTTTTCATTAGGCCGGGGAGTGTGGTGCAGGAGCACCTAGATGACTAAGTTTTGGTTAATGTTCAAGTTGTTTGTTTGAGTCAATTGGGTCCTTGAGACCATTTTCAATGGTGTAATAAGGCTTGAAAGCCATATTTGTAATGGACTATGTCCAAATAGCTAGAATCTACTATGGTTATGTTATAAGTCCTAGGTAGGACAGTCTTGTAGTCATAGGTAGTTTGCATTAGTCATATAGGACTGTCATTTAGTCATTTTTAATCTTCTTGTTTGTAGCCTATAGAGGCATGTCAAAGGTTGGAAGATGGGTTAATACCTTGTCCAAAGGTTAATCAAGGGTTATAAAAGCATTCTAAGCAAAAACAGAAAGTGGACAGTTACTAAACAACATGCTTTTAAAAGACTGCAGTTACAAATCAAAGAAAAGCATGATGGTGGGGCAGTTTTCTTCAACACCAGCCACTCCATGCAATTGTTTTGAGGCTTATTTGAAGCCAAGAAGGATTCCATTGTGAGAACATTCAATAGATTGGAGAGAAATAACAAAGACACACTGTTTTTATGCTTTTTCTCTATTTTTTCTGAATTTTCCTTGCTGTTATCAGGCCGTACCTGCGCCTATACGGAATTGTCAAAGGCCATGTATGAATTGGATGGTTAGAGCCTTGAAGTACCTTTGATTTGAGTCTAGTTTGGAATCTTGATAATGATCTAGATGGGAGATATCACTGGTTTTCCCAAAACTTTTTTTTTTAACTGCTGTTATCATCCATTTATTCGCCGTTTTCTGCATAAATCCATACCTGTACGGCCTGTAGGGGGTTGAAGTTTGTAATGCATGGTTAGAGTGGAGAGTTAACTTCCCTGTGCATTTGGTTTGGGCTCTTGACACCCTTGTTTAGCTCTGTATTTCTTTTTTGTCTGAAAGTAGGTTTGAAAACCTAGTTAAGGCTTCTTTTGACAGTCCAACGGGTTTTTTCCTCATTCCTCTAATCTTCTTCTAGTTGTGATCAGAGGAATGGAATGTAGAATAGTTGTGGTAGAGGCTTGTGAAGGTTGCAAGGGCAGGAGAATAGTGTAGGTGGAGTTTTCCATATAAATGGCCCACCAAGATCCATGAATTGGAAGTTAATAGAGGACAGCAGCAAGTTATGTGATGGCCACTGTCTGAGGAAGTGGAGTTGGTTTGAAACACCAATCATCAGCAATGATGCAAGTTACCCCTGGATCTAGAAATGATCCTTTGACAAGAAATATGGAGGTAGTCACTACAAGAGGGTGATAGACCTCTTGATGATAGTCACTGCAGAGAAGGCTTGTAGACAGCCACTGTCAAGAAGAGGGAGATCATCCCAAGGTGGATGTTGTGACTATCTTGGAAAGGCAGAATGAAACTGCTATCCTGCAGGTCTGTGTAGAGGAGTTGAAGGAATGTTAGATGGAGATAGACTTCTTGGGATAGGTGTCCTGGAGTCCTCCCTCTTGTTGCATGCCAATAACAAGTGGATATTGTGTTGAAGCCCTTCATGGGTAGGAGTGGGAATCTCTAGAGAAAATAGTGAAATTGAAGGTTATTGCATGTGAAGTTATGAACATGCTTCTGCTGTCCTAGATGCTCTGCATCACTGGGACAGATGCATTGATCTGAGTTTCGGCGCATATGTGCTTCAAATCCACGCATATGATATTGTTCAGCGCATTTATGTTATGAAACAACGCATATACAAGGTCCGCGCATATACAGTATGGGTCGGCGCATGCACTAAGAAGCAACGCATTTGATATGGGAAGTGGCGCATACATAAGTGTTGCGCATATACGGTATGGGTCAGCGCATGTACGACAAAACTGCACTTTTGATATGGGACGACGCATGTATTCAAATTGGCGGCACATTTGCCAGAAGTGGCGCATTTACTGTGAAATGGTACATGTACCTTCTGGTTCGGTGCATTTGCTTTAGGATGGTCAGTTGACTTAACAAAATTGACTCGATTGGCATCTTGCTTGATGCATCAATCGATAAGCGATCTCCAAGATTGTAGGAATCTAATCAAGAGATGTTGTATGCTACTTTAATCAATTTGATATGTTAAGTAAATGATACGATGTTGTAGATAGTTTTGAGTAGTTATGTAGATTTGGTTGACACATTGCTTTGCTTGATTACAGGAGGACATTCGAGATGTTCTTATGTCACGGGAGCAGTTTCCCTTGTCGTTGTTGCAGCGCTATATGTTGATGGAGATAGATCGAGAGGCTCTCGGCGCTATGGGTCTGGATTATGTTTGTTTCATGCATGAGGTTCAATTTGTTGACTGCTGTTGTGGAGTGATTTCACAGTGAGGATGGGACCTTTTACCTACCTACCGGTGAGATGGTGGTTATGCTTGAAGACGTTTACAAGATTATGCACTTGCCGATACAGGGCAAGTTGGTAGAGTACGATCCGTAGCGAGATGCATGACTGGCTGAGTGCAGGCGAGTTTTCAATGATCCAGAGCTAGATTGCCAGGTTATCTCATGGCAGGATATTCATGACTATTACGGCTACTTCCCAGGGATAGTGGTTGGGTTGATCAGAGGCGTTGTCTGCCCCGATAGGAGGTCGCATGGGTTCTCGATTGGATGGGGACAGATCATGGAGTAGATGATTACAGAGGGCACCTAATTTGCATGGGGTGTCTATGTTTTGGCACACTTGTATTGGAATATGCATCAGGTGGTATACCACAGGGGTGCTAGTATGTCAGCAGGTGTCTCACTTCTACAGTTTTGGCTATGGGAGCACATTGCCATCACCCGATCGATATGTGTATTTTCTAGGCAGAGGGGTGAGCCCTATAGTTATGGATATGCAGGAGTGACTTCCCAGCACAAGCTGGGGAAGCTTGAGTACTCGAGGCATGCATTGGATAATGTGGATAGAGTTATCTGGCACCCCTACCTGGAGTGCGAGCACTAGGATGACGAGGATGATGAGATGCCATATTGTTTTCAGATTCGGTGGCTCATTGGCAAGACATGACACATTTTAGAGAGATAGTTTGTTAGCAGGGTGCGGAGACAGTTTGGTCAGAGATAGGGCATGCCCCAAGGACAAGCCCAGTTTGCGAGGACACATGCAGAGAGATTCAGATGGGGTCTGGTTGCTTCCTATGAGGAGGCACTAGCAGAATTCTGAGAAACTCCCTATGTTGCTTGGTCGATGAGGAGAGAGATTATAGATGCATGGATGACTCTGGATTATGAGTAGTTCGCAACACATCCTTTTTTGAGGTATTCAAGGCCAGGAGAGTTGGTTCCTCACTTGGATGAGGACTCAGACGATGAGGATGGGGCAGGCAGGAGGAGGGGGAGATGAAGGAGGAGGAGAGGAGGATGGGGAGATGGGGATGATGGTGGAGATGGAGGAGGAGGAGGAGGTGGTGGAGGTGGAAATGAGGGAGGAGATGGCGGGAGAGGGAGACAGAGACAGAGGAGGAGAGATGGGGAGGGTCCCTCCCAATAATAGCAGGTAGTGCAGCCACAGGGTGCACCACAGGTATAGGTTAGTCATCAAATTGGACAACAGGGACAGATGCCACCACCACAGCAGGTGCCCCAGCAAGTAGCCCAGCAGCAGGCCATTTCTACATTGTAGGGTCAAATTTGACAGCTGAGGGCACATCTCTAAGCAGCAGAGTCTCAGAGGGAGTTAGATGCACGAGTCTTAGCTGGGGTTGCCATAGAGCGAGATGCAACAGAGGTGAGGGTGTGGGGCCTGATACTGGAGAGAGATGTGGCTCTAGCAACCTTGGGGACAGATGGGCCACTGTATTTTTGGTGACACACGTACAACAGGCACATGCCCAACTTGCGCAGGTACAGGTGGAGCTATTGAGGGCGTAGGCCTAGACTCAGTATTATAGGGGTCTTTACCATGGTGCCGTACCAACAAATCAGAGGGCACCTAGCTTCAGGAGCCAATCAGTGGCAGGTACTTCTCAGAGAGCAGGGGGTCATGGTCTGCAGCTTTGGTGAGGGGCCCACAGCAGTCTAGGGCTAACAGAGGGGAGGACAGTGCAGGGAGTAGTGGTTCACGGCAGCAGGGCTAGCCCACAGTTGCATTTGTACAGATTTTTGGTTTATGCATACACTCTTTGATGGCTCAGATAGTCAGATACGTATATACTTGTATAATTTTGTATCAAGACATGTATCATTATTTATGTGATGTATACATTGTATATGACATTGACTCAGAGATGGACTTTGATATTTGTATATTTGCACATGTTTTATTTGATATTTATATGATGATGATGCAGCTATTGATGTTCTCTATATGTAGTTGTTTATGCTATTTGTTATGGATGCATTCTATTCTTTATGATGTTTTATATTTGATCCACATGTTTATTATTGTCTATGTGATGCTATGTAACATTTTATATGATAATGCAGTTTAATGTTTCTACACGATGATGCTTTATGAGATATGATTCGAGGACTTTGATGTGATTTAATGCAAACTTAGATGGTTTTTGATATGCACCTAATATGTAAATGCAAAGGGTATCTATATGATTATACAGTTCATGCGATGATATTAATCTATGTTTTTTATTTTTCTGTTGACACTATGATGCAAATGTATATGGAGGATCTAATGCACTTATTATGTATGCAAATGATTTAATCGTGTTAATGGCCATCTCTTGTGATATGATATGCAGTTTATGTGATGATGTTTTTGCTATGTCTAAATGTACTCAATCGACACATAAATGACACAATGATAGATAGAATGATTGACCGATAGAAGAATGATTCGACAGAAGGAATGACAAGCTTTTAGTTGTATTGATACTCTGCATTTTGGATCTTTTATTGCATGGGATATAGATGCAAATGGATGTGAAATGGTTTTCCATCTTGATTTTGTAAGTATTTTGAAGTGCTTATTTCATCATTGGGCATTTTAAAATGTGTTAAGAAGATACAAGCATCTAGGTATAATTGAACTGAGATGACCTGAGTATCACTTACATGGATTTTGATATAGCAAGTTAATACAAGCATCTAGGTATAATTGAACCAAGATGACCTGAGTATTTCTTGTGTATCAACATACAAGGATTTCCCCTGTTCATGTTAGACCTTTGAATTCCTCGATGATCTTTTGTCAATCATGTCGTTAGACAAGGCTTCACATTACTAAAGTTTAATCCACAAACAACAAACAAAGAAAATGATTATGCACCCATCATAGCATCTCTAGCTTTTGGTATCCTTGAGTAGCATAGGAAGACATAATAACAAAAATCAAGACTTTGTGAGTTAAACTAATCAAACGCAAAACATTCTTGCATTTAGATGTGTTATTCTTGCCATAATTTAGATAGAATTAGTTTGAGTGTTTAAGGTACTTGTTTGTTTTGCGTTGGATAGGTTGATGTCTTGCGTCAAGATTTCTGTTTGGAAGTGTGTTTTTGCTTGTGCCTATATGCCTGGTAAAATGGACCCTAAGGGACTGACCTAGTGCCTCAGGGGCGCATTGCTAAACGGCCTTGCCTACATGACAACGTAGAGGCAACTTAATTTAGAGACTAGGACCATGGATGGACTAGAGGAAAGATGACAAGATATGGGATGGATGGGAAGGTGGAGTCTTAGGGGTGCATTGGAAATGGGCCTTGCCTATGTGACGACATAGAGGCAACGTAGTTCAGGGTTTGACCCTATGATACCAATGACATACACTATGCTAGGCTGACATCGTGGATATGGATACCAGATAAGGCTGAAGTTGACAAGGTGACAAAAGAGGCAAAGTATCAAGCCATGATAGGTTATCATTAGGCTACACAAGGTGTTTTATGGTGGAGATAGAGATTTTGCAAAGTGAATGATCTTGGGATTATCCTCTGTTCCAATGTTGACGGGTTCTGTAGGTTCCACAACAATCTACGACTTCTCCTAATACATGTCGATGGGGAGAGTGTCAAGCCTTTCATCGTCAAGTGCCATAGTTGGGTTTTCACCATCGGATGCGTTCTTTCTTTTTACTATTTTTGGATCTAATACTTTCGTAGAGCGGTTTTCACCATCAAATCCATTTTTGATTTTTATGTTTTTGTGACTGGAAGGCTTGGCACCCTCTCCGAAGTAAGCCATGGTGTTGAGTTCAATTGTGAAGCCAGCTTTATGATCTCTTGTAGGTAGGTGGTCCCTATGTTCCATGTAGTCAATATAGGCATCATCATTTTGGAACATCTCTAGTTGTAGGGTGCCTTGTAAATCCCAGTTGATGAGCTCAAGATGCACAAGGGGAAGGGAATCAAAAGATAGATCTGATCCGTTGATAGTTTGAATGGAAACATGGTTAGGATTTAGATTGGTAGTGATAGGATTTGAGATGGTACTTTCCTCCAGATTGTTTATTACGATGGAACTCCGACCTTCCTCAAAAGTTCTACTCTCAGGAGTTGGCAAATCACACTCTAGTGGTCTATGCGTTAGCATTTGTCCCTCATGGTAGGGGCTATAGGTTTGAATGGTATCAACTCCTTTGTCTTCATAGGAGTGCTCTGTGAGTTCTTCCCACTCATACTCATTAGAGTATGTGTCACTGTCTTCTTGTAGGGCATGAATCTGTTCCACAAAACAAGCATTTGCTTTAGCTTTGCCTTTGTCCTCGTATCCCAACCCTTCTGTATTTCTTGCTAGTGAGGATGAAGAGGGTTGGATAGGTTCTATTATTCCTTCTTTTCTTAGGCCAATGCGACCTTGTCCATCATAACCCATTCTGTGTAGGATAGACTCACCACACCCATAGATTTATGTTGGGAGCTTAGGTGGTTCTTGTTGTGTGTTATCTTCCTCTGTGTAGAGCCATGATAAGACATCTCTCTCTTTTGTTTCATCTGATAGGGTCCCTCATTTGACAAAGGGCACTTTGGGAGCTTTGGGAGTAGCAGATGGCTTTGGAAAAAGTGTAGGTCGCCCAAAGGATTTTGGAGATAGAGGCAGTTTGGTTAAGTTGAGGCTGTGCTCGATGGAGTATTTCCCCACCCCTGTTTCCTTGATTATGATTTTCTTCTCTTTGGGCTTGGATGAGGAAGCTTCAGAGGTAAAATCATGCTGTGAGATGGAGGATGTAGAAGCTCTATTGTTGGGAATGATGCAATCAGGCTTTGTGCAGATAGTGTTGCAGTGTTAGAAGGGATCAGGATCATCTTGTATGGTGATCTGTTTGCCATCATGAGGAAATTTGATGCATTGGTGGTAGGCAGAAGGCACAGCTTGCATGGCATGAATCCAAGGTCTACCTAGGAGGATATTATAGGCTAGCTTACCAGCTGGAGACAAAAATACAACTCCAGCTCCAGAGCCTTCCTTTGCACAAGCTCCATCAAAATACATGGTCCAGAGACCCTATTGGTCAAGCTCTTGAATGCAAACATCTCTCCCTCTACCCCCTTGATCATCTGAGACAACTCTAAAATTATCACAGTCGGTATTCACAAAACATAGATGCTCCTCTGACTCTTGATCCTCAACTGTGTCTAGTGACCTTTCTTCTCTGATCAGTTTGACATCCTTACCACTCATCGGGATCATGGCATATCATAAATCTAATTGCATACTTCCACCAATCAACGCTGCCCATCTTCTTGACAACAACATGCCATATTGTGGCTTGATATCAACAACTGTTATGTTCATTTTGTAAAATTTTTTAGGATATGCTGCCAGTCTAAAGTCCACATCTTTCATAATTCCAATGACAGGTACCTCTCTAGCATCCATGGCATAGCATTTCCCACATGCCTTATCTATCTTTAACCCAACTTGCTGCATAATGGCGAAAGGCATGATATTCGTTGATGCTCCTAAGTCAAGCATACAATTCTTAATCACTTTTCCATTTATGACAAGGGAGATATAGAATGGCTCAACCTGTGAAGGGCATTTTGTCATGGTCATCCCCAAATAAACTTTAGGGGTCTCATCCTCATCAATACACATAATTTGTTTCCTACCCTTAGTCTCAATATTTTGATTAGCTTGACAAGGTATTCCTGAAATCAGGGACAATGTTTTATTTCTGAACTCTTCAACTTTCATCAGCTCCATCAATGGAACAGAAACCTTTACCTGGGACAAGACCTGAGTTATGTCAAATAGAGCATAATTTTGTATAACAGTTGTAGCTTGATCTACAGTTTTACTTTTATCTTGGTATGATCCAGCCTTAATTTTTGTGGCTCCCTGACTGTCATCTTTGTTCTAAAAATCTTTGTTCTGATCCTCAAGCTGGGGAATTCTATTTTCTGGTCCTTGAGAATCATGACCTATTTTTTGCTTAAAATTTTGCTTATTATTGCTCCATTGTTTCTTTTGTCGTTTAGTCCCTTTATGACTGTGCATTGGTTGGTTCACAAAAGTATTCTCTGGTTGGTGCGAGTTACTTACCTAAGTTTTACCCCTGAGATTGTAATTGCTTTTGACTTGAGCAACTGCTGCAGCTGTGAAGGCTCTAATCTCTTCATCAGATGGTCTCCTCAAGTTGTTCAAAAAAATGTGTGAGTCATGAGCATAAGCATAATTATCCTCATCATCTTCCTCACAGGGAAACTGCTGGTAGACCTGAATCTCATTATTTGTGCTTGCATCAACATCTTGAGAAGGATACTCCCTGTTTGTAGACAACATATTGACATTGTCATCTTCCATGCAATGTGGTTCATTGCATTCATCACAGGCCACGACATTGTTATATAGAGACTAAGCAATCATACATTATGACTGTGAGTGAGGCCTCTGACATATTATGCACCATGGGGTGCCATTAACACTATTAACCGCCTTCTTCAAAGGGTCAGGTGTTTCCTTGACATGTTGAGCTCTTTGATTAGGGTTGCTATTTGGAAGAATTGGTTTACCATTATGCCAATTGGTATTATATGACATATCATGTAATGATGGTCTTCTTTCTTGCCTTTGGTAAACTTGCTTGTCAAGACCTACCCCTTTGTCATTTTTAGGGTCCTTGACAATAGTTGTTAATTTATCTAATTTATCCTCAGAAGTAGATGCATTGCCTTGAACGCTTTGAGATTTAGTATTTGGATTTTGCAAAATTTTTACATCATCTCTTATGTTTGTCTTACCATACACTTTTATTTTATTTTCAATATTTGTTGCAATTTTGAAAGCATCTCTGAGGCTATGAGGACCCTTATCTCTTAATCCATAAGCTATTTTAGCATCAAAAGCATTTATGTACAACACTATGCACATAGGTTCATTAGGCCTCAGGTGATGTGGCAATTTGTTCAACACCTTAGTGAATCTAGCATTGAAATCAGCAACCTGTTCATTTGATCCCTTGGTAATGCCAGTGAACTCATTTATGAAAAAACTAGGATCAGTTTTGTCACCATATTGTTCCTTGAAAATTCTTTTGAAATCCTCCCATGATGAAATACTCCTGTCAGGCAGACCCTTGTACCATTCTCTTGCCTCATCAACTAAGGATTGCATAAATAATTTCATAAAAACATCCTCATGCTCAACCCCAAAGTTGTCCATGATATTCTGAAAAGCTTTTAAGTGGTCTTCTCCTGACACAGTATTGTTTCCTGAAAACTTTGGCACTTGCGGCCTCACATGTTTGTCAATAGGATTTGGGTAACCAGGAATGCCATCAAAAACCAGTTGTCTAAATCTGTCCAACTGCATAGGTTGCTTGTCAAACTGATTTGCATTTACATTTCTATTTGCATTCTGATTTCTTACATTATTCAATGGTATTCTAGTATTATTTGCATTCTATCTTTGATCGTTATGCTGATCCTAAACTTCATTTATGTGCTGGTTCCTCAACACATTTATATTCTCAAGGGTGGGAACTGAATCATTCTGAGCAGTTCTAAGATCCTGCACTTTCTGTCTCATATCATCTCTAATTTTTACTGCTTGCAAATATTCTAATTCTGCTCTCAGACTCTTGATTTCTTTGGCTAATTCCTCCTCTCTAGGCATAGAAGAGGAAGGTTTCATCACATTCTGATCATCATTATCATCCCTTGGGGATTCAGCTTCTTCAAATCTGTCAGGGGAATCTACAAAAGGGCATTCTTGAAACACTTCTGACCTCATTCTCAATCCACTACCCTGCTGTCTTTCATATACATTCTGGATTTCAGCCTCAGTGTTTGAGAAATAAGGTATTGTCCGCTCTGAAGATCCTGGATTGTCTTGAATATTATCATTACTTCTAGGAGAACCCTCTCGACTGGCTTGAACAGTCCCTTTTCTTCTATACATCATTTTTATGGATAACTCTTCAAACAGAGGTTTACACAGGGATCTTCTCCCTTGCATATAAATTTTTTACTTTACCAGTTGGGAGATTTATTCAGAGTCGCCACCAATAACTAGGAATTGTTTTCTTTTAAAATCAAGGTTCTTTCACAAAGCATTCCCCAACAGAGTCGCCAAATCTGTTGGTGTTTTTCCCAAACTGGATGCTTATTCCCAGTCATCTCTACAAGGTAGCCATCATTGATCAATAGGATTCCCGGGCCAGGGGCCAATAGTACAGGAGATAGACTCTATAAATATCTCCTCTTCTTCTTTAGGCTCTGCAGAACCAAGGGGGGTATTCGCTATTCAACATCCATGAAATGTGACTATGAACTGACTGAGATGCTGATACAAAGTAGATAAATCCTCCTTCATGTAGACCAAAACTATGGAATAAGTACAAAGGGGCTAGCTTTGGGCCTATGCTCAGTTGTGAATCAGAGGATTTTGGTCCTAAACTACTTCTAAAGTCCTAAAGGTTTGGTTTTGAAGATTTAAGTTTGATTTTATATTTGGATGCAAAACTGAGACCTTGGGTTGCAACCTAAATACAAGACTAGATTGGTGCCTATCCAGGGCTCGGATTCAATAGACATACACATGTGAATGATCAGCATAAACATATACCAAAGACTAGATTTCAAGGGGGTTTGTTTAGCACCTGCCCTACAGATACTTCCCAAGACGGAGTATTCAGTTATCTCTGCTTACGAACATCCTTACTACAGTACATTCCTCCCAACACTTGATTTGAAACATTTAATCTACTCCTTGAGCAGAAGTAAGAAATCAAGCATTCAATACAGTAACCTATATTCTAAAACCATAAACACCCCTTAGATGTCTAGATTCAGAAGAACACACTCAATTTGGAGACAGGTAACATAACACATGCAATATAGCATTACTCATTTAAATCAACATGAAATCAGTAAATTCATGCATGAGACATATAACATGAGACTCATAAACTCACAAGACATCCAGAACAGGGCCACCAATGAAGTTGTATCTTATTACAGCACCGAAATTTTGTCCAATTTTCAACAACCTTGAATGACACAGTTTGCCCCTCATATAGCCAAGATGTACATCCAGCAAATTTATTACATGACAAGTCAAAATTCCTGCCAGATACCCTGCACCAGAAAATGGTGCTCAACATTGAATGTAGCAGGTAGAGGAAGAAATAGGGAGGTCTCAAGCCCTGCGCTGCCGCCTGGGGACATTCCTCATAAAACTGGTAGGTAGCCAGTCACTCAATCCATTGCGCCCCTGCAAGTAGCCAATAAAGGCTCACCTACCCGTGCATCTTTTAGAAGTTGCAACAACATGTCCATGGAGTTTTCTTGCTCAAAACATGACTGTTGATGCAAAGAAAACCATCGCCGGCAATTTGAAACATGGTCATTGATCATATCTCCCTATCGTGGAGATCAACGGCTCCAAAACATGCTGAAAAGTCACCAGCCAATGACATTATGCCACATAGGCACTTAGCTCCTCTATCGCTGACTTTTCCCCTCTCTATTTTGCCCTTTTCACCCTTGTATATGCATGCTTAAATGCATATACAATCGCTTTTTAAATCTTTGCTTAAATGCATATACATACAATAGCTTCTTTAAGTTGCCAGGGCCCACCATTTGTATATCCCCCTTTCATATCGTGAACATACAAGCACTTCATACAATCCATGGACCTCAAATTTCATTCACTGCATTTGATTTCTCCTTCGCGTCCAGGCTGTATGTCTTTCCTTTGTATATCGGGTTGTATGCTGCACATACAAATCCAATATACATTCTGCGGACCTAAAATGACTATGAGGTGCTTTGAAATTCAAATCGGGTCCGGTTTGCATTTCCTTACTTGTACATATCCTTGCATATCACATCATACAAATGCGATATACATACAACAAACCCTAGCCATTTATCCATCGGATTTGAAAAACTTTCAAATCCGGGCCTTGTATCTCCTTTTGTTTGTAGATTGGCATATACAATGCCATATACATGCAAGCTGCGAATTTCAACACCTTATCTGCTAGATTGGAATATCCCCTGGAATCCGCGATGCATCTTTCCTTTGTCTTTCACCTTTGCATATTGACAATGCACATCAACTTTGTACGCCGATCATATACAATCTCACTTGTATATACTCGAGGGCCCCACCGAATGCATCTCCGACGCACTGTAGCAAATGTATATGCGCTCCCCTTATATATTTTCACTTGTATGTCTGAACATACAAACCTGTTAAACAAGCAAACACAACATACCATCACAGAATATTCCCTAGAATCTGTGATAGATTCTCCCATGTATGTGCAACCCGATATGCATTCCGGAATGCATATGACTCATTTTTTCACCATTTTGTTGAAAGCCGATGTGCACCTTTGAGCCCGCCAACATACATTTGCACTTGCACATATAAAAACTTAGCATTTTTCTTAAGTATGACAGGAACAAGCAGTAAAACATTACATGTGGGTCGAGGAACAACCTAACCTGAGGCACTAAGGGCTTGAAGGAATAAACACAGAAGCCTGCAAACTCAAATTCATAACCCTAACCCTAGGTGAACACCACCAAGTCCCACCTGTATTGGTAACACCACCATTCCTTTAGTAGTTCTTTCCTCTTCATCATAGGCCTTAATGGCGATCTTTTTCCTAGGATCCACTGTAGCTTCAGAGAACCCCAATGTAAAGACTAGCTTGAGCGTGCAAATATTTAAAATGACTCCTCCATCAATAAGAACTCTTTTGATACGGTGTCTATGAATGAATGTGACGATATGCAAGGGTGTGTTATGAGTCTGAGACACTAAGAGATCATCTTGTTCGGTAAATGAGATGGTGCCTGAGGAGGTTAGATTTCCTAACATGGCTTGAAACTTCTCTTGGGCCAGGTTCGTGGTCATAATTGTTTCCACTAGGGCTTTATCAAGAATTTCCTTGTGGGAAGGAGACAGACGCAACAACTCTAAGATAGATATGTGGGCAGGAGTTTTCGTAAGTTGGTCTATGACACTGTATGTAGACAGAGAAGGTGATGACCCCGGAGGAAGCGTGTTTATCGTGACTTTACCACTACGGGTGATGATGATGTAATCGGTTTTGTTGAGTCCTGATTGTTGGTTGGATGTGACAACATTGATTTGTGGGATGTGTTCCGATATGTAGTTAACTGTATAATTGAATGGTACGCTTGTGTAGTTAGAATTGTTGTTTCCATCATTTTGGTTTTTCCTGTTATGGTTGTTGTTGTTGTTGTTGTATGGCATGTCGTAATTGAGAAGCGGATCCTTGTATGCCACATGTGTCTCGTTAGAGGTATGTTGTTGAGTGCCTGCCTGATTTTGGTCAAGTATGTCTTGAATGACGTGTTTGAGATGGATACAGTTGTTGGTCATGTGGTCTCTTCCTCTATGATATTCACAGAAATCTGTATCTTTCCAATAGTGAGGTTTTATTTGAGGTTCATAATCACTAGTTGGTGGAAGAGTGATCTCATTGTTGGGCAACAATTTTCTTAATGCCAGATCTTGGGACTCGCCTAGTGGTGTGAATTTTCATCTAGGGTTGGAAGTGAACCATGGCTTTGGCTCGCGAGAGAAGGTTTTGTTTTGCGTAGCATTGTTTTCTTCTCCTTTGAGAGTGAAGATTGGTTGTTGTTTGGGAGCCGCCACTTTGGCATCGACTACTCCATCATTGACGACATTTTTGTTTTTTGTCCAAAATTTCAACTTGTCTGTGGTGTAGTTAGAGTTATGAGTCTCCTTGTATAACTTTATTTGCCCCTTGGCGATCATAGATTTTTTGATAAATAACCCCATCTCAATGACTTTCAAAAATGAGGTAGGGCATTGAATTTGGATTTGGCAGCTTATATCAGAGTTAAGGTTGTGGAAAAACATCTCCATCATTTGCTTCTCAGGTACGTCATATGAGCATTTTCTTGCTAGTTGTCTCCATCTTTGTAAGAAAGAGGTGAAGGATTCGCCACCTTTTTGCTTTGTATTGCATAAGTCAAGCATGGAGATTTCGTGTTCAATGTTGTAGGAGAAGTGTGTGACGAACTTGTTTACTAACTCATCAAATGTTTTGATACCCAGTGGGAGTCATGAGAACCATTCCATGGCTTGACCACCTAGAGATCTAGGGAATAGTCTCATTAAGAAAGTTTCGTTGTGAGCTACTTCCATGCATGCAGTGTTAAATTCCCTAATGTGATCTCTAGGGTCTCCTTTTCCTTTGTATTTTTCAAACTTAGGCACTTCAAACCAAAAGGGGAAGGGTACCATGTTCAAGTTTTTGTCAAAGGGATATGGTGCGATGTCTTCCAAGGAATAAGTTTTAGTGGGCAGCCCTACTTTGAGATCTGCCATTTGTTGTGTTAGGTCCTCGATTTGTTTCCTCATTTCTTCCACAGGTATGTTTGGGTCTACAACTTTCTTTCCTTTGTCCTCAATAGTGTGATTTTCATGAGTTTCCTCTACTATTTCTTTTAGTTTGTTGAGATCAAAGTCTGAGGGGAGTTTAAGCCCTAGATTTGTGAGATAAAGAAAGTACTTGTGAGGGTCCTCATGGAGCACTTTTTCTAGCATGCGTTGAAATTTTTTATTTTGGAGGGTTCCTTGGTAATCCTCATGAGAGATATCCTCATCACTGTTGTGAGGGGTGATAATGCGATTGGATGATCCAGCCATTTCAAGTTGTTTTTGGTATTGAGATCTAGTTAAAACCATGCGAGGCGACGTGGGAAGAGGTGGGGTAAAACTATAAATTTTGGTAAGGTGTTGTTGGAGATTGTAGAGAAGAGGATATTTATGATGAGATTTGAACAAGGGACTCTTTTGATCAATGATTCTAAGTTAGCTAACACAAGACGATAGCCACAAGCAAGGGTTTTCGGTACCCGTTTACTGTGTAGAGATTAGTCTAGCACCAAGACCACTAGCGAAGTTCTGTGACCTACTAGGTTTACTTGAATCTGGAATGATCTGAAAAAGGTTCTGCACTAATTTGATATGGAACTCTAACTTTGTTTTGGAAAGACCTGGTAGAAGGTGGACGAGATGACTGATGAAAGAGAGGGTATGCTATGGAAACAAAAAAAGTGACTGCACGGTAGATCTAATCTCAGAAACTAGTATAAGGTTGAAATGGGTATCTAGAAAACCTAAAAAAAATTTCTAAAAAGATGTGGAAATGCTCACTGTCACGGATGCGCAAAAATAGAAGCGCTGAAACAGAGGATAAAAGCGCAGAAAGTCATGATATATGCATAGTTCTGGTGAAGTTTGAAAGCGCAGTAACAGATGACAGATGCACAGCAAGTCATAATGTATGTGTAGCAGGTCGAGGTATATGCACAGCTCTGCAGGATGGATGCACAGCTCTAGTTTTCCTGACTGTTTTTGCAATTTTTGTCACGTATTTTTATGTTTTTGGTTTTTTTGGTTGCAAGTTGGTGTTTTTGATCTAATTTTCTCAATTATGGTGAGTAAAACATAGCAAACACAAAGAAGTTTTCATGATTTTTTGATCCTTTTTTTGTTATTTTCAGACTCTTTTTGACACAAAAACAAGTACAATCCTAGGTTGACAAAGACAATATTTGTTGAGTCCCCTAGCTGTGCCTATTCAAAGAGGATAGCTTCAGGATCTTGGTAGCACCAACTCCTCTCCACGGCACACACTTCTCACGCATACCAAGATCTAAGTTTCCCAAGGCTCATACCCCCACCGAACCTTAGGATTGTCTCTGCTATCTCTACTAAGAACCACATGAATGGGGCGGCTTCAAAGGTCCCACCTTTTGTGCCAACAAATAGAAGGATTTTGGCCTACTAAAATAAAGGATGACTAGTAAGGGCAACCGTTCAAGAAGTTATACATGCAGTAGCGCTACTCTCTGTTATGGAGTCTCCCAGCCTTCAAGGGTTACGCCTTGGAGGGTTTTGGGGGAGGTTGGTTGTCGGTATAACACAACAGCACTCATTGCTTGAAGCTTTCGCTCCAAACAAAATTTATTTATAGTGGATCGACAGGGCTTGGCTTTAGCTTGTTACCACTTAAGGTCATTCCCCAAGGATGGAAGGATATCCGAGGGCAGGCCTCTTTAAAGGTTCAACACATGCAAAAATGATACGTCTGGAATTTTGGTCACCTAAGATAGGGGAGAGCATAGGACTGGTATCATTCCCAAAAACATGAAAAATATTTGTTCTTTTCCCCTAGTTAAAATGAAAAAGACTACATGAGCTATCTATTTGGGCATACACGCAAGTTGTTAACTTTGAAAAGCAAGATAGCAATGGTTCAATTTTATCCTCCTAGCATTGTGACTAGATTCAATTTGTTGATTTAACAAGATTCAAGTTACTCCCTCCTAGTTAGAACTAGATGTGATTTTGCATTTTAACATCCGATTACTATCCATTAGAAAAGACGATGTGTTCTAACAATGCAACTAGAATGACTAAACCAACTCCTAATCTTGCAAGTAGATGAGAGAATATTCCTACGAAAAAAGTATCAGCGTTAGCAGAAAATACAGAAAATATCCTAAAAACTACTATTCAGAACAGATGCGCAGTTTTAGAGCCTGAATGCACAGAAACAGAGCTCAGAAGCATAGAAACAGAGCTCAGAAGCGCAGAAAATTTAAAAGTGCAGAGACAAAAGGTAAAAGCGCTAAAACAGAGAATATATGTGCTGTCAGACATATGAGCCATAACAAAACTCATATGTGTCGCGTCAGGAGGTAAATGTGCTGAAAGATCATATGCGCCGGAACAGAGCTCATATGCACGTCAGAATGGGTCAGATGCGCCGAATCCTCCTGTGTATGGAACCTTTGCACAAAAAACTCAGTTTTCGGTTAAATCAGGGTAGGGCACCACAGTGGGTGCCAAAAATGTCAGGGGAAATTATGTGTGAATATCAAAAGACATCAATAATACCCATAACTTAATGGAATATAGAAATAAAGAAGATCTAAAATGATGAACAATACCTCAACAAAACTCTTTACCTCATGGCTTCCATTGGCAGCCTATCGCAAATGATCTTGTGTTTGAATATGCCCTCAGAAGATGCACCTCCTTGCTATTCCAAGATGTCAAGTGAGAATGGCCATGATAGTTGATTGCAATGAAGATGAGCTTCACAACAATGATAATGGTGATATAGTAACAAGTTGATCGCAAGCGAATGGAATTTCTGCAGAGTAACAATACTGAAAGCTTGGATTACTGACATGGTAGAAGATGGTTCAATTTATAGACTCATGAGAGAAGAGATTAACGGTTGAGAAAGAATAAGAAGATCAACGGTTGAGAAAGAATGAGAGAATGTGCATGAAGAGAAAGAAGACAAGTGTCACACAAAATCTATTTTGAGTCATCTATTTTTCTATTTATTGAAGATAAGATATGTTGTCATAAAATAGAAATTTTTTTCTATTTTAGGAGTTTAGGAATCAATTAGTTGACTCATGATTTTCTTTTGCATGTTTTGAGAGGATTTAAATAATAAATTATTTAATTTCGTGTGCATGAAGAGGAAGAATTATTTTTAGAAGATTTGGAACATTCCTGGGAATTTAGAAGATAAGAAGGCAAATTAAATAAATAAATTTATTTAATTGTGTGTGCATGATTTGGAAGAATAAATAAAATATTTGATTGTATTTTATTTTTGAGAGATTGAGAGGATTTAAATAAATTTGGAGGAAGAATGACCTAATTAAATAATTAAGAATTATTTAATTGTTTGGAAGAATAAAATAAAATAAAGGATTTTATTTAATTTTGACTTTAGAAAAGGTAATTAAATATTCTGATATTTAATTACTTAGAAGAATATGAATCAAATAAATAAATTTGTTTATTTATTTATTGATAGAAGAATTAGAATGAAATAAATATTAAAAATATTTATTTAGATCGAGTCGTGTCATTTTTAGGCATATACACATGTTATTTTCATCAGAAAATACAAATAAAAGCATTATATTGTGTCTCCAGTGGTTTTGGCTCCATTCAATAGTTGACAGTTTTTGTGGTTTTTCTCAAATTTGCCCCAGATTTGTATTGGTTGTTTCAGTGGGTGTTGTCACTGTTATAATAGTTATGTGTGATGCAAAATTTAGAAAAATATCAAATATATATGCTACATAAGTTTCTGGTGCATTGGGTTGTTTATAGTGTTGACTAGTTTACTAGTCTTTATGGATTTTGATGTAATTTTGGGAAATCATTTTCAGATCTAATTTAAATATCATTTGGGACATTTCAAGTGGTATCAGAGCCAAAATCTTGCTAGCCTACAGGGTATTGAATTACTGATGTGAATCATGGGAGGTTTCTTGGAATCATTATTTAAGAGCATGCGACAAAATGATGAGGTAAGAGAAATTTCTAAATGGTATGAAGAATATCAAGGTTATAAGGACCTTCTAGATCATTTCAAGAATATTTAATATTTCTAGGAATATCTATACCCATGGAATAGGAAACCATCAGAATCTTCGAGGAATACGAAGGAGAACCTGAAGCTATCAAAGCCACAGAATCATTTGACATGTATTACATAAGGAGAAGGAATAATGAAGAGGAGTTGAAAGAGGCTAAGGAGCATGATACAAGGCCACAAGAGGATGAGAAAAATCAGACCATGGAAAACCCCCCAATACAAGATAAAGGTAAGGATTCTTTATCTGGAGAAGATATTTTAGTAGTTTCTAATAAGCTTGTATGCCAAGACAATTTTTATCCCAATGAAGTCAATAAAAAATCAGTCTTACGTATTGAAGATGTAGAACTTGTCCTGAAGGAAGAAGAGAAATCATATTTACAAGATGTTTTTCAAACTAAAGATGAAGAAGAGAATGTTGATATTGAGTATGTTGAAATCATTATAGCAACAATTAGTGATGAGTACATAAATATCTCTGATGAAGCCTTTTCAGAAAGTGAATGGGAGATGTAGAAAACCTTTCAGAATAAATTTCAAAACTATTTTATTGCGAGGTATGGCATCGATTTTAATAGAGGTCCATTATATTTGCATGACCCTAGATTTCATGAGAGGAAAGAAAAAACATATCCGTGCATAAGTGTATGGGATCTAGGTGCTAATCTTGGCTACATGGTCGGTCAAGTTGTGGATATATTCAATATCCAACTTGTTGGAGGGTTCATCATTCTATGCACCTTCATTAAAGAGAAGTCAGAACCTACTAGAAAAGAATACAAGGAATTGAGGATGAATGCTGATAGATTTCAGTGGTTGCAATTTATGGAGCTGAAATTTACACTTGATAAAAAATTTCCTTGGACAACGGGATGTATAGTGATGGAGGACATCCATGCTAACTCTTTGTATGGTAAGCAACATAGTATTTATTTTGATATTAGAATGCTTACAAATTAGCATAGTATGGTATTCAGAATGTTATCTACCAATACACCCACAGGATCACTATTAGAAAGAGGAGTCCATCATAACATAATTCATTTATCAAGGAATGGTGTTAAATCTAGCTACCACCATATATGTGTTTGTAAGAAGATGTTTTCTAGAGGCTTCATGAGATACATTAAGTTTTTTATCATGACATGCAATGCTCTAGCTACTTTCAAATTCTAGGCAAAGCATGTGGATTAAAAGAGGATTCAATTTTCTCTAGTTTGGTTTTTTTTCTGTCACACTAACCATAGTTTGGAATAAATTAAATGGATACAAGAGAAAACACATCTTGAGAGATTTCAAACAAGCCAAGACCTGCCTTAGCCCCAAACCCAAGGAGGACAACCCCCTCGTTGCCACCCTTCCCTACATCAAAGGCATTTCTAACAAGATTTCTAGGATTCTTCTTAAGAATGGCCTCCAATGCACCATCAAACCCTTTTCTACTCTAAGAAACTGGATCCCTTCCCTGAAAGACCTCAAAGACCTCTTGTTTAACTCTGGTGTCTACAAGATCATCTTCTCGTGTGGCACTCCCTACATTGGTGAGACGGGTCGTTCCTTTAACAATAAGATCAAAGAGCATAGTGTAGACATCGGGCATGAACGTGTCAACAAATCAGCCCTTGCAAAGCACTCAATAGTAACCAAACACCACATCTACTTGGAAAACACTCAAATCTTAGCTAGTGAAGACAACTTTTTCAAGAGAAAACTTAAAGAGGCTATTGAGATCAACAAACACCCATCTAATCTCAATCGTGATGATGGATGGAAGTTAAGTTTCTCTTGGAATCCCTCATTATCCCACCTCATGAACCTCTCCCTTCCCCCACCCTAACCTCTTTTTCCTTCTCCTTCATTTGTCTTATTAGTGTTCTCCCCCCTCCCTCCTTTTCTCTTCTCCCTTCACCTCTTTTCCCCTTCCCCCCCATTTCTCTTCCCTGCTCTCTTTGTGTCAGTCCGGTTCTCTAGTCTTCCTTTGTCCCATCTCATCTTGTCTCTTTCCTTCTTGACCCTAGTTTCTCACCCGCGTGCTTGGGACCCCCTGTCTTCCTATCCCCTAGTATTTTCTCCTTTTTGTTTCCTTTTTCTCTCTCATTTGTCCCGTTCTCTTTAGGTTTTTGCAGGTGGATGTCCTTTGTCTATCAATTTTTGGTTTCTTATCCCTCTCCTTGCTTGCTTGTGATATTTTATGTTATTTTTCCTATTCCTTCTATTCTTCTTTGGGTCTATGTTTTTTCTTCTTTCATCTCTTTGTGTCATCTTATTATGTTATACTTGGCCCCAATTGGGAACTTGTCTTTTCTTGTTCACTCTCTCCCTTTTATATGGATGTGTAAGTTTATTCGTAGTTGCACACTTATATGTATATGCATATACACCTTTTCCCTATGCATACAAGTAGATACTTATTTGTACTAGGACTCATATGCATTCATTCACATATATACTTTTATTCTAGTTCCCTTTTGTTGTTTTATAGATATTTATGGACTCTTGAGCTTTGGTTGTATGTTGAGTTACTCATGCACATATTGGAGCATATGCATTGACTATACTCACATACATGGTTACTTATGTGTTTATGTAGACAAGTAGATACTTATATGCCCTTGGATAGATACTTAGTCATATTCATATTTACCTTTATATATTTATGTATGCAATTAGTGTTTTAGAATTTTATTCTCTCCCAGGGATTCTTCTTACATATGCCTTTTTCATTTTTTGTGTATTTGTCATTAGTCCTTAGCTTTCTTTTGTGACGCTCTTGTTTTTGGTTTGTTCTGTGATTAAGCTCTTCATCTCTTTTTTGGGTTTTTGTACTCTTCACGTGCAACATTTTTTGTTTCTTCTTGATTTTTCTTGGTTTAGTCCCTTCTTGATTTTTCTCGGTTTAGTCTCTTGTCTATATTTTTCTTTAATATTGTAGCCTTTTAATTTGTTAGATTTTTTCCTTCTCATTTTCAGCTCTTTTTTTATGCTAGATAGATTTTTATTTGTTTGTTTGTTTTTTGGTGATTGTTGGTGAGTGTTTCACCATTTTGTTACCTTTTAATTTTTCTTGTTCTTTTTCTTTTTCTTTTCTTCGTTGGGTCATTTGGTGTGTCTTCTCTCATCCTCTTGTCTTCTTATTATGTTGTTTCTGTGTCATTTGGGAGCTTGTTGTCTTCTCTTGTCCAATCACTCCCCCTTATTGTATTGATGTTTGTTAGTGTATTCTTTTTGCTCTTATATGCGTATATGCACATGCATATATACCCTTACTCATTTTCTTCTAGGTCGATGTATATAGGTAGTTTTGTATAGGTAGACATTGACTAACTTATTCTTATAATTTCTCATATATTTGTATTTATATTTTGTATTATAGTTATATACAAACACATGTGTTTCCTATATTTGCACATTTGCATATGCACGCTTACACATACATGTATTGGCATGTGTTGTTGTTCTCAGGTGGGTATTTTGATGTATATGGATATATACATATACTTATACACATGCATAGTATACTATCACTTGCATCCCCGTAGTCTTGCATTTACACTCTTGTGACTTTCATTCTTCTTCTTCCCTTTTTACTTTTTTTCCTCTCGTTCCTTGGTCTAATCTCTGTTTTCATTTTTTATGCTTTTGATTTTAGTCCGTTTTTATTTATTTTATTTTTTGAAGTTTTATAGTTTGGATTGTTCTATTTTTAGGGCTTCTTCTTTCTTCTCCGATTTGATTGTTTATTCTTCTAGTGTGGTGTCCCTTGTTCTCTTCTTTAATTCATTGTTTATTGTCCCATTATTACTACATATTCACAAATTTTGTTCTTTTCTAGTAGCCTTAGTTATTATTATATTTACTTTTTGGTATCCTTTCAAAGTTCATTTGGTTTGCAGTGTCCCTTGTTCTCTTCTTTAATTCACTGTTTATTGTCCCATTATTACTACATATTCACAAATTTTGTTCTTTTCTAGTAGCCTTAGTTATTATTATATTTACTCTTTGGTATCCTTTTAAAGTTCATTTGGTTATATATATATATATTTTCACATTTTCATGTTTGTTTGATTGAAGATGGTTGTTGTTTATTGTATCTTTTTTATTTAGTTACATTCTAATTTTTTTATTGCTTGGTTGGATTAGCCAACCCCTTGTATTTCCTTGTGCATGTGAATGAGTTCTTCATTTGTTCTTGTTCCCTAGTGGGTCTCTTGGCCTCCATGCTACTTTTCTTACCCCTTTCTATTTAACCTGCTTGGTCTGCAAATTATATATTTTATTTCTCCTCTCCTACTTTCTTTTCTCCTAATGATGGATCATGTAGTGTGATCCAAAATGTTGAGAGAAAATAATATTACACACTTTAATCCAAAAGCATCAAGTTACAATAGTAAGTCCTCACTGTCCCGAAATAGTAAGTCGAAGGTAATAAGACAACTTTAGAAAAGTTTATTATTTAATATTTATATTGTTCTGGTGCAATATTCATCCCTTAGACAAATAAATATTAAATTAATAAATATTTTAGTGGTGCCAACACAAGTGAGGCATGGGATTTATTATCTTCAAATTAAAATTGGCATAATGGAGAATATTGCTATTATTGCCTTTTTAGTAACTGATAAATCTGAATGGTGGAATCAAAAGGTATTTTTTTGAAAAATCAATAATGAGGATTTCGCATGCAAGGCATTGGTATTTTGGCACCTCCTTTGGAGCTATTGCATGATAAAAAGGCCAAAGCATTTTCCATTTGGGATAATTGCATTTTGTGTACCTTTACTCATAGAGTTGTTTAGCTTGTGTATCTTTAGTGGGCGATGTATCCATTGAAGCTGGAGACTCTTGGAATTTGTTTGAGGGTTTCATATTGTCTAAGGCTATTTTGCTTTGGATCTCAGAGGGTAATCTCACCCATAGGTTACATTTGCATTAAATATTTAGAGAAGTTCGACAGTTTCCAATATTGGGGTTTGCAGGTGTCTGTAGATGTTGTTTCGGTGTTTTTTGGAGCATTGTATGGTGTTTCTATTGTGTAGCATTTGGATAGCTATGTTTCTACTTCTGCACATCCATCCCAGGCATCAGAGATCAACTCTATCAGTTTGAGTTGGGTTTATGGTGTTTTGGCGATGCCGACAGTGTTTATTTTCATAGTTGTTTTTGTGTATTTGTGGTTGCATGTTATTGTAGGAATTTTATTTCATCCATTTCAGAGGTCTATATCATCTTGGAGAAGTTGGATATTGATGGTTTGATATCAGGAAGTGTTGCATGTGTAGTATCTAGGTGTTGAAATACACATTGTTTAATTGTTGAAATTGTGGGTTTGCATTGTTTTTATTGAAATCTTGTTGCTAGAGTTTCCTGATGTTCTCTTCAGTACATCAAACCTATTTACATGTTATTTTCATTAGAAAATACAAATAAAAACACTATATTGTGTTTCCAGTGGTTTTGGTTCCATTTGATAGTTGACAGCTTTTGTGGTTTTTCTCAAATTTGCCCCATATTTGTATTGGTTGTTGCAATAGGTGTTGTTACTATTATAATATTTATATGTGATGTAAAATTTAGCAAAATATCAAATATATATGCTGCATAAGTTTCCGGTGCATTGGGTTGTTTACAGTGTTGACTAGTTTACTAGTCTTTGTGGATTTTGATGTAATTTTGGGAGATCATTTTCATATCTAATTTAAATATCATTTGGGACATTTCAAATCACTTCTCTATTTTGATTTGGGATTGGCCCATGACCATTCATGAGATCCATAAGATATGTCACACCTATTTTATTAAATCTAGGGTGTTGGGGTGTTTGGCGTGTCTTCATCATTGAAACGCATGAATCCCCTTAATCCAAATCAAATCCAAATCCTTTTCAAGAATGTGCATGTATATTTGTTTATTTTATTACAAAGTTACCTAAGGTCAAGCACCTGGCCATACTTAATCATCTCTTAATCACTCATCCTGATCCAAATCCAAATAATCCATCTTCCTCTTAATCCACATTATCCTAATCCAATTTCTTCCTAATCCACATTATCTCAATCCAATTCCTCCTAATCATTCATCCAATTATCCAATTTCATCCTAATCATTATCCTAGTCATCCAAATCATTCTCCTAATCCATCATCATTATTCCTAATCAATCCCATCATTTGAGCTTAATCCCATATTATCATTCTAATCACTTTTTAATCCAATATATCCATTCTCTTCTTAATCCATATCCTAATCATCTCATTCATTTCCTATTCCAATTCTCCATCTCCATCTTAATCCAAATCCATTATCCAGATAATCTCAATTCTCTTACATATCTAATCCAATCCATTATCCTAACCATCTTATAGTAATCATTTATCCCTCTAATCCTACATCCATTATCCACCTCATCCATTTCCCAATCATCACCATTATCCTAATAGAATCCCATCAATTGAGCTTACCCCAATCACACTATTTGAGCTTAATCAAGGCTCTCATAATCCACTTCATCCTTAATCATAATCCATCTTCATCATCCAATCCTAATCCATTCCATCCCTAATCTTAATTCAACTCATCTCCCTAATCAAACCTATCATCCATCCTAATCCAATCCCATCACTTATCTTTAATCATCTCATCCATTAATCCCCCTAATCCTAATCCCATTATTGATCTTAATCCACTTTCATCAAAATCCCAACCTCATCTAATCATCCCTCATCCTAAATCAATCATCTATCATTCCTCTAACCATCCTTCATCATAATTCAATTCCAATCCTTAATCTAAAATCCATCATTTACAAATCAAATTTTGCTTAAGGACTTAACCTCTTTCAACGCTCTCCAAATCCTAATCATAACTCATCCAATTTCATCTAATCCTAATCATACTCCATCCAATTTCATCCAAATCCTAATCATTTTCCTCCCAATCATCATCCAAATCACCATCCAAAGGGCCCTTGGCCTAATCCAAAATCAACCCCAATCAATCCAAATCTGAAGTATCATATATCGTTGAGCTTGACTAATCAAATCAAATCAAATCCATCCTAGCATCAAGTGTCATTTATCATTGACCTTGATCAATTCAAATCCCAAATCAATCCAAAATCATCCAATCTCATTTAATTCAAATAAATCCCCCTCTAATCCAAAATCAAGATCAATTTCATCAAGTCATCCTACATCACATCATCCTAAATCCAAATCTAATCGTGACTTCATATCCTTTTGTTGATGATGTTGTTGACCGAGCTAAACTCGAAATCCTTGATGAAATCAATGCAAGTAAGCTTTCTATAAATCACTCTCGCCCATCCATAAGCATGCAAGCACCTTATGACCATGCATTTGCTAGCACAAGCTATGCCCTTGCACCTCATTGCATATCCTATGGTCATCCTTATACTACCCTTGACAAGGGAAATCCATTCTATCCCCCATCTACATCCCAAGATCCATTCTCGTATGAAATCCTCATCACCTCCATCCATTATCCACATCCTTCACATCCTTATTCAACTTATCTAAAGCCATCATCTCCTTGTCCAAACCCATCATATCCATATCCACCATCTCCTTATCCATCAACCCCTCCATCTACTTCACCATCCAATCCACATCACATTCCATCACCCAAATCCTCTCCTAAATCCAAACCATCCTTCCTCCAAGGACTCCTCGCTAAGAGTCTCGAGAGAAATAATAAAAATAAACTTATGTAGTCATGCTATCACACTCCTCTCCAATCACTTACATGTGTCATTGATGACCTTGTAACCAACCTCGCCCCCATCAAAACAAAATCACCATCTTCCTCCATCCTATCTAAAGTCTAGCCCTCTCCTCCATCTACCCCATCCAAGGAGCCTATTCAACTAATGGAAACTACATGATCCTCCCCCATCACACCATCCACACAAACCCAACTATGTCAAGAGCCTAGTCCAAAGCATGTCAAAACATCCAACCCCTTCCTAATCATGGTCCAAGCATCCCATCTATTCTTATTTTTGATCCCACACCCTCCTATTGATTCCTCATTATCCCCCATTAATCCTTTACCATCTCCCATCAACCCTTTACCATCACCTATCAACCCCATCCCAAATCCATCATCCTATCCTCTTGGTCCCACTACCTTCATATGTGGTGCTTCTCTCATGGGAGAGGAACAACTTTCTTCCACCACTCATCCCCCTCCATCTAATAATGGACTTGCATCTTGTTTCCAAAACAACACCCATCCTATCGCATAACGTATGCTCCAAAACATGAACTATCATGGTAAAGGCCCGGGCCTTCATGAAAATGACATTTTGGAGCCCATCCATGTCAAAATCCATCTGTGTGCACATGGCCTTGGATATACATCCCAAGGAAAACAATCCAAACATGTTGGTACCACCCACGTGCCTCCCAAATCTGCTTCTTTGTAATAAGCTACCCCCAAAAAAAATTAGATTTAACAAACTATCACAACAGGGTTAGCACAATAATGCAACCAATTAATAACCTCCACACTTTCTGATCACCAAGTTCCCAAGAAGGGCAAGGTGAGAGCATACAGTGTTTGGTTGATCAATCAAATACTAAGCAATGAAATTAAATACAATCATTTTCTAACAACAGGCATCCACTTATGCAGTGGGAATACTCCACTTATTCAGTGGGTGATAAAGAAAGATAAACAATATAAATTTCCTCCACACTGGAGGTAAACCATCCAGGGGTTACAATATGAGTTTACAACAAAATAGAAATTACAATGCTATGAATATCTTGCAAACTAAATCAATACCCCAGACTTGCATAGTTTGTCACAACTACAACCAGTTAGATATATATGAGATATATGGAAACATGAAAGAGTTTATGTAAGCTCGTAGAATCCACCATGAACATATCCCAAATGAAGTATTGAAGAATGAGTTGAGATTGATAGCTCATGACACTGTTGTAACCTTCTACAGGTCTGCAGCTCTTCATGACATCATTGAATACTCTTTATATCAGCCCAATACCCCTACTTCCCATGCTCAGAAAAACATGCAAATACACTTCCCATAGGGCAGTATAAGTCACTTTAATATCATCACATGTAAACTCATAAATATATTATCTAACAGTTGAAGCTAGTTGTTTTGTTCAGACTTGCAACTCTTATTGATGGCCATATAAACACTACAAACAAAACTATAAAAAAACTCATTCAATCCATGGGAGCACCAAGTAAATACCATACATAAGAAGCTACAAGGATGAATTCAATTTTAGAATATGTCTAAGGGACTGTTGTAGCATGTCAAGGTTTGAAGAATTGTAATTCATAAAAAATAAACACCTCATACTAATCCCAAACCCCTTGATTCCATTCCACAAATCATGCAAATGACACCTCACATAAAGGTGCCTCAAACCCCATTGAGCACACACATAAAACATGGGCGATTTTCTTTTCTATTCACCCTTCTGTTCCCATGTTGTACGGACCTGTTGTAGGTCTTGGACATGGAAATGTATCAAATCTGCATCATTCAATCTCAAAACCATTGAAGAAAGGTCACCCCACCCTGCTGAATCTGATCCATTAATAATTATTAGCATAAACCAATCAATAATAAATCTTAGATGATGCACATAAACCTTGGTATGGACTGAAAGGTACGGCCTAGCAAATAGGTTTCAAAACTTCAATAACAAAATGAAATCAATATTATTAAAGAATGCTCAAAAGAAAGAGCTCCATCATGTAGAAGGATTTCCAAACAAAATCAAATAATATAGACATTAAACTCTTCCAAGCAATCAAATTGCCCTCATTAAATTGTACGGCCTATATAAGCATTCACTGCATCTTCAATCTTCATAAACTCAGAAGATTCATTAGAATGCTCAATCAAACCAATCCAAAATACCATAAAAATATCAAATGATCAACATCAAAATTAGAATACCACAAATTTTGTGAAAGCTCAATGTGATTCTTGTTTGAAACCACCATTACCAGCTAGGGTGGATCTCTCACCACTGAAACTGATCATCTCCAAGAGGGTTTTTGTCCTCAAGAAGAAAAATGGAAGAACACGCAAGTTCAATCCAGAAGCATAACAATATCAAAACAATAGCCTCCTTTCAAATAAGCTCTCATTCCCCTTTTATAACTTTTTGAGAGGAATATATTATTATTTTCCATTTAACTCTTCATATTTATTCTCTCAAAAAGATCTTTTTTGAAACAATAATAATATATCATATGTGAGGCCCCCTTTTTAAGTGTCTATCATTTAAAACACTTAATTACCTTTCCAATGAGCTATAACACTTAGGTAATTTTTATTTATTTTCACCCGTAGTAGACCTAAGTGAAAATAATAATTAAATAGCTCATTAAATCACCTGATTTTGCAGAAAATCCTAAACCTAGGCGAGCTCCAAAATAAACCATACCACTGCCTTCTATGATGTTTGGGATGAAGAGCGATGTCATCTAGGTGACTTACTATAAATAGACAGCTCCTCCAAGAATCTTGGAGAGCAATCCAGAAGCCTGATCAAACATCTAAAAGTTGCACCACCATCCCAAGACATCACTGAGCTCAAATCCAAGGCAAAACATTACAAATAATTGAACCTACGCTCTTCACAACAAATAGAGCTCCCTAACCAACCCAGATAGCCTACAGAAGCTCAAGGGAATAGGCTATTGGTCACAAACTTGGCTAAATGCCTAATTGGGACATTACAAATCCTCCCCACTCAAGATTTCTTGTCCTCAAGCATTACAAACCATCCAACAGGGATACCTGCATGACTAGCAACAATATACCTGGATCCCAAATCAACCTCAAGAATGTCCCACACCACTTTTGTTGCGCTACTCTGATAAATTTGGGAACTAAACAGCTGACACTCTGTATAATCCTCTAAAACATTCTTCCAATCACACATCCCTTTGGATCCCAATCATCTATAAAATCACTAACCCTGAGAATGCAAGAGTTAGCATCTTCCAATATGACATCAATACAATTTATCCAAGATGAAAACAATATTGGGAACCAAAATCTGAGTTGTTCCTCCAAAGAACACAAATCAACTTGAACACAAGCTGAAAGTAACTCTGAACAACCATGAATCACTTGGTTTTCGCCATCCAAAAGAGCAATATTAGCTAAAACACTTGTCCCTTTTAGTTGAACCCTTTTGTCACCTTCCCATAAAGAGCTAAAAGCAACAAAAAGGTCAATCACACGGTTGTTAAAATCTGAAATCACCCCTTGAAAACTAGATTTCAAAAATTTGAGAATGGGACAACGATAACAAATCTGAAATCTTAGGAAATTAACAAGAGATTTGGGCCATCTTAAAGCAGAATACACCAAAGTCATAGCTATAATTTCTCTCCAATCCATTAATAAGAGTGCAAATGTGATCACCAAATAGATGATAGGGAAAGAAACAATACTATAATGTTTGAAATTCTGATCCTTATCCCAACAAGGATCATGGGAATTGGTGACCTTTTTAAAATTTTCTTCTATCCCATCCATAAAAGCGTCAACCACTAAGGAACATGGAGTAACTGTTGTCTTCAAAACCAGCCCCAAAGAAGAACAAACATGAGTTAGAACACCATTCATTCCAAATAATGGATTGTCCCACAAGTAAATGACACAATTATGTTCTTCTTCCTTCAAGGTTTCATAAGGAAGCAGCTTGAAACCTCCTCTCTTAGTTGTTGTAATAAATTTTCCAACAACTACACAACCTCATTTTGACAACTTCTCAATGTCAAAGAAGTTGGGGTCACCATGAATCATAATGTCCCAAGCTGAAATTTCATTGTCAATAACATATGATGGCCATGACATGCAATGTATCAACTCTATTGAATCCTCATTTGCACACTTCCAATCTAGTGGTCTCCCAGGGGTATTACTAATCATAAGATTTGGTGCAACCACAAAATGAGAACTCAAATCAGCACCAATGTGAAAAACACACTCTAACTCATTTTTTTGATCATCTCCTAGATCCCATATCTTGATATTATCATCAAGTGTGTTGCCTCTATCAGGGGTTGGCTCATCCTCCAATATGAAAAGAGGATTAGCATCAACTTCTTCTGCATGTATGACAAGGAGAGGATTATCAAAATCATGTATATTGTTAATTTCCCCTTTCTTAGCACCATCTAAAACTGCATCTGCAACTTCTGAACTTCTAGGGATGATTTCCAATTCATACTCCTGTTGAAGAGTATCATCCTCTTCTTCATCACTTTGATCAAATGATATGGCACATCAATTTCAAACATTGAATCATCACCAATGGCTGATTTAAAGTCTTCATCAGCATACTCTTCATCTAGGGTCTTTAAGGAATCAATTGGTTCTTCACTTGACATGGGAATTTCCCACTCATGATCTGAATTACCTTCACAAGCATGGTGAGGATACTCCTCATTAGGTGCTATCTTGAAAATTTCAGCAGCATCAACTTCTTGGGCTGTCGTAGATACACCTTTCCTCATGCACTCATCAAGACTTTCTGCTTCAATGCTCTCAAGCTCACTTGCAAAGTCACCTTCTAGCAATCTATCAATCATCTTTAACTCCTCAAATGGAGTGGCATCTTCAAGGTCTTCATGAAATGAAGGACTTACAAAGTCCAACACTCCAGGCTCATTCACTTCACCAAAACAAAGCTCAACTTCACTAATTTTTGTTGTAGTTTTCCCCAAATCAGCTAGCTCCTCTATGCATGCCTCTTGATTTGTAACCTTGTCTTCATCATATAGAGACTCAAACTCATGTCTTCCAACTGGTTTTGTTAAAATGTGCTGGACAACTGAGAGGGGGGTGAATCAATTGTCACAAAAACTTAAACACTTCTTCACTTACACATTGATCACTTATCCACAATTATTATGATATAACAATGAATGCATGAAATCAAAAACTTAAACATAGATGCAACATCATACACAAGAGACACTAGATTTTTACGTGGAAAACCCCAAGGTGGAGAAAAACCACGGAGAGGATTAGATCTCAAAATATATTGCAATCTTTGAAAAATGATGTTCAGGCCTGGTCACTCCACGGGCCCAGAACATACTGGCTCATTGCCATGAAGTACAACTAGGTCTAGCAGGCTCACTGCCTCAACCTTAAACCTAGAAAGATTACAATAAGGGTTGTTAAACCTTACTGGCGGCTCACTGTTAGGCTCACTACCACAATCACCATCTTCTTCATGTCTGAGATTAAAACATTGAAGTACAATCGGTCCTCTGCTCTGCTCTGCCCTACCCTGCTCTGCCTTATCTCCTCACCCCTTTTCCTTACTATACCATTCTTGCACAAGGACACCTTTTCCATGACTAAATTACAAGTATTTATACACTTCATCAACCTTGGGATGATCATCAAGGTTGGCGTTACAATCATCAACCATTGGAATAATCTCCAAGGTCGGCATTAAAAACATTTACAAAATAGGTCCTGATGTATTACAACATTATGCAAAGGAAATGAAGTAGAGATGTATGTGGATCACACCATGCCTTAGCTAGGACTCAAACATGATCTTCCACGCCACAACATGCTTCCACAATCTTTAAGGAATCTCTGCAATAACTGGAATTAACCAAGTCAGCTAAGACTGGTTACATGTTACACTATCTGGGAACAATCTTCAAACAAGATCTCAATTCCTTAATGTGGACCGATGTCAAGGTAGGATCATGAATAGGAGACATCCATGAGAATGCTATAATCATCAGGAGCAACTGCACTAACCTTAACCACTTTAGCCATAGGAATCTTCTCACCGGAACACATGAACTTCACTGTCTTCGACTGACATAAAAGAAAGATAGCTTGCAGACCACCAAAACATGAACCACTACATTTGTAGGCAGTTATCATCATCCCAAACTCCTCTCTAGAACCACAAAGCAAAATACTTTATTGTAGAGGAATGCAGAGCAAAATACTTTCTCCTTGTCACCAGAGAATAATCAGAGAAAGCAGGTTTTACTCTAGTGAATGCAACTCTCTTAATTCTTCACACCGGAGGTTCAAACTCAAGATTCAGAATCTTTAGGCATTCCTTTAAATAACATCCAATCCATAGACCAAGATATTCAACCAGCGAGAAATGCGGAGCAATCTACTGGACTATTCTTCAGCATACAACTCACTGTCTATACTGTACTTCACTGTAACTCACTTGTATCTTCCGAAGGGGCCAATTTTCTCAATATCCTCAACATACAAAGCTTCTAAACAAGTAATAGAATAGGACATAGTTGACACCAATGACAACAAAGATATGTTGACATCAATGACAACACCGATTAGGCACGCAACAATCTCCTCCTTTGTCATTGATGGCAACATATGATGTGAAAAACTGCAACATCCATCAAGACAGGATTCTCCCCCTATCTCTTTACACATCTGCACTCTTTCTTTCTGACCAAGATTCTCCCCTATCTTTTTACACATCTGCACTCTTTCTTTCTGAGTTTTTCACATGACTTCTCTCCCCCTTTGACATCAATGGCAAAGGGCACATACTTGCATTCTTTTGCTCTGATTCAATTTCTCTTCTGAACTCACTGACTACTCCCCTTGTGAAGTAGCCCTAAAAGCATCAATCCAGAACTGAAGAAAGCACCAATGGATTGATGTACTTTTATGCATCTTAGTTTAGAGTAGGAGGGGTAATAATCCCTAACTTTTTTTCTAAGATACTCAAAATTATCCTTAGGCAGAGGTTTGGTGAAAATGTCTGCAATTTGATCTTTTAGATACATACTCCAACTTGATTTCATTCTCTGTCACCTTTTCTCTTAGAAAGTGGTATCTTATGGATATGTGCTTTGTCCTGGAATGCATTACTGGATTCTTTGATATGTTTATGGCACTTGTATTGTCACAAAAGATTGCAATTGGATCTTCATTCATAACTCTGATGTCCTTCAAAGTCTACTTCATCCATAATACTTGAGTTCAACTATACATGCTGCTGCAATATATTCTGCTTCTGTAATAGATAGGGATATTGAATCATGTTTCTTACTCAACCAAGATACCAACCTTTTTCCCAAAAAGAATGCATCTCCACTTGTACTTTTCCTGTCATCCATATCTCTGACCCAATCTGCATCAGTGTATGCACTGAGAGTGAAATCATTATCTTTTAAATACCACAAACCACAATCTATTGTGCCTTTCAAATATCTCAGAATTCTCTTGATTGCCATCATATGTGACTCCTTGGGATCTTCTTGTAATCTTGCCACAAGACAAACTGCATGCATTATGTCAGGTTTGGTTTGGATCAAATAGAGTAGTCCTCCAATCATAGATCTGTACCTTTTCTAATCTGGCATAGGTGAATCGTCATTTTTTCTTAACTTACAACTGGTTATCATGGGAGTATTTACCGGTTTCGAGTCTTCCATCCCAAACTTCTTTAGCAACTCTTTCACATACTTAGACTGAGAAATGAAGATACCTTTATCTGATTGATTTATTTGTACACCCAAAAAAGAATTCATCTCACCAAACATGGACATTTCAAATTCACTTTGCATTTCTCTGGCAAACACTGTGCACATCCTTCATTGCCTCCAAAGATAATGTCATCAACAAAGACTGCTACAATTAGGATTTGTTCATCATTGATCTTGAAGTAGAGATTGTTGTCTGTAGTACCTTTATTGAACCCTATCTGTATCAAATACCTATCCAACCGAGCATACCATGCCTTGGGGACTTGTTTTAATCCATACAAAGCCTTCTTCAATCTACATACCATGTCAACCTGATCTGATGACTGGAATCCTTCTAGTTGTTCAATGTAGACTTCTTCCAACTCTCCATTCAAGAATGCAGACTTTACATCCATCTAATATAATTTAAAATCTTTGTAGGCTACAAATGCCAGAAGCATTCTTATAGCTTCAATCCTTGCCACTGGTGCAAATGTTTCCCCAAAATCTATTCCTTCAACTTGAGAGTATCCTGTGCATACCAACCTTGCTTTGTTTCTTACTACTTCACCATTCTCATTCATCTTATTTTTTAAAACCCACTTGGTACCAATTACATTTTTGTCTGCTGGTCTGGGAACAAGATCCCAGGTCTGATTCTTCTCTATCTATATCAATTCTTATTTCATAGATTTTACCCAATTCTCATCATTACAAGCTTCATTCACAGTCTTAGGTTCAATCTTGGAAATCAGAAAAAAAATTTATCTGTTCTTCTACAGCTCTTCTTCTGGTCAGGATTCCTTTACTTTTATCTCCTATGATTTGATCTTCAGAATGATTAAGTTTTACATACCTTGGTGTCTTGGCAGCACTTTCTGGAGCTTGATTCTCTTCATCTGAGTTGTTTTCATGCTATACCATTTCTGAAACATCTGGTTTATCTGATTCATATCCACTTGAATCTAGAGACCTTTCCCTGCTTTCATCGACTTTGACATTTGCACTTTCAATGATCTTGTTTAGCCTCTTATTATAACACCGGCAGGCCTTTCTCTTAGTTTAATAACCAAGGGAGATTCCTTCATCACATCTCGCATTTGCTACCAAAAACTTTGAGCTTTTTCACAGTAGGAATTTTACCATACCACAATTCATAAGGAGTCTTAGAACTGTTACCTTTGACTTGGACTCTATTTAGGATATATACAGCAGTGTGAATTGCCTCTCTCCAATATACTTCTGAAAGATCAGCTTCCTTCATCATGGTTCTAGCAGCTTCTTGAACTGTTCTATTCTTTCTTTCAACGACTCCATTTTGTTGTGGAGTTATAGGTGCAGATAATTGTCTCTTTATCCCATGTTCTTCACAAAAGAGATTGAATTCATTTGATGTGAACTCTCCTCCTCTATCAAACCTTAAACATTTGATCTTGAAATCCATCTCATTTTCAACCATTGCCTTAAATGCTTTGAACTTATCCAGAGCTTCTAATTTTTCTTTCAAAAAGGTAACCCAAGTCATTCTAGAATAATCATCAATAAGCAACATAAAATACATGTCTCCTTGCAAACTTCTTACTCTGGTAGGTCCACACAAGTTTGTATGTACTAGTTCCAGTAATCCATCAACTGATTGGTCCTTGCTTTTGAAACTCGTTCTCGTTTGTTTCCCAAATTGACACTCCTTGCAAATAGGATTAGAAGGCTTCACAAGCTCGGGCAAATCTCTAACAGCTTGTGCAGTACTTATCTTCATAATGTTGTCAAAATTGATATGAAACAACCTTCTATGCCATAGCCAACTTTCATCAGTCTGAGCCAGCAAGCAATAATTATCAATTCCTTTCAAGTGGTAGATATTACCTCTAGTCTTCTTACCAGTTGCAATGATTGTTCCAGAGATTTCCCTGATCTTGCATCCATTGTCCTTGAATCTTAGGTCATACTCTTTGTCACACATCTGACCCACACTCAAAAGATTGTGCTTTAATCCTTTCACATACAAGACATCTTCAATATTATGCTTGCCATCAAAAGAAATAGATCATTTTCCACAAATCTTACTAGTTGTATCATCTCCAAACCTAACCAGTCCACCATCATATCTTTCCAAACTCACAAACTTACTTTTGTCACCAATCATGTGGTGAGAGCAGCCACTATCAATAACCCATTCATCTTTGTCTTCAACAACCTAAGCAGCCAAAGTACTTTCCACTGGTTTTTCTTTCTTCATGAAACTAGCAGGATTAGTAGACATAGTTTCTTCTTTAATAGCAATAAACAAGCATTCATTACCAGAAGTACTAGCATTATCCGGTTCACTATTATCTAATACTCCATCATCATCAAAATCTTCAACATAATAACATTTCTTTTGGATCCTAGGCTTGTTCTCATATCTTTTCATATTTCTTTCAATTCTTTCAGGACATCTGGAAGCAAAGTGGCCTACTTTACCATAGGAAAAACATTTGAAAGGTAATTTACCTTTAAACTTACCGGATCCTCTTTGTAGTCTATCTACAAAGTTGGCTTCAATTTCATCAAACTCGTCATCTAATTCTACCTTGTACTTTTCTAATTTGGAGGTTTTGCCAGAAGTACTAGCTTTGAAGGCAGTCTCGACTTTTGGCAGGGCATCACCAAACTCTCTCATCTCAAAGGCAGTAAGTTTACCAAGCAACTGATCTTTGTCAACATCTTTTACTTGCATAAATTCCTCAATTGCAGCTACCTTGTGACTGTAGGTCTTTGGCAACGATCTGAGAATTTTCATTACAACTTCCTTATCACCGAGAGTTCCCCCCATACCTTTTATTCCGGTGACAAGTTCATCAACTCTTTGCATAAAGGATGTTATGATTTCATCTTCATTCATCTTCAAATTTTCATATTTCACCTTCATACTTTGTAGCTTGGCCTCTTTCACAGAATCATCTCCCTCATACAGATTTTTCAGCTTTTCCCATACCTCATTTACAGTTTCAAGATCCACCACTTTTGTCAGTACTGTGTCATTCAATGAACTTAACAGATCATCATTTTCTTTGACATCCACTTCATATTCCTTGATTTCATCTTCAGTTGTCAAACCATTCTGAGGCAAGGTGCATTTTGTTTCTGCATCTTTCCATACTTTGTAACCAAGACAAAGAAGATGACTTCTCATCCATGCCTTCCAAAGAGCATAGTTCATCCCCTCAAGTTGTTAGACTTTATTCAGAGGAACCTCGCTCTAATATCAATTGTTGAAATGCACCGAACAACTAAGAGGGGAGCTGAATCAGTTGTCACAAAAACTTAAACACTTCTTCACTTACACATTAATCTCTTATCCACAGTTATTATGATATAACAATGAATGCATGAAATCAAAAACTTAAACACAGATGCAACATCATACACAAGAGAAACCTGATTTTTACATAGAAAACCCCAATGTGGGCAAAAACCATGGAGAGGATTAGCTCTCAAAATATATTGCAATCTTTGAAAAAATGATGTTCAGGCTTGGTCACTCCACAGGCCCAGAACATGCTGGCTCATTGCCATGAAGTACAACTAGGTCTAGCAGGCTCACTGCCTCAACCCTAAACCTAGAAAGATTACAATAATGGCTATTAAATTCTGAGGGCTATTAAACCCTACTGGCGGTTCACTGCCATAATTGCCATCTTCTTCATGTCTGAGATTAAAACATTGAAGTACAATCGGTCCTCTGCTCTGCTCTTCCCTGCTTTGCCTTATCTCCTCGCCCCTTTTCCTTACTTTCCCATTCTCACTCAAGGACACCTTTTCCATGACTCAATTACAAGTATTTATACACTTCATCAACCTTGGGATGATCATCAAGGTCGGCATTACAATCATCAACCATTGGAATAATCTCCAAGGTCGACATTAAAAACATTTACAAAATAGGTCTTGACCTATTACAACATTATACAAAGGAAATGAAGTAAAGATGTATGTGGATCACGCCACGCCTTAGCTGGGACTCAAACATTATCTTCCACGCCACAACATGCTTCCACAATCTTCAAGGAATCTCTGCAATAACTGGAATTAACCAAGTCGGCTAAGACTGGTTACATGTTACACTATCTGGGAACAATCTTCAAACAAGATCTCAATTCCTTAACGCGGACTAATGTCAAGATAGGAACATGAATAGGAGACATCCACAAGCATGTTATAATTATCAGGAGTAACTGCACTAACCTTAACCACTTTAGCCATAGGAATCTTCTCACTGAAACACATGAACTTCACTATCTTCGATTGACATAACAGAAAGATAGCTTGCGGACCACCAAAATATGAACCACTGCATTTGTAGGCACGTATCATCATCCTAGACTTCCCTCTAGAACCGCAGAGAAAAATACTTTATGCGAAGGAATGCGGAGTAAAATACTTTCTCCTTGTCACCAGAGAATAATCAGAGAAAGTAGGTTTTACTCTAGTGAATGCAACTCTTCTAATTCTTCACACCAAAGGTTCAAACTCAAGATTTAGAATCTGCAGGCATTCCTTCAAATAACTTCCAATCCGTAGACCAAGATATTCAACCAGTGAGAAATGTGGAGTAGTCTACCGGACTGTTCTTCAGCATACAACTCACTGTCTATACTGCACTTCACTATAACTCACTTGTATCTTCCAGAGGGGACAATTTTCTCAATATCCTCAGCATACAAAGCTTCTAAACAAGTAATAGAATAGGACATAGTTGGCACCAATGACAACAAAGATATGTTGACATCAATGACAACACCGATTAGGCACATACTTGCAACAAGTTCATCTTCTTTGTTCTTGCATTGGTGGTTAGGCTCCCAAGAATCTTTGCATAGAAAACAAAGATTTCTTCTCCTGAGTTCATTCTTGTTGTCCTCTTTCTTTCTTGAAATGAGTGAGTTCTTGTTCTGTTGGCTAGAAGGTGATGTCTTAGAATAGTTCTTGGCCCTTGCCATTGGAGTAGGTAACTCAGACTTCCATAAAGACATTTTCTCCTCTTCCTTCCTTGTCCTTTGAATGTATTCTATAAGGCCTTTTTTGTCAAGATCCCCCTCGATTATTTCCAAGAAAGCATCCTAAGAAATTTGATGCTTAAAGTCATTTGGAAGTCCTTGGTACTCATCAATAATCTTTGTGGCCTCTTGATCATACTTCCTTTGATCCAACTCCTCTTGAATTGTTCTTTCTAATTCGGCCTGACCTTGTCTAAGTGAGTCAATCAAAACATCTGTCTCACTTCTTCTCCTCATAAGAGATGCCATGATCTCACATTCACTATACAATTCCTTTTAACTACCACACACTGAACACACATGCAAGTGTTGATCACCCACATGTAAGGCTGAAAATTGACTTTCACTTGAAGAACTGCAAGGAATGAGTAGCAACCCAATCAGGATGGCAAGATCACCAACTCTGATACCACTGTAATAAGCTACCCCAAATTGTTTTCAGATTTAACAAACTATCATAGTAGGGTTAGCACAATAATGCAACCAACTAATAACCTCCACATTTTTTGATCACCAAGTTCCCAAGAAGGGCGAGGTGAGAGCATACAGTGTTTGGTTGATCAATCAAACGCTAAGTAATGAAATTAAATACAATCTTCTGCTAGTTCAGCAGGCATCCACTTATGTAGTGGGAATACTCCACTTATTCAATGGGTGATAAAGAAAGATAAACAATATAAATTTCCTCCACACTAGCGGTAAACCATCTAGGGGTTACAATATGAGTTTGCAACAAAATAGAAATTACAATGCTATTAATATCTTGCAAACTAAATCAATACCCCAGACTTGCATATTTTTTCACAGTTGCAACTAGTTAGATATATATGAGATATATAGAAACATGAAAAAGTTTATGTAAGCTCATACAATCCACCATGAACATATCTCAAATGAAATATTGAAGAATGAGTTGAGATTGATAGCTCATGACACTGTTGTAACCTTCTACAAGTCTGCAGCTCTTCATGACATCATTGAATACTCTTTATATCAGCCCAATACCCCTACTTCCCATGCTCAGAAAAACATGCAAATACACTTCCCACAGGGCACTATAAGTCACTTTGATATCATCACATGTAAACTCATAAATATATTATCTAACAGCTGAAGCTAGCTATTTTGTTCAGATCTGCAACTCTTATTGGTGGCCTTATAAACACTACAAACAACACTATAAAAAAAACTCATTCAGTCCATAGGAGCACCAAGTAAATACCATACATAAGAAGCTACAAGGATGAATTTAGTTTTAGAATATGTCTAAGGGATTGCTATAACATGTCAAGGTCTGAAGTACTGTAATTCATAAAAAATAAACACCTCATACTAAGCCCAAACCCCTTGATTCCATTCCACAAATCATGCAAATGACACCCTCACACAAAGGCACCTCAAACCCCGTTGAGTACACACATAAAACATGGGTGATTTCCTCTGCTATTCACCCTTCTGTTCCCACATTGTACGGACCTATTGTAGGTCTTGGACATGGAAATGTATCAAATTTGCATCATTCAATATCAAAACCATTGAAGAAAGGTCGCTCCACCCTACTGAATCTGATCCATCAATAATTATTATCATAAACCAATCAATAATAAATCTTAGATGATGCACATAAACCCTGGTATGGCGTGAAAGGTATGGCCCAACAAATAGGTTTCAAAACTTCAATAACAAAATGAAATCAATCTTATTAAAGAATGCTCAGAAGAAAGAGCTCCATCATGTAGAAGGATTTCCAAACAAAATCAAACAATATAGACATGAAACTTTTCCAAGCAATCACACTGATCTCATCAAACTGTATGACTTATATAAGCATTGGTTTCATCTTCAATCTTCATAAACTCTAAAGATTCATTAGAATGCTCAATCAAACCAATCCAAAATACCATAAAAATCTCAAATGATCAACATCAAAATTAGAATACCATAAATTTTGTGAAAGCTCAATGTGATTCTTGTTTGAAACCATAATTACCAGCTAGGGTAGATCTCTCACCACCGAAACTGGTTATCTCCAAGAGGGTTTTCGTCCTCAAGAAGGAAAATGGAAGAACACACAGGTTCAATCTAGCAGCATAACAATATCAAAACAATAACCTCCTTTCAAATGAGCTCTCATTCCCCTTTTATAACTTTTTGAGAGGAATATATTATTATTTTCCTTTTAACTCTTCATATTTCTTCTCTCAAAAAGACCTTTTTTGAAATAATAATAATATATCATATGTGAGGCCCCCTTTTTAAGTGTCTATCATTTAAAACACTTAATTACCTTTCCAATGAGCTATAACACTTAAGTACTTTTTATTTATTTTCACCCATAGTTGACTTAAGTGAAAATAATAATTAAATAGCTCATTAAATCATCTGACTTTGCAAAAAATCCCAAACCTAGGCAAATTGCAAAATAAATCATACCACTAACTTCTATGATGTTTGGGATGAAGAACAATGTCATCTAGGGGACTTACTATAAATAGATGGCTCCTCCAAGAATATTGGAGAGCAATCTGGAAGCCTGATCAAACATCTGAAAGTTGCACCACCATCTCGAGACATCACTGAGGTCAAAGCCAAGGCAAAACATCACAAATAATGCACAACAAACATAGCTCCCTAACAAACCCAGATAGCCTACAGAAGCTCAAGGGAATAGCTCATTGGTCACAAACTTGGCTAAATGTCAAATAGGGACATTACATTCTTCCAAACCCAAACCTGGTGCATCTCATCGCACCTCCAAATCATATGCCACCATCCCTCCTCCTCCATCTTATTTCATCCATCAATCCAAAAATCATATAACCATACACCTCCTGAAGTCCGCATTTCCTCCACTACTCCCAAATCCTAATATACCCAAACTCAAATCCCCTTATCCCCCCATCCTTAATATACCTGTCCATAAATCTGATCCCACAAAATTCCTAATCAAGATCAACCAAAGCACACATCGTCTAAGCATGAAGCTTCCACCAAATCCATGGGATTCAAAAATGACAATTTTGATGCCTCCCTACATAAAGCACAAAATCCACAAAAGCCTAAAGAGTATCATGTCGTAGGGCATCGATACGCAAAATACAAGAACAATCCATCTAAAAGGCTACATAACCCACACCTCCAAAAGCCAAAACATAAATGGTGTGGGTCCCCAAGCAAAAAGAAACAAATGCAAGTGGAGCATCCACATCCCATTCCATCCCCAAATCCCAAAAATCTTGTTCCCCATCAAAAGATTCTCAAAATCCTAAGTCTGTTTGGGTCCCTAAATTCACAAATCAGCAATCTCAAAATCCCCCATCACGATCTTACAAATCCATCATGAATCCCAAATCCCCATTACTCCCCACTCCCCCTCCAAATCAAAATTTTTAAAATCCATTATGGTGTGTGCAACCGTTGGTCTCGATTGCCATCACGATATTCCCACAAATCTTCATCCTCTCATCATATATCCCTTATCCCACATATCTTCCCCATCACATCCCTATGGTCCATGCTTTTTCATAATCCCACATTTCACCATCATCCATCCATAATCCACTATCATCATCCACTCCATCTCACGTCATCTCCTACCAACATCCATGCGCATCATTCCACTTGACATGGTCCCCATGCAACATCCATCCAACATGTACATTTCCACTGTGTATGGAACCCAAAGATTGATTCCCCCTCATCCTATATATCATCCTCTTCCTCTATCCAGATCCATCCATCCTATCCAAATATCAAAAGCAAAAAAAAAAGTTAAAAAAAAAAGAGAAATAAATTCATCCAATGGTGAAAACCACACCTCATGGCAGGTTGGACAAGTGCCATGATGAAAACCCCTTGTGGGCTTCATGTGTAATCCCTCCTCTATTTGCACCTACACTTGGGGGTAAATCTTTCCTAGTCTATCATTTCCCCTTCCTATCAGCATATTCGTTCTTATCTACTTATTCATTAATCCCTTTCACTATTCCTATCCACTTATCCTATTGTTTCCTCTCCATACCTCCCATCCTATCCTATCGTCATCCTTTCATCCTCCTTCCCCGCTTGTGATCCTACTAAGGACAGGGGCAATATATGTAAGACATGCCTTGGACACACCTTGACATACTTTCCTTCCAAGCATTTCCTATAATGTCCATCCATTCACACCATCATAACACCGGTCATGCACGACACATCTTGAGTGGTGCATCTTCTTCCTATGTGACATAGTCCTTGGAGATCACCTTCACACTCTTTATATCCACCTCTCCTCTGTCCTCTATCATCTATCCACCATCTTACTATCTCTCCCATCTCTCATCCCCCAGTCCCTTTGGTGGTTTTATACCATCACCCCTTCACACTGCCAACATGTTACCCACACGGTCACTCTATTGCATCCAACATCCTCTATCACCTACCTATCCTCCCTCATATCCTATCCTTTCCTCCTAATCCGTCACTCCCCTATTCCCACATCCCCATCCTATCCCCCCCTGACCGTGATTTTGATAACTTGAATCCAGTCTGAGCACTCTATCCCCCCATCTATCACCCAATCACTTCATTACCCTATCCACACCATCCATTATGCTTTCTATTAAGATTCGGCAGCTGGAGTAATGCAAATTAACAATTATAATGTAGATTTAAATACATAGAATAACACAATTCAACACGAAAATTTAACGTAGTTCACCCAATGTGGGATGCATCCACAGAAACACAACCACTCAATACTTTTATTATCTAGTGTCAAACAGATCAATTACAACTTGCAACCTGTAGCTCAATCCACTGTTGTATAGTACATAACAATGTACTTTGATCTACCTTATGTCTCATGACTTTTCACATTCTCCAGCTGCTTATTTAACAAGCCTTTTTGGCGATTTAAAATGTCAGTTAACAAAACTAACCACCAACGCCTTTATTAAATATAGGGCATCACTCCCTTGTTAATTATTTTAGGGTCAAAACGTGGTTGTCAAAGTCACCAAAATTTAGCTTGCTACATGTACTTGCAGTCCTGGAGCATGATCAGTCGCCACATACCAACACTTTCACCCCTACATCATTTCCTTTTACTTCCTCTCCACTATCTATTATCTACTATTCACTGTCGCCTATCCCTTATCCACTTATCACTCATCCAAGTCCTACTCACTATCGCCTATCCCTTATCCCCCTTATCATTTCCTCCTCTCATGCCTCGTCGATAGACTTAGCTTTCTCTTGTCATTGGTATCTAGCTAAAGGCTACCTACACGCAAACCAATGCATTCCACTCCCAACAATCCAAATCCCCAAATATCCAAATCTCCCAAAAATCCAAATCGCAAGATCAATCCTTATCAACGCACATCTAGAGCTAAGCATCATAATCAAAATCATCCAATCACATCCATGGTCTTGTTCCCAGCCTTGATGCAAGCCTTTGATCCAAAATCATCCATCACCATCATCATCAGGATATATAGTTCTCATTCCTCATGTTGTTCTTATCATCAACAACACAATCCTACATCATCATTCCATCAATCTTTGGCTTTTTAGCTTGACTAGGGGCAACATCATGCTTGTCCTTGAATATTTTTTGTGCATGTGTGCTTGCTTGTGTGTGTGCATTATCTTTTTATCTTGCATCATCAATGATCCCTGTAACCTACTTGCCACAACCATATCATGGTCTTCCATATCATGGTTGTATTTGACATAGGGTTGCTTGTGACCTTATCAGTTGGATTTTATACATGGGACACATTGTCACCGTGGTTCCTTATACCTTGGTGCATAACATCTCATGACATATCAAATAAAGATGGCTCGCATTTATCGGTGAAACATAACACATATTTCATGGAGTTGAGAAATCAACTTGCATCCATCCCTTTAATCCATTTCCTCTTCCTTATAGTCTTGAGCCTCTCCAGAGAGTTTCTGTACAGGCTATTTCCAAGAGGGTTTGGATTGACACCCTACATCCCTCATCAGAATTTCTGTCCAGCATATTTTATAGAAGGTTTGGGCTAAACCTCTCTGCCACTTCCCCATCTTGCATCGATCCATTTTCCCTCCCTTCAATCCTTTCATCTCATCCTTCTATCCATCATCTATCCTATCTATCGACCCCCATCCTTTTCATCCAACCCCCTTTCACCAATCCTTTACATCCAACCTATCTTATCTCCACCATCCATGTGGTCTTTTAATTCCACTCTCTTCTTTCTAATCCAACCATCTTCATCCTTTTGAGAGCACAACCATGTTCTTCGAACCCACCTACCCTCTCAAGGGGGCATCATCCTTACCATCATTCCTCCTTGTCACTCTCACTTTGAGTGGCTGGGGAATCTTTATCCCTAATCCTACCACATTCTTCTAATCCTATCTAGCACTGTGTTTTATCTTTCTTTCAAATGATATTGCTTCACAACACCATCTCAAGGAGGGGCAAAATGTAGACACCTAAAATTGTCCACTCTTCGTCTCATCCCTAAACCATCACTACTCCATCCCTAAACATCCCTAATTCATCCCCAAACTCCTCTAAACCATCACTAATCATCTCTAGACACCCCTAAACTATATTTTCTCCACAATTAACTGAATAAACACATGTTTAGACAGTTAATTTATCAAATCCCCTTCAATCCATAATTTTACAATATTTTGTTATCAAAATCACTATTCATGTACTTTCTACTATTCATCCATACCCGTATTGGTACCTGCATCAGTACTCATCCCTAGCCAAAATGATTTATTAATCAATTATCCCCTTTCTCTATAGTCCAAACATTAAATAAATTTAATTTATCTATTATCCTTTTACCCCATCTTATGAATTAAATAAATATTTATATTTATTAATTCCTATTTTCTACATTTTTCATTAGGTTTTCCTAAACCTAATTAACTAACCTAATCCACCAATTGCGCAATCTAAATTCTAATCTAATATTGGTCAAATCATCTCAATTTCCCAAAATGTACAAAGGCATGGCCTCTTGTACATGTCCACATGGACTTCTTACAAAGGCATGATCTAGATCCTTTGCACAAAGGTCCTTTTGTCCTCCATCCCCTTTTCCTCCAATTTTAAATTGGGCATGTACCCATGCTTCCCAATTTAAAATTCAAATCAAATCCAACCCATACCTCCCATCTACCAAATCAATCTCATCCCTCCAATCTTCCCAAAGCCCAATCTTGACCATTCATTCCTCCTTGATCCAAGGATATCCCTTCTCATCCAATCTCATCATGACACTTGGCAAGTTCTCCTTGTTTGAGAGCTCTCAACAATCCTCCACCCTTGATCTCCAAATCCAATCTTGACCATCCAATCCCCATCTAAAAAATCTATAAATTGACCCTCAACCCAAGCGTTTTCAAGACTCCATGAATTGTAAAGTTATGTTGTCCATATGAGGAGCCACCTACATCAAATCATTTAAAGAGCACACCCACTTCAACAAAGGTTGCATGGTAACTAGTCTTGTTTAGTTTCCTTTCTTTATGCATCCTTTATTTGCTCAATCTGAGGTGTATGTGAGGTGAATGAAGTAGGTTAACTTAGTTTAGCTTGTTTCTTTGTGTTCATCTCCACATGCATACCGAAACTATACAAGTTTTCCATCTTAAAATATATTTGTTAGAATTTTAATATTATTAGGTTTAGCCATGTTAATTATTGACTACAATATGATGAAATAAAATGTACATAAATAAAATGAGACAATATTACGCAATACACATAATTTATGTGGGGAAAACCATCTAGTCAAAAACCAAAAAAAAAACATTATTCAATCTCTTTAAGAAAACTTACATCCAAAACCTGGATTTTCCACTTCTCTATCCTCACTCCACATACACAACCTCAATACCTCTTGTAAACTTTAATTACCAAATTATATATCTAATGATATAATTCCTTACACATGAATCCTTAAATATATGATAAAACAATATGATATCATCTAGGTGTTTATAGCTTTTCAATTAAGGTATATGATCCTTTAATTAATAAAATAATATTATATTAGTTTATCAATAATATTCAACCCAAAATGGTTATATATGCAATAAAGATAAATGATCTTTTAATTAATAAAGTAATATTATAATTAAATAATCAATCCCAATGGCCATGTACATCATTAATATAAATTTAAGTCTAAACCTTTTATTAAATAGAGTGTTCTTAAAGTTATTGGGACCACTTATAAATTAAGTTTGCTTATTTTAATTTTGATCTATTTTATCTCATGGAAATGTATGGTATCAAGCAAAAACAAGAAACACATAATTGGAGCATCTTTTTAAATTAGATCAAGATTGTTTCTATTTTTGGTTGAGCAATAGGAAACAACTCCACTTGTATGGGAAAACATGGGAAGCCTTTTACTAGTCATGGTTGAGCATGGAAAAAACCCAATCATGAATGATAAATGGGGTCAACAAATAATGTGGTTCACTCTATTCACCACTTGTTGTGTATAGAAAAGGGGAAGAAAATGGAAGGAACTCCAAGGGAGGAAGCATTCAAAGTAGGAGGTTGGACAACTTCTAGAAATAGAAGCGCCACAATAATGAATAATAAGTTGAATTGTATTTCTTCCATCATTGTACTTTGTAGAATATATCATTCTAATTATTGTATGTATGATAATGGGAAAATAATTGTGGCAAGAGGGAGATCCATTTTAACATCATTCATTTGTTTTAGCACACATGGAAGCAATCTAATAATTTTAGTATTAATGTAAAAGTATCATTTTTAGTATCATAATTGTTGGTGTGTATATCGACATCATAATTAATGTACGATATTGTTGTCATCATGTATGTAAAACATGTGTGGTATGCACATAAGGAGTTATAGTAGATATGGCTAGATGTAATGTGCATATTTAAGTTTTTATATACAAAGTGGACATGGATTGAGTAAGTTTTGAATCTTATTTTAATATCACAACAATGTGACATGCACACATTGATAACATTGATAATGGCAATGTATTGCATGATGCATGATAGATAATTATAGTATGTGTTGTAGTAGGAATAGATTCAAAACATGATTACTAATTGTATGGGAAGTAAGTTGTAGCACATATAGGTCACCATATACAAGTGTTCCGGTAGGGCTTCTATAATCCATTGTAGCCGTTATAACATGTTTTGGGCATCATGAGAAGTTATAACATGAATTCTTCAGACAACAAATTAGTCTCAAGAACAACACTCTTAGATTAATCTGCATGGTTAAGAGGAAAAGTGCAAGGAGATGTTCATCACTCTTTAATTGGGGATGAGAAGGATGTAAAGATATCACTAGGAATAAGAACTAGTAGAATATTAGCATAGACAATCATGAGAGGACATCACTTAAGAAGGAAGAATTATAGTAAGATCACAAGATCAAACAAATAGTATCAAATGCAAGTGGGTGGAATAATCAACTCTATACTAAACAAGTTAATTCACTAATCCATGTTGCATGAAGAGGAAGAATTGACCATCACTCTAATATAAGAGGATGAAGGAGGTGAAATTGAAATATCAATGATGTCTTATTCATGATGTACATGTACTTGGTATGCTTCCATGCTGCATGAGGATGAATATTGCAATATTGCCTTCTATCTTGAGTACTTTTCCTTGGGACAAATAAGAAAAGTGTAAAGGAACCATAGCAAATGCTTAAGCAAATTGGCAAGCTGGGGACAAAGATGAAATACTAACAACTATACTTAATCTCCAAATAGGTAAGGGATAGATCCTTATAAACAAATAATATTTTGTGGGACCAAAATCCATCTTAAAGGAGGAGGTATGATTTGTAAGAATCCAAGAAAATCATCAAAATTTTACATGGATTCTAAGGACATGTCAAGATTAGAAAAATAAAAGAAAGTTGAAGAGTGGCATTGTTGTACATTATAGCTCTTAGAACAAAATTATAATCTACATTAATAAGGTAAAACGTGCTAGGTATCATCAAAATTCAATTTTAACTAGAAGTATGGATTCCTCTTGAAAATTTATACACTTTAAAAGAAATGACAATTGATGTTGAGTTCATTTATGAAAGTTATGGCCTTTACAAATTAAAGCATTTGTTGAACATCTAAGAATCTACTTCATTTTTATTAAGTTAGTTTTGCAAGTACATAAATCTCTGAGTTTTAAAAGTGAGTTTGATTTTGGTCACTTGTTGATGTGGTGGTTTATTTTGTGAAGTGACTAAAGTGGCAGTTTTATCCTAAGAAGTTGTATATCTTGAGTAATGGAAAAATTATGATGTCGCTTAAAATTTGAAACTATTGAGTATCATTTGTTATGCGTAAGGACACTTTTGACATTATAATTAGGATTCAATGTTATTGTTTTATTTTCTCTTGTGAGACAACATAAAATAAAACATCACATACAATAGAACCATTCTTCAAATTGCAAGGGGAAGCTCCTTGAGATCTAACTAAACCTAAAACTAAAATTAGACTAAAACTACATGGACATAATTTACAAGTATGCACATTGTACACGATTTCAATGGGGGATTTGATTGAATGAAAATTAACTACCTATGTTTTTGCCACAAATGTATGTTCCATAATGTTAATAGACAAGCCTTGCAATAAGATTTATCATATTTAAAGGAGGCTTGTCATGTCCCTATACCAGTAATTTATAATTGAATAGATTATGTATTATTCATTCAAATCAAAGATATGAATGATATTATAAATTGAATATATTTAATATATTTAAATAATATTTATTTAAAACAATTAACAAGATATATTATTATTATATTTATAAATAACACATAAATAATAATAATAATAATATATTATAAATATATCTAATAATATAAATACAAATATTCTTATATTTATCTTATATTATAATATCAATATAAATCATATATCATTTATTATGATATAATTTATAAATGATATAATATAAATACAAATAATATAAATAAACATATTTTAACCTATCCTCTTATGATAACGGAGTTACATATGGTTAGAACTAGTTTTACCACAGCTCATAAAGGGAATTAATATAAAGTAATAAAAATTATAAGAAGGTATGTATGTATTTTACGCGAAGCATAATAAGAGATGTCTCTTCGAACATATCCCTTGAAAGGGAAATAAATAAAGGTTATAAGATAGAAAGTAAAAACAACAGGAAAAAAAGATATTTTTTAAGAGAACACTTCTGAGTTAAATACAACTTTGATATTGGAAATAAATAAATATAATAAAGAGTAATCGTATTTGATTTAGATAAGAGCATAACACACATTGAGAGATTGAAGGTAAACTTGTTAGGAAGAAGTAGCATTAATACCTCAAAGGTAGATAAGACCGGCGGTGGAATGGACCATGTTACATCATACTTAAGCAATGGATAAGACATGCGGTGGAATGGACTATGCTACATCATACAAAGGTAATAAGTAAGACCTGCGGTGGAATGGGCATATTTTACATCATACAAAGGCACTTAGTAAGGTGGAATGGGCATGTGTTACATCATACAAAGGCACTACCCATAGAGGATAATTCATGCAACCTAACAAGAGATAATACCCCATCTCCACTAGAGTTTGAAAATAAATAAAATTAACATATAATAGACAACCCTAAGTATGAATCCACTTAAGGATTGGATAATTGAATTATTGATATGTGTTGATATTATAAGAAGAATTGATTACTAATGTTCTCTTTTATAAGTTGAAATTGTTTGCAAAGTTGCAAAAATTTTTGCTTGCTAGAAGGGGACATTACAATGGTATCAGCCATCCTGTGAATAATAGTTAAATAAAAAATAAAAATAAAAAAAAAAATCATGCAACATTAAAAAAATAAAAATTTATTACAAATATGTAATAAATAATGAGTAAATAAGGTAAAAATAAATAAAAATAAAACAACTCTAAGTAAATATACTTGACAAAGTTATTTTCTATATCATAATATATAACCCCATATAGTAAATTCAATTAATATTATATGTTAATTAACGATGTATGGTTTATATAAATTAACGATGATCTATATAAATATAAAATTTGTGATCATCTCAAAATCCTATTAAACATAACTATAAAATAAAAATAAAAAATAAAATACTTTTGCCTAATCCTTTAATCCAAATTGTGATTGCTTGAGGACAAGCAATTTTGAGTGGGGAGGGTTGTCATGTCCCTATACCAGTAATTTATAATTGAATAGATTATGTATTATTCATTCAAATCAAAGATATGAATGATATTATAAATTGAATATATGTAATATATTTAAATAATATTTATTTAAAACAATTAACAAGATATATTATTATATTTATAAATAACACATAAATAATAATAATAATATATTATAAATATATCTAATAATATAAATACAAATATTCTTATATTTATCTTATATTATAATATCAATATAAATAATATAATATAAATCATATATCATTTATTATGATATAATTTATAAATGATATAATATAAATACAAATAATATAAATAAACATATTTTAACCTATCCTCTTATGATAACGGAGTTACATATGGTTAGAACTAATTTTATCACAGCTCATAAAGAGAATTAATATAAAGTAATAAAAATTATAAGAAGGTATGTATGTATTTTACGCGAAGCATAATAACGCGAAGCATAATAAGAGATGTCTCTTTGAACATATCCCTTGAAAGGGAAATAAATAAAGGTTATAAGATAGAAAGTAAAAACAACAGGAAAAAAAGATATTTTTTAAGAGAACACTTCTGAGTTAAATACAACTTTGATATTGAAAATAAATAAATATAATAAAGAGTAATCGTATTTGATTTAGATAAGAGCATAACACACATTGAGAGATTGGAGGTAAACTTGTTAGGAAGAAGTAGCATTAATACCTCAAAGGTAGATAAGACCGGCGGTGGAATGGACCATGTTACATCATACTTAGGCAATGGATAAGACCTGCGGTGGAATGGACTATGCTACATCATACAAAGGTAATAAGTAAGACCTGTGGTGGAATGGGCATATTTTACATCATACAAAGGCACTTAGTAAGACCTAAGGTGGAATGGGCATGTGTTACATCATACAAAGGCATTACCCGTAGAGGATAATTCATGCAACCTAACAAGAGATAGTACCCCATCTCCACTAGGGTTTGAAAATAAATAAAATTAACATATAATAGACAACCCTAAGTATGAATCCACTTAAGGATTGGATAATTGAATTATTGATATATGTTGATATTATAAGAAGAATTGATTACTAATGTTCTCTTTTACAAGTTGAAATTCTGTGCAAGGTTAAGAAAATTTTGACTTGCTAGAAGGGGACATTACAAGGCTAAACTATTAAGCACGAATAAAGAAACTCATCTTCCTACAAGTTGAATTACCACTGTTCAATTTCAACACACATATTTGAACCAAAAATAAATGTGTGCTTACTACTAGCTAAAGCATAGACCAGAAAATTGGCAATAATAGGAAAGAATTAAATGAGTGAATACCACATGATTTAATGAAATAAACAACTAAATTATATACAAAGTTGCAATTTAGAAAGATAAATCTAGCCAATACAAAGCTTAACTAAATGTAATCTCACATCAATTTACTTCATGAAATTATAGTTACAATAAATAATAGCCTCTACATAATATGAATGACTTCAACTAACATTAAGAGTTAATGAATAATAATTACATATCCCAAAAGGTACCATTTTAAAGTGATTCTATCCTTGTATGCAAAAAAAGTGAAAATAAAACAACTTTAAAGCAAAATAATCCTAAAAAATAATAAAATATAAAGGCCTCAAATAGGCCCAAATCTAATGTCCAAAAATAGCCATTGTTGCATTTGATAATTGCTTGATATGGTTGGTGCTAAAAATACTAAGTTGCACATAAATGACTTTTATGAGATTTCGAAGCTATAGGCTATTGTGTTCTTATAGGAGGTAGAGGTTAGTTATTATCATATGTTGAGTATTGTGTTATTAACACATGATAATAACTAACCTCTACCTCCTATAAATACCATACTTATCTCATAGATGCCACCTAGGCCGACCTAACTACCTATATTAGACTATATTAATGATTATATAACTTAAATAAAACTTAAGGTAGCTACAAGCTGACTATTCATAACCATATACACACTATAGTATTAGGAGAGTAAAAAAATATCTAGTGAAACTTGTCACTGGTGTCTTATTTGTGAGCAGTAGAGTCAAGCCTATTTGATAAACAACTAACCTAAACAAAAACCTAAAATGAAACAATAAGAAAACACTTCACATGAAAGGTAAATATATTACAACATCAAAGATATGTAGATAAAGGGCAAAATAACATGACAAAAATAACAAATTGGCTAGATGAAGTTGTTAATGAGCTCAATAAACTAAAATCCCCTTTGTTAGAATTGGGATTCCAATTATGGAAACTCATATCCTAAACAACCTTTACAAAACTATCTAAAGGATTAGTGGTTCAGGTGGCTAAGAATGATCATGCAAGAAAATAATTAGCACAAACTAATTTGATGTGCATTGGTTTTGGATGGTCTTCTTCCATTAGGAAAAAACTCTCCGTCAAGTGTAGATATTATGCCTCCTTTTGAAGGTATCTAGAAAGATCATGTGTGATTGTATCACATCTATAGGAATAGTGATCATTGCATATCTAATTTGATTCTCTTCACCCATTATTTCAATAATCATGAACTTAGTTAAAATATCATCCTCTAGGAAAGGCTAAAGTTGCTAAAATAAATACTCCATCACCTACTCTTTACTTTCAAGGTTTATGTTGGGTATCAGTTGCACACTTTGGGCTAGTACACACTTCTTCGTCATTCTCATTGGTTGAATCTTCACTTGATAACATATCAAGGTTTGAATATTCAACTATTAGATTATTGTCAAAGTATACATGTGGAAGAAACATATAATCTTCTGCTGATGAACTTTTCCATCCATTATCTTCTCACACAAAATGAGTAAAAACATGATCTTCTAATGTGTGAGTTTCCTTTCCAAACACTAGGTCATCCTTAAAATGAACATGTAGGATAATATTTGTCTCTAGAAGTAAACCCTGCAAAACATCCTCACATGGTGGTGGGTCTTGGTTAAATTTGGTCTCTTCAACTTCATCATGACAATTGGTTTAAAAAATGCATCCATTAGAGGAATAAAGCAATTCAACTCCTCATAATCAATTGCATAGTTGCTATCTTCTAATAGAAAACATGGACTAGAAACATGAATTGATGACAACATTTCTTCTTCCTTGATTTACAACCCTTCTAGTATAAGCTCATTGATAAATATCAAATGTTTAATTCCTTGTTCTTATTTGATGTTCTTTGGAGATTTTGGAGACGATGATGATTCAAAAATCAAGAGAAAATTCATTGTATATTTAATGGATGGCTCACTTTCAAGGTATTGTAAGAAAATATCTAGGCATGGAAATGAATCTTCCACAGATGCCTTTGACATAATACAAGCCTCTGTAATTACATCATCTTCAAACTAAAGATATTGTTATCAATTCAACAATGCTATTTCTTTTACTTTATCTAGTGGAGGTCTATCAAATATTCCCCCAAATATGGCGGAGAATTCATTTGATGTGTCTTCATCCATGGTGCAATATCTGTATTTTATCTTGGTAGGAAGGGCTATATCATCTTTTGGCTCTATAGGTGCTTGTGAGACATTTTTTTCTTCAACAAATAGGTGATACACAGTCTCTTCTAGTCCTTACATGGAATTTAGTTCCCCTTTATCATAGAAATTGGATAATGCTTATAAGGTAGATGGAAAACTAAAATCTTTGTCTTCATTACTTACCAATGAAGGGGTAATTTTTTGAAAACAAGACATCATTAGTGTCTCCTTCTAAGGATATTCTTCAAACACATTCCTTCTTACACTATTCTTGACTCACAAAGGCATGTAGTCATTGAAAGTATTCACTTTTTTGACATGAACAAGTCCACTTTGGAATTATCCTGTCATAGAGTCACCATTGAGTTCATTACAAAGATTTTGTAGGTTACATGAGAACCTTTGACTATTTGACTTGGAGGAAGCTATGAGTTGCATCATGTAAAGCATCTCTAGACAATTTATAGCAATGCAATTTTTTTTCATGTGGAAGAAGCAAAAGGTGTTCAAGTTGGCTTCAGGAGGGGCCTCTAGTGCAAATCTTTTAGGTGGAAGAGATAATATGAGATGATTTTTTTTTGTTTCTTTGAGAATGTCCCTGATACTTATGAGCTAGACCATACTATTGATATTATCTTTTTCAAGTATGCCACATCAATTACCACTCATAGAAATGATTTGAAAAAACTTGGGACCATTTTCCTAATTGATCCTTTCTTGATTTTGCTAGTAGTTATCATGTTATCTTCTAGCTTGACTACCTACTCCTAGGTTCTTCTAGTTCATCATTTCCTAGGGATTTGATCAAGAAATCTCTCTTTGATGGAAGCACATTTATAAAATAGCTCAAGAGTATTTCTAGAGAAGGATTCAAATTTAAGTTGATTATTTTGGCAAGACGATTAATTTGTGTTATAAACTCTCTCATCAGTTGACCGTTATCCTTCTTTAAATTGGTGAGTTGAGCAAACAAAATGTGATTATCCTTGATTGGTTTGAAGTGTGATAGGAATTTCATGCACACAGTCCCCTAGTTGGTGATAGAGTCGATAATAAGATGATGAAATCACTTTATTGTTGGTCCAACCAAGATTTCAACAAATATTCAAATCTCAACATCCTCGTGAGAAACCCCCTATATACTAAAAGAAGTAGTGAAGGTTGAGATATGTTTATCTTGATGTTAAGTGTCATCGCCATGGAATTTTAGAAAATTTTCCTTGAACCTTTTGGAAGGTTATAGCAAAATACAAGTGCCAAGGGATCAATACTAACTCCCCATAGCAAAGGAGGCAGACACAAATAATTGGGATCATCACCATGGGCATTATCAACCATAACCTAAAGTGTATCTTTATCTTTACCATAAAATATTTCAATAAATTAATGAACTATCGGTGAAGATGAATCTTCTCTTAAATGTACTTGAGTAGATGTTTAAAAAGCAAGATCAACAAGCCATACCTTTCTCTCTAATTTGATATATACCTTATTAGCCAACACAATAAGACTTCAATTGGAGTTAATTGGATTTTCTATTGCAAGATTGCATTGTTGTATCTCATTTCGTAGTAGAGTCACCAAAAACTGTTAGTGTTTTAATTCGTCTCTTGCAATACAACATAGAACAAGATAGTTCATACAGTAGAACCATTCTTCAAATTGTAATGGGAAGCACCCTAAGATATAACTAAACATAAACTAACCCTACACTAAAACTATAGACATAAGTTACAAGAATGCACATTGTACAAGATTTCAATGGGCGGTTTTACATGAATCAAATTACTAATTGTTTATATCTTTGCCCATGATGCATGCATTGGATTATTAACAATCAAGCACTATAGTTACATTTTCACATTTAAGGAGGGTAAACTATTAAGCACCAATTAAGAAACTCAACTTCCTAATGGCTAAAGCAGAGACTAGTATAAGTTGCAACACAAAAATTTGAATATAAAACAAATGCATGCTTACTATAGACTAAAGCACAAACTATAAAATTAGTATTAATAGAAATTAATTAAAAGAGTGAAGATTTCATGAAATAGACAACTAAACTACATACAAAGCTTAAATTTAGAAAGATAAATCTCACTAATACAAAGCTTGACTAAATGTAATCTCTTGTTAATTTACTTCATCATGTAATCTTAGTTACAATAACTTGAATTGAATAATATCTTCTATAACATAAGCATGAATTCAAATAACATTCAAAGTTTATGTGCTCAAAGCACCTATTTATAGGTTACAATACAAATATTTTAGGGATGAACGAATAATAGTTAAATATCCCAAAAAGTATCACTTTAAAGTGATTCTATACCTATGTGTAGAAAATACATAAATAAAACTACATTAAAGCAAACTAATCCTAAAATAAATAATAAAATATAAAAGCTTAAAAGGAGGCTCAAATCTATTGCTTAGAATTAGCTGCTAATAGATTTGGCAATTGCTCGATATGGCTAGTGTTAAATATAACAAGTTGCACATAAATGATTTTTATGAGATTTTGAAGCAATATGGCAAATCTTTTTAAATATGATGAGCCTTATGGAGCTCCTAAAATCCTAAACAGGATGAATCCACTGGCATTCCTGAAAAAAAAAACAAATTTAAAAAAATAGAAAGTTGGACCTTTAAACTCCTCTCATAATTCCTCGAAAAAGCATACCTATTAAAAAATAATTTCTAAAAATAGAATTGTGCCAAAGACTAGATGAATTTTATACTAAACACTAAAATCTTGAAAATACTTCAATCTACTCAAGGATCTGGACAAATCCTTAATTTTGATTATATGCCAATCTTTTGAATTTGAAACCATATTTTGGAAACCTCAAGTTTTGCTGATGATCTGGTTAGAAAGATACTTCAAACTACATATTAGAAATTTGTGCTAAAGAGTGAAATAATATATTTATTGAGTTTTCCTACTATCATAGAAACCCTACTTATGGTTGAGATAATAGATTTATGACATAATTAGGCTTACCATATGCACTCTTTATCACTTAAAAGTTACTTCCAACTATCACCCTCCAAAATTGACTAGGAGGAAATTATTAATGGTTTGTCATAGACTTTATGCATTAGAGAAGTTTTTGTGTGGCTTAGCCACCAAGAATGTGTACCCATGCCTTAAGAAATTGTCTTCTCTCTGTTTGAAGCATTTCACTTAATTTTTTTCATCTTTCATGAGCAGTGGCAGAGTTTTATTTGCAATTGCTAACTGAAAGAGAACCTATCTTTTTTGGTTTTAGCTTCCTTTTATATGCCAGATAAAAATCACTTAAGTCCCTACCCATTAGTCTTTACCTTGGTGAATATTTTTATGGCCATAACCCATCAAAATTGTACCTCCCTTTACTTGTTCTTTCCCCTCCTTAGATATGTTTAGTAACGTCTTTGCCATGTTTTAGTTCTCACGTGGTAATGCCATCCAAAAATATGCTTTTATTTTGACTATTTTATCCCTTCCATGTTGGGCACACATCACTTAAACTTTTTCCACCTTGAGCACAATTTTCTTATGGCATAACCCACTAAAAAGTGTACCTTAGTAGTGGGTGTGCTTCACTAACCCTACTACCATTTTCCTGGGTCTTTAGGTGACTATTTTAGTTGGCATTACAATTGAAAATGTGCACTACTTATTAACTTATGATACTTCTACTTTCTTGGTTGTTTTTCTCTTGAACCTTTTCCACTTTGTCTCAAACTTTGGCAAAAGTTTTTGTTGGCAAGGCCATTCTAAAAGGTCATCATGCATGTCTTAGAATTTTTATCATGCCTATGAATGGATCTTTCATAGTTTTTCCATTCATTTGGTGCACCCAAAGGATAATTTAGGTGGCAAAACCTAGAAAAAGTGTGCCCTGAGGAGTTTACAAAGTCATTTGTTAATGTTCTGATGTCCTTGGTGGAATTCACTAAGGTCTTAACCCTATTTTATATTGCATGAAAAAAAAAGGGGATTGGAAATCCACCTTAGGAGATTAGCTAGGGTTTTATGATTGATTTATGCCTCTAAAGTTCTTATATTATGCTTTTATCTCCTCTTTGAAAGAATTTTTTTTTTCAAATTAATACCCTGTTGGCTATTCTTGTACATGTCAATTTGTTCTTTCTTCTCTAATCCATCATTGAACAATATCTTTGTTTATTCTTTATCAAGCTTAAAGAAATCATCTTCACCTTGCAAAATCATTAGGAGAAAAGACCATGAAAGGATATACTTTTTACAGATTAATTAGAAGGACACCAATTGACTTGTTTCTAATACAAATTGAATGGAGTTGATTGCCCTTGGAAAAAATAGCCCCAAAAGCTTTTGGAAGGAACTACAACAAAAGAGAAAACAAATAGAAAACAATATCACAAGGTATCAATGGCTTGAATATGCGAAGTTGCTTTATGAGTGTGACCGAGATAAACATAGACCCCCAGTAATCCATGCAAATACTGAAATTTTCACCATTGAAGATATCAATCAAGGCATAAAATAGTTGGTAGGTGGGAAAGCACAAGATATTGATGGGATGCAATAAGAACATCTAAAATGGCGTATAGAGGTCCTTGCACCTCGTATCAAGTCCATCTTCAATAATGTAATTCAAGAGGGCTTCCTGAAAGAGTGGATAACTAGTGTTGTTTTTTATTACAATAGGCGGCAAAACAAGGGGCCGAACCCTAAACAGAGATTACATAAGAAAAAGCACAGGCTCAGGAAACAAAAAGAGCCTGGAACCAAAACCCAGGAAACACCAGCTTACAAACAACAGAAAGTAAGCAACAGCAAAAAACCAGCAAATAGACAACAGAAGGCACACTAGGACATAGAGCCCTCCCAGTCTTTAGCAAGAACTTCAAAAACTTTGTCCAGCTCCTGAGTTCTGTCATTGTCGGCTCCCTGGGAGAAAAGTTGAATATCCTGCAAAAGGGTTACGTTGATCATGGAAGACCTGCTCAACATGCGGGTAATGAACTTATAAAGAGTAGACAGCTTGAGTTGCAGAGCCACCATCTTGTCCTTTAACTGAGTCACTTCAGCAAAAAGAGAGTTATTGTCCCTACCCTCATTCACATTGCCATCCTCAGTAGTAGCCCTTACATTATCATCTTGAATCTCTTCAGGGACAGACTGACTATTCGCTTCCACCCCTTCAGCACCGGCAGGATTTTACTCATTCATGTTCCCCTCTCCTTCGCCAGTGTCATACTGGGCCTCCATAGGGCTCTGATGGTCAAACTCATCTTTATCACTACCAGTACCAATCACATGCTCGGAGCTGTCCCTGTAATCATTCTGCAGAAAGTCATGGCCATCAAACTGCTCCCTAGAAATAGGATTCTCCATGCAAATTTCCTTCAAATCATCACTATCAGCCTCCTCACCGTGAGAAGAAGCCTCGGAGTTACTTTTTGAGTAGTCTATAAGTTTAACCTTGGGGGCTGGCTTCCCAGCAATTTTGGTAGAACGTCTGACAACAGAGGATATGCTTTTCCCTTTGCCCTTTCTTGCCTTTTTAGCAGGATTCTCAACAGACATGTTTTTACCTTTAGGGGTCACATGACTATCTTTGAGGGAGCTAAGAATAGTCGCTTCCTCAGCCAACTCAGAGAGGCGATGAAGCCGCTTCCTAGACTTAACAGAGTCCTTCATCTTAGGGATAGAGGTAGACCCAGGAGTGGGGGTATTAGTTTCCACAGAGGCTGAAGTCGGGCCATCATGACTATTTTTCACAGGAGTGAGTAGGGAATCACATTTGATAGAAGCCAACGGAGTATTGGGGGAGGGTTCCATAGCCGAGTGATGGAGAGTGGCAGGGGGCATCAGGGCCAAGTGAAACTGGTAAAGTTTGTGTATGAGGCCTTGGTGTAGGGGCACAGGCTTCTCCAACGGCCTAGAGGTTAAATTCTTATGAACCATTTTAACTGAGTGCTCTAAAGAAGAAAGCATATAGTAAGGGAAACAAATAGCCAAATTTATGTGAAAATGATTGAGCAGGGGAAGATGGTAGTAATAAAACCTGGCATAACGGCCTTCAAAGGTGAAGTACTTCATGATTAAAAAGCACATGTCCGCCCATGGCTGAGGAAGCTTCACCCTTTCGAACCCTCCCTGGTAGGGTACCAACTCTTCATTGTCACCCAAGAAAAGCTTTTGGTTCTGCGCGTCAGAAACCCTCGTCTTTCTTGGCAACTTAATGCCTTTAAGGGATAAGCCCGTCGCCTTAGCAATACTTTTCTCTGAGATCTCAAAACTGACACTGCCAATGGTGACCCGTCTGTCAACCCACGAAGAAGCACACTGGATGGATAACGACTCATCATGCCCGTTAAGGCATTCCAGGAACAGAATTATGCCCCCCTCCTTACAGCAATGCCAGACAATGGCATTATCTTTGAATTCGTTGCAGGTGTTTGGTTCAGTGTGAATTCTTTCACCACCCATAATGATAGCCCACGCAGCAATACCTAGCAGGAGAAGACAAATAAATTACAGAATACCCTTCAGAGGAATCCACCAAGCGGTATTCATGTGAATAAAGACTAGCCGATGCCAATCATGATACTTTAAGTTCCAAAATGCAACCCAAATAATGAGCATTAAGTTCGCATGAAGGGAGTACAGACGTCGCTACCAATTTGCACGGGGATCGTGCATAAGCCTAGACAGGGTGGAAAAACATGCCACCTCATCACTCGACACTTGAGTAGACATCATGTAATAATAGAATTCTTCTCCTTATGAATAAGCATTCCAATGTGACCAGGAATGCTACTAATTTGGCGCCAAACCCGCCAGATTTGAAATTCCTGACCAAAGTTGGCATGACCATCAGCAACCGAGTTGCCTTCCCTATAAGTATGGGAGAAAGAGACATTCAGGATGCCATGGAGAATGGTTTGTATATCAGATATAATGTCACTCAGCTTCCACCCACAAGTAGAGAGACCGATAATTGCATCCAGAATGATTTTAGAATCACCTTGTATGTGGAGATGGCTAATCCCTAAAAGATCGCCACTTTAAGACCCCAGAGGAGGGCCATTGCCTCAAAAATGTTGTTAGAATGCTTTCCAAGTCCTCCGACATAAGTCGCAACAAGATCACCATGATCATCCCTTATTATACCTCCTCCGTTGGCGCATCCATCAGCTTTAGCAGCACCATCAAAATTAAGTTTCAACCACCCCAGCTCAGGCGGGGCCCAAATAGTATTAAGTCTTTTCCAAAGTTTCGCATCATCAAAAGCTGAGATTAGGTTCAGTAAACCCCAGTTAGAAGCAACCCGAGATTCCTGTTTGGTCAAAGGTTGATCTGTAGGTTTAATGTTAGCATTAGAAACATTTTCAACAATAGCCTTAAATAAAGAGGTCCATTCCTCTCTACAAAAGCGGTTATTCCTCTCTACAAAAGCGGTGATATCAATAATCGATCAAATTACCGCACTATTATGGTTAATCCCCTCTTTGGTAAACTTTTTGGAAGCATGGTGGAATGCATAATTAGCAGTTAGGTAGAAAAAGAGGGAAAAAAAGCTAAGGGACAGGTTGGCTTTAAACCAAAGCATTCTACTATTGATCATGGCGTTACCCTTCGGTTCTTAATTGAAAAAATATGGAACACCCAAGGTGACAAGGCTTTTTGCTACTTTGTAAACTTTAAAAAAGCCTTTGACACGGTGTCTCACGAAAAACTTTGGAATAGGATGGAAGATCTTGGAGTTCCAAATGAGTTTAGAGTAGTTGTCCATAGACTATATGAACAAGTGAAGGCTAAAATTAGAACCAGTGATGGAATGTTAGAGTGTTTTGGCAATGATATTGGTGTCAAACAAGGCTGCCTACTTTACCCAACCTTTTTTGGGCTTTACATAGATAAGTTAGAAGAATGGATAAACAAATCTAACGGAGAAGAGGTTCAGCTGGCTAAGTATGTTATAAAATTACTCCTATATGCATATGATCTCATATTAATTGCTAAAACAAACAATAGACTGAGAAAACACTTGAGGGCACTTGAAACTTTTTGTTAGGAGGTTGGGATGCAAGTGAACACTAGCAAAACCAAAGTGATGATCTTCTCATCAAAGAGAAAAACGAAGGAAATTGAATTTCTTTTTGAAGGCAACCTGTTGGAAATAGTGGATGAGTACAAATACCTTGGGCTTGATTTCCACAACAAGCTCAGATGGGAAACATGTCAAGCAAAAAGAATTCAAGGGGGATGGAAAGCACTATACTCTCTTCAAAATAGGTGTAGGAATGTGGAATTGTAGGACTGGAAGACCAAGAGAACACTTTTTGGTTTGATTATTACTCTGGTGATTCTCTATGGATGTGAAATTTGGGGAAGCAGTATGTTAGATCAGAAATGGAAGCAGTTAGAAAGAATACATAAGCATTTGATCATAAGCAATCTCAAAGTTAAGAATGTTGTTCCATATGAGATTTTATTGGCTAAAACGGGGTCTTCCCCTTGGAAGCATCAGTGATGGTTCAGTTGTTAAGTTACCTCGAGAAGATTCAAAATATCGAGAACCACCGGTGGCCTATGCTAATTATGGAGGAAGAGTTAACTAGAAGAAAGAACACATGGATGAAAAAAAATGACAAACGGATAAAGAAATGGGACATTAATATGTAAGAATGCCCAAATGCTCATGAAGAAATAAAAAAGTATGTAAGAGAAAAATTTAGGAACGCCATGTGGACAGATCAAATGGGTTAAAAAAAGCTTATTATATCAAAGAATTTAACCCCACTGGTGATCATGAGGAAAAAGCCTACATCAAAGTGGATATTATCTGGAAAGTGAAAATGTTGATAGCACAACTAAGGACTAGATCGCATCATCTTAGATGTTAAATGGATAGATGACCGATTCCTAAAGAGGAAAGAAAATATGCCTTTTTTGCAACAAGGACATGGTGGAAACGGAATGACACATCATCTTAAAGTGCTCTGCATACAATGACATTCATTCTAGTTATGAAGACACCTTGAAAATCACCAATTTAAGTACCTTGTTTGAGGAGGAAAGGTTGGGCAAGATTGCAAACTTCTTGATCAAAATTTACTATAGAAGGGTTGATCTCAAAAAAAAATTACAAACTTCGTAAGGCGCGAGTGTCCTGTTTTTAAGGGGGCTATGTGTTGCTCTTGGTCCCATAGGTTATTGTGGCCTCGTGGACGTTACTAAAATTTTTCATTCACTCAATCATGAAAATTGAGTTTTGTAGGGGTACCAACATAACTGAATATCACATCTACGTATGCAGGTGTGAATAAGGGAGAGAAGAGAGTGCAAATGTGGAGGAGTGAATTAGTAAATGTATGGAAAAGTAACTAACTATTTTTAGTTGTAAGTACTCCATGTATCATGTAAATATTTCCATAGTATCATTAAGAAGATAGTTGACACCATAGAGTGTGAATTTATTCTCTTTTTAATTCTCTTTGTATTGGCTTTGCTAAGTAAAAGAAGAGAAAAATGTGTAGTTTCCACTTTTGGCAATTTCTCCCACCTTAGTATTTCATGGTTAAAATCCTTGGGTTTTGTAGTTTGTTTCCTTTTGTTTTATGTTGTACATGGATATGGAGGAAAATTAAACAATAAATGTAATATTTTGTAATTCTAACACATTATAAAACCTTTTCCATTTAAATAAATTCATGTGATTATGATAGGGAAAAAATAAATTTACATTTAATTTTTCACAAAGATGTTTGTGGAGAAATTATAGATCACAAGGCTCTCCTTTTTGTCTAGTCAATTATAATTTCACAATATTTTTTTATATTATTGGTAAAAGTGGGTTTTTGAAAGGACCCAAACCCTTTTACAATGAGATTCCAAACAACATGGAAAGCCCCAAAATACTAACAACCATAAAACAATACTCCACAAGAGGTGGAGAACACCAAATCATGAACAAACAACAAAGGAAGCAAAATTCAATAGACCAACATCACACGAACACCAATAATAGTCAACACCAAAACTAAGTAGATGACATCTTCTTTAGGCTATTTACCACATCCCATTCTTCATGAAGAAAGCCTAGGTGATTCTCTAAAACCTCATAGTCTAGATCAATCACAACATTATACTTTTGAAGCTAATGGGAGCTTGTCCTCTTACTTGGGCCCTTGACTTCAACATTCTTCTTCCCCTTTAGAAGACTATCATGTAGCATAGAAATACTAGTATCCTAATTCTTGATTGTAAACCTACTTAGTTTAATAACCTTATCTAGGGATGAGATCAGATTGTCTTGCTTGTTTTTGAATATCAACAACCTCTCCTTGAGGTCCTCCAAAATCATACTATAGTTATTAATCTTATCTGATTCCTTTTTAGATAATTTAGCCTGTACATCTTCCTCAGGGGAATCACGTTGATTTGAGTATGCAAATTAGCCATCCTTTCTTTCAATCTTTCATTCTCCAATTTAAACCATTTTAAAATACTATGTTGCAGGTTATAAGTATCCTCCGTAGCTTTAATCTTTGACACAATTTCACAATCTTCTACTCACTTATTCAATTAATGTTATGGGCACTATTGTTATCAAAACACATTTGAAAGCTTGGGAAAAAATCAAACTCTTTTAATTTGGGATGGCATCTTTTCTTAGCAATGGGATTTCTCTTTGACCATGGCATTTGGTAGTCTCCTCTATTTTTCATTATTGTTCTTCTCTTGGCCCAAAATACTATTGTGAAATGTAATGTCCCCATTTTTAGAGTGATCACCTTTAGAGAGGGAATGGGTTGGTTTTCACACTCTGGGATTTTTGGAAGGAGAATTGAGGGTTGGAGCTAACTTAGCATAATTTTCTAATGGTTTTGATGTGTTCCTTTCACTTAATATATTTTTCTTTCCATGGGAGAGAACCATTTTGAGGAGTTGTGACTGTGGAGACTTCTCATGATGAGGAGATTTGCAATGTGATGAATTTGCTAACATCTAATGCCACCTTGAGGAATGATAAGCGATAATGTTTGGATCGTGTGTGTACGCCATCTTTGTGGAGATTCTTTTTGATGCACTATTGATTTGGGACGACTTGTGAAGGAAAGAGTAAACAATAAAATAATTCCCATCCTTAGCGCATTGGAGGAAGAAGACTTGGAGGAAAAATTCATATCTTTAATTTGAATTTTCTTGGTGCCAAAGTGTCTTAAGGTTGGTTAGCCTAGCATAAGGAGAAAAGAATTAATTCCTAGGTCAGATAGGATTAAAGGAGAAAAGCATGTATTTATATGAGTTCAATTTGTGGCATTTGGATCATCATTCAATATTTATTCATTCATTTGGAGTTTATCTCTTGGCATAAGGAGCTTAAGATGAAAACCTTGAGTTTCCTAGGAGAAGTTGGATGAAACCCTAGCTCTTTCTTTAGAGGATTCCATGATGGGAGTTCACTTGCACTTCATTAGTATTTTGTGAAGAAGAGGGGCAGATTGCAAATCAGATTTGGAGATCACTTGGAGGCTTCCTTTTTGGTGTGGATTGATCATCATTGATTAGGGTTTACCCTAGATTTAGAGTGCTACCCTTGGAGGAAGGTTGTTTGCATTTTTGAGGCGATTTGAAGGCATTTGTGCACAATTAGGGTTGTAGATTTGGAATAGAAGAAGTGCATACCTGAATTCGCCATTGTTGAAGAAGATTCCTTTGGTGGAATTTTGTCATCTTGTTTAGGGTTTCAACCCTACTTGCAGTGCCATATGAAAGGAAGCTAGGTGTGTGAAAATTACTTCCTATACTAATCTAATGAGGGGAGGAGAGTGCAAATTCATTTTAAACTTTACAATTACAAAATGTTTAATACAACAATAGAGATATTACAGCAGCAAACAACATAAGAATGTAAGATAGAAGAAGAGAGACACAAGATATACGTGGAGAAAACCCTTATCGGGTAAAAAACCCCACACTCCAAAACCTGCACAATGTATTTTCAAAACTGTAATGGTTTACAATACACTTGTAATGCAAGCTCTCAAGAGTCTTTGACACTCGTATCTGAAGACAAACCGGTAGCATAACAACACCTGTTAATCACCTTCCTTTCTCCTCTCCAAGCACCTACTTATATTGAAGTTTTCAAGGCAAAACTGAACATATCTTGGAATGGGCGTCCAACTTGGCTTCATGGCCCAAAACCCACACCTAGGGACACTTGTCCAACACTACAGCATGGTCATGACACTTGTCATATCACCCCATCCCAATATGGTCACCTATTTCCAATTTGGGCAATGACAGATGCTCTTACGCACCAATCGACTATCATAGAATCTGTCATAGCTGTCATAACTTATAGCTATAAGAGAATTTGTCATAAACATGCTATAAATAGCATATTCTGTTACAACATGACATAACCCTCCTTGGGGCACCCAAAGATGCCTTCTTCCAAGATGCATTGTGACACATGTCTTCACCTGTCATAGAACCTTCTATTTCTGACTCTTACATGTCATAGATTTTGTCATAGGAATCTGTCATAACCGTTTCGGTCAAGACTCACTTACACACTAGTCAAGATATCGACACATAGAAGAAAACCTCTACCACACAAAAGGGATGCCTATCTCCACATGGAGTGATTGACCATCCTAGTCACCTTACAAGTGGAGTTACAACTCATCGTGCCACTTCACACTAGATGACAAAACAGGATGTGCAACAAAATTACAACATAGGCTAAGTAAATAAATTACATTACAATAATAAATGCAAGGAATTTACAAGGTTGAGACACCTTAATTGCCAACAACATCATTGGAGGATCATTTTGAGTTGGTTGTTGGCTTCTGTGGCGACATTGTTATCATTTTTTGGAGCAGCAAACAAAGCAGACCTGAGCCCACTAGTTTGGAGTAGATTTCCTTGGAGCTTGAAGAGGTTAGAGTTGGGGTTTCATGCCCTAATTGGAGTAGCATCCATTGAAGGTCATTTTTTGCCATTCTGAAGGTCTATTTCATTGTATTTTGGTATGTACAACCCTTAGGGTTAGGACATAATGTTGTTGGGCATGTTTGTCATATTTGCCCGAGACTTTGGATGTATTTGAAGACTTGTTATATTTAGATTTTGTAGCAACATACTTTTGATTTTTATTTTTAGTCAATTGTGGTTGGAAGTTGGAGTGGTCTAATTGCATATTTGGTTGTGTGAAATGCAATATATTATGGGTAATCATGTTTATGGTGATATTATGATGTATTAAGATGTTTTATGGGTTTCCCTATGTTTTTATTGAAGTTTGATTTTAAGTTCAAAAAATTTAGAATTTAGGGTTTGAGCAGAAATCCAAAGTTTAATATTTTGGAAAGGTTGTAAATCCAAAATTGTCCAAAATATCCCATTTTGGGATATTTTAGTGGTATCAGAGCTTGGATCTTGTTAGCGTGCAGGGTTCATGTTGACATTGTGAAGTGGTGATCATCTAATTTTGGCACATGAATATTGAAGGCAAAGATTACATCACTTATAGAAGAAGGCGACAAGTTATGATTGGTGTGGAAAATGAAGGAGACGATATGAGTGACTAAAGTCAAGAAGATCAAAGCACAAGAGAAATTCTCAATGACCTAGCAAGAGGGCAAAGAGACTTATATCATCTATTGGATAGATTCTTAAGGCATAACATTGGCAACAATAGAGGCCACGACAATAATGGAGGAAATGGAAATAACGAAAACAACAGAGGTGATGGAGGCAATCACAACAATGGGCATCATGATGCAAACACATTTGGAAATCAATATGGTACTCTCATACGTACATAGCATACAACTGTGGCTCAACCTCTCATGCCTACATTCTTAGATTAGCAAAGGGTCACGAAGAATGAACCACAAGCTTGAGGTGAGACTTTTGATGATTATAGGAGAGAATGGTTGGCACTAAGCGATGAATGCAAGGAAGCTTTGCCTTGGACATATTTCTATCAATTAAAGTACCGAAATAAGGACCGACATAGATATGGAAGAGGAAAGACCAACAACACAAATCATGAATTGCAAAAGAAGTTGGGGAACGTCAATATCACTCCATTCAATGGCTTGGGGAAGATCACAAAATGGACTTGGATCTACAAAAGTTGGACAACTACTTCACTTTGAGCCCTATGTTCAAGAAGGATGCCATACAGTTTGCTACACTCCACTTGGAAGGCAATGCTCTAGATTGGTGGTACAATGGCATGGTGACTCAACGTCACAATCTCATCACTACATACTTGGAGTTCTCGCAAAGGTTAATTGATAGATTTGATGAATCAAATCTAGAGCAATTCTTCAAGGAGTTGGCACAACTCAAATAGGAGTCATTAGATGCATACATTTTAGAACTTCAAAGGCTTGTCGTGTTGGTGTAGAATGTCTCAGAGGCATGAATGACATTTATTTTCATTGAGGGACTTGAGGAGCCAGTTCATGGATGGGTTAGAGCACTAGATCCACCATCATTGAGGGAAGTAATCAAGAGGGCTCGAGGAATGAAGTTTTCAACACCATCTAAATTGAAGTTTCCAAGCAAGCCATTTCAAAAGGATTCAAAGAAGAACTTTCCAAAGGATGGACCAAAGAAGCGTGCAATTTATTCGAGACAAGGAACGAGCTTCGGAGGAAGAAGCTTTGCTTTACATGCAAGGAGCCATGGGAACCTGGTCATAGATGTCAAGGAAAGGACAAAGCATACTACATTCTGATGGAGATGAGGAGGTTCCTAACACTATCTCGGAGGGAGAAAAGGAGGAACGACAAGTAGAGCTTGATGATACACAAGGTACTATTGCTTTTCTTTCAGGTGTTCCAAAGCATTATCCTTTTAGGATTAGAGGTGTTGTGAAAGGGCAAAGAGTATCTTGCTTGGTTGATAGTGGGGCCATGCAATAGTGGGGCCACACATAATTTCATTAATGAAGGATTCATAATTAAGAAGGGATTGCAAGTAAAGGAATTTCCAGGGTTTAGTGTTCTATTGGTGGATGGTTTCAAAATGAGTTGCACAGAGAAGATTTCGCATTTGAGCATTCAATTGGATGACTACAATTTTGAGGATGAGTTCTTTATTGTTGGCATTAGAGAAACTGAAATTGTCTTGGGAATTCAATGGCTCAAATCACTTGGGAGATACATACAAGACTTCAACAATATGGAGCTTGAGTTCACTTCGAATGGCAAGCAAAACATCTTGAAGGCAATCAATAACAACACACCTATGAGTATGGCAGCCAAACAGATGGAGCTTCAGTTTGGATTGGAGGTAAGAGATTTTTAGTTGGAGCCACCTTTTGGATTTGCACTTGTAGGAGGACATGAAGCCAAGGAAGAGGACGTGATTGAGGAGCTAGAGGATGACATGAGAAGGTATGATAGCATGTTTGATTTTCTAATTCATGAGAACAGTCCTATTCCTTCATTCATAACAACCACTTCACACATGAAGAGAATGAGGTAGAAGAATCTCCCAAGTTTGGCACTTGTGATTTGGGTGTGGAGGATAAGGAAGGTATTGAAGATTCAAGCCACAAGAAGTCTAAATTTGTTCACCATAACTTGGAGGATGTCAAGAGAACTCAAGACTTGTGTGATGGTTGGATACAAAGAGCAAACGAGGCTAAGATGTTGGTTGCCCACGCAAAACAACATTTGCAAGAGGTTAAGGAATGTTGTAACTAGCTAGATCAAGCAAGGGGGCAAAGGGAGTCACACCTTCAATCTCTATTTCTTCCAAGGGAAGAATTTATGGTGGTGGAGCAAGCAAAGGAGTCTCTTGAGGAAATCAAGCAAGAAGAGTATGCAGATTTGGGTAGACAACTGGAAAGGTATGATTTAGAAAATTTTGTTTGTGTACCTAATTTGCATCATAAGATTCATAAGTTGCCCTTGTTTGATAGTCCCTTGAAGGCTCAAGCCTTAGAGAAGGTTGGATTAGTAGAGCATACACTTAGTGGATCAGCCACTAGTGTCATGTCTTTACTTGAAGAAGGATTCATAAGTGATTCAGTTTGTGGTGATCCCTTGGTCATTCTTGGAGAAGATGAAGAGTTGGGTGGTAATGTGATGCAACCCTATCATCTTGTTGATTCTTTGGTAGTTTTGGAGGTTGCTCTATTTTATAGATTGATGATGCATAGCATGGAGACATTTGCATTGGTTTGGCACACATGGGGATTGCAGTTGATTGGTGAACCTAGTTATGAAGACATTTCTATGGTTTGTGATTTTGAGGCACTAATATTTGTAGTGCAGCTGGGCTCTAGCATTGGGATTGGAGGTGAGCATAATGGCATTGGTTTTCCAGCCTTAGTTCATGAGGATCTACTCCCTACATTGTTAGGAGATGGTTGTTATGTTTCATAGTACATGGACCACCTACTAAGTTCTTGGAGGACAGTTGTTGTTTAGGAGTTTGGAGGAGAGTTGGATCATCTCCTTATCATTAGAAGTGGCATAGGGTTGATATTCTATCATTCTATGACCTTGGAGTTACTATTCACATCCACATAGGTCTAATTTTCAGTCATGGCATTGTTTTTCTATTCTATGTCAACAATTTAGGAGTTCTTATGTACTTCCTACCACCTACGATGGGTACACTTCACATCCATGGGAGATCTACAGGAGTTGGAGAGTGGTTTTGTGTTGATAGCACTTTGATATACTTCCATTTCCTCATATTTGATGGATGTAGGGATGTGGTGATCTGGGATCCAAGTGGTGACAGGCTTGACACTTGGTGTCTAGATGCGTTGCTTCACAATCTCCGAAGCATGGATGATGATTTTGATAATGTGGAGAAGCAGAAGCTTGGAGACATGTGGATGTGTTTCAGAGTTCACACTCTTCATCATTTGTTGACAGGCATGTTTCTCTTTAGGGCTTTGGATTAGAATAGCTATTTGTTCTTGATGGATGGAGCCTTGGGAGTTTTATACTTGTGGTTGTGAGTATATTTCCAAACTTTGGACCAAATCTCACTTTGCATTGAATTCTTCACATTCTTCTTTGGAGATGCAACCACAGGTTGAGATTTTGTGTGGTCATAGGGCATTTGAACATATGGAGATGCATGTCATTTGACACTATCTCACTTGTTGCATACTTGCCATTGCTCGAGGACAAGCAATTCTAAGAATGGAGGACTGTAATGTTCCCATTTTCAGAGTGATCACCTTTAGAGAGCGAATGGGTTGGTTTTCACACTCTGCATTTCTTGGAAGGAGAATTGAGGGTTGGAGCTAACTTGGCATAATTTTTTGATGCTTTTGATGTGTTCCTTTCACTTAATATATTTTTCTTTCCATGGGAGCAAACCATTTTGAGGAGTTGTGAGTGTGGAGACTTGTCATGTTGAGGAGATTTTCCATGTGATGAATTTGCTAACATCTAGTGCCACCTTGAGGAAGGATAAGTGATAATGTTTGGATCATGTGTGTATGCCATCTTTGTGGAGATTCCTTTTGATGCACTATTGATTTGGGACAATTTGTGAAGGAAAGAATAAACAATAAAATAATTCCCATCCTTGGCACATTGGAGGAAGAAGACTTGAAGGACAAATTCATCTCTTTAATTTGAATTTACTTGGTACCAAAGTGTCTCAAGGCTGGTCGGCCTAGCATAGGGAGAAAAAATTAATTCCTAGGTCAGCTAGGATTAAAGGAGAAAAACTTGTATTTATATGAGGTCGATTTGTGGCATTTGGATCATCATTCAACACTCATTCATTCATTTGGAGTTTATCTCTTGGAATTTAAGGATCTTTAGCTGAAAACCTTGAGTTTCCTAGGAGGAGTTGGACGAAACCCTAGCTCTTTCTTTAGAGGATTCCATGATGGGAGTTCACTTGCACTTCGTTGGTGTTTTGTGAAGAAGAGGAGTAGATTGCAAATCAAAATTGGAGGTCATTTGGAGGCTTCCTTTTTGGCGTGATTGATCATCATTGACTAGGGTTTACCCTAGATTTGGAGTGCTACCCTAGTTGGAGGAAGGTTGTTTGCATTTTTTAAGCAATTTGAAGGCATTTGTGCATAATTAGGGTTGCAGATTTGGAACAACAGAAGTGCAGACCTGAATTCACCATTATTGAAGAAGATTCCTTTGGTGGAATTTTGTCATCTTGCTTAGGTTTTCAACACTACTTGGAGCGCCATCATTGGAGGATCATTTTGAGTTGGTTTGTTGGCTTATGTGGTAACTTTTTGCTATCATTTCTTGGAGCAAAAAATAGAGAAAACCTGAGTGCACTAGTTTGGAGAAGATTTCCTTGGAGCTTGAAGTGGCTAGAGTTAGGGTTTCATGCCCTAATTGGAGCATCATCCATTGAAGGTCATTTGTCGTCATTCCAGAGATCTATTTCATTGTATTTTGGTATGTACAACCCTTAGGGTTAGGGCATAATGTTGTTGGGCATGTTTGTCATATTTGCCCAAGACTTTAGATGTATTTGAAGACTTGTTATATTCATATTTTGTAGCAGCAGACTTCTAAATTTTATTTCAGTCAATTGTGGTTGGAAGTTGAAGTGGTTTAATTGCATATTTGGTTGTGTGAAATGCAATATATTATGGGTAATCATGTTTATAGCGATATTATGATGTTGTGAGATGTTTAATGGGCTACCCTATGTCTTTATTGAAGTCTAATTTTAAGGTCAGAAAATTTAGAATTTAGGGTTTGAGTAGAAATCCAAATTTTAATATTTTTGAAAGTTCTTAAATCCAAAATTGTCCAAAATATCCCATTTTGGGATATTACATGAAATCCCTAGGACTCTTTTATAAGGGCATTTCTAAAGTGACTATTATTTTTTATAAATAGAATGTAGACTTGATTCCTTGGTCCCAACAAGTAGAAAGTATAAATTGAAACCAATAGATAATATGCTATCAATATCATTTATAATCTAGTCATTGAGGACTTTCTTCATAAGCTTGATTTATATGTCCCCCTATTTTGGGGAAGAGATTGGAAATGAATGATGGATGCACCGCTATTTTAATTATAAGGAAAGTATGGCCTTTTAATGGTTAATGGATAACTCCTAAGATGTGGGTGGAACCATAAAGGTATGTTTCACTTTTTGGTCTAAGTGGGCCATTGAAATCGACATTCTTAGCCAATTTTTTTTATTTTATATCAACTATAGCAAGCAAACCATTAAGAACTTGAGGACAATGTAAATTGATGATTTATGAGATTTTGTAAGTAGATTCTAAGTGTATTTTTAAAAAAGTATTATCTCATTTTTAAATATTTGTTAATAAATTGTTTCTTATGCTTTATAGTATTTTTAATGAGTAAGATCTCCCTGCAATGCACGACTTGAGCTAAAAATAAGATTTTTTTTTATAATTTCTTAAACATAATTCATCAACACTAATGTCTAGGTTATGCATATTTTTTGAAGCATATTTTATTTATTATTTTTAATTGAGATTAATTATTATTTAGACACGTATTTCCCCATGGTGTATAAGTTTGACATATATACCCAAATTATTATTACTTTATCGAAACAAGGACATCAAATGGAGGGTAGTCATATTTTTCTAAATTTTCCCTTATGTTTACTATTTGTCCATGTGTGTCGAATAAAGGTCTCTATGTTTGGTTAAAAAGCTACGTCGATTAGAAAATAGAAAATAAATATAATAATTAAATAAAATATTGAAAAATCTCTCCATGAAGTGGACAGAGAGTGGATGGAGGTGCTATGAAGAAGTTTGGTGGTGTGAGGTCATGGGCCTGGGGTGTTTAGGGGGCTTTGGGCCTATAATTTTCGGGTGTCTTGGGCTATTTTGGCATGGGGTGGGGTTTTATGCCACTTCTTTTTATTTTTTCTACTATGATTTATCTTCTCTTAGTAGCTGGGATTTCTTGGTTGCATGACAGTGGCTAGGGGTCCTGGGGACCCCCCCTCCTTTATCTTTTAAGATGTTGTTCTTCCTGATGAACCCTCCTCTTTTAGGAAATATAATTTTGTTTGATTTTTAGTGAATCCAACAAGCAAGATCAAGGTGGAACAAATATTAGAAAATCATCCCAAGATGAATGGTTACTTGGAGAAGAGTGCAGATAGAATTACTTTTGGTTATAAACCTTGATCTAATTGCCAATGATGTACTTTATCTTTATGAACATGCTCTGATATGCAAGTTTATGGGTATTAGAATTTATCTACCCTTCTTGGAAGCTTGGGCTCTATGGGCCTGACAATCTGAAGGAGATATGGAGATTATTCTTGTTGCGGATGAGTATTTCTTTGTGGTTTTTTCAAGAATGGTTGATTAGAACATAATTTTGAGGGTGGTCCATAATTTCACAATCAAGTTGATTTATTCATCAAAATATGGCATGTGGGTTTTGATTCGATGGATGAGCTTCATTCTAAGGTTCCAGTCTAGGTTCACCACATTTGGCTTCCCATAGAATTCTAGAGGCTTTATATTATGCAATTTATAGTTGTTGTCCTTGGGAAACCCTTGGGCCCCTCTCATCATATGCTCAAACGAAAGTAACTGTCTAGTTTAAATTGATTTAAATAATTCATTGCTTGATTCTTTAGAGATTAGATTAGGGAGCATGTAATGGATTATGAGGCTCTTCCTTTCAGATGTTGTGCTTGTCATGTTTATGAGAATTTACAAAGAAATTGTTTAATAAAGGCCCTAGCGGCCCCACAATCTTTTCTAGGGAATTCTGTAGCTAAAGTCGATGCAAAGGGGAAAGCTCCTACCCATGTAGAAGAAACAGATTTGAATGGGTTTATGCCTGTGAAACCTTTATATAAAAGAAGGAATGTAAATTGCTAGAAAAAATATCTCTAAAGAGGAAACTTTAATAATAGGTTTGATGTCCTAAAAAAATTTGATGAACCTAATTCCACCATGTTTGAAAATCCTCTTATTAGCTAGGACTTAGATCTCCTTGATTTTGGTACCTCATCCAACACAAAAAAAAATAATAATGCTTCAACTGGTATACAAGTGTTATCCAAAGAAGGGGTTTTCCCCTCTCCTAGTCATATCAAGGGCTCTATTAGGCTTTAGGAAGATGTTACTATTGATCCCAAGTTAATTACAACATCTCCTATTTTGATAGAGGTTCAAGTTAAAGATGGTACATATTGCATTATGCTAGAAGATCCTTAAGACCTTAGTGTAAAGGATGATTTTTAGAAGAAAGGGTTAGAAATGAAGGTAAATACTATATATGAAAATATGATTACAACTGTTAAATTAATTTAACCAATAGTAAACCAAATGGAGATTACAAGAAATTAAATTAGTAACACAAAGAAATATGGAATAGAAGATGTTATCAAAAAATGTGAACAATAGCATAAAACAACTAATTGTCTGATAATCTCAATGAAATTGAAACAAATAAGATCAAACACAAAGAACACAATACCTTGCAAACCTTTCTATTCCTTGACTTCCATTGGTCACCTATCTTGAATTGATCTCGTGTATGAATAGAGCCCTCAGAAGGTGCACTTCCTTGCTTTTTTCTAAGATGACAATGGAGAATGGCTGTTGATAGGTTTTGCAATAAAGAGGATCTTCACAATGCAATGATAATGGTGATAATGGTATGACAATTGATCTCAAGCTATGGAGTGATTTCTGCCAAAGGTGCGATGTGATTCCTACAGAGTAAGTTTACAAAAAGTTTGGATGATTCAAATGGAGGAATAGGGGTTGTATTTATAGATTTGTGAGAAAGAAGATCAATGGTGTAGAATGAATAAGAAGATCAACAGTTGAGGAAATTTGAGAGGACGTGCGCGAATAGGGAGAGGACAAGTGTCCTGCTCTTTCATGCATCAGGGGAGTTAACAGAATAGATTGAGGAGTTAACTGAGATGATTGGCCAGTTAACAGAATTGATTGGGGAGTTAACTAAATGGACTAATCAGTTAACAAAATAGATTGCACAGTGAACTTAATTGCCCAATTAGTTAACTATTTTGATTGATGAGTTAACTAACTTGACTGGAGGAGAAATAGGACATATAGGTGAGGGGCTATTAGCTAATTAAATATTAAAATATTTAATTATATGTGCACGTGGATTAATTGAATTACTTTTGGTATTAATTCAATTTTGGAGGAAATAGACAATTTAAATAAATATTTGGATTTATTTAAATATAGGGAATGATTTGATATTTATGGATTTGAAAACTTTGGAATTTAGAAGAATTAATTAAATAATTTGGTATTATTTAATTTAGAATGATTTTAGAAGAATTTGGATGATTTAATTAAATAAATGATTTTATTTAATATTTTGGAGGAATATAAATCAAATAAATAAATTTGGAATATTTATTTAATTGATTAAAGAATTTAAAATGAAATAAATATTTAAAATATTTATTTAGCTAGATTCGCATCACTTTTAGGTGTATACATTTTGCCCCTCTTTGATGCAATGTGTTTTATCACGTTTCAAAGAAAGTTAAATTTCTGCGATTTGATACATGCCCCAGTTTGCCCCTAGTACAGGTTTATGATGCTAGGATGCCCCCTCGGGAGATTGGACGAGAAATTTTTTTTGAGGGCGTGAGATGAACAATCTCATGATGAGACAAGTGAAAGAAGAAGAGGTTGACTAGATAAACGGGTGAAGAAATTTGAAGGAGAAAGGGCACGGAGAACAGGCAAGGTCACCACATAGTTAGTTAGGGTTGCATGTCTATATATTGAAGCTGGGTCCACAATCCTAGTCATTTGCACACTTGTCTATTTGTGAGAACTAGTAGGAGCTTTGTAGAGTGTAGGAGCCAGAGCAGTCAGCGGAGAGATGGATATTCTAGTTGAGGAGCATCGTTTCGAGCAGGTTCGATGATTAGGGCAGGCAGCAGAGGCAAGACCCCCGGTATGTATGTCAAAAATTTTAGGCTAGGTGCATTTATTAGTGCAATAAATGCTTGTTAAATGATAATGGAGGAGATGGGAGAGGAAGAGGTGGAGGAGGTGGAGGAGATGGTGGAGGAGATGGCAGACCAAGACAACAGGTGGCACCAACAGTTGCTCTGTAGGTACTGCAAGCACCTGATCAACCTGACCCATAACAGCAGGTGCAAGGGGATGCAGTAGATCTATTATGAGTCCAGCTGAGACAAGTGAGAGCACAACTGAGAGCCGCAGAGGCTCAGATAGAGGGAGATGCGAGGATCATCACCAGCATCACTACAGAGAGAGATGCTACACTGGCCAGGGTACAAGCCTTGACAAGGGAGAGGGATGCAGCCATAGCTGCCCTGGGTACTAACACGACTATAGTACTACTTGTGACACAGTTGGCACAGGCCCAGGCCTAGGTTACACAGGTGATGGGAGAGTTGGCTACAGCTTGAGCAGAGACACAATATTACAGAGGGTTATACCAGGGGGCGGTGCCAGCAGATTAGAGGGCACCGAGTTACAGGGGCCAGTCAGTGGTTGTGTCCTCGCGAAGGGCAGGCAGTTCACGGTCAGTGGCTTCAGGCATGGGCCCACAGCAGTCTGGGATAGGCCGAGGTGGAGGGGGAGGGGACAGTGTTGGGAGCAGCATCTCATGGTAGCAGGGTTAGACTTGAGTGTGCACAGATTTTTGCGTTATACATACATTTTTTTGATGGCTCATGGATAGCCAGATTATGAATATATCACTCTTATTGTACAAATACTGAGACATGTATCATTATTATTTTGATGTATGTATACACCTTTTGCGAGTTGACTCATGGATGATGGACTGATATTGTACACATTGGACATTTTTATGTTTTATGATTATATATGATGATGCAGTTATGATGGCGTACATGCATTTTGTATTATGCGATGATCATGGATGCACTCTATTTGTTATGTTTACATGTTATGCAAATGTTATGATATCTAATGTGCAACACCTGTTATGCAAATAAAATGGTACGAGATGATTACTGATAGCTATGTTTTTGATGGTTTTCTGTTGAGATACTATGTATGCATCTATGTGATGTTGTTACAAATGTATATGGATGACTGAATGCACTTATATGTATGCAAATGATTTAATCAATTTAATGACTATCTCACCTAATATGAAATGCAAAATGATAACATGTTTTTGTTACACATATATGTATGCAAATGATTTAATCAATTTAATGACTATCTCACCTAATATGAAATGCAAAATGATACTATGTTTTTGTTGTGTCCAAGCGTGCTCAATCAAAGTAGAAGAGATTTGATGAAAGATACAATGATAGATAGAAATATGATTTGATAGAAGAAATGCGAATGAAGGAATCACAAGCTTTTATTTATTTGTGAACACTGGCACTTTGAACAAAATCATTATTTTATGGATGGTATATGAAATGCAATTGGATGCGTATGGATGTGGATATTTGTCACCTTGATATTGCAAGTATTTTGAAGTGCTTGATTCATCATTGGGCAATTTTTTTGTTAGTTTTGTGTTTTTAACATGTAATAAAATACAAGCATCTAGGTATAATTAAACCAAGATGACTTGAGTATCCCTTACATGGATTTTGAATAGAAAGTTAATACAAGCATCTAGTCAAAATTGAATCTAGATGACCTGAGTATTTCTTGCGTGTCAACAGACAAGGATTACACCCATTTCATGTTTAGACCTCTGATGTCCTCGATGATCATTATGTTGATCATGTATTTAGACAAGGATTCACATTACTAAAGATAAAACCCACAAGCAACAAACAAATAAAATAATCATTCCCCCATCATAGCATCTCTAGTTTTTAGGCATCCTTGAGTAGCATAGGAAACATGATAACAAAAGTTAAAATTTAAGGCACAACCAATCAAAACAAAACCTTCTTGCATTAGATGTGTCTTCTTGCCATAATTTAGATAAAATCATTTGGAGTGTTTAGGTCTTTGTTTGTTTTGCTTAGGATAGGATGATGCCTTGCGTCAAAATTTATGTTTGGAAGCAAGCTTTGTTGCGTGTGTGTGTCTAGTGAAAGGTATCACAATCCTTATTGGTGCCCTCTTAGAACATGTGGCATTGCAAAATCCAACTCTGTAACATGGACAATTGACACGAAGAAACGGGCCCTAAGGGACTAACCTAGTGTCTAGGGGCTCATTGATAAATGGCCTTGCCTATGTGACGACACAGAGACAACATAGTTTAGGGCGCAAACTTTTGTGAACCTAGGACCTAGGTGATGGGAAATGGTGCGGACATGGATGGACTAGAGGATGGATGATAAGATATGGAATGGATGGGTAACCTCAGGGCCCCATCAATGATGGTCTTGCCTACGTGACGATGCAGAGGCAACGTAGTTCGGGATGACAAGATACTGACGATAGACCCTATGACAGGCTGACACTATGCATAGGGTATTGGATAATCCTTAGGTAGCAAGGTGACAATGGTGATAGAGTATCAAGCCATGATAGGTTATCGGTAGGTGGTTTTGCAAAACGGATACGATCAGTTGATGGATGATGGTAGGAAGAATGGACGCAAAGCGATGGTTTCCCAAAGATGGAGGAAGCGGTTTTCATCGCAAAGAGCACCTGTTTGCTAGGTTTTCACTACTTTGTTTTTATTGCACGGAAGCCAAAATACACATGATGCCTATTTGCTAGGTTTTCATCATGGTATCTATCCAAGGTGCCTATTTACCAGGTTTTCACCAGAGGACAATTCTTTTGTTGTTTTTCTATTTTTTTATTTTTTGCCTTTTTTTTAAAAAAAATTTTGCCCCCCCTTACATTGGAGTTCTCTAGATATAGAACCGACGAAGATGCATACTGTTGATTGGGTCATCGAACGGTTCACCTTCTGATGTAGCTAACTGGTACGCTCCTGATTCATAGGCAACAATGATTACATAAGGACCAAGCCAGTTGGGTTCAAACTTTCCTTTCTTCTCTCGATCTTGCTGGTTGTGGAGATTTTCTTTGAGCACTAGATCACCAACATTAAAGACTCGTGGATGGACTCTGTGATTATAGCTTCTTGCCATTATTTGTTGGTAGGCTTTGAGATGGTTGAAAGCATTATGTCATTTCTCCTCCAACAGTTCTAACTCTTGCAATCTAGAAACTCTGTAGTCCTCATCAGTTATAAGACCTTTTAATGACACCCTCAAAGATGGTAACTCGACCTTAATGGGCAAAATGGCGTCAAAACCATAGACAAGGGCATATGGTGTGGCACCTATGGGAGTGCGTATGCTAGTTCGATAGGCCCACAGAGCAGGATTTAGTTGCATGTGCCAATCACAGCTGGCATCGTTGACAGTTTTCTTGAGGATTTTCAAGATAGTTTTGTTGGATGCCTCTACCTGACCGTTGTCTTGTGGGTAGTACAGGGTGGAGAAGCAGTGTTGGATTTGGAATTTGTCATAGAGCTCTTGGACATCCTGGTTTTTGAAGGGTCTTCCATTATCTGTGACTATGGATGAGGGAATTACGTATCGACAAATGAGGTAATTAAGGATGAAGGAGGCAATTTGTTTGTCTGTGACATTGGTGAGTGGGACGGCTTCAATCCACTTGGTAAAATACTCAGTGGCGGTTATGATGAACTTGTGGCCGCTGGATGATGGAGGGTGGATTTTGCCCACAAGGTTGAGTCCCCACTAACAAAAGGGCCAAGGTGTCGTTAAAGGTCACAGTTCCTGAGCTGGTGCATGGATGAGGTTACCATGAATCTGACACTGCTTGCATTTCTTGACAAAGTGATATGAGTATGTCTCCATGTTCGGCCAATAGTATCCCAAACGCATGAGTTTCTTAGCTAAGGTAGGACCACTAGAGTGTGTTCTGCAAATTCCTTCGTGTACTTCTCGTAAGGCAGTTTGAGATTCATCATGTTCAAGACATCTGAGTAGAGTACCATCCAGACCTCGGCGGTAAAGGGTGTCGGCGGTAATGGTATAACGAGATGTTTGGTGGATAAAGGTTTGGTGTTGGTTGTTGGATAAGTCAGCTGGTAAGGTGTTATCCTTGAGGTAAGTGTAAATTTTACGATACAAGGGTGAATCAGATCCTACTAGGAGGCAAATGGATTGTGTTTCAGGGATATCATAAGCTGGTTGTGCGACTGACTCCACCAAGAACTCAAAACGTGACTCATTCTCTGGTATATCAAGAAGCGAGGCGATGGTTGCCATGGCATCTGCTTCTTTGTTCTCTATGCGAGGAATTTGCTAAAAGGAGATTATCACAAAGTATCCTTTAAATTCATCTACCATACGCTTGTTATGGTATTAGATTGTCATCTTTCATCTGATAGTCATCATTTACTTGATTGATGACGAGTTGTGAATCTCCATAGACATGTAGCTCTTTCACTTTCCATTTTGTCGCCATCTTAAGACCAATGACTAAGGCCTCATACTTTGCTGTGTTGTTTGTGCAAGGAAAAAGCAGACGATAGGACTTAGGTATTGTGTCGCCTTGAGGAGTGACTAATAGGATTCCTGCCCCCGATCCATGGTTTGTATAAGACCCATCAAAGTAGAGCTTCCATTCCTGTGTTGTGATACTGAAAATTGATTCATCAGGAAACTCAAATGTCATTGGAGTAGTATCTTGCAATGGTGCCTCTGCCAACAGAACTGCGATGATCTGACCCTCGATAGCTTTCCTTTCCACATATTCTATGTCATACTCACTTAGTAGCATTATCCATTTAGCTAGGCAGCCTATTAGAGCTGCTTTGCTTAACAAGTACTTTAATGGATCAATCTTTGCAATTAGCTTTATGGAATGTACAAGCATGTAATGGTGTAGTTTTTGGGAAGCAAAAACCACAGCAAGAAAAGATCTTTCAATTTAAGAATATTGCAACTCATACCCCACCAATGTGTGACTGATGTAGTAGATTGCACGTTCCTTGCCTTCATAGTCTTGTTGTGCTAAAAGGGCTCTAAGGGTTGTTGGCGTAGCAGATATGTAAAGATATAGTGGCTTGCCTTAGATAGGTGGCATCAAGATAGGTGGATTCATAAGATACTCCTTCAATTTGTGAAATCCTTCTTCACACTTCTCATCCCAACTAAATGGGATGTTCTTATGCAAGAGATGAGCGAAAGGTTGACATTTGTCCGCCACTTGTGAGATAAACTGATGGATTGTCTGTAATTTTCCTTATAAAGACCACAGTTGGGTGATGTTCCATGGTGGTGGCATCTCCATGATAGCTTTTACCTTCGCAAGATCTACCTCAATCCCATTGGTTGATACTATGAAACCCAAGAGTTTGCCAGAGGTGACTCCAAACACACACTTTTTCTGATTCAATTGGACCTTGAATTGTTCTAGCCGCTGAAAGATTTTCTCTAGGACTTCTAAGTGAGATTCCCTTGTAAGTGACTTGGCAAGGATGTCATCCACATAATCTTCCATTGTGACGTGCATCATGTCATGGAAGATAGTAGTCATTGCCCGTTGGTATGTTGCTCCTGCGTTCTTCAACCCAAATGACATGACGTTCCAGCAAAAGGTACCCCATGGCAATGTGAATGTTGTCTTATGTTGATCCTCTGGTGCTATTGTGATTTGGTTGTATCTGGAGAAACCATCCATAAGACAGAGCATAGTGTGTCCAGCTATCAAGTCTACGATGATGTCAATGTTAGGCAATGGGAAATCATCTTTGCAACAGGCTTTGTTGAGATCCCGTAAGTCATTACACGATCTGACTCTTCCATCGGGTTTTGATACTAGTACAATGTTTGATACCCACTTCGGATAATCAATTGCTCTGATGAACCCACAATCTAGTAGCTTCTTTAGTTCTTCTTTGACTAGCAATGTGATATGTGGATGCATTTTCCTGAGTTTTGTTGAACAGGATTAACTCCAGGATCTAGTGGTAGATGATGCAAGATCAAGTCCGGATCTAACCTGGGCATATCTGCGTAGGAACAAGCAAAGTTGACCTATTTCTTTTTTAATAAGGGTACAAATTTCATCTTTTCTGCTGAAGATAGAGACTTGGCAAAGTGTATGATCTTTGGGTTACTTTCTGTGCCGATGTCAACAGGTTCTGTAGGTTCTACCATAATTTGTGACTTCTCCTGATACATGTTGTTGGGGAGAGTGTCAAGCCTTCCATCATCTGGCGTCTCAAAGAGGTTTTGACCATCTGATGTGTCCTTTATTTTTATTTTTTTGGGATTTGACACTGCCGCAAAGCGATTTTCACCATCAGATCCATGTTTGATTTTTATATTTTTGTGACTGGAAGGCTTGGCACCCTCTCCAAAATAAGCTACGGTATTGAGTTCTATGGAGAAGCAAGCTTTATGATCTCTCGTAAGTAGGTGGTCTCTTAGTTCCTTGTAATCAACGTAGGCATTGTCATTCTGGAACATGTCTAGTTGGGGGGTTCCTTGTAGATCCCAATCGATAAGCTCGGGATGTACCAAGGGAAGGGGATCGATAGGTTGATCTGATTCTGTGGGTGTGATAGTAAGGATGGATACATGATCAGGATTAAGAGTGATAGGAATAAGATCTGTGATGGTACTTTCATCAAGATTGTCTATTGTTGTACCCAATCAAAAAATTTGCTTCATTAAGGCATTTTGAAACAAGTCTAGAAAATTTTTCATCAAAACATCAAAAAAGCAAAATTTCTAAAAATAGATGTTAGATTCGGTTTTGTGGGTTTCTTGAGATATGGGTGCTGGCAAAACTTTCTAAAAATAGAATCTTCAACTCAGGTGTCGCGCTTGATTCTCATTGGTCGATTTTGCTTCACGATCGGTGCGGTCCAGATGAAATCTTGAAATGACCAAGTTTTCTCTACTGGGTCATTTTTGCTTTTTCAGAAGGTGAAGCATGAGCTCAGAAGTCATCAACAAAGAAAGTTCGTCTGCCAGAGCTCATCAACAAGTTTTCAACGTTGTTCCAATGACGCAAAACTGACGAACAGTCGTCGACTCGACGATGCACGCAAAATGATGCAAGATGGATCCAAGGTGGATAAAAAGTTAGAAAATCATAAATTTCACTAAGTCTGGTGAAACCAGGTGCCCCAGGTGACTTGGGGCGCCCAACCTCTCCAGTGTTAGATTTTTTTCACGTTTTTCAAGAAACGTCGAAAATGCTTCCGTCAGCCCTTTCCCGATTGGTCAAACTTGGTCAAAAGTAGTCAAAGCCATGATTTCATCACAAATATGTTCAGACTTCTCAGATCACCCTCCATCCTGCCTTGACAGTCATCAGAACGACCGAAATTGAAGATCGAACAGAACCTGTGGGCACAAAAATCGAGAAAAGGTACAAAAAGTGAGTTTTTTAGAAAATTTTCTAAGGCATAGAAGGATAGGCGCCCCAGGTGACTTGGGGTGCCCTAACTCACTAGAGTTAGAATACTTTTGAAGATTTTCTTGAAAAACATGAATCTCCTTCCGTTAGGTCGGTCCAGTTCAGAGTTGATCAGTTTGGCACAATTTTTGAGGCGAACAGAAGGTACAATCAACTCAATTTTCATCAGGCCTGCCTATTTACCAAATCATTAAACTCAGTTTCATCCCAGTTGATAGAAAATGACAGCCAAGTAGGGGTCCTTCACCACCGGAACGCACACGCAAATCGAGAAATTGAAGAAGTTGCAAAAATTGAAAAATGGCTAAGTGTTGGGAAACCAGGCACCCCAGGTGACTTGGGGCGCCCAACTTGAGCAGTGTTAGAATATTTTCCATGTCCATAGTGTTTTCTGACAGTTTTGTGTCCAATCTTCACCCGTTGGCAGTTTTTAGGAGGTCAAACTTGGTCAAACGATGTCAGATCGCTAGTCAGAGGCAGGGGATGGAATCTCAATTGATAGGTCTCCAAAATGTCAGGATCAGTTAGCTTTTTCAGTCAATGGTGACATTTTTCCACCTTGTTGAAATCGGAGATAGGCCATATTTAAGTCAGAACGAGTGTTGAAGTGTCAAAAATGAAGTAAAATTTGCTAGCACTTCTTTCAACTCGCGTGTTCGATGACATCATCAAAAGAAGATATTTTTCGTCATCTTGCACATGAAGCCATAGGCAGCTACAAAATAGGGATTCTTCCTATTCAAAGACATCCACTTGGATCTATGCTTTAAAAGTTGCTTTCTTCGTGGATGAGAGTGAAGTTTTATTCTCACACAAATAAAGCTTTTTTTTTGCCCTAAAGATTTATAAAGACAGGCATTTGGCTTCTTTATTTCATTATCTTTTACAAGTTGCATCCAGAGGAAGATTTTTATTTTTCTTACAATGAAGATTCGAAGACCCAAACCAAGTGCTTTTTCAGCATTCTTCATAGTTTCGGATTGAGGAAGAAGAAATGCTCGCTTTTTCAAGGTCCTCATTTCAAGGGGATCGTTTTTCAAAAATTTGACCAGAGCTTTTTCGATTTTCGTCGAGATGGGTCCATCCAAATTATTATCCTCTTGAAGATTGGAGTTTTGGTTTTTTTTTTTTCAGGAATCTGCTTTTTTCCTGCTTTTTCAAGAAAATCTTTGCTTTTTCGAAATCTGACAATCTGGGTTGCTTCGAAACATAATTGCCTACAAAACCCATGTGCCAGCTTTTTTCGCTCAGAATCAGCTTTTTAGAAGAAATCAACAAAAGATAACAATGGATGACATCACCAAAAGCAAAAATGTTGATGAAGATGTATTTCAAAAGAAAGAAGCTTTAAGAACATATGCTTTTTGTTTTAAAGCATTTGCTTTCATCCTAAACTCATCCATTCTATATTTAGAAAAGAAATCACTTTGTGTTAGTTGGAGTTTTCTTTGCTTTAAAGCATTTGTTTATAGTATCTTTGTCTTAGAATAGTAATAAAGCTTGCGAGTTGGCAAGTTAGGGTTTATCAAGGAGATTTTAGGGTTCCCTACTCCTTTGATTTTAGTATAAATAAGGGCATCCTTGCCCATTGTATGTAATGGTAATTGTGATAGCAAATTTGCTGTGCCTATTCTAGCCTGCAAATCTTGATATTCCAAGTGTCTATTCACTTTGTGTAATCTGTTCTCCGGTGTTTGATCGCTTGTTGTATGCCTACCTTTTGCTATAGCATTGCTGTCATGGAGTTGTGCCGACTTTGTGATATTGAATAGAAGTCTAATGCCTATTTTGCTCTAATATTCTATCTCGATTCATCAAGTTATCGTCGTCAGATGTGTAGCTTTTGTAGCTTTCATTTCAGCTTTCATCATTAAAGTACTTTTAGTCTTGTGATGTTAATCTGGAAAAAACTTGCTTAAGTTTTTGTGTTAACAATCATTCCTTGTTCACTTTTAATTTCCTTTGCTCTGAATTTACTTAGGAGATTAAAAGCATCGTTAGTCTTTGCTTAGTTGTAGTAGAAGTTTTATAAAAGGAAAAAACCTTTTCTGCACCGTTTAGAGTTTTATAACCTTGTGCTCCAAGCTGAGAATCAAAAAGAAGATAGGCGAAGTTTCATTTAATTTATCTTTTTTAGCGAACATCAGCAAGAAAGGGAACTCCCCCTTCCAATAGGAGAGCAGTTTATCTGTGCATAGCTGTCTATTTCCAAATCGCATTCTAGAGGTGCGAATTGAAACGCCAACATCTATCTCATGAGAACTCTGACCTTCCTTGTAAGTTGTTCTCTCTGGAATGGGCGAATCACACTCCACCGGTCTAGGCCTTAGAGTTTGTCCCTCACAGTAGGGGCTATAGGTGCGAACGGTATTGATTCCTTTGTCCTCGTAGGAATGTTCTGAAAGGTCATCCCATTCATATTCATTAGAATCTGTATCACTATCCTCTTGGAGGTTATGGATTTGTTCCACAAAACAAGTAGTAGCCTTAATTTTGCCTTTGTCGTTGTCTTTGTATCCTAGCCCTCTTGTGTCTCGAGCCGATGAGGATGAAGAGGGTTGAATGGGTTCAGTTATTCCTTCTTTTCTCAGGCCGATGGGACGCTGTCCTTCATAGCCCATTTTGTGTAAGATAGATTGACCACGCCCATAGATTTCTATTGGGAGCTTTGGTTGTTTGTCTCGCAGTGTGTCATATTTGTCTATGTAGAGCCATTGCATAACTTCTCTTTCTTCACTCTCATCTGATAGGGTGCCCCATTTGACAAAGGGAGCTTTGGGAGGTTCAGGAGGAGCAGATGGTTTTGGGAAGGGTGTAGGTCACCCAAAGGTCTTCGGAGATAAAGGCATTTTGGCTAAATAAAAGGTATGCTTGATGGAGTACTCTCCTACCCCTGTTTCTTTGATCTTGACCTTCTGCTCTTTGGCCTTTGATGTGGAAGCTTGGGAGCCAGGATCATGCTAAGAGGTGGAAGATGTGGAAGCTCTATTATTAGGGATGATGAAATCTAGCCTTGATTGGATAGTGTTACAGTGTTGAAAAGGATTAGGGTCAACTTGGATGGTGATCTCTCAGCCGTTGTGAGGGAACTTGATACATTGATGATATGTGGAAGGCACAGCTTTCATGGCATGTATCCAAGGTCTACCTAGGAGAATGTTATATGCGATCTCCCTGTCAAGGACTTGGCAAACAACTTCTTTCTCCACTGGTCCAATTATTAATGGGAATACCACAGTTCCTTTGGTTGTATGTTCTTCTTCATCATAGGCTTTTATTGTGATCTTCTTTCTTGGATCTACTGTAGTTTCTGAGAACCCCAATGTAAGGACTAATTTTAGTGTGCAAATGTTCAAACCTACTCCTCCATCAATGAGAACCCTTTTGATGCGATGTTTATTAATGAAGGCCTTAATATGCAATAATGTGTTATGGGGTCGAAATACGGATAGATCATCCTGTTCAGTGAATGATAGGATGTTAGGTGAGGTAAGATGACCTACCATGGCTTGAAACTTCTCTTAGGCCAAGTTGGTGGGCACAGTGGTTTCCACTAGGGCTTTATCAAAATCTCTTTGTGGGAAGGCGATAGACACAACAACTCTAATATGGATATATGGACCGGAGTCTTTCGTAGTTGGTCAATGACATTGTACTTGTGGGGGGTAGATGTTGAGGATGATGACCTTGGAGGGAGTGTGTGCAAGGTGACTTTCCCGCTGTGGGTGGTGACATTTGCAATCAGATTTGGTGTTGGAATCTGATTGTTTGTTAAATGTGAGCACATTGATTTGCGAGATATGCTCTGATATGTAATTAACGGTATATTCGAATGGCACGTTCATGTAGTTAGCATCATTGTTCCCATTATTGTGATTTTAATGGTTGTTATTGTTGTTGTTATGAGGGTTCTGCCTGTCATGGTTAAGGAGCAGATCCTTGAATGCTACATGTGATTCGTTAGAGGGATGATCTTTTGTGCCCACCCGATTTTGATCTAGTAAGTATTGTATGATGTTTGTCAAGCAGATACAGTCACTGGTTTTATGGCCTTTGCCTTTATGGTACTCAAAGAAATCGGTATCCTTCCACCAAGAAGGTTTGACTTGCAGTTCATAGTCTCTTGATGTGGGAAGGGTGATCTCATTGTTTGCCACTAACTTTCTCAAAGTGGACTCATATGACTCCCCTAGTGGTGTAAATTTTCGTCTAGGAGGAAAATTGTATGGTTTTCTCAGTTTGTTTGAAGGTTTGCTCGATGTTGCATTGTTTGATACTCCTTTGAGATTTAAAATTGGTTGCTTAGGAGCCGCTACTTTATCATCAACCACTCCATCGATGACGATGTTCTTGTTTTTGGTCTAGAATTTTGATTTATCCGTGGTATAGTTTGAGTTAGGAGTGTCTTTGAACAATTTGATTTGTCCTTTCGCGATCATAGCTTTTTCGATGGATAACCCCATCTCAATGATTTTCGTGAATGAGGTAGGGCATTGGATTTGAATTTGATAGCTTAGATCAGGATTGACATTATGGACAAACATTTATGTCATCTATTTCTCAACGGCATGATATGAGCACTTGCTTGCAAGTTGCCTCCACCTTTGTAAGAAAGCAGCGAAGGATTTGCCACTCTTTTGTTTTGTGTTGCAAAGGTCAAGCATGGATACCTCATGTTCGATATTATACGAGAAGTGCGTGACAAATTTGTTCTCTAACTCATCAAAGGTATGGATACTTGGGGGAGTTGAGAGAACCACTCCATGGCTTGCCCTCCTAGAGATCTAGGGAAGAGTCTCATGAGAAAAGTTTCATTGTGAGCAACCTGTAGACATGCAGCGTTGAATTCTCTGATATGGTCTCTAGGCTCACCCTTTCCTCTATACTTGTCAAATTTTAGAACTTCAAATCTAAGGGGAAAGAGGATCATGTTCAAGCTCTTATCGAAGGGATATGACAAGATCTCCTCCAATAATTAGTGTTTAGTGAATTTCCCTATTTGGAGGTCCACTAATTGTTGTTGTAGGGTTTGAACTTATTTTGTCAACATGTCTAAAGGTGTGGTTGAGTTTATGGTTTTCTTGCCTTTGTCTGTGCCAAGGGTTCTTTCCTCACGTGTGTTGTCTTCATGGGTTCTTTCCTCTTCGGTTTCTTTCAATGTTGTGATGTCAAAGTCAAAGGGGAGTTTAACTCCTTGGGTTGCTAGGCGGAGGAAGAACTTTGTAGGGTATTGGTGGAGTACTTTATCCATCATTCATTGAAATTTTCTATCTTGGAGAGCTTCTTGTAAGTCCTCGTGAGATATCTCCTCATCATTGTCGTGAGGGGAGGGGATAATTTTGTCAAATGTTTCAGCCATTTCAATTTGTTTTTGTTTTTGCCATCTAGTTAGTACCATGCAATGTGATTTGGAATGGGGTGGGGTGAAATTGGACGCTTTGGTATGATGTGTTTGGAGGTTGTAGTGAAGGGGATACTGGTGGTGATAAGATTTGAACAAGGGTTTTCTTTGATCAATGGTGTCAAACAAGTCGGTCGATACAAAACGGTAGCCAAAAGTAAGGATGATTGGAATCTGATTACTTAGTAGAGACTAGTTTTGCACCAAAACAAAATAGTGAAGTTCTGAGATAGAAGGATGATAGATCCTGTTAATGGAGACTTACTAGTGATGCTTGAATCTGATATGATCTCAAAATTGCCTAGTAACCTAGTTTTGATAGTTTGACTTGTTCTTGGGACATTTTACAAAATTTTGACGAGGTGAATGATGGAAAAGAGGGCACGCTATGGAAATGAACGGGAGAAGTGACTGTATGGTTAATTTGACCTCAGAAACTAATACAAGACTAAAATGGGTGCTCAAAAAGGTAGGTGCTTTTCTGACAAACTGTACGGAAGTGCCCACTGTGACATATGCGCAGGAACAAAGTGTATATGCGCAACAACAGGAAATAAAAGCGCAGATCTGGTGAAAAATAAATGCACCAGAATAGAGTGTAAATGCGCAACTTCATGAAACAAAAGTGTAGGTCTGGTGGAAAAGAAGATGCACAGTAGAACTGTGTGAAAGCACAGCATAACTGAATAAATGCGTAGCATAAAACAAATGCGCAACAGGGTGAAGCAAATGCGTAACAGGACGAAGCAGATGCGCAGATCTATCTATTTTTCTTGATTTTGACTATTTTTTATTTGTTAAAGGCACATTTTTCAATGTTTTTGGGTTCTTTGTCTGAATGTTGCCCTTTTTTATTTGTTTCTTCGATTATGGCAAAAAAGACATATCACACACAAAGAATATTTTCATGATTTGTTTGATTTTTTTGTTTTGATTTTTTTTACAACAATGCAAGCATAATCGTAAGGTTGGTAAGGACAGTATTCAATGAGTTCCAACTTGGTTTTTTACACCAGCCACTTGCATAAAGGCAGACAACTAATAACTTGGTAACATCGGCTCCCCTCCACGGCACTCACTTCTCACGCATACCAAGTTATAGTTCCTCCGAAGAGTTGAAATTTTTCGTCTCTACACTAAATAAGTGTATGACATTGGACGGCTCTGGAGAATGTTTTCCTCCTGTGTCACTGAATAGGGGATTTTGGCATACTATAACAAAAGGATTTTAGTTAAGGCATCCGTTCGGGTGATTACATGTGCGGCCATTCGCTTCGATAAGAAGGGTTCCTAGCCTGCAGAGGTTACGCTCCACAGGGTTTGAGGGGAAACATTGGTCAGTGTAATACAACAACACCCGTCGCTTGAAACTTTCGTCACAAACACAATTTATTTATAGTGACTTGGAGGTACTTGGCTTTAGCCGTTATCACTTAAGGTCATCCCACTTGGAAGGAAGGAATTCCAAGGGCAGGCCTCTCTAAAGGTAACACATGTGAAATGATGATTCTAGCATTTTGGTCACCCAGTTAAGGGGAGAGCATAGTCCTATCATCATTCCAAAATCATGGAAAACACTGGTTCTTTCCTCCTAGTTAAAAAGAGAAAAAACTAAATGAGTTATTCTATCAGGTACACAAGATTTGTTAACTTTGAAAAAGCTTTCTGAAAGCAATTGTTCAATTTTAATCCTCCTAGTTGGGACTACGCTCAAGTTGTGATGCAACAAGTACAAATTACTTCCCTCTTATTTAGATCTAAGTGAAATTTGCATGAACAAGATGAATTATTTCCTTTGCTATTTAGATCTAGATGAGAGTTAATCATGCAACTATATGCCTAACCAACTCTTAACCTGCAAGGTGGATCTGAGAATATTCCTCAAATGATGTTATCACTGGAAATCTCCTGAGAAATAGCTCAAAAATTCTAGCAGAATAAATGCACAGATACAATGAATGAATGCACAGAAATAGATGCGCAATAATAGAGAATGTATGCGCTGTAATAGAGAATAAATGCACAGATATAATGAATGAATGCACAGAAACAGATGTGCAGTAACAAAGAGTAGATGCACCATAATAGTGAGTGAATGTGCAGATCTGACAGATGTGCAATAACAGTGACCAAATGCGCAGCAGAATGTGACAGATGCGCAGAAACATCCTGTGTATGGATTCTAACACAAAATATCAATTTTGAAGTTAAATTGGGGCAAGGGCCCCATGGTGGGCGCTAGAAATGTTATCAGAAAATGTGAACAATAGCATAAAACAACTAATTATCCAATAATCTTAATGAAATTGAAACAAATAAGATCAAACACAAAGAACACAATACCTTACAAACCTTTCTATTCCGTGACTTCCATTGGTCGCCTATCTCGAATTGATCTCGTGTATGAATAGAGCCCTCGGAAGGTGCACTTCCTTGATTTTTTCCAAGATGACAATGGAGAATGGTTGTTGATAGGTTTTACAATGAAGAGGATCTTCACAATGCAATGATAATGGTGATTGTGCCAAAAGCGCGCTGTGATTCTTGCAGAATAAGTTTACAAAAGCTTGGATCATTCAAATGGAGGAATAGGGGTTGTATTTATAGATTTGTGAGAAAGAAGATCAATGGTGTAGAATGAATAAGAAGATCAACAGTTGAGGAAATTTGAGAGGAGGTGCGCGAATAGGGAGAGGATAAGTGTCCTGCTCTTTCATGCATTAGGGGAGTTTACAAAATAGATTGAGGAGTGTTGGTTTTTTCCCAGACTGGATGCTTATTCCCAGATTTCCCTACAAGGTAGCCATCAATGATCAACAGGATATCTGGGCCAGGGGCCAACAGTGTAGGAGATAGACTCTATATTTTATCTCCTCTTCTTCTTCAGGCTCTGCAAAACCTAGGGGGGTATTCCCTACTCAACATCCATGAGGATATGCATACAAAGGCTGGGATGCTGACAGAAAGCAGATAAGTCCTCCTGTAAGTAGACCAAAACTAAAAGATAAGAGCAAAGGGGCTAGCTTTGGGCCTATTTGCAGTTGTAGACAGAGGACTGAGGATCCTAAAACTAATTCTAATGTCCTAATGTTTGTTTTAGATTTTGATTTGGATTTTAAGTTTGGATGCAAAGCTGGACATGGTTATAACACAAAAACAAAGCATGATTGGTGCCTATCCAGGGCCTGGAGTCAGTAGACATACACCTGTGAATGATCAACATGAACAGCTAAAACTGGATTTCAGGGGGATATATGTGATATCTGCCTTACAGATATCTCCCAATACAGAGTGTTAAGTTATCTCTACTTATGGCATCCCTACTGCAGTATACCCTTCCCAATGTTCAACCTGAAAACAGTTTAATCTACCCCTTGAGCAGAAGTTAAAAGATCAGACATTCAACATAGGAATTCTATGCTCTAGAATCTAAACATTACCCAAATATCCAGATTCAGAAGAAGAATACATGCAATACTGGAGACAGAATTAACACAACACATGCTAAGATAGCATTTCTCATATAAGATTAATCATGAAATCAGTGGGTTCATGCCAAAAACATACAACAAGAGATACATAAACTCACAGGTTAAGCTGTACAGAGCAACCAGATCAGCTTGTTTTGAATTACAGAGCCAAAAATCTTCAACTTTCAACAACCCAAAAAATGAGTAACACTTCCTGCTTATAACAGCCAGGTAGTGTACCACAGCAATTAATTACATGGTTGACCAAAAAAATCCTGCCAGATACACAGTATCAGCAAAATGGCGCTCAACGCATTACCAGATTGGCGCCCAAACATGAATGCAGCAGGTAGGGGAGGAGACAGGAAGATATCTCGAGCCCTGCGCCACTGTCCGTCGATGTACACCTTCAATCGGGTACCAGATCCGCCCATACCTCTGCAACCTTCGCCATTAATGGCGCACCAACCCGCGGCCTCGGGAAAAACATCAAACAGTCGATCGCAACCATTTCCCGCCAAGATTCATCGTCATGATATTTGAAAATATGCAGGATATCAATTATCCCACATGCACCCTGCGATGACCTCTTTAACACTTTATATACTAGGCCACGAGCATATATAATGTCGGTGCTTTTGCTCCTGACGACACTAGTATAAGACTTCATCATCATCCTCCAACAGCATGATATCCTGTCGCTTGAAATATCACCCTGACGTCAGCATCATATCGCAATATAACCTGCATGATAATCGCCTTCATCGGCACAACCTGATCCATCGGAGGAACATCCTCCTGCTGAGCCTATACCAAAAGTCTGGCCGATGAACATCCTGATGACGTCATCATCATATCCTGCTGACGTCATCATCATATCCTGCTGACGTCATCTGCATATCTACCTACTGCGCACCTCCTCATATCCGGATGACGTCATCATCATGTTTGCAAATATCGGGAGATCTCCACAAGATGATCTGTGTTAGAAATATGACCCCCCCGGACCTTGATGACATCATCATCATATCGACATCAGGATGATATTCGAAAGATAACCGGATATTTGGAAATATCATCCTGATGCACAAATATCATGTTGCACTGTAGCTCCACTATAAGATCGGGGTGATAGATGAATACGCCAGATATTTGAAAAGATCACCCCCACTAGATAATGCACGAAGCCGACAGGCGGATATCTCCCTGATATCAGCATCATCATGACGCTGGAACAAACATACATCCGGGTGATATTCAAAAATGAAAATATCACCCCCTCCTTCAGAAATATCATGATGTAGATAGGCAGAGAAAAAGATATCACCCCGATATAAGAATGACGCCAGCATCATCAGGATGATAAAACAACGAACATGAAGTGATACAACAACATCAGGATGATATTGACTAAGATCATCCTGACGTTCAAAATATGATGACCCCAGTGAATATCGGGTCATACTTAGAACTCTTCAACAGCATCATCAGGATGATCATAACCAAGATCACCTGATGATAAAAATATCACCCCGGCGAAATATCATGCAGGCAAAAAATATGATGACCCTCGCAAGCAACACGGTGATAACTGAAAATATGATGATGATGATGACGACCCTTAAGAAAAAACAAGTCAGGTCGAACAACTCAGAGAAAAACCCCCTCAGAAGATCGGGGTGACATCATCATCATAAAAGGGCAAGGTGATAATTGGAAGATCACCGGAAACTTGAAAAATCACCCCCGCAAGCAAATCAGGGCACACTGTAGCTCATCAGCAGGATCAGGATGATATCCAAACATCACCCGATATTGAAATATGATGATCCTGATGAAAAACAAGTCGACAGAAAACATGATGCTGCGGACCATCATCGAAGACAAGATGATGATGATGACCTCCTCCTCAGGAAAATATGATGCTGCAACTGTACAATGCTGAGGAGGTCCAACACTTAGAACATTTTTTGGATATTTAGGGAAGGTGCCTGCATGAAAATTGCTCAAAAACTGTCAGTCAATTCAGGCACTAACACTGGCTCTGTCTGGGGACGTGCAGGTGCAAGACTGCAGCGAGAACCCCAGAACTCTGGGATGCAGACCAGTCCCTTATCCATTGGGCACAGAGTCAAATACTGCACTGACCTGCAGCACCAAACACACTTGATGGCCTAAGGCCACCAAGAAAAGAAAAACATGTATCTCCCTTTGTCAAACACTTCGTTTTCATCTGCATACACTGGGTCAAGCTTGGAGATACTACAAAGATCCACCCACAAACAAATCTTGTCATCTACATATTCAACCCTCTGATTTGGCTTGTCATTATCACCCCTGTGCAGATAACCTTCAACATCATGTGACATGTGGGTGCAGAATATATCAGGCAATGCATACTCAAATGGTATAGAACACAGGTTATCATCTGTATCATCATCATGCATTGCAACATGATCTCCTAGCTGGATTGCAAATAGGAAACACTCAGAGTCCACCACACAACTAGGAAGATCAGGGCTCTTTGTATTATATGCTGGCACATCAAAAGAAAAGCTTTCAAAATCACAATTGTGCACATCATGTACACAACAATCAGCAGCACCAAGCTGGAAAAGATCAGGCTCTGGCATCTCTTTCAAATCAGGCACATTTTCACAGTCACTTACCTGATGTATGTTGTTTCCTCTTTCATCAGGATGAGAAACAGAATCCAAACCAAAAATAGTGTCTAGATCCTCACCATACTCAAATAAATCCTCATCACCATATGTGTCATAAATGGGTGACCCAGGTGCATCAGTTTCATCATAGTATGCCATTTGTTCATGGGCAGCAGAGCACACATCTTCATCACCAATGGATTCACTCTGTGGAGGAGTATCAGCCTGTGTGTCATAAGCAAAACAGCCATCAAATGAAAAACAATCATGCTCTGAACTAGCACTTATTTCAATTTCTGACTGCTCTTCATGATCTCCATGTGTTTGAAAGGTAGGCAATGGGTCACACATAGGACTGCTTCTCTGTTTGCTTATATCTTCTCTGTCTTGAGTACAATACTCACAATTGTCTCCACAGGTCCATTCCAAAAATTGCTCATTGCTGTCCACAACCTTGTTATTGTTTTCATGGTTAGCTGCCTCATCATTGCAATGGGAATCCTCATTAGTCCTTTCACTGGCATCCTCAACTGGTGAACAATCCAATTGAGCAGTATTGTTAGCATTATGTTCAAACACAGCAGTCTCAACCTCTATGCTTTTATTTTCATTTTTATCTGCACATGATGCCATAATCATTTGGTCATTTGCAGCTTCATAACCATTTCTCACACCAAGGCCTGGGGACAGGGGTTTCAGCAGGTACACATTTCTGATTTTTTCTATCTTTTCTATGAACCTGTATGCCATCTGCATACTTGTCACCTTGAAATCCCTCAGTATTGCACTAAAGCCCTCCTCAAAAGCTTCAAAGAATATGCCAACACAGGCTGAAATATCAGGTCTAAAGACTTCTGGGATCTGTGAAAGGGCTATTGCAAACCTATGACTGAAAACAACACATGGCTCTTCATCTTGTTTTCTGATTCTCATCAATTTTGCAACAAGGTCAGCCGGTTCTTTTGCAAATTCTTCCTTGAAACAGTCAGCAAGCTCATCCCAACAGGCAAAGGATTTCTTTGGAAATCTCAAATACCAGTCTTTTGCTTTTGCATCAAAGGACCTAACAAAAAACCTCATCCACATATCCTCATCTCTGAATGAATATTTTCCCATAAAACTGTGAAAAGTTTGGATATGTGCATTCCCATCACATACATTGTGACCACTAAATCTAGGCATCTGACAATATATCCTAGCAGGCATAGTTTCTACTTTATAATCCACCCATGACAAATCCAGTTGGTCATACAAAGGATCAAAAGGGCTGAGAAGAGGTTTAGCCTTCTGACTGGCAGACACAACAGGGTTACTGCTTTTTAACTGGGCCTGCTCAGCCTCTAAGAATATCGACCTATTTCTTATCTCTTCTATTCTTTTATTCGACATTTCACCACTGAGTATGGGATAATTCATACTTGGATTCATAAAAATCTTACTCTTAGACATCCTTTGTCTGTCTAAGACCCAAGGCTTCCCCTGGCATCTAACTTATGCAGCAAAACAGCAAATATAAAGGGGAAGGAACAAGGTACCTTTTCTCATACAGATGCAGAAAAATGAACAACACATTTTTGTCACATCACATACATCCATCTTTCATGTGCATTCAGATCTTTTTTGCAGAGTCGCCACCTCTCCAGAGAGGACAAAATTTTCAATAGCTGAAAGCTACTTTTCCAGGTTCATTCCACCAGCAGAGCATCATTTTGTTAGTGACTCAGATAGGCCACAAGATATAACACTTTTTCATCAATTTTCTCCCCAGCGGAGTCGCCAATTTCTGTTGGTTTTTTCCCAAACTGGATGCTTATTCCCAGATTTCCCTACAAGGTAGCCATCAGTGATCAACAGGATCTCTGGGCCAGGGGCCAACAGTGTAGGAGATAGACTCTATATTTTATCTCCTCTTCTTCTTCAGGCTCTGCAAAACCTAGGGGGGTATTCCCTACTCAACATCCATGAGGATATGCATACAAAGGCTGGGATGCTGACAGAAAGCAGATAAGTCCTCCTGTAAGTAGACCAAAACTGAAAGATAAGAGCAAAGGGGCTAGCTTTGGGCCTATTTGCAGTTGTAGACAGAGGACTGAGGATCCTAAAACTAATTCTAATGTCCTAATGTTTGTTTTAGATTTTGATTTGGATTTTAAGTTTGGATGCAAAGCTGGACATGGTTATAACACAAAAACAAAGCATGATTGGTGCCTATCCAGGGCCTGGAGTCAGTAGACATACACCTGTGAATGATCAACATGAACAGCTAAAACTGAATTTCAGGGGGATATATGTGATATCTGCCTTACAGATATCTCCCAATACAGAGTGTTAAGTTATCTCTACTTATGGCATCCCTACTGCAGTATACCCTTCCCAATGTTCAACCTGAAAACAGTTTAATCTACCCCTTGAGCAGAAGTTAAAAGATCAGACATTCAACATAGGAATTCTATGCTCTAGAATCTAAACATTACCCAAATATCCAGAAGAAGAAGAAGAATACATGCAATACTGGAGACAGAATTAACACAACACATGCTAAGATAGCATTTCTCATATAAGATTAATCATGAAATCAGTGGGTTCATGCCAAAAACATACAACAAGAGATACATAAACTCACAGGTTAAGCTGTACAGAGCAACCAGATCAGCTTGTTTTGAATTACAGAGCCAAAAATCTTCAACTTTCAACAACCCAAAAAATGAGTAACACTTCCTGCTTATAACAGCCAGGTAGTGTACCACAGCAATTAATTACATGGTTGACCAAAAAAAATCCCGCCAGATACACAGTATCAGCAAAATGGCGCTCAACGCATTACCAGATTGGCACCCAAACATGAATGCAGCAGGTAGGGGAGGAGACAGGAAGATATCTCGAGCCCTGCGCCACTGTCCGTCGATGTACACCTTCAATCGGGTACCAGATCCGCCCATACCTCTGCAACCTTCTCCATTAATGGCGCACCAACCCGCGGCCTCGGGAAAAACATCAAACAGTCGATCGCAACCATTTCCCGCCAAGATTCATCGTCATGATATTTGAAAATATGCAGGATATCAATTATCCCACATGCACCCCGCGATGACCTCTTTAACACTTTATATACTAGGCCACGAGCATATATAATGTCGGTGCTTTTGCTCCTGACGACACTAGTATAAGACTTCATCATCATCCTCCAACAGCATGATATCCTGTCGCTTGAAATATCACCCTGACGTCAGCATCATATCGCAATATAACCTGCATGATAATCGCCTTCATCGGCACAACCTGATCCATCGGAGGAACATCCTCCTGCTGAGCCTATACCAAAAGTCTGGCCGATGAACATCCTGATGACGTCATCATCATATCCTGCTGACGTCATCTGCATATCTGCCTACTGCGCACCTCCTCATATCCGGATGACGTCATCATCATGTTTGCAAATATCGGGAGATCTCCACAAGATGATCTGTGTTAGAAATATGACCCCCCCGGACCTTGATGACGTCATCATCATATCGACATCAGGATGATATTCGGAAGATAACCGGATATTTGGAAATATCATCCTGATGCACAAATATCATGTTGCACTGTAGCTCCACTATAAGATCGGGGTGATAGATGAATACGCCAGATATTTGAAAAGATCACCCCCACTAGATAATGCACGAAGCCGACAGGCGGATATCTCCCTGATATCAGCATCATCATGACGCTGGAACAAACATACATCCGGGTGATATTCAAAAATGAAAATATCACCCCCTCCTTCGGAAATATCATGATGCAGATAGGCAGAGAAAAAGATATCACCCCGATATAAGAATGACGCCAGCATCATTAGGATGATAAAACAACGAACATGAAGTGATACAACAACATCAGGATGATATTGACTAAGATCATCCTGACGTTCAAAATATGATGACCCCAGTGAATATCGGGTCATACTTAGAACTCTTCAACAGCATCATCAGGATGATCATAACCAAGATCACCCGATGATAAAAATATCACCCCGGCGAAATATCATGCAGGCAGAAAATATGATGACCCTCGCAAGCAACATGGCGATAACTGAAAATATGATGATGATGATGACGACCCTTAAGAAAAAACAAGTCCGGTCGAACAACTCAGAGAAAAACCCCCTCAGAAGATCAGGGTGACATCATCATCATAAAAGGGCAAGGTGATAATTGGAAGATCACCGGAAACTTGAAAAATCACCCCCGCAAGCAAATCAGGGCACACTGTAGCTCATCAGCAGGATCAGGATGATATCCAAACATCACCCGATATTGAAATATGATGATCCTGATGAAAAACAAGTCGACAGAAAACATGATGCTGCGGACCATCATCGAAGACAAGATGATGATGATGACCTCCTCCTCAGGAAAATATGATGCTGCAACTGTACAATGCTGAGGAGGTCCAACACTTAGAACATTTTTTGGATATTTAGGGAAGGTGCCTGCATGAAAATTGCTCAAAAACTGTCAGTCAATTCAGGCACTAACAAGGAGTTAACTAAGATGATTGGCTAGTTAATAGAATTGATTAGGGAGTTAACTGAATGGACTAATAAGTTAACAGAATAGATTGAACAGTGAACTCAATTGACCAATTAGTTAACTATTTTGATTGATGAGTTAACTAACTTGACTAGAGGAGAAATAGGACATGTGGGTGAGGGGATATTAGCTAATTAAATATTAAAATATTTAATTATATGTGCACATGGATTAATTGAATTACTTTTGATATTAATTCAATTTTGGAGGAAATAGACAATTTAAATAAATATTTGGATTTATTTAAATATAGGGAATGATTTGATATTTATGGATTTGAAGACTTTGGAATTTAGAAGAATTAATTAAATAATTTGGTATTATTTAATTTAGAATGATTTTAGAAGAATTTGGATGATTTAATTAAATAAATGATTTTATTTATTTTTTTGGAGGAATATGAATCAAATAAATAAATTTGGAATATTTATTTAATTGATAGAATAATTTAAAATGAAATAAATATTTAAAATATTTATTTAGCTAGAGTCGTGTCACTTTTAGGTGTATACAGAAGAAATAAACACATAACACAGTGTTTATGTGGAGAAACCCTTTCAGGAAAAAACTCCACCAAGAAGAGAGGCCCAAGTTTGTATTATCTTCAAAAATAGAGATTATATACAATCCTTCCTTTCGCCTCTTCAGTCTTTAATCCTTTAGCACCTGCAAACAAAGTTTTCACTCTAACTCATCATGTTACATTTCTACCACTATAACCCCTATTTATATAGCATTTTCACCCTCTAAATATGGCGTCCAAGTTGGTTATCATATCCAAACGCCTTCCTTGGGAAAATCCAAGAATTTATTACATAAAACAATGTAGGTTGTAACCCCATTAAGTTCACCTCTTACACATGGACAACTAATTTGTCCTTATGGACTCCTAATTTGTCCTATCTTATAAGGTGGTTTTCGTCTTCATGTGGAGCTGTTATAACCATCCAAAACATCACTACAAGTGTCCAAAACAACCTTGTGGGGAGTTGAGCACCCAAAACCATTGCATACATCAAACTACCTACTTCACTAGCATATGACACATTAGACATACCCTCTAAATCATCTTCACTCTTGGGACACATATCTAAAGTAAGCTTAGTTCCAACTAGTAAAATAATTTTGATTGGCTTACAATCCTGCATACTAAATTTGTTCAAAATAGCATCAACATACTTACATTGTGATAACCAAAGTTTTTTGTTTACCCGATCTCTTCTAATTTATATTCCCAATATGTACTTTGCTGCCCCCATATCTTTCATCTCAGATGCACATGAAAGTTGATCTTTCAACTCACTAATCATACCCTTGGTGTTTGTCAAAAACAACATATCATCCACATACAAGGTAGTAATTAGTGTATGATCATCAATACATCTAATGTAAACATAGTGATCTTCTTCGCTTCTTACAAAACCCAACTTCAAAACAAATTAATCAAACTTTTCATACCGCATCCAAGGTGATTGCTTTAAACCATAAAGAGACTATTTTAACCTGCAAACCAAGTGTTATTTTCTTTTTACCTCAAAACCTTTAGGTTGTTGCATATAAATTTCCTCTTCGAAGTCTCCATGCAAAAAAGTAGTTTTAACATCCATTTGCTTAATTCTAAAATCATTAGTAGAAGTTGTGAATAAAAGAAATCTAATCAAGGATAATTTTGGAACAGGAGAGAATATTTCACCAAAATCAACCCCCTCTCTCTGGGAGAAGCCCTTGGCCACCACTATGGCCTTGTTCTTCTCTAATGAGCTATCTACTCTAAACTTCTTATAGACCAACTTACATCCAATGATCTTCCTTCCTTTGGGCAAACGAACAAGATCCCACGTATCACATGAGTCTAAGGTCGTCATCTCCTCTAGCATGGCTTGTTTCCAAGACTCACTATCATTTGCTAGGACAACTTCCCCATAAGATCTAGGTTCATCGTCAGTACTTAATAAAGAAAATATACAACATAAATTTAGTGGGCTATGCCTATCAACCAGATTCCATTGTCTTGTGGAACTCCTAAGAATAGGAGTAAGGGGCTCTTCTTGTTCTTGAGCTTGCTCAACTTCTTGGTTATCTTCCCTAACTTATTTAGTTTTCTCAGAAACCTCACTTAAACCCTCTTCTTCTTCTTCTTCTTCTTCTTCCTCCTCATCCTCAAATCCATCTCTTTGTTCTTCCTAAGGTGCATCTTCCTACTTCGTCTCAAAGTGCACTCTCCTTTCCTTTTCTTTATCTTTTGACTGTTTAGGGTCAGAAATAACTCTAAGTTCCCTGAAAATCACCTATCTATAATAGATAACTTTCTTGGCTAGTGGATTCCAAAGCTTATAACATTTCACATTCTCACCATATCTAATGAAAATACACCTTTTAGCTTTTGGATCCAAATTATAACACTTTTTAGTAGGCATATGAACATAAACCTCACAACCAAAAACTCTTAAATGTGAAACAAAAGGTTTCTTACCTACCCACACTTCATAATGTGTTGAATCAAGAGATTTACAAGGAGATTTGTTTAAAAATTAACAAGCAATACTCATAGCTTCTACCCTAAAGCATCTATCCAACTATGAACCACTTAAACATACTTTTGGCTCTTTCCATAATTGTCCAATTCATCCTTTCTGCCACCCCATTCTGTTGAGGAGTGTACAAAGTAGTCTTCTGTCTAACAATACCTGCATGCTTACAAAACTCATCAAATTCCATAGAATAGTATTCCCCTCCATTTTCAAATCTCAAAACCTTTATCTTATAATCTTATTACTTTTCAACTAAAGCTTTAAATTTCTTAAACTTGGTGAAAACTTTAGATTTGTGTCTCAAAAAATACATCATGGTAAATCTTGAAATATAATTAATGAAGGGCACAAAATATCAAGATTTTCCAATAGAATCAATATCCACAAGACCAAATACATCCAAATGAATAAGTTATATTTGGTCTTATCTTTATTACTGCCTGAAGGAAAAGATGCTTTGTTTTGTCTACCAAACACACAATGTTCACAGAAATCAAAATTTTCATCGGAATAAGAAAAATTGTCTAACAACTTCTTATTTAAAATGTTTTTAAAACTAGTTTCACTTATGTGGTCCAACCTACAGTGCCACAACATACATTTATTTTTAAAATTTTCTTAGTTACATTAGTAGAGTGGTGCAGGAGCACCTTATGGACTTTATGCCTCCATGAGGCCATTTTGTAAATTTTGTTTTTGTTGGGTGTTTTAACCATGTAATAAGGTCATTTAGACCATTTTGGACTTGTATGGGTCTATTTTGAGTCTTAAGGAGTAATTTTGGAGTCATGTGTCAAATAGTGTAAAAAATGTCAAATTGTCAAAAAGTTGTCGAGTGCAATTTAGCAATTTTGTCATAGGGTGGAAGATGAACGGTTAGTAGTTGAAAAGTTGGGTTGTAAATGTTGGGACAAGTTTGAAAAGGCATAAATAGCCTAAATCCATCATTGTAAATGAGGTGGAGTGGTTGGAAGACATTGGGAGATAAAATAATGCAAGAAAACTTAGTTTTTTTTATTTATTTTTTTTGTTTTTGTTTTTTCTGAATTTTGACTATTTTTTCATTGTTCTTGAGGCTAGTACGGACCTGTACGGACTGATAATGATGTGAAACCAAATGGGTTTGATAGTTTTCTAAATATTCTTTCATTTGGCGTTGGTTTCATCAATTTTTATTATGTTTTGAGAAAGTTATGGAAATTTTACTAAAAATTGCTTGTTAACCTAGGGTTTGTGGGCTTGAATGGACAAAATGTGATTTGAAGCACTTGCCACTGCTGAAAATCGGTGGAATGGAAGGTTTTAACATGTTCTTTCATATTTTGAAAGTGGGTATTGCAGGAAATGGAGTTTTCGACGAATTCCAAGCAGCCCTAGCCTGATTTTCTTATGTTTTTAGCTTGTTTGAATAGGTTGGGGTAGGGTTTTGATAAAAGGTGATATGGGTATTGCCTCAATCAACAAAATTGGTGGATTTAGACCCCATGCAATGTGTGGAGCACCCTAGAGTTGAGTTTTGTGTTGTGGGTTTTGAATCTCATAGACTTGCTTTGCAAAACAAGACCAATTAGGCCTTTGGGATAGCATAGCAGCAAGTTTTTTAGGGATGCATTCCAAAGTAACCCCACCTACATTTAAGATATGTTATAGAAGGGCTTAATGGGTATCTAAATCAGTTTTTAGATCATGGGTTTGAGTTGTCTTCTAAAAATTATGTCAAAATTATCTTATTTGTTGTTCTCATCAAAGCATAGTGGAAGATTGTGAGAAAAGTCATTTGTTTGAAGTGTGTTTGTTTGATTGAATCCTCCATGCTCTGCATCATAGAGTTAAAAATAGTGGTGGCATCTACCTTAAATAGTGTTCCCATCCTTGTCCCTCTCACCAATCTACAACCATGCTTATTAAATGTTATGTGTATTCCTGAATCATTCAACTTAGATACTGAAATTAAATTTCTAGCTAATCTAAGAATATGTAAAATACCAGAGAGGATTTTTAACCTCCCATCACTGAAACACAATTGTACCTTTCCTCATCCAACAATGGGATATGAATTTTTATCCCCAAGGTACACTTCTCCTCCATCATATTCTTCATGTGTAGAAAATCACTCCTTATGAGGAATCGTATGGTAGGAGCATTTAGAATTAATCAACCAAATGTTCATTAGATATAATATTACATGAATAAAGTCAAGCTTCCACACCCAAATAAGAGGACTTCTCTGTGGTGGAATCCCAATATTTGTTTTTGTTTTTGCATTCCTTCTTCAAATGTCCCCTTCCACCACAATTCCAACACTTCACTCTATTCTTCTTACCTAGAGTCTTAGATCTACCCTTAGACTTGTCCTTAGGCCCCTTCTAATCTCCCTTGGATCCTCTTTCCTTGGACATTCCCCTAACATGGAGAGCATCCTTTGAACCCTCTATAGTGGCTTTCTTCCTCAGTTCCTCTCACAACAACATTGTCCATCTTCAGAGTATTTAAAAGATTATCACCGAAGGCAAGAATAATGTTCTTCCATGACTTAGACAAAGAACATAGATGCATAATACACTTATCTTCTTCATCTATTTTAACATCGATAGAAGAAAACTGACTCACATTTAATTTAAATGCATTCAAATGCCCTGCTATCAAATCACCCTCCTTCATTTTAAGAGAAAATAATTTTATTTTCAAATGTAACTTATTTAATAATAGTCTCTTTGCTTGGTAGATCTCATCTAACTATTTCCATAATGAATATGTCGTAGGTTCATCAACTACAAAACAAAAAATAGAGTCTGAAAGATAAATCCAAATTATCCCTGAGCTTTCTTATCCAACTTTTCTCAGATGTCCTGATTAGCACCCAGTCTGGGCAACTTTCCTTCAATACAACATGCCACAGATTTCTCTCTTCTAGATGATCCTCCATTTTCAACTTCCATAACTAATAACTGGTTCCATTTAACTTCTCAATATCCAAACAAGATGAGGATGCAACCATGGCTTCTACATATAGATCTGCAAAACAAATTCAATTAGAACTCCCACTACAACTCTTAAAACCTTCACACTTCCACCTAAGAAGCAAAGATGGCTAGGATCTGATACCAAATGTTAGAAATGAAGGTAACTACTATATATGAAAATGTGATTGCAATTGTTAAATTGATTTAACCAGTAGTAAACCAAATGGAGATTGCAAGAAAATAAATTAGCAACACAAAGAAACATGGAACAAAAGAAATAAACACATAACATGGTGTTTACATGGAGAAACACCTTTCAGGAAAAAAATCCACCAAGAAGACATGCCCAAGTCTGTATTATCTTCAAAAATAGATATTACATAAAATCCTTCTTTTCTCCTCTTCAGTCTTCAATTCTTTAGCACCTACAAATAGACTTTTTACTCTAACTCATCATGTTACATTTCTACCATCATAACCCCTGTCTATATAGCATTTTCACCCTCTAAATGGGGCATCCAAGTTGGTTATCATATCCCAATGCCTTCTCTGGGAAATCCAAGCATTATTACATAAAAATTATAGGTTGTAACCCCATTACTCACCTCTTACACATGGACAACTAATTTGTCCTTATGGACACCTAATTTGTCCTATCTTACAAGGTGGTTTTCATCTTCATGTGAAGGTGTTATAACCATCCAAAATATCATCGGAAGTGTCCAAAACAACCTCATGGGAGTTGGGCACCCAAAACCAACTTAACCTCCAAGATCCTTTCTAGTAAATAGTAACTTCTTGTCGGTAAATAATTAATACCAACCCCCCATAAAAATTAATTACTGTTACAATAAAACCCTGATGGTAAAAAATAATTATAGATGATGGTGAATCCCTCGTCCCTTATGAATGATTCACAAACAATATTAAGAGTAATAAAATACATAGGATTTACAAGGTTGATGGCACCTTAATCCTAGTAGAAAGCTCCACCTTTGTTAGGTCTCCAACAAAAGTATCAAAAAGGTTAGATCAAATAAGCTCTTGAAAGAAGGGAGAAAAAGAGATTAGGAGAAGGAAACGATGGTAGGGGAATCACTAGTGGAATTTTGTGTCATTCAAACACTAGACACTCACTTCTTTGTTCCCCATAAATGATAATGATTTATTGAAATTCTACCAGTTTTGGCAACATCCCTTGTTAAAAGGTTGTTTGAGATCTTATTAAGGAACGCATTACTAATATCATATTTCTTCAAAAAACTAAGTTTCTGTAGAGGAAATGGCTACCCTATCTTCTAAGATTTGGAAAGGTAGTTAATGTCAATGTATCAGGGGTCAAGAATCTATTGGAGGGATAGCTTGCTTATGGGATTCTCACTGTATTACTCCTTCTTTGTAATGTCCCCTTTTAGAGTATCCTTGATTTCTTAACCTGCACACAAGAATAACTACTAGAAAGGGACATTAGTACTATTAGAGATCAATTTAATAATGAAAATCAATACATTATAATCATAATCAATAACAATGAACAAGAATGTAAAGTTACTTGTGCGTAGATATACTTAAATCCTGTAATCAATGACATTAACAACATATACAAATACATATATTCTTCCATGATTATTCGGGTTAGTAATATCATGATCATAATCCATAGTAGTAGGCAAGAACATAATAATATTTGGGAGAACATGTATTCAATTGCATTCCTTCACACTTATATTCAATACGTCTTTTGCCTCATGATATACTTTGGGAATAGCTATCGTCGTGCCCGGTCGTTAATCTAATCCAGCCTTAGTAGAGGATAGGTATATACTTGTTAAGGTGCTGGATAACAATGCTCCACTGCCATAGGCCCAAGGGCTTCATTACACACCCGACAATTCCTCACCACTTGGCTCAAGGGCTTCATTGCACACCTGACAATTCCTCGCCTACTCGAGGGTCACATATCGTGTAAGCTAACTGGTACTGTTCTCCACTGCCATAGGCCCAAGGGCTTCATTGCACACCCGACAATTCCTCGTGCCACTCGGCTCAAGGGCTTCATTGCACACCTAACAATTCTTCACCACTCGAGATTCACCTACCATGTGAGAATCAATTAACAATTAAACCACCCTTCCTTGACTACTCAACCGTCCTCATAGGGGTAATAGATGAGATTAATGACGTGGTAAGGTTCGCTTATCCCTAGTACTTCATGGGCAAGACTAATTTTAGTATACGTAAGCTAGAAATATCATACCGATTTGACAGTTGCTCTCCTCAAGGAAATGTAGTGATCTTATAGATCACAATGATGTTGTTTTGCCTTCACGAGGCTATCAGAATATTAGAAATCCTTAAGCAAAGATCTATATCAATTTTTGATAGGATTTCCACCTCTTATAGATGGATCCTCATATGGCATTTTGCTACCTAGACATATTAGATCTAATACATATATTAATTCTTCCTTTGTTGTTATAATGGTTGATATATTACTTGACTGTTGATTGAATATGAATGAATGATCTTTGATGTAACTTCCAGTGTATTCTCTTCTCCTTCTAAACACACCTTCCTTCCCACTTTATATATTTTCAAAAGAGATAAGTTAAATTAGAGACACAACTCTTCATAATAGACATACTCCTTCATAATGGTTGCTGCCCTTAGATATAAATCGCAACCTTTGATAAATTCTAATATCTGCCATATGAATCGTGGCATGTTTAATCAATGGTAATTGCTCTATTTAGAGATCGTAGCATGTTATATTTGTATTTAAATAATACCAAATTACTTGGGAGCACTGCTAAGGAATGAATCTTGTCTTATATGTAAATCGTTGTCTTTCTTTATAAACCTTCACATGATATTAATCATTGCCCTTTATACAATGCTAATCGCTCTTTCCTTAATATTACTCTTGCTTATAAAGTAGATTCACATCATCTATATTTATATTTTAATTGTTCCTTATTCGTTGGGATAAGTTTGTCTTATTTAATAATTAACATGTCTTACCATGATGGCTAACTTCCTTTCTTATTATCATGTGATTGTTGTTATGGTATAAGTCTTAGTACTTTAACCAATTACTAATCCAATTTGAATCGAACCCATGCCGATTGTGCCTTTTGTTATATAAACTATTGTCCCTCAAATTATTCACTGCAGCCTTTATAATATGAATCGCTCCTTTATATGGATTGCATTTTATGTATTGTTGGCTGCGTAAGGTGGGGTATACATACCCACGTATGGTATGCTATGCTATATAATATTCAGATTATTAATATATTAATATATATATATATATATATTAACATTTATGTTTATACTTATTTATTATATATTATGTTATATTATTATTATAATATATTTTATGTTTATATTTATATAATATATAATATATATATATATATATATATATTATATTATATTATAATATTTACATTGATAATATTTATATTTGTATATATATTTATTATTTATAAATACAATAAATATATTATATTGTGGTTATATTAAAAAAATATTATTTATTAAATATTTTATATATACACAATTATCTCTATCATTCAAATGGACTAAATGTTGTATTTCACGAGAGCAACTTCACCGACTTTTAAATCTTTAATTTAAACAATGCCTTAATATCGGGACATGACAACCCTCCCCACTCAAAATTGCTTGTCCTCAAGCAATTACTACGAGTTCTTTCATTACCTTGCACCTTTAACGTCTACCTTCCGATGTGTTGAGACGAAATCGTGGTTTTGATCTAGAATGAATATTGCTTTAGTGAAGAAAAAATGATTGTGATTCCCTGAAAGAAAATTTGTGACCAAAGAATACTGGAAAGGTCTAATGAAAGACAATTGTGTAGGTAATCATTTGTTTGATGTTTTGAATAATCAACGACGTGATGCAAGTATCATAGATGAAGATGTGGTTTTAGACAATGAAAATATTTTCAATGCTAAAGAAGATTTGAGAGTATTGAGATTCCAAGATTGCACAAGATGAAGTGGTATTGAAGAAAAATATGATGAAGACAATTTGAAAACTTGGAGAGATGAATCTAATGATGTTGTAGAGAAGATAATTTCAAGCAAGACTCTGATTGTTGAGCAAGTTGTAGAATAATCAATGAACGATGATAAGATAACTTGGAGCTGGGATTTGTGGGTTATGGGCCCACAATATAACTTAGCATAGGCTTATGTAACTATTTTGTCGTAACTCGATGGGTATAAATTTTATCTTTGGTTCATAAATTTACTAGATCAATTTTGTAAGTTACAATGTTTATAGTTGAATACACGTAAGTTATAAAGTATACACTTGAATAAGGTATACACTTAAAATATACTTTGCATCAACTATTATTCACAGGATGGCAGGAAGACTGCTCTAATACCACTTGTAATGTCCCCTTTTAGGGTATCCTTGATTTTGTAACCTGCACACAAGAATAACTACTAGAAAGGGACATTAGTACTATTAGAGATCAATTTAATAATGAAAATCAATACATTATATAATCATAATCAATAACAATGAACAAGAATGTAAAGTTACTTATGCGTACATATACTTAAATCCTGTAATCAATGACATTAACAACATATACAAGAAATTTTGGCTCTGCAACTCGATGTTTAAATTTTGAATTCATGCTGGGTGGGAATGGAAGGAGACAGTTCGGGGGGGGCCCGTGATTCAGTCCCCTCCCTTGACTCCAGGGGGTGCAGTTGATGGCATGGGCTATCAGAAGGTTCATGTGGCCTCAGCTTCGAAGTCAAATCCCAAGAAGTGGATGGAAGCTCTTGTGGAGATTGTCAATGGTACAACCAAGACTCTGAGTAGTCAACTAGTTGTTTCGGAGGTGGATTGTGCTAAGGCACTTAAACTACCAGTGTAGACGCTGTTGCAGGTTGTGTCATCTATGGACAACACCCTGGTGGGGAGGTTTTTTGGCTTTAGGCCCAATATCAACTTGGTTCATCGCTGGATGATGACCAAGTGGTCTCTTAAGGGGAGCGTCTCTGCTAGTGCTATGGCAGGAGGTATGTTTTTGTTTAAATTTACCTCTTAGGAGGACATGCTGTCAGTTTTAGCTGGTGGTCCATGGCTATACGGGAAGCATTCCCTTTCTCTGTGCAAATGGAAGCCTGATTTTGACCCCAAGGCTGACCTCAATCAGTCGACACCAGTGTGGGTTCACTTACTGAGTCTTCCCCTGGAATTTTGGGATGAGGAAATTTTTGCCTAGATAGGCAACTCCTTCGATAACTATGTCACTGTTGATAAAGTTACGAAGGCTAAGGTGAGATTGATATATGCCAAATTATGTGTTAATGTGGACATTTTGAAGGCTCTCCCCACTTCTATTATACTGGAATCCCAGTTTGGAAAGTGGACGCAGAGTATTTAGTATGAAAATGCTAGGATGTTCTGCCAAAATTGCATGCAAGCTAGCCATGTCTTTACCCAGTGTCGAGCTCCAAAGCGTAACCCTCCCTTGGAGTCAAAACAAGTGATGGACATGGAGGAGTACCCCTTCAAGGAGGATATTTTGAAGATAGTTGACTCCCCCCCCCCCCCCCGGCTTCTCCGGAGAAGGAAACCATTCTGGAAACTCCTGTGGAAGATACCCAAATAGACTAGCCTGCACCAACTTCCCATCACGAGCCCCAAGCTTCTCCACTGCAGGTGGAGGAGAACCTAGCTATTGAACTGATAGTTGTTGGGGAGGAAGAGAGTCAGAAGTTGAAAGATACAGAGATGGGAAATCCATCTGAGGTCCAAGAATCAACTGTAACTGAGGAGGGTCAGGGAAACATGGAAGGAGAGATAGGAGTGGATCTTAGCCCACAAAAAAGTGCTTTGTCACTACAGAGCAGGGTAAATAGAGTTGGTAGTCCTAGGGACCTTCTGGGGTTTCTCAAAACTAATATGAGGTCATTGATGAAGAATATCTCGCCTTCCCCGGGGGCAAGTTCAAGCGGGAAGTTGGAGGATAAGGAAGGATGGACTGTTGCGAAGAAGAAGGGGAAAAGTAGCAACCATAAGACAACTGATGTGGGGGAGATAGTAAGGTCAGTAGGCCAACCCACATTAAGACCAGACAAAAGGAGATGGAGCAGGAGATTGCTATTGGGAAGCAGTCCACCTTGGTGGCCCCCTCTAGAAAGATCAAGAAATGAAGATAATCTCTTGGAACATAAGAGGGTTGAAAAACCCTCATAAGTAGTTGCTTGTTAGGAACTTTGTTTTTGATAATAAAGTTGATATCCTTCTTTTTTAGGAAATAAAAATGTCTGAGGAAAGCTTCAAATATGCCCTTAAATATATTTGGCCTAATGCGAAGTATGCTATAAGTGAGGCTACTGGGGCCTCAAGAGGAATTGTTACTCTTTGGAGGTAAGACATTACTGGTAACCTCATATCTTGTTCTAAGAATCATGTGGAGGTCACTTTTTGCTCTCCTCTTGAATGGTGGACGCTAATTAATGTTTATGCCCCCAATACTCGCAGTAGCCGAAAGGAAGTTTGGGAGAGTATGGTGGACAAAATTAGGAAAAACATAAGTGCCAATTAGATGGTGGCGGGAGACCTTAACTCCCCTCTTTTCCCTTCAGAAAAGAGAGGGTTAACTAACTATTCTGATAGCATGATGGATCTTGTTGATTTTCTTGGAAATGCAGGTCTTATGGATGTGGAACTGTCGGGACAGGCCTTCACCTGGTCAAACAGAAGACAAAGGAGTAATCTGATTCATGTTAAATTGGATAGATTCTTAATCTCTTCCTATTGGACTATTATGAATAGTCTACATTTATCTTCTCTCCCCAAGATTGGTTCAGACCATAGCCCTCTCTTGCTTAACTGGATTGGGAAGGGTAAGAAAGGTCCTTTTCTGTTCATATTTGAAATGATGCAGGCCCTTCATCCCGATTTCAGAGATTGCTTGTTAAGACAGTGGATGATTTCGGTTCAAGGGCTAGCCATGTTCAGGCTGGTTAAGAAATTGGCCAATGTGAGAAACAAGGTGAAGGGCTGGAATAAATTTACTTTTGGAAATGTTTTGAGTAGGAAGAAAAGCATTATGGAAAAATTGAAAGAAGTTCAAAGCAAAATTGATTAGGGAGACATATTCGAGGATCTACAATTGATGGAGACGAATCTCTCCAAGGAATGGACCCAGACTATTAAGGAAGAAGAGGTCTACTAAAAATAGAAATCCAAGATTCAATGGCTTAGAGAAGGGGATAGGAACACCTCCTTTTTCCATCAATCTACATTAAGACACAGGAAGAGAAATACCATCAGAGCGCTTAGAGATGAACAAGGGAGACTGGTGGAGGAGGAAGAGATTGGCAACATGGCGACGGAGTACTTCGAAACTTTTCTGGTAGAACAACAATCAAGTGTGCTGCAGGAAGATATGAACCCTCTCCTGGAGGTGATTCCTAATATTCTCTCTGAGGAGGATAATTACTTGTTGATCAAACCCATTACCCTGGAGGAGGGTAGAGTGGCTGTGTTCTCCATGGGAGCTTACAAAGCCCCAGGCCCTGATGGGTTTCCCCGACATTTTTTTAGATGTTTTGGGAGATTGTCGGTAATAATGTCTTTCTAGTGGCACAAGATTTCTTCAGGATAGGGAGACTCTTACAACAGCTGAACAAAACTTTTATAGCCCTTATCTCAAAGAAGATCGAAGTTCAGACCATGGAAGATTTTAGACTGATCAGTCTTTGTAATACGATATATAAGGTCTTCACTAAACTGTTGGTGTTCAAATTGCAGCCCTTGCTGGATAAACTCATCACTCCTACCCAAAAAGGCTTCATCCTGAGGAGGCAGATCCTGGATGCGGCAATCACCACCCACGAAATAATTCATTCTATCCAAAAAAGCAACACCCCAGGTATGATTTTCAAACTGGATATCTCAAAAGCTTATGACAGGGTCAACTGGGACTTTCTTTTGAGAATTCTCAAGAAATTTGGATTCAATGAAAAAATCATTAGCATAATTAAAAAATGTATATCTACAGCTATATTTTCAGTGCTTGTTAATGGATCCCCAAAAGGTTTTTTCCCTTCTGGGAGAGGCATTAGACAAGGTGACCCTCTTTCACCTTACTTGTTTATCTTGATTGCTAAAATTTTGGGAATGAAAGCTTGTAATTTGTTAATGCAGGGGACTCTTGGCGGGATAAAACCTACTTCAACAGCCCAAAATTCGGTGATTCAACAATTTGTGGATGACACCATACTGTTTGGGTTGGCTTCGGTGGTGGAAGCTAGAAGGTGGAAGGGACTTTCAAAGAACTATGAGGTAGTTTTAGATCAGAGTGTTAATTTTGAAAAAAGTCATATCTACTTCTTGAATACTATGCCAGACCTCCAATAGAAGATTACTGGAATTTTGGGTTGTTCGAGTGAAAGTCTCCCAGCTACGTATTTGGGCCTCCCTCTAACAATTAACAAAGTTTCTATGGAGTTCTAGAAGGTGCTGGTGGAAAGAATTTAGAGAAAACTGGTAGGATGGAAGGGTGCTCTCCTGAGCCAAGCTGGAAAGTTTCATCTTCTCAAAGCTTCTTTACAGGGGATGTCCAATTATGTGTTAAGTCTCTTCACTATTCTTAAAAATGTGGCTGATAAGATCGAACAGATCCAGAAGAAGTTTCTTTGGATAGGGGTTGAAGAGAAAAAAAGAATTGCCCTTGTGAGCTGGGTGAAAGTTTGTTAGCCTAGAAGACAAGGGGGTTTGGGCCTTAGAAGAATTCATTTGAGGAACAAGGCGGTGTTAGCCAAGATAGGGTGGAACCTAATCCAGAATAGTACTGATTGGGGGGATATCATGAGAGCCGAATATCTCAATGGAGACCAAGGTAGAAGTCTTATAGCGAAGGAGAGCCTTCCCAAGGGCTCGGTTATTTGGAATGGGACTATTAAAACTAGAGGCCTCATCCGACAAGGTTTGAGATGGAGGATTGGGGATGGTAAAGAGGTCAACTTATGGAAAGACCGGTGGCTGAAGGATAAACCCCTGATAGAGCTGGATTATGGCAGTATATTGGGTAGGACTAGCGAGGTGCTTGGCACCAAAGTGGCTAACTACATAAGAACTTGTGAAGGTCTTCGGAGTTGGAAAGAGATCTTAGGTTATGCCCGGGATGACAGTGAGAGGGTAAAAATGGTTCAGCTTCAAAAAGCTTTAGAAGAATACATATTATCATTTTTTATCAAGAGGGACAAGATGGTCTGGGATAAGGATAAGAGAGGGTTGTTTATTGTCAAAAGTGCATATAATCTATTGTTAAACCATGGAGAAGGAGGAATTTGGAGTAAAATCTAGTTTCCTAAACTCATTTCGAAGATTAATTTCTTTTGGTGGACTTTAATGCAGAATAAGGTCTTGATCCTGGACAATCTGAAAAGGAGAGGATTCCTTATGCCAACCAGATGTATACTGTGTGAATCTGAGGAGGAATCTTTGGCTCATCTCTTCCTTTATTGCAGTTTTGCTTGGGAGGTCTGGGGACTCACTCTCCAAAAGCTGAATGTTAATTAGATCCTGAATGCTAAAATATAAATGTTGGTGGGGGAATGGAAGCACCCCTATAATCTAGTTCTACCAATTTTGAAAGAACTCTAGAACCAAATACCTCCCCATTTAGTTTGGAGTTTGTGGAAGGAACGTAATAATAGAATCTTCAGGGAAAAGAGCATAACCCCTCTGGAGGTATTTCAATGTTTTGTCAAGCTGTTAGCTAAAAACATCAACTCCTGTCAGTTTAAAGCTGTGGATAGCCACCTGGGGAGAGAAGAACTAAATATGACAAAGAACTGGAATTTGAACTCATGTAAGGTGGACATGACTAAGAAGTTAGCCTGGGCTAGAACCAGATGGACTTCACCGCAGCAAGGGTGGGTTAAGCTGAACTTCGATGGTGCGGCTAAAGGGAACTCAAGTGCTGCTAGTGGTGGTGGTATCTTAAGAACGGATACTGGAGAGTGTGTTGCTGCTTATGCTGGAGGGATTGGCATTAAAAGCAATAATGAAGCGGAAGCCATGGCTATGCTATGGGGTATCAAGTTAGCTATCTCCATGAATATCAAAAGGCTGCATATTGAAGGTGACTCCCAGTTATTTATGAATGTTGCCCTTGGTCATTCTCAGATATGATGGAACCTTGAGGATATCATGGGGGACATCAAGATCCTTCTTAATGGTCTGGAGGCATATAAGATTTCTCATATCTACAAAGAAGGAAACGCTGTGGCTGATGCCTTGGCTAATGTTGGAAGTGGGAAGGATGGATGGTGATGTTGGAGAAGCATCTCAAGTTTGTCTCAAGAAATTTGTAACCTGATTGAGCAAGATGGAAAGAGACAAGAAATATAAGTGGTGGGTGATGGTTGTTGTTCTTTGGTATCACCAGGGTGTGAGATGGGTGGGAGTTCCTGGCTTTGGGGAAAGCGGGACCAATAGTTCAAATTTTCAAATTATTTCTGGCGAGATTGTCAAGAATCTCCTGCAAGATGAGGTGGCAAGGTTGTGGTCGAGTCAACCGGGTCCTATTAATAGAAGTTGGGGTAAAGGTGTCCACGGGGATATAGGGGACGACATAGATAATAGTACTACAAGGAGATTGATGGGAAAGCTCGGTTGGTGTGCTAAAAGGTGTAAAGACTTCAGTATTGGCAGAGATCCAGGGTCAGGATTTCACAATTCAAAAAGGACAATGAGTGGACAGGTGGCTGGGAGATGGAGGACGGATGTGATGGCTAATTTCATGATCCATCGTGGTTGGTTTAAGACGGAGGCTGGCGTCGCCTATCTTCACATGAGGTGGCAGCTAAATACTTCCCCCGATGGGATGTATCTAGGTAGCGATCTTAAGGCTTTTAACAATAATAATTGCACCGTCATCATTACTACAACTCACCATAATTGTTATTTTAGCGGTTCCTTCCCTGATTTCAAGGCTGTGAATTGTGATTATTTTCATATTGATCAAAACCAATTCAGTTTCCTTAGCCATTCTCAGATCAGTAAGATGGGAGGAGACATCGTGAAAATTGAACCCAGCTCGGTTGAGGAATTTAAGCAGGACCCTATTGTTTGGCATATTATCCAAGAGGGGGAGGTGGTTCCTTTCCTTGAAGGGATGACGGGGCACGATGAAAATCTGTCAAGATAGTTTGCAGAGACGTGGGATGAGGAAACCAAAGAAGTTAGGATTGGGAAGATTGGATTCCAAGTTTTTGAGGAGGTCATTGGGCAAGCCATTGGTTTACCCACGAAAGGCAAAAAACATTCGAGGCGAAGCAAAGTGGCTGACCCAGAGCACATGAATCTCTTCTTCTGCAAGGGGAAAGCTTCTGTGAAACTTCATGGTGGGTTCGCAAGAGAGGAGTTGCTGGAGCCGTGGGGACAAATCTGTCTCATGATAATGAAGTTTTTCACGTTGGAAGGACGGTTCCGGGTATACTACAACTATCACTTTACTCTTTTAAATCATTTTAGGAACAAGGTTGAGATTAGCTTTCCCTTCTTTTTACTCTCTTCACTGGATAATTCCATTAAGTCTGTTAGGGAGCTTAGGGCCAAGAATGCTAATTACCCTCTCATTCCAATACATCAAGGCCTTATTTTGAAATTGTATCATTTCCATCTTGCGCTATTTCCGCCTAAACCTTTTCAAGTTAATATTCTGGGGGACTCATAGCCGAGTAGTTCACGTAGGGGTAAGGGTAAAGTGAAAACTTGCATTGGGACTCCTATAATTAAGGGTGGCCCCAATGCAGTGGAAGGGAATCTGTTTGAGACCCCAGCTTTTGCTATAAAAACATAAAACAAAAGCATGTCACTCCAGTGCAGGGAAGGAAGTTTGGCAAGAGAGACAAGGTGGAGGAAATGGAGGGAACTCCGACGAAGAAGCAAAAGGAAGGGAAGGGTGCTGCCATGGAGGATGCACTTGTGAAAATTATGGAATTGTACACTGTTCTAGAAATGAAGGGTAGAAGTGAAAGTGGGGAGACTACTCTTCTGAGTATCCGTCGTTCCAAAAGGAGTGTTGGGAAACCACTGATTAGTTCTCCAGGGGTGGAAGGTTCTAAGGACTCTGAGTTTGTGGAAGAGACTTTGGATGAAGAGGGAGAGGAGACTCTGACTGATTCTGTACACAAAGTTGATGGCACTAGCCACTTTGCCTCGATGAATGAAAGTAGCTCGAAAAGTCTGGAAGGTAAGAAGAAGGCCATTGTTGGTAAGAAAGATGTGGGGGAGGCTATTCATCAAGACAGTAAGGGGGATTATGCTCTGTGTGTCAAACATGTGGAGGATATCCAGAATCTTTAGAAGAGAAAGGACTCAATGCAGAACAAATGGAAGGTCATGGCAGAGTTCGCGGCTAAAGCTTTACATCGAGCAGATTCCATCTTCGTTGCGGTGAAGGATCTGAATGACAAGGTTAAACAAGTGGGCATTGACAGCTTAGGTGACTACAAGGAGATGGTGGAGTTCCTAGCCAAGTTTGGGGTGACTGACAGCCTGTAGTTTCTTGTTTCTCTTGTTTTATGTTTTCTCTATCATTTTGTTGTGTTGTTTTGGTCTGTTGTTTCTGTGTTGTCAAGCTGCTATTTTTGGCATGTTAATGGCCTGATGCCCTTGGGGCTATTTTGTTAAAGGGATCTTGACCCTGGTTTCCAGCTGAACTTGTCAAAAACAACATATACAAATACATATATTCTTCCATGATTATTCGGGTTAGTACTATCATGATCACAATCCATAATAATGAGCAAGAACATAATAATATTTTGGAGAGCATGTATTCAATTGCATTCCTTCACACTTATATTCTATACGTCTTTTGCCTGATGATATACTTTGGGAATAGTTATCGCCATGCCCGGTCATTAATCTAATCTAGCCCTAGCGGAGGATAGGTATATACTCGTTAAGGTGCTAGATAACAATGCTCCATTGCCATAGGCCCAAGGGCTTCATTGCACACCCGGTAATTCCTCACCACTTGGCTCAAGGGCTTCATTGCACACCCGACAATTCCTCACCTACTTGACAGTCACCTATTGTGTAAGCTAATCGGTACTATTCTCCACTGCCATAGGCCTAATGGCTTCATTGTACACCTGGTAATTCCTCACCACTCGGCTCAAGGGCTTCATTGCACACCCGATAATTCTTCACCACTCGAGAGTCGCCTACCATATGAGAATCAATTAATAATTAAACCTCCCTTACTTAACTACTCAACCATCCTCATATGGGTAATGGATGAGATTAATGACGTGGCAAGGTTTGCTTATCCCTAGTACATCATGGGCAAGACTGATTTTAGTATATGTAAGTTAGAAATATCATATCAGTTTGACGATTGCTCTCCTCAAGAAAATGTAGTGATCTTATAGATCACAATGATGATGTTTTGCCTTCACGAGGCTATCACAATATTAGAAATCCTTAAGCAAGGATCTATATCAGTTTTTGATAGGATTCCCACCTCTTATAGATGGATCCTCGTATGGCATTTTGTTGCCTAGATTTATTAGATCTGATATATATATTAATTTTGCCTTTGCTGTTATAATGGCTGATATTTTACTTGACTATTGATTGAATATGATCTTTGATGTAACTTCCAATGTATTCTCATCTCCTTCTAAACACACCTTCCTTCGCACTTTATATCTTTTCAAAAGAGATAAATTAAATTAGAGACACAACTCTTAATAATAGACATACTCCTTCATAATGGTTGCTGCCCTTAAATATTAATCACAACCTTTGATAAATTCTAATATCTATCATATGAATCGTGGCATGTTTAATCAATGGTAATTTCTCTATTTAGAGATCGTAGCATGTTATATTTGTATTTAAATAATACCAAATTACTTGGGAGCCCTGCCAAGGAATGAATCTTGTCTTATATGTAAATTGTTGTCTTTCTTTATAAACCTTCACATGATATTAATCACCGCCCTTTATACAATGCTAATCGCTCTTTCCTTAATATTACTCTTGCTTATAAAGTAGATTCGCATCATCTATATTTATATTTTAATTGTTCCTTATTCATTGGGATAAGTCTGTCTTATTTAATAATTATCATGTCTAACCATGATGGCTGACTTCCTTTCTTATTATCATGTGATCGCTGTTATGGTATAAGTCTTAGTACTTTAACCAATTACTAATCCAATTTGAATCGCACCCATGTTGATCGTGCCTTTTGTTATATAAATTATTGTCCCTCAAATTATTCGCTGCAACCTTTATAATATGAATCACTGCTTTATATGGATTGCATTTTATGTATTGCTGGCTGCGTAAGGTGGGGTATACATACTCACGTATGGTAGGCTATGCTATATAATATTCAGATTATTAATATATTAATATATATATTAACATTTATGTTTATACTTATTTATTATATATTATGTTATATTATTATTATAATATATTTTATATTTATATTTATATAATATATATATTATATTTAATAATATATTATATTATAATATTTACATTGATAATATTTATATTTGTATGTATATTTATTATTTATAAATACAATAAATATATTATATTGTAGTTATATTAAAAATAATATTATTTATTAAATATTTTATATATACACAATTATCTCTATCATTCAAATGGACTAAATGCCATATTTCACGAGAGTAACTTCACCGACTTTTACATATTTAATTTAAACAATGGCTTAATATCAGGACGTGACATTCTTATTGGATTGTGTGCAAACATTCCTTATCATTGGTGGGTTCTTGCTTTGATTTGGGTAGCTCCATTTCCCCCACTAATGTGTATGCTCCTACTGATTTTCAAGGTAAGTCTCTTCTTTGGTCCCATTTTAGATTTGTTCAATCTATGCTCTCTTTTGCTCCTTAGATTCTAGTAGGTGATTTTAATGCTATTCTTAGCCTTGATGAGAAGCTTGGAGGCTCTAGTCATCTCGACTCCTCTTCTATTTTGTTTAGAGACAACCTCTCTTAATTTGGTGGATGTTAAACCAAGAGGTGGAGTTTTTACTTGGAATAATAGAAGATGTGGGCTTGCTTCTATTTCTAAAAGATTGGATAGGTTTTTAGTCTTTGGTTGTTGGGTTAGTGATAGTTGGGTCTCTTCTTCTTATATTTTGTAGTGGAAGGGATTTGACCATTGGCTTATCAAAATTTCTTCCTCTTTGTTTTCCCTTCCTAAAAAGCCTCCTTTCAAGTTTCAATTAATGTGGCTTAGAGATCTAAATATTCACGAATAAATGGCCACTTGGTGGTTGGAGGGAAAGCCTTTTTTCTAGTATCGCTATGCAATCTTTCTTCAAGAGACTTTAGTTTGTTAAGTTCAAGCTTAAGAAGTGGAACAAATGTTCTTTTGGAAATATTTTTTTGAAAAAGACATAAGTTTAGGAAAAAAATGGATAGTATTACTTTCTAGATTAAGAATTTGGAATGACCAAGGAACGTCTTCTTAAGGAGTCCTTGTATTCTAAAGAGTTTAATGAATGATAGCTTCAAGAGGACATATTCTAGAAGTAGAAATCAAGAATTAACTGACTTCAAAAGGGAGATAAGAACACTTCTTAATTTCATAATTCAATCAAAGAAAGGAGAAGTGACAATGTTATATCGTCTATCATCTCGACTCGAGGAGATAAACTTTCCTCTTTCCAAGATATTACTAGGGAAGTTGTAATGCATGGAGAGTGGCCCTAGTGCTTTAGAGGAGGAACAACTCATTTTGGATTGTATCCCGCTCTGTTTTCTAAGGATATGAATAATCTACTCATCGAGCTAATTTTTGTTGAAGAGCTTGAGAAGGTTGTGTTTTAGACGAAGAAAGGCAATTCCCCTGGTCTTGATGGTTTTCCTATTGAATTTTTTAGGAGTTTTAGTACATTCTAAAGCTTGATGCAGTGGATGTTGTTCAAGATTATCATGCTAATAAGTAGATGTTTAAGGCTTTTATTTCTACTTTCTTGGCCGTGATTCCTAAAAGAAGGGGCTAATTCTTTAGATTTATTTCACCCTATTATCGGGCATGTATTGTTACATACAAGATTATCACCAAAATTATTGTAGAACACTTGAAGCTGGTTTTGGCCTCTCTTATTTCTTCTGAGCATGGTGGTTTTGTGAAAGGGTGTCAGATCCTTTATGGTATTATTGTTGTGGCTGAGGCTAATCATTCTATGTCTAGTTCCAAGTATAAATCTTTGTTCATTAAGATGGACATGTCCAAGGCCTATTATAGGGTTAGGTGATCATTTATTAGGAACATTTGTTCTATCAGCTTCTAGGTTTTGCTCGAGATTGATTGATTGGGTTATGAGCTATGTGGTGTCTCCTTCTGTATTCTTATTAATGGTATCCCCTCTCCTCTTTTTTCTACTCTGAGGGGACTATATCAAGGATATCCTCTATCTCTTCATCTCTTCATCCTAATGGAAAAAGGTTAAAGTAAAATGCTAAAGCACCAAAGAGCTAATGGTTGCATCTAGGGTTGGTCTTGGGATTGGGATCTAAATTCGCAATCTCACCTTTAGTTTGTGGATGATATTGCTCTGATAGGGGTTACAAAAATCAAAGATGCAACCAACTTCAAGAAAGCTTTAGATATTTATTTGGTTGCTTTTGATCAACAAATTAATGAGGATAAGTTCAACATTTTTTCAACACTCTTGTGCTTATCTAGCAAAAAATTGCACAAATTTTACACTTTAGAATGGGGAATCTGCCTTTGGATTATCTAAGATTTCCCTTATCTATTAGCTGTCCCAGAGAATATTAGTAGAAGAGGATCCTGGATATATTTTGAATGAGGTTTAGTCATTGGACTTTTTTATGGTTGTCTTTTCATGGTCGGTTGGCTTTGTTAAAATCTATTTTGTAAGCTCTTCCTATTTAGAAATTCTTAGTCATACCAACCCCTAAACTTTTCTTAAGGAATTTGACACTCTTTCTAGGAAATTTTTATGGGTGAGGAATTTCGTTTCTCAAAATGGAGTTTGATAAGTTAGGATCAAGTTTGTAGACCTAAGTAATATGGTGGCCTTGGCCTTAGGCGGTCTGAGCTCAATAGCCATGGCCTAGCTAGCAAATTATACTAGATATGGCGCAAGTATTTAGAGCACCCTTGGGCTAGAATTTTTAAGTTCAAGGATTTAGGAGGAGTTATTGACGGGGATGTTCATCGGATGGATCTGAGTGGGAAAGGTTCAATTGTTTGGAATACCATTACTGAAGAGGGATTTAATTATCAAATAATGTCTTTTTGGATTATCAAATATGGTCATATAGCTCTTTTTTGGAATGATTCTTGGGACCTCCACCCCCCATTCCTCTCTTCCTCCCCCCTTCTTCAATCCTTGAGTGATTTTTAAGGTAGTGGGGTGGTCAAAAGTTACTAATTTTAAGAGCTTTATCCATTTGGGGAATTCTTAGATATATCATTGGAAGGACTCCTGTAGCTAGCTTAGGGTGAATTCTTGAATCTCAGGATACTATTTTTTTCATTCTTGTTGATCAACTTTATTATTCCCTAGAGAGAGTTGATGTTCTTGCATGGGGTCATGACCCTAAAGGAGCTTATTTGACTTCTCCTGCTTATTATATTTTGGAAGACAAGAAATATGTGAATAGACTTTCCCTTGTGAAGAAAAATCTAGAATAAATTTAGTTAACCCGAGTGTAATTTTTTTTATTCGGTTATTATGTTATAACAAGTGTCTCACCCAAGACAACATTATAAATAGAGGATTTGAAAGCCCTACTTAGTGTGTGTTGTGTGGCAATAGTGAAGAAAGTGTTGCCCACATTTTCTTCTAGTGTTCCTTCTCCTTATACATTTGGGGGAAATGGTGGCAAGGGTGGAATTGACCTATCATTCATGCTACTTATTTATCTAAGTTCTAGGAAAGCTTGGGCTGTCTTCCTATGTTAACTTCTTTTCTTTTGGTTGCCTAGGATCTTGGTCCCATTTTTGTTCTTTTTCAAATCTAGTTAGGGTGGAACTGTCAGATTTTCCAAGGTCACCAGAGCCTTATCATGCATGTTTGGTAGAAGATCATGGATTTGGTCAAAAAAACTATTACAACCAAATTGTTCTTTTGAAGAGGCCATCTCTCCTTTTGATTCTCATCTCTCAAGATTCATGGAGCTATCCCCCTTAGTTGTTATCCAAATCCAGTCTGGCTTTGGTTTAAAGGTTGCTAGGAAGGTTCATAGGATTGGTAAGTGGTCTCCCCCCACTTAATTTTTTCAAAATTAATATTTATGGATCTTCTTGAGGCAACCTGGGTGCTACTAGGATTGATGGGGTTGCCCACAATAGTGACAGGAAGACTCTTTTTTTATTTTCTTTGGATCGACACCAATAATCTTATGGAAGCTTAGGCTATTCTTTTGGATCTTGAGATATCTTGTGAGTTGAGGTGGAATAATGTTGTTTGTGAAACATATTCAATGATCTTGGTTTCTCTTTTGAATAATGTAGACCTATTCAAGAGTCCTCTTGCAGGTTGGCTTCTCTAGTTGAATAGATCCTTCGCCTCACTCCAAGTTTTGAGGGCATCTCCTTTGTTCGTATCCCTAGGGAATGGAATGTAGTAGTAGATTGCCTTACTAAATGGACTTTAAAGGACAATTATAATTGGCATGTTTATGAGTTGGGGTCTTCTCCTTATAATAAATCTTCATAGATTCTCCAGCTTATTCCTAGTAATCAACCTTAAGTCCTCTTTTATTGTCTATTTGCTTAAAGGCATAGGTACTTTTTCTTCTTGGATGACCCCTTTGGAAGTTTGTTCCTCTTTTTTTCTAGCATGGGGGATAAGGGGATTCATTCTATCGAAGAGTATGGTAGCCAATTGATCTTGTTTGGTTTCTATTGGAAGGAGGATAGTGGCAAATTGCTTGAGGCTTTTCCCCTTCTGGCCTTGATAATGGCTCTTGTCATTTGGAAATATCTATGTTGTAAATAGTTTATGTTCTTTTAATAAAGTTCTTGTTTTTCCCAACAATAAAATAAAAATATACTTTTCAGAAAGCTTACTTTCAGGGCTATGTTTTTGGAAAATATCATGTCATGACAACTTCACTTAATTGTGGAAAATGTGGCTTGAATTAGGAATGTTCATCCAACGGAAGGTTAACATGTAGAATGGAAACTACATAGGTGCCACTTAGGCACCTTTGATTGAAGGTTTGTCATTGGAATGTCACCTTAAAAAATGAGCTATAAAGATATTTTAATGTTAAAAAAGAGACCTTTGATTAAAGGTACCCTCAATCGAAGGTTATATGTTCAATCGAAGGTTATTTGTTTAGATGCTCAATCGAAGGTCAATAACATGTGGCATATATTTGGGAACTTCATTTAAAGGTCCTTCTATTGAAAAAAAACCTCCCTTTGAAGGTGTTCCAACTTTTCACCCTTGTAAAACACACTTTAAAAATGACCCACAAGTGAGAAAACACTTTCTTCCACCCATGCATCACTATACAATTATTAATTATAGATGGTGAGTGAGTTTAGTGAATTATACTTGGATCACAAGAGTTTAAAAAGTATAATAAATTCATTTCAAGCCCAAAATAATACAACTATATTGTGTTTATTGCATCAAAGATTGCCTCTTGGGGAGAAACTTTGAAGAATGGAGGTTTGTCTTATCCATTACCTTGCATGTGGTTGTCAAGAATCTTTAAAGCATACCATTTGGTATTATGCTAGTACTTCTAATGGTTTGTCCTAAAGATATTCTTTATTCGCTCCTCGTCATGAGAACTTAGTTGCCAACAAACTTTATTTAGAGATTTGTTTTTGGTTCTTACGAAATTCAAAAAAAGAGAATTATCATTTAAGAATATGAATTGTCTTATTTAACTTTTGAAGAGTACAAATGTTCCTAGTTTTTGTAATGTTATGGCTATATCTCATTCTCTATAAATTTATCAAGTGATGTTATGTTATGGCATTATTATAGTTCTACATCCAAATAAATTAAATTTTAGTTGAGCTAGACTATTATGTTGCAATTATTAGAAATTTGGGCAATTCTCCTTATATTACTAGCTAACTACCCCATGATGGTGGTTTCATGGTGTCCCTTCCTTGAATACAAGTTCGACACATGTGCTTCAAGAGTCAATCTAATAGAGGATACTCTCTCCCACTAGGCCATTTCTCTTCCTAAGTAGTTCAAATAGGAGGCTCAACTGACTAGCTTAGTGAAGGAAGGCATTCCCAATGGATTTGAGTGGGATCCGATCCTTGATACTAATCCTTAAGATGTGTGGGGAGGACTAAATCATGATGAGATCATCTTTCTTTTGCAGTAGTTTGTTGTTAAGTTGGGTTTTGGTTTTATATACCTTTGTGATTTTGTTCATATTTTTATACCCTCAATCTACATGCCTACATATGTGGGTTTTTAGACTTTTTAGTAATACTTTGTTGTTTGTTGGATTACAGTCCATCTCGTGGTTTAGGGTTCATGCCTTTTAATGGATTTGTTCTCAAGTTTTATGCCTCTGATTGGTGATTTTTTGTTCCATTGGGCTAGCTTTGGGGTGTGATTTTCTTCTAGTCATTCTCTTCATCCATAGCTTGTTCCGTTAACAATTTGTTGCCCTAAAATTTAAACTCAAAATTTTCAAATTTTAGTTCTAAAAGTTTTAAAGTCTTATGAGCCTTTGTTGTTGGGCATTTTACGCATTCATGAAACCTTTATTTCCCTGACTTATGTTCCAGAGTTCAAGAAATAACTGACTTCCCGACTTCTCCTTTGTGTCAGGGGTTTTCAAAGTTTTTGAATGGCGCTCTCACAGTTTGAAGATCATAAAAGCTTCGACGCCTCGACCTCACCCATTGTCGGGAATTTTCATATTTTGTGAAACTCCTCTTCAAGGTTCAAAGTTCAGAATTTGCTCCGACCCTCGACTATTCAACCTCTTCGCAGTGCCCATTTTCCAAGGTATCATTAGCTCATTAGATTGCTTGTGCGGTGTACGGTGAATGTCTTTTCAGAAGTTATGAAACACAAGCTCAATCTTAAGATTTGCTTTTCAAAGATGCAGAATTAATGATGCATTAATTACTTCTTAAATGACAAGTGTAACGGAGCTTGCCAAGGTGGTAACACAACATTAACAAGTTTAAAAACCATCATTACTCACTAGCGTAATTAAGTCAAGGTGGCAGTGCTCTCTAAGTCCAATTTCTCTTGTCAGCCAAGCTATCTTCAGAATGGGACTTCCTGCAAACAACAAAATTTGGGATGATGAACCTATGCCTGTCCTATAACCTGACTTACATTGGCCCGAGGAGGAGCAGATCGATATCATCTCCCAGTTGCGCATAGTTGCTTGGAAGGAGAAAACCAGCTATGCTGAATACCGCAGAACGATTGATGTCCTGGAGGAAGAAGAAGAACGTGCTGAACTACGCCAATTTTTTATAGAAATACACCTGGAATTGGGGGCAAATTAATGCCACTTGTCTTGCATGTATGAAGATGTTTTGTAATTTGTGATAATAATTGTGTTTCCTCTGTAATGTACCCGTTTCCATTTTTAGTTCCTTTCTTGATAACGGTTACTCGAAAGACCGTTTTGAATAGTTATAAATCTGGGGAAGTTTTGAAAGTTATAAAAGGAGGGACTTTAGAAAGAAGGTATCTTTTTCCGGGGGCTGTCTGTGAATAGTGGGAAGAAGAGCACAACTATTTTGTATTAATTCCAATTATATTTTTCTTAGCTCTGCTTATGTATAGAGGCATTACAGAAACTTTGAGTTTTGGTTATATTGAAGAAATGAAGAATTACTTACAGAACTTTGTGTCTCCAAGTGTCTTTTGTGATTGCAATTGTTCTTGTGTCAATTCCTAATCTGTCTTTGATATTGCTTCTTTTACGTTGACATGTGTTAAGGCAGAATATACTGTATCTCTCGATCAATTTATCTTGGTTTATGAATGTTGGATAAGTGGGCTGTGTATCGTTTATCTACATTCATTTCTTTCCGTAATTAGTCATGCACATCTATTTCATGGTGATGGGTAGATGTTATTACACCTTTTTTGCTTTCTAGTTAAAAGCACACCCCATATTTTTATTCGTTGCATATCTTAAGAGGGAGTTGTACCTCTAAAATTCAAAGGAAAATTGTCAATCCAATGACAACTTCTCGAACTGTTAGTACTATTTGTTCTTCTTCTTGGGCATCTTGAGTCGTTTTCTACATTTACTCTCGAAGGATAAATCTGTCAACTAACACAATTTAAATAAGAAGGTTATTCATAAAAACTAGTGTCAAAACTTTTGAAAAAAAACAAAGAATATAAACTAGTTTCTTGTCTAAATTAATAGAATAAAGCCAATTTTTATAAGAAAACACTAATCCTAGAGTTCAACACCTTTTAGTGATTAAGAGGGGTGTAACATTTATAATATTATAACTTATTATTTTTAGAGGAAAGAGTAAAATATGAAGAAAAATTTCTCATCCAAATCAATAGAAGGAGAATCAATGATCTTGACTAACTATATAAATCATGTCATTTACTATAAATACTCGTTGTTTCATCTTGGAAGAGTCTAAGGTTAAAAGGATAACAAAATTTAACCTCAAGAAATCTATGTTCAATTTTTTTTAGGAAGGTATTACACATTTTGAAGGGTCCAACAAATGAACACGATCTAAAAAAATGTTAGAAGTCCTATCATTGTCAATCTTATAAACTAATAATTCTTATATAAGTATCATTTTATTTTAAAATTATAAATATCAAGGGGTCCCTTGAGTTGGATGATAGAAAGATACTAAACAGTAAAAGGTCAAAGATTAAGGTTTGATACAAGAGCCACTTAGCCATCTTATATGACATAGCTCATCTATTGTTACAACTCAAAATTAGAAAAAACAAACATATAACAAATTTTAAAAGCACTGAAATAGTATTGACATGGTTGACCTTTGCTGTACTTCAACCCTATAATATCATCTAGATGCAATGAGTGAACCATTCATATTAAGAAAGATAAACTCTTATGAACTATTATTTATGAAATATAGTGCTCAAAATTATATAAATAAATTTAAAAAATCATACCATACAATAATGCATAAAAAACACTATTAAATAATAATAATAATCTCAATAATTTAACTTTGTTTACCGTAAGATCCAACAAATTTGATGTCAAAATTTGCTTTATATTTTATTAAGGAACAAAATATAATTAATAGAAAACTATAATTTTGATGGAAGATATGCATAATTTATAAAGAGGAGAATAAATGATAATAAACACAAAACTATAGTTTCTATAGAGGATAGTGTACTTTATCACATAAAGAATTAAAACACAAAATATATTCTATAATTGTATTTTGATTTTTAATATAAAGTAAAAAAAATAGATATCTAAATATAAACCCTACATTAAAGATCTTTAAAAGGGTTTTATATTTAAATAAATGGATTATATATATATATATATATATATATATATATATATATATATATATATAGGTCGATAAGGGCGTGGTTCGGTGGTTAAGTCGCTCAGTTGTAATGGCGGCCACCAGAGTTCAAACCCTTACTGGGCCAATGAGCTCGTAGGCTTTACGCCTTTGCTGGGCCAATGAGCTCACGGGTTTGAAGTGTTCTTGCTAGGGCATGAGGACGAGGTCCCCCGTGTTGTGGCCTCACATTCGCGTGGAGCTGGAGGGCGTGTCACACCAGCGCGGTCACGTTAAAAAGTTTACCAGCGCATTATCTTTAAAAAAAATGGATTGTATTTTTTTGATAAATTAGGATTAAAAAATGTTATTCAAGTTGCCACATAGATATAAAGTCGTACTATGGAGTATAAAGGAAAAAACCACACCCCACATAAGTATTATAGGAAAATTAATCAAATCATGATGATAAATCAATCTAACATAAGATAAGAAGTTAGGACTAATAACATAGATAAGTATTGCAATTAATGTAGGAATAAAATAAAATAATCAAAAGGTACTTAGTTATGAATCTAACGAAGAAAAACTATCACAAATATCAGTAATTTACTTGTCATTGTACTTAGGAATCCAGATCTATTAGATAATGACCTTAGAACAATAGCATTATTTGTTAACTATCTAGTTTAAGGTTATGTACGAGCATTTGATTTCCATGTGTAGAAGTGAATCTAATGCACAAATATGAACATCACCTATAGAAATGATATGGCAGAATTTTCTAACTGAAAAGGTTTACCTTGAAATAATATACCTGTGTTTGGGGAAATGGTGTCAAGAGACTATTTGGGAAGTTGCTAGACAAGGGCATGTTCTCTTTTGGACACACTCTTTAGCAGGTCGATTCAATGATGATGAACAAATATCGAGAACAGCAGTCATTCAACATGTTCCTAGGATGCCAATGCAATTTTGATGTAACACTTTTGTGTTTTGCAATTGATTTCTAGATATGTGTTAGATTATAGATTCCTCCTAGACAATTCAAATGAATCAGGGCCAGTACTTAAATACACAACTCTAGCTCTCTATATACCTTCATCCTATCCAGATGTCACTTTGATCGCTCGCTCCCCAAAAGGTCCAATGTGGAGAAATCAACATCATGTTTTAAGTGGCTCATAACAACTAGTAACAAAAGGGGGATATAAGCCCAATTTAAGAAATTTGAATTCAAAAGTTTGGGATTCAAAATTGTGATTGCAGAAGTGACCTAAATCAATTTTACACTCGTTAATAGCCAAAGTACTCAGATTGCATAAGAGTTGAATACACCCACTTATACAATAATTAATATATAGATGATAACCTAAATATCATTTATTAATATATACTGCTCTCACCATTGCCAACAAAAACTTTAAACATTTTCCCCAACATTAATTTAAAAACTTGCACCTACATATATTAAGTTCTTATTATAAGGAGAAAGGTTCATTTTAATCTTCTAATTATTTTTTCAATTCCATGGGAAGAAAAACCCATGCCCTTCCATAGGACCGCATTATTAAATAAAACAACTTACAAAAAGAAAACAACAATAGCCCCCACAATGGGACCATGGTATAACCAAATAAATGAATGAATGAATGAGTTTTAATAACGTCCACGAGACCAAAAAGCCTAAGGGACCAAGCACCAACACGTTAAGACCCCATCAAGTTCTTTTCGATGTCTTCTCTTCTCTTATGGATCTTGACCAAGAGACGGGCTATGTTGTGAAGTCTCTTTTCCTCAATTAACTCACTTAGACTGCCAACATTCATGTCATTATTCTGCTGCATATGGATATCCTTGTAGGCCTCGCTCAGTTTCCACCATATTTTTATTGCAGAAAATGCAGGTCCTATCTTCCCACCTTTCCTTGGGAACCCTCCATCTACCAGTTTCGTACCTAAGATGGTGCGAACCGGTTCTCAATTGAGCAACTAAGATCCTAGCCTTACCTTTGAGATCTGCACATAAGTGGGCCTTATCTCCATGCTCCCCAGATGGATTGAACTCTTTCATATTATGCACTTTTTTCCATCCAATCTGATTCGACCACATCGCAGCCTTGAATTTATCTAACACAAACTTTTTTATTTCCTCTTTGGAGTTAGGACAATCATGTAACTTAATGTCCCACTTTTTCAGCCACTTGATGTTTTGCTTCATCCAAGTCTTCTTCCTTCGATCTAGCACCTCGTTCACCGTTATATTGGGCCACCGATGATTCCCCATGTTTTCAACCTTTTTAGATAACTTAGTAACCGAGTTATCACTGTTGCCTCCATTGGGTAAGCACCAGCTTCCGCCAAGAGGATCTCATACGAAACTATAGCTTTGACTTTAAGACTACTAGTGATGAGATGTTTTTGGATTCTTTCCAATTGTCTCCACTTGTGATTCGACATGCTGCTCCCCCAAACCTCACACCCATATAGGACAACCGGTGTCACTAACAACCCAAAAAGGGTTCTTTTGGTTTTCCAATCCCAAAGCTCTGCTTTCCTACACCTATTCTGGAGATGGTAAGAAGCTCTCCATCCCCCCTGTATCCTTTTCGCTCTGCAAGTTTCCCAATTGAGCCTATTGTGAAAAATAATGCCAAGGTACTTGTATTCTTCCACAATTTCCAGCGGGCTGCCTTCGAAAATAAAACTAATTTGCTCCTGCTTCCTTTTTAGAGAGAAGATCACGACTTTAGTCTTGCTAATGTTCACCTGCATCTCGACATCTTGACAAAAGAGCTCTAAAGCTCTCAAATGATCCCTCAAACCATGCGTTGTTTTAGCAATAAGAATAAGATCATCCGCATATAAAAGCAACTTTACCACAAAACCAACCAAGTGGATACCTCCTCCTTCTATTTTCTCTAACCATTCTTTGAGTTTGTCTATGTAAAGACCAAACAAAGTGGGAGAAAGAGGACAACCCTGTTTGATCCCAATGTTGCTGCCAAAGCACTCAGACATGCCTTTTCTAGTTCTGATTTTTGCTCTAACAAGTTCATAAAGTTTGTGAACAACAGCCCTATACTTATTAAGAACCCCAAACTCTTCCATCATTTTCCAAAGTTTGCCCCTAGGAACTGTGTCAAAAGCCTTTTTAAAGTCCACGAAACAACAAAAGGCTTCCCCACTTGGGTGTCCCAAGATTTTTCAATTAAGCGCCTAAGAGTAAAGAACTTGGGTTTATTGTACCCGCCAAAACTTTGAACACAGCCTGCATTCATTTATTCCTTCATCCTCCTGCAATTGGTCCGCCATATTTAGTTATGGTATGAATCTTGCACTATTACTTCACAGTTTTCATTGGCAGCATTGTTTATATCTATTTAATGGTTTGTTTTTGCTCTTTTTCTTTTCAATTTGAAGCACGTAAATAGTAAACCACATCAGGTTTTAATATGCTGTTGCAAATTTGAAGTGCTTGTGTTAATTTTTTTTGGTTTACAAAATACTGTTTAAATTTAAAGGATTGTTGCAGAATTTGCTTTAGCTTTGAGGGAATCTTAGGCTTCTGCATTTTGAATTAGCCAAACGCAACTTGATTTCTCATTTGATGAAATAGCTTTAGCGAATGTCAGATTTAAATTGTTTTCCTGTGTTGTCCTGGTTGAATAAATTTTCTCTATTTGATGTAATTTGAATATATTTGAGGTTTCCATTTCATAATATATTTTTATTCTCTTGTTTGGCGGACTTTAGCATCGCTTGCTTTTCACGTTAAAATATGTACAGGTATTCGTAGAATTTAATGTTCAAAGCAAATTTTATTGTTGGGTTAAATAAAGTTTAAACTGTGTGTACAGTTATAGTGTTAAATGTAGGTGAGATGAAAAATTACATCAGTTGTTTGTGCTTCATAAAACCTAATTTCCTAGGGGGACTCTAAAAATGTTCAGTGGAGTGATCCTTAGCATATGCTCCTGATTCTGGTACATGGATTATTTTTTAAATTGGAAATAAGTATCATCATTACTATCAAAGAAAAAAAAAAATGATTACATTGACGCTATTATGATTTGGCCTTGGCAAAATAGGCCAAATCTCCAAGCTAAGGCCAGAGGGGAAACGATTACATTGACGCTATTATGATTTGGCAAAATAGGGAAATCTCCAAGCTAAGGCCAGAGAGAGAGAGAGTATTTTTTCCCCCCCTGTTTTGGTTACAATTTCTAGATCTTTCTTCAGGGAATTATTAGCAAAACAGCAGGCTGTTACAACTTCTAGATCTTTCTCCAGGGAATTATTAGCAAAGCAGCAGGCGGGGAAAATGGGAGCGAGGGAGATGGGGAGAGAGAGAGGGGGAGGGAGGAAAGGAGATGGCTCATTTTTTCGATAGTAATTTTATTTTCCCGCTGTTTTGGTTACAACTTCTAGATCTTCTTCAGGGAATTATTATTATATATTTTTTGGAATTAATTATATATATTGAATCAAATTGGGACTCAAACTGTCATTTCGCTAAGGAGCCAGTCGGTATCCTTGAATAATTGTACTCTGAAGTTGAACTAATTGAAGTAGATTGCTTCTGACAAAAATGATATTGCCTATGAAGTTGTGGATCTGATGAAATGGACATGGAAACAGAGGAACTTGCACATGATACTAACTTGGTTGAAGATGGAAATTGAATAAATAGACAATTAGAGGAAGTGTATAGCTTGCTCACTTGAGATTGTAAATTCTGTATACAAAATGACAGAGCCAGGATTTGGAAACCAGTAGTACAAGCCCTGCAACCAGGCACACAAATTTCAAATATTTTAATATGTCTACCAGCATTCCTAGCATAATATGGCACTATTGATGATTATTTGGTCATTCAAAATGTATGCAGAGATGTACTTGGAACCTGTGGTCGAGTACTTAATAGATAAAAGCATTTCTGTTGTCTCAAATAAGAGAGATGTTTGATTAGTTTCTCACTCATGGAAATCGGAATAAAAATGTCTGTATGTTGTCACTACTTTGAATTACAATTTGGGAGGGAGGGAAGCTCAAGGTCCAAGGTAGTTATTTAGTTAACAGGACAATCCTAGTTTATAATATTCAATATATCAGGTCAAACTGCAACGAAAGCAAGCATTTCATTTATGAGGTCTGTTGCAGGCCTAGCATTGACTTGGGTTTAATTGTCAATGAGATAAGTTTTTGATGATTCAGTAAACAATATTTATTTTCGGAGACTGAAATATTTATCATGTTTTCTAAACCTTTGGAACATATTCAAGTTCAAGCAGAGAAAGGGGGCCTAAGAGTTTAACCACCTACAACCTTTGGAATACTTGGGTGATGTCCCTTGTGCCATGAACTAGGTGCCTCTAGACGAACAAGACAATCCCTCTAGGTTTTAAACTTTCTAAGGAGGCATGGGCGCTCTCTGCCCTTTGCTTTGTGTAGTGGGTGGATGTCTTCACATTTCCCTAGTAACAATTCCCCTTACACACTATATTATTGTATTGGTGCTTTAGGGAGATCATGCTAAGCAAAATGATGACATGACAAGCTCTTTGTCTAGTTGGAAGCCATCTGTCAGACAACTTGCCACCTACAATGTGAGTCAAGGACCTCGATAATGATCTTGTTGTTTGTGTATTTGTTGTTTATGCATAAGCAACTTTGTCTTTGGACATAGTGTTATTCTTTCATTTTGTTTTATGATTAGTACAAATGATTCCAATTAGCCTCAATCAGAATCTATAATATAAATTAAGGTCGGTTATTTTAGACTTGATGTACTTAGTCTGTATGACACATCTGGTTTTGTGCTTTGTGACAAGCCTTGGTTTGTGGGCATTAATTTATTGCTATGCCACCTTTTTGTCACAAATAGTGACAATTAAATTTTTGAAATAATGAAATTCAATTAAAGTTAAGTTTCTTCACAAGGTTCATGTTTCATTGCACACACGTGACCTTTATACCTTATCCCTATCTTGATCAATGTCATGCTACCGAGATGGAAACACAAAATTTTCACAATAGTCTCACTCAATCAAACGACTTCGTATTAAACACATTTATATTTTGATGCTAGGCTGCATAAATTTTTCATGGCACAAAAGGGTGCAAATGACATTTAAATTAAGGAAGTATTGCATTTGTAACTCCCAAAATTTTATTTATTTGCGGATTGAAAGGAATTGGTTCAACAAGTTTTCTTCCATTAGCAAGACTCGGATTCAAGTTCAGGGGACACATTGGGTCTCCGCTTGAGTTATGTGGAGGCATTACTCTTGAATTTGGCTTTATCCTTGTTCCTTTTACTTGCAATGAGCATATTGTTGTTTTAAATGGTCTAGGGCTATAGACAAGTGGATGCTAGTTGGCAATGGGATAGGTGAAGATTAAGGGAAGTAAGAGAAGACCACATAAATTAGAAAACCTAGCCACCAAAGTTATATCCCCAAGAAAATCATCCAACAAAAGAGGTAGATTGGGTTGAGCTTGTAATGTGCTTGATTGAGTGAAGAATCTAGAGAATGATGTTGATAGTGCTAAAAAATGATTTCGGATGATTAAATGACATATGAAAGAAAGAAAACATCTAAAAAGAAAATATAATTAAAAAACAAGATCAAAATAAAGTTTTTACCTTAATAATGTATCACTTTCAGTATCTTAAGTGGAGGAAAGAATATTTTCAAACTTGATATTTTAGACATGAGAAGCAACTCTAGGAGAAGCAGGATACAGGGCAAGCCATCAAGGATGTAACCACACTTAGTTGGGCGAGTTGGAATCCCTTCCAACACTCGAAAGCTTCAAATTCAAATTTGCTTGTTTTAGTAGAAAATGGAATGGACAAATTAGGTAGATTTCGAAGAGGTTATATTTCCAACTTCACACTTGCTTGCATAAGGACAGATACTAAGTGGTTAGGAGTTATATTTGAATCTAATGCTATAATAACCCAACCATGATGTTAGAAAAACACTATCAATTTTTAGAACAACATTACCAGAAAACCAAATGACATTCATTGTTTGGGTAGCAATAATGAGCATAATTGGATAGTGTTGTGTGAGAAGTGAGGATCTTATTAGTGAGACTCAAGCAAGTAAATACAAGACAATTGAAAGGTTGGGAAAGGGTCTAAAGGTGTGAATAAAGCTTGACAAACACAATTAGGCAAGATTATGTGTGATTAGACACAATTATTTTGATTTTATTTGATATGTTGGCTTTGGCTATTGGTTATAACTCGATTGAACAAGATCAAATTTGTTTTTAAGGCCGTGGATGAGTTAGTGCACCCCATCAAGAGTAGATCAAACTCTCCTCTCTTACCAAGAGTGGGCCCAAGAATGCAGAGATATGCCTCACACCCAATAGCAAAAGTGCAGAAGAGGAGGTACATCAACACATTGGTAGAGTTCGTAAGGGTAGTTAAGTGGCTGGACAAGATATTGGGGATTTGAGAAATAGGCACTAGATCTAATAGGTCTAGCAAAGGTAGCACAATAAGCTCACACCATGCCGCCCATTAAAGTTTTTGATGACATTACGGGCTATTGGATATTGGATTCCAAAAGCTTTGGTTTTCTTGACATGCAGGAAGAGTGGACCATCACTCAAGGATGTTATGTATATACCGGGCATCCACATTACATGAAGAGTGGTGAATACCAAGAACTAGAGGCAGGTCAAGGAAGCTCCAATGAGTTTATATCTTAGTGAGTCACAAGACTAGGACATGAACAAACACGGGGTGAAGCTGATGATAGTGTTAAGTTTGCATTTACAATCTTAACTTTTTTCTTTATTAAAAGTGAATCTAGTGTCCTAGAGAAAGGATACTAGTGATAATTAATGTATAGAATAGTTTGAACATGATTAATAAGGTTGTCACCGAAGGAATCACAACTTCAATGGTCCACTTTAATCAGGTAAACCTAAGCTCGTGTTCAAGGAATACCTTGGGCTTTGATCTTGCCATCCTATGTTAATGGTTTGCCCTGCTGCATGTAAACAGCCCGTGTTTTGGTCAACGCACTAGTTGTTTAAGCTCTTCTCAATGTAACTCATCCAATGTAAAGTAGGCTCCCACAAAATGTACATAGATGGAGGAATTGTTACTATAATAAACAAGGTTATGTATTTTTCAACTCTGGCAGCATTCCTCAGTTTTTGCATATAATAGGGATCCAATTTATATTGAATGGGTTGCACATGGCAAACTTGTTGACATAGACTGGAGGTATTATGTATATGACCCTTTTATCATGTGTAGCGTGTGTGTGAGATCAATTGACAGCTTAGTTCCACAAAACAACATGAATTTCGTGGAAGTTAATTACTTTTATAGAGGGGAAAAATGTATGCACTTTAATTCTATTACATGATGAAATTATCTTGGTGCAACACTTGAAATATCTCCAGGTAGAAATTTTATTACTGTCATCTTTAGAGCTGCATCCAAACAACCTTTGATCTGTAAACAAGGTGATTATACCACTCTCTGCTCTTCAACAATAGATTTACCTCAACAACTGTAATGTTCCAAACTGATTTTTTTTTTGAAATTTTCACAAATATAGGATGCAAATGCATAATCCTCGCACTTTTTGATCACCAAGGTCCCGATGTGGGCAAGGTGAGAGCATATTGTGTTTTAAACTCTATTTGGTGGCAAGCCGCACAATCTAAATGAATGCAATACAGAAAGGAAATCAATGTCGTGGTGCCATAACCTTCTAGACTGATCAATGCCAAATTGGCAGATAATAAAATGCAGATCTTTGGTGGCTAGGCCATCCAAATTTCATTACAAAGAAAATGTAGGAAATAAAATGGGATTTGGTGGTAAACCTTCTAGGATACTCTTACAATATCAAATATAATTACAATCTAACAGTAAAACATCCATTTATTATAAATAATCATAAACATTGAGATACCACATATAGCAGCAAGTACACTGGAATTATTAAAATTAACAAATGATGCAAATGCTATTGCTAGCAGATACAAAGAATATCAGATCAAACTTAACAGCAGATTTATGGAAGAAATATCAGCTGTAAGTATTAACATTAAGGCTGAATACTGATGTAAAATTAAAACAAACCTCCTGCTGCTGTACGGGCTGCTGAAACTGTCAAAATCACTCACAAAACTGCTTTGCACACCTGAAAACTCAGAAATCTGCAACACAAAATTTTGTATGGCACTTCCCTAGGTTGGTACGACATCCTTAAACCACAACTAACTCAACAATTTAAACTTGACAAGGTACGGTTGCTGTAGCAATGTGTATAGCTAGCAAAAATACTGAAAATTACACTCCAAACTAGCTGTGACTCAACTGCAACATCAAATGCCCCTCTAAAAGGATGTACGACCTGTTAAGAGGGCACGCAACTGCCAAAAAGGTACGGCCAAGTACCTGCAATGGTACAACTTGCTAAGGAAGGGCTTCTATTCACCCAAGCTGCTTGATATAATTTGCAAGCAAATAGCAATGATAAGCTCTTCAATCTAAAGCACAAGTAAAATCTGAAGATAATACTGCAAATGGAAAACTTCACCACAAACAACAAAAACTGCAAACATTCAACACCCTATTAATCCCTGAGTGGAATTATTCAAATGGCTAGGAAGGTTTTTGTTCTCAAACCATCTAGCCAAAGGGTTTTTGTCCTCGGGCAGAAAAATAAGAACTCTTATTCATTCTCAAGAAAGTAGAAATTGATAATAAGTAGGAAGAAGATCTTTTGTGCATAAACCCTCCTTATATAGGCTTTTGAAGGAATATAATTTTAGAAAAATTCAATCTCGGTGGTTAATTACCTAATGCTTCGAAAACATTGAATCAATCACACAAATCATTGAAATTCAACTAGCGGAAATGAACACAAGTACGCAAACAATTTATACCTTCAAATCAGCTTTGCATTCCTTTGAAAACTTACAAGGCAGCCTCCACAATTGTGAAACTAACAACTGCATAGAATTATTACACTATACTGAGTCATTAAACTTCTATCTTGCATCTATCTTACATCCTTTCTGACTACAACTTTCTTTAGCTTTGGAATGCAGACCTTGCAGGCCTTTGAAGTCTCACTATAACATACAAATAAATCCTTCCTGTTGGAAGGTTCCAATTTTGTCCTCTTCTCTACAGTTATATGGATATATACTGGACAACCAAAGATGCGGAGATGACTCACCTCTAGCTTCACACTGTTAATTGCCTCCTTTGGTGTCTTGTCTTTCAAGATCCTGTGAGGACACCTGTTATGGATGTAGACTGCTGTAAGACATGCTTTTGTCCAAAGAAACATTGGCAAGTCCAAGTCTTGAATCATGGCCTTAGTAGCCCCTATGATGGATCGATTCATCTGCTTTGCAACCCCATTATGTTGTGGGTTGTATGAGACTAGTAAACTTGCCGTCACTCTTAAACTTGCAATACAAATTAGTTTAAGAGTGATTGCTTCCTTGCAAAAACCTTCAAGCTCCTTGGAGGTATACTCTCCCCCATTGTTTGATCTCAAGATCCTGATCTTCTTCCCTGTTTGGTTCTCATCTAGAGCTCTAAATTCTTGAAACCTGCTAAAAACCTCATCCTTGGTCTTTAAGAAGTAGATCCACGTATTTGGAGAGAAATCATCGATGAAGGAAACATAGTACATGCTTCCTACAATTGATCCTATTGACATCGGTCCACACACATCTGAATGCACTAAATCTAAAATCCCTTTAGACCTATGTTCACTACTTGGGAAAGTAGCCGTGACATGCTTGCCAAATGTGTATCCTCTACAAACTCCCTACTATTCAATACTAAACTCTAGAAGTCCTGTGACAATCTCCCTTATAATAGGCAATGCTGCGTGATGCAGATGCCCCATCCTCTTGTGCCATAACTCACACAAATTGTCACTATGTCATGTCCCCTCTTTAGCGCTGTCTAGCAGAGACATGAGAGTTGACCTATCATCCGGGTTCCCGTAGGTCAGCGGAGTGGTTAGGGAACCTATCCTGAGGCAGTGTAGCTTGGTAGGAAGCTTTACAGGCCTTTCCAGACAGTTTGTGACAGTTTCCTATTTTTTAGGAAGGGTTCCTATTTTTTAGGGTTTGACCGAGAGTTGACCAGGAGGCATCAGGGGACCTCCAGGAGCATTTTTGGAGTTTTGGTCAAATTCCCTATTTTTTAGGAGGTATCCCTACATTTTAGGGAGGCACTGTCAGTTAGCATGACACGTGGCGACATCACCAGTGGCGTGGGCTACAGCAGTTCTTAGTTCAGGATAGCCAGGTGATGGAATTGGAATAATTATTGAATATTAAAGTGTGGCTTTAATATTTAATAAAAATAAAAATAAAATAAAGTGAATAACATGTCACTTTATATTAATAAGTTATTAAAAAGACCCCCGCCTAGTTGACACAATGTTGTGTTTAAAAAGTGGTCTTTTAATAATGAAGTTGGGCCCTCAACTTGGGCGCCCAACTTGTGGGACTTCATGAATAAAAGAATCTTTCAAAGATTCTTTATTTTGGATGCCTTTTGGAACCCTAAAGTGGACGCCCACTTTGGGAAATGAATAAAGTGACTTTGAAGTGCTTTTTGGATCTATCTTTTGCATATCTTTTGAAGCTTCATGGCAGCTCTGAACTCTGTGGAAGGGGGCAGCAGCATTTAGACTCTTGGGAACGAAAACTCTCCAGGATTTTGGTGAATTGGACGACAACCCAGTTCTTGTTTGTGGGAGGCCTACTCTGGGTCTTCATTTGTGCATCATTGGACAGATTCCAGGGCATGTTATTGCAGATCTAAGCTTGCAGCAGTGCCAAATCAGCTTTATTCTTCAGATCCTTCATTCTCAGTTGCATGTATATCCTCTTCTAGGCCAATATTGCCTTTGTATGCAATTAGGGTTGCAAACCAGGCTTCCATTGAATATAAAATACAGATCTGATGGGTATGTGCATCAATTTCTTAGTTGTTATCTTTCTATCAGTTAATATTTATTTTTAGTCCATTTTTATTTGAGATTGCAGCTATATGTATTTCTATTTGCGATCTTGGCAAATACACATCTCAAGAAAACTGAAACCCCTTCTGCATCTCCTCTCTAGTCTAAAAGAAAACAAAAAAAATAATAAAAATCATAAAACAAATTAAATCACAAAAAACAGCACTTCATTTCAGCAAAGGGATCCATCAGGGATCTTTCAGTGGTATCAGAGCCTTTGACCTGCCAGCCTGTGGGGTTTAGAGATTTGTTTTCTATGCATACAGACAGGTATTACACACGCAGGACAGCCCAAAACGAGCTTGGGATTGGTACAGCAGAGGAACCAGTAATGGCTGAAGAACAGAGAAATGCCAGGAGAGATCAGGATGAGGAAGAGAGAGAGATGATGAGAACCCTCATCAACACTCAGCCTAGGATTGCTCAGACCCTTGACAGGATACAGGATGCCTTGGAACGGTTGGAGTTAGATAGAGGCAGACGGAGCAGATCAGTATCGGTGGCGGGAAGCCAGCATAGTCACAGGTCACACGCATCAGCTAGGAGTTCCCATCATTCCCCTAGGCGTGGACAGGCCAGGGATAGACCCTTACTCCCTCAGTTTGCACCAGGTGAACGGCCAGCACAGGTAGAGCCACCTGAGGTGGAATTCCTGGACTCAGTCATGGCAGCTACAGCTGAGTGGAGAGCCTTACCCCCTGAGGTCCGGGATGTCTTTCCTTTTCCACAGTATTGTGCACAGCGCAGAGATTCTACCAGGTTCAGAGGAGACCGAGGCACTAGACCACAGCAGCAGAACTATGACCTCAGTAGAGCTACTGGGAAGATCACGTTGGCTACATATGATGGTACGGGTAGTACGAGTGCACGTGCTTGGGTGCACAAGCTGGACATATATTTATCCTTGAGACCCATGCCTGAGCGTGAGGCTATCCAGTTTGCTGTCTTACATTTAGATGGGGTTGCCTATGATTGGTGGCATCATGGACTGGTCACCCAGGATCATGCCTTGATTCATTCCTATGCAGAGTTCACTGAACGACTCATTACCCGGTTTGACCGTAAGGACACAGAACTCTACTATAGGGAGTTGGCACATCTTAGACAAACAGGACATGCTGAAGCTTATGTTAATGAGTTCCAGCGTATTGCAGTTATGGTACCTGATATGCCCCAGAGGCGTAGCGTGATGTTATTCATTGAGGGGTTACAGGATAGGCTTAAGGGATTGGTATGTGCCTTCCAGCCGGCCACTCTTAAGGATGCCATTGATGTGACCTTGAGATTGGACACCACTCCCACTTATCAGTCGGATAAGAGGCCATTCAGGGAATCACGGCCTTTTCAAAAGGCCAATACTCCACAGTTCAGAGATGGACAGTCAGCTAGACCTCCTAGGATGGATCAGGAGTCACGGAATGATTTGAGGAGGAAGAAATTATGCTTCTCCTGCAAGGAGCCTTGGGAGCCCGGACACCGCTGTATGGGTAAGGGCAGAGTTCACTTGGTTGAGGTCACATCCGAGCTTGGGGATGAGGAGATACCAGACACCGACATTGAGGACAGCCCTGAGGAGGTTATTCAGGAGCGACCCCAGCTAGAGATAGATATCCCTGATTCATCAGCGGCAGCCAAAGTGACTATGGCTACCCTATCCAGTTATCCCAGGTTCCATGCCTTTCGGTTGAAAGGAACCTTACAGGGACAGCGAGTCATGAGTTTGGTTGACACAGGAGCCACGCACAATTTTATTGATCAGAAATTGGTGGAGAGGCGTGGATTATAGTCTGAGGTGTTCGAGGGTTTTGGAGTTAAGGTTGCAGATGGTGCAGTGTTGGGTTGTACTCGGAGGATCTCACAGCTCAGCATTCAGATGGGTGATTTTACCTTGACGGATGACTTTTATATCCTACCCTTAGAGGATTATGATGTGATTTTGGGTATGCAGTGGTTACAGGGTATTGGGAGATATATTATTGATCACCACCGCATGCAGTTAGAGTTCCTATCTGGTGGGAAGAAGGTGATCTTGAGGGCAGCCTCTGACGGTGGACCCAAGGAGGTATCTTCTCGCAGGATGGAGTCTATTATCAGACATGATGATGTGATCTGGGCCACACGTTTTGTGAAATCCAAGACACCCACTCCTCAGGATGGTAGAGCATTTCATGTTGACATACAGACTGTGATGGATCGGCATGGCCGAGTATTTGGTGACATACCTCCTGGTGTACCCCCGGATAGAGGGTTTGAGCATGGGATAGAGATGGAGGATGGAGCTAAGCCAGTGATCACCACCCCGTATCGTCATCCTAGAGCATACAAGGATGAGATTGAGAAGACTATCCATGAGCTGTTAGATATGGGTTTCATTCGCCCCAGTTCTAGCCCCTTTGCTTCTTCTATAGTTCTGGTTAAGAAGAAGGATGGGACTCTACGGATGTGTATAGATTACAGGGCCTTGAACAAGAAGACAATCAAGAACAGATACCCTATTCTGCGCATTGATGAGTTGTTGGACGAGCTTCATGGAGCCATCTACTTCTCTAAGATTGATCTTCGTTCAGGCTATCATCAGATTCGTGTACGAGCAGAGGATGTACACAAGACCGCCTTCCGTTGTCACTATGGGCATTATGAGTTCCTGGTGATGCCTTTTGGCCTTACCAATGCTCCAGCCACCTTCCAGTCATGTATGAACCATCTCTTCAACAAGCAGTTGAGGAAATCAGTTCTAGTGTTCTTTGACGATATTTTGATCTACAGTCGTACTTGGGAGGACCATCTCAGACATGTTGAGGAGGTACTTAGCATCATGGAGAGTCAGTCTCTATTTGCTAAGTTGTCCAAATGTGAGTTTGGACTTAGAGAGGTCCTATATCTGGGTCATGTGATTAGTGCTGATGGGGTGAAGGTGCATGAGGAGAAGATTCAGGCAATTAGAGATTGGCCACACCCTCGGAACATTACTGAGTTACGGGGGTTCCTTGGTCTATGTGCTTATTACAGGCGATTTGTGAGGGGTTTCTCTCAGTTGGCAGCTCCCTTGACAAACCTCACAAAGAAAGGGGCTTTTAGATGGACAGAGCAGGCACAGGGAGTCTTTGACAGGCTCAAGGAGGTTATGAGTACTTGCCCAGTTTTAGCACTTCCCGACTTCTCGCAGCCCTTTGTACTTGAGTGTGATGCTTCCGGTTTGGGCATAGGAGCGGTTTTGATGCAGAACCGACACCCCATTGCTTTTGAGAGTCGGAAGTTGCGGGATAATGAGAGGTTGTATTCTACATATGATAAGGAAATGTTGGCTATTATGCATGCATTAGCCAAATTCAGACAGTATCTTGTTGGCAGCAAATTCGTGGTAAGAACAGACCACAACAGTCTGAAATATTTCCTTGATCAGACAGAGCTCAATGATCGTCAACAGAAATGGGTGAGCAAGATTCAGGCTTATGATTTTGACATTGAATTCATAAAGGGTAAGAATAATACTGTGGCTGATGCACTTTCTAGAAAACCATCACTTGCTGCCCTATGTTCATTGAGCAAGATTTCAGCAGATTGGAAGGCTCAACTTTTAGTTGAGTACTCCAAAAATCAGCATGCTTGTGAGGTCATGGATGGTTTGGTGTTGGATGATAGGTACACTGTGGTAGATGAAGTCATCTACTACAAAGGAAGGGTGTATCTGGTTCCTGGTTCTCAGTTGAAGGAACAAATTATGCATGCTTATCATGATACTCCGACAGCAGGGCACCCAGGGTATGGTAAGACCTATAGGGCGGTTCGGGAGAGATTCTCTTGGAAGGGTCTCAAAGCTGATATCTTACGTCATGTTCGTGAGTGTTTGACGTGCCAGCAGAATAAGTCTGAGCATACTTTTCCTGTTGGTTTATTGCAGCCCTTACCTATACCGGAGCAGAAGTGGTCAGGGATCTCCATGGATTTCATTACAGGACTTCCTCGGGTGCAGGGGAAAGACTGTATCTATGTTGTAGTAGACAGGTTGACTAAATACGCCCACTTCTTTCCTATTGCAGCTGATTTCACAGCATCTCAGGTGGCGGAGTTGTTTTTCAGAGAGATATTCAGGCTCCACGGTCTTCCCAAGACCATAGTGAGTGACAGGGATAGTAGGTTCATGAGTTCTTTCTGGCAAGAACTTTTCAGGCTCACAGGTACGGAGTTGACACCCAGTACTAGCTACCACCCACAGACAGATGGGCAGACCGAGATTGTTAATAAGTGGGTTGAGGGGTATTTGCGTAGCTATGTGTCAGGACAGCAGAAGGCATGGGTGCGTTGGCTATATCTAGGAGAGTATTGTTATAATACTACACACCATATGTCTATTGCTATGACACCTTTTAGAGCCCTCTATGGTTACGAGGCATTATCTTTTGTTGATTTGGCTGTAAGTGACAGCAGAGTGCCTTTGGCACAGGATTGGTTACAGGAGAACCAGGACATCATGAGATCTCTCAGGGAGAATCTTCAGCAGGCGCAGAATCAGCAGAAGGTCTACGCCGATCGGCATAGGACTGAGAGAGTATTTGAGGTGGATGACATGGTTTTCCTGCGGTTGCAGCCTTACCGACAGAGCACCCTTAAAGGGGGTGGAGCTGAGAAGCTCAAGCCTCGCTTCTACGGACCATATCGGATTCTCAGGCGTGTGGGAGAGGTTGCTTATGAGATTGAGTTACCACCTGACAGTCGGATTCATAATGTGTTCCATGTATCTTGCCTGAAAAAGGCACTGGGGCAACATATTGTAGCATCACCCGATTTACCTCCCTTGGATGAGGAAGGTAAGCTGACTCTGGTTCCTGAGGAGATCTTGGAGGAGAGGGAACGACGGCTGAGAAGTAGGGTGATTCGGGAGTACTTGATTCGTTGGAGGGGACTCCCTATAGAGGACGCCACTTGGGAGGGAGAGTCCATTTTACAGCATCCGACCTTGCAGTTGCTTGTGGGCAAGCATCTTCGAGAGGGGAGGACTGTCATGTCCCCTCTTTAGTGCTGTCTAGCAGAGACATGAGAGTTGACCTATCATCCGGGTTCCCGTAGGTCAGCGGAGTGGTTAGGGAACCTATCCTGAGGCAGTGTAGCTTGGTAGGAAGCTTTACAGGCCTTTCCAGACAGTTTGTGACAGTTTCCTATTTTTTAGGAAGGGTTCCTATTTTTTAGGGTTTGACCGAGAGTTGACCAGGAGGCATCAGGGGACCTCCAGGAGCATTTTTGGAGTTTTGGTCAAATTCCCTATTTTTTAGGAGGTATCCCTACATTTTAGGGAGGCACTGTCAGTTAGCATGACACGTGGCGACATCACCAGTGGCGTGGGCTACAGCAGTTCTTAGTTCAGGATAGCCAGGTGATGGAATTGGAATAATTATTGAATATTAAAGTGTGGCTTTAATATTTAATAAAAATAAAAATAAAATAAAGTGAATAACATGTCACTTTATATTAATAAGTTATTAAAAAGACCCCCGCCTAGTTGACGCAATGTTGTGTTTAAAAAGTGGTCTTTTAATAATGAAGTTGGGCCCTCAACTTGGGCGCCCAACTTGTGGGACTTCATGAATAAAAGAATCTTTCAAAGATTCTTTATTTTGGATGCCTTTTGGAACCCTAAAGTGGACGCCCACTTTGGGAAATGAATAAAGTGACTTTGAAGTGCTTTTTGGATCTATCTTTTGCATATCTTTTGAAGCTTCATGGCAGCTCTAAACTCTGTGGAAGGGGGCAGCAGCATTTAGACTCTTGGGAACGAAAACTCTCCAGGATTTTGGTGAATTGGATGACAACCCAGTTCTTGTTTGTGGGAGGCCTACTCTGGGTCTTCATTTGTGCATCATTGGACAGATTCCAGGGCATGTTATTGCAGATCTAAGCTTGCAGCAGTGCCAAATCAGCTTTATTCTTCAGATCCTTCATTCTCAGTTGCATGTATAGCCTCTTCTAGGCCAATATTGCCTTTGTATGCAAGTAGGGTTGCAAACCAGGCTTCCATTGAATATAAAATACAGATCTGATGGGTATGTGCATCAATTTCTTAGTTGTTATCTTTCTATCAGTTAATATTTATTTTTAGTCCATTTTTATTTGAGATTGCAGCTGTATGTATTTCTATTTGCCATCTTGGCAAATACACATCTCAAGAAAACTGAAACCCCTTCTGCATCTCTCCTCTAGTCTGAAAGAAAACAAAAAAAATAATAAAAATCATAAAACAAATTAAATCACAAAAAACAGCACTTCATTTCAGCAAAGGGATCCATCAGGGATCTTTCACACTATTATGAACTAGAGTTGAAATTGGTTCACCTTGTAACCTGTAAAGGTTGCCTTCTCTAACCCCTATAACTTGTGTTGTAACCGGGCTAGATTCCTTCGGCCCAATAAGAACTTGCCGATCCTTGAATTCAACTGCAAAGCCCTTATCCTCCATTACTGAAATAGAAAACAAATTTTTCTTGAGACCAGGAATAAGCAAAACATCGTCAAACTCCAAAGAGTTACCTGCTTGTAAATGAAAGGAAATTTTACCAACTCCTTCTATTGGATACTTGGCATCATTACTGAGCTCAACTTGAACTCCAGAGTTGTGTTCTAGTTTGGTAAAACATTGTTGGGCTAATGTCATATGCCTAGAGGCCCCACTGTCCACATACCAAGCATCCTATGATATTGTGTTGGTAGAAAGACAAGAAACCATTGAGAAATCTTTCTCAAACCTAGCAACAAACTCATTCATCTGAGTCTCTGCAAAAGATGCCACTTCTTTCTGCTGTTGCTTCGCTTGGTTTTTCTTGTTTGGACACCGTGTTGCATAATGACCAAACTTATGACAATTGAAGCACTTAATTTTACTCAAGTCCTTCCTACTTGTAAGGATAAATCCTCATCCTTTCCCTTATCCTTGCTGTTCCTTTTTCCTTTATTTCCCTTTGTTTGTCCAAAGAGAGTTAGATTTTCATCACCACCCTTCTTGCTGGCTTTTGACTCCATCCGAGTTTCCTCCTAAATAGAATCACCCCACAGTCTCTCAAAGGAAGGAAGCTTTTCCTTGGCACAAATGCCTTGAACAAAAACATGCATGAAGATGAGAACCCATTCAAAGCTAAGTTCACTAGCTCTGCATCTTCCATCTTGTTGTCGATTGCGGCATGTTGGTCGCAAAGTTGAGTGACCTTTATTAGGTAACTGGTAACTGTATCTAAACTAGACATCTGTATGGATCTAAGTCTGTTTCTCAATATCATTTTCTTGTTAATGTTCTCACTTTGGAAAAGACTAACCAAAGCGTTGAACATCTCCTTGGCTGTTTTCTTCTCTGACAAATGTGGAATTAAATGATCCTTCACTACATCTAGGATCATTTGCTTGGCCTTCATTTCTTTTTTCTGGTGAATAGCCAAATCCTGTGGATTTGTCGGTGGAGACACCTGAACTGATACGATATTCTAGAGATCATTTTCCTCTAGTAACAAAGTCACCTTGACTTTCTAAGGTAGAAAATTTAACGCCTATCCAACCTATCCTTGAAACGGAGACTAGGCAATGCCATTAAATTTTATTTTATTTTGTAAAACAAACTCGCAAATATGGAAATAATAAATTGCGTGGAAATTTTTGAAAATAACTTTTCAAAATCCTAGGTTTGAACCCTAGCTGTTGCTTCAAATACTTGCAAAAAAAGCTGAAACCCGTAGTCCACTTTTCAAACCTTGGCCGTCACTCTTAAACTTGCAATAAAAATTATTAAAATTGGCCAAACCCTAGCTGCCCAAAAACTTTTCAATCCGTCACAAACCCTAGTTGCGGATCAGTACAAAAAACGGCTTAAAAATAATTGCCTTTTGTCATGATTTTAAATAGAAACCCGTCGATGTCTTCTTTGGTGCAAACTGAAAACCCTCACGATTTTCCTTGGCACAATTTGTAGAAAACGTCGCGTTTCAATCGTGACTTTTCTGGTTTTCCTGGCCGTGATCTTACAAGAAATTTGCCGCGCGTTTTTCCAAAAACCTAGTTGCAATTTCTTTAAACTTTCTGGTCGCGGATTTCACATTAAAAATACAATTTCATTCTTCATAAAGGCGTGCGATTTTTCCTTGAAAGAAAGTTGCAATTTCAAACTTAAAAACTCAGCGATTTTTCTTTGAATATATGTGTGCTTTTTACCCAAAAATCCTACATGATTTTGCCTTTCAAAGTGCAATTTTGAAAGAAAAAATACCCATGTGATTTCCCTCCAAACACCCTATGAATTTCACCTGTACTGGCGACGTTATTTTTCACTTGCCCCAGGCTGCGTGATTTATTGCCCTTGACGCTCTGATACCATGTAGAAAAATTCAATCTCAGTGGCTAGTTACCTAATGCTTCGAAAACATTGAATCAATCACACAAATCATTGAAATTCAACCTGCGGAAATGAACACAAGTACACAAACAATTTACACTTTCAAATCAGCTTTGCATTCTTTTGAAAGCTTACAAGGCAACCTCCACAATTGTCAAACTAATAGCTGCACGGAATTATTACACTGTACTAAGTTATTAAATTTCTATCTTGCATCTATCTTTATACTATTTGGCTAAAAATCTAGTCTTCCAAGTGAACGGGGTTGTGGTTGAATGGCATAGGCCAAATGGTTCTCACGATGGAGATCCAAGTTCAAATCCCCCAAGTAACACGTGGTTTCTATGTGGTCTCTAAGTTGACTAAGTTGATTAAGTGGATATGTTGATGGGGAGGAGGTCCCCCTTGTGACCTCCAACGATTACGAATCAAAAAAAAAAAAAAAAATCTAGTCTTCCAAATATAACATTCGTATCTCTAAAAAAGAAAGCAACATTATCTCACACAGGAGATGATTTGGAAGATAAGTCTAAGTCATTAGTGCTTATCTGCACTTTATTAGACTTAATGAACTAAATAGAAGATTTTCACTTTATAATTTAAGTGAATTACAAAATAGAAATAACTTGAACTATATGCACATTCACATTGAACCTGTGCAGAAGTTTCAAATTGAGCTAAAAACTCAATAATAATTTAATTTTAAATCCTTTTCCTTTTCCCCTCCAACTTAACTTTTTTAAAAGTGTCTAGAAAATCCCACAACTTTTGGACTCCATTCCTAACAACACTTTTAAGTGCCTCTTTAAAAAACAACCTTTTTAATATCAAAACATAAGTTGCCTTTTTATAATATAACATGAAGTTACTTTTTGAACAAGTTAAGTTATTAAAATATTTCCCTTGCACCACCCCATTAGCCTATGGGAAACTTAAGTGACAAGTGTACAAGAAACGTGCCTTTGAGTAATCATTGAGCAGCAAGAATGAGTGAAGCATGTGCGAAGGGCATCTAAACATGACAAATAGGCTAGAGGAGTGTGTCTAGAGGATGATTGAAGTCTTATAAGTTGTAGAGATGATCAAGGAGCACGCGCAGGAGTTAAGCGTTTAAAACTTAAGTGACATAGTGAGAAGAAGCGTGTGCCTAAGGCATCCAATTTAAACTTATGTGACTTGATCGCATGATGCATGTGCCTAAGAGTCTCTTGCTATCCTTAAGTGGCAAGAAAGGACAAATCTTGTGCCTAGAAGTTGGAACTAAGGATTAAGTGACAAAGGGTGTTCAAAAGCACACCTTAGATAATATCAATTGGCTGCAGGGGAGTGTGAGCACTTGAGTAATGTCTATGATGTTTGAATGGTTGAAGTGTCAAAGAAGCACACTTATGTGTTTAAAGACTAGTAGTGGTAACAACTCCATGATAGCACACCTCAGCAGGGATTCAACCTCTCCAAGTTGCAAAAGACAGTGTTTCAATTGTGTATGATAGTAGGTTATCAACTATGCATGATGGTAGCTTCAACACAATCCATTTCTCCAGCTTTCAAGCATTTATCAATGGTTGGAGCAGTCAGAATAGCAAAGAATTGAGGTCGTTTTCAGTACAAATTCCATGATTTTTGTGAAAAATTCCCAACCTAGGGTTTGGCGAATACAAAAGATCTATATTTTAAAACTGATGCAGTTGCTTAGCGTTTATGTGTACTTCAGTTTTGTGTTTGTTGACAGCTTTGGCAAGTGACATCTATTAGACATTCCTTCAAGATCATCCATTGAAGAGTTTAATGACAATTTCTTGCATGTCTTTTACTGGTTTCACCATGTCCTTGTGTCGAGGTGTTGTTCATACCCTCATTCAAAAGATTCATTCACCTTTTTCAATCTTGACAAAACCCTAGAACAATGGTTTTCCAATTTGTAGATTGAACAAATAGGGTTTGGTGAAGTCATTGTCAATAGGACCTATTGGCACCTGTAAAAATCCAGCTCCCAAAATGCTTTATTCTGCCCCAAAATTCCATCAAAATTCCCCACTTTTGCCCTTGCAGTCAAAATCCCTTGTTTAGATCTGATCTGAGATATTTTATAGGGATTTTATATCAAAAAATTCTAAGTAAAAGTCCACCATGTCAATTTGTTTTCTCCCTTAGGAAAAATTTATTCGTTTCTACCCTTTTTTAACAAATTGGCAAATTCCTGAACTAGCGAACTTGGTTCGTAGGTTCGAAATTTCGCCGGTACGATAAGGCGATTGGCCAACGAAGGATAAAGCAAAGAGAGAAGAGCGGAGCACAAGGAGAAAAGAAAGAAAAGAAGGAACGCTTTTGTTAGTGAATTTTTTAGTTCGCGAACTTAAGAGTTCGCCGACTAAAGGTTCGCCGACGGAGCCAAGTTCATGAATGGGATTTTTTGTCGATAAAGAAAGCAAAGATACAAAGAAAAGCCAAGTTAGGAAATCTCCAGATTTGCCGATAAGGCAAATAGGGAAAAAGGGAAGTAGAAAATGGCTAAGGTAGAGAAGATAAAAGAAGGCTTTGTTGGCAAGTCGGCGGAAAGTCGAACTCGGTAAATAGTTCAAAATTTTCGAAGTTCGTCGATAAGGTGATTGGTCGACAAAGAGGAAAAGAGGAGCTTCTTCCTTGGTTCGGCAAAAGATAAATTTGTTGACAGGATGGAAATAAGATGAGTAGATTAGTTCATCAAATTAAAGATTTGCCGACTAAGGAGCTGTTAGTGAAGAAAGAGGCACTAGGGGAGAAATTCGAGAAAAGTGAAAATTGCCGATAAGGACAAAAGTGACAGTGAAGATTTGCTAATAGAAAAGGAAGGGAAAACAAAGAAAGGTGCGGCAAAGGCGAAGTTCGAAGAAGTTGAGATTTGCCGATAAGGCAAATGGGTAAAGAAGGAAAGAGAATGAAGCCGAGCCAAGTGTGGTTCGCAAAAGTGATGTTTTGCCGACCAAAGAAGAAGAAGACAAAAAGAGAGTTCGCAAAAATGAAAATTTGCTCCGGTTTGGTGAAATGAAGATTCGCCAACTAAGGGCAAAATTGAAGTATAAGATGCAGAATTGAAGATGTCAGGCTGGTAGCTGAAACAGTGCATGCTTTCGTTGCACAAGTACTTAATTTAATGAAGAAGGTGGTGTGTTTCAGTAGTTAATGTCTTTTGCAGGTCCTTCTAAGGACATTGTCAGTGCGCAGGGGATGGGTTTCCAGAAAATCCGTCGATTTTCTGGCTGGGGCTCTGAGCCAATTTTAATGTAACACAAATTGCTTGTTGACTGATTTTCTAGTGCCCTGGGTTGCACAGTAGGATTGGATTGCTATATATATATGTTTCAAAGATGTTTTCTGGGTTGGTCGCTGAGCCAATTGTCTGGTCTGGGAAAGCCTAAGGGAGATTTTTGGGCATCAAGCAGATGATAATGTCTGAGCAATGAATGGAGGGATGTTGTTGATACAATGTAGGAATGAGTTGTAAAGCATATTTTATGCAATGGTATGTCTCTGTAAGAGACCTTATTATATATGACTGAAAATGTAATCAACTTTAGATAAGATTTCTTGCACAAAATAATGCCAAAATTCAAATACAATCACATATATATGAAACCATGAATCACCATCGCATTCTTTATTGATTCAACTTGAAATGACATCAAATGCTTGCACCTGTTATCAAATTTCAGTCACTGAATTATTCATATCAGACTTGAATTTATTAAGAATATGGCATCCAAATGTCCTTCAAACATATACTATGAAAGTACCATCAATGCCCAATGTCTGTAATGTCCCCTTCTAGCAAGCCAAAATTTTCACAACCTTGCACACAATTTCAACTTGTAAAAGAGAACATTAGTATTCGATCCTTCTTATCTCACAATATAAATCACAATTATATAAAATCAAATCTTATAATCATAACTTATATGCAATATGCCTTTCTCTATTTCACTTAACAATATCATAATTGCCTCCGGAAGAGTCTATTACTTGGGCCAATCATGTTAATCCAATCATTCACCCAACAAGAGAGGGTTCCTTGGGCACAATCTTGCCATAGGTCCATTGTCATTTCCTTTGATCTAGAATGGCAATTTTCACCAACTAGAGTCAAAGGCCTATCCACTTGTCCCCTATTGGCACTCTACACCAATTGGAAACAAGGGCCATTTCCACTTGCCCATATTGACACTCTACACCAATTGGAACAAGGGCCTTTCTCCACTTACCTCATATTAGCACTCTACACCAATTGGAAACAAGGGCCATTTCCACTTGCCCATATTGGCACTCTACACCAATTGGAACAAGGGCCTTTCTCCACTTACCTCATATTAGCACTCTTCACTAATTGAGATAAGGGCCTATCTCCACTTACTTCATATTAGCACTCTTCACTAATTGAGATAAGGGCCTATCTCGGTTGAGTACTCTTCACCCCTTTAGGACAAGCACTCTTCACTTGCCTTGGAGGGTTAGAGCCTTATCAACTCGAGCCTTAAATACCTTGGTCAATTGTCAAACCCTTGGTCTCACTTACTTGGTGTGATGGATTAACAATGACGTCCATTTCTCATTCCAGTACTTCATAATTTTTTCTATTATTAGTTAGCCTTTCACATCTCTTCAAAATGTTCTTTATACTAATCTTATCATTTATATTCTTACAAATAAATTGAATAAGTAAATATAAATACTTACTTACCTGCTGTAGCTTTACCTGAGATTCCTTACCTATTGTTGCCGTCTTCTTTCTATTTTCCAATGTTTTCCTTGCTCGATGGAATGACTAATATAATTTTTATTATATTGCTGCTGCTGTATATATATTTTATAATATATGCTTTTCACCCCTTCTTCCCATCATACGCCCTTATGCCCTTTTATATATTTCCAAGGGTTTACCGTGGGTAAAAGGATATACCCTTTCCAACGGTTGCGGCTTTAATAATGTTTGTCTCTTTTTTAATTTATTATTTATTAAGGTGATCGCTGGTGTCAACCAACTTAATAGCCACATACATACTTTTATTTATATTTGATTGCCTTATATAGGATCATTGATTTTATTTCATAGGAACTACTTCTCTCACTTTATATAATTATAGTACAATAATAATATTATTATTTATTAGATAATAAGTATTAATAATAATATATATTTACTTAAATATATATTTTACCAAAGCAATTTCACCAACTTTAATATGTTGTTCAAATCTTTAATTTAAACAATGTCTTAATATCGGGTCATGATAGACTTTATAATATTTATAATAATTAACTTATAATATTGTATTTATGTTTATTCTTATATAATATAATAATATATATATTATAATAATATTTATATTTATAAACATGTATTGTTATATTATAATCATAATAATAATTAATATTAATATTTATATTTATTATCATATATTGTTATTATATAATAATAATATGCTATTTTAATATTTATATTTATATTAATGATTATAATTTATTAATGGACTATGGCTAAATCTTTAATTGAAACAGTTCCTTGATATGGGGACATGACAATGTCCAAAGGCAACATATGTCACCATTACAATTTCATATAATTGACTGATAACATCATGTAGATTGTTGTTATGACTGATACAGAACATGCATATGCCCAAAAATCTATTAGAGACCAAATCATTGACAAAAACTCCTCTTGTAGCCAAGCGATGGATTCCTAGATGCAATATCTTGTGTCTATGATGCTCCAAAGCACTTCATACATCAAAGTCTTCACTCAAAGCTTGCATATGAACCCTGAAATATCATTACCAGCTGACTGTCATAACAAATCAAAACTGAAAATGCATAACAAACCTTCATATAATGATGATTTCTCCAAATCGACTACCTTGGTTTAGCTTCTACAATGACCAAGGTTTAGATTGACATCAAATTCACTTCAAATACTCCTTAGTAACTTGCAATATCAAGCTCAATGGTGAAATCTGCATAATATCACCTCACATAGAGTATGGGGTCATCACCATACCAACACAAGGGGTCATCACCTTGCAAATTGACATGAAAATTGGAATCTTCAGCGAAAACAATAGAGTAAGAAAACATACCAAAGCATCAATCATAATGAATTGAGGTTGAAAGTTTCTATTTATCTTCTCCTTGGCGGGACGTCCCATTCCTTGAGCAATTTGATCATATTTTGAAGTCCACCAATAGAATTGCCTTCAAACAAACTATTTTAAATGCATGACTATGTCAAAACAAGCATTTAAAAATAATCTATATCATTTTAAATGCAATACATATTGCATTTCATTCCTCCATGCAAATCGATCCACATGATCTTTTAGGCGATTGCCCCGTTAGGCGTTGGCATTTGATATCTCCTTAGGCAGCTGGAACAATCATTTAAAATCCTTGCTTTATCATTTAAAAACATCTCCCATATGAATCGATCCTTCTTGCATAGGTGGCGGCTGCTTGCATACGTTCATTTAATATCTTCATTTTGCATTGAATATCCTTCATAGGCTTGGGCGATCCTCAACAATAGTGGCGTTAGCATTTAAAACCTTTCAAAGAGCATATTCGATCCATAGGCAATTGCTTATCAAACATTTAAATTCTCCTCTTCATGATCGGCGGCTAACCATCTATCATTTAAAACCTTCAACAATATCAAATACCTCTTGCTTAGGCGCTAGCATTGGAATTCTACACAAATGATTTTAAATGACTTTGTCTTGGGCGAATACTTCCTTATGACCGTTGGCACTTGGAGCAATGCATATGGGCGTCGATCCTCAAGGGTAGCCGTTGGAGCATTTTGAATACCTTTTCTTTAACTTGGACCTTTCTCATAGGCGAATGCAACTCCTCCAACGTTGGCTTTATTTGATAACATCATTGCAACTTTTAAAATAGATCCCACCTGGAGCAACTCTTTATTCTATACAAAACTCCATAAAAATAGATTAGAAGAAAATGTAATTAAAGATTCCATTTTCTATTTTATTCACATAATAAAACTCAAGCCAAATACTAGTTGAGCCAACTTTCCGGTTCTCCATCTGTAGTAGACACATACCAACTTTCCGGTTCTCCATGTATAGAAACAAGCTCAAACTAGAAAATATATCTTAGCTCAAAATGGGGACATTAGAGTCTCCATGGCTGTTTGTAATGATTCAGGGGAATGCATGGTCGCAGCCGTGTATTTTGCCTTCACCACATTTGCTGGTGTGATTGTAATAGAGATTTGATAATGTGTGACAGCATCTAATACAATACATGTCTTGTTGGGTCATTTCTTTGTTGCAAATGGGTCATTATAGTTTGGTTTTGGATAATTAAGTATGTCCAATGTATAAAATGTAATCTGAGAAATGTATGTGAATACATTTTAGTTTTCTGTTGATGTTGGTTCAATCCATTTCCTTTTTATTGCTTATGACTTAGTTGTCCAATGAAGTAGGCACTGGTCCATATTGGAGAGGGATCAATCACTCTTTTAAAAATCAAACAAATCATTCACCTGTGGTTTAGGGGGAAAAACCACCTTTCCTGTGCATGTAGAGTTGAATCAGCTATATAGGGGTTTTGTGACAGCCAGTCGTTCTTGACTTAGTGATAGCTTTTGGGGTCAAGATGATGAGTTGGGTTTGGTTGTCCAGTTATTTTTAGTTGTTCATCTGGTTTTGATATTAATATCTATTCAGATATACCCCTTGGAATATCCCTCCAGAGTCTAAGTTGAGCTCGAAGTGCAGAGGAGTCTATGTCATGTCCCCATATTAGGGCATTGTTTAAATTAAAGATTTAAACATCATGGACAGAGAAATCACTTTGGTCAAATATATTTAATCAACATATATTATAATATTAATTAATATTATGAAAATACAATATATTTATTGTATTATTGATTTAAGTATTATTATATAATATAATAATACTATTATATAATTTATAACATATAAATATAACATCATTATGACTATTTTATATTATAAATATATATATATATATATATATATATATATATATATATATATATATATATATATATAAGCATAAATATTAAATATCCAATATTATAATTTAAATATATATATAATCTTATATAAATAAATATTATTATAACATTATAAATTTATATAAATATATATATATATATATATATATATATATATATATATATATATTATAAGACTTGACTTTTTGCAGCAAATATCTCATATAAAAGAATAAAGTAGTAATTGTTAAGTAACTATTAATATTCCTTACAAGCAGCGAATACAAGAGTAGACACTCTAATAAAGGAGTGATTATTATTAAATAATATTAATAAGTAGTGAATGAACAAATAGGTCAGCGATCACCATATAAAGTGGTGACTATTGATGAAAAGGCACCGATCAAGATATAAAGAGAATATTGGTGGGCATTGTGAAGATATCTCATCAGAATAAAAAAAAAAACACACAAAACAAAAATGCAATGGAAGTTAGATCACCATCAATCATTCATTCAATAGGAAAAGGATAAAGGAGAATAAAATATTTTACTAAAATTAAGAATATATATATTCTAAAGTGAAGTACATAACTAAGCATACCAGCATCAAGAGAGAATAAGATATATATATTTTCTTGAGTTTAGAATATATATATTTATATTATGAAATTAAAGACAATAATTGCATCATATTCATATGAGACATAAGAAATTGATGATGTGTTCATCAAGGCTCAGGTGAGATTCCTCACTCAGTCCTAGCATCTAGTTCCCTCTATTCAACAATAATATTATTTCATACGCTGTGAGGAAATTGGGACTAGGAAATAAGGGAATTGTGTCATGGCAATTGTGACTTTCATTAGGATAATAACTGTAGATCATTATGATATGTCTAGGTACTAATTTCCATCTGCAGGTGTATATAAATGATGGCTGTTATATTGTACAGTAGTTTGTATCAGAATGAAGCCAAAAAACTAGAAAACTATAAGAAGGATGACTGTGAATAAATATAACTTCTTTGATTATTGTTTTTGTCCTGTCATCTACATTTCTGTTTGAATCTCTTATAGCATAATGGAAGCAGAATGAAAATAGATAAAAGAATAACTGCATATTTGAAATTGGCTAGAAACTGTTTGCACTCTGATATATCGTATGTTGCATCATATACTACTATATGATTCATTTCCTAGTGATAAAAGCAAATTGTATAAATTGGAACTGTGTGGAAATTGCATATATTTTGTTTGTGATTCAGCCAGGAGGGGTGAATGCATAAGTCTTAGTAGATTGCCTATAAACCCCATCTAAGGTTCCGTCCCCATAGGCCTGAGACAAGGGTTTGGGCATTATGCTCCCGTTGGCCTGAGTCAAAGGTTTGGACCATGGAGGGATGGGGGTCCCACATTGGAATATGTCCCCATAGGCCCGGACGAGGGATTCGGCAAAAGGACCAGCCCCCATAGGCCCTCGTCAAGGGTTCGGGCAATAGGACTGTGGTAGGCCTTAGGCTACTAAGGATTTATGACTTCTCCTCCCTGGCATGCTGAGTGACTCTTCTTTCTTATGTATTTTCATTTGTAAGTTGATTATGTTGAATTGCTGGGAAATTGATATTAGAACTGACGTATGGCAATATGGATTTGTACATATATATATACTGTTACAGGTACGATTCCAAGAGAATATTTAAAGAGAATAAAATCCACAAGAGAATAGCTAGGGCAAGTCGGGTAAGGGACATTACAGTCTACCCACTCCTGTTAGTTGGCCAAAATCGCCCTTAACTTGTTGATAAACCTCTTCCTATCACCCCGACGACAATCCCTGGCCTAGGTGATTTAGGAAAGTTTTAGAGTTTTGTGCTGTAGTCATTTTGGGAACCAACAGGACCTAGGGTTTTGAATCTTGATTTTTCCTTATTTTCATTAGTGATATTTGACGATCTGCAGTCTTCCTCTACGGCTGTTCTCTGCTCTTCGGGGTTTTTGTTCCCCTTTCTTGGCTATTTGTACCTATTTCTTGACCACTTGTTTTGGTGGTTCCCTATTGTTTTTGTATTTTCTACTTTTTCTTCCCCTTGTTGGGACCTTTCTAGGTTTTTCTTTCTAGATCTCTCTATTATATACTGCTGTTCTCTTGAGTCCTATTGACCTACTTTTGGTCCTCTGTGGACATTAATATTATTTCTTTCTTTCTATTAGGCGTGCACCAATAATTGGTGTCTGCGAGATTTACCAAAATCTATAATTTTACTTATTAGGTGCACGATTGATCTCTTGACTTGGTGAACAACTTTTACAAAGTCTATTCTCTCCTTTATTGGTGCAAGTTTGTGTGACAATCCTGTGTGTTCAGAAACCTTCCGTCATGTTTATGCATTGTTAGACTTTGTCTTGCAAAATTCTGTTTGAGGCAATTAAACCTTCACTTATACTTTAGCGTGCGACTAAGAATGAGGCTTTACTGAGAGCTTTTCATCATACTTTGTCTGCACGTCTTATACTGTTTATGCTTTTGTTGTTTGACAATGTTGTGTAATGACAACAGTTTTGTTGGTATCCAAAATTGCTACCCTAAAAAAAAAAACTCAAAGATCAATCAAACATGTAGCCAAATGTTAGGTCATTTCTATCACATCAATGCCAATTATGTTAGCTTTCCTATCAAAATAACCAAGTCCTTAGGTGTTGGTTTGTCTTCGTCCTCTAATGATGTATGTAGGTTGCTTGCCAAGAAGATCATCAAGCTATGAATCCTAAAGGAGGCTTCAACACCAGCTGAAGAAAGAAAGGGTGAGGTTCAAAGAAAACTATGATGGCAGATACCAAGCGCAGGCAGGAAGGATTGAGGCTAAGGCAAATCTTCTTTGACACATTGAGACAGAATCATATATGAGTATCGTCTTCCAAGCATAAAGTTGTCACTTGGGAGGGTCCAATATTCAAGACAGGTAGTGTTAGTGCATACCAGAGATCAAACTTTCTAGTTTTAGAAAAAAAAAAACTGCTTATTGCTTTTTGCTTTTTCGTTTTGTCCTATATTGTGGAGACAAGCACGAAAATCAAAACTTCATATTTTTAGAAAGTTGTTTTTTTGCTTTTTCTATTTTTTCGGCCAAAAGCGGTGGATGACAAAGGCAGAAGGTTATTGTATTCTTGAGAGGTTTTCTCATTAGTCTCAAGAAAATATTTGAAGTAATTGGTCCAATATTTGATACTTAGTTTGGCCTTGTTAAGCACTTAATCTGGACTTCTCTTCCAAAGTGTTTTTCCTGAGCAAAAGTCTCATCTCGATCTTAATGCCATATGCATCACAGGAGGGCTCAAAGGTTTGTTATTAGCAGCTGTCACATTTCTTCCATTGCAGAAACTCATTGCCCATTGAGTCAAGCTTCCCTTCTACACGAGAGGATTTCTTGTGGCTTCTTGTAGTGTTCTATTGGACCACTACTTCAAATATTTTCTTATTTCCTTGTGATGGAGGTTCTCAACTTGCTCAATCATAATCTATTTTGAATCATGCATGACACCAGAAGTAAACAAGACATTAACAAAGCATGAAAGTGCCTCCTCAAGAAGCCATCATGCTTCTTGGCTGCATCGTAAAGAGAAAAGGTAACTGAAAGTCTGAAACCTCTTAACACTTCATTTCAATCCTTTGTATCTTCCTGAGGGAAGAGAGCTAGTTTGGCTAACATTAGGCAGATGTTATCACCAATCTTATCAGGTCACTTAGTCTGGTTCTTGTCCTGATACTATCTGGCCTTTGCAGATTTTCAGAACATCTCAGAGTTTTTATATTCAATTCATGCTCATGCATATCCTTGAATTTTCTTCCTTTGGGCTTCCTTACCTTCTTCCTGTACCACAAACATTGTAATTTCAAGGACAGCCGAATAATTTACAAAACTTTCCCAGGATCTGTAGTTCCATAATTCAAACGAAGTATACATCTGCATCAAAAGAACTAACTGATTTCAACCTTTGACCTTGATGTCTGGCATATTCAAGGGCTTTATTAATGAATGCTTGACGATAGTTAACAAAAAGTGTCCTTATAAATACATGGATAGCAAATTTTTATTAATGATCCCTTTAATTCGGTTATATCAGAGATGAAGTAGAGAGAGGCTTCAACAAGGTATGTACAGTTGATTATATCAACTATGGGGCCAACTATATCATGGTGGCAGATAGCCTTCTATTGCTGCTTTACCCAAGTAACAAGACAATACAAGTTTGCTTTCATTTTCGTGAGTCTTAGCAATTAACTACACTCACATTAAGAACTATGCTGGCAAGAAAATGTTTGCATTGACCCTCTAGTCTGGAACAAACTACAAATGGACAGGAGATCAGCAAACATCGTCTTTGTCCTCTGCTGGAACTTTTAGTACTTATATATATAGGCTCAATTGGGACTAGCACGAGGCTTATGTAAGTAGTTCCAGAGGCAGACGGTCACCATGTTATTGTGCCATGAACAGAAAATCATGTTATTTTTGCTAACAAAATTACCTTCCTTTACTTATGGTTATGTCCATGTGCTGCATGCTGGGACTATCTCTGACTATATATATATATATATATATAGGCTCAATTGAGACTAGCACAAGGCTTATGGAAGTAGTGACAGTCACCATGTTATTGTGCCATGAACAGAAAATCATGTTTTTTTTGCTAACAATTCCTTCCTTCACTTATGGTTATGTCCATGTGCTGCATGCTGGGACCATCTCTGACTATAATTAATGAACTTGGTCTTCAATAATTAATAATTTCCAAAATAATTTAAAGGTACCTATTTTTCTCAACTTTATCATTTGGGTTTGATGTTGAAATTATCCATTTGCAATTATAAGATGGCAAGGTGATGCCAAGTATGATAATGCGTGTCTATTATTTTTATGGTAATCATTTTAGGATTCTATGAGGTATGCATGGAATTTTTTTTTAGAAGTTTAGATTGGTAGTCCAAAAGATGTTGTTGAAATTACAATAGGTATTATACACTTGACATCATCTCTAATTTTTACCTAATTTCTCCAATGTCAGCGATTTTGATTCTATGTTTTGAAGTGATATTTTCTTGTAATCTTTACTTGTAAGCAAAATGTGATAAGGCTTATTCTCATCCAAAGTGATTGTTGGAGGGGTAAAAAGGTACCTTGGGTCTCTTGTGATAATGAAATATTTAATTATTGTGATGCTGGTAAGTGTTATCCTCGTTAAATCATGTGGCTGAAAGATAACATTGTATTATTATTGCTACATGTAGTCAAAGAGAAGAGGACTTTCTTTGGAGGAGAAACGAGAACAAATGCTTAAGATTTTCTATGAGTCTCAAGATTTCTTTCTGGTGCGACCTTTATCAAAATCTTTACACATGTACTTAGTTTTTATTACTTTTTGAGCTTTATGGATGAGCTTTTGAATGGCACTTTAGATTCCTTTTGGTAAAGAATTTTTTTCTTCGTTATTTGTATAATTTTCTTTATACCGATCTTTACATTTTAGCATCACAATTTAAAATGCATTAATTGAATTTGTGTAGGAATCAATTGTTCTATCATATTTGTAAACAAATATATAAGGATTAAAGCTAATCGGAAGCTTTCCTAACAACCTTATTATTCTTATGAGACTTTTTCTTCAAAGCATTGAGTTTCATTAGCTCAAAGTTCAAACACACTAAAAATTAAGAAATCACAAACAACCATGGTCCATAAGTATGCATAGAGACCATAGAATAATGAGAGTGAATGTAATGCCATCCGATTGATTTAAACAATGCAAATATATGGAGCTAGATGATTATCCATGTGAGCTGTGTGGTGCCCGTATTGTGATGCTAACCAAATTTTGAATCTAACAATGTCTTTACACTCCATCTTGTACAATCACAATGGGTGGAAGCTACTACTTACCAACTGCCAAAATTAAAAATCATTTGCTTAATTCATTGTTATTGTGCTCAATATATTTACATTATTGACACATTAATAACATTGCCATATAACTTTACTAATGCTAGATGTTTGAGAAAATCAAAATGTCAGCACTTAAAACTAGACTAACATTTATCAACCCTTTAAGCTTGAGCATCCTGCCCAAGATTAGATTTTGCATTTCCTTGCTTGCAGGAAATAGTGTTAGTGGCATGTATTCATCTGTACAAAATAACTATAGAGCACATGTTTAATAAAGAAATTCTTATACAATTTGTAATGTACTTATGGCCCTATTTTACTACTGGTAGAGTGAATTATGGTGAACTTGATGGTTGTGATCAACTAATATAACTATCGTTTCCTACATGTAATAGTTGTGTCAATACATTCAGGGTTTTTCAATAAATTCTCCATTGCATTATATACAAAGTGTTGTAGAAGAGATAGGCTTGAGTATGTTGGACACCATGTGCATCATATATAGGATTAGCTAAGACATACCTATGTTGTATCCCTACAAAAATTTTCATTTTGAAGTCCTTGTATGTTTCGTCGAGTCTATCTGTCAATTTGATGTGTAAAGATGTCGAATTTTAAAGTTGTGCCTTTATCCCTTGTTGTCTTGAGTAAAATTCATGTTTTAGGGTTGTGCTGGTTGATTTGTCAAAGACAATGACTGAAAATGAAGTCTAGGAGTCATGGTCCATGATGTGAATTTGTCAATAATAGTGAATTTCTCTGAGGGTGAATTGGCAAGATGATCTTTAGGGTGCACCTTGCAAAAGCTAAATTTCACAAAGTGTTGGTACTTTTAGCTATGTCCTCTAAAGTGTGCACTTTGGGGAGGCAGCCATGACAGAGACCATTAAGGCATGCACTTGGGCAATCAAAATCAAGAAAATTTCTCTAAGTATGAAAAGTGACAATGTCTTCTAAGGAGCATGCTTTGAACATTGAGACCAAATTTTAAGTGGCAACTAGCAGCTAGGTATGTGCTTTGCATCTTATAACTAGTATAAGAGACATGACCCCTCTAGAGTGCACTTTCGATGTTCTAACCAGGTTTCAAGTAGTTGTATCTCTCCAAACACACACTTTGCATTTTTCAACTAGATTTTTAGTGGAAAAAATATCTAAAGAGTGCGCTTCTCCAAATGCAACCAAGTTTCAAGTGACAGCTAGTTCTCAAGTGCGTGCTTTGCAAGCTAGGCGCCATTTTAAGTGGCAAACTCACCTCTAGAGCACACTTCACCTTTCATGGACAATTCTACACTCTATAAAAGCACATATTTCATGTGGTCTTGTCTTCTAAAGAGTGCGCTTAACCCTTTTCTGGCGTAAAAACAAAATAACACAAAAAAACTAAAGTTCATAAAAGCACACCATCATTATAAATCAGCAAGAAGTTGATTGTTTTGTAATGTCCCCTTTTTGTCCTCCTTAGTTGAGCCGACTTCACCTAAGCCAAGTTGAAGTTAAGTTGAGCCAATTTTTGAAAAGTACTTTATAAAGTGACTTTATAACAACTCGGAGAAAGGAAAGTCAGTTTGAGTGTAGCAAAAGTGACTTGGAGAAAGGAAAATCAGTTTACTGAAACTTGGAGAACGGAAAGTCACTTTATAAAAAGGAAAAATAAAATATAATAAAATGACAAACAAAATATTATTTTATTTGACAAGTGGGCTGACCCATTTGGTGGAGTGAAAAGTGAATTAAAAATAATATTTTATTTACACATGGTGGCACACCTCTTGTGGACTTCAAATTTATATTAAAAATTGCAAATGAGGTCGAACCTCTTGGAGGCTTTAAAAGGAGGTCTTTGGGAGTTCATTTCATCATATGGTATTTTGTCATTTGCATATTGGATTTTTCCTTTGAGCTGCAACACAGGTTCAGCCATTTCTAAGGACGAAAACCCTTGGAAATTCGTGGATTGGACGAAAACCCAATACCACTTGAGAGGTAAATCCACCTAGGGTTTACTATTGAGCATCATTGCAGGATTTTTGCATTGTTGAGGAGTTGGAAAAGACATTAATTTGCAGGTTACAACTGCTAGGGTTTCATTACCAAAATTGATGATTTGACATCAAATCAATTTTGGGTTTTGAAGGATTTATTTGTAGGTCTTTTGTAATGTCCCCTTCTAGACTCATGGTTAGTCCATCATAGAGTTCTCGTGGACTAGTAGTTTGGTTAGGGAACTGGAGTTGGTTTGGCTTGGAGGTTTGTGTCGGTGGAGGAAATGTGGTTTGGATTCAGAGGATCCAGTTGGCGCCTTCTTAGTTGGCTCAGATTGCTCTTGGTTGTTACTTAGTATTTTTATTAAGTTTGGGGCCGGTGTCAGTTCGGCATTTTCAAAGTGGCATCAGATTCTTCTCGTCGAGGGCTTTCCGACGAGCTATAGATCATGGCATTCCGACACCATCTTGGCAGTTATTTTAAAGTCTGAAGTTAATATATTAATTAATTGGGACTTTATGGGCTTATGTTATATGGTCACTTTATAAAATGAAGTTACAACTTAAAAGTGACCCTCCTAGGAGTTGGGCGCCCATGGGAGTCATAAGGTGATAAAATTAAAAATTAAAAAGAAATGAATTTCCCTCCAAGATGGGCGTTGGGTCTTGGGAAGTGAGATAAAGGTAAGAAAAGCTCATTTTGGCTCTATGCTTGCTTATGATATTTTCTTTTGAGAGCTCTGGTAGGGTTTGAGGGTTTGAGCATTTCGAACTAGGCTCTTGGAAACGAAAACCTCCATTAGTGACGGCATTCTACAGGTGTCAAAGACCACCCAAAGGTGCCAGTGAGGGTGAATGCATCCAGTATTCACAGATGTGCTTCAACGGAGTTTGAGAAATGAAGATTGGGAGCTGATTTGATATATCATCTATCAGAGATTGATTATACTGATTTTGTGAAAGGTATTAGTGAATGTTTGGAGTGATTGTTCGGCAGATTAAGGCAGCCGTACATCCTAGTTGCAGGCTGTACCATTTGGGAGCTAGCCGTACCTCTTTTTGGGGTTCTTTGTGTGGGTTTTGGAGGCCATTTTCTCATGGAGCTGGGTCCCCTTCCCTTGGAGACTATTGCTGTTCGTTTCAAAGCCTTGAATGAAGTATAACAACAGTTGTGTGCAGATTACACCACCAGCTAGGGCCGTACCATGTACCAGTGATGCTTGGATTCGTTAGCAGCTCATTTCCCTTCATTGTAGCTCCTTCGTTGGTCATATTGAGGCGTTTCAGGCCTTTTACATTGCTGATAATATTTGTATAAGCATTCCTTAGCATTTCATGGAGTTTTAATTGCATTTCTAGCCATACCCATTGCTGGTCCGGCTACAGCTGATGTATGAAGTCTCAAATCTCAACATGGGTATGTGTTAGTAATTGTTTATTGGCCATTTTGCTATCTGGGTTCAATTAGTTTCTCCATATTCCTTGTACTTTTTCTGGGTTTTCCATATATGCTATCTATTGTATGCTCCGACAACACACATCTGCAGGAAAACTTAAACCCCTTGTGCATCTTCTCTCTAGTCTGAAAGATCACACAAAAATAATAAAAATAACACAAATTTTAAAAAATACAAACAGGTACGACACATTACAGTGGTAGCAGAGCTAAGATCTTGCCATCCTGTGAGGTTGAAAACAGACATGCAGAAGTGAGAATGAGATATGCAGTCGTGTGTTGATAGATATTACTTTAGACAGAGACAGGGTACAAGAAATCCACAGAGAACGCAAAATCCACAGTCACTGCAACCAAAGAATCCAGTGCCACAAATAGATCCCTTTGATACTGATACAGAGATTGTCATTACTGAGGAGCAACCAGTGGTATTTTATAGTGAGGAAGATCTCGAGGTTCCAAGAACAGATCCCTTTTCCGGTGTACTTCCAGAATAGCCTGAAGAAATGGGGGATAGGGAGATGGGAGAGCCTAGCACCAGAGATATCCTTAATGATTTGGCTAGAGGACAGCAGCAGATCGTTGCTAGCATGGACAGGTCCCAATTGGCACTCACATGGCTTCTTGGCCGATTATTTCCTGAGTTGGAGGAGGATGAGGAAAATGGAGACCGGAATAGATACCGGAATGACAGGAACGGAGATAGGAATGACAGGGATAGAGGCAAGAATGACAGGGATAGAGACAGGAATGAGGAGGATAGACGTAGAGATCGAGGTAATGGAGACTGAGTAATGGAGAACGGAATGGTGACAAAAACATTGGGGATAGAAACAGACACAAGGATCATGATGGAGAGGCTTCGGTGAATAACCGAGGTGCGACACAGTTCACAGCTGTTGATAGACCGGGCATTTTGTCATGACCCCGTATTAAGGCATTGTTTAAATTAAGGTTTAAACATCATGATAAGAACGAAGAAGTTGCTTCGTCAAGACAATGATGTTGTCATCATCATCAATAAACATATATATATTTAATATATAATAATGTTTAATAATATTATTTTATAAGTAATCAAACTATAATATTGTATTTATAAAAATATAAATATGAGTACAATATTATTATTAATATATTATTAAATATGATATATATAAATATAAATATCATTAATTTGGATATTATTATAATAATAATATAATATTAAATATAATATATAAATATTATATAATATATGAACATAGAATATAAACAATATAAATATAATATATATTATATAAACATAATAAAATATTAATAAATGTTTAAATGATACACATTAAATGGAACGACTTCACTATACATATTCATATGAAATCGTGGCTCCTTGAATCGACGCCTCTCTTAGACATTAGATGAGGTATAAAAGGAATCAATGAAGGATCGAAGGGGGCAGGAAGTTCGGCCTTGTTTCAGCTTGTATTTTGGACATTGTAATTTCATTGGATAGCATCAAGGAAGCCGCACCAGTTAGCAGACCCTTAGACAGCAGATTGGCATCAGATGCTACCATTTTCCTTGACAGCGAATCACCATAAGAAAGCAGCGAATCATCATTGTTGAGGTAGCGACAGCTCGGAAAGGCAGCGAACAAATTTGTGGCATTATTGTATTTATTGGACATCTATAAATCAGGGACCAGCGTCTTGGAATATTGCGAATCAGCAGTCAACATCAGTCAGAAGACAATAACCAGAACAACTACAGCAGTCCAGTCATTTTCATTACCTTATATTTGAACATCAAACTGGTATGTGAACATCATCTTCATAATTGCAATTGCAAGAGCTCTTATTGGGCTATCATAAAGCCATCATCTCTGATGTAACTGAGGAAAGTATAAGTCTGAATCATAACAGTGAGATCTGGGATAGTCGTACTTCCATTGTCATTTGCATTTATGTTGAAATATCCGTTGAAGGTTGCTGTTATATATTGGTTCATGATCAAATTACATTATCAATTCATATGTTTGGCATAGCTATATTGTATATGTGCAATTAGAAATTGATGTTCAGTCTTAGGGTTTATTTGTAAAAATTGCAAAATTCAGAAATTTGCTTCAAGAACATAGAACGGGACATTACACATTCCCATTTTCATACTGCGAGATGAGATCCCTGAGCGGGATGCTACACAGGTGGAGTTTCAGGAGGAGATTTTTAGAGACTGGCAGGTTCGAGCGCGGAGTTTAGAGTTGAGATGACTTTAACTTTAAGGGACTATTCAAATCTTAGGATGAGACACAGACCTAGAGGGGGTAACAGGCAGCAGACTAATGAGCTACAAAAGAAAGTCAGTAAGATGACCTTACCCTACTTTGATGGTTCAGGGAGGACTATAGCAAGAGCTTGGGTCCAAAAGTTGGACAGTTATTTACAGATCAGCCCCATGCCAGAGACTGATGCCATCACATATGCGGCCTTACACTTGGAGGGAAGCGCACACAAATGGTGGAGCAATGGGAAGGTGACTCTGGGACATGACCAGATCACATCTTATGTAGAGTTCACAGCCAGACTTATAGACAGGTTCGATAAGGACCCAGAGTTGCAGTTTAAGGAGCTGGCACAGTTGAGACAGAGTGGATCAGTGGACTCGTACATTTCAGAATTCCAGGATCTCTCAGTCATGGTTTCAAACTTATCAGAGAGGAGGTTGATCGTGCTTTTTGTTGATGGGTTGTCTGATCCTCTACGAGGATGGGTGAAGGGTTTAGACCCTATGTCATTACAGGAGGCCATGAAGAAGGCTCGGGATATGGAGTCTTCAGCATGGAGGAGCAAATTTCAAAACAAAAACTTTCAGCATAGGAGGGATAAGGAGAGAGACAAGAGACATTGGCACAAGGACTTAGGACACTAGCCACACAAGAGTTCTCCCCGACTAGATGAGGACCAGTTGAATGACCTTAGGAGGAAGAAACTCTGCTTTTACTGCAAAGAGCCTTGGGATCCTAAGCATAGACGTGCTGCCCAAGGAAAGGCAAAACAGATTGAATACTTTTCAGCAGATGAGTCCATGGAGTCTGAGACACATTCAGAGCAGCATACAGAACATGATGATTCAGGATCAGATGTTGCATCTGAAGTACCAGATAAGGGTGAGGAGACCTCCCTACCTACAACCCATATTTCTAGCATTTAGAGAGGGGTCATTCAGGATCTGAGGAGTGTTGGGTGGACAGAGGTGCATTACTTTGCTTGATACAGGTGCCACTCATAACTTCATGGATGAGGGCTTGGTTGCTAAGAGGGGGTTGAAGACAGAGGAGTTTTCAGAGTTTTCAGGGTTCAGAGTGAAGGTAGCAGATGGTTTCATACTCACTTGCACTAGGAGGATTCCTAATTTGACCATCCAGTTGAATAACTATACTTTCCAGTTTGAATTCTATGTTGTTGGCATGGGTGATATGGATGTTGTGTTGGGTATGAAGTGGCTACATGAGATAGGTGAGTTCACTCTCAACTTGAGAACGATGGAGATGAAGTTTGAGGTGAACGGAGTGAGACATGTGCTCAGGGGCATTTCGGATTGTGGATTGAGAGTTGTTTCTCTCAAGCGGATGGAGAGGTTGATTCGCCATGATTAGGTGTAGTGGGCAGCAGAGGTGATGGTGATGCCTACAGGTTTGGAGCAGCAGAAGCGTGAGTATCCACTTGACATTTAGGCTCTTCTAACTAAACACACCAAAGTGTTTAGTGATATTCCACCAAGTAGACCCTCTGACAGGGGTATTGAGCATGTGATCGAGTTGGAAGAGGGTGCAAAGCCCGTAATTACTACTCCATACAGACAACCCAAAAGGTATAAGGATGAAATCAAGAAAGCTATCAAAGAGCTTCTCGAAATGGGACACATAAGACCGAGCAAGAGTCTGTTTGCATCATCAGTGGTGTTAGTAAAGAAAAAGGATGGGACTCTTCGGATGTGCATTGATTACAAGGAGCTCAATAAGAAAACAATTAAAAACAGGTACCCTATTCCCAGAATAGATGAGTTGATTGATGAGTTGTTTACTTCTCCAAGATTGATTTGAGATCCAGCTACCATCAGATTCGGGTCCGAGATGAGGATGTGGAGAAGACAGCGTTCAGGTGTCACTATGGGCACTTTGAGTTCTTGGTCATGCCATTTGGCCTGACAAATGTACCGGCCACCTTCTAGTCTTGCATGAACAGAGTTTTCCGTGAGCAGTTGAGGAGTTTTGTTCTGATATTTTTTGATGATATTTTGATTTACAACAAGACATGGAAAGAGCACCTGAAACACATTGACATTGTGTTGAGCATTCTGGAGAGAGAGTCTTTATATGCTAAGATGTCAAAGTGTGAGTTTGGGATGACCGAGTTGTTATACTTGGGTCCCATCATTAGTGCTGGTAGTGTGAAAGTAGACCTGGAGAAAATTCGGGCAATAGTGGACTGGCCACCACCAAAGAACCTCACTCAGCTGAAGGGATTCCTTGGTTTATGTGGATATTACCGCAGGTTCGTGAAGGGGTTTTCTTAGTCGGTTGCACCCCTCACAGATTTGACTCGTAAGGATGCTTTTAGCTGGACAGGGAGTACACAGGAGTGTTTTGATAGATTCAAGCAGATTATGAGTACATGCCCTGTGTTGGCAATCTCAGATTTTAGCAAGCCTTTCGAGTTGCAGTGTGATGCCTCAGGAGAAGGCATTGGTGCGGTAATTATGTAGGATAAGCACCCCATAGCATTTGAGAGCAGGAAGTTGAGGGGTGTGGAACGCAGTTACATCATTTATGACAAGGAGATGTTAGCCATAATGCATGCATTGGCTAAATTCAGACAGTATTTGGTGGGCAACAAATTTGTAGTTAAAACAGATCATAACAGTTTGAAGCATTTCCTTGGATAGAAAGATTTGAATGAGAGGCAACAAAAATGGGTCAGCAAGCTACAGGCCTACGACTTTGACATTGTCTATGTCAAAGGTAAGAAGAACATTGTTGCCGATGCTCTATCCAGGAGGCCCCATTTGTGTGCACTAGGTGCCATTGCAGATGATTGGAGGGAGATGATATCAGCTGAATATGCTAAGGATGCTTGGGCTACTGGAATAATTGATGGCACCATCAAAGATGACAGGTACACAGTGGTAAATGATTTAATCATTTACAAGGACAAGATCTTCTTGGTGCCAGGGTCACAGATGAAGCAGAAAGTTTTGAGGGCATTCCATGACTTGTCGATGGCAGGACACCCGATGTAATATCCCCAAATTTGAGCTAAGTATTATTTTAGCACTTCATAAAGCAAATTCAATTGAGGGGAAAATGAAATTTTTAATTACATTTTCTCTAATCTATTCTTATGGAGTTCTATTTCATGTTTGAGGCTAATCAATTGAATGGAAAATAGCTACAGGTGGGACCTATTGACAAAATAAGTGTTTGGGTGTATTTGCCATGATAAGGATAGGTCCAAGTTAATACAAATGGTGTACAAACTCTCTCCAACGGTTGCATAGGAATGAGTGTCAACGGTTGGGAAGGAGTAATTACAAATGGGATCATGTGCCATGCGTCAAATTCAAAATAGCTACAACAGTTACCTTGGATCATGTCCCAAAGACTAGCAATTGAAGAAGTTAATTCATTGGTGAAGTTACATTTACATTGGATCATGTGACACTTTTATCTCCAACGACCACTTGAAGGCATTCGCCCAAGATAGGAGGATGTCTCAAACACAATACCCAATGTCATTCACCCAAGGAGTAATTGATGAGCATTATGATCTCATTCCAAATCCAAGGGGGTGCGAAAAGCACCAATGCAGATCCATTGGCATTGTAAGATGTGCCAATGACCACAAAGAAAGGATTCGGCCAAGGATGAGGATTCGGCCAAAATAAAGAAGAGATGCATTTCAAAAGATATTCTCCCAAAGTGAAGATTCGCCCAAATCATGGTACATTCGCCTAGACAAGATGCATTCGCCAAGGAGAAGGATAGAAGAAAAGCATTTAATGCCAATACCATTCGCCAAGAAGGATCGATTTGCATAAATTCAAGGCATTTGTCTAAGCCGTCCAAGATAAGGAAACATCCTCCAATGCAAAGGCTCAATCAGCCATGAAGAGGAGAAACGGCTAGCTAAGGAGGAGAATAAATAGGAGACTTCATCACATTGAGAAGGACATGACTGATTTCGGTATGTTTTCTCTATTCATTTCAAGCTTGAAGATTCCGATTTTCATGCTTTCTTGCAAGGAGATGTGCCCTTGCCAATAGGGAGATGACCCCCTATGATTTATGAGGTGATATTGCTCTAATTTCAACATTGGATTCAAACTTGCAGGTATTAGGAGAGATAGAGAGAGTATTGGCGATCATTGTTGAAGATATGGCATCAAGATCTAGGACATTCGAACATTCATTATTCTGCTGATTGCATACAGTATTTTCAGTCACTGGCAACAGTCATAACAGTTAGCATACAGTGTCATTGGAAGGAGTTACAAGGTTCATTGAGTGCCAAAGCTACTTGGCATTCATCTAGCAACCTTCCTCTATTATCGGGCTATCATTAGAGTCTATATTTGAAGTCAATTGTAATCATTTGAAAGTCTGATTTGAAATCTGTATGTGACTGTCATAAGGGACAGCAAATCAGTATTTGTAATTGCACCATTTGAATAAGCTAATAAAGCAATTGGAGTTTGGGGTTCCATTGATTAAATGTTGCACTTGTTTCTTTTCATTCTTAGTTAAGTTGCCATAAACTTCAGTTATTACTACTAAGGAACATTACAATCATTGAGGAGTTGTTAGAAAGTTGTATCAAGGAATTCATTATCTTTCAGCCACACATCCTTTGCTACAGCCATTGCAGTCATACTACAGCTCTAATACTATCATTTGCAATCATACTTGAAGGCTCTAAGATGACTTGAAGACTCTAGGCCTCTACCGATTTGCATTTGTCATGTGTTTGACTTGTCCATGCTGAATTACACTCAGCTGATACCACACTGTAACTGTAACAGTTACAACAGTCTTCTTTTGATCTTCATTCCATAGTATATCATAAGTTGTAATGTGCTGTACCTGTTTGTATATTTTTAAAGATCTTTTTATGTGTTATTTTGTTATTTTATTGTGATATTTCAGTCTAGAGAGAAGATGCAGAAGGGGTTTTAGTTTTCCTGCAGATGTGTGTTGCCGGAGCATACAATATATAGCATATATTGAAAATCCAGAAAAAATACAATAGATATGGAGAAACTAACAACTACCCAGATAGCAAAATGGCCAAATAACAATTACTAACACATACCCATGTTTAGATTTGAAACTTCATACATCAGCTGTAGCTGGACCAACAATGGGTATGGCGGAATATCACTCCAAACTCCAGAGAAATACCAGAAATGATCTTACAAATGTAATCAGCAAGGTGAGAGGCCCTAAACACCTCAAATAGAGAGGATATGTTGGCTGCAACTCCAAAGATTGAGCCTCTATGAAGCCCATGATCCCTCAGGCAAGATATGTACGGCCCACGTAGGCTGCTACAGCAATGAATAGCAAACACAACCTGAAATTTCTTCTAATACCCAGCTAAAAGGGTCTGCAAATGATCTCCAAAGGTGGTCGATTCAAACTGAGGTACAAAGAGGCACTAACCACTAGCAAACACTCCCAAAATCAGTACGGCCAAGGCTGCAAATGGTACGGCCAGCAAGTGTTCTTTCGGCAGTCCAAAATCCCCAATATAATCTGCTCTACTCAGCCAATAATCTTTGATTTCCAATCTGCAAATATACTTCACCAAGAAGCTGCAAAAGATATGTCTAGAAATGCATCAAATTAGCAATCCGTCAACTCCAATGAAGCACAAGAATGAATACTGGATGTATCCATCATCAATGGCACCTTTGGGTGATCTTCCACACCTGTAGAATGCCGTCACTAATGGAGGTTTTCGTCTCCAATAGCCTGGTTCGAAATGTTCAAACCCTCAAAGCCTAGCAGAGCTCTCACAAGAAAATATCATAAAGCAAGCATAATCCAAATGAGCTCCAAAACCTCTTTTTATTTCCCCTCCAAGATGGGCGTTTGGCATTAAGGAGGGAAATTAACTTTTAAAAACACTTTTATTTCCCTAGGGAAGGGTGCCTATGGTCACAACTTAAAGTTATGTCTTCATTTCCCCTTAAGTCACTTTTGCACCAATATAATAAAGTCCATATTAATATAACATTAATAAATCTTTGGACTTTAAAATAAATATGAAGATTGTGCCGGAAATAAGAGATCTATAGCTCGTCGGAAAGCCCTCGACGAGACGAATCCGATGCCACTTTGAAAATGCCGAACCAACACTGACCCCAGACTTACTAAAAATAGTAAGTACTGACTAAGAGCAAGACTGAGCCTCTAAGAAGGTGCCAACTGGATCCACTGAATCCGAACCACAATTCCTTCACCGACACAAACCTCCAAAGCCAAAATAACCACAGTTCCCTAACCAAGCTGTTAGTCCACGGGAACTCACTGATGGACTAACCATGTGTCTAGAAGGGGACATTACATAAGTGTTCAAGAGTATATTTGTTTGTAATCAAGATCTACTATTGGATAAGCATTTGGCTAAGCTTTGGGAGGCCAATTGGAGCTATTTGTATTCATTACAGAGGTTTGATCTGAATGTGTATGTGACTGTCATAGAAGACAGCGAACCCTTGTTTGGTACTTGCAACATTTCTATTGAAAGAATAAAACTTTTGGAGTGGGTTTCATTAAATATTTGTATACTTATTCAATTTCATTCTAGTGGGCTAATTGGTTGCAAGTATTATTAGCTAAGTTGGCAAATTAATTTCAGTATAACCACTTAGGAACATTACACTCGGGGTACTTCAAAACTTACAGGCATGTTAGAGAGAGGTTCACTTGGAAGGGCCTCAAGACAGAGGTGATGCAGTATGTAAGAGAGTGCCTGATATGCCAGCAGAACAAACAGGAGCACTCATTTCTAGGAGGATTATTGCAGCCCTTGCTCATTCTTGAGAGGAAATGGGATAGCATCTCAATGTACTTTATCATAGGGTTACCAAAAGTCCAAGGCAGGGATTGCATTTTCGTGGTAGTGGACAGATTGACAAAGTATGCACACTTCTTTGCCATCCCTACCACTTTCACTGCAACACAGGTTGCAGAATTGTTCTTTCGTAGGTATTTCGACTCCATGGGTTGCCTCGGAACATTGTCAGTGATAGGGACAGCAGGTTCCTCAGTAATTTTTGGCAGGAGCTCTTCAGGTTGATACGGACAGAGCTCACACCCAGTACGAGTTACCACCCCCAAACAGGCGGTCAGACGGAGATAGTTAACAAATGGGTGGAAGGATACCTCTGAAACTATGTTTCAGGGCAGCAGAAGGCATGGGTTAAGTGGCTTTACACGGGGGAGTACTGTTACAATTCCACTTACTACATGTCCATTCAGATGTCACCCTTCATGGCATTGTATGGGTATGAAGCACCGAGCTTTGTTGATTTACTGTTTGGTGATAACAGAGTGCCTAAGGCCAAGGACCTTCTTTAGGAGAGTCAGGACATCATGAGGTCTTTGAAGGAGAATATACAGAAGGCTCGGAATCAGCAGAAGTAGTATGTAGATCAGTAGAGGACTAAGCGATCTTTTGAGGTTGGTGACATGGTATACCTCATGCTGCAGCCCTATAGGCAGTCCACTCTCAAGAAGAGTGGAGCGGAGAAGTTGAAGCCATGGTATTATGGACCTTTTAGGATCTCCAAGAGGATTGGAGAAGTGGCTTATGAGTTGGAACTTCCAGCAGGTAGTAGGGTACATAATGTGTTCTATGTATCTCGCCTCAAGAAGGCGTTGGGGCATAATGTGATACCATCAGCCGAGTTGCCTCCTCTTGATGAAGAGGGGAAGTTGATATTGGTACCCGAAGCCATAATTGACACCAGGGAACGTAATTTGAGGAGGATTATCAGAGAGTACCTGGTTAAATGGAAGAACCTGTTGGTTGAGGATGCTACTTGGGAGAGTGAGCAAATATTGGAGCATCCTGATTTGAGATTGCTTGAGGCAAGCAATCTTAGGGAGGGCGGACTATAATGTCCCCTTCTAGACTCGTGGTTAGTCCATCATAGAGTTCCCGTGGACTAGCAGTTTGGTTAGGGAACTGGAGTTGGTTTGGCTTGGAGGTTTGTGATGGTGGAGGAAATGTGGTTTGGATTCAGAGGATCCAGTGGTGCCTTCTGAGTTGGCTCAGATTCTCTTGGTCGTTACTATTTTTAGTAAGTTTGGGGCTAGTGTTGGTTCGGCATTTTCAGAGTGGCATCAGATTTGTCTCGTCGAGGGCTTTCCGACGAGCTATAGATCATGGCATTCTGACACCATCTTGGCAGTTATTTTAAAATCCGAAATTAATATATTAATTAATTGGGACTTTATGGGCTTATGTTATATGGTCACTTTATAAAATGAAGTTACAACTTAAAAGTGACCCTCCTAGGAGTTGGGCGCCCATGGGAGTCATAAGGTGATAAAATTAAAAATTAAAAAGAAATGAATTTCCCTCCAAGATGGGCGTTGGGTCTTGGGAAGTGAGATAAAAGGTAAGAAAAACTCATTTTGGCTCTATGCTTGCTTATGATATTTTCTTGTGAGAGCTCTAGTAGGGTTTGAGGGTTTGAGCATTTCGAACCAGGCTTTTGGAGACGAAATCTTCCATTAGTGACGGCATTCTACAGGTGTGAAAGACCACCCAAAGGTGCCAGTGAGGGTGAATGCATCCAATATTCACAGATGTGCTTCAACGGAGTTTGAGAAATGAAGATTGGGAGTTGATTTGATATATCATCTATCAGAGATTGATTATACTTATTTTGTGAAAGGTATTAGTGGCTGTTTGGAGTGATTGTTGGGCAGATTAAGGCAGTCGTACATCCTAGTTGCAGGCTGTACCATTTGGGAGCTAGCCGTACCTCTTTTTGGGGCTGTTTGTGTGGGTTTTGGAGGCCATTTTCTCATGGAGTTGGGTCGCCTTCCCTTGGAGACTATTGCTGTTCGTTTCAGAGCCTTGAATGAAGTATAACAGGAGTTGTGTGCAGATTACACCACCAACCAGGGCCGTACCATGTACCAGTGAGGCTTGGATCCGTTAGCAGCTCATTTCCCTTCATTGTAGCTCCTTAGTTGGTCATATTGAGCGTTTCAGGCCTTTTACATTGCTAATAATATTTGTATAAGCATTCCTTAGCATTTCATGGAGTTTTAATTGCATTTCCAGCCATACCCATTGCTGGTCCGACTACAGCTGATGTATGAAGTCTCAAATCTCAACATGGGTATGTGTTAGTAATTGTTTATTGGCCATTTTGCTATCTAGGTATCAATTAGTTTCTCCCTATTCCTTGTACTTTTTTTGGGTTTTCCATATATGCTATCTATTGTATGCTCCGGCAACACACATCTGCAGGAAAACTTAAACTCCTTCTGCATCTTCTCTCTAGTCTGAAAGATCATACAAAAATAATAAAAATAACACATAAAAGGATTTTAAAAAATACAAACAGGTACGACACATTACATCTTTGTGAGGGTTTGTATCAGCATTTGGAAGGATTTATAATGCATATTTATGAAGGGATTTGACCCTTGTTCAGCTGCCGTTCCTCCTTGATGATATTTGTTGTTGTATGCTGCCTAGGGAAGTCTTTATGTCTGCAATATAGAGGTGTTGGAAGTCATATAAAGTGGTTGCTGTTTGTTAAAAGGAAGGTGTGGAGGTTTAATGCAAGCCGCTCCTAATTCTGGGCTGAAACGTGACCTTTGGAAAGTGAAGTCCTGATTGTTAAGGTGTTTAAGAAGCTTATCATTCTCAGCCACACCTATACCTTCTGTTTAGGAAGGGTTTGTAGCAGATTCTGATAGTGGAAAGTGATTTTCAATGGTGTTTACACTCAGCTGTCCCAAACTGCATTATATCAGGTCTGATAACAACAGTTCTGAGTCAAATTATGATTGATTTTCCAGTGTTTATTCTGCTTATGGCCTGCTCCAGCATTGAGGAATTTGTAACAGCAGGCTGCCATACTCATTTCGGTGTTACAAGGAGCCTTCATGCAATTTTCTGGGGTAGTATACTTCATTGTAACTTATTGATAACAATGTTATTATCTGAACAGCAATAACTTTATGTTCAAATCTTTAATTTGAACATCTTTTTCTATATGCAGATCTGAGTTCCAAATTCTGAGTATTATGTGCTGGCCAATTGCATTTTGGCACTTTTTTATGGATATCTATCTGCTGTTCCAAGACATACAATTCAGAAACCCAACAAACAGTTTACATGCAAAGTGTTTGACAAAATGTCAACACACTAAAACTCAGAAATTCAGGGCAGAACTAGACAGGGTTCTTACAATGGTATTAGAGCTTAACATTCAGGCACTAGAAACTCAGAAAATCAGTCATAACCAGCTTGCATTGAAAGTGTTTGACAAAATGTCAAACCATTAGATATCAGAAAATTGTGGTTTAAGACAAGAATTCTGGAAGGGGTTCTTACACGTTTTGTCATTCCATTGGAGTGCTCAAGGCACAGTGTGAGAAGGGTTTTGAAAGAAGACATTAAGGGCTAGGGTTTGCATATTTTTGAAGGTTCTAGGCACGCCACAACAGCGTTTCAGCTGTTTTTCGTCATTTTTCAACCATTTTTAAGCGCCATCAAAGTTGGTGATTATTTTATGCAAAATTTTGATCAAGGCAAGAAAAATGTTAGGGTTGGAAGGTGTTTTTCCAGTTTCTGTTGAGGTTTTAGAGTTCTTTTACCAAACCACAAGGATTTGGAAACATTCACTTTATGCTCTGTAGAGCCCACAATTACTATCATGTATTTTTTGTTGGTTCGTAGCTTTAGTAAGGAGGGTGCTTAAGGTGTAGACAAGGAGCATGAGTCATCACGATCTTGTCAGAAGTTGTCTGCTGCCCATAGGGCCATATATGATCAACCAATATATCTGCATTTGGAAGTATGAATCACAGCAGATATGATGTTGTGTGAGCTGTACACCTTTCCACCTCATTTGTACATATTGGGATTGCTGCTGCATCATTAACTGGTAATTCTGAAATGATTCAGCATATTATATCATGAATTCATTATAATTTTTTGTTGGTTAGAATATAGTTTGATAGAGGGGTTTTGCAGAGTGTTATGTGAATTTCTGTAATGTCCCCATTTTGAGCTAAGTAATGATTTGCTAGTTGAGTTTGTTTCTATACATGGAGAACCGGAAAGTTGGCTCAACTAGTATATTATTTGGAAAATGCAATAGTGAATTTGTATTTTCAATTATTTGGTTTGATTTGTTAGATGGAATAAAAGGGAAAATAAAATCTTTAATTACATTTTCTCTAATCTATTTTTATGGAGTTTTGTGTGGAATAAGGAATTGCTCCAGGTGGGACCTATTTGTCATCAAAAGCTAACGTGGGAGGAAGATAGGTCCAAGCTATTCAAATGCATTCAAATATTTCAAATGGCTATTCCAAGAGGATCGACTATCATGTGGAGTGCAAAATTCATTGGCAAAAATGTACACAATGTTCATTGGATCATGTGCCATGAGAAGGATCAATACAAGAGAGAAGTAAAGGCATTTAAAATTATATTTGTGCATTCAAGGGAGAGCCAACAGCTATGAAGACAATTTTAAATGCTAGCAAGATAATTTTAAATGCTATAGAGGATCGGCAGCTAAGGCAATGGATCATTTTAAATGCAAATTTATTTATTAAATGTTTGCATGTGATGCATTTCATGAAGTTGTTAGAGATCGCCTAAGGAAAGGAAGAATCATTTTAAATGCAAATTTTATTTATTAAATGTTTGCATATGGAGCGGTTGAGGAAATTAAATGCCAACGCCAATGTGGTTGTATTCAATGCAAAAATATTAAATGAATGTATGCAAACAGCCGCCTATGCAAGAAGGAACCGATTGGATTTAGAAAAGGATTTTAAATGATATGCGAAGATTTTAAATGCCCATGTCCAGCCGCTCAAGGATTTGCAATCACCAACAAACAATAATGAATGCCAAGACAAATCGCACCATGAGGAACTAACCGATTTGCATGGAAGGATAAATAGATCATTGCAAGTTCATTTGAGGTTATGTTGAATCTGGTATGTTTTTTCTAACTATACTACTGAGAATTCCGATTTTCAGCTAGTTTTCAAGGAGATGACCCCTTGAGCATTATGGTGATGACCCCATAATGATTTCTGAGATGTTTTCATGGCAAATTACATCATGTTTTGAATGTGCAGGTTGTTGAAGAGTTTTTAGAGTAATAGGACAACATTGAGAACCCTTGGTTTCATTGCATTTCAACCAAGGTATCATTCGTTGAGTTTGGAAACCTTATTGGAAGCCTTTGTCTAACTTTGTGAAGTCTGAAGTTCTATAACAGTCAGTTGATATAGGTGATATACAGGGTTTTATGATCAGATATTGTTCAAGGACTGATACAAGAAGACTTTGGAGCCTTTGGATGATCCATTGCTGACCTAAGGAGAAGCCTAATTGAAGTTTGTGAGAAATCTGGGCATGTTGCAGCCTTAGGAAAGTTTGATACAGTCACATCAGCCTATAGAACTTTCATATCAGTCAATTGTTCAGGGCTGTTATAGCATGATTTGATAGCTAGCATCATTCTATAGTGTTTGGATACTATCTCTATGTAAGATTTGATAAATTTGGGCACTATATATGCATGTAATAAGGTCTGATAATAATCAGATAGTGACTGAATTTTGATAACAGCAGGTGTATCTAAAGACATTTCATTTCCAATTCATGAAGAATGCAAAAGGGTTTGATGGTTCTCATATGTTTTGAATTGTATTGATGATTTGTTTTGATTTGAACAAGAAGTCTTATCTAAAGTTGATCACATTTTCAGTCATATATAATAAGGTCTCTTACAATTTCCAGCAATAATGCTTAATTGTTTTCTTATGTAAATCTATGCGGTTCTCCGCCAGATTCGTGATTTTTTTTTGTATTTGTAAATTTGGAAGGCATAGCCGCCAAATAGTCTTGCATTGATATAACATAATACTGGATGGTTTACTGCTAGTTTAGAATAGAGTTGTTTCAATGTAGAAGGCATGCCACCATGATTGTAGTTTTCAATTTCAGCATTGCATTCATTTAGATTGTGCGGCTTGTCGCCAAATAGTGTTCCAATCACCATATGCTCTTCACCTTGCCCACATCGGGACCTTGGCAATCAGAAAGTGCGAGGGTTATGCATTTTCATTATAAAATTGTAAAGTTAAAAAAAAATCAATTCAGGACATTACACATTCGATACTCAACAATTGTGAGCATAGCCACATTATACGTACACGACAATGGCACTGCAAACCAAAAATATAAATGGAATTCAACTACTCGGGTTTAAATCCAGAAAACATGACAAATTAAAAGATGCTAAAATATTCATAAAAACATTAAAAAAAATTGCAAATGTTATTTCATGCCAAATAGAGTGCAAGAAAGAGAAACAAAGTCCAAACTTCAATTATAAGACATAAATTTCAAAGAGGATCATACTTAATTGTTGGAGAAGGAGAGGACTCATTACAGGTGTCTGATATTCAGTCTAGCTAGATCAAGGTCTTCCTTCCACATAGACCCTAACAATACTTTTGCATGGAATGTAGTCATAAAGGGCTCTAAGAAATGGATTCTTTTCCCTCCCTATGTGGTCCCTCCCGTTGTGCACCCCAGTGCAGATGGTGCTAAGGTGGCTTCACTAGTTTCTATAATTGAGTGGTTCATGAATTTCTATGGAGAGACTAAATATTGGAAAAAGAGACCTATTGAATGCATTTGCAGGGCTAGGGAGGTTATCTTTGTGCCCAATGGATGTTGGCATTTAGTTATTAATCTAAACAACTCCATTGCTATCACACAAAATTATGTGAGCAGGTAAGTAATTCTTTAAAAATGTTATAGGATTTCACAGTTTATTTTTATTTGTTATAGCCTGCTTTTGGGATCACCATGTGATGGTAATACTTTGATTCATATTAAATGTACTCCAATGGAAATAGAGCTTATAAAAGCAGTGTTTTCCTTTAGTAGAACTTAGAACTAAGAAATTTGAAGAATCATAGATGTTGCTTTTGATTTTGAGTGCTAAAATGGTGCATCAATGAAGAATGCCACTATTCCTAGTATTTAAATGGGAATATGGATATCAAATGTACCCTATTCAACCTTTGCCGTACCTGCAAGCCTGTGAAAACTATGCATACAATCTTCCATAGAAACAAAAAATGAAAACAAATGTCTAATAGCTTTTAGCAGACATTTTTTAACGAAAGTAATAAAAAATGCTCAAACCATATGTAAAACCTAGAAATATCATGAATTTTCTTTATCTGTTACATGTGGTTCACCTTGTGAATGTCAAACTTCATAGACAAAAACCTATGGGCTGGCAGAAAAAAAAAAAACAGTGTTTTTTTGAATTGCATGCTTATAAAATGCGTTTTTTCATTTACTTGTTTTTTTTCACGTTTTGACTTGGTTTTTGAATTACTTGGGCATGGTGGGTTGGAATGACATGATTTTGGTGCTAGATTGATGCAGGGGCATTAGGAGCCCCATAGCAAGAATGGTTGTTATGTCTTGGTTTTAGGTTGATATGGTGTTTTGGAGTCTAATAGGGTTATTTATGACCATTTGGATCATGTTGATCCATTTTGGAGTGTTATAGGATCATTGGTTAAAAAATTGTAAAAGTTGTCATGCAACTTTGGCAAAGTGTCAAAAAAAATCAAGAAACAATTACAAGCAAATCAAGAAACCGTTACTAATCAGTTGGTTTTGATTGGTAATGTATAAGGATACCCTCTAGACTTGAGTTCAAGGTGGGAGAGATGAAATTTGGGAGTTTGATGAATGAAAACCTCAATTTTGTGTGCATTTTCTGAGTCCTACATTGTTTTCAGGCTGAAGTTGTGCATTGTACGACTTGGTACGACCTCATATCAAGGAATATAATAGATGGATGGAAAGATATTTGTTTCTAGTTTAAAATGCCTTTTGTTTCATTAAATTTCATTGAGATTTGTGTGAGATATGGCCATTTTGGTGAAGGCTGCCCTGTTCTAACGATGTTTTTTAGAATTTGCAGTCTGAAAACGTGCTAGTACGGCCATGTATGGTACAATATTGGGATGAAACCAATTGAAATTGACGAATATATGTTTCTAGCTCTCAATGTTTTTTGTTTGGATCATTTTCATGGAGATTTGAATAAGTTATGACAATTTTTGTGAGGACAAGTCTGAACCCTAACTAGGGTTCCCAGTTTTGGAAAAAACGCCATAACTTTCTTTTCCACCATTGGATCTTGGTGAAAATTGGAGGAAAGTCTTTAATTATGTTATCTTCAATCCCACCGAAGCGATTGGCTTCATTATTTGTTTTGCGAAAGTTATTAATGACTGTTCCTTTCATTTCACAGTTGGGACAGGCAAATAGAGGGCGGCGAGGGTGTAATGTCCCCTTCCTAGACGGCACATAGATGAGCAGTGGTTGGCCTATTACCAGGGTTCCTGTAGGTCAGCGAGTGGTTAGGGGACCTATCCAGGGACAGTGGAGCTTTGCTGGGAGTCTTTCGAGTCTTCAGTTTGATGTTAGATGATGAATACAGGAGTTAAATTGAGAATATTAAAAGTTTGCCTTAATGTGAAAGTGAATAGTGAATAGTAACAGAATAGTGAAAAATAAATAGTAAAAGTGAATAGTGAAAAATGAATAGTAAAAAGTGAAGAGTGAAAAGTGAGGAGTAAAAGTGAAAATGTCCCCATCCTAGAGACCCTTAGGGCATCCCATTATGGAGAATATTTTATTGTTTTTTTGAGAAGGTGGGCATCCCATTATGGAGGTGGAATATTTTATTAAGATGGGCATCCCATTATGGAGAATATTTTATTGTTGTTTGAGAAGGTGGGCATCCCATTATGGAGGTGGAATATTTTATTAAGGTGGGCATCCCATTATGGAGGGAATATTTTATTAAGGTGGGCATCTCATTAAGGAGGATGGAGGCTATAAAGCAATGTATTGGGCTCTTTTTTGGTATTCTATTATCATTTTCTAAAAACACAATTGCAGGTTTGGAGCTCTGGATGAGTTTTCAGCAAATTGCGGCTCTTCTGAGGACGAAACCCCTTAGAGGACAGTGGATTGGACGACAACCCAGTTCACATTACAGGGAAATCTACACTGGGTTTCCGTTTGGGCGTCATTGGACTTTATTACAGGTTGTAATTGCAGCTGGAGTGATTGCAGCAGTGGATTATCAGGGTATAATTGCAGATTGGGTCTACTTATCAACATATATCCTCATTTCAGTACCTTTACCAGCTGGCCGTACAAAACAGGAGTTATATTCAATCAAATCCTAGCTGGAATTGGGGTTTCAGCAACTACATGTTCCATAATTTATGCGTTGGTTTCCGGGTATGTGATTGTCATTTGGATAGTTTAATATTGCATCTCATAGAGGTCTTTTGGTTGCTGTTATAGTCTGATTTAGTGGAAATCAGACCTCTGAATTTGTAATCAGACTTGATATAATCAGTTTAAAGGGGTCCCTTTGATGTGCAAGTGTTATCTTTTATTTATTCAATAGTTCTCTTCCATGTTTCTATGGTTTCCTTATCATTTAGTCCTAAAACAAACAATCAATTAAACACAAACATCAAACAAATCAGCGCTCAAGCAAAGACACCAACTTACACTTCGCTGGTCAAAGACAAAAATTGAAACAAACAAATCAGTAGATTCCAAAAAATCAGAAAATTTGAGATAGACTTGGTTAGGGATCTTTCAGTGGTATCAGAGCTATAATCCTGCCAGCCTGTTGGGTAATGATTGCATTCAATTGGTGTGTATCAGTTGTGCACAAGTTAGTTTGGATTTGGTTCTTAGTTTGGGATAGTGAAAAAGGTCATCATGGCAAAGTTGTTGAGCAACAAACAGGCGTGGAAAGAATTTGAACAAACGCAATACAAGATCATACATACATTGGAGCGTTTAGATGATTCATTTTCTAAGTTTGGACGTTCTAAAGGATCATCTTCTTCTACTAGCAAGGGTAAAAGGCCACAAGCAAGGAAGAAATATCATACTATAGTTGATGAACTGTTTACACATAGAATGGATAGAGAATCTTCACATATGGGTGATACAACTCTTCATGAGAATGATTTAGTGTCTTCAAGTTCCAATAAGGTATGCAAAAATTTATATTATGAATTTGATAGACATGCTGATTTGACTCAAGAAGACACTAGAACAGATTTGGGTAATGATTTGTCTACATCATCTTTGCATGAGGTTTCATTTGAGACTTCTACATTAGAGGCTAGCACAGAGCATGTTAGTGATTTGGAAAGCAATGGTATGGATTCTTTGTGTGTTCCCAAGGCATCTTCTAGTGTGATAGTTGATTCCCATAATGTCATATCACCTACACAGGAAGATAAAACTTTGGATCAAGAGGAGATACATAGTACACCATTGAGTCTTCATATTGATCACACAGTGGAAGAGATTACAGTCATGGATCAGCACATTAGAGATGTTGTAAACATGACACCAAGGTATGACACCTATTCTGATTTTTGCAACAACAGTTCTAATTGTGAGGTAGCATCCATTTCACATGAAGGTAATAGTGTTAGTGAGTCTTCCTATGTTGGGGCTCAATTTGAGAGTGTTACACATGACATATCTATTGTGTATTTAAGCCACAAAGGTCCTGATTTTGTTCACCATATTGAAGATGTTAAAAGGACACAAAGGTTGTGTGAGGGATGGTGTAGAAGAGCTAATGAGGCCAAGATGCTTGCTGGCCAAACAAAACAACATTTACAAGAGGTCAAGGAAAGATGCAATCTGATAGATAATGCAAGAAGAAAAAGAGAATCACACATTAGATCCTTATTTCTTTCAAAAGAAGAATGTGTGGATGTTGAGTATACAAGGAAAGAACTTCTTGAGGTAAGCCCACAAGAAGAGCATGTTGAGTTGTGTGAAGAAGAAAGGAGGAATGATTTAGGATATCCAGTTTGGGCATCTACTTTACATCATGAGGTCTATTACTTTCCTCTTTTAGAGAGCTATTTGAAGGCTCAAAACAATGATGGTATTGGTCACACACTTGATGGATCAGCTACACGTGTTATATCCATTTGTGTGGACTGGAACATTATTGATTTCAATTTGGTTAGACATGTATCATCTACAATGGAAGGACAATTGTTAAGAAGATATGAGGCATTTTGTCTTAGAAAGCTGATTAGAGAGACTAAGAGGTTGCTTACTAAGAAGATCTTGCATTTTGATGATGTTTGGTTTGTCCTGCATACTACACTTTGGAGTTTGCTAGTAAGGGACAGCAATCTTAAATCCAAGCTAGATGGTGGTAAGAAGAAATATAGCATGGTAGACATTCATGAAAAAATAGATAAGCATGAGGTGATGGTGTCTACAGTGGGAACTTCTACTTGCCAGCAATCTGAATTTATAACAGCAGCGGGGAAGGAACATGAATCAATTTATGTGTTGATGCCTCACCCTTATGATGTTGATACTTTGATTGAGTATAAGGATGGCATAGCTTCAAGATTTGATATGCTACAAGATTGCGCTACCAAGTGTATGCAAGTGTGCTCTTGCATTGGAGTTTTCTAGGGTAATGAAAGAAAAGGTACAATCAGTCCTAAATTTCTGGTTGGGGACAGTAGCATTATACTCTCTCATTTACATGAACCTGCAACCCCTATTCATGAAGTAATTGGTGGCAATGAGTTTCCAAATGATAGCTTGCATGATGCATTGGTTAAGCATGGATATTTTGATGTTGCTTCTTCCAAGAGGACTGAATTTGTTTATTTTACAACAATAGGCATAAATCAGTCCAAAGAAACTTATAACATACACCACTCTATACATGATGAGAAGTAGAATTTCTCTAATTCTGAGTTTATAGATGATGTTATTAACATTAAGAAGAATGAAGTGGTGTTAGGTACTCAATGGTTGAAATCTCTTGGAAGGTTTGTCCAAGACTTCAACAAGATGGTGTTAGAGTTTACTCACATGGGTAAGCATATTGTGCTTAAGGCACTAAAGAATGAGATTAAGGATGGGACAGCTAAGAGTATGTTCAATTGCTCTAACAGTGATGACTTCAAAGGCATGGATAAGAATGAAGAATTCAGTCCTAAATTTCTGACTTTGAACAGCAAGGATATATCCTCACTTTCTAATTATATTGCAGCTTCTAACCATTGGGAAAGGAGTGATATTGACTCTACTTTGATTGGTACAAAAGATGCATGCATGGGTCATGGTATTTTATATGATGCATCTCATTATAGGACTGATCTTAGACACTTTGGAGAAACTGAGATAAAACAATCCCAAGAAATGATTGAAGGATGGCTTGACAAGGCAAGGGAAGCTAAATTGATAGCACAACAAGCCAAGCTTTATCTTCAACAAGTTTGTGACACTCACCACTCCATGGAAGATGATAAGCAAAGGTCTTCTAGTTCTGAAATTGCAGTTGATGTTGATCATTTCGTTGATGGAGATGTTGATTTTATTGATGACATTTATAGTGGATCAGCCACTCAAGAGTTATCTTTGGTTAGTGATGAAGGCATCTACCATATATCTTTAGAGTTGTCACATATTCCCAATGATATGATAGTTGTTCATTGGTATGATGGCAGCATAATCTTCATGGATTCTTCATTGGTAAGTGGTTGTCCTATTTGGGTTTCCATTTCACTTTCGGATTTAGCATGGTCTACAACAGCTACTGAGTTGTCTTTGAGGAGTGTTGATGGCATCTATGCTACACCCTTGGGTTTGTCACCTATTTCTCATGACATGGCAGCAATCTATTTGTTGATTGGTGACTTCATATTTATAGACTCCTTATGGATTAGTGGTTGTCCTAGTTGGAATCATATAGCACTTCCTGATTTTTCATGGTTTACATCAGCGATTCAGCAGTCTAGGAGTGTGTGGAGGTATGTCTTTTGGATGGACATGGAGTATGAGATAGATTTCTTTGGTTTTCATTGGTTTGGTGACACCTATGATATCATTCTTATCGCTGGCCTGGGTTACATCAGCGATGTTGAGAGACTTCATGTGTTGATGTATTGGCATGTGACAGTTCATTTATACATCTTTTTGCTGGACATTCTTCATGGATGGATTCTTCATGGTGATAGGATGAGATATCTCTTCTTCATCTTTTACAACAGGTTCTATATTTTTGTATGGAATCCAGGTATTGATTTGATTGGTGCATTACTTCACATGGATTTTATCAAAGTTGTTTCATGGCTTGTGGTACGATATTGGTTTCATCAGAGTGGAGCAGCGGGTATGTTGGTAGGATGGACACATTTTTGAGATGACATCTTTTGTCATTTGTTCATCTATATTGTGTTGGTGACATGTGGAACCATTTGGGTTATGATTGGATGGAGACTCTTGTCATTGGGCAATAATTTTCAATACGCAGATTTGTTATTGTTTGAGGGCAAGCAATCCCGGGAAGGGAGGATTGTAATGTCCCCTTCCTAGACGGCACATAGATGAGCAGTGTTTGGCCTATTACCAGGGTTCCCGTAGGTCAGCGAGTGGTTAGGGGACCTATCTAGGGACAGTGGAGCTTTGCTGGGAGTCTTTCGAGTCTTCAGTTTGATGTTAGATGATGAATACAGGAGTTAAATTGAGAATATTACAAGTTTGCCTTAATGTGAAAGTGAATAGTGAATAGTAACAGAATAGTGAAAAATAAATAGTAAAAGTGAATAGTGAAAAATGAATAGTAAAAAGTGAATAGTGAAAAGTGAGGAGTAAAAGTGAAAATGTCCCCATCCTGGAGACCCTTAAGGTGGGCATCCCATTATGGAGAATATTTTATTGTTTTTTTGAGAAGGTGGGCATCCCATTATGGAGGTGGAATATTTTATTAAGATGGGCATCCCATTATGGAGGTGGAATATTCTATTAAGGTGGGCATCCCATTATGGAGGGAATATTTTATTAAGGTGGGCATCTCATTAAGAAGGATGGAGGCTATAAAGCAATGTATTGGGCTCTCTTTTGGTATTCTATTATCATTTTCTAAAAACACAATTGCAGGTTTGGAGCTCTGGATAGAGTTTTCAGCAAATTGCAGCTCTTCTGAGGACGAAACCCCTTAGAGGACAGTGGATTGGACGACAATCCAGTTCACATTACAGGGAAATCTACACTGCGTTTCCGTTTGGGCATCATTGGACTTTATTACAGGTTGTAATTGCAGCTGGAGTGATTGCAGCAGTGGATTATCAGGGTATAATTGCAGATTGGGTCTACTTATCAACATATATCCTCATTTCAGTACCTTTACCAGCTGGCCATACAAAACAGGAGTTATATTCAATCAAATCCTAGCTGGAATTGGGGTTTCAGCAACTACATGTTCCATAATTTATGCGTTGGTTCCCGGGTATGTGATTGTCATTTGGATAGTTTAATATTGCATCTCATAGAGGTCTTTTGGTTGCTGTTATAGTCTGATTTAGTGGAAATCAGACCTCTGAATTTGTAATCAGACTTGAGATAATCAGTTTAAAGGGGTCCCTTTGATGTGCAAGTGTTAATTTTTTATTTATTCAATAGTTCTCTTCCATGTTTCTATGGTTTCCTTATCATTTAGTCCTAAAACAAACAATCAATTAAACACAAACATCAAACAAATCAGCACTCAAGCAAAGACACCAACTTACACTTCGCTGGTAAAAGACAAAAATTGAAACAAACAAATCAGCAGATTCCAAAAAATCAGAAAATTTGAGATAGACTTGGTTAGGGATCTTTCAGAGGGTATGTTCATTAACAACAACTCAAGGGTTTAGTTCATGCGAGGTTTGAATGGTGATGGAGGATTGTCTATGGTCTTGGAGACCTGTTACACACTAATTTCACATTGGGTTGTATGTGTGGTGTCTTAACCCCAAGGGGGACAGTTTTGTACGTTGTCAAATGTGGTCAAGTGTGGAATGTTACAATCAAACTATGTTGTATCCTTGCAAGTTATACAGGGTTTTGTCTTTGTATTCATAGGCTTTATGAAATGTTGGCAAATTTGTTTGATTGTCATATGTCATTGTTGTCCAAGAAGGTGCTATGGGCCTAGGGGTAGTGACTAGCAAAGAATAAGGTCTAGGGCTGTCCTATCAATGTTTTGAAGAATCAATCATTGAATTTGTATTGTTGTCCTTCCTCTGCATCACAGATACATTTTATATGGGGGTATACATGTTTTATTTGCATTTTTTGTGACTATGATTTTTAGTATCATATGACTCTAGATATTATAGTTTTTCCCAATGAGTTTTTGTGGCTCTAGTAATACTAGATTTTGCATATTTACCATTTTTCGAACAACCCAAAAAAAAAAATCTTTTTTCGAAAATTTTCAAACCTTTGCAAGGTAAAAAGCTTCAACTTTGATTTTGGAAACGAAAAAAAACTGTCCCAGAAAAGTTTTAGACCCTTCTAACAACAAATATTTTTTGAAACCCTTACTTTCGAAATACCCTCAAATTTTTCAGACAACAAAAATTCAGTTCGTAGACTTTGAAAGGAAAATTAAAACTAACAAAATACCTAGAAACAACCATGACTGGTAAAATTTTGTTCAAAAATAAAACATTGTGACCTCCAAACTTTGAAATTCTTCTAGATCTAGACCTATAGACTTCCATTTAGTTTTAGATGGAAATTGTGATTATAAATTGCACAAAATCACACTAAATTTGTGCCCTAATTGTGTTTGAAATTTGTGACCTTTGCCATTAATTTCTTTTGTTGAATCACAAGCCTATCCCCCACGTGAAACATTTGTTGCTTGTGCGATGTCTACAATTGGCGGCGTCTAAGGCTTTCGACGCCCTGCAACTATAATCCTTTTTGACTTGAACTATTTTTAACTGAAAAATCACGAGGTTTTGTCTGGGACCTTGTAGATTTGTGACTGGAAAGAAATACCCACGATTTTTCTTCAAATTTGTGTGATTTTCTTTTGCACCTTTGACCTTCTCTCTTCTCGACCTTCCTTGAATTTCGTACAATCAACGCGATCTGGCTCTGATACCAATGCCAGTAAAAACCGAAGAATGAGATTGAGTGAAAGTGGCATGCTTTCTTAGGTTGAGAGCTTTGCATTATGTTATTGAACATATGCTAAAAATAGAAATTAATTATAGTCTAAAAATATACAGTGGTTACAACAAAGTAACTACAACTACTTATTACAGATAGGTGTACTTTATTATAATATCAAACTGATATTCTAATGAAACTCGGCTCTATTTGGGGATCATTACATATATTTGAGGCATAGAAGAATTTCTAGAATATTTGGTTTTATGGTAAACTAGTGCTTTATCAGTTGTGTATAGAGTTAGATTATTTCTAAATCAGCTAAAAGACGATAACATGGACACAAAACCATATCACAAATGGGGAAATACATCACTACATAACTATCACATCTACAAATGGGGAAACATGACACCACACAACACAAAAATGAAAACACTCTCTTACGAGCGTGATTAGAGGGAAACAAAATGGGTTACACAAATCTGTTTACAAGTTGAAAAAGGTAGCAACCTCTTCTAATAGGCCAAGAATCCAACTGTAGTAGTATATTCTTGCAAACCATGAAAAACATTTGTCGTGATTTGAGGTTCAAAACAACATTGAAGATCATGTAGAGAAAACCTTGGTAAGAACTAATCATTGTTTTGTTGCCCAAAGTAAATTAGAAAGTCTTCAATCTTGCTGAACTCCATACACTCTTGAGTATATGCTACGGAATCTTGCTGCTGTAGCACATCTTCATGAATGATGACAACCTCATGTTTTGGTTCTTTATTGCACTCTTGACATCTTTCATCTCTTGTAGTATCATCTACAACTGATGGAATTCGTAAACAAACCTCTTCATTGGCACACATGGAAACTATCAAATTCAAGGACAAGTCAAACTTCAAGAGGAAATCTGTTGCGTCCTCTAATGATGACTTGCTCTCAAGATGTTGTAAGAAAATGTCAAGGTCTGGCATCGAATTTTTCATATATACCTCCTATTTGATGTGTGCCTTGAGAGCTGAATTATCTTCAAGAAGATCTTGTTCTTCATGTAATTGTGAACCTTCGTTGATATTTTGAATAAAGATTTCTATCTCTGGCTTCAAACACTTTATCTCTTGTGAAAATGTCAACTGAGACTTTTCATCATTAGTGCACATGGAAGCTGCTGGATTTGAAGTTTAAATGTCCTTAGAGAGAAGAATATTTTTGTCCTTTGGCAATGGAATGAGATGTTGAGGAAAAATATCAATTTCTTAAATGAGTCTCTCCATTTCTTTAGCAGATATTGCCTGAATAGTTTGAGCAGATTGACCTTCTTTGGTTTGGTTTTGGGTAGTGTTGTGATGTAATCACACATCGCCCCATTGCAAATGGGGACCCCCTCTTTTTTTCTTGCTTTCTGTCCTTGTTTTGCTTTAGGTTTAGTTTTCCTCTGAGCTTGTAGGATTTTGATAGTGTTGTGTATCCAAGTCTCAATAGTTTCTTGCTAAAGGTCTATATGCCTTCATCCTGATGCATGTCATTGAGACCCTAAAAATGACTAAGTCTGATATCCTGAAAATCCTGAAAAAATGACTAAGTCTGAAATCTGGTGGATCCTCAGAAATCTAGAATCTGCATGCTAAGTCCTATGGATCCAAGACCTATCTCAAACATCTTGGAAGTATATTGATAAATATTTAAAGTATAAGAAACTCAATATCTGACTTATACTTGAACATATTTTCAATATACTTCCATTCGGGAAATCCAAAATTTGACTAAGGCAAGAAATCCAAGGGTACTGTCCAAACCCGCCCAGACTGGGCAGCCTCACAAGGTCATCTTGGACAGTGTCTTCACCATCAGGAGAGCTTGTCCAAACACTACCTTCAAACCCGCCCTAGGTGAGAATGATCAAATTTTGAAGGGTTTTTAAGCATGCAGAACTAGAGGGTGAAGACATTTCAATGAAACTTGGAGGTTTGAGAGGATTGAGTGAGTTTTGAATGAAAATCCAAAGGTCACCCTTAAACCCACCCTACTTGGGCGGCCTCAAGAGGGACCTGTGGACAACTTCACCTCTTCCACATCAAATACTCCAGACAGCATCTCCAATCCCGCCCTAGGAGAGATTATGCAAAATGCAAAGTGTTTCAACACAAAACATCAGAAGGTGATAAAGATTGATGGAAACTTGAAGGTTTTAGAATGATTAAGTGAGTTTTAAGATGAAAATCCAAGGGTCATGTCCAAACCCGCCCTACCTGGGCGGCCTCAGGAAGGGCTCTTGGACAATGTTGCCTGTCACATGAAATCCTCCACACATACCCTCTAAATCCGCCCAAGAAGGAAAGTGGTCAAGTTTTCAAGGTTTTCGCACGAGACACTAGGATATGATGAAATTCCAATGGAAGTTTGCAAGTTAGATAGAATCAAGTGCATTTCAAAGAAGAATCCATGCATCACCTCTCAACCCGCCCTACCTGGGCGGCCTCATGAGGGAGTGATGGACAATGTCTCCTCCCACATCAAACTCTCCATGCACTGCTTCTAGAACCACCCAGGGATGAAGGTGGCATAAGTTGCAAGTTTACTTGATGAGAATGATGAAGATGAAACCAAGCATTACTTAAACTCCTCCCAACAAGGATGAATCAATTGGAAAGAATGATAAAAGATCACTAAGCCTGATGTCCTGAAATCCTGAAAATTGGCTAAGTCTGAAATCTGGTGGATCCTCCAAAATCTAGAATTTGCATGTTAAATCATATGGATCCAAGACCCATCTCAAACATCCTGGAAGTATATTGATAAATATTTAAAGTATAAGAAATTCTTATACTTAAACATATTTTCAATATACTTCCATTCAAGACATTTCTGGTATGGCGACGAGACTTGCATTCCAAGCACCACCTTCAAACTCGCCCTACCTGGGCGGCCTCAAGGGGTGCTCATGGACTATGTCGTGTCCCACATGAAATTCTCCATACACTGTCCTCAAAGCCACCCAGGATGAGGGATAACATAAATTGCTAAGTTTGTTTGATCAAGATGGTACAAAGGAGAGGAGATAGTCAAGTTCAAAGGTAAGAAGTTCCTAAATCTTGAAAATCCACTCACCACCTCCTAGCCCGCCCTTCCTGGGCGACCTTGACCTCTATGCTTGGACAACTTCACCTCTTGCACAACACACTCTCCAGACATCAACCTTAAACCCGCTCAAGTAGAAGACCTATCAAGTTTGCAATGTTTTGAGTTGAAGTACAATGAGATCATGAAGATTTGATGGAAGTTCATAGGTTTGAATGTTTTTTGAGGCATTTTGAGGAAAAATCCAAGGGTCACCTCTAAAGCCGCCCTACCTGGGCGGCCTCAAGAGGTCCTTGTGGATTATGTCACTTGACACAATGCATTTTCTAGACAACACCTCCAGAACCGCCCAGGGATGTAGACAATACAATTTGCAAGTAAAATCGATGAAAATAATGAAGATGAACATGTCAAAGGTGAAATGAACAAGTGCAAAGTTATTTAAGTTGAAAAATCCAAAGGTCATCCTCCAGCCTGCCCTTCCTAGGCGGCTTTAGACCCCTCACATGGACAATGTTACCTTCCACATGAATTTGTCCACACACACCCTCCAAACCCGCCCATGCTAGGCGGTCTTGAGCACTTTGCCTGGATAATGTCATGTCATTCACAAGACACTCTCCACGTATCACCTCTAAACCCGCCCAAGAAGGTCGACCTAGACACTCAAGCATGGAATTTCATGTTCCATAGTCCAGACATGCCTTTCAAACCCACTTAGGTTGGTCGGCCAAGAAGAGAGGTGAATGTCAAGTGAATTCAAAGTGTAGCTTTCCAAATTTGATTTTGACAAGTGATGGATGCTTTGGAATGTCGTTATTTTAATCCCACATACATAAGGTGAATGTAATTTGTTGTTGAAAATCTTTTATATCGAGTTTTAATTTGATGTGTTTCTTCTTGTAGGTGATGGAGGATCCAAGGAGGTGAATGGCGAGAGCTCATACATGAGAAGTTTGGAAGGCTAAGGAACGTTGCCCAAGTTCATCATCATCACCACATGGAGGAGAGCTCCTGCATCAAGTTCATTTTACTTTGAAGACTTCGTAGATATCAATGCCATGCGAAAGGGAGCTAGTCTAAGATGATCAAGGTTACAAGTGTAGTTCATCATCAAGAGCATCATCCATTCGAGGCGAGGATCAGTGAAAGGTTGTCACTTCACCATGCACATCTTGAAGGAGGTCATCATCCAGAAGCTCACATATCATGTGTCAGACAAGAAGAACTCTCATCAGGCACTAGTCTACTCCATGAGTCCATGCAACTATCCAGAGGCATAGTCTTGCACAAGCACAACAACATCACAAGATGAGAGATGAGCATGATCATCAAAGCGATCCATGAGTTACATCAAGACAACAAGAAGAAAATATTCTAGGTGAACATGAAGTGAATCACACTAGTTCATTCAAAGATGCTGAGGTGGCACGTACACATCATCAAGCCAATCGCATTCTGCCATTTAAGAGGGCCTACCATAGAGATGCTCCAAAGATCTTATCACATTGGAAAACGTGCCTTCATTGCCTCTTTCATGTTCTAAAAATAGCAAATTTTGTAACAAACTGCCTTGTTGTCTCGATTTTGGCCGTTGATTGTCAAATCTATCCTGGCCCTTCATGTAATTTATGGAGTCTATAAAAGGCTCATTCTTCTCATTTGTAAGGGATAATAGATACAAAGAGGAGATTAGGAGTAGAGTTGCTGTAGGAGAGTAGAATAGCAAGTAGAGTAGAGGAAACTCTTCGATGTCATTGAAGAGATATTGTGAAATTGTTGTAAAAACATTTCCTGGATCAATACAAGCTCATTGTTGATTTTTAATGGTGATTTGTGTGATTATGGGATGTTGACATGGTTTCAAATTCTCGCGGATGATTGAGAAATGTTTCCAAGTAGAGTTAGATTAGAAGTTCATTGATGTGATGCCAATATGTTAAGATATTTGATGAATTCCTTAATGGTTCATACTTTTTGTGGATTGTCGATGGCAACTCACTTTGCAAAGTTAGCCTGAACCTTTGCATGCTTTAGTTCGGTTGTGAAGATTGTTCAAGCTGCGCCAGCTGTGGGTGTTTGGATGAATGCTTCACAATTTGAAAATCTTTGAGTTACCTTAGAAGATTGCACTGAACTTTGTGTAGTTGTTGGTCCTTATGGCGAAGCGGAGTTGGGTTATATGAGGAATTTGTCTATCTTGACATCATCCGTCACTTCATTGTCCTTAGATTAGCTTTCTCAACCCTTGCCTTTTTTCATTTTCTTTCATAGAAGAAGTTCCATTTCACAAGTAAAGAGTAACTTATTTGAATGGAGAGATGACAATTCTGCATAAGTCCCTTTGTGATTACCAGCAAATCACATCACACCACCGAGGCTATCCGTTGCAAATCACGTACAAGGAACCTTGGAGCGTTCTTGTTTGATCACATAGTTTAGCATTCGAGACGCTTTGTTCAAGAGAGGATAGTGCACTTGGTGTTTTATTCTAATGTTGTTGTTGTCAAGAAAACATCATCAACAGGTAGGCCCTTTGAACATCCCTTTGAATAAAGAAAAGAAACAATTTGATTCATCAATCTTCTCTAGCGCAACTGATTTCTTCATTAGAAAAGGTTGGAACAAAACTTTGCTCTTCAGGTGCTTGTGTGGTCTCATTTTCCTCAGAGAACATATGACATACTTGTGTAATAATAGGTTCATCTTTAGTCAACAACCCCTCATCAACCTCGAAGACTTTGAGCAAAGCAAGCAAAATCCCCAATTGTTGTGGATATTGTTGTTTCATTTGTGGTTCTAACCGTGCTTTTATCTCTTTTGCTTCCTTTTTTTTAATGCTTATTTTCAGCTCGCTGATTCCCTGAGTACATGAAAGCATTCAGCGTATGACTATGTAGACAATTCCTTACTTTGTCAAAATCAGGTTTGTATTCAATATATCTCATCACAAAGTTGCCATCGGGTTTGTCTATTAGACATTGGGCAATACTTGAGAATACTAATTTGGAGCTTGCAAATCCCATAATTTGATTAAGTCTTTGCATCTCTGGACATGTATTTCCATTGTGAGCATTTGTATCATGTAAGGTACAATAATTATTCGCTGACGGAGGTCCTTCAATTACTGGCCTAATAGGAGCAGGCAAACGAGGCCTATTGCTGTTGGGAAATGGAAGAAAATGATTTCTCCTTGAAGATGGTTGATACTACTACGCAGGCACACTTTGTGGCAATTGTCTCTTCATAATTGTAACATCATTGACCACCCTTTGTAACAATGGATTAGCTGAACTCTAAACTATGGCTTGATGGAATCTTCCTTTATCTTCTCAATGGTAATCATATGATCTTCCAACTTGATTGCATGTTCTAGAGCATCATTCAATTCAGTATCATGACCAGTTTTGAGAAAGAAAGCAATAGTTGGTGATAGAGCATTTATAGAGCAACTTAGAAGAATCTTGGGAGATGGCTTCAAAGTAGTATTGATTCTTGTAACCATTCAATTAAATCTTGCTATGAATTCTCTCATATGTTCATTATCATTCTTCTTAGTACTTGAAAGTTGTGCAAACGAGATATGACCATCTTTAGTTGGTTTGAAGTGCATAAGAAACTTTTTCATGCATAGTGTTCCAAACGGTGATAGAACCAACTTGAAGATGTTGGAACCAATCTGAAGTGGTGCCTACCAAAGTCTCAACAAATAATCAAATTGCAACATCCTCATGTGCAACACACAAAATTCCAATGTTATTGTGAATGCTGAAATATGCTTGTCTGGATGTTCACTATTATCAGCTAAGAACTTTGGAGATCTCTTACTTGATCTAGAAGGAAGATTGTGATGTCTCGTAAGAGTCAAAGGACCAATATGTAATGTCTCGAATTTTTTTTTTGGATTTTTACAATTTTATGATGAAAATACACAAACCCTCACACTTTCTGATCACCAAGATCTCAATGTGGGCAAGGTGAGAGCATACAATGATTGGGACACTAACTTACTAGCAACAAGCCGCATAGTTCTAACATGAACACAATTGCTAGAAATGAGATAGATAAACAATTGTCATGGCAGCATAGCCTTCTAGACAAATCAACTAAAAATCTAGAAATTTTCTGGCGGTGAACTGCACAAAAATTACATCACAAATTAAGAGAAGTATTAGAGCTGGAAAATTATCAAATTCTCTCTTAAACCCACAATTGAATATAGTAGAATACTATATGTAGAAATGGCATGAACAACAAAGCCCAAATTGGAAATATTCTAAAATAAACTGAAACAATTCACAATGCAATAAGCAGAAATTATTAGTGTTCTAAAAATGATCAACCATGCAAAAATGAACTCACAAGATAGCAAATGCAAAATTATTGGTATGACCTGGCTGAATGGGCTGATTGTAACTGAAAATAGGGTAGTACGACTTGGTATTGTGCTTGAATCAGCAATCTAGAAGGTTGCAGTGAACCATTTTATGCTCCAGTAGGAACATTAACTTATGTAATGCCTAGAAATGGGGAAATAATAGTCCCAGTTGCAGATTTTATCATACCAACCATAGTTCCGAGACTCGGACTCGGCACAGACTCGGCGAGGGTCACTCGGGTCGGGACTCGAGACTCGGCGTCTAGACTCAGCACAGTGAAAAACCCAAGAAATTTAGAGATTTTTAAGGATTTAAAACTTGTTTCATGCACCCTTTATTAAATAAACCTTAAAGACACAATAACATCATCAAATAGAAGCTAATTGGATCACATACACAAGTATACATCGATCACATAAGTATAAATGCAAATTGTAGCTGAGCTGCTGAAGGAAATAGCACACTTAGATATATAAATATAGTCAAATGTATACAAAACTCATGGAATATGAAATCCATGACATCAAAATGATCAAATGTTCCAAGCAAATATGAAGTATCAAAACAATAACTAGAAGTCTATGGCTTAGAGGAGCCTGCATCCTTCGCCTTCCTACGAAGGCATAAATGGTAGGTCTTCAATGATGCAGCAGCCATAATCTCTGCCTCTGACTCCATGCCACCCTCACCAACATCAGATGTGCCTGTGTCTGCTCGTGCTCTATCCACCTCCTCTACCATGGCTACAACCTCAGCCTCTCTATCTGCCTGGTCAACCCAATCAAAGTCCTCATCACTAAAGATAGGATCTGTAGCCTCAATGATCCACTCAGATTGTGGATCGACCTCCTCTAGCCTGATTGGGGTGGAGTCATGGTCAAAAATTTGTTTGTGTCTAAGTCGAAGGTTGTAATGAACATACACTAGGTCATTCAACCTCTCCACGGACAATCTATTCCGCCTCTTGGAGTGTATGTGCTCAAACATACTCCAATTACGCTCACAACCTGAAGCACTGCATGGCTGGCTCAATATGCGAATGGCAATCCTCTGAAGGTTTGGTGTTTTAGCACCAAACATTTGCCACCATACATTTGAGATGAGAAAAAGAAAAAAAAAATCAATCTCATTTCCAATTTTAAGTCTCAAGTTTCAAGTTTCAACATTTAATAATAATATAAAAAGAGGAAAATTATGCCCTTAAATATATTTTTACCTGGCTGCAATGTTGTCCTACTCTCTTTGCACATTAGACGAGAAAAGAGGTCTCCTTGTGCACTAGTAAAGGCCTCTATCTCATGGACTATTTGTCTAGTAACTGCAGGCGCCATCCGCTCTATCACTGAGTAGAGCCCACCAAGAACCTCATCATCCGCCTTGAAATCAGGGCGGAATTGGAATGCCGGATTTAGGAAATAAGCTGCTGCATGGAGGGGCTTGTGAAGCTGGTGCTGCCATCTCCTATCAATGATCTCCCAAATGGGACGATACTTACCCTCAACTCCCCCATAGATGGATCTAATGGCCTCCTTGGCCCTATCCATGCCCTCATATATGTAGCCCATTGTGGGCTTCTCCCCATCAGCAACTCGTAGGAGAACTACCAAGGGCTCGATGAACTGCAAATATTGTGAAACATTAACTTAAGTGTGAATAAAATAAACTATAAAGTTAAACAAATAAAAGAAAAATATGAATAAAAATTAAAGAATACTAGAATTGAATTTTACGGTTACCTTCACAATCTCTGCAGCAGGTGTCCAAAAACCTGGCTCATCAAAAATGTAACTTGCCACTTCAATCCCTGCGGTGGAAGTACCATAGGATGAGGAAGTCCACTCCTCAGCAACAAAAATACGTCTCAAAGCTCCCTTTGACCGAATCAAGGATTGTAGTGTGATGAAATTTGTAGCAAATCTGGTGATGCCAGGACGAGCCAACTCCCTTACCCCCGTTTATTGCCTCATTAGGCTAAGGACCCATGTGTGATTGTATATAAATTTGCAAATATTTTTGGCGATATCCACACATGTTTTGATCCATGGAAGCTTGCCTAAATCCTCCAATATGAGGTCAAGGCAATGTGTGGCGCATGGAGTCCAAAATACTGTTGGGTGCCTCTCCATCAGTAGTCTACCTGCAGCAACATAATTTGCTGCATTATCGGTCACTACTTGAACCACATTCTCCTCACCCACCTCAAATAGGACTTCCTCTATAGCCTCACAAAGGTATGTGGCATTTTTTACATGTGTTGAAGCATCAATTGACTTGATGAACACGGTGCCACCTGAAAAAAGAAGCAAAATCAATGGTTCAATAAAACATAAATTAAAAATATTAATCGTTAAATCAAATTCAAAATTCAAATTATTCAATGCATTAAGGGAAGTACAATTACTTGAAGAGGAAACAAGAAAATTCAGCAGCGTCCTATTTTTTCTGTCGGTCCAACCATCGGTCATGATGGTGCAACCCTTCTTGCTCCATACCAAGCGTTGCTCCTGTATTTCAGCTTTTACATCAGCCACCTTTTGTGTCAAAAGTGGGCCCCTTAAGTCATCTTCAGTAGGGCCTTTGAACCCCGCCCCACAAATAGTTATGGCATCAACCATATTTTACCAATAAGGAGACCTAGCACATGTAAAAAGGAGAGTTTAACTTTAAATTTGAATTCAACATACATCTAAAATTTAAATATAAAAATTCATGAGACAAAGAATCAAACTATAATAGTATAAATTTTAAAACAATCAAACAAAAAAGAATTATCTGGCTGCATGGAATGGAATGGTGCAATAGTACCAAAAGTCGCCCATTGCTCGTCTAGCTGTGTCATGTGCCTCCTTGTTCCAACCCTTGCTCTCAAGCGATGGTTGGGAACTAGGAGTAGTGCGTGGCACAAAAAATGAATCCAACCTAGATTTATGAATTGTAGGACCAATGCTAATACTACCACTAGCACTAGCAGTAGCGGCAGCACTAGCAGTAGCACCAACAGTAGCAGAAGCACTAGCACAAGCACTAGCACTAGGACAAAATGGAGGCTTGGAAGAAGCCTCTCCAACACCACCAATGCACTCTAACTCCTCCCTTTGCCTCTTTTTCACTTCTTTTTTCATTTGAAATGTTTCTAATTGTACTTGCACCTCACGAACAACCTCAACAGGTGCATCTTTGCATCCCAAAGCATCATGGACGAGTATGCATGCAAGATGGTATTTTAATCTATTAATGCCTCCATGAAAAATTGTTTTGCAATAGAAACATTTTGTCTATCCTTTTTTTTGCCCTGGAAAATTTTCAGCGTGTTTCCAAGTTGGGTCCTTTCGAACTGGGTGTGAAGAGTTAGACATTGTGGAAAATACAATTTGAACTTGAAATCAAGGTTGCTGCAATTACACATAAATACAAAAAAAATGAACATTTGTTAATTCATTTATAATTATTAAACTAATGCAAAAAAAAAATGTAGGGTTTGTTGATTGTTCCAAAACAAAAGGTAGGGTTTGTTTCAAAAATATGTAGGGTTTGTTGATTGTTAAATGTAGGGTTTTTTAATTTGTTGAATGTTCAAAGTTCAAACTTCAAACAAAAGGTAGGGTTTTTTAATTTGTTGAATTTTCAAACTTCAAACAAAATAAGTAGGGTTTGTAACTTTGTTCCAAATTTTTTTTGAAATTTTACAAAACAATGCAATTTTTGCTAAAAAACACAAAAAAAACCAAACAAAATCAAGCTTACCTCTCTATTGAAACTTGAAACGAAATGCAAAGTTGCAAACTCCTTCCAATCGCTGGTAGAGAGCTCTCAATGCACTAACTCTAAGTATGAAGCTGCTCCAATGCGATTTAATGATGGATTTTTCGTTCTACCTCCTTGCTATTTGCCCTACAATGCACACTCTTATTTTTGCTCACAACTCTCTTTTCTCCTCCTATTTGGCCAACAAAATGAAATGAAGTTATTTTAAGTGTAATAGAGGCAATATAAGTAAAAAAAAGATCAACTTTTGACTTGAGTTTTTATGTTTTTTTTTAAAACTTTTTTATCATGCCTGTGCCGGCCGAGTTTCATCATCGGGAATCGCCGAGTTTGGGCGAGTTTGGCGAGTTTCAGAGAATCGGTGAGTTTCGGCGAGTTTTCAGACGGGTCCGAGTCCGAGTCTCCAGGACTCGCCGTGCCTTGCTCGGCTCGCGACTCGCCGAGTTCTAGCGAGTTCGGGTGAGTCTCGGAACTATGATACCAACAGACCTTAGAATGGTATGGCTGCCATGTATAGGCTAGAATAATCCCAATGGGGCCGCGATTTGCTATAAGAGGACTGCTGCTTGCATAAACAATGCAAATTGCCCCTATGCACAGCTGCGACCTGAGTTTGGAAGTGGTACGACCAGTAATGCAGAGGTACAACCACTTTTCACTATTTACGACCCTTGCAAATTTGTACGACCAACATCACACACCAAGAATAAATACGATCAGATTTGCTAAAGCAAATAAAAGATTGAAATCTTCTTTAATCTAAAAACCACACTTAATTCTTCTCACAACCCAAAAATCTGGAAACCACTGTCAAATCTAAAAACAACTAACAAATTGAAACACACCAAGCAATTGGAAATTCTTTCGTAACTGTTCAGCACATTGATAATCCCTGAGTAGAATTACTCATATGAATATGAAAGTTTTCGTTCTCAAATCCATCCTTGCCAAAGGGTTTTCATCCTAGGGTAGAAAAGAAAACATTCGTATATTGTCAGAAAATTAGGGTTTGATAATATAAACTAGATACTTTCTTCTGTGCACAATACCTCCTTATATATGCTTTTGAGGGAATATAATTGAATATTATATTCTTTTCCCTTTTCCCTCCAAAACTTTATTTTTAAAAAAAGTGTCTAGAAAGTACAACACTCTTGGACCTTAGTCCTAGCGACACTTTTTGTCCCCCTTTTTAAAAACAACTTTTTAATAATAAAACATAAGTTGTCTTTTTATGAATATAACATAAAGTTTCTTTTTAGGACAACTTAAGTTAAATTATTAAAATATTTCCCTTGCATCACCCCCAATAGCATATAGGAAATAAAATAATAGGCTAGGGGTCTTCTGACAACTTACGCTTGGAAAGGGGACATGACACAATATTGTCTCCCCAAGGCAAAGGAGGAGGAGGTAGATCGTTGTTGTTGTTGTTAGCCTCTTGATCAACTATCGTTTGAAGTGGTTCTTCTCTTGAAGTTGAAAAGATCTCAATAAGTTCTAGCATAGAGGTAGAAGAAGAAACTTCTTTTGGAGGAGAATGATTTAGTGATTGACTGACAAGATCATCACAATCACTTTCCTTCATGATCGAGTGTGTTGGTTTTTCTTCTGAATCAGCATTAGGGTTTGCCAGTTCTAATGCACAGGCAGATTCAGCCAACTGAATATAGGAGGTTGCGTGAGCTCCTCCCCTTCACTTCTGGTTCTGCCGCACCAAGGGGGGTGTCCCTATTTGATAAAAGTATGACCTTGACTAGCTCAATGACAGAAAGATATAACTTGATAGCAACAAGCAGAATACTTTCACGTAAGGACCAAGATTTGTATAACAAATCACAAGGTTGGCAACATTCTTGGACATATATGTCTGGTTGGGTATGAGAGTATGCAGGGATCCTAATCCTACTCCTACAACTAACAGGTGGAAGGATGAAATGGTTTGATTTGATTTTTGGATGCAAAGCTGGACATGGTATATAACCTCAACACAGAGCTAGATTGGTGCCTATCTAGGGCTTGGAGTCGGTAGACATACACCTGTGAATGATCAGCATGAACAACTAAAACTGGATTTCAGGGGGATATACATGATATCTGCCTTACAGATATCTCCCAATACAGAGTGTTAAGCTGTCTATACTTATGGCATCCCTATTGCAGTATACCCTTCCCAATATTCAATCTGAAAACAGTTTAATCTACCCCTTGAGTAGAAGTTAAAAGATTAAACATTCAACACAGGAATTCTATGTTCTAGAATCTCAGACATTCCTTGAATGCCTGGACTTAGAAGAAAGATACATGCAAAACTGGAGATAGAATCAGCATAACACATGCAAACATAGCATTATTCATATAAAATTGACCATGAAATCAGTGGATTCATGCACAAACGTACAACAGGAGATACATAAACTCGCAAGTTTTGCTGCACAGAGCAACCAAAACCAGTTGTATCTTATTACAGAGCCAAAATGTCCAGTTTTCAACAACAACAAAAATGGTAACACCATCTGCCTATATTGGCCAGAAAGTGTACCTGCAGCAATTAATTACATGGTCAAAAATCAAAAATCTTCCAGATACAGACTCCACAAAGGAATGGCGCTCAGAAGTTATTGCAGCAACAGACAAGAGAAGCCTCGAGCCCTGCGCCGCCATCTGGGAGTCTTCACTCAAAAATCGGGCGACATGATCATGTGTACCATTGCCCATACCTCTGCACCGTCGCCATTAAAGGCCTCAACCACCCGCGGCCTACTTGGAAACCGTCGCTGCGTTCAAATAGAAGTTCCCGCCAAAACGCCCTCTTCACAGGCTCAAACTACACAGGGGAATAATCCCACATGCACGGTGCCGAGACCACACTAGCACTTTATAAACATAACTGCATGCATAATAGGTGTCGAGCGTTTTTGCCACGCTCGACACACGCTCCTTCACCCAAAAGCCCATCGCCCAGACCCAGGCCATCGGCCAACTCCCAAATCCTCTTGCTGATCTATCAAGTCTCGCCGACGACACCTCCCGAAAGCCTACAACTTCCATATCGGCCAGAGAAGAACCATCGGCCAACTCCACAAAACTCATCCCGACATCAATAGTCTGGCCGATGACCACAAACTACACTTTGCACCCCCGTCGGCGTGACTCCCTCCATCGGAGCATCCAAAAATCCTCTGGCCAACCTCAACAGTCTCGCCAACCATTTCACTACATTCCCCTCATCGGCCAGAGACTGACCATCAGGCTAACTCTCCAGACTCCCACCGACAATACGAGTCTCCCCGATGGCCACCAAAACATACTTCGTCGGCCAGACAACAACCGTTGGGCTAGCCCAAAATTCCCTCGCCGACATACTAAGTCATCCCGATGGTTCACTCCAAACACGCCCGTCGCCAAGACATAGACCATCGGCGTAACAGAAAAGATGCTCACCGATAACACAACTCACGCCGATGGACCTTGGCCTCCTCCTTTCGTCGGTGTGACATACACCATCGGGCAAGTCAAAAACTCTTTGGCCAATCGCACAAAGTCACACCGATGCTCGTTCCAAATCCCTCCATCGGCAATATCAACACTATCGGCCAAACCCAAAGCTCCCCAGCCGATGGACCAAACTCTCACCGATGAAGTCTCCACATTCCTCGCTTGTCGGTATGACCAAAGCCATCGGCGAACAACAAAATGCCTACACCGATAGAACTTGTCACCTCGATAGACACATCCTCCTTGGTCCCATCGGCCAAGCCCCCCATCGTCGGCACAACTCAAAACACTCACGCCGACAATACAACACACGCCGATAACATCCATCGGCCAAACACAAATGAAGCCTGCCGATGATGAATATCACACCGATGGCATTTCCATCGGCCAAACCAAACACATCGGAGGGAACAAAAAATAGCTCGCCGATGATGCCGATCACTCCGATGAACCAAAAACATAAAGCTCCGAACCTTTGAACCATGAACCGGTTCAAACGGATGGTTCAACCGAGAAGTTCAACGCCGAACGGAGCACTTCAAAAAGAACATTTGCCGAACACAAACACAAAGCCTTGAACCGTTGAACCATGAACCAAAAGGGTTCAACGCGGTGGTTCAAAACGATGGTTCAATCATAATCTGAGCACTCAAAAAGAAGTTTCGCCGATAGAGAAAGTCACAGTGATGAACAAGGAAACTTAGGGCCCAAAAAGAAAAAACCCTCCAACATCTGCGCTTAGATCCAGACCAAAATTAGTGCCAACAGAGTGTAGATTGCACTATGATTGATCTTCAATTGTTGTTCCCTAGTAGAGTTGGCAAAAACTATTAGCATTTTAATTTGCACCTTTTAGTGCCACACAAAACGGAACAATGTCTAAGGTAGAACCTTTCTTTGAATTAAAAGGGGAAGCACCCTGTAACAAAAATAAAACAAAAAATGTAAAATTTAAGGACATGACCTCTAGCTTTTTACAATACATACAATATAACCCTTGGGATTTTGAATATACATTTCATACAACGTAAAGAAGTTATTGTCTTTTTTTTTCTCTGGCAAGGGCACAAGGCGATTTGACACTTTTGTTCAAAATGAGAGATTTTTGTATCTTTTTAACTTAAAGCAAACAACATATGGCAACAAAAAAATGCTCATTTTTTTTGGCTAAAAGTAAAGACCAAAGATTGAATTAGTTTAAACAAGGGATGCACACAAGATTACAGAAATCATATGAAAGAAACTGCATACAAGGCTGAAACAACCATACTTTGTTGAACTTTGCAATTCGAAGCCTGCAACTTTTAAGGAAAGCAATTTGATTTACCTAAATGACATACACAAGAACATAGAAGATTGAACAGTAATTTCAGCAGCAAAATAGGCAATCAAATTCCATTCATCTCATAGGACTTTTGAACAACAATTTTAGCAGCAAGTAAGCATAAAGTTACTATTAGAAAACTAAGTGCAAATGCCATTTATAATGGTTTACAAGACTTTGCATGAGAAATAATAAAAAAGCTAACTACAACTTCTACACTGTGTTCTAGCCATGTGAATTTTTTTCGTACTAAGTCATCCTGAGTCAAATTCTTGAAATTCCTCGTTTCATGAGCTAGATTTGAACCTTTGTCAAGATCATCAATGTCATTTTTTGTTTTCTCTAGTTGGTGCCTTAGCATGGCCAATGAAAGGAGCTTGCAAATGCATCTGGCAAAGCGGAGAATGATGTTTGAGTGATGGAGAAGTGGTGGAAATTCACTAGGTTTTGAAATTGGTTGCCCAGTTAGAGGATGTGTAGTCATAGGAAGGTGGACACAAATTTACAAGTCAAAACATGCAAGTCCATACATTCACGGACACTAATGTTAAGACTGATATTAGACATTGGCTACTCATTAATACTATTTTTACATGTTTAGCTGGTTGATATTTTCTTGAGTTGTTGATTACCCATGGAAGCACAAGGTGTAGACTTCGAATTTCAGCTTTTAAGAGAGGCTATGCAGGAGGTTGAGGCTTAAAATGTTGTATAGGTTGTGACTAGTTCATCTTGTATTTGTAAGTTTGCTGGTTTGATGGTGGAGAGTGCTTGCAAACACTTTTTTGGACTACATGTTGTGTTCATTGAACAATGCATTGAAAGACATTGGGAAGATAGCTTTGGTGAAGACGATGGTTGCTGAAGCTAGAGACATATAGATGTTCGCATGCAACCACCAAACATCACTTGCATTCTTTAAGATTTTTTTGAGGAAGGATGTCATGTCCCCTCCTCTATAAACCGACCAAAGACATTACACACATCAATTATAAGGAGAAAACGATTCATAGAGATATACGAAGAGCTACAACGATCATATTTATGTTCTGTTATATAGTCATAATATAAATATAACTAAACTTATAAAAGGGAAGGCAGCGGTAATCTCTATGCCTCTTTCATGAAAGGTCGCCTCTCTTTACAAGAGGTATAAGAAGATATAAATGGAAGTAGAATGAATACTTTTCGGGGGATCCATCATCAATAGTAAGGTAGATATACATAGAGATATATCAGCAGTGATATACAAGAAAATACATATATCACAACAGCATATTAAGAGTTATCAACAAGGAAGGAATAAACAGTGAAGAACAACGATCAGATAAGAAGAAAGGATTTGACCTTACTACAGTACTAACTATTATAAATTGGTATGATTATCATGTGAACGATATAGGATAGTCATTCTTACTCTTACTGCTCATCATCTACAAATATACATGCAATTAGGATATGATATTCTCGTATAAATACGTTTAAATGTTTGCACATATGATACTAATGTGAATGGTTGAAATAAATGTTAGTTCTACCTGATTGGACGGATGTGGAAATACAAGGAGGGAGAATGTTGATGAGGTCCTCCTCTAGGAATGCCACCTCATGGTAGTTGACCAATGGTCCCATGAGGCCAAGGGGGTGTAGACAGGGTCCACCACTCTTGGACTTAGAGGGGAAGGACATTCAGGACACCCTATTGTACCGTTCCACAATCAATCATCATTACGAGAGCAGCATTCGATTTAGAACTTGAAAGCCATTGTGATATTTGTATAATACAGTTTCAGATCTGCAGGTTAGTCATATATTCTAGTAACCACACTTATTATGCAATAACAGAAATATAGTGAGCATGTCAGCTTGAATTTATATAAGCAATTTATTGTTGTTTTCAGTCCTCCCTCATAGGAGTGAATGATAGATAGACTGAGGCTATGCAGTCCTGCCATACCCCCCCTAAGGCCAGCTTGGAGGCAATCTGGTCTACACCCCTGCCATACCCCCCGTAAGGGCCAGTATGGAGGCCATGTATGACAGCTTGAACCTGCCAAGCCCCCTTAGGGCTAGTATGGAGGAACTGAGCATGAGAACTGCCATGTGCCCTCCTTAAGGGCCAGTAGGGAGTCATCATGTACCGAGGAATATCATATCTTCACTACTATAATGGAGTGGAATTCATGAATGTAACTTCATCACCATAAGTAGTAAAATAAATCTATGTTACATATTGTTTATATGCAGGTTGATATTATCTAACATTTGAGGTATGTTTGTACACCTATAATTTGTATATGTGTTTCTTATATTATGATTGCAGATTTAGGGCACAAGAATGATACAAATTGGAAGCTAATATAAATGTAATTCCAAAACCCTAACCCTAAACTTGGGGTATTTGAATTTTTAGGGTAAAATTAGTATTGTTCGAATAGGGGACGTTACAAAGGAATTCTTCAAACTGATTGACATTATATATGCTAGCTATTTCATTTTGTTGGAGACAATATTGGAGGTGTAGGAGGCTTTATAATCCATGGTGGTTTGTGTTGAGTGGAAAAAGTTGGCTAAGACCAAGTTAGAAGAAGGGAGAGAGGTGAGGCAAAACCGCAAAAGGTCTTTGATGATGCTTGGTGGTCCATTGTGAGGTAAGAAATTAAAAATGTTGGTAATTTTTTCATTTTGTGTTTTATGTTTTTATTTTTATATTTTTATTTTACCTTTGATTGAATTGTGTAAAACTTTAGCTTTCACTTTTATTTTTCTAAATTTTTTTTACTTGCAAATATATTTGCTCTATCATCTCACCTATTGTGGGGATAGCTACAAATGTTGATATATACTCTCCTAGCCTTGGAGAGATTTATGAGACGTGATAGTGTGCTTGACTATATGAAGCAAACAATTTGTAGTAGGTTGCTTGGAATTTTACGAGGAGCATATTAGGCCTATTGTGATATGGAGGTGGAACACAATGAATTCCCCATTTCATATGGTAGCACTTAGGGATAGAATAATTCTTCCTAATGGTGATGAGGTAAAGGATTTATGAAGGCCCTTGGCAAGATGTTTAGTCTTGAGGTTGCATTTAGACTTCAGGAGAAACAAATTGTATTTGTAATGCTACTTTTCTCCTATAGTTAATTAACTACTTGCAACATATTTATTATAGTTTATTTAGAGTTAAGATAATTTAGACTATGCAAAGATATTAAAATAGATATAAATAGCAAATGTAAATTACATGTGATAATTCAATAAGAACTCTAAAGAAAATAATTAACAAAGTAAATTGGATAACATGATCCAATAATCAGGTTAACATAAAAAACCCATATATAATAATTCCAATATCGAAGTACTTGGATCGACCACTCTCACCCTAAGAAGATTTTAGTGGTCTTGGCCCTCATAGCTATGGAACACTCCAAGAGGAACGGTTCTTATTCAGAACACAACGTGTCATGCTCAACACAAGTGCTTTAGAGCCATGCTCAACAGAAGTACTTAACAGAGAAAACGCTCAACACAAGTGCTTTAGAGCCATGCTCAATAGAACAAATGCTCAACACAAATGCACACAAGCCCTGGCTAGGACAATCCCGAGTGTACACTGTACCCCGAGTTGGACACACACTGTGTGCCCCTTCTCCAATGCTCATAGCCCACTAAAACCACCTTCTTCTTCCTTGAGTGATCTCCATGCCCTTTCTAAGTCTCACATAATTGCCTTATATAACCTTTTAAGGGGTGGTTTATAAATGGTTTATAAACCATCACACCCTTTCACAAAGGCTATCATTAATAATTATTTAATAAACATAATAATTTCTCCCTTTTAAAAGGGTTTTTTATAAATATTCTTTTTAATCTCCATTTTAACCAAAGGACCATAATATCCTTTATTTTTTCATCTCCCTTTTAATTAGAAAGGGTTAAATAAACTTTATCCTCTTAGAATTTTAAAGGGTTATTCATAAAATAGCTTTCTTTTCCATTTTGGGGAAAAAGTCCCATAACAGTATTTGTCAATTTTCGGGGTCCAACATTTAGCAAACCATAGGCTAGAATGAATAGGGTACTTTTCCTTAAAAAGTCTCTATTGAATGGTGGACATAGCATGATAAGGATATAATAGACAACTAGGACAACTAGTTCCTCTATTGAGGATGCTTGCTACTCGCCTACTCATATAGACAACTAGTTCCTCTATTGCAGAGAGGAATTGGTCCATGTATAGCTTCATTCACTCAGTCAAAAGGAATAGCCTTTACCCTCTTGTGATTTTAGGAACAATAGACTTGTAATGTCCCCATATCACCTAGCAGAGTTTGTGTTAGCCTATTATTCATTCCCGTAGGCTAATTCACTTGGAGAGGGAATGTTTTGGTTGAGATTTGGTTTTGAATGTCGGCTTGGCTTTGATATTTGGAGAATTGATTGGGCTTAACTAATTTTCGTTGGCATGGCGTGAGCAGGAAATGACTTGATATATTTTTGCCTTAATTTTGAATGGGTCAAAAATAATTAATAAATTACCCTTGGAGTGGAACGACCCATTTTGGGGTTTTGGAGTGATGGAAAAATAAATAAAATAATACTTTTTCCTTGTGGAGTGGTGCGCCCAATTTGGAGGGAAGTATATTTTCAAAATACAATATTTTATTTTGCACTCTTGGGGGCCCAAGTTGGTCAGCCCTATTGGAGGGAAAAGAAGAGTTTTGAAAATATGATTGTCGGCTTCTTGTAATAATAAAACAATATACTTTCTTCATGGCCGACTTGGAGGAAAGAAGTGAGTTTTAATTCAAATCTTTAATTTGAATTGTGGCGCCTAGTTTGGTCGGCCAAGTCTTGGAGGGAAAGAAGATTCAAAACAATTGTTTATCTCCTTGGTTGGCTAGGGAAGCGACTTGCATAAATAGAGGAGCATCTTGCAGGATCATTATCACGAAGCTTTTATTATCTACTCCATTTTGTATTTGCAACTTGTTTGCAAGACTTTTCCAAGGACGAAAACCCTTTCGGAAAGGTGTATTTATTACACAGGTAATTGGTAAATTGTTGGATGATATTCACATAGAGCAATGGCTCTTAAATAGTTTACAAGTAATTACAAAGAGAGCAAGTTTCTATATTTAGAAACTGCCAAAGACTGCCAGAGATCGACACACGATCTTGTCATAATTACATACCGTTACAAGAAACTGACCATTAACTAAAAATAGGAGATTCTAAGTATAAAAGAATATCTTAATACCCTCCCTTAATGGTCAACCTATTCACTACACCAAGAGACCCCCTGAATTTTACAAACTTGTCAAGACTAAGGGACTTGGTGAGAATATCAGCTGTCTGATCCACAGTCGGAACATACAGCAATTGAACTGATCCGTCCTCAACCAACGATCTGATGAAATGACAATGTGTCTCGACATGCTTGGTTCTTTCATGGAAGACCGGATTCTTGGCAAGTTTGAGAACTCCTTGATTGTCACAGAATAGAGGAGTCGGACCTGCTTGAGAGAGTTGCATATCGGCAAGCATCCGGCGAAGCCAAACTGCCTCACAAGCTGCCTTCACGGCACCACGATACTCAGCTTCTGTGGAGGAGAGTGCGATAGCCTACTGCTTCTTGCTGGTCCATGTGACGGCACCGGATCCCAAACTGAACACATACCCAGAAGTTGATTTTTTGTCAACTGAACCTGCCTAATCTGAATCTGTGAAGCCTCGAAGGCTGGGATCAGAATTCCTTGAGTAAAGAATGCCAAAGTCAGAAATGCCTTTCACGTACCGTAGCACATGCTTAGCTGCTACCCAATGAACAGCCTTAGGAGCTGTCAAAAATCGTGAAATGTAGCTGACTGCAAAATTGATGTCGGGTCTAGTAGCGGTTAGATAGATAAGACTGCCTACTAGCTGTCTAAACAGAGACTCATCCACCGCTGGTGAGTCAGACTTAGCGGATAGCTTAAGGCCTTTTTCCATCGGAGTGGAGGTAGGTTTGCAGTCCTGCATTCGGAACCTATCCAGAAGCCTGCGAGCATACTTTGACTGAGAGATGAAGACGCTGGTCGAAGTTTGCCAAACCTCAACACCTAGACAATAGTGTGAAAGTCCCAAATCTATCATATCAAAGGATTGGCACAGGTCCTGTTTGATCTTATCGATCAGGTGTGCCGAGCTACCAGTAATGAGCAAGTCATCCACATAGACAACAAGCAATAGTATATCATTGCCAGTATGTTTGATGTACAAATTTGGGTCAGATGGACTCCGCTTAAAGCCATGATCTGTGAGGTACTTGTCGATTTTGATGTACCATGCTCTGGGAGCCTGCTTCAAGCCATAAAGTGCTTTGACCAGTCTACAGACTTTCTGTTCTTATCCAGCAACCTTGAAACCAGGAGGCTGTGTCATATAGACTTCTTCCTGCAACTCACCGTTGAGAAAGGCACTTTTGACGTCCATCTGATGAACTTTCCATCCAAACTGGGCTGCTAAGGCAAGGACAATCCATATGGTACTCATCTTGGCTGTAGGAGCAAAAGTCTCCTCATAGTCGATGCCTTCTTTCTGTGAGAAACCTCAAGCAACAAGTCGTGCTTTGTACTTGTCGAGGATCCCATCAGCCTTGTACTTAACTTTATACACCCATTTGCAGCTAATGGGTTTCTTCCCTGGAGGAACATCTGAAAGGACCCAGGTGTGGTTCTTCTGAAGACTCTGGAGTTCTGATTCCATCGCCGTATCCCACTCTGGAATACCTTTAGCCTTTGAATACGTCTGAGGCTCATAGACACTGTGCAGATTGGCCATGAGAGCAAAGTTTACTGTAGGCTGCTGTTTGCTCTTATTCCGAGAGGACCTACCCTCAACAAGTTCATCATCATGAAGATCGACAATGGTCTGAGACCACCATTTGGGGCGACGGGTAGACGGGACAACTTCAGGTTCAGCAGGAGGTTTTGGAACATACTCAGGATCATCCTCAGGGATGTCAAACTGAGAATCATCGGAGTCTGAAGAACTATCAGCATCCCTCCCACAAGGGGAACTTAAGGGAATACGGACACCCAAGTCAGGAGCTTTCAAAGGTTGGTCTTCAGATTGCTGCACAGAGGAGGGAGAGAAGAAAGGACCCCGCTCTTCATCAAAAACCACATCATGACTGAAGATGAGACGGTCTGTCTCAATGTCAATTAGCCTGTAGGCTTTATGGTTCTCGCTGTATTCGGTGAACATGAGTTTCTGACTCTTGGAATCCAGTTTGGAGCGCTTGGCATCTGGAATCCAAACATAAGCAAGAGAGCCAAAAACCTTCAAGTGACTGACTCGCGGCTTGCGACCAGTCCAGGCTTCTTCAGGAGTCTTCCCCTTAACAGCATAGGTCGGAGGCCGGTTAAGAAGATAAACTGTAGTGAAAACTGCTTCTGCCCAAAATTTCTTGGGAACACATCTGTGCTCCATCATGGAATGAGCTAACTCAGTTATAGTGCGGTTTCGCCGCTCTACAACACTGTTCTGCTGAGGAGTGTAGGGTGTGGTCAATTGGCGTTTGATGCCATGTGTATCACAGAAGTTGGAGAACGCATGTGAACAAAATTCCCCCCCATTATCTGACCTAAGAGTTACAATGGAACAACCAGACTCTTTTTCTCCTAAGGCCTTAAACTTCTGAAAAACTGAAAACACATCTGATTTTTGTCTAAGAAAGTAAACCCACATTTTCCTACTGAAATCATCAACAAACAGTAAAAAATATTTGCATCCAGTAACTGAAAGAGTATTCATAGGGCCACAAACATCAACATGAACCAACTGAAGTACCTTGGATGCGCGCCAGGAGTCGTCAGTCGGGAATGGCGTGCAGTGTTGTTTCCCAGCTTGACACCATCCACAGACACCGAAGTTCTGAGCCTAAATCTCAGGGAGCCCACCTACCAGGTGCTGTCGGGAGAGCTGAGACAGGTAGTGCACATTCAGGTGCCCATACTGTTGATGCCAGAGACTGGTAACCGAAGAGTGTTGAGCTGCTAGGGCTGATTCAGGAGGACCATCCGAATCCGCAAGTCGATAAAGACCATGGTCCTCAATGCCATCAGCGACAGTGCATTTGGTCTCCCGGTCGATGATTGAGCACTTGTGAGCGCTGAACACCACATCAAGTTGTGGAGAGTGTTTCATGATCTGGCTGACTGACAACAAGTTAAGTGCCATACCAGGAACATAATATACGTTGAGGAATATGATTTTCCTCCCACCAGACTGAAGCTGAACAGTGCCCTTCCTGGCAACTGTGTACACTTCTCCACCACCGAAGACCATTGAATCACTGAAAGGGGAGAGTTCTGTAAACCAGTCACGACAATGAGTGAAGTGACGCGAAGCACCTGAATCAATGTACCAGGCAGAGGATTTTGCATGGTCTGCAGGGGTTTTAGCCATGAAGGTGTTGTTGATGATTGTTTTTGGACAAGTCAACAATTAGAGTGAAATACAAAGTATCTGACTCCCTCTTGAGCAAAGCCTCTCGAATGCTGAACTATGTGATCAAACAAGATGACTCCAAGGTTCCTTTGTTATGAGTTTGTAAGAGATAGCTTATTGACTAAGTATGATTTTGCTGTTAAACACAAAGGGACTTACACAGATTCTTCTCCTTTCATTCAGCTTATTCCTCCTTTCAGTGTGGATGATTTATATACAGAGTCTCAATGATAAAGAAAAGTAAAAAGGGTAAAGGTTCAGAAAGCTAATCTAAGGTCAATGAGGTAATGATGTGGTATGAATAGACAAACTCCTAAGTAAACCTAACTTCACTTCGCCAAGAATACCTACAACTACATGAAGTTGGTGCAATCTCCTAAGGTTACGCGAATGGTTTTCAAATCATGAAGGTTCATATGAGCACCCTTTAAACGACGCAGCTCAAACAAGCATCCACAATCGAACTTATACAAATTATAAGGCTCAGACTAGCTTTACACAACACTTCACCGGCGATGAATGTTAAAAGCATGAGCTAGGAGTTGATCAAATATTCAATACAACATACATTACAACAATGAGCTCTAATCTATTTCTAATCTATTTGAAACATCTCTTAATTCCATCAAGATTCAAGAAACCATGTTACTCCACAAGATAATACTTAACACCAAACAAGTAGCTCCAATGTCCTTTGCATTACTCTTGAGAAATATATACAACAATTTCAAGTCCTCTTAGAGAATTTTCGAGAGTCTCCTATTCTACTCCTACTTGCCTACAATCTAAATCTATATCTTACAAATGAGGCAACAAGGCCTTTATATAGAAGTCCCAATTACAATGAGTGGCTAAGATTAATTCAATAGCCAAGGGTCGAGATCGTGCCACTTCAGAGGTAGTTACAACAAACTTGCTATTTTTAGCACAAGAGAGGGAGGCAATGAAGGCACGTTTTCCAATGTGATAAGGTAAGGCAAAAGCATTTAAAATATTCCTCCACATAGGAATCCCTTTGGATTCTTTCATTAAATGATACATTTAATGCATTTAATAATGCGGCTAATCAAAATTGAATGATATGTACTCGCCACATAGATGCCAACTCAGCATACTTTGAAAATTGTATCATCTTTGTGTGATGTATTCAATGTGATTGCTTGAACTTGTATGTTTAGGAATACAACTTGTAGATCTTGCCTTGTTCATTCTTCTTGTAGATTGGATGTATGATACTTGTTGCTTCACTTGACAAACTTCATGATTCTTTCTTCTTCTTGTAGGTAAGTTGATATGATGGTCTTCTTTGATGATGCTCCATAAAGAATGCAGTAGGAGAGTAGATGATGATGACCTCATTCTTGAATTGAAGTAAATGATGATGCTTCATTGATGACATGGAGGAGGAGACTCTCTTAAACTTGAAGTTTCAAGAGGAACTTGAGGTTGAATAGATGATGCAACTTGAAGGTATTGACAAAGATGCCTTGAGGTAGTTCTTTGAAATTCCTCCAAGTGTGAGTAGCATGATGATAACATCTTCTTGGACTGACCTCTTGGGAAGACTTGAAGATTGTAAGAACATGATGCCTTTGAACATGATCCCATTGATGTAGAATACTTGAAGTGATCCTTTAGAGTGGTGTTCCCTCTGCAACTTGATGATGACTTTGAAGAGTAGAGTTCTAACAGGACGACCTTCTGTAGCTTCACTCCTTGACGGAAGGTGACTCCAGGCGCCTAAGACTTCTTAGCTCCCTTCCTGCAAGACAAAAGAAGTAGTATTAATCACATTATAACAAAAAGGAGTAACTTTACACATGAAATAAATCCTTTTCAAGCTTAGGCGCAAATATAGATAAAAATAGGAACAAAGGGTGCCTAACATCATTTAGTCCCACATTTATCACTTAAAATGATTTCTAACAATTGCAAGGGTCTAAAGAAGTTAATCCCTCTTATGAGGTTCATTCAAAAGGTATTTTCAATACAATTTTCTCCCTTAGGCGCCAATTGAGGTGGCAGAGGTATGAATGGGCGCCTAGTCTTAAGTGGCTTCATACTTGTTATTTTTTGGGCTTTGAATGGTCAAATGCTCTATAAAGTAACCCTTTCTCTATGAGCGCCCCTTCAATGAAGTCATTTCATGTAGTTTCTTCCAAAGCGCCAATGTAAGTCAAAATTTCCAATACTTCACTTTCACTCATCTTGCCTTCTAGGCGCTCATAGTTGGTAAGAAATTTCATAAAGGGCGCCTAGACTCCTTGATAATCCCTTGGTTCAAATTGATATCTTTCATTCATTCTAGGATTAGGGTGCCATTTCCTTGTTTTGGACTCTATTTCCATGCTTTGGCGCCAAAATGAAGAGGTTTCTCATGTTTTCCCAAGACACTCATGGAGGTTGTATAGATAGCAAATTGGTGCCTAGATGAATATCTCCTCCAGATTGGGCGCACATTTGAGTTCAATTATCCAAGGCGCAATATGAGGGTTGCATAGATGAAATCTTCCACTTGAGCGCTCAACCTCTAGGCAACGAAAGATGATACCCTACCTCAAGGCGCCTAAACTCTTCATCTTCAACCTAAGGCGCTAATTTGTAATTCAAGCTACTCCTTGTTAAAGGATTCATACTCCTCAACTTGATTCCTTTCATGGGCGCCTAAACTTAGGATTCTTCAACCTAAGGCGCAAATTTGAGGTCTCTCATTACCTTAGACTCCATCCTCACATCAAGGCACTACATTCCACATCTTCTAGAGCTTATTTTATGCTAAGGCGCAAATTCTCTTCTAGGCGCCAATTCTCATAGGTCAATTGATGTGATTTTTTTTTAGGGCGCCAATTCAAGGTTGCACAATTTGAAATAGGCACCTAACCTCTTGAAAGTTTATACTTGCAATTTTATGAAAGTTATGGGATGACTCCTATCCCTTTAGGCGCCAAAATAAGAGGTTTTGATGCAATTTTTCAAGGCGCTCAAATGGGAATCCTTTGCATTGTATTCAAGGCTAGGTAGACTTCTTAATTAAGGCGATGTCATTGAAGAGCTTTGATGTTTCTTACTTCATTCACTTTTCCACCACCCCAGAGATCCCACTAGGCGCTCAATCATCCTTTGAGGCAATTCACACTTACTCAAGGCACATATTGATTCTCCTCATGGTCCCTAGGCGTCAGTTTAAGGTGGTTTTGGAGGCAAAAGGCACCAAAACAAACTTAACACCTATCTCACTTCCAATTACCCAAACTTGATCAACTTTACTCTATGTTTACTCCTTATGATCTTTAGGCGCTTGTTCTTGATAATTTCTAATGCTTAGGCGCCAATTGACTCCTCTAAGCCATCTGACTCTAGGCGCTCAATGTGTGATCTTTTGACTTTCACCTCTAGGCGCCAAAATAGACCATTTGCGCCTAACCTCTACTAGCCTCAACCATCCAAGGCGCAAAATGCCATCAATTCATATCAAGGCGCTTAAGCTTAGGATTTCAAACGTCTCCTCACAACAAGGCGCTCATTTGGATGGACAACCTCCATCAAGGCACTCAAACTACCTTTTTGATCTAGGCGCTAACTTGGATTGTTTTCTATCATTTTGAGTGTTGAAGGGCGCCTAAAGACAATAACAAGGCATTGGCGCCTAAACTCATGGACCTCAACTGAAGGCGCAACTCTTATGATCCTCTGAACATGCAATGGGCGCCTAAACTCTTGAGTCATTCCTTTGTCCAAAATTTTGATGTTTAAGGTCTCTTATGCCAATTTCAATCAAGGCGCCCTATCTTGGACTGTTTGGAAGTTGATCTTCCTCTAGGCGCTGATGTGAGTTGGCAGAGGTGGGAAAATGCGCCCAAGTACTAGAGAAAATTCGCGCCCAAAAATGCAAGTCGCCAAGGTAAGGTATATTAAAAAATATGAATTTCTTATACTTTAAATATTTTTCAATATACCTTTCAAGATGTTTGAGATAGGTCTCGGATCCACTGGATTTGACATGCAGATTCTAGATTTTTGAGGCTCCACCAGATTTCAGACTTAGCCAATTTTTCAGGATCTTCAGGATCAGGATACCAGACTTAGTCATTTTCAGGGTCTCAAACATCAGGATCAGGTCATCAAGGGGCTCTAAGACTCAAACACCACTGACTTCATCATGCAAAGGACATCATCCTGGACTTAGCAAATCACTGGAATTCAAGAAAAAGGGGGGTCCCCATTTGCAATGGGGCGATGTGTGATTTAGTCACAACAGGCGTAAAACACAGACTCCTGCTCAGTGTGCTTCGCACTGTTGGCCTTCTGCTGAGACCCTCCCTGCTTCTTCTGTTTAGAAGCGATACGTGCGCGACAATCTTTCTTGATGTGGCCAAACTTGTGACAGTAGTTACACTGTATGTTTTTCTTCTTAATGCTGTCCTGAGATGGCGCTGACTGATTCTGCTGTGGAGGCTGACTTTTGCCTTTATTCTAAGCCTGAAACTTGGCTGCAAAAGCTTGCTCTGAAGAGGACGAAGAAGCACTACTACCAAACTGTTGTTTCCAGCGATCCTGCTGCAAGAGGATAGTACAGAGTTTTGGAAATTTCAGATCAACATTAGTTGATGTAATGTTGAGAGTCTCAATGAAATGTTCATAGGACTTAGGTAGACTTTTCAAAGTGATCACAACCAGGTCTTCTTCCTCCATTTTCCGACCAATAGCCTCCAGCTGATCTCTAATCTCCTAGATTTTGTTCAAGTGCGTCTGTAAAGAGGTCTGCTCATCCATCATGATAGAAAACAATATATTTTTTAGGAAGAACGCACGACTCTTGTCCGAGGTTTCATGCATACCCTTCAGATGGTCCCAAATCTCCTTGGTTGTTTTTCCAGCTGGAATCTGGGGTAGCTGATCATCGGTGACTAAAAGCTTAATCAGCATGATAGCTTCACGGTTCTGCTCATTAAACTTGTCCTGGTCTTTTCCGGCTGTTGCGGGACGAGTAGCAGTACCCAAAATCATCTGATCGAGGCAGCGATAGTCAAAGATTGTCATCATTTGCTGCTTCCAGGTATTATAATTTTTGCCATTAAATCGCTGATTGCCTTCCAACATGATGTTCAAACTCGCCATCTTGCATGCTTTTCGAGGCACGAAAAAACGAGGTACTGAGAGGAGGCGAAAAACACAAAACCTAAAGCACAAATTCCAATGTATTGAGGTAGGTACAGGAACAAATTTCAAGACAAAACTGCTGGCACAAAAATCGAGGCACGAACTTCGAGATAATCAAAAAAATTCGGAGTCAACCCAGAAAAGATCTCGAAAAACCCAGAAAGAATCTCTGGTCAGAAGAATTTTTTGACTGAAAAAGGAGGGTCAAAACCCTAGCCGAAAAAACCAGATGCCCTAGGAGGCCATGGCAGCGATGAAAACACAGAAATTACAGGAAATCGGCCAAAACTTAGGGAACCACTCAGGTGTAAACGCAGAGAAGTCACACCATCCAAGGGCACATAAAATCGCGACCAGAAGACGATGAAATCGCGGTCGTAAAGAAATTCGTGCCAAGGAAATCGCACTCAGAAAAATGCAAAAGAACCGTCGAGAGTCGCACCAGAAGAGGGTAGAAATGTTGCGCTAGAGAATGAATGAGAAGCACGTCTCACGGAGTGTAAAAAACACAGGCCAAAAACATATGAGAATCGCGTCTTCAGAAAAAATCGCGGCCAAAAGAAACAAGTCTTTGACGAGACCGCGATAATGCAGAAGGAGGAGTCTGCGTTTTTCAAAACAAAACACTCACGAAATTTCCAAGAGCTAGAACCCTCGAAAACCCGAAGAAATCAATCTTCATTGGAGCACAAAAAACATGATTGGAAGGAAGCCGAAAACCAAAGAGCCACGAACTACTGTCCTAAATCGTGATTTCTCAGGAAAAAAAAATGCAATCTCTTGAAAACACGACCTCTACAAGGAGAGTCCACTACCTTCAGGAACAGGAGGAAGAATAAACACGACCTCGGAAGGATTCGAGGACAAGGAAAAAATGAAATTTTTTTTCATAAAACAAATTTTTCCTTCAACCTAGCTCTGATACCATATTACACAGGTAATTGGTAAATTGTTGGATGATATTCACATAGAGCAATGGCTCTTAAATAGGTTACAAGTAATTACAAAGAGAGCAAGTTTCTATATTTAGAAACTGCCAAAGACTGCCAGAGATCGACACACGATCTTGTCATAATTACATACTGTTACAAGAAACTGACCATTAACTAAAAATAGGAGATTCTAAGTATAAAAGAATATCTTAATAGTATTTGGACGAAAACCCAATTGCATCTCGGAGGTGGATTCATACAGAATTCACACTTGCACTTCATTGGAGATTTGGAGGAACTTCTTGAGCATTCACGCCATAATCTTTGGATCAGATTTGGACGCCATTGTTGGAGATCATTTCATACTTGAGTGCCAAACCTTGGAGCAGATTTACATCTTTTTGGAGTGACTTATTGGATCAGATTTCAGCGCTAACCTTGGAGGAATTCCATTCAGATTTTTAACCCAGATTTGAGCACCAATATTGGAGGGATTCTTGCAGGTTTCCATATCAGATTGGAGTGCCTAATTTTGCATTTTTGGTGGAGGATTGTTGCTAGGGTTTTACCCTAGGGTGAATGCCTCTTCCCAAGAAGGGCGATTTCATTTTCTTGAGCATTGAAGGCCCAAAACCTAGTTGCCGCCCTCTTGTGCATGCCAATTCATCATCTTCAAGGGAGCACCGTACATGTTGGAGGATTCGCTCATCTAAGGTTTGCTGTTAGACAACATTCTTCGCCATCTTTGGTATGTTGCAGCCTATGTTCAGGTCTGATTTGTAACAGCAGGGAATTGTGAGTTGTTCGGCCATGTATGAGCTTATAAATTTGATGTAAATGCAGATCTGAATAATCAATTTCATAGCAGCAGTCATTCATGTTCAGAAATTAGAATTATGTCATTGTTTTGCATTTTGGATGGTCATTTTATGTGTTGAATTCATATTTGATGTTATCCTCATAAGGATACCTAATCGGCATGTTTATCTGAAGCATTTTGACATTCATTGTTCGCTGCCATAATCATTTGTAATTCAGAAAATAAAAATCAGTTTTCAGATCTAGGGTTTGTGCAGAAGTTAAAGTGGAAAATTCAGATTTCTATAAGGCGAATACCCGTTGGGATATTTCAAAACTCTTGAGTTTCGATAGACTCTAGTTGCATGTTGGTGTTGATTCCAATGATACTAGACATATCGATGAGAGGAGGAGGTGCAACAAACATTGGTTGTGGTCCCATTGAATGAGTCACAATTTGATATAGGAAGTGACTCAAAGTTAGAGGCCAATTTTGATATTGATAGCCCAAATGAGGTGCAGCTATAGGAGGTCTAGTTGACATTCTAATATCTATTATCTCACTACTATGCCTATTGCTGGAGATTTGTAGCTTTCTGGCCATTTGTCGTTGTATATTTCAAATTTCTGATTAAAACAATGAATTTTTGATTGCTGCTATTATAAAATTAAAACAGTGAATCTCAAATTTGATGCATTATGTAAATGTCTAAAGTTGAATCTTGATTTTATGTACAAATAAACTTATAAAATTTTCAATATATATAATTTTTGTACTACCATCCATTGCCATCCCCGTCCTAAGAATGCCTTGAAACATAGCTATTATATGCATTTGAAATCAACCATAGGGTAAACAATGAGGATTTTCCGTATAAATTGCCATACAAATAAGGAAATACTTTCCATTTATTGTATATTATCTATCTATTTCATTTCCAAACTTTTTGCAAAGTAGACGTGTTGCTTTTATATATTTAACCTTCTTTTACGAAAGATAATCCTACTACGAGTGATAGGACTATAGCTAATAATACACCTTCTCTTGAACTATTATTAGGGGTCTAGCTTTTGGATCAGTATCAAAGTATCCCCATTGTCTCCTTTTGGACTTTTTTTTTGCCTTGAAGGCTTATAAAGGATTTTCATTTGATTGTCTTGAATGTCCCTAGTCTGCTTGCAAACTCAGTTGCTTGTTAAGTCTAAACTGCACACAAGGGTTGATCACACATTTGGCTTAGTAGCTAACAAATGGTGACATCTCTTCTATCAAATTCATTGAAGATTTTACCTGATCCCAACTGTACAAGTGCCTTGAGCATGGGAGGAACTCTTGATATTTGAACTCAGGTGGATGGCATGATGTGCCATCAACCTCAGCATTGAACACCTAGGATCTGTTAGACTTTATAAGCATTGAAGCATATTTAGATCATCGGATAAAGGGCGACAATTTGTAATGGGTTAGTTTTTATGCAGAATAGGTGATTTTTTAGTTCAACTTGGATATTTTTCATTTTGAAATGTTTAATATTGTATGCTTTAGAAGTAGTTGTAACAAGAGATCATTTAGTGGAAATCTTTTAGACTGTCTGAAGAAAAGTGCAATTTATTTGAACATTGAAGTCTGTTAGAGTCGTCCCTACCCTAGTACAGTCAAAATGCCTAATGATGCAGGAGCAGAATTTTTTGGTCTATCTCAGTTGCAATGCATAAAAAGTCTTGTTGTTAATAGACGTCTTCATTTTCAGCTCACAAGGTAATCAAATGAATTTATATCAGTATTCAAGTTTAGTATCTATGGCATCGCTCCTTGTTCTGCAAGGTAGTAAAATGATTTTTTAGCAGTATTCAAGTTAGAATCTATAACATGGATCCTTTTTCTGTCTTCTATGTAGTTCCAGAAGAGTAGACTATGATGGGTCTGCAATATGTAACAACTTTAATAGTTTAATGTATTTGTCGCTTGTAAAAATTATTTATTTACTGATTCCTTTTGACTCCTTTTACACGTGTAGTCGTGTTCTTCACTACTATACAGTTAAAGGGTGTGCAATGGCATTTGAATTTCATAAAAAAATTGTGATCTGTCAATGCATTGATCTGACAGATTTCTCAAATTTTCAGCTAAAGGAGCTTGAAAAATTGGGGCCACGCAAAGGAGTTATCAGCCAGACAGTAAAGGATGTTGTCCAAAGTCTAGTGGACGATGATCTTGTCTCTAGGGACAAGATTGGCATATCTGTGAGTTATTGTTTAATGAAAATTGCTTATATTTGGTTCTTTTTGTAGGTCATCGCTGGGTCCAATGATGTTTATCTTCTTTTGATTGAGATCTCATGCTTGTTTTTCTCTTGGGTCTTAAATAAAACTGTTGACTTCAACATGCTTTTTCATTTTTTGGATAAGCTAGGCAACTAACCTAAGTTCCATGTGGTTTTGCTTTGTTATCCAATCAGCATTTATTTCACATCAATCCATGTTAATTAGACACATGCAAATTTTGAGATACATAGGAGACTAATGTCTTATAGGATAACGATGAGTAGAATGAACAGCATATCAATGTTTTCACTCCAACAATATCCTTGCTGATACTTAGCTCTTGTATTTGAAATGGGGAAGCTCTATATTACTTATGTGCCTTTTGGCTTAATTCAACATAAACAAAATGACTCAACGTTAGGCTTACATTAACATGAACAAAATGACTGCCAATGTTATTCTAACTTAGAAGTTCATTGGTACAGCTGTGAAGGCAGGTACCTTTCTACATGGGTGTCATACAAGAAAGACGGTTGATCATTAGCCTAATTGAAATTTGCTAAAGGATAGCTGCTATATTGCTCTAAGGTGATGTATTGTGTTGATGATTCAGTCGAAAAAATCTCCAAAAGCAAAGAGAAAACTAGTGGTGCAAGCCCGCCTTTATAAATTGGACTCTGAGGAGAACCAGGTGGCCTTCAGTGCCATAGAAACACTGATCCACCATGCTGGATGCAAGAATACCATCATTGGGGAACCTTGATGACAAGTGCAAAAAGTGGGGACAATGCCCCACTGTCATATCTCCATCTGTGTATAAAACTACAACATCCAAATGGTGCTTGGCACCCCCAATGGCTGTAATAGGCTGAAAGAATGAGGGAATGAGTTTATTAGTCTTGGTAGGCTCAGTTATCTGCTCAGAACCTTTAGATGATTTGGTCTTTCTAGAACCAAAAGGGGGGGCCTCTGCTTGGTTGTTATTCACTGTAATTATTTATAAAATACTCAATGATCTAACAGTCTCCACTAGTTTTGCCTTTTCCTTCTTTTTGTTTTTCACACAGCCTCAAGTGTTCAATCATGTTCCCATGATATGTAACAACTTGCTTAGCCTGCTGGATGATGGTATGCTTTTGTTGGACTTGTTCCTGGTGTATTTTGTCCTGAACTCAAGTTTATGATTTCTTTTCTTTCTTAGTTGCATATCGGTTTTTTGATCCTTCCACATATTATAGTAACTCTTGGATTTGTGATTTAGATTACACTGCAAATCATAATAAGCTTGCAGTCAGTCATCATTCTCCACTATTTCTCTCGTCACCCTCCTAAATTGGACTCCTTCCAACATTTTGACTTTCTCATCATTGTGTTTCTCACTATTATAAAATTTATTTGTTTTTAATCCTCTCATTAGCCTTTTCTTCAATTTTATTGAATTTACATTTGGCCTACCAGTCATAAGCAACAATTACAGATATCGCATCCGAAGCTCCCTCTAACAACATAAACAATTTGTTTATATTATTCAACCCTTGGGGATCTACTTGAATGAACTTATACAGCACAGCGTTCCTTCTTTGTCTTTGCATGCACTTTGTGCTCCATTGTCATGGGTTCTGATTGCTTGAATGTAATATCCCCAATGGGATCTGCCCTAAAATTCTGATTTTTATTTCTGCTGAAACCCTAATTCTGAATTCTGATTTCAAACAATTTATCACAGCGAACATACAAGTGCCCAAACATGACAAATAAACATGGCAAATGATGCTACCAATTGATATTCATAACAAACATGAAATCCACCATGAAAAACACAATGTAGGGCATCCAATTGCAACAAACAAATCTGATTTTCTGTAGGAAACTTCTGCTGTTACAAATCTGAATATTCTGGACTGATTTTACAATAAATTCTTGGGCTCAAACATGCCCAACAAATGCCCAGATTTCTGCTCTAAAATTCAGACCTAGAAACTATGACTGTACATACCAAATATATTCAAAATAGATGTCAAATGTCCAACCCTAGCGGGGTTAATCCTCCATGAAGTGCACTTAGGGTTTTGCTGCTCCAAACAAGCGAAACCGCTCTCCAAGATGGGCGCTCAAGTCTGCTCCAAATGTGGCGCTCAAAATTAGGGCAAACCCTAATGCAATATGCTCACAAAATGCCACAACAATGCTGCTCCAAATCTAATCTGCAAATCTGATTATGCAATTACGCTCCAATTCGCCAAAGGTCTCCAATGAAGTGCAAATTGAACTCCGTAATGAGTCCACCACAATGATGAACTAGGGTTTCGTCCAACTCACCAAGAATCACAAGGGTTTTCGTCCTTGGATTCGTGCCCAACAAGCGTTGCAGCCAAATGAGATAAACTCAATGAGAAAGATGAATGAATGATGATCAAATTATCTCAAATGATCTTACATTTATAGCCCTCTTTTCCTCCCAAAGCTGGCCGACCTCCTCTAGGCATGCTAGGCACCCAAAAATTCAAATAAAATATTTTATTTTGTTTTCCTTCCTCCATCTTGGCCGACCTAGACAAGGTATTTTTTTTTTTAATTATTTTCTTTCCATCCTCCAAGAGGAGCGAACCACTTAGGCATTCTTTATTTCATGTTTTTGACCTTCACTTAGGTCTTCCACCTTAAAAGGAAATTATCTTAATTTATTTTATTTTTCCTCAAAATCTCTAAAGGCATTTCCATCCTTTTTCTTCTTCCTTCCATTCTCTTTTCTCTCTCCTTGGTCGCTCATCTCTAGGGCAAATTATTTTATTTATTTTGACTTCACCAATAAACTCACAAAAATATACAAAGCCATCTCTCATCATCAATTTGCCCTAATAAAATTGACTAAATATGATATTTAATCGATTAGGTTATTCCCTTAGCCCTCCGGCTTAGCCTACGGGAATAGAATAGGCTAACCAACTCCATTAGGTGATCACTCAGAAAATGAGGACATTACAGTCCTCCCTTCCCGGTATTGCTTGCCCACAAGCAATTGCAAGCCTGGATACTGTGAAACATCCTCAAGTGGCAAGTCTCTCCATACAAATAGGTACTCCGCGATCACCTTGCTCCTCAACTCGTGGCTACATCTCCCATAGTGAATATGAAGAATGATATGCAAAGTGAGTTCTGGTGGCCAACAATGTGACAAAACCAGCCATACACACTCAAACTCAATTTGGCTCCATTCTCCAAATTCTGAAATTCCACTCCATGTAATCTGTCTGTGTAGTTGTAGGAACAAGAATACCGAATCATCAACCACAAGTGTCATCAACTGTCTTCCTTCGAAGGCTTCTCTGTCCACAAATGCTAAGTTGATCAAAGACAAAAATCATACATATCCAGAGCCTTGAAGAATGTCATGCCTACCAACATGTGATAGTTGATATCATAATCATGATCTCTGAAGCACAACCATCTGCACCAAACCTTCTGCTGCTCCACTCTGATACAAACATCACTCAACTGAAAGTTGTGAAGCAACTCACCAAGATCCCTGTGAAGTATTGTACGGGTACCAATCACACCAATACTTGGATCCCAAATTATTACACCATCGCACCAATTGAAAATGAAGAGATGAGTATCTCTCATCATGTGATCATCACCAACTATCCATTTAAATCTGAATGGTCTCATATGGATGTGAAAAGTGTCCAACACATGTGCATAAACAAACATGCTAATCCACTATAGACTGCTGATGTAAATCAGAACAACACTATGAAAACTGAAAATCAGACCTATGATCATGCCAAGAATGCTTCCACTGTCATAAGATGATAGGATCTCATCATCATGCAACCTCCTAATGTGGTAGTGACAATTCCATGCGCACCAATCCACCCAAACAGCTGCTATCACCAATGTATAACCTGAAAACTTGTAATATCCCCCTTACAAACTGACTGAAATTTTTTGCCAAAATTCACTACAATTATCAACTAAGAAAGCATACAAAATAGATATATCATAAACTATTAGATATCACAATTGCAAAGCTGAAATTGAACCTTCCATGATGATCAATACAAATATAATGTTCGCTGTCCCATACATCAGACTGTTACTGTTTTATATCAGACCATGAATTCAAGATGAAATGTCAATCAAATCACACCTAAACACTATATCATCACTAGCAAAGTATGGGGGATGAGTCTCTATACAAATGAGCCTAATTACAACATGACATATGCTCTATTATGCATAAAAGCCACTGTATATCAGATCACAGTCACTGCTGTCATTATTGATCTTGCCCAGCTGAATGATATATCAAACAAACTTCACAATTTCCTTTCTTCTATGCCAACGATGGGACTCTAGGCTTGAGCAATAGGTAAAGAAAGGTCTTCAAATGCTTCAGACTGTCTAAATGCTTCCAAATGCTCACTGACTCAGACCTGTAAGTGACTGTAACAAAATATCATCTGCTGTAGCATTCCAGTTTGCATCAAAACCACCTCCTTATGCAAGCGATGGATCTCCCAATGCATCAAATGTCTTCATATATCATTTCATAATGTGATATTGATCATAAAACCTTGTATGAGAAAATATCAGCTGGCTGGAAGAATAAATCAGTCAAATGAACATGCCATAAACTCCATGATTCACTAAACTACTACCTTGGTTGCGCTCCATCCATACCAACGGTTTCAACAACACTTATTCCCACTCCAAATCACTCTAAATAACCTGCAAATTGAACACCAATGGTGAATATCTGAGTGATATCACCTCTAAATCAGATATGGGGCCATCACCATATCAACAAGGGGTCATCTCCTTGCATAAAATCACTAGAAAACATGAATTTCTAGTAATAATATAAATAAGAAAACATACCAGATTGATCATTAGCTCCCAATTGAGAGTAGAATCCTTATTATATAGTCTTCATGGCTGAGCGCTCCTCCTCTTTGGCATTTTGGAATGAATTTTGAATTCCACCAATGATGTTCCTTGTTTTTGAACAATTTTAAATGTAGTGCATCAAAGGAACTTTCATTTAAAATCATCTTTGTTTTTATTAAATACATTTCACTTTGAAAATGCTTCTCCTTGGATATGATCGATCCTTAGATGATATCTCTCTTGGGCGGCTGCTGCAAATAGCTGTTTAGCATTTAAAAGTGTTAGTTTGCATTTAAAAACTCCTTCTTGCCTTGGGCGATCTACAACAGCTTGGCCGATTGCATTTAAAATTGTTCTTTTACATAGTTGGCCGATCCTTTCTTGCTGGGCGAACCTCAACAACCTTTGCAAGCATTTAAAATATTTTCATATTGCATTTAAAATCCTCATGTGCTGATTTCAAGGTAAATAACAAACTTCAATTCATATTTTCCTTCATATCATGGCGTCGATCCTCCTAGGAATTTGTTGGCACATGAAATTAGCATACTTGATAATGAAATAGGTCTCACCTCATCCATTGGATTGATCCCATTTCCTTATTCCATCTATTAGCCCCAACCTCAGTGAAAAACTCCACAAAAATAGATTAGAGGAAAATGTAATTAAAGATTTTATTTTCCCTTTTATTCCATAATCTATCAAATCAAATCAAATGATTGAAAATACAATTTCAATATTGCATTTTCCAAACAACCTAATAAAATACTAGTTGAGCCAACATTCCGGTTCTCCATGTGTAAACATAAACCAACATTCCGGTTCTCCATGTATAGAAACCATAGTTCCGAGACTCGAACTCGGCGAGGGTCACTCGGCATGGGACTCGGGTCTCGGTGCCCAGACTCGGCAAAGTGAAAAACCCAAGAAATTTAGAAATTTTTAAGGATTTAAAACTTGTTTCATGCACCCTTTATTAAATAAACCTTAAAGACACAATAACATCATCAAATAAAAGCTAATTGGATCACATACACAAGTATACATCGATCACATAAGTATAAATGCAAATTGTAGCTGAGCTGCTGAAGGAAATAGCACACTTAGATATATAAATATAGTCAAAGACTCAAATGTATACAAAACTCATGGAATATGAAATCCATGACATCAAGATGATTAAATGTTCCAAGCAAATATGAAGTATCAAAACAATAACTAGAAGTCTATGGCTCAGAGGAGCCTGCATCCTTCGCCTTCCTACGAAGGCGTAAATGGTAGGTCTTCAATGATGCAGCAGCCATAATCTCTGCTTGTGACTCTATGCCACCCTCACCAACATCAGATGTGCCTATGTCTACTTGTGCTCTATCCTCCTCTGCCATGGCTACAGCCTCAGCCTCTCTATCTGCCTGGTCAACCCAATCAAAGTCCTCATCACTAAAGACAGGATCTGTAGCCTCAGTGATCCACTCAGATTGTGGATCGACCTCCTCTAGCATGATTGGGGTGGAGTCATGGTCAAAAATCTATTTGTGTCTAAGTCGAAGGTTGTAATGAACATACACTAGGTCATTCAACCTCTCCACGGACAATCTATTGCGCCTCTTGGAGTGTATGTGCTCAAACATACTCCAATTACGCTCACAACCTGAAGCACTGCATGGCTGGCTCAATATGCGAATGGCAATCCTCTGAAGGTTTGGTGTTTTAGCACCAAACATTTGCCACCATACATCTGAGATGAGAAAAAGAAAAAAAAATCAATCTCATTTCCAATTTTAAGTCTCAAGTTTCAACATTTAATAATAATATAAAAAAAGGAAAATTATTCCCTTAAATATATTTTTACCTAGCTGCAATGTTGTCCTACTCTCTTTGCACATTAGACGAGAAAAGAGGTCTCCTTGTGCACTAGTAAAGGCCTCTATCTCATGGACTATCTGTCTAGTAACTGCAGGCGCCATCCGCTCTATCATTGAGTAGAGCCCACCAAGAACCTCATCATCCACCTTGAAATTAGGGCGGAATTGGAATGCCAGATTTAGGAAATAAGCTGCTGCATGGAGGGGCTTGTGAAGCTGGTGCTGCCATCTCCTATCAATGATCTCCCAAATGGGACGATACTTACCCTCAACTCCCCCATAGATGGATCTAATGGCCTCCTTGGCCCTATCCATGCCCTCATATATGTAGCCCATTGCGGGTTTCTCCCCATCAGCAACTCGTAGGAGAACTACCAAGGGCTCGGTGAACTGCAAATATTGTGAAACATTAACTTAAGTGTAATGTCCCCTTCTAGTGAGTCTGAGTTTTTCCTTTGACCTTGCACAATTCAACTCACCAAAGAGAGCATTAGTATACAATTCTTCTTTAAAATCACACGTCATTATTTATAAACATAAACCATTTGTTTCATGATCCCCTAGAAGAGATCTACTTGGCCCTTTGTTAATCAAATCCTCCTTATGAGAGTGAATCCGTTAGGGTGCAATGCCAATGGTATAGGTCGTTCTTCCTTCGAGGGGTACTCTAGACCCAGGCCACTCTAGGACCTTCCTTTGACTCGGGGTTCTCTAGACCACTCAAGTCAAAAGACTAACTCTTGCTCCCTAAGGTACCATCTTGAGACAAGGGCTCGAAGGGGTGCTCTAGACCATTGAACCCGTACCTATCCTTGGTTGATTGCCCGCCCCTAATCTTCCCTACTCATCATAGTGGCGAGTTGATTAACATTATTGCCTTCCTCTATTTTAGGATTTCATGCCTTTTATGTTCTTATACTCTTTGTATTCATTTATCTTTTCCTTAGTTCATTATAATGAAAATGCACATAAATATTTCATACTCATTGCATAATCTAACTAAACTGGTTGCAATGTGAACAATTCATAATTTATAATGATTTCATGCTATTACAGTCAGCTATTGGTATTATTACACTATGCAATTCACATGTTCATTATTCATAATTTATCATGACATTTCACATGCTATCTTTATGATCTTATCAACATATACTTCTTATCTATATCTCATATACTATTCCTTAACACCATATGGGGTCGATAGGGTGTAGCATGCCTCTGTTCATCATAGGCTATGTTTGTCTCCCATCCTTATTCAAGAACTACTTGGTGTATTCTTGAGGCTAAGGCATCCGTGAGGATTCTTGGTATTCTAGGTAGCCAATACCAATACATCGACTATAAATGATATACTAGACATGTCACCCTTCATCGATCCCTTATGTGGTTAATGAATGGTATATAGATTACACAGTTAGTGAATATTACATATGGCTGTCCATGAATTATATTGCTCAGAACTGGCTGTAAATAAATGCAGTGTTATACTGAACATCAATACAAGCAAAGGAAACAATGTACTGTCGTACCTGTGATATTATACCAGTTCGATTACTGGAGCATGCAAGAATGACAGTTTGCTGTTGGAAAGTCTTCTTATAATGCTTGCTGTAATATCTCTGATAACATATCAGAATTATGCAGAGTATCTACTTTATGCCAATTGATTTGGTTATGGACTTATCTGCTGATTGAAGTTAAATATTTACACAGAAATATATATTATGCTTTGCTTCTGGTTGACCTTCGAACTGCAGATGTTTTCGATATGACTGGCTGGTATTTTCTATGGAATGTTGTTCGAATGGATGAGCCTTTCTTCATATTACAAATGGCATATTATATCCCTGTGAATAGCTATGGTCTTTGTGAAGGAATGCATCCTACTTAATCACCATACTTCTTATAAGATCGCTGCTCTTTATTTAATAATCCCTGTCTTCCTTTTTCCACTCATCGGTTGCCTTAAGGCTCCTTTATATCTTTCAATCTGCATGACTGTTGGTCAATAGTCATGACCCTTTGTTATGTTGTTTGCTGTTTAGTGATAATCGCACCTTATCATATTTAGGAGTATTTTGTTCACTGCTCCATACGTATTATTTAAATATGCCACTTTGATTTTTATTTGGGAGCGTTACCGTCCTTATACAAATCTTTGTCTTAAACTTTATCCCCTTTGCCTTATTCATAAATCGTAGCATCTCATTTGATTTCACTCCTTAGACATCAAGCTCTTATTTCCTTAATGAATCGTATTGCTTGTAATACTTTATCAATCGTTCCACTTTGTTTTCTTTTACGAATAAGATAATTTGTATTATGTGGAGCACTTCACATATCAGCTTTGTCCTATGCTACGTAACCACCTTAAATAAGACTTTTGTCTTATTAATATTAAGTGCTGCCTTTCTAACTTGGTCGGCCACATTGTTTGAAGTCTTTAATAAAAGATTTAAGTTAAACATCCAAAGGTGAAATGGTGGATGGGGGGACCCACCTAAACTCCCACGTACCTCTTTACAAATGCAAGCAAAAATACCAAATCTCCAAACCTTTGTAAATCTGCTGACTTGGCAGGAATGTCAAGTTTTGTCCCCTAAAGAGGGTACAACAGTTTGTATCTCTTTGTCTTATTTATATATTACCTTGTACATAATATATGTCTTTTGAATAAGACATTTCTGTCTTTTATGGGAATATATTTGTAAATATATTTATTATTATTATTTATTATATTATTATAATAATATTTCTTATTTATATTTATAGTTATTTATATATTTATAATAATATTTATATGATTATTTAAATATATAAATATATTTATTAATATGTTAAATTGTAATTATAATAATAATATCAATATTGATACTATTATTTTTGTATTTATATTATCATTTATAAATACCATAAATTTAAAATATTTAAGATATAATATTATTTAATAGTATTGTTTATAAACTCAATTGACGATGACGAACACTACATTTGACGGAAACGATTTCTCCTCCTTTATCATGATGTTTAAATCTTTAATTTAAACAATACCTTAATATGGGGACATGACATTAAGTGTGAATAAAATAAACTATAAAGTTAAACAAATAAAAGAAAAATATGAATAAAAATTAAAGAATATTAGAATTGAATTTTACGGTTACCTTCACAATCTCTGCAGCAGGTGTCCAAAAGCCTGGCTCATCATAAATGTAATTTGCCACTTCAATCCCTGCAGTGGAAGTACCATAGGATGAGGAAGTCCACTCCTCAGCAATAAACATACGTCTCAAAGCTCCCTTTGACCGAATCAAGAATTGCAGTGTGATGAAATTTGTAGCAAATCTGGTGATGCCAGGACAAGCCAACTCCCTTAACCCCGTGTATTGCCTCATTAGGCTAAGGACCCATGTGTGATTGTATATAAATTTGCAAATATTTTTGGCGATATCCACACATGTTTTGATCCATGGAAGCTTGCCTAAATCCTCCAATATGAGGTCAAGGCAATGTGCGGCACATGGAGTCCAAAATACTGTTGGGTGCCTCTCCATAAGTAGTCTACCTGCAGCAACATAATTTGCTGCATTATCGGTCACTACCTGAACCACATTCTCCTCACCCACCTCAAATAGGACTTCCTCTATAGCCTCACAAAGGTATGTGGCATTTTTTACATGTGTTGAAGCATCAATTGACTTGATGAACACGGTGCCACTTGAAAAAAGAAGCAAAATCAATAGTTCAATAAAACATAAATTAAAAATATTAATCGTTAAATCAAATTCAAAATTCAAATTATTCAATACATTGAGGGAAGTACAATTACTTGAAGAGGAAACAAGAAAATTCAGCAGCGTCCTATTTTTTCTATCGATCCAACCATTGGTCATGATGGTGCAACCCTTCTTGCTCCATAACAAGCGCTGCTCTTCTATTTCAGCTTTTACATCAGCCACCTTTTGTGTCAAAAGTGGGCCCCTTAAGTCATCTTCAGTAGGGCCTTTGAACCCCGCCCCACAAATAGTTATGGCATCAACCATATTTTGCCAATAAGGAGACCTAGCACATGTAAAAAGGAGAGTTTAACTTTAAATTTGAATTCAACATACATCTAAAATTTAAATATAAAAATTCATGAGACAAAGAATCAAACTATAATAGTATAAATTTTAAAACAATCAAACAAAAAAGAATTACCTGGCTGCATGGAATGGAATGGTGCAATAGTACCAAAAGTCGCCAATTGCTCGTCTAGCTGCGTCATGTGCCTCCTTGTTCCAACGTGTGCTCTCAAGCGACGGTTGGGAACCAGGAGTAGTGTGTGGCACAAAAAATGAATGCAACCTAGATTTACGAATTTTAGGACCAATGCTAATACTAGCACTAGCACTAGCGGCAGCACTAGCACTAGCAGTAGCGGCAGCACTAGCACTAGCAGTAGCGGCAGCACTAGCAGTAGCACCAACAGTAGCAGAAGCACTAGCACTAGGACGAAATGGAGGCTTGGAAGAAGCCTCTCTAACACCACCAATGCACACTAACTCCTCCCTTTGCCTCTTTTTCACTTCTTTTTTCATTTCAAATGTTTCTAATTGTACTTGCACCTCACGAATAGCCTCAATAGGTGCATCTTTGCATCCCAAAGCATCATGGACGGGTATGCGTGCAAGATGGTATTTCAATCTATTAATGCCTCCATGAAAAATTGTTTTGCAATAGAAACATTTTGTCTGTTCTTTTTTTGCCCTGGAAAATTTTCAGCATGTTTCCAAGCTGGGTCCTTTCGAACTGGGTTTGAAGAGTTAGACATTGTGGAAAATACAATTTGAACTTGAAATCAAGGCTGCTGCAATAACACATAAATACAAAAAAAATGAACATTTATTAATTCATTTATAATTATTAAACTTATGCAAAAAAAAATGTAGGGTTTGTTGATTGTTCCAAAACAAAAGGTAGGGTTTGTTTCAAAAATATGTAGGGTTTGTTGATTGTTGAATGTAGGTTTTTTAATTTGTTGAATGTTCAAACTTCAAAGAAAAGGTAGGGTTTTTTACTTTGTTGAATGTTCAAACTTCAAACAAAATAAGTAGGGTTTGTAACTTTGTTCCAATTTTTTTTTGAAATTTTACAAAACAATGCAATTTTTGCTAAAAAACACAAAAAAAACCAAACAAAATCAAGCTTACCTCTCTACTGAAACTTGAAATGAAATGCAAAGTTGCAAACTCCTTCCAATCGCTGGTAGAGAGCTCTCAATGCACCAACTCTAAGTATGAAGCTGCTCCAATGCGATTTAATGATGGATTTTTTGTTCGACCTCCTTGCTATTTGCCCTACAATGCACTCTTGTTTTGCTCACAACTCTCTTTTCTCGTCCTATTTTGCCAACAAAATGAAATGAAGTTACTTTTAGTGTAATAGAGGCAATATAAGTAAAAAAAAAATCAACTTTTGACTTGAGTTTTTATGTTTTTTTTTAAATTTTTTCTCATGCCTGCTCCGACCGAGTTTCATGATTGGGAATCGCCGAGTTCTGACGAGTTTTGGAGAATTGGCGAGTTTGGGCGAGTTTCCAGCCGAGTCCGGGTCCGAGTCTCCAGGACTCGCCATGTCTTGCTCGGCTCGCGACTCGCCGAGTTCTGGTGAGTTTCGGAACTATGATAGAAACAAGCTCAAACTAGAAATCATTCCCTTACCAATACATTAGCCTACGGAAATGGATAATAGGCTAATCGTCAACTCCATATGAAGTCATTCCAGAAATGGGGACATGACAAAACTCCATGATCAGCAATGTAGAACAGCCCTCAATCATCAATGTGTGAGCTAAAAACCATTGGACATCCTCTTCACATATATCCAGTTCTGAAATTAGGACAGCATTATGCTCCATCAAAGAATCATCCTCATGATGGTGTAGTGGCAAAACACAAGTAAGCTCATTGAGCTCTCCAAGAATGGTTAAACTCTTAGCCAAATTTGAATCACAAATGTCCTTCTCTACATATGCAGACAATCGTTATTTGCTGGTCCACAAAGTGTAGGTATAACTTCCTTCTCCTTAGCCATGACGTGAGCCTTCAATGGGCTCTCCAAATGGTGTGACTTATGAACCTTATGATGAAAATCATGTGCAAAAGATAAATTTTCTGATTTGTTTTAAAAATCATACCTCTCAACACGTTCATGCAAATCTGATTGGTCCTCATTTTTTTCCATCATAGGAGGTTCACCCCGCAGAGGTTCATCCGTCATAGGTTCTTCCCTTGGAAGTATTAGAGATTGACGAAGAAATGTCTCTCGCTGCTGCCTCTCATGATCCATGTGACTGACTTGTTCCTTGATCTTCTGTGGGTGCTGTGTTGCTTGGGCAGCGAGCAACTTGGCTTCCCTACCCCTCCTTAACCACTCATCACACATGCTTTGAGTTCTCTTTACATCTTCTATGCTATGATGCACAAAATCAGGTTGTTTGTGGCTTGGATCCACAACCGTTACCTCATGCTTAGTCATCACATCTTGAGTATCAGCAAGGTAGGGTTTCTTGGCACTATCATCCTCATATAATTTATCTATCTCATGAATTTGGTCTAAAAAAAATCTCAATGGTCTGATAAAATGTTCTTTTTCAAATGAAATCATAATATGCCTCATGTCGCTAGTTTTCCAACTATTCTTTCTGTTTGAGGATTATGGTGATGGATTAAATATTCTAGAGCATCTTGATCTTGGGAAAGATCAAACAAACTAGGGTGTAGATAATGCCTGTTTTTTTCAGCATTGGTTCCTAATCTTTATGCTTTCTCACTTACTATCAAAACCCTTGACAATCTTGTTGCATAGTATCTTGTCATGCCTGTTGATTTTTTCATGGCAATTATATTTTTGGACTGTTCAACTTTCATTGTTTATAACCTTGCTTTTTATCACTGCTTTCCCTTTTGGTGGCATCTTGAAGAATAGTGAATATTTTATTGTTTGGTAATTCTTCAAAAGAAGGATAAGTCCAACATGAGATTTTATTTCATCATTGTTGTGATTTTTGGTGATTTTTTAGAAATTTAAGTGCGTGTGAGTAGATGAAAGAGTCTTCCATGTGTTGATTGATTCAAATATATCCCTTGTGTTAGTTGACTTTGATGGTGTTTATACTTATTAACTTCTTTCATGCTTGCATCTTGTTTTTGTATTGATTGCCACAGACTTGAGTTCAACAATTATTTTGGTTGATCATTAGGTAAATCAAGTATAACTGTTGCTTCAATAGATATTTCATCCAATCTCTAGTGTAAGACTTGTTGAACGAAGGTCACCTCCGATTGAATCATGGAACACACTGATGTCATCGATTGACCTATCACCTGCATGCAATGAGTGCCAATTGGACCATTTGTGCTCATGAGAGTTGGGTTCTTGTGAACCATTACTTATGTAATATTGCCCAATTTAGATTGACTTGAACCTATGGACTGGGTACGGCTCCAGTTTGGGCTCTGCCCTAGGCTTGTGGGTAATGTTTGCCAAACTAGGGAGAAAAAACAAGAAGAGCCTAACTAACCTTAAAAAGTGATTTCCAAGTTGTAGTGTCCTGTTTTAGAATATTCATTAACCCTACAATTTTTTTTGTATTTTCTGACTTATGTAAAACTTGAATATTATGGAATATTAACAACTAGTAAACAACAATCTCAAACTATTGAAACCCTTAATACTTCAATGATTATTTGATATTACAACAATATGAACAATTGTTAAATGCTGATATAAAAGAAATATTATAGCCAATGTCCAAAATAACATCATGAATAGCAGAACCCTTATGTAGAATTAATTGATTGCATTGAAAATGATGATTACACTCACAATTAGAACAACGACTGAGCAAATTGTGATGTCCCGATGTTAAGATATTGTTTAAATTAAAGATTTGTTGGCGTTTCAATTCGCACCTCTGGAATGCGAGTTGGAAACGGACAGCTATGCACAGATAAACTGCTCTCCTATTATGAGGGGGAGTTCCCTTTTTGCCGATGTTCGCTTGAAAGATAAATAAAACCAAATTTGCCTATCTTTTTTTTGATTTTCAGCTGCGAGCACAAGGTTATAAAACTCTATTTCACTGCAGAAGAGGTTTTTTTCCTTTTTAAAACTTCTAACTACAACTAGGCCTAAACTAAATGACCCTTTTGATTGTCTGAATAAACACAGAGCACAGAAATCAAAAGTGGACAAGGAATGATTTGTTTTAACGCAAAAACTTAAATAAATTTCTCCCAAATTCACATCACAAGACTCGTTGTACTTTAATGATGAAAGCTGAAATAAAATTTACACAAGCCACATATCCGACGGTAAAACTTGATGATTTGAGATAGGAAATCAAAGCAAAAGGTAGGCATAAGACTTCTATTTCCAATATCATAAAGTTGATACAACTCCAGGACAACAATATTGTAGCAAAAGGCAGGCATACAATATGCGATCAAACACTGGAAATAGATTACACAGAATGAACGAGCACTTGGAATAACAAGTTCTGCAGGCTAGAATAGGCACAACAAATTTGCTATCACAATTACCATTACCGTTACAATGGGCAAGGCTGCCCTTATTTATACTAAATCAAAGGAGTAGGGAACCCAAAAATCTCCTTGATTTACCCTAACTTGCCAACTCGCAAGCTTTATTTCTATTCTAAGACAAAGATTACAACTAACAAACGCTTTAAAGCAATCTACTTTAAAGCAAAGAAAACTCCAACTAATACAAAGTGATTTCTTTCTAAATAAAGAATGGATGAGCTTAGGATGAAAGCAAATGCTTTAAAACAAAAAGCATTTGATTTAAAGCTGCTTTCTTTTGAGTCACATCCTCATCTACATTCTTGCTTTATGGCGATGTCATCCATTGATATTCTGGGATATAATATCTTCTAAAAAGTGAGTAATCGCATCTTTGCTAGAACATTGATACTCTCTAAGATGACATTCTGGTTTTCCAACATTTCTTCACCATTTGCAACCATCTGAAGGAATTCATGAACTTCGCCCACAACTTTGTCAAACTTCATTGTCATTGCGGCAAAATGATCCATCTTGCCGACACTGATATCACCATTAAAACTGTTGCAGACGAGAGTCTGGAACTTTGTCTGTACTTCCCTGAGATCATACAAGGTACCATCTTCTTTTTCATACGAACACGGGATCTGAGAAACAAAAGATCTCACAAACTTGAGAACATTTACTACTTTTTCTTTCCATTCTGCTAACCCTGAGATTATACTGTCATAAGTTTTTACTGTGAAAAGATACTGCGCTTTCCAAGTAGAAACAATCTTCTTATCTTTAGTTAAATCAACAGAATTATGTGCTATCTTCAAATCGGAGATAATGATCTCAAATACCGATCTATTTTTAGCCAAGGTTTGCTGTAACCCCTGAATGCCTTGACGAAGATCATGAGCGTTGTACTTTAATTGGTAGAACTGTGAAAGTACAACTCTTCCTTTAGTCACGAATTCTTCCACCCAATCCTTCATGTGCCTCCCATAGATAACCAACTGATCGAACTGCTGCTGATTGGCTGGTGATTCTAGATTCAGAGGAAGCAGTAAATCAGCCTGTGACGTGCCATGAAAAAGATTGGAAATGTACTGCCGCAACTGCCTAACTTCAGCCTTGAGGGCTGCTTTATCTTCTCCATCCTTCAACACCCTCTCCTTCAGATTATCCGCTGCAACCTCGAAGAAATTTACATCTGTATGCCGGGTGCTCCTACCAAGATTAGCTTTGACAACTTTGAAGTCATCAACATCAATATCATCAACATTTTTATCTTCTGGTGGTGTCGCAGTTTCAAGGATCATTTCTCCATCCGCATTCTTTTCAATGCGAACCTGCTTCTTCAGCTTCCTGTCTGGTGTGTCTTGGTAGACACTTTTAAGCTCTGTCAAGTTCAATTGATATGAAGACTTTCTCCTCTTCCTTCCCAAAATGTTCAAGCCAAGATGAGCCATCCTCTCTTGGAAACTCGGTTCTAACTTCATCAACTCCTGATGAACCAATATGTGTCTCAGATTTATGAATCGGCGCTTCTGGCTCTGAATCAATGTGAATGGGAGAAGAGCTCGGTGATGAGGGTGGAGAAACATGAACTGAAGGCAATGTTTCTACATGCGGTGTTGGTTCAATGGGAACTTTTGATGCAACTGCTGGTTGTTCCTGTTGAATATGAACTGGAGACTCAATTTTTTTCCTCTTCAACTTGGCCATCTTTGTTCCTTCAGGAAGGACGCTCATAGCCTTAGTTCTTTGTTTTGGTTTGGAAGTAGAAGGTACTGATGATTGTACAATTGGCGGATCTACAACCGAAATGACTTCCTTCCACTTATTTTTCAAAAATATCAAACTGTTTTTGACAACTCGGCTCGTTCTTTCCTTAATGGAGGTGTTCTCTTTGGCTGACCAATTAACTGGTGGCAATGGTTGTTGCTCGACCTGATCTCTAAAGTATGTTGGAAGTAAAACTTCACCATTATCTGACAGACCCTCTACATCTTTCGACAGGATATCAACCAACTGCTGAAGAGTAAACCTGTTGTAACTACGTTTTCGTACTTCAAACTCATCTGCACAATTAGCCCAGAAGTCTTCAACTGCATGCGTATGTACACAATTTTGACCAAGGTGTGATGCAAAAACACCACGCGGATCATATGAAGACCTCCTGTCGAAAAACTTAAGACCATATTTGGACATTTCACTACCAATCACTTTGGCATCTGCTCCAGATCTACATCTGTAAATACCCATCCCAATTGGAAAATTGAAAGCTGCCTTGCGTTTGCTACGTAGAAATGTATGAACTTCATAGGCTTGCCTAAAAAATTCCATGAATGCTATCTCATTTGTAGGATATCTCGGCAGCATGGCCGGCTCTCCTGAGAAGCCATATACTCTGATGTAGGAAAAAGTGGGAAACTGGATAAACCAATCAGCCCATTCCGCCATTGCCAATCTGGCATCAGCTGAAAATCGTATATGCAACTCATTATCCAGATTTTGCACTGCATGCATAAGAAATGCATCATTTACCCGCCTATAATGTCGCTTAGCCTGAGAAAATTCTAACTGCGGGAAATGGTGATATACATGTTGAATGCCCAGAGTTCCAACAATATTCAAACTTCAAAATTGACCCTGAAAAACCATCAAATATACAAGGTATGACATCATGTGGAATTCATGGGCCCTTTGAAAATCAATTATTTGTTGGTGGAGACCATCACTGATGAGTGCCGACCAATCATAGAATTCAGTTCCGTCAACAATCTGGGACATGATGTAGAACATCCAAGACTGAAATTTGTTAGCATCTGCTTGACCTGTGATCTGGCTTAGCAGAGTAATCATTATTGCATGTTCTTCCTTGAACTCTCAGCGTCCAACGTTCTTTGGCATAACGTTCTGCTTTTCTTTCAACCACCTCTGAGCAATCTTTTTCCGATACTTTTCTTTATCATTGTGCCACACCCTTTTGCATTCTTCAATTGAAATAGCTAAGTTCTCCCCCCAGATTGGTATTGAAAAACACTTCTCAATGTCGTTTGGCCTGAGACTGCAGAGCACACGTCCATCTGCTGATTGACTCTCTCTTGTAACTGAATTGTACTGCTTCATACAAGCAATTACGAATTCGATACTTTGCATTGAAATGGGGAATGAAGCTGCTGCAAGCAATCCAGAGTGACCCAGATTCCTGATAGTACTTTTTTCTGCATCTTCCAAGGGATGTAAATTGATCACTGGAAGTACCTTATGCAAATTTGTCTCGAAAGTTCTCAGGTAATCGTGAACCAACGCTGTTTTAGGCTTGATCTCTGTTGGAGAATACTACATACTGAAAGATTTGAAAAATGATTGTGAACACACCTATGTCGGAAAAATCTTGGACATAAGGCTGAAAATTACTTGCTGATTTCTTTTAAAAAGTAGATTCTAAGCAAAAAAACTGGCACATGGGTTTTGTAGACAATTCCGTTTTGAAGCAACCTAGATCGGCAGATTTTGAAAAAGCGGAGGATTTCCCGAAAAAGCAGCAAAAAAGCAGATTCCCTGAAAAATAAAATTTCCCAATCTTCAAGAGGATGAAATTCTGGATGGACCCATCTCGATGAAAATTGAAAAAGCTTCGGTCCTGTTTCTGAAAAATGATCCCCTAGAAAAAAGGACCCTGAAAAAGCATGCCTCCCTGCTTCTTCATCCGAAAACTATGAAGAATGCTGAAAAAACACTTCGTTTGAGCCTTCGAATCTTCGTGGAAAGGAAAAAAATCTTCATTCTGGATGCAACCTGCAAAAGATAATGAAATAAAGAGGCCGCAAGCTTGCCTTTATAGAACTTTAGGGCATAAAAGCAGCTTTCTTTGTGAAAGAATAAAGTTTCAATTTGATCTATGAAGAAAGCATCTTTTAAGGCACAAATTCAAGTGGATGTCTTCGAATAGGAAGAATTCCTATTTTATAGTTGCCTATGGCTTTATGTGTGAGATGACGAAAAATATCTTTTTTGATGATGTCATCAAACACGTGAGGTTGCAAAAGTGTTAGCCAAATGTTCATTCATTTCGACACTTTTGCGCTCATTTTGACTCCAGTATAGCCTATCCTTGACTTCAACAAGATGGCAAATTGTCACCGTTGACTGAAAAAGCTGACGAATCATGGCACCTTGAAGATTTATCAACCGTGACTCCATTCCCAACCTTAGACTGATGATCTGACGACGATCAACTTCAAATCTGACCTCTGAAACCTGTCGCTGGACGAAGTTTTGGAAGTAGTTGTGAGAAAACATTGTCAAACATGAAAATTTTCTAAGGCATGAAAACTTGGGCGTCCCCAGCCTCCAGGGGCACCTGGTTTTTTGTGTCTTAGCCAATTTTTTGGAAAATTTCAACTTTTTCAAATTTTTGATTTGCGTGCGCGTTCCGGTGACTGAAGACCCCTGTTTGGTTGTCGATTTCTGCCTGTCGGAGTAAAACTGAGTCTGATGATCTGGCAAATAGGCAAGCCTAATGAAAATTGAGTTGATTGTACCCTCTGTCTGCCTCGGAAATTGCGTCAAACTGATTTGCTGTGAATTTGACTGGGCTGACGGAGGAGGTTTTGTCATTTTCTGTGAAAACATGGAAAAATGACTAAGGCATGAAAAGATGGGCGCCCCTGGCCTCTAGGGGCACTTGGTTTTTTATGCCTTAGAAAATTTTTGATTTTTTCAATTTTTCATTGCATTCCTCAATTTCTGTGCCAACAGGTCCTGTTTGATCATCGTTTTCGGTCGTCCGGATGACTGCTGAAGCAGGATGGGAGGTGATCTGAGCTACCTGAACACACCTGAGATGAAATCCCAGCTTTTTTGAGCTTTCGATTGAGTTTGACCTCCCGGAAACGCGTTGACGGGGACTTTTTGACATTTCTCAAAAAATGTGGAAAAAATTCTAAGGCATGAAAAGGTGGGCGCCCCCAGCCTCCAGATGTGCTTGGAAATTAATTTCTTAGCCAAATTCATGATTTTTAACCTCTGTTTGCAGTTTGCTCCGTTTCGAGTGCTGGTAGCTGCTTCTTGTCAATTTCGACGTTTCGCCAATCAACTGCCACTGGATGAGGGATGGACTGGGTAGACTGGGCATATCTAACATGAATCCTGGCTTTTTAGGATCTGTTGACCAAAACGACTGCTTTTGTCTCACTAGAACTGACCGACGGAGACATTTTTCGCATTTCCTTGAAAAACAGGAAAAAAAATCTAACACTGCTAAAGCTGGCTGCCCCCATCCTCCAGGGGCGCCTGGAAATCCATGCCTTAGAAAAATTTCATGATTTTTCACTTTTCTTTTCATTCTGGATCCATCCTGCTCCGTTTCCTGTTCTTTGTCAAATCGACGATTGTTGGTTAGTTCTGCGTTGTCTGAACAACGTTGAAAACTTGAAAATGAGCTCTGGTAGATGAACTTCCTCCATTGATGACTCCGGAGCTTGTGCGCCGCTTTCTGAAAAAATAGAATTGACCCAAAAGAGAAAACTTGATCTTTCGCAGATTCCGTCTGAACCACCTTGATCGCGAAGCAAAATCAGCCAATCAGAATCAAACACGACACCTGGATCGGAGATTCTATTTTTAGAAACTTTCAATTTTTAGAAAATTTTGCCAGCATCCGTATCTCAAAAAACCTAGAAAACCTAATTTGACGTCTATTTTAGAAACTTTCTAAAAATAGAAATTTCTATTCTTAGAAATTTTGACTTTTTGACGAAAAATTTTCTAGACTTTCTCAAAATGCCCTAACGAAGCAAATTTTTTTGATTGGGCACAACAAGATTTAAACATCATGATAAAGGACGGTGAGGTTGCTTTCATGAAATGCGGCATTTAGTCAATTTGAATAAGTAATATTAAAATAAGATATATTATTATATTATATATAAATATAATTATAATTATAATATAATATATTAATAAATATATTTATATATATGATATGTAAATATGAAAATAAATATATATTATAACATATTGGTATAAGACAAAAGTGCCTCATCCATATATGACTAGTGATTAACTTCATTGATAAAATGCAGCGATTCATATTTACCAGGCAGTGGTCATATTTAAAAGGCTGCAAATTGCTAACATATGAAGCCAGCGATTAATATAAGAAGACTTGTTAAGGCTGCGATTATGCAGTGATCCATATGTATTAGTTAAGTGTGCCTCCATATAAAAAGGGACGTGTCCCTTGGTAAAGATGTCCCCTCCATGAAGTCGCCTCCCTTCATGAGGGACATATGAAGGGTATAAAAGTATAATGAAGTTGAAGAGTAAAATAAGTATGGAAGACAATGGAATTTTTGGGAATTAAAAATATATTTACAGCAGACATAAATCTGCAATATGTATGAGAGAGAATAAGGAATATATGGGGAGTTAAATACATATTTCTGAGATAGCTGTTTGAGTATAACAGCAATGCAAGAATACATTTCTGAATATGAGAATGATATATATTTTTGATTATAGAAAGGAATCATATCTGAATTTATGGCAGATGAAATGGAATATATATTTCTAAGTGTAAATGAGATATATTCTGAGTTTAAAGATTATATATTTCTGATATACCTAAGTATAATAGCAAAGCAAGTAATAATATATTCCTGAAGTGATCGGCAATGGATATATAAGGCAGAGATAGATCTGCAAGGAATATATCAGCAGTACCATACATATGAATTCCAATTGGTCTAAATCTTAAAGATCACGAATAATGTATATTCACAACACCTAGAAGTACAGGTATGTCAAGCTTAATACGTAGATATTTCTATTGCCTCCAACCCTAGGATAGGCCAGGTTTTGTTAGGGAGAGTGGGAGTAATTCCATCCCAATGAGATGAGCCCCAAGGGTGAAGGACATATGTTCCGGAATCTAGGCACCATTATGGAGATGGTTTCAGTGCGCCCTAGACAAGTAATTCCCCATCCAAGTTTGAGGATTAGAAAGGAAGTAAGGATGAAGACTTGAACATAGTCGATACTGAATGTGTTATCATGAATACTAATCAATCCCTAGCCTTAATGATCTGATTTAGGGTACAATAAGTATGTTGAAGCAAGTAAGATGCATTACAACTAATGCTATGAACTGATTATTATCTAATTTATTGATCTTTAATATTTCTAATGTCCCTTTCTAGTGATCTAATGGTGTACAAGTAACGGAAACAAGAATATCCTAAAAGGGGAGATTACACAAATTGTAAAAATCTGTGAAATGATGCCTAGAAATGGTACCACTGTTGGGAATGGTATGGAGGCTGCAAAGATGAGTCGCAACTGTTGAAGAAGTACGACATGCTGTAAAGGGATAGCAACTAGGTGTATGGGCTTGTATGATAGCCTCTAGATGTGTACGTCAACCTCCAAAAATGGACAACGCCCTCTAGAAGATGTACAACGACATTGCAGATTGGTATGACCCAGGTCAACACCTGCAACGATTAAGATTTGTTGTGCAACAACAAATGCATCGAATTTATAAGATATCAGCATTGGAACCCTTCACACTAAAGATTTGGAACTTGAATTGCAACCTTCAACACAAATGAAAATCTTCTGAAATGCTCCTTATCAATTGAAACTGGAATTAAATTGTAATAATCAGCACCAATGTGATTCCTGAATGAAATCACCTCAAAGGATAAGAGGGTTTTCGTCCTTCGAATCTCCATGCTCCAAGGGTTCTTGTCCTCAGATGAATAGATGAACACGAATGCTCAAGCTATGAGAAAAAGGGTTTGATTTTAATAAACAATGGATGCTTTCCTCTAAGCAAATCTCTTCCTCTTATAAACTCACTTTTGGCCCTTTTAATTTGAATTCCCTTTTCCCTCCGAAAATTCCCTAAAAGTGTTCACTTAAGCACTTAAATAAAATATTACATAAGGCCTTATTATGTCCCATTTAGATGGCCCACTTTAATTAAATAATAATAATATTTACATTGTCCCTTTACAATGTTTTAAAATAAAGTTACTAGGACTAACTTAAAATATTATTATTAAAGTATTTTCCTAACTTTATCCCTTAGCCTGTGAGAAATAAAGGTATAGGTTACAGGTCTCCCGATTATTTTAATTCTGAAAAGGGGACATGACAGTCCGTCCTTCCCAAAATTGCTTGCCCTCAAGCAATTGTAGATTTGGATGCTCAAATATCTTTGCAGCTTCCCATATAGCATCTTTAGTTGGGAGATTTTTCCAACGCACCAGATATTCTATTATGGTCCAGTTCCTCGATTTCTTCTCTCTTGTATCGATGATGGCTTTTGGAACCAAAATCAACTTACCATCATCATCCAGAGGAGGCGACTTTGATGAAGGAGTGATATGCTGCCCAAGTGCCCTTTTGAGGCACGAAACATGAAATACATTATGAATCTTGCTATGTTATGGCAACTCAAGTTCATAAGCAACCTCCTCAATCCTCCACCTGATCCTATAAGGCCCATAGAAGGGAGGCTTGAGCTTCTCAACTCCACTTCTCTTGAGAGAATGTATGACTGTAACCTCAAGAAAACCATGTCTCCAACCTCAAAAGTCCGCTTAGTGCAATGCTGATTTGTATACATCTTCAGCTAATTTTGTGCTTGTTGGAGTTTTTCCTTGAGTGACTCCAAAATTTCATGGCTCTGTTTGACCATGTCTTTGGCTCCTAGCACTTTATTGTCTGTGATGACCAAATCAACAAAAGTTAGAGTGTCATAACCATATAAAGCCCTAAATGCAGCCATACCAATGTACATATGATGTGAAGTATTAGCAATGCTCCCCTAGATAGAGCCATTTGATCCATATTGTTTGCTGCCTTGCTACATAATTCCTCAATTGCCGTTCAATCCACTTATTCACAATCTTTGTTTGCCCATCCATTTGAGGGTGATAAGTGGTATTGGGTGTCAACTCGGTTCTTGTTAAGCGGAAAAGCTCTTGCCAAAATAGACTAAAGAACCTATTGGCAACTCGGTTCTTGTCAACTCGGTTCTCTATCACTCACTAGGTTCTTTGGCAATCCATGAAGTCTAAATACTTCTTTGAAAAACAGAATAACCATTTGTGGTGCCTTGAACTCAAAAGATATTGGTGTTACAAGACTCAGACTCAGCTTGGACTCAGCGTGTTGATTTTTGATCCGGACTCGTACTCGATGCTCAAACTTGGCCAAGACTCAAGAAAGACTTGACAAACTGAAAAAACATGAAATATAGAGATTTTTAAGGATTTAAAACTTGTTCCATGCACCCTTTGATAAACAAACTTTAAAGACGCAATAAACTAATCAAATAGAAGCTACTTTGATCACATACACAAGTATACATCAATCACATGAGTATAAAAGCGGATTATAGTCGAAGGAAACAACATTTTTAGATATATAAATATTATTAAGTGTTTTAGGTGTACAAAACTAATGGATTATGATATCCATGGCATCAAAAACAAAAATCATAATATGGAGTCTTGAACTATGGTAGAAAGGAGCTTGTATCGCTTAACCCAACATTGCTATCTCTATGTGGAGTGATGTGTTTGTTTCTCAAACAAGTCTGCAAATGTTGCTACATCATAGGAACATTACTTAGAATAGGGATTGACTTAGCAAACCCGAAGTATAAATGTAATTCAATTACTTGGGATTTAATTGGAAAAAAGTCAAAAGACTAAAAAATGTTGCTTTTCCATCCAGCATGGTCCAAAATGATTCTTATATTTTGCTCTCTAAAACTAGAGCGGGGGTTTGGGGGTTGCGCCCCTTGCAGGGTCGAGGGGCAGCGCCTTTGAGACCACACAGACTTTCATGGTGCATGTCATTTTTCATAATTTTATTGCTTTTAACCATCCTTCAAAAGTCCTCCAAACCCTTCAAAAAATGCTTGATTTTCACGCTTTTACTTTTAACCATTGTTTTTTATTCTTTTTTTCTCCTTGATTTTCATTGACTTCGTCAAGTCTTCCTAGTAGGACTTGTCGGGTTCGATGAGTTTGATCAGATTCGTTAGCTACCCAGGTCACGAGTCCGTGGGACTCGTTTTGGCCTGCTCGCCTTGGGACTCGTCGAGTCTTGTAACTATGAAAGATATAGCAAAGAAATAAACATATCTAGTGAGTCTATCTACTACAACAAATATGCAATCCTTACCTTGAACTCTTGGAAGGCCGGTGATGAAGTCCATAGAGATGCTCTCCCATTTTTGATTGGGAATCAATAAGGGCTGTAGTAGACCTATTGGAAACACCTGCTTTGATTTGTTTTGTTGACAAGTAACACACTCTTTGATGTGTTTGATGACATCTTGTTTGAGTCTTCAAGAAAATCTCTCGTTGATTTGCTTGTAAGTCTTGAAGTATCTTGGGTGACCTGCTGAGGGTTTATCATGAACCGCTCTCAAGACTTTATTAGTCTTCACCTTTGATTTTGGGACAAGATAGGCTTTATCCTTGTAAAGGATGAGATCATTTGCTACCGTATACTTGTCATCCTCTAATTTTCCTTCAAGGAAGTTAGCAAATGTATTCTTTGCATACTTTGCTATTATAATAACTTTCCAATTAGCAGAGATATCAGACATAGAACATAAAATTGGTTTTCTAGATAGGGCATCTACTACAACATTGTGTAACATTGAAAATTGCGTACCCTCGCAATTTCACGTTATGTTTTGATTTGCTTTGGCGTTCATGCCTGTAGCATGTTTTTAGGGTCACTCAACCTAAGCCTTGGCCTATTTTTCCCATCACTAGGGTTTGCCAAAATTCATTATAAGCATATATCTATTTCAGTCTTGCGAGAACACATGACAAATTTGGATGAATATTCCTAGGACGCAAGCGCTATGTGCGAATGTCCCCGCGCCGCGCTCGCGTCCGGAATATTCCAAAATTTAAAATGTTTGATTCTCCCGCCTCCTCAAAGTAATCCGTCAGTGATAATGCATCCCCGCGCTGCGTTGGCATCCCAAATATTCCAAAATTTAAAATGTTTGATTCTCCCTCATTCTCAAAGGAATCCGTCAGTGGCAATGTTCAAATGACAGTGAAATGATTGCTATAGCATGCCGACCTTTGAGATTCCCTTCCTCCATGTAAAAAAAAAAGTTTTGAGAAAAAAATATTGCTCTCTGGGGGACTCTCTGGACTTTGAAAGTTTTGAAGCTCTCATGTTATTAAAGAATCTTACCAGTAGGTTATTACAGATCTATTTGGAAGTTCTCACAAGAAGATTTTGGAGATTTGGTGCTACCTCATGCTGTAGCATCTCCCATTTTGATATTGTGGGATCTTGGTTGTACTTTGAGCTTGGAAGAGACTCTCTCTCATAAGGGTTTGAAGTTGTTTGTTTTCAGACTTTTGTCCTCAAGCAGCTTGCAACCTCCTCTACAACTTCGAAACCTGGTAATATTGTTCTTTTGACAAGAAATAATATTATCATTGGTTGTTTATACATGTTATTTCATTTATATTTTTGCAAATCGCTGGTGTAGACCACCACCTTACTTGCCTTGCATACACTAGAGTATTTTCTCCCGTAGACCAGGGATAATACTGCTATTTATTTATTTTGTTACTGCTCTAAATCGTAGATGCACTTAGGATAGGAGCACACGCTATTTTTCCAATTATTTTGTTTGTTCGTGGAGGTCGAGAGACTGAAACAGGGGTTTGACTGAGGCAAACTCCCAAACAACAACATTTTTCTTCAGTCTTTGTGCTGTGCAGGTTGAAATAGAAGACTCAAACACACGGGAGTTTGTTTTCCTCTTTCCTTTTTTTCTTACTCTCATTTTTTTTATGTTTTAATGTTTCGTTTTATCAATCTCTTAGTATATCTGAATGCTGGGCGTTTATACTAGTTTTACATACAAACTGGATAATGTTTCGGATTTGGAGTTGATTCTTCTGTACGAATTTTTGACGATTTATTGCCGTTTGGACGACAGTGCGACACGTAGACGTCCCTGCGACGTGCTGGCGTCCGGGGCCGAGACCTCCCTGCTTCGGTGCCAAGTTCCAATCTCTTTTCTCTTTCCTCCTGTGCATTCATTTCTTTGATATCAATTTTAGGTTTATGGAAATTTACAGTTTTATTCTGTTCTTTATAGTTCTAGCTTTGCAAGTTGATTTAATTTCTTAGCATAGAACTAGAAAGGATCTTGTTAGAGTCATTTTGCTCTTCCCGACTGGATTGCAATAGGATCTTCTCTTCTGGAGCTAGCTTGATCCTTGTGTAATTGTAAAAGTTTGTCTCTAGTTAGGATACTTAGTTACGTTTCTATTAGATTCAAAATTTTATTATATTACACATTGTTCTTACCTTTAACATACTCTATATCAAAATCTCTGTGGCTGAGGAAGATTTTCAAACTTTTGTGGTTAGTCTTAACCACAAATCTACCACCAATTAAATGTTGCCTGAATTTGGCCAAGGCATGCATTATGGCCAACATCTTCTTATCATAGATTGAGAATTCTTTTTTTGTGTCTCTGAGCTTCTGACTCCAAAATGCTATGGGATGCCCATTCTGCATCAACATTGCCCCAATCCCTTCTCTTGAAGCATCACACTCTAATACAAAGGAAAGTGAGAAATCTGGAACACCTAATAGAAGGCATGAAATCATTACCTCCTTGAGCTTGTCAAAAGCTTGTTGTGCTAAATTTGACCATGACAATGCTTCCTTCTTTGTTAAGTTCATCAAGGGTACGACCAACTGTGAGAAACCCTTTACAAACCTCTGTAGTAACTGTAGAGGCCAAAGAAACCTCTCAACTGTGTCAAGGTCTTTAGAGGAGTCCAATCTAGGATTACTTGTGTTTTTTTTTGATCCATTTGGACAGCCTAGGCACTGATGGTATGCCCCAAGTACAGAATCCTTGTCATCTTGAACTCACACTTGGATGTTTTAGCGAAGAAAGACTGCTGTTCAAGAATACCGTGTACTTCATCTAGATGCCTCAAGTGATCTTCCCAAGTCTTGTTGTAGATAAGAATATCATCAAATAACACTAGCACAAATTTCCTCAATTGTTTGATGAATACCTGATTCATACAAGACTGGAAAGTAGTAGGAGCATTTGTCAAGCCAAAGGGGATGACTTGAAACTCATAGTGTCCATAATGACACTTGAAGGCTATCTTGTGAACATCCTCCTTTGTTACCCTTATCTGATGGTACCTTGATTTGATATTAATATTGGAGAAGTATATTGCTCCATGAAGCTCATTTATGAACTCATCGATCCTGGGAATGTAGTACTGATTCTTGATTGTCTTCTTGTTGAGGTCCCTCCAATCAATGCACATTCTCATTGTGCCATCCTTCTTCTTAACCAGGACCAAAGAAGAAGCAAAGAGACTAGAGCTCAGTCTAATGTGACTCCTATCCAAGAGCTCTTTGATTGCTTTATCTATTTACTGCTTGTGCCTTCTTGGATGGCGATAAGGAGTAGTAATGACAAGTTTGGAACCTATCTCAAGTTCCACTATATGCTGAAATCTTCTATCAGGTTGTAATTCTGGCGGTATGTCATTAAACACTATCTAATGCTTATCCATAATAGACTGAATGTCAACAAGATTAAGTTTTTTGCTTGAGCATGACACTGTGGTTGTCACCAAGTAGTGTGCTGCTTAAGTTACTTGCCCCCTGTGAAATGATCTCTCCATCCTCTTTGCTGAGACAACTCTTGGGGATCCATTTGCAATAGCTTGGAGCACTACTTCCTTTCCCTTTGATTTTTTTTTTTTTTAAAACCATTTTTTTCCTTTTTTTTTATATTGCTAATCGTTTACAAATATTTTGCTCAATTGAGCATCAACATTAAACTAATACAAGCTCTTATGAGCACAACCATGAGACCAATACAAGCTCCTTTCGAGCAACCACCAAGACCTTTATGTCATTTGGTTTGCATTAGAATGATCAAATTATGTGGTAGAATATATGGTTGATGTTATATTCACAAAGGTTCATGAATGACATGTATATTTGAGCAATTGGCCTACATATACTCGCTGTCCAAAACCATTTACAATTCATAAACAAAAAAATCAGATTTCAGGCCTAGGGTTTGAAAAGATAAAAATCAGAAATTTAGGGCAGATCTGATTAGGGATCTTATAGTGGTATCAAAGCAAGAGATCTTGCCAGCCTGAAGGCTTTATATGAATCCCGAGGATAGAGAATACATTACATACAGGAGAAGGCAGCAGTTTATTGGCTCAGATTTTGAAGAAGACGACATCATGGGTGACAAGAATCATGAGGATCCCAACACTAGAGACATCCTTAATGATATTTCTAGAGGACAACATGAGCTAATGCAGTTTTTTTCCCAATTTGTGCGGCATAACATGGCAAACAATAATGGAAATTAGAATAATAACATAAACTATCAGCATGTAGGTGGAAACAATGGAAGCAATGGGGAGGCTAGCAATTCAAGAAATAATACCAACACCCACACTAGAACCACTCAAGCTTCCGTAAGTAGACCTCTTATGCCTACTTTCTTGGATTGGCAAGGAGCACAAGATGGTGGACAAAAGGTTGCGGGTGAGAGCTTTAATGATTACATGAGGGAATGGCAATCTATAGGTGATGAGTTTCAAGCTGCAATGTCTCTATAGGATTTCTGTTAATTGAAGTATAGGAACATGCCTAGAGCAGAGAGAAATCACAACCATGATTTGCAAAGGAAGTTGGGGAAGGTAACTATTACTCCTTTCGATGGTTCGGGTAGATGCATGTCATGTGCATGGATTCAAAAGATGGATAACTATCTCACTTTGAACCCTATGTTCGAGAAGGAAGCAATTCAGTTCGCTACTTTACACTTGGAGGGAGATGCACATGATTGATGGTATAATGGGATGGTTACACAAGGTCATAGCCTTATCACTACTTATGTTGATTTCACTCAGAGGCTGACTAACAGGTTTGACAAAACTAATTCGGAACAGTTTTTTAGAGAGTTGGCCCAACTCAAACAGAAGGATTCAGTGGATGCCTATATATCTGAATTTCAAAAGCTTTTAGTCTTGGTTCCAAATGTTTTAGAGAGCAGATTGACTTATCTTTTCAACGAAGGTTTAGAGGAGCCTCTTTGTGGTTGGGTGAAAGCCCTAGATCCACCTTCATTGCAGGATGCTATTAAGAGGGCTAGAGGTATGCAATTTTCAGCACCTTCCAAGCACAAATTTCAAAGCAGACCCTTCTCTTCCTCAAGAAAGGATCCTAAGAGAACTTTTCAAAAGGAATGGCCTAGAAGGACGACTCTACACATAGAAGCTAAAAATAAACTAAGGAGGAAGAAATTGTGTTTCTCATGCAAGGAACCTTGGGAGCCCGGCAATAGATGCCTTGGAAAAGGCAAAGCCCATTACATAGAGGTCACTTCCGATATTAATGATGATGGAGTCCAAGACACTAGTTCGGAAAGTGAGAATGAGGAGCAACAGTTAGTGCTTCATGCTACAGCTATAGGTGACACAGTACATGGTGCTATTGTTACATTGTTAGGAGCTCTTAAGTATCATCCTTTTAGAGTGAGAAGAGTGCTGAAGGGACAGCGGGTCACATGTTTGGTTGACAATGGGGCCACTCATAACTTCATTGATGAGGGTTTGGTGGTGAAGAGAGGATTGTAGGCAGAGGAATTTTTAGGTTTCAGTGTGATTGTTGCGGATGGATTCAAGATGAGTTGCACCAAGAAGATTCCACAGTTGAGTAGCCAGTTGGGTGACTATACGGCTATCGATGATTTCTATGTGGTCGGGATTGGTGATACCGATGTTCTGGGAATCTAGTGGTTACATTCATTTGGTAGGTACATTTAGAATTTTCAGAAGATGGAGTTGGAGTGTATGTCGGATGGGAGGAAGATAGTGTTAAGAGCATTGGCAGATGGAGCACCAATAATGACATCAAAGAGGATGGAAACATTGTTTAGGCATGGTGATGTTGCATGGGCAGCCCAATGTTTTGTGTCTTCTAAATCCTCTTCTAGTAGTGACCAGCAGTATCATGTGGATATCCAGTTAGTGTGAGATAAGCACAACATGGTGTTTGGAGAGATTCCTCCTGGTAGGCCTCCTGATCGTGGATTTGAGTGTGTGATTGAGTTGGAGGAGGGCTTCAAGCCCGTCATCACCACTCCTTATCGTCATCCTAGGAGGTTTAAGGAAGAAATAGAGAAAACGATTAAGGAGTTATTGGATATGGGACACATTAGGCCTAGCTCCAGTCCCTTTGCATCATCAGTGGTCTTAGTGAAGAAGAAGGATGGCACGATGAGGATGTGCATTGATTACCATGCCTTGAATAAGAGGACCATAAAAAACAGGGACCCCATACCCAAGATCGATGAGTTATTGGATGAGTTACATGGAGCAGTATATTTTTCCAAGATTGATCTTCATTCAGGGTACCATCAGATTAGAGTCCGTGATGAGGATATTCATAAGATTGCATTCAAATGTCATTACGGGCACTATGAGTTTTTGGTTATGCCTTTCGGTCTTATTAATGCTTCGGCGACTTTCTAGTCATGCATGAATCATATTTTCAATAGGCAGTTGCGGAAGTTTGTATAGGTCTTCTTTGATGCTATCTTGATATATAGTAAGACATGGGAGGATCACCTCAGGCATATTGACGAGGTGTTGGGCATCATGGAGGCATAGTCCCTATTTGCTAAGGCTTCCATGTAATATCCCTTGCTAGTTCTGACCTCAAAATGCTGGTTAGAGGCTCAAGGAATATCGTCAAACACTTGTCTTGCAACTGTATTCTTGCTGGTAAATGATTTTCTGTTTGTGTTTCTTGTTTTTGAATGAAGGTATGATGCATGAACTAATTCTCTAACAATACCATATAACTACTAATGCATTAAAGATGAAATGCAAGTATGTTTAGACTTTTCTATGCAATGTTATGACTGAAACTAATTGCAAGTATGCAGCTACAACACTTTGGGAATTTTAACAAACACTTAGCATGCAACCTATCCCTGCAATGATCACCTACAGCAAGGAGACATTTTTACAAACACTTGGCATGAACTCTAAGTGACTGAAATTACTTTAAAAGGAATAGCTATAGGCCACTGACTTATAAGCAAACAGTTCTTATGCAATCTTCTTATGCAATCAATCATCTACAGATGCAAGTCATTTTAGCAAACAATTGACAGCCAAACTTCTATGTCATTGCAATCATATATTACAATGTTCACAAGGTGACTGCATAATGATGGATCAAAACCTTCTAGACCCAGCGATTAAATGCAGACTCAAATCATGAATGCAATCAGATATTTTAACTTACAAATTTGATGCTACAGTCTGCTGTCATAACAGTGATTACAACAATGCAAGGAGGATTCTAAATCAGATGCTTACAATGCATAGAAAACCTGGAATGAGCCGAAGGGAATCAATGAAGAGATGACACTCCAACCACTCTTAATATCTTCTAGTCTTCACCTACAGTAGCCGCCCTGTTCTGATATGAAATTACTGCCATCATGCCAAACTATGATGAAAATCGTGGATCTTCCAGTCTAAAATTGGTGAATGAAAGGTATTATCAGCAATGTGCATAAATCGATTTCCCACAATGCCAAATCATTTTTCTCCAATGAATGTAAACCAGCAATGCAAAATCTCTAATCTCCTCAAAATCGAATTACCCAGATTTGGCCCTTGGTCACACAATTTAGCACTGACGAAAGGACTGAAATAGCATATTACTGTAGCGAATCATTGTAGCGTTACTGTTCACGTCACTATAGCGCGGGTACTGTAGCGTTTCACTATTCACGGGTACTGTAGCAATCAGCAATAAATGTATTCCACAATGAATCCTTAATACCCTTACAATCTACAAATAGATATGCATCAACCCCTTGTATTCTTTGTATTTCTTCTCCAATTTAAGCACAGATTGGACTCCTGGATGAAGCCCACAATGAAGCAATAATTCAGCTGATATTTCACAACCTCAAAATTGCATAACCAATGAGAGTTTTCGTTCCCAATGGCTGGAAATGGCAGAAACCCTAGCTGGCTCCTTCACCAAACAACAACATCAAAGCAAATATCAATTCCTAGATGATATGAAGCTTGGCTTGAGCTTCTTTTATACTTTTTTCAATCCATCTCCAAGAAGCTTCTAGAAAAAATAATAATATTATTTTATTTTAGTGACTTTATGTTTTATTTAAGTCACTTTATTAAATTAATTAAATATAAGGTCACTTTATAATATTTATTTATTTAATAACCTTACAAATAATTAATTTAATTATTATCTCCCTTAAACTTCCAATCCAATTAAATACCGGAATCGACACTGCCCACACTTCACATTCAGGTGCCCTGCTATAAATAGTAACCCTGACTGAATGACTTACTATAAATAGTAAGTATGAGAAACTGAGTTCTGAAACCTCTGCAAAGGCCAAGCCTGAACCTCATTGAACCCTGGAGAAGAAACCACACTGATATCTGCCCAACAGAGCCCTCTAACCACCTGCGTTAGCCTATGAGGGCCAGGAATAGGCTAAAGCACCGAAAAACCACAACTGCCTAAAATGGGGACATCACATTCCAAATGTGGGTTTGGGATGACCGAGATTTTATATTTGGGACATGTGATTGGTCCTGATGGAGTTAAGGTACATCAGGAGATACGGGCTATTCTGGATTGACCGACGCCGAAGAACATTTTAGATTCGAGGGGTTTCTTCGGGCTATGTAGTTACTACAGGAGGTTTGTACAGGGGTTTTCACAACTGGCAAACACCTCTTACAGATCTCACTAAGAAGGGCGCACTCAGATGGTCGGATGAGGCTCAGGCAACATTTGATAGACTTAAGGAGGTGATGAGCACTTGCCAGTATTAGCTCTACCCGATTTCTCTTAGCTGTTTGTGTTGGAGTGTGATGCATTAGGTGAAGGGATTGGTGTTGTCCTCATGCAGAATAGACATCCCATAGCCTATGAGAGTAGGAAGTTGAGAGATGCAGAGCGGTTGTATTCCACCTATGATAAAGAGATGCTTGCCATCATGCATGTGTTGGCAAAGTTCAGACAGTACTTGGTGGGTGGAAAATTTGTGGTAAGGACGAACCACAACAGCTTGAAATACTTTCTAGAGCAGAAGGATTTGAATGAGAGGCAACAAAAGTGGGTGAGTAAGATTCATGCATATGATTTTGATATTGAGTATGTTAAGGCGAAGAAGAATGTTGTTGCCGATGCACTATCCAGGAGACCCACACTTTGCTCTATGTCAGAGATTTCAGCTGATTGGAAAATTCAACTTTTGGTTGAGTATTCCAAGGATGCTTTTGCATGTGAGCTCATGGATGGCAAGATTCAGGATGACAAGTATAAGGTGATTGATGATGTGATATACTACAAGGACAGTATCTATTTGGTACCTGAATCTAAAATGAAGGATAAGATTTTGAGGGCTGTTCATGACACTCCTTTACCAGGACATCCAGGGTTCTTCAAGACCTACAGGCAGGTGCGAGAGAGATTCTCATGGAAGGGTCTCAAGGATGATGTCTTGTGATATGTTCGAGAGTGTATGACTTGTCAGTAGAATGTAATGTCCCGTAGGCTGGCGGTGGGTGATGTGCCCCACTAGGTGGGAGATGGGCCCCACCTCAAGGGAGGTGTGCCCCTTCCCAGCGCTCGTGGCTCAAGATCTCCTCGTGGATGCTCCGGTGGGGAGATGAGCCCCCACTCTTAACGCCGGGGGGCGCCATTCACCATCAGTCTGGAATTTTGGCGTAGTGGTTGCCTTAGCTTGGTATCAGAGCCGAGGTCTCGAGGTCGAGACTCTTCGGGGTGAGCGGACTATAATGTCTCGTAGGCTGGCGGTGGGTGATGTGCCCCACCGGGTGGGAGATGGGCCCCACCTCAAGGGAGATTGTCATGTCCCCATTTCCGGAGTGACTTCACATGGAGTTGATGATTAACCTATCATCCATTCCCGTAGGCTAATGCATTGGTAAGGGAATGAATTTCTAGTTTGAGCTTATTTCTATACATGGAGAACCGGAAAGTTGGTATATGTCTATACATGGAGAACCGGAATGTTAGCTCAACTAGTATTTGGTTAATTGGAAAATGCAATATTGAAATTGTATTTTCGTTTGATTTGATAGATTATAGAAAATGGAATCTTTAATTGCATTTTCTCTAATCGATTTCTATGGAGTTGTAAATATGAATCAGGTGATGTGTTCGCCCATGAAGCAACAGGTCCAAGCTAATGCCAACGGTTATCATTGAAGATAATCGACTTGCATAAGATGGTTTTATTTTGTTTGAAGAGCAAATGCATTGGATCGTGGTCCCACGTGAAACCAACGGCTATCTAGGAGGGCGATTGCCACGAATGAGTTCGTTTGCTTTGTCTAGAGTATTAACACCTTGTGCAATGAGGCAATTTCATGGGATAGTGTGCCTATGAGAAGGATCGATGCATAAAAGAGGTAATTAATGTGGTTTGAAGAATTTTAAATGATTGCATTGCTACCGCCGCCCATGAAGAAGATTTTAAATAATTGTTAGCAATCTCCAATGCATCGACTAAGCACATTGAAGAATTTTAAATGCTTGCCTTGGGATCGAAATTGCTCTTTGAAAGGTTTTAAATGCCAAACGCCACTATTGAGGAGGATCGCTCAATGATATTCAATGCCAAATGAAGATTTTAAATGTTTGATAGCTATCATTAATAGCCACCGTCCAAGATAGAGAGGAGGTCAAATGCTAAAGGATCGATCCACATGAAGAGTAGATGTATTTCATTTAAAACAATTAAAGATTGTTTTTAAATGATTGAGTTCATTGATGTCATTCATTTAAAATTGTTCAAGACTCTCAATTTTGATTGGTGGATTCCAAGCTTCATTCCAAAATGACAAAGAGAAGGAATGCCTATCCTTGGAGAGGATAAATAGAGATCTTGAACTTAAATTTGCAACTATTGATCATATGGTAAGCTTTTACATATTTTGTTCTTTGGCTGGAAATTGCATTTTCTAATAATTTTTCAAGGTGATGTTCCCACGACAATTTGTGAGATGTTATCATTTAGATTTCATCATTGGAGTCGAATTTGCAGGTTATTTGAGAAGATTTCAAGAGTATTTGATATCATATTGGAACCCTTGGTGTATTGGAGTGACTACCAAGGTAGTTGATTGGGTTTATAGTGAGAATTGAGTGACTTTTGCATATTTTTCAAGGTCTGATTTCATAACAGCCAAGTCTGATTTTTATGACAGTGAATTATTTATGCACTTACAAGGTTTTTTAAAGTGGATTTGACGAGGGCTTTGATACTTGAAGAGTTGCATATGATAGAAGACCAAACTAGGCATCCATTGCTTGAGTTTGGAGGTGGTTTTCATGAGTTTTCATTGCTAAAACTTTGACTGGGCAAAATCATCACTTTTAGTAGTCATATCAGCCTAGAGAACTTTCATATCAGTCAATTGTTCATGTACTTTCAGGGCTGTTATAGCATGATTTGGCGGCTAGTTTCATTCTAGAGTGTTTGGACATTGTTTCTATGCAAGATTTGGTATATTTGGGCACTTTATGTGTATGTAATAAAGTCTGATATAAAATCAGATTGTGACTGAAATTAATTCCAGCCACTTATCATTTATGTATCTTTCATTTGAAGGTTTTAAATAAGCAAGTATGATGTGGGTTTGATGTTCTACTATTTCATTGTTCATTGGTGATGTTTATTTGTTGATTTGTGCAAGAAATCTTATCTAAAGTTGGCAAAAAAATTCAGTCATTTAAGAAAGGTATTTTACAGAGATGTGCCCCTTCCCTGCGCTCGTGGCCCAAGGTCTCCTTGTGGATGCTTCGGTGGGGAGATGAGCCCCCACTCTTAACGCCGGGAGGCGCCATTCACCATGAGTCTGGGCTTTTGGCACAGTGGTTGCCTTAGCTACTGTAATGTGCCGCACCTGTTGGTTCTTTTTAAGAATCTTTTAGTGTTATTTTTAATTTATTTGTGTGTTCTTTCAGACTAGACAGAAGATGTAGAAGGGGTTTCAGTTTTCTTGAGATGTGTTTGTTTCTTGCCAGAATACATAGAAAATATAACATGCAAGTGAAACCCAGAAAAAGTACAATGATTTTGAGCAAAACAACAACCCATATCAAGAAATACCTCCAAATGAATTATAGTTGAATACCCATATCAAGATTTGCAACTTGACCAGTCTGCTGTGAATACACCAGCTACATGAACATAAGGAATTTGCTCCAAACAACAAGCATGCAAAGATATTTCATAAACTCTGATCAGCATTGAGGAATAGAGCCCTAGGAGGCCCTTTTACATACAATATAAAGCTTTAGCATTGAAAGTTGATATTCCCAAACCCCACGTCCAGCTGCTGCTACTGTGGTATGGCCAGGTAGGGTAGAAATGACAACAAATATAAATGTAGACCAGACTGTAATCTATCACAAGATTCTGCTCTCTCCTTTACTTCTCAACGCCTGGGATAGATGTCTAAAACCAACAACAAATGCAATGAATCTCCATGAAAGATGGTACGGCCAGGAAGCTGCAATGTATGGCCAGCCAAGATGGATAGTAGCAGCTCCAAACTCGCCCTTCAAACTACACTTAGACTGCTATTAAAACCTTTCCAATCAAACACCAACAATTTGCATTGAATAACTCTTTGAAAATCTGCAAGAATGAATATGTCCTTCAAACCCTCACCATATGAGTCTCAATGAAGCACCAATGTGAATACTGGATGCATCCGCCTCGATAGTATTTGCTAATGGAGGTTTTCATCCCCAGAAGCCCATATCAAATCCTATCTTGCCGAGGTTTTCGTCTCAGCAAGTTCAGTCAAAACCCTCAAAACTCTTCAAGCTCCAAGAAACAAGAGAAGAAAATAATAATCCAATGCATATCTCAAACATGAAGCTCATTACCATTTTATAACTCTCCATGAGGGCGTTGGCTTTGGGGGGGGTACTTTATGTTTTAAAATTAATTTATTTTCCCCCTAGGGATGGGCGCCCAAGCTCACCTTTAGTGACTTTTAAATATTTTCTTTTTCATTAGTCACTTAACTTAATATTCATAAAGTCCCGTCAACTAATTAAGATATAACTTCGGACTTTAAAATAGATATCAAGTTGATGTCGGAATCCAATGATCTATAGCTCGTCGGAAAGGTCTCGACGAGACGAATCTATTCCATCTCCGAAAATTCCAAAACGACACCAATCCCAGACTTACTAAAAATAGCAAGTATGGGCCATAACCCAACAAAGCCAACTGTGAGAGTACCAACTGGATCCACTAAAGCCAAACTGACATCCCACAACTGAATAACGCGTCCAAAACTCTGCCAACCATGGTTCCCTAACCACATTAGTTAGTCTACGGGAACAAATAATAGACTAACTCCTCAACTGCCTAACTGGGCTTAAAAGGGGACATTACAGTCTGCCTTTCCCGAAGATTGCTTGCCCTCAAGCAATTTGCACCTGCATGCCAAAGCTGAACACCAAGATCCCAAATCAATCTGAAGAATGTCCAACAACATCTCCATTGCATCCGCTAGGTAGAGGTAAAACCATGCTCAACATCAATGTAAGTAGCTACCCCAATATAGAACAATCTGCTAGCCATAGGAATCCCTGGGTCCCAAAACCAAAATGGAAGTTTGCCATACACATCACCTATTGACTTCCACTGCGCTACTCTGATAAATTCTTCACCATGCAGAGAGTGGTGAAGCAACACATCGGAATCCAACTGAATTGTCATGCCAAACCTGTCACCACCTGGATCTCAACACATCAGAACCTAACATCCATCAATCATGAAGAGGTAATTAAATCTCGAAGTGTCTGAACCACAACATCCCCTTTCATCCTCTGCAAAACTCCTATGGATGTGTTGACTATCCAACATAGGTGCTGGAAGATATGAAACTGCTCCTCCCAAGTCAAGGGAATAATAAAACTCTCCACCACCGCTGGAAAGGCGAAACATGTCATCATGCCTACTGACACTGCAACCTCTCTGAAGCCATGTCTCCGATGGAAATTTTTGAGACAAAGAAGTTGCAAACTTTGTCTGGTACGCAACAGCACGATGGTAAACTGATCTCTGACCTTGCAAGTAATCCTCTGAATATATCTGAGTCAGGCACTTGCAATCTCTAGTTCCATCTTCTGGAGATGGCAACCCTTCATTCCATAATGGATGATATAAATCCCGAGCCAATCCACACGCATCATCAGGTCATCTGTGTGTGGACTAAAGGAGAAATGATGAGCACTCCTCACTATGTAGTTGTAATGTGCCGCACCTGTTGGTATATTTTTAAAATCTTTTGTGTGATATTTTATTATTATTTTGTGTGGTCTTTCAGATAGATAGAAGATGCAGAAGGGGTTTTACGTTTTCCTGCAGATGTGGTGCTGTAGCACACAATATATTGCACAATAGAGAAACCCAGAAAATATACAACAAATATAAAGAAACTATCGACTACCTAGATAGCAAAATAGCAAAACATCAACTTCTAACACATACCCATGTCTAGATTTGCAACTTCATATTTCAACTGTTGACGAATCAGCAAAAGGGTATAGCCAGATTCACTCCAAATGCATTACAAATGTTTGCAAATGAATAAACAATGCAAGGTTTAGGTCCAAAGGCCCCAAACGCCTCAAAGGAAGGAATACAACTGCTGCAAACCCCAGGGAATGACCCTCTATGACTTCATGTCCCCAAAGCAAGGAAGTACGACCTCTAGGAAGGTACGACCAGTAAGGGAAAAGAACACAGCAGCAAGAATTCCTCGAATTCACACCAAAATCTGCCTCCAAACCCTCCAATCTCGGCATACAAAATCAATAACAAAGATATATCAATCAGCTCCAAATACAACTTTGAATAACTCCATTGCAAGCACACTTGTGAATGCTGAATACATCCACCTTCGATGGCACCGTTGGGTGATCTTTCACCCCTGTGGGAAACCGTTACTCAGGGAGGTTTCTGTCTCTAAGAGCCTCTGGTTCGAATCCTCAAACCCCAAACAACATGAAACCCTAGCAGAGCTCAAATCAACAATATCATCAAACATAGCATAACACAAATGAGCCACTTTTCACCTTATATTTCCCTCCTCAAGTTGGGCGTTGGGTTTGAGAGGGAAAATAACACTTTAAATTCACTTTATGTCTCCTAGGGATGGGCGCCCAAGGTCAAGACATCAACTTAAGTCTTCATTTCATCAATATTCATTTTTTCCTTTATAATAAAGTCCATATTAATATAACATTAATAAATCTTCGAACTTTAAAATAAATATGAAGACGGTGTCGGAAATCCAAGATCTTTAGCTCGTCGGAAAGGTCTCGACGAAACGCATCTGATCCAACTCTGAAAATCCCGAACCAACACAGAACCCAACTTACTAAAAATAGTAAGTAACGACCACGAGCCCACTGAGCCAACCACGAGGGTGCCAACCGGATCCACTGAATGCGAACCACAAGCCCAACATCGACAAAGACCTCCAGAGCCAAACTAACTACAGTTCCCTAACCAAACTGCTAGCCCACGGGAACTCCATGATGGACTAGCCATGTGTCTAGAAGGGGTCATTACAGTAGTCAAGATGAAAAACACCTGCCTGTGTCAATGGTTGACCGTCATAGTTATGGGGAACACACTCCCCATCACTCTCATCATCTGAATCAGAAGATGGCTCATGTCTCTGATCTTGAATGGCTAATTGGGTAGATACTCTGCAAGTCCTCTCTGCATACCCAAGAGCAAAGTCCCGATCTGAAAGCAATTGGAGGTATTATGATTTAATCCATTCTGTGGCATGCTGGATAGTTCGCAAATTAGATATAGAAGTGCCCACTACTACCCCTATCTGCCTTTCCTCCAATTGTGCCGTCCAAAAGAGGTCCTCCACAAACTTGTGGGTGTTGTCGATACGAGTTAAGGTTTGAACAACTTTACCCTCGGTAACCTTCAGCTAATCTCTCCACCTCTGTGGCTCCATAAACTGTCGATCACAATCAGCTGCATAGGATACAATCTCTGATTTGCTTCCAGGAGAGGGAAACAAATCAACATGAGAACCGATCTCCCCACTGAATGATGCCCTGCATCTCTTGTGAAAATGATGGAGTAGTGTGGTGATCTATCACACAACTCTCTGGGAAATCCACTAACTCCTCGTACGAGCTATCAATAACCTGCTCTGCATCACTTGTCATGGGACTATCCTCAAAGACCCCTGATGCAACATCTGGTTCTCTGCTACTCTCAACCAAAGCACCCATCCCATCTATATCACTTGCACCTGCAACTGTAATGGGTGTAGCCACATCCACAAAGTACTCTTACTACTATCCGTGGGTGTATGCTCATCACCAGTAACTGTCATAGATATTGGAATTGTGACTGTTGGAGATGAAGATTGTGCTAAGCTCAACTCCACGGTAAGCTCATCTATCCGTAACTTTGACTGTTGGAGATGAAGACTGTGCTAAGCTCAACTCCACGGTAAGCTCATCTATCCATAACTTTGACTCTTGAAGGGTTGATTGAGCGCTCTTCAATGAGTCTGTGGTGACCTCAAGCTCATAGGTGAGCTCATCAACCCCCTCTTCCTTCTCCTTTAGAGCTTCATAATAGTTACCATCGAGTGTGAGAAGATGATCTCTATCTGATAACAACTGTAGGTAATTATTCTTCATTATTCCAACTGCATCTCTAAGTACTTGAAACTCGGCAAGGGAAAGTCCACTATCAAGGTGCTCATATATACCTGGAGTCCAACAACAGTGTGCCACCAACTGCTGAACAACATCAAAGTGTTCTAAGGCTGAAGCAATCATGCCTTCGTTCACCTTCAATTGCCCTGCCAAATGAGGAAACCCCTGTGACAAATCATCTCCACACAAATTTTCTGATTTGTAATCTGCACTATGGTAAGAGGTTGAATCATCATCACTCACCGATTGGTAAGCACCCTCATGTGTGCTATCAACTTCGCACACATCCTCATCAAGTGTACTGCTGTTATGAACCTCTATGGATGGCTCAAATGACATGCTAGAGGCTGCTGATTTGCCAATATCAATGTACACCTCCCCTATCAAAATAGATGCACACACATCCGTCAAACAATCTTTGAAACCATCTCCGTTAGGCCACTTTTCAATTTTGTTCTCATCTTCTAAGGTCTGATTTACAAAATCAAACTTGTTGTGGCTTGAATCCACAACACCTATTGCATCAATATCACCCGAAACTAGAGTGTCTACATTAGGTGTCTCCACACAACCATCATTCTCATGTGTAATGGCGGTAACCTCACGCTGATGCAAGTAGATCAGGCTGCTGTCACACAAATCAGAACTGTTATGGCTTGTATTCTCCTTGCTTTCCTCATGTTTGACACTCATACCTTGTGTGCCAACATTAGAACTCTCTTCTACAACATTTTCCTCATGTGCCATAACATTTAAATCACGACTACGCTCAAAAGATTGACTGCTGTCATAAAAATCAGAATTGTTGTCAGGGCTGATAACAACCTCTTGAGCGCTGAAAGTAACTTTAAGAGCTTCTGCCAAACCATCATCAAGTTGTGAGTCCTTTTTATCCATGCATTGGTGGTTAGGCTCCCGAAATTATTTGCAAGAGAAGCATAGACTTTGTCTTCTCATTTGGTTCTTGCTTATTATAGGAATCCTTGTAACCTGTAAACCACAAGCAATAGATTCCTCTTCTGTCAAATGATTTTTAACTTTCTCAATTTTCTGCTCAACCAATGTCTTTGACAACTCGTGTTGCGGGTGACACATGCTGTTCCTTTCTCCAAATACTTAGCAAGTTAGATAATAACAACTTGGAGATGTCATCATCTTCATCTATAATCAGAGACAAGATGGTTTGCATTGTTGTTTTAACACTATCCGCATGATACTTTCGGATTTTGTCAAAGAAACAATGAAACATGTTGAGAATTAAATTGTTGCACTTAAGATCAAGTAAAAAGACATGATCTGACCTCAGCCATAATTTCTAACATCCTAGCAATTTTTTTAAAAGATAAGCTTCTGGTATCACACAACCCATGAAAGCTCTCAATAATCAACTATAACATCTCCCTCATTAAGTCAACCTTGTAGGGTGCTTTAGGAGCTGAAATTCTCATGACTTCACTGATGCATGTGATAACCGCCAATCTTACCTTTTTGTCTGGATGCCTCAACAACTCGGGCTTACACAACGAAGTCTTTGAAAGAACCAAAGCCACCTGCATTGACTCAGAAAGTGTCTGAGGGATTTTAGATAAATATTTCTCAACTTCTTCCAAAGTGCCGAGAAGTCTCTCATCTGACCATGGCAAAAATTTCAGTTTCAATCCTGCATCAAAAAGTTTTTCACAACGATCATCCTTCATGAGAGATGCCATGATCTTACATTCACTGATCAAAACCTTTCAACTGCCCAACTCTGAACACGCATGCAAGTGCTGATCTCCCACATGCAAAGCTAAGAATCTGTCCAACACTTAAGATCTACAAGAAAAGGGTAGCAACCCAAACAGGCTGCATGTCTCATTTTTTCATCTACATGTCTGAATTTGACCTCATAGGATGGCAGGAAGAGCTGTGCTTTGATACCACTGTAATGTGCCGCACCTGTTGGTTCTTTTTAAGAATCTTTTGGTGTTATTTTTAATTTATTTGTGTGTTCTTTCAGACTAGACAAAAGATGCAGAAGGGGTTTCAGTTTTCTTGAGATGTGTTTGTTTCTTGCCAGAATACATAGAAAATATAACATGCAAGTGAAACTCAGAAAAAGTACAATGATTTTGAGCAAAATAACAACCCAGATCAAGAAATACCTCCAAATGAATTATAGTTGAATACCCATATCAAGATTTGCAACTTGACCAGTCTTGAAATATACCCTTCTAGAATGACTAAAATTTTTTGCCAACTTTTAGATAAGATTTCTTGCACAAATCAACAAATAAACATCACTAATGAACAAAGCAATAATAGAACTTCAAACCCACATCATACTTGCTTATTTGAAACCTTCAAATGTGAAATACAAAAATGATAAGTTGCTGATATGATTTTCAGTCACTGTCTGATTTTATAGCAGACCTTATTACATGCATATAAAATGTCCAAATACATCAAATCTTTCATAAGATCAAAGCCCAAACACTCTAGAACAAAGATAGCTATCCAATGATACTATAGCAGCCCTGAAAGTACAAGAATATATGAGTGATATAAACTTTTGTATGCTGATATGACTGTTGAAAGTGATGATTTTGCCCAGCCAAGTTGTATCAATGAAAACTTCATGAAAACCACCTCCAAACCCAAGCAATGGATGCCTAGTTTGGTCTTCTATCAAATGCAACTCTTCAAATGTGAAAGCCCTTGTCAAATCCACTTCAAAAACCTTGTCATTGTCCAAACAATTCGCTGTCATAAAAATCAGACTTTGCTGATATGAAATCAGACCTTATAAAATATGCAGAAGTCACTCAATTCTCACTCTAAGCTCAATCAACTACCTTGGCAGTCACTCCCATACACCAAGGGTTCCATTATGATGTCAAATACTTCTTAAATCCTTTCAAATAACCTGCAAATTCAACTCCAATGATGAAATCTGAATGATAACATCTTACAAATTGTCATGGGAACATCACCACAACATTCAAGGTCTCTTCTCTTGGTAATTTCATTTCTAACATGTTATGCAAGACTGCTATGGACAATCTCTCTCTTCTTCGGGAGCAAGAGGCTCTCATGCATGGAGCTGATAATGACAGGGTTAAAGAACTGGACAAAATGCTGGAGTTTCTTTCGAAGGGAGAGGAGGACATCTCTTCCTAGTGTTTCTTTGCTTCCTGTTTCCTGGCCTTTTACCGTTAGTAACTTTGTGTTGTCTATCGGCCGTATGTAAGCTGTCGGTGGTTGTTTTGGCTCTTTTTGTTTTTTGAGCCTTTTCTGCCCTTTTTGGGTTTTGTTTTGTATTATGGGATCAACCCCTAGTTTGCCGCCTTATAATATCAAAAACATTCAAGGGAACATCTCCTTGAAAAATAACTAGAAAATGCAATTTCCAGCTAAATGAACAAAATGCAAAAGCTTACCAAATGATCATTTGTAAGATACCCAACTAATTCTACCAAAATTTTTCCTTAGACAATTTTACTTGCTACCAACTCATCAACTATTTCAACAACACAAAGATATACATTAAAGATAACTATTTGAATGAATCAACCTTAAGCTGGGTACTTGTTTTATTACTTGATTCAATCAACTCACAATGTCTTATTACATGAGTAATGCTTTCAATGGCATGTAGTTACACTTTATTCAAATGGAATTACAAAAGCAGGCCTTGGAGCCTTGATGATTACAATGGGCGCCTATACTTGATCGACTCAATTGAATTCAACGATGTCAACTGAATGTCAACACCTCACAGTACAACAAGGGAGCATCACCTTGTCAGTTGAGGGAGCATCACCCCAACACTTGAAACTCGCAGGCCTCAAGATTACAAGCTCAACAGCTTTGCAGAGAGAATTTTGTCAAAATGCATAGATGCCAAATGAATGAGAGAGCTCCTCCTTTTATAGGCCTTCCAAAGGCAATGAAGGCACGTTTTTCAACGCACAAAGAGGAACCAAGGCACGTTTCCCAAGAAGCATATCCAAGGGAATATTCCATCTGATGACTCATTCTGAGTTGGCAAGCTTGTCCAAAGACCTCGTCACGGATCCCAAAGTCATCCTGTCAACCAATGAGAGCTTAGGTAGTTCCAACTACATTATCTTTGACTATGCGCCCAATTAAAGCAATGTGATCATGGAATGGCGCCCATGTGGAACTAGGCGCCCAACTGAGGTAGTAGAGGCAAGGATATGCGCCTAGAGGAACCTGATAACTCCATATGTTCTCAAAACACTTAACAATGTTCAATGAAGATCTCTTAGACTTCAAGCGCCAATTGAAAGGTAGTGGGAACTAGAAGAGGCGCCTTTCCAAGCTAGGCGCTTCCCTGAGGTGGCAGAGACTAGGGAGTGCGCCTTGGGTATTTTGATGTCTCCTTGTCATTTGATCAAGATCTTGGCTTGATGAAAGAACCCTTAAGCCAAATCAAACTTCTCTAACAAAATGAAAAGTTAAGTTGTAAAAAAGCCTTGACTAACTTAGGCGCATTTTCAAGGTTCTAGAGTCATGGATTAGCGCCTAATATCCTGGGAGCAAATTTGAACTTTATACAAGTCTATCAAGGAGTTTCCAAGTTAAAATGCCAAGGTAGGGTCACAGATGAGTAGAACTGCGCCTTCTGGATCCTAGGCGCCATCTTGAGGTGGCAAAAGCTTGGATTTGCGCCTAGTGGAATTCAATACTTTCAAACTCTTAAAACTTCCAATCTACTCCCATCAAGCTTGGGCGCTCTGGAATAACATATGGGCGCCTTGTTTCTTTAGGCGCCTAATTCACTCAGAACACTTCATTTTGGATACTGATCAACTTTCCCTCCTGAAGCGCCAATCCATAGTCATAGGAACTTCTTCTAGCGCTTTAGGCGCTCAGTCTGGTCTGCACAAGGAGGAATTGGTGCCTAGGTCATTCTCCACTCATTTTGAACTTAGAAAAATCAAATCAAGTGGTTGGAGGTCATTTCATATGTCAGGCGCATGCTAAACTGGAGTCCAAGCAACAACAGGAGGTAAGAGAGAGAAAGATTTGCGCCTAACTCCTTTCCATTCATGGATAATCATTTCAATTGATAGAAGGTTAATTCAACAAACAAGAATCCTTTTAATGACCACTTCAACTTTCCAAAACATCTCCTTGTCAAGGCGCCAACTGGATGTTGCTCTGGCAAGTGCGCCTAGAGTTTACTTAGTCAAGTTCTTTGAAGAACTGCAATGTATGAGTCCCTCTGATGATCTAACCATTCTTTTCTTCCCAGGCGCCCTGGTGGATGTGGTAGAAGCACTCTGTAGCTTGGTGATGCTAGGTTAGGCGCTCTTTTGTGAATTTTGATATAGGATGTGCGCCCAGACTCCAAAAGTCCATTTCCTGCATTTCTTGTCTTCCAGACTTAGCCAAATTTCAAGTTTTTAACTTATCCCTGCAAAACAGTGAAGTTAAGTTAGTCGAAAACCAGTTCATTCCCTCATCATTCGGAATTAGCCTCCGGGAATGATCAATAGGCTAATCCAATCTTAATCTGATGATCAAGCCGGAAATGGGGACATGACATCATTAGTTGCAAATTGGAGTTCAAGAGCTCTATTTATCCTCTCCAAGGATAGGCGTCCCGTCTGTTTGTCAAATTGGAATGAAGTTTGGAATCCATCAATCAAAATTGAGAGTCTTGAACAAAAGTAAATGAATGACACCAATGAATGCAATCATTTAAAACAATCTTTAATTGTTTAAATGAACTACATCTATCTTGCAAGTGAATCGATCCTCTATGAAGTGGAATCCTTCTCTACTTGATGGCAGCCATGTATTGGAGCTAACAATCATTTACAAACTTCTCTTCGCATTGAATTTCCCTTGCTAATGGCGGTGGCCGATCATATGCAATCATTTAATATATTTTTGTTGCAATGAACATCCATCTTGGCATTGAGTGAACCTCCTCATCATAGGCGTTTAGCATTTAAAATCTTTCAAAGCTCAATAACTAACCAAATGCAATCATTTAATATTCACAAACCCAATCGCCTTCATGGTGCCATCGATCCAATGCAAATATTTAATAAATAAATATTGCATTTAAAATATCTTTCTATGAGTCAAATGCAATCATTAAATTCCAATAACCAACCTCTATCAATACCAATCGCTCAACACAAGGCATGGATGCGAATGCTCTACAAAAGTGGGCGATCCTCTAGATAGCCGTTGGCTCCTTGAACAATGCAATTCAAATACCCAAAACAATATATGCCAATCAATCCCTTATTCTTTGCATTTGATTTTGGTCTGGACCTATAACTCTTTGGCGAACACATCACCTTTATTCATATGTACAACTCCATAGAAATCGATTATAGAAAATGCAATTGAAGATTCCATTTTCTAAAATCCATCAAATGAAAATAAAAATACAATTTCAATATTGCATTTTTCATTGATCACATACTAGTTGAGTTAACATTCTGAATCTCCATGTATAGACACATACCAACTTTCCGGTTCTCCATGTGTAGCAAAAAACTCAAACTAGAAATTCATTCCCTTACCCATGTATTAGCCTACGGGAATGGATGATAGGCTAATCATCAATTCCATGTGAAGTCACTCCGGAAATGGGGACATGACAAGTCTGTTGTGAATACACCAGCTACATGAACATAAGGAATTCGCTCCAAACAGCAAACATGCAAAGATATTTCATAAACTCTGATCAGCATTGAGGAATAGAGCCCTAGGAGGCCCTTTTACATACAATATAAAGCTTCAGCACTGAAAGTTGATATTCCCAAACCCCACGTCCAGCTGCTGTTGCTGTGGTACGGCCAGGCAGGGTAGAAATGACAACAAATATAAATGTAGACCAGACTGTAATCTATCACAAGATTCTGCTCTCTCCTTTACTCAATGCCTAGGATAGATGTCTAAAACCAACCACAAATGCAACGAATCTCCATGAAAGATGGTACGGCCAGCCGAGATGGATAGTAGCAGCTCCAAACTCGCCCTTCAAACTACACTTAGACTGCTATTAAAGCCTTTCCAATCAAACACCAACAATCTGCATTGAATAACTCTCTGAAAATCTGCAAGAATGAATATGTCCTTCAAACCCTCACCATATGAGTCTCAATGAAGCACCAATGCGAATACTGGATGCATCCGCGTCAATAGTATTTGCTAATGGAGGTTTTCGTCCCCAGAAGCCTAGATCAAATCCTATCTTGCTGAGGTTTTCGTCTCAGCAAGTTTAGTCCAAACCCTCAAAGCTCTTCAAGCTCCAAGAAACAAGAGAAGAAAATAATAATCCAATGCATATCTCAAAAATGAAGCTCATTACCATTTTATAACTCTCCATGAGGGTGTTGGCTTTGGGGGGGGGGGTACTTTATGTTTTAAAATTAATTTATTTTCCCCCTAGGGATTGGCGCCCAAGCTCACCTTTAGTGACGTTTAAATATTTTCTTTTTCATAAGTCACTTAACTTAATATTCATAAAGTCCCATCAACTAATTAAGATATAACTCCGGACTTTAAAATAAATATCAAGTTGATGTCTGAATCCAATGATCTATAGCTCGTCGGAAAGGTGTTGACGAGACGAATCTATTCCATCTTTGAAAATTCCGAAATGACACCAATCCCAGACTTACTAAAATTAGCAAGTATAGGCCATAACCCAACAGAGCCAACTGTGAGAGTGCCAACTGGATCCACTGAACCCAAATCAACATTCCACAATTGAATAACACATCCAAAACTCTGCTAACCATGGTTCCCTAACCACATTAGTCAGTCTACCGGAACAAATAATAGACTAACTCCTCAACTGCCTAACTGGGCTAAAAAGGGGACATTACACAGAATAGGTCAGAGCATACTTTCCCAGCAGGTTTACTTCAGCCATTGCCCATTCCAAAACAGAAGTGGGTAAGGATTTCATTACAGGTCTTCCGAAGGTCGAAGGCAGAGATTGCATATTTGTGGTTGTTGATAGGTTGACTAAGTATGCACATTTTTTGCTATTTCATCTGAGCATAAGGCACCTCAGGGTGCAGAGTTGTTTAGACTTCATGGACTTCCAAAGACCATTGTTAGCGATCGGGGTAACAGATTTCTCAATGTGTTTTTGCAGGAGCTATTCGGATTGGCTGGTACGGAGTTGACCCCGCGCACTAGCTACCACCCTCAGACAGATGGGCAACCAGAGATTGTGAACAAATGGGTGGAAGGGTATCTACACAATTATGTTGCGGGGCAGCAGAAGGCTTGGATCAGGTGGTTGTATTTAGGAGAGCATTGTTATAATACCACCTATCACATGTCAACTGGCATGTCTCCTTTCAGAGCCTTGTATGGTTATGACGCTAGGTCTTTTGTAGACTTAGCATTTGATGAGAGCAGAGCTCCCAGAGCTAGAGAGATGATGCAGGATAGCCAGGATATCCTTAAGGCACTTAAGGATAATCTACACCTCGCTCAAAATCAACAGAAGATGTATGTAGATAGGCACAGGGTGGAGAGTACATTTGAGGTTGGTGATCTAGTTTTCTTGCGCCTACATCCATACTGACAATCTACATTGAAGAAGAGTGGTGCAGAAAAACTAAAGCCTTAGTTCTATGGCCCCTACAGGATTGTGAGGAGAGTTGGAGTTGCCCGGGGGTAGCTGAATTCATAATGTATTTCATGTATCTTGCCTCAAAAGGGCAATTGTGCAACACATTACATCTTCTCCAGAGCTTCCACCATTGGATGAGGAGGGGAAACTGATACTTGTTCCTGATGCTATACTGGATGTTAGGGAGCACAGGTTGAGGAATAGGGTGATCAAGGAGTATTTGGTTAGATGGAGAGACTTGCCCCTTGAGGATGCTACTTGGGAAGGTGAACAGATTTTGCAACATCCAGGTATGCAATTGCTTGAGGGCAAGCAATTCTGGGAAGGGAGGACTGTAATGTCCCCTTTTTCCGAGTGATCACGCAACAGAGTTGGCTAGCCCATTTTATTCCCGTAGGCTAAGTCGGGAATTGCAAGGGAATAATCTAATTAATTAAATACTAAGTAATCCTAAGTCACTTTTTGATTATTTATACTTAATTAATTAAGCTGGCCTATTTGTAATGTAAAATGACTTTATTATAAAAGTGAGTCAATTGATAGAGAATAAAATAAAATAAAGTACATTGCCAAAAGGAGGTCGGCCAAGGTGGAGGTTATTTGGTGGCTATAAAAGAAAGTAAAAAGCAAGTCATTTGCATCATTCATATTTTGTCATTTGCATTGGAGATTTTCTCTTGTGGTTGCAACTTAGGTTCAACATATTTCAAGGACGAAAACCCTTAGGAATATTGGTGGATTGGACTAAAACCCAATTCCGTCTTGAGGTGGATTCATGCGGAGTTCACATTTGCACTTCATTGGTGATTTGGAGAAGAGGATTGAGCTTCAAAGACATTTATTTCTGCAGATTGGTGTGGAGAAGACCTAGGGCCAAAATTGTGCGATTTGTGGCCAAATAAAATTTTGAAGATTGAGATCATATTTTCAGATTTTATATCAGATTGGAGGGCCATCTTTTGAAGGATTTGATTGAAGACTATTGCTAGGGTTTTACCCTAGGGTGAGTGCCATCTCCAAGGGAGGCGATTTCGTTTTGGAGGAGCAGTAAAGACCAAACCATAGCCGTCACCCTTCCATTTGCATGCCATTTTCCATCTTCAAGGGAGCGCCGCCTATCTTGGAGGGTTTTGAGGAGGCTTCGTGGGTCTTGTTGAGTCTCATGGGTGTATAATCAAGTGCCAAACCAGTTCGCCCATCTAGGGTTTGAAATAAGACATCATTCTCTACTATTTTTGGTATGTATGAGCCTTTGTTTATCAATGTAAAGGTCTGATTTGTAACAGCAGAGATCTGAGTTATGTTTGGGCATGTTTGGGCCTTGAAACTTGATGTAATTTCAATTCTGACTAATTTGATTTGTAGCAGCAGTTAATCATATTCAGAAATCAGAACTTTATGTCATTTTGTTTGCATTAGAATGATCATATTATGTGGTAGAATATATGGTTGATGTTATCTTCACAAAGGTTCATGAATGACATGTATATTTGAGCAATTGGCCTACATGTACTCACTGTCCAAAACCATTTACAATTCAGAATCAGAAAAATCAGATTTCAGGCCTAGGGTTTGAAAAGATAAAAATCAGAAATTTAGGGCAGATCTGATTAGGGATCTTACACAGTGCACTAACAACATTGCAGAGTACGAATCTATTTTGCTTGGTTTGAATATTACTCACAAGCATGGGATAAAGTGTTTGAGGGTCTGAGGAGATTTGGAGTTGGTGGTACAGCAAGTCAGAAATGTTTATGCAGCCAAGGACAACAGGCTAAGATTGTACTGAAATGCAGTTTGGGACACTTTGGAACTGTTTGACACCATTGGCATTGAATGGATTGAGAGAAGTGTAAATGAAAAAGCGGATGCTTTAGCCATGGTTGGTTCAAGGTTCAATCCATAGTCAGTTTCTTCTTCATACTAATATGCTGTTGAAGTTCTTACCAGACCAACAATCCCTGATAATATTTACAATTGGCAGGTTTTCAATGACAGGAATCAGATTTATAGCTTCCTGAATTGTATAGATGAGCTTGACAATCAATCAATTGATTGGTAGCCTATGATAGAAGTCGAAGATGGCAAGGAAACTCTGTTTGGTAGTGAGGTCGTGCAACTGAAGACGGATACAATTCTGAAAGGATTGGTGGTGCTTGAAAGGATGTTTGATAATGCCGACTGCTGCAAAAGCAAAGGTAAACCAGTTGAAGAAGAAAATGTTGAGGGTGTCAACCTTGGGACTTAGGAGGCACCTAAAATGGTTTACATAGGCAAGAAGTTGAAGCCTCATGAGAAGCAAATGCTGATTGCTCTGCTAAGAAAAGTCAAGTGTTTTGCATGGTCATATGATGACCTCAAGGCCTATAGGGACGACTTGTTTCAGCATATATTCCCCTCCAGCCTGATGCAAAACCATTCAGACAGAAGCAAAGACCTATAAACCCTACCATAGCTCCCAAGGTGCAGAAAGAATTGTTAAAGATGAAAGAGGGAGGTATCGTTAAACCCATCAAACATTCTGAGTGGGTATCCAACCTTGTCCCGGTAAGAAAGAAGAACGGGGAAATCAAGTTGTGTGTGGATTTCCGAAATTTGAATATCAAATCTCTTAAGGATAACTGTCCACTCCCAAGCATGGATCATTTGCTGCAGAAAGTGACTGGATCAGAATTGATGTCCATGATGGATGGATTTTCCAGGTACAACCAAGTGATGGTTAAGGAGTTAGAGCAGTACAAGACAACGTTCATGACTCCTTGGGTACCTATGTCTATGTGAGGATGCCATTTGGTTTGAAGAATGTAGGTTCAACGCTTTAGCGGGCCATGGTGGATGTGGCTTTTGCTGGTCTTATTGATGAGATCATGGTGGTCTATCAGGATGACTTGATTGCATTCTCGAAGGAAAGAGCTGAGCATTGCAAGCACCTTGAGGTCATCTTCAAAAGATGTCTAGAGTACGAGATCTCACTTAATCCTAAGAAATGCATATTTGGTGTCGAAAAGGGCAAGTTGCTCGGGCATATTGTGTCAAAGGATGGAGTAAGAATAGACCCGGAACGAGTCAAGGCTATTGACCTCATTCCTCAGCCCAAATCAGTCAAAGAAATACAGTCTTTCTTTGGGCATATAAGCTTTGTCAGGAGGTTTGTTCCTAACTTCGCGGAGAAGACTAAGGCCATTTCTACAATGCTCAAGAAAGGACAATCATTTGTATAGAGGGCAGAGCCATTTGAAGCATTCAAAGATATCAAAGAAGCCATCAAGGAGGCACTGGTACCGATAAGTCCAAATTATTCCACACCCCTTCAATTGTTCTCATTTGCTTCGTTCAATATTGTTGCTACTCTGTTGCTCTAAAAGAACGACAAAGGGTATGAACAACCTGTGTCGTATTTCAGTAAATCATTACAGGCAGCTAAGTTGAAATATTCCATAATGGAGAAGCATGCCTACGCATTGGTCAAGGACGTAAAAAATTTCAGATCCTATCTCAGGTGCGAAAAACATAGCATATGTTCAGCACATAGCAGTAAAAGATATATTTATGTAGCATGAAGCTTCAGGTAAAAGATGCAGATGGATCAACAGGATCCAAGAATATGACATGGATATACAGAGTGACAAAATTGGTTAGAGGCCAAGGTTTAGCTAAGTTGATGGATAATTCCAATCTTGAAGCAGCAGAAGTAAATGAAACAGATGTAGAAGCTGCTCCTCATTGCAGATTGATTGATGATGCATGGTACAAAGATGTTATATTCTATCTTGAAAATATGAATTGTCCACCATGTATGGATGAGAATCAGAAAAGGACCCTCAAGCTGAGATCTCAAAGGTACGTATTGTTCTAGAATGAGCTGATGTGGAGGAATCACAAAGGTGTATTGCTCAAGTGTTTAGATCAAGAGCAAGTTGAAGCAGTAATGAATGAGTGCCACCATGGCATTGGCGGGGGACACTTCAAGGTTAAGACCACTACCCATGAGATCCTTAGAGTTGGGTATTGGTGGCCTACTTTATTCAAGGATGTAGCGCAAAAGATAAGAAAATGTGATTCTTGCCAACGGTTTTCTGGTAAGCTGAAGTTTGCTGGAGCACTACACTTTTTGCCCCTCGCAGTTGATGCACCTTTCCAACAGTGGGGAATTGACTTCATCGGAGAAATACAAGAGAATCCAACAATGGATTTAAGTGGATCCTTGTGGCCAATGATTACTTCACCAAGTGGGTAGAAGTAGTCCGCACTTGCAATGCAACTTCCAAGGTGGTTATCGATTTCATAGTCAGCAATATAATAACTAGGTTTGGATTGCGAGCTAGGATTTTGGCGGACAATGCAATGTGTTTCAGGTCTCAAGAAATGTTGAACATATGTTCTAAGTTTGGTATAAACCTGGTGCATTCGTCTCCTTATCACCTCCAAAGTAATGGACAGGTTGAATCAAGTAATAGAAGCCTAATGAAGATTATAAAAAGGACATTGGATCATAATAAGAAAAGATGGGATGATAGTTTGAAGTATGCTTTATGGGCTGACATAATAACTTTCAAGAGATCTATTGGTAGAAGCCCATTTGAATTGGTGTATGGAGCAGAGGTAAAAATGCCCATCAGCATGGAGTTACCGGTCTATCAGTTGCTGCAGGATATAGAAGATCATTGTGCCACACTTTCCCAAAGGATCATGCAACTGACTGAGTTGGAGGAGCAAAGAAGAGCTGCACATGATAAAAAATTGAATTATTGTAATGTCCCCTTCGGAGGCCTAGGCAATTTGGTGATGGTTAGCCTATTCACCGAGTTCCCATAAGCTAATTGATGTGGTAGGGGGACTCTTGAGTTTTTGGAGAGTATCGGTTGTCGTTTGGTGCGGCATGTCCAATTACAATTTTTGGTGCCGTGGTGGCGATTTTCTGTAGCTGGGATGGAATATTGTAATTATATACTTAAGTTCTAATAGCTAATATTTTATTATTAACTTAAGTGATATAATTATAAAGTGGTGTTATGACCTTTTAAGTGGCTTGTAGCAAGTGAGCGGGAAAAATAAATAATATTATTTAATTTCTCAGAAAAGGGACTATGGAGATTATTTAATATTATTTTAAAAGTCCTTACTATGGAGATTATTTAATATTATTTCTAATGTCTTTTCCCTCCAAGAGAAAAATATAAAAGGAGGTTTGAGCTTTCATTTGGATTATTACAGAAGATTTTATTTTGCAAGGTTATGCTACTGGATTGAACCTGCGTGTTCTACAATCGTTTCAGGATGGAAACCCTCATTTGATTTCTAGCTTCGGATTTGAGAAATAATTCTTAGCTAGCTTGGTGTGGTTCTACTCAGGAATCACTATTGCATTTCACAACTTTTCTAGTTTCGGGAGTTTGCATTCAGAAGGGTTTATTTATATCAAATTTATTGAAGATTTTGCAAATAATAAATTTGAGGATTTGAGTTTGGTTGATTGAATACTTCATACTAAGCTATCCCAGCTGTACAAGATTGTGGTTTAATATTCGGAGAAAAAGTGCCGTACAAATGTTTGAAGGCTTGAGTGCTGACCATACACTCTCATATTATTGGAGTGCTTCACTTTAAGAGACTTAAATATCTTTTAAAGTTGGAAAGTCTTCTTTAAACCTTGTCGTAGCCTTTCCCCTTGGAAGCGCTGCCTATTTTGAAGGCTTAATACATTTATTTTGAAGAAAACCAAAGGTTGCGTGAGCTTTGGAAAGGGGACATAAGCATTAAGGGAAGAAGCGCAAGTATTTGGGAGAGATTGCTGAGTTGGAAGGGGAGTGTGGGGCCCTCAATGCATTGAAGGAATAGTGAAGAAAGCAAAGTTTGAAGTTTCTCATCCTAGCCATACCTCTAAAGGGAGTCATAAATGGAATGGTAGCAGTTGAAGGAAAGTCGTGTGTCTTTGTAAGGAGCTGATTATATTGATTTTACAGCCCAGCTATATTTCCTTGAGTTGGTAGACCATCTTGGAGGTTAGGATTCTTGGATATTCATTGTCTTTGTATTTCTGAACTATATCAACATTGTATTGAAATTTTTATACTTATTTTTCTAATGTAACAAGAGCAGCAAACTGTTTGACAAAATGCCTGTTTATAGTATTTGTGTTCTATGATGAAATTATGAATAATTCATGACTTTAACCAATAAACAAGCCATTGCAAGACTCATAAACTTAGAAACTTCAGTTGATGAGCATATTGGAAATTGTATGACAAAATGCCTGCACAATAGACATCATATTCAGAAAAGAACTCAGTTGGGACAACATATTGCCAAATGTTTGACAAAATGACTGCACAATAGAAGTTAGAAAATTGCGGGTTTTTGGGAAAACAATTGAGGGTGGTTATTACAGTGGTATCAGAGTTGGCTTTTCCTGCTAGGTTGCCAGCCTGTGATCATTTATATTGCATGAAGCTGAAGTTATTCTATGAGTGAAAGGGAAATCATATATTATAATAGAGAGTAGAGACGACAGGTATTCCAAAGACCACAAACTCAAGTAGAAGAAACTTTTTCTAAGGTCTTAAGAGTTCGTCAAATACATATAGGTGACAGTGAAATTTCTTCTGAGAATATGGCATAGAGAGATAAAAGACCAGAAAAACCATATAGTCCTAATTCCAGAGCAGAGAGGAAATTTGATACTATGTTAGACATGATGTCTCAGTTGTTGGCAAAGATGAGCCAAAATGTGCCTCAAGCACCTCCATTTCATAATGGGGAAACTAGTGGTTCTAACATCAATAATCATCAGAATAAAGGACACACTGTTAGAGCAACTTCTGGATTAGTTTCTAGACCTCTCCAACCTACCTTCACTCGTAGGGAGGAGACCCCACCTATGCAGGAGGCCCAAATATCGATGGCAAATGAAGTAAGGGCTAGCTATGCAGAGTATATAAGTCTTCCAGCTGAAATCCGTGATTTGTTGACACTAGAGCAGTTTATGAACCAGAAGAAGAAGAGGGGTGGAAGAGCTGAAAACAAAAGACTACCTATGCAGAGAGATTACCAGCAAGCATTGGGTGAGGTATCGTTGGCACACTTTGATGGGAGTGATAAGTGTTTAGCTAGAGCATGGGTGTAGAAGTTAGACAACTATTTGGCACTCAGACCCATGCTGGAGGATGAAGCAATTAATTTTGCTATACTGCACTTAGATGGAGCAACCCATGAGTGGTACCATGGCTTGGTTACCTTGGGCCACAATTTGATCACCAACTATGATGAATTTACAAACAGGCTCATTGAAAGATTTGACAAGAAAGACCCCGAGTTACACTTTAGAGAGCTTTCATAGTTAAAACAGTATGGTTCACTGGATACTTACATTTTAGAGTTTCAGAGACTTTCAGATATGGTTCCTAGCATCTCAGAGAGAAGACTTGTAGTCCTTTTTAGTGAGGGATTAATGGAGCCAATTAGGGGATGGGTTAAGGCATTTGACCCACCATCTTTACAAGAAGCAATAAAGAAGGCAAGGAGTATGGAGTTGGCTGCCCCTAGAAATAAATTTCAGTCAAGGACCTTCCAACAAAAGAAAGATAAGAGGCACTTTTCAAAAGATTCAAATCAGACCAAGAAGACATCATCAAGAATGGATGAAGAGGTCCTAAATGACTTAAGGAAGAAGAAATTATGCTTCAATTGTAAGGAGTCATGGGCCCGAGGTCATAAGTGCTCTGTTAAGGGCAAAGCACATCAAATAGAGTTCTATTCTGCTGATGAATTAGCATCAGAAAAATCATAACAGCAGTCTGATTTGGAGGAGAAAGAGGAGGAAGAGTCATCAGAAGGGTCTAAAAAAGAGGGAGAAAATGAAGGTGCACTTGCCCAACTCTCTAGCTTCCAAAAGAATGAGTCTTTTAGAGTCCGTGGAGTACTTGGAGGGCAGCGAGTAGTGGCTTTGATTGATACAGGAGCTATACAAATTTTAGCGATGAGTAGTGGCTTGTAGAGGACTCAAGACAAAAGAGGTTGATGGGTTTAAGGTAATGGTAGCTGATGGCTTCACTATTACATGTACCAGGATGATTCCCAAATTGAGCCTTTAGTTGGGAAATTATGAAGTCAAGGACGACTTCTATGTTGTGACCATTGGAGATACAAATGCAATACTTGGTATTCAGTGTCTACGATCTTTGGGTGAGATCACATTGAATTTTCAGACTATGGAGCTCAAATTCCAATGGGATGCTAAGAAGGTAGTGTTAAGAGAAATGTCTAATGGTGGGCCTTGCGTAGTCACTTTCAAAAGGATGGAGAGGTTGATTAGACATGACCAGGTTGAGTGGGCAGCAGAATGTATTATCATGCTTACCATCACAGAATAGGAAAAAAGAAGTTATCATCCAGATGTGTAGGCTTTGCTAACCAAGCATAGCAAGGGTAGTTGTGTTTTATCCTGTTAGAACAAGCATGTGTACCTGCATCTTGCATTGTTGCAATGATGTTGTTTTCAACTTAAAGAGAGGTTATTTGAGGCAGTGAGCTTTTGTCTGAACTAGTGACGATTAGAAGGTTTAGAACAACATTTCGGGTATCACTGCCCTTGTTGTTGTCAAGAATATCTTTTGCATGATATTTAGTCCCGACTTAGGGTTACCTCTTGGAATACCCTACATGGTTTAGTTGAACCAAAGCGAAGAGGAGATTACCCACTCCTACCAGTTGGCCCTTAATCACCTTCATCCTATTGATGAACCCCCCCTTTTCACTTCCTTGATTACATCCTTGACCTCGGAGTGAATAAGTGTTCTAGGGATTGGGATTAGCTATTTTGGGACCCAACACAAGCCATGGATTGACTGGAATATTTCTGCTTCTCTGCTTATTGTTTTTGTGAATATGTTGGTTGCTTCGTCTTCTGTTTGTCATAAATCAACTCAATCTCTTTGTTCTGAACTTTTTCCATGACATAATAATGGTGACCTTGTATGTGCTTCACACTTGCATGAAATATTGGATTTTTTGTCAGTTGATAGTACTTTGATTATCACATCTCACTGTTGTTGATAAGATTGCTTGAAATTCATATGCTCCAATTTTTCCCCAAGCCAGACTGCTTCATTTGTGACATCCATTGTTGCTTTGTATTCTGCCACGGTTGATGACAAAGCTACTTGAGTTTGCTTCTTGTTAGTCCAAGAATTATTCCAGAAACTGACTTGAATGCAGATTGTGAGCGGACTTAATGTGAACTTGTCTAATCTCCATTTATATAGCCACTTAATTGAGTTTCTTTCTTCTGAAACAAGATACTACTAAAATTTAAAATCTTAGTTACTTTTGATAAATGAGAAGCCTGGATAACATTATTGCAACATAATTGATGTCAGGTCTGGTAGTTGTAAGATAAATCACCTTTCTGTAAGCGACCTGTACTGATTCTCCTCATATGTCCATTCTTCGTCTTACTTTGACATCTTCAGCCCAACTTCCATTAATGTATGACATTGATTGCAGGTTTTCATTTTCAATCTCTCAAGTGGCTTTGCAACATACTTTTATTGACAAATGAATATTTCATTTTTATTGCCAGACGAATTCCCAGGTGGTTAAGAAGTAGCCCTAGGTCATCTATCTCAAATATTTTGTTGAAGTTTGCCTTCTCTTTGATGAAATTTCAGTTGTTAGCGGTAATCTAAGTCATAGGGTTTACTGATTTTAAAGGTTGAGATTCGAAACAGGACAGATTTCAAAATTGCACAAAAAATTTATTGGTAGTTTTTATGATTTTTTTGGCTGTAGCAAATGGATGCCTCTATGTTTTCATATATTTTGATTAACATAGGTTAAATGTTGGCTAGTAATTTCATTTTAGAGCAGAAAAAGTTAAAGAAAATTTAAAAGACGAGGGGTTTCTGTAAATGTGAAGCCATTGAAATGCATCTTGTAGTAAAAGTGGAAAGCCAATTGCATGACTTTGCAATGTTTTCCTCTGAACTATCCTTGCAGTCTTTAGTATGACAAAAGCTTACTACCTTGGCTGGTTGGTGCCCTTCATTACAGTATGTGGTTTCAATATTATTTTTAATCTTATTTTCACTCCTTACATTTCATAATGTAATACAAATTTGTAATCAAATTGTGTGACTTTGTTATTGAAGCATTAAAATTTAGTGACATAATCAAATTTGCAAGGAGCTTTTTGAAGACTTGTTGTGGTGAATGCATTTTATTTCAAGCTGGAACAGAGCAGCACACTTGCTCTAACAAGGCAATAGAGAAGGTAAAGGGAAACATAAGAACGATGAAAGCTGCAAAGGCAGTATTCTTTGTGAGAGATGTCACTCATGGTTCAGAGGAAGAGTAATGTCAGTTGATAAAAAACTGTGGCTCAAATGGAAGAATGTCTAGGTGAGAAGAAGTCTACTGGAACAAAGCATTGGGGTGATGGTAATCTGACGGAGCAGTGGCAGGATATGTAGGTAAGTCAGATGGATATGGACTCTACCTCTACAGAAGATGGGGCGATGACAGACCAAAGATTAAAGTTTTTATTTTTTTCTTTGGGAGTGGCATGAGGGATGATAACATCATGATGTATGTAATTTCATGTAAGGGGGTTTTAGGAAATGAGCATAAAGTAAATGTACTAACATCAAAATCATAACTTAAGTAGTACTAAATGCTAGTAGCCTAAAATCTAATATTAGGAGTCAACAATAAGTGGGTATAATAACCACCGTCGAAAAAAATAAAATGACAAACATTACTCTCTCATCAGAAATTTATAATTCTATAATATGAAATTCATGTTTCTTTTTTATTGTTTTTTCATCTGCAGACACTGATGCTATTTCTCTGTCGTTTTTTAATTTTGTTTGTTTGTTTTTGTTTTGGCAGGTGTTTTTCTGGAGCCTTCCGAGCTGTGCTGGCAATCTGGTAAAGAAAACTTAAAAGGAATTGAGATTCAGTTGATTTCAAACAATTTGATACAGTCGAAATTGATTTCTTCTGATTTTTATTTCCTTTAAAATGCAACAGCTGAGACAAGCACATTCTAAACTGGAAGCTGATTTGGAAAGTGCTAAAAAAAGGCGAGCTGAGTTGGTTTTGCAAAGAGAATCTTTACAGGAGGGCAGGGAAGATTCTGTATGCACAGTTAACACTTCCACAAGATCAGCTTAATCAGTTGCAAAAAGAGAAGGCAATGCTAGAAAACATTCTAAATTGCTTTTTACATACTTTTTCCAGGTTGAGAGAGAGGCTGCTTTGAATGACCTAAAAAAGATCGAGGAACAGTACAAAAAACTTAAGGTAAATCTTGCAAGTGAGAAAGCTTTTCTTTTTATCAAAGTGCATTTGAAGGGTTGTTTCGAGAAGTGGGCCGCTGTACTGATTTGAATGATGTGGTTTCTGATTATAAACCTTCAGGTAGAATTGGAATGCTATGCAGATAATGATCCAACTACTGTTGAAGCAATGAGTAAGCAGATACATCATGTTGTTTGTCATCTATGCTAAATAGAAATTTCTTATCTTTGTTTATAATCTGTATGTGATCCATAATTTCTCTAGTTTATTGTAGAAATTAACAAATCACACAACTTATGTTACTGTACTACTTGAAAAGCTCAAATGACAGTTAATTAGAGGACTGAAATTCTGTTTAGAACTGAAGATAAGAACTAGAAACGAAGAAAGTTCCCAACACAACACAAGGTTTTTATCCTAGAAAACCCTAATCTGGGGAAAAACAAGTTGGTGATTGCTATTGCTCAAAACAAATGTGAACAGAGATAGGAGATACAACTTCTAGTTGTTCTTCTTAGCTGTCAAGTCTTCCACTTCACTCTTCTGCTGAAATTCTTCTCTTGCGAGTCACTTCAACACTCAAACATGCTTCCAATCCTGTAATTTGCCCTTTTCATGTCTTTAAATAGGTGCTAACCATGCAAAATGAAAGGTTTCCTTGCCTTCGGAAATGTGTGGTGATGAAGAGCTGGATTCGGCTAAGGGATTGACCAAAAGTGCAATGTAAGCTCTTAGTTCCCTGTTTTCAGCCTGTAGGGCTGCCTTTTCTTCTCCATCCTTTGAGACCATTTCTTTGATATTGTTAGTTGTGAATTGCAACATGTCCATGTCACCCTATCTATCTGAAGGCCCCAAATGGGTCCATGTGATTTTAAAATCAGCAGCTTGTGCTTATTGCACATTCTTGTCCTTTGGTGGAATGGTTGTCTCAGCAATAATATGCCCCTCATTATTGTTTTTGAACCTGGTCTATCTCTTCACCTTTTTGATTTCATCCTTCTCAATCATGGCACAAACAACACCCAAATTGAGGGGTTTGATATTCACAATCTGTCTTTTCCTCACCAAAGACGTCTTTACCCACTTCAAAACACTCTCAACTGGTCTCTCAGAAGGTTCAACTATGGCTGGAATCTCTTCCATAGTTTGAATTGGTGGTGGCTGAATAGGTGGAGCAAATGGAGTTTGCGAAAGAGGGATTATGATCATGAAGTGGAGGCAAAGAAGATAAAGACGTCTCTTTTGGTTGGATGAAATAGATTGAGGAATTGAAAAAATTGGAAGGAAAAGTCCAGGAGAAACGGGTGTAGGAATATGAGAAACTGGAGGAGGAGTAGGACTAAGTTGTACATGTGGAGGAGGTTTGATACTATTCTCCATGACCAATTTTAGTTTGTTGACCTTAGGATTTTCACTTGCTTCACAAGAAGCTTTCAACTTCTTTCTTCTTTCCTCTTCATCTTGGCTGCTACCACTTGCAGCCAATTGGCACTTGTGAACTTGTGACTGCACTTGTTTTTGGAGTATACAGTATTTGATTGGACGGTTTTGATCTTTTTCCTTTTGCTGTCCTTGTAGTTTGTTTTGCCAATTTTCTTTCCAAGAAACCCTTTTTTTATTCATAACTACCTTGTTCATCTGATCCTTTGAAGTATTCTCCTTGATAGCCCAATTAATTGGCAGCAAGGGCTGCTGATTCAACTTCTCACTTCTCCAAAACGAGGTGACAAAATTGTTCCATCATCGTGTTGCAGGTTGCATCACCGGCTCTAAGAGATCATGCACACTAATTTCTGTCAGGTTTCGAATCAGCTAGATGGTCACTTTCTTTTTTCCAAACTATCAAACGCAAAGAAAGATAACGATCAGCCCATGAGGGAGTTTGTCGCATGATTCGATCGACTTTTTGGGAGAATCAATAATTCTTTAAGGCCGTCTCCATAAATTCTCCTAAGCTGCTTCATAAACACCCTTCCATTAGAGATATCTTTCTTGATCAAATCTATGGAAATTGATGAACTTGAAGTGGCTCAGGAGTGAGCAATCAAGTTAGAAGACGACATGATGAGCATTGGCAAAATCAGGAAAGACTCCATCAAGCCAATGGTCCCAAGTTTTGTAGCTCCTCTCCTACAACAAGTAGTGACTGATATGACAAACATGAAGAGGCAATACTAGTAGAATGGTCCAGCCCAACAATATCAAGGACATTTTCAAAGAAATAATAGAAGTGATAGACTTAGACCACCTCCATTTGAAAGGCTTGCCTTGGAGGCATTGCCCAATGATAACACAATCAATTTTTAGACATCCTCAAGGAATCAACGCTTCAACAACAAATTTACTGTGGGTCTTTCTTGCAGATCATCCACGAAGCACATACCCACAATATTCTTGAAAGCCAGGGAGAATTTATGATTCTTGTGAAATCTTGGAACAAACCCTTTTTTCACTTGACTAATCATTTTCTTTGATTGATTGGAACTCAATAGAGGGCAGCCATGGCCAAGCTCAACGGCGAGAATGCTGAAACACCGTATATCATCTTTGAAATCATACCCTTCTGAAGAATTTCTCATAGTAGAGGCTCCAAAGTCTCCCAATTTTACAGTCCCATCGCCATCCAGATAAATATACCTGACCTTGATATCCTCGTGAATTATGCATTCGCCATGAATATAAGCCAAGGCCTGGAGAACATCTTTGAGCAAAGTTGCAATAATAGGCTCTGCTAAGTCATTAGGGTAAGCATTCTCAATAATGTTTTTCAATGAGCCGTTGGTCATGAATGGCATAGCCTGCCAAATATAGTTGTTTGACTATGAAAGTATAGTAATAGCTCAAGCCATTATCATGGGATGACAACATTAGCTCTTGCACTTCAAACCACACTCTTTCCCCACCAACTTTTTTTTTTCTTTATCTGGGCATTTGATGGCAACTATTTGGCCATTAGTGAAACATTTGCAAAGATAAACAATTTAATTTGTGCTGCTTCCTATTTCATTGATTATTTGGCATTCCTGGGCCTCCCTAGGAAATTTCACAGAAGGGTTTTCTGAATCTTCCTTAACAGTGTCACCTGCGTCTGACTTGAACGAATCTGAAAGGACACATTTTTTGTCTTGAAATTATCAAGGGCTTTGCTTAGAAGCGACTTGCAATGAATAGACTAGATTGTGGAGGATTCAAAAGACATACCCTTTCATATCTTGGGTTGTATTATTTCATATATCTAAGAGACCTACGACTTTATTATATTGATATCCGTATTTAGATCTTTCCATCTATCTCCTTCATGTGTTTCATTAAAAGGAATTTGATCAATAAAGAAAATTCTTATCACAATTTGTAGATTGTAGTGATACTCCAATGTTGAAGCTTTTCATGAAAGAGGGAGGAGCATGAACACATTTTTGTATATAATATAAAAGATAGGTCTAGCAGGTCAAACTCTGTAGTCATGTAAATATAAACAAAATAAAAACTTGTGTCGAAACTTTTATTTACACCTCGTTTTGTTACGAACTAGTTGACATTTAATATCCTAGTTTGTTGAGAGTTAATTATTTGGCTAAAATAATAGTTGATACCTCTCAAACAAATTTGTTTTGTTACTAACTAGTTGACATTCAATATCCTAGTTTGTTGAGAATTAATTATTTGGCTAAAATAATAGTTGATTTACTAGTCAAATTTGATAAAATAAAGAAAAAAATTATGCCCTTCTTAGGGCCTATCTTCTATAACACATAGGGCATTGAATATGGAATGCTCCTTACTCAATCTGTTGGGACACCAAATATGGCATAACTTGTTTCCAAATAGTATATAATGGTTATATTCCAAACAAATTTGATGATTCAAAACTTTATTTGTTGAAAGGAGAATCATAACCTATAGGACCAACCAAAGTTACAATATATCAAGTAAGATAGTCAACAATAAGGAGCCAAATGAATGACAACCTCACCTTGCAACTTAACACCATACAAAATGAACCTAGTTGCTACCTTATATTATGGCCTTACATCTATGTATGTATCTATCTTGAATGTCATTGTGGACTAGTGGTAGTTAAATAAAAGTATTTTGTTAACAAAATCTTGTAGCAAGAGAAAGAAGTCATTGGAGGGAATTTCATGAGCATGTTAGGAAGAATGATTAGCATGAAAATCCTCTCAAATATCACCTGTAAAAAAATGATTAGCATTTCCTAACCCGCTCTGATACCATGTTAGAGAATAAGGATCTAGGAAACTAATCATTAAATATATAAACAGGAAATAGTAATTAGAAGCAAATGATAAAAATGTACACAGAACACATTATTTATGTGGGGAAAACCATTACTGGTAAAAAACCCCACAAAAAACATCATTCAATAAGTGAGGAAGCTTACAGTAATGCTTGTATAAACAAACATATCAAGAACCTGGATGGTACAATATCTTCTCCCTCCTCTTCTTTCCAGTATGCTTCACATGCATATACAATGCATTCATATACCTCTTATGCTGTGATGTTCCCTCCTTAGTATGGATCATGGTACTGTTTAAAGAAGTCAATTGCTCCTAATGTACCAAACACAAAGAGACTGCAAGGTGTTATACATAGTCGACTCCACCTTTTATTTATCATTGCACATATAATGAAGATATCTACTAAGCACCGACCCAAAAAGACAATCGATGGTAATTAATACTTAATAAACTTTGCAAATGAAAACGAATAAGGAAAGGGATCCGAAAGGCCAGCGGCCACATAGAATAAGACAAAACAATGAAAAAGATAAAACGGTGGATAAAGACAAAATAGAGATCATAAGGGTAAAAACAAAGGCGATTAAGATATGGGTGCCAATCATGGAATTAAAATGATAACAACCAAAGCCAGCAACTCCAATGAAAGGATGCGACTGGTCATGAAGACATGATTGTTCAAAGGTATTAAAGGGATTACAGGCAGTGGAAAAAAGGCATCGATCAATCAGAACATCATTCAACGAGCAATCTCATTACATCCTCATCATCAATCTCCTCCAAGCATCGCACACTATCATCTATCATTTCATTTAAATACAGCAAGTGCATTGAAGCAGACAAGAAGGAATATATCGCAGGGAATAAAGACTTAGTTATATTCTGCAGCAGGGACATAAGTTATTCCAATCCTCATATAATCAGCGAATCCCATACCAAGCTGATACAGAACAACAATTAGAATCAGAGAAACACTCGACCCCCTGAGGTATGATCTTCAGCACAATCATTATTCCTTGTATTTAAATATCCCAATTAATTGATCATCATGACATAGATATAGTATGAAAAGGTTTGTAATCAGAATAACGAGATAATGATAATTATAGGATAAAAAGGAATATGCATATAGAATTAAATAAGAATACTATCATATTTAAAATCGAATAGCATGGTAAATTGTGTCATGATAGAATAAGATGAAAGATCATCATATGAAATATTGAGAATGTTACCATAAGAATTATCATAACATAAGAATGTTTATTTAATGAGAGTTAAATGATGCCTAGTGAATGGCAATCAATGATGAGTAAAGAATAATCCATTATAAGACATGATTGATGACTCTAACATAAACACCCGGGAAGAGAAAGAGCCTTATCATTAATCCACCTACACACAATATAGATATGAGACAGGGAATTTGGGTAAGCAGTTACAAATTTGCACCTAGGTGATCCTCGAGTTGGCGAAGTATCGCGGTATGTAAGCGATGAAGCCCCTCCGAGCCAAGGGTGGGCCTTTGGGACCTATGGTAGCATAAGATATGTCCTAACGGTGGGTAAAACTCGAGCTGGTGAGAAATCATGTCATGTCCCTATATTAATAATTTATAATTGAATCCAATATGTATTATTCATTCAAATTAAAGATATGAATAATATTATAAATGGAATATATTTAATATATTTAAATAATATTTATTTAAAACAATTAACAAGATATATTATTATTATATTTATAAATAACACATATAAATAATATAATATAAATCATATATCATTTAGTATAATGATATAATATAAATAAATTAGATATTATAAATATATCTAATAATATAAATACAAATATTATTATTATTATCTTATATTGTAATATAAATATAAATAATATAATATAAATCATATATCATTTATTATGATATAAATGATATAATATAAATAATATAAAATAAATAATATATCATTTATTATAATGATATAATATAAATACAAATAATATAAATAAACATCTTTTAACCTATCCTCTTATGATAAGGGAGTTACGTATGGTTAGAACTAGTTTTACCACAAAAGGGAATTACTATAAACTAATAGAAATTATAAGAGGGTAAGTATGTGTTTTACCACCAAGCATAATAAGAGACGTGCCTCTTCGAACATATCCCTTGAAAGGGAAATAAATAAAGGTTGTGAGATAGAAGGAAAACATCATGGGAGGAAAATATAAAAGAAAAGACAACATATAGAGATATGTATATCAGCAGCAAATGGGAGGAATGATTCCAGTAAAAATAAATAAATAAATATAATATATATATATATATATATAAAGTATGTGATGTTCTGACATTATTAAAAATTATATTCATGATAAAACTATAATAATAATGATACCATAATAACAATAATAAATAATATATATATATATATATATATAAAGTAATATTATAATGATAATGAATAAGTAATATATTATATAGTTATGTTAATAATAAAATAACAATAGAATTCAAGTGCTAGCAAGCAATCAAATATATATATAATACTATTAATAACATATATAATAATATAATATAGAGATATTGTTAATATTATAACAAATACTATAATATATAAATATTAAAGAATAGGCATGGGGACATTACAAATATATCTCATGTTGTATCATATATTACTGTATAACACCATTCATAATAATAATGGCAAATTGTATATTTTGGAAATGTCTGTGGAAACTGCATGTATTGCGTTTGTGATTCAACCAGGAAGGGAGAATGCATAAACCTTAGTAGATTGCCTATAAACCCCATCTAGGTTCCGTCCCCATAGGCCCAAGACCAGGATTGGGCGTTATGCCCCTTAGGCCTGAGTCAAGGGATTGGATCATGGAGGGATGGGGGTCCCACATTGTAACATGCCCCTTAGGCCCAAGACGAGGGATTTGGCAAAAGGACCAGCCCCCTATTGGTACTAATTTTGGTCTGGATCTGAGCGCAGATGTTGGAGGGTTTTTTCTTTTTGGGCCCTAAGTTTCCTTGTTCATCGCTGTGACTTTCTCTATCGGCGAAACTTCTTTTTGAGTGCTTAGATTATGATTGAACCATCGTTTTGAACCACCGCGTTGAACCCTTTTGGTTCATGGTTCAACGGTTCAAGGCTTTGTGTTTGTGTTCGGCAAATGTTCTTTTTGAAGTGCTCCGTTCGGCGTTGAACTTCTCGGTTGAACCATCCGTTTGAACCGTTTCATGGTTCAAAGGTTCGGAGCTTTATGTTTTTGGTTCATCGGAGTGATCGGCATTATCGGCGAGTTATTTTTTGTTCCCTCCGATGTGTTTGGTTTGGCCGATGGAAATGCCATCGGTGTGATATTCATCGTCGGCAAGCTTCATTTGTGTTTGGCCGATGGATGTTATCGGCGTGTGTTGTATTGTCGGCGTGAGTGTTTTGAGTTGTGCCGACGACGGGCGTGTTTGGAGTGAACCATCGGGATGACTTAGTATGTCGGCGAGGGAATTTTAGGCTAGCCCGACGGTTGTTGTCTGGCCGACGAAGTATGTTTTGGTGGCCATCGGGGAGACTCGTATTGTCGGTGGGAGTCTGGAGAGTTAGCCTAATGGTCAGTCTCTGGCCGATGAGGGGAATGTAGTGAAACGGTCGGCGAGATTGTTGAGGTCGGCCAGAGGATTTTTGGATGCTCCGATGGAGGGAGTCACGCTGACGGGGGTGCAGAGTGTAGTTTGTGGTCATCGGCCAGACTATTGATGTCGGCAGGAGGATTTGGAAGTGTGCCGATGGCTCGGGTCTTGGCGATAGGCTTTGGACAAAGGCTTATGCATCGAGCGCGGCAAAAGCGCTCGACATTTGTTATACATGCGGCCGTGTTTTTAAAATGATAAAGTTGTCTCCGCGGGACCAATGTGGGATTAATCTCCCTACATTTTTTGAACCTGTGGTAAACGCTTTTTGGCGGGAACTTCATTTTGATTGCTGCGACTGATTTCTCGATGGCTGCGGGTGGTTGAGCCATCAATGGCGACTGTAGCTGGGGCATGGGCGAGTTGTTGAACAGTCATGTACCCGATTTTTGGTGTGAGGACTTCCAGATGGTGGCACAGGGCTCGAGGCCACCATTGTCTACTTTCTGTCTCTGCAGCAATAAATTTTGAGCGCCATTCTTTTGAAGGATCTGTATCTGGCGAATTTTTTGTCAAAGCCATGTAATTAATGCTGAGTACGCTTCTTTGGCTGTTATAAGCAGGAAGTGTTACTCATTTTAGGTTGTTGAAAACTGGACATTTTGGCTCTGTAATAAGATACAACTGGTTTTGGTTGCTCTGTGCAGCAAAACTTGCGAGTTTATGTATCTCCTGTTGTACGTTTGTGCATGAATCCACTGATTTCATGGTCAATTTTATATGAATAATGCTATGTTTGCATGTGTTATGCTGATTCTGTCTCCAGTTTTGCATGTATCTTTCTTCTGAGTCCAGACATTCAAGGAATGTCTGAGATTCTAGAACATAGAATTCCTGTGTTGAATGTTTAATCTTTTAACTTCTGCTCAAGGGGTAGATTAAACTGTTTTCAGATTGAATATTGGGAAGGGTATACTGCAATAGGGATGCCATAAGTATAGACAGCTTAACACTCTGTATTGGGAGATATCTGTAAGGCAGATATCATGTATATCCCCCTGAAATCCAGTTTTAGTTGTTCATGCTGATCATTCACAGGTGTATGTCTACCGACTCCAAGCCCTGGATAGGCACCAATCTAGCTCTGTGTTGAGGTTATATACCATGTCCAGCTTTGATCCAAAAATCAAATCAAACCATTTCATCCTTCCATCTGTTAGTTGTAGGAGTAGGATTAGGATCCCTGCGTACTCTCATACCCAACCAGACATATATGTCCAAGAATGTGGCCAACCTTGTGATTTGTTATACAAATCTTGGTCCTTACGTGAGAGTATTCTGCCTGTTGCTGTCAAGTTATATCTTTCTGTCATTGAGCTAGTCAAGGTCATACTTTTATCAAATAGGGACACCCCCCTTGGTGTGGCAGAACCAGAAGTGAAGGGGAGGAGCTCACGCAACCTCTTGTATTCAATTGGCTGAATCTGCCTGTGCATTAGAACTGGCAAACCCTAATGCTGATTCAGAAGAAAAACCAACAGAAATGGCGACTCTACATCAAAGAACCTAATAAAAGAACAAAATCAGTCAGAGAAGAATTTGCAGCTCCTGCAACATATCCAGGTATTTCATATTGTTTGACAGACTCCCTATTTGGTGAGATAGCACTAGTTAAAAGGGAAACATTGGTGAAAGCAGAGCTTGCATGCTTTTATTAGAACTTATTCTGTATTTCAAAGGGCATGCAATGTTGCTAAAAGACTCATTTAAAGGACTTTAGGAAAGTTTGAAAAAACAGTCTAAATTTTGAGTGCTTAAAGTCATTGTTTGTAGAAAATCTGAGTAGAGAGGAGGGTTGCAAAAACATAAAGGATGTATTATCAGCCTATGCACCCTTGTGAAGTGTCAAGTGCAAAAATGTATGGTAGTCAGTCCCAACAATGTAATAAAAGAAGTTTCAACATAGACAGATATAAGCCCATAAATTTCAGTGGCATTTGTGGCTATCCAAATGCTCTTCCACCTAAAATCAGAATTTTTTTGCTTAAATTTAATGGTATAAAGGATGAATCAGCTGAGAGACACTTGCAGCAGTTTATGAATGTGATAGATGACTTTGAGATTGACCATGAGGATGTGGTTATGAGATTATTTGTTCAATCTCTAGATGAAGATGCAAGGGACTGGTTTTCCTACCTTCCAGCTCACTCTGTCAGCTCTTGGCATGGTTTTAAATCTGCATTTCTAGTACAATATGGTGAAAGAATCTCTGAATATACAGTTATTAGTAATTTTATGTACATTCATATTGAAGAAGGTGAGTTGATCCCAGCCTTTAACCTCAAATTTATGAGGGCATTGAATAGAATTCCAGAATGCATGAGACCTAATGATGCACTGTGCTTAGTTGTCTATTTGGGAGCTTTTGATAAGAAAATGAGTTACAGATTAAGAGACAAGGAGCCCACCACATTGCATCAGGCACATCAGTTTGCAATAGATATTGAAAACAATTGGAGGTATGGAATACAAAAGGGTTATTTTTCTGAAAATTTTTGTTGTCCTGCAGCCCCCGATGTTAATGAAAGATTTAATTCAGGAGTTGACAATGAATGTCAAAGTATTCACACCCCTGTTGTCCCATTTTTTGCATCATTTCAAGTTGATGATGTTTCTGTTATAAAGGAGGATGTCTTGTTTTGCCCAACAAATGAAGTTGAAAACAATGGTTTTTCAAGTAATATTTACATACCAGCCCTTATCAAAGAGCCATCATGTTTAAATGATCCAGTTGTGCAAAGTTGTGATCATGTGGATCAACAGTTAGTATCAGTTTCATCAGGAAGTATTAGAGGGATGGAGAATAATGCGGATAGCTCAACTTCAGAATGCATTGAAACAGCAGAAATCTTGTATATGGGGCAATCAGTTGATAGAAATGATATCCATGATCAATTCATGGATCAGGTTTGTTCTTCTTATGACTCTGGATCTGATAGTACTAAAGAAGAATTGGAGTATCATGAAGAAGAAGCAGAGGCCTTTGCGGTGAGTGTTAATCCCCTTTATGATGAGTCTACAGATGCCTTTGATGTTGTGAATCTTGACTTTCAGTGGTGTAGGATTAACCCTCTTTTTGAGGATGATGATGAATATAAGGAGACTGTTGACCTTGGTGTTACATCAGTTTGTGAGTGGGGGGCATATGAATCAGATATCTTCAGTTCTTGTGAAGATACTATGGATTTGCAAACTGTGAATGATGGATGTTCATCATCACCTGGTTTAGATATGTGCAACATTGGGTGTGTGGATCAGGATTTGTTTTCAATATCAGTAGATATTGGGGGTCTCATGTTTTCTGAGTATTTTGAGTTTTTGGATCTGCTGGATGAGTGCCTGATGGTGTGCAGTAGCCAGATAAATGATGAAGACTGCCAAGAGCAGTATGATGTACCATCTGAAGAGTATAACATGCATATGTTGCTTAATACTGAAGGATTTTTTAGCATGTATAGCTGCATGTTTGATTTTGAAATATAGAGTGACAGAGGCAGTACTACAAGTGGCAAGACGTCAAAAATGGTGGAATATCTAATTGAGCAGATGACCTTATGGGCAAACTATGCCAATCTTTTAAGTTGGGATTGGGATCTTTCAGTTTGGAATCAGGCATTTGGTAGGAAAAAATTTTGGTTCTTCCTTTTTGGCTACCCGGGGCCACCCAAGTGATGACTAAAAATATAGTTTTTGTGCAGGTTGGTGCAATGATTGACTCTGTTGCCCAATAGATATGGCCCAATCTGTGAAACCAGAGATTCTGGGGTCCTCGCTGCAGTTTTGCACTTGCACGTCCCCAGACAGAGCCAGTGTTGGTACTAATTTTGGTTTGGATCTGAGCGCAGATGTTGGAGGGTTTTTTCTTTTTGGGCCCTAAGTTTCCTTGTTCATCGCTGTGACTTTCTCTATCGGCGAAACTTCTTTTTGAGTGCTCAGATTATGATTGAACCATCGTTTTGAACCACCGCGTTGAACCCTTTTGGTTCATGGTTCAACGGTTCAAGGCTTTGTGTTTGTGTTCGGCAAATGTTCTTTTTGAAGTGCTCCGTTCGGCGTTGAACTTCTCGGTTGAACCATCCATTTGAACCGGTTCATGGTTCAAAGGTTCGGAGCTTTATGTTTTTGGTTCATCGGAGTGATCGGCATTATCGGCGAGTTATTTTTTGTTCCCTCCGATGTGTTTGGTTTGGCCGATGGAAATGCCATCGATGTGATATTCATCGTCGGCAGGCTTCATTTGTGTTTGGCCGATGGATGTTATCGGCGTGTGTTGTATTGTCGGCGTGAGTGTTTTGAGTTGTGCCGACGACGGGCGTGTTTGGAGTGAACCATCGGGATGACTTAGTATGTCGGCGAGGGAATTTTGGGCTAGCCCGACGGTTGTTGTCTGGCCGACGAAGTATGTTTTGGTGGCCATCGGGGAGACTCGTATTGTCAATGGGAGTCTAGAGAGTTAGCCTGATGGTCAGTCTCTGGCCGATGAGGGGAATGTAGTGAAACGGTCGGCGAGATTGTTGAGGTCGGCCAGAGGATTTTTGGATGCTTCGATGGAGGGAGTCACGCCGACGAGGGTGCAGAGTGTAGTTTGTGTTCATTGGCCAGACTATTGATGTCGGCAGGAGGATTTGGGAGTGTGCTGATGGCTCGGGTCTTGGCGATAGGCTTTGGACAAAGGCTTATGCGTCGAGCGTGGCAAAAGCGCTCGACATTTGTTATACATGCGGCCGTGTTTTTAAAATGATAAAGTTGTCTCCGCGGCACCAATGTGGGATTAATCTCCCTACATTTTTTGAACCTGTAAACGCTTTGTGGTGGGAACTTCATTTTGATTGCTGCGACTGATTTCTCGATGGCTGCGGGTGGTTGAGCCATCAATGGCGACTGTAGCTGGGGCATGGGCGAGTTGTTGAACAGTCATGTACCCGATTTTTGGTGTGAGGACTTCCAGATGGTGGCACAGGGCTCGAGGCCACCATTGTCTACTTTCTGTCTCTGCAGCAATAAATTTTGAGCGCCATTCCTTTGAAGGATCTGTATCTGGCGAATTTTTTGTCAAAGCCATGTAATTAATGTTGAGTACGCTTCTTTGGCTGTTATAAGCAGGAAGTGTTACTCATTTTAGGTTGTTGAAAACTAGACATTTTGGCTCTGTAATAAGATACAACTGGTTTTGGTTGCTCTGTGCAGCAAAACTTGCGAGTTTATGTATCTCCTGTTGTACGTTTGTGCATGAATCCACTGATTTCATGGTCAATTTTATATGAATAATGCTATGTTTGCATGTGTTATGCTGATTCTGTCTCTAGTTTTGCATGTATCTTTCTTCTGAGTCCAGACATTCAAGGAATGTCTGAGATTTTAGAACATAGAATTCCTGTGTTGAATGTTTAATCTTTTAACTTCTGCTCAAGGGGTAGATTAAACTGTTTTCAGATTGAATATTGGGAAGGGTATACTGCAATAGGGATGCCATAAGTATAGACAACTTAACACTCTGTATTGGGAGATATCTGTAAGGTAGATATCATGTATATCCCCCTGAAATTCAGTTTTAGTTGTTCATGCTGATCATTCACAGGTGTATGTCTACCGACTCCAAGCCCTGGATAGGCACCAATCTAGCTCTGTGTTGAGGTTATATACCATGTCCAGCTTTGCATCTAAAAATCAAATCAAACCATTTCATCCTTCCACCTGTTAGTTGTAGGAGTAGGATTAGGATCACTGCGTACTCTCATACCCAACTAGACATATATGTCCAAGAATGTTGCCAACCTTGTGATTTGTTATACAAATCTTGGTCCTTACATGAGAGTATTCTGCCTGTTGCTGCCAAGTTATATCTTTCTGTCATTGAGCTAGTCAAGGTCATACTTTTATCAAATAGGGACACCCCCTTGGTGCGGCAGAACCAGAAGTGAAGGGGAGGAGCTCACGCAACCTCCTGTATTCAGTTGGCTGAATTTGCCTGTGCATTAGAACTGGCAAACCCTAATGCTGATTCAGAAGAAAAACCAACACCCCCATAGGCCCGAGTCAAGGGATTGGGCAATAGGACTGTGGTAGGCCTTAGGCTACTAAGGGCTTATGTGTTTACCTCCCCTGGCATAATGAATGTTTTCTTTTACCTATGTGTTTCAAAATGCAAGTGTGTTTATGTTGGACTGATGAATACTAGATATTAAAACTAACATGTAGCAATATGGACTTGAATATGCATGATGCTACAGGTACTAATTCAAAAAAACATGTGATCTATTCAACCCAAGGGTACCCCATTAAAAGAGAAGAAACCCTAAACCTAATTAACAAGCGAATTCTAGGGCAAGTCGGGTAGGGGACATTACAAATCACCCCTCCGAGCCAAGTGGAAAACACTCGTCTCAAGCTGGTGAGAGATGACCCCTCCGAGACAAGAAGAAAACCTTTGACTCAAGCTGATGATACCATCACCCCTCCGAGTCAAAGGAGAAAAGCCCTTGGACCCATGGCCGCAGGTCTTGGATACTAGCGCCCTAACAATCCCTCTCAAATAGGTGAATGGTCTGATTAACGTGTAGGCTCGACTATATCTCTCCCGAGGTAAAAATCATGAAATATATAGATATTATAGATATAAGGAAATGTGAAATGCATATAGATCATGATTATGTGAGAAGTACATGAATTTGATATTTACATGTGGATATTGTAATATGTTTAAGAAGAATTGAATATTAATGTTCTCTTGTAAGTTTGAATTGTGTGCAAAATTGTAAAAAAAATTTGACTTACCAGAAGGGGACATTACAAGTGGTATCAGAGCAATCATCCTGCCATCTTGTGAAGAAAATTAATGCAACATTATACAAGACAATCAGCTTGTAACAACAACAACATGGAAATGAGCAATGATTTAAGAGCATTCATGGAGATGACCACTAAAGCAATGATGGATCAAAATGAAAGAACCACCAAAGCAATGATGGAACAAAATGAGAGAATAACTAAATCAATGATGGAACAAGGTGAAAAGACCACACAAACATTCCTCGAGGCACTCCAAAAAGTCGGAAACACCACGGATCACCTAAAGACATATTCAACGAATGGGAAAGAAGCAGGTTCCAATCAAACCGAGACTAGCAACAGATCCTCTAGTTCAAGGATCCCAAGACCATCCTTCCTACCAGATGAGGAAACTTCAAGGAGGGAAGATGAAACTCCGGAAGACATGAGCACCAAAGACATTGCTAGAGCCTATGCAAATCTAGAACCCGAAGTAAGAAGGGTGGTATCCTTCAATGATTTTAGTAACTCCAAGAGGAATGAATTAGCAAGGAGGGAAAGAAGACCTGTTAACAAAGATTTGAAGCAAAAAGCCAACAAGGTGAACCTTCCAAATTTTGATGGAACAAACAAAATCACTGTCATGTCCCTGTTTCCGGCTTGATCATCAAGTGTATAATGGATTAGCCTAATCCTCATTCCCGGAGGCTAATTCCAAATGATGAGGGAATGAATTGGTTTCTGACTGACTCTATCTTTTTGTTTTGCAGGAACAAAGTTAGAAACCTAAAATTTGACTAAGTCTGAGCGTCATGTCATCAACTCCGGTGATCACATTGTAAAAAAATGCTTTCATGGTGTTTAGGCGCATTTCTAGGAAATTCAAGCTCCTTCTGGCGCCTAACCCTCAAATCCACTTGTAGCACTCAGTAAGGGACTTCATTTGAAGTACTTCTAACATATCAGCTAGGGCGCTTGGGAGGAAAGAATGTTTAGATCTTCATAATGACTCCAATTCTGCAAAATCTTCAAGAAAATGATGAAGTGAACACTGGGCGCACTTTTCCATCCAAACTGCCCTCAATGTGCGCCTAGGATGTTGGAACCTTTCTGAGCACGTAAGCGCCTATCACTGTTTCTGCAAACTTGATTAAGCGCCTAGTCTAGAAGTTGATATTATGAGGACAAGTTGTCGCTTCAAGGTAAAAGGGTTGTCTTAGAAATGCAAGGCGCTACTCCTTGATCAAACAGGACAAATTGTGCGCCTTGATACCTGAGGTGATAGATCATGGTGAAACAACGCCTAGTGAATTGTAAGGATGTTTGCATCTTCAGAGTGATTCTTCTAATTGTAACCATCATCTAAAAGGGATGTAAGAGTGAAGCGCTTTGTCCCTCCTCTCTAACCTCTCAGGTTGAATGAAGCAGAAGCTTACCCTAAGATGATAGGCGCAATCCCTTGGTACTGGAGCTCAGTTTTGGCGCCTTCAAAGAAGAACACATGAAGAAACTTGTGAGGTAAGGCGCTTGCAAAGGAGAACATCTTGGAACATCTTCTAGGTGTTTGCACTTTAGTCCAAGGACTTCATCTGCTAGGCGCATTTCTTGGCCTTCACCACTTTCACCTAGCGCCTAGACTCCAGAGGGTTCATCTGGGCGCCTAGTATTGAATCAAGGTCCAAAAGATTTCATTGAATGATTGATAAGTATTGGAAAACATTTAGACTTGCCAGGCGCATCCTCATGTCTCTACAACCCCAATTTGGCGCCTAACCGTAGCAAGGCGCAATATCATCTCCAGTTGGCATTTGGTCTTGAAAGCTAAGCAGTGGCAAAGTCATTTTGGCGCCTAGGGTCTAGTTGGACTTCCAGGATTAAAGTCAAGGTATGGCGCACTTCTTTGGTGGCGCCGAAACCCCAGTGGCGCCTAGATCAATCTCAATGAGCGCCTTAAGGAGATTGGATAAACTGAGTGTTCAGATACCTCTTTAGATCAAGGTAGCAACACTTGAAAGTCTTCCCAAGCTAGGCGCTCACTTCCAGATGGAGCATTTCACCTTCCTGAACAGCAAGACTTGAAGGAACACCAAGGAAAGTCAATCTTCATGCAAGGCGCACTTCTGTGCCCATGAAGCATCATTCTGGCGCCCAACATCAAGTAGCATTTTGATCAAGCTTCAGAAAGCGCTTTGGGCAGATTGGATACTTCAACTTGGCGCCCAGTCAGAAGAACACTTGAAAAGTGCGCCTAAGCTGAGGTGGTTCAGGGAGTTACACAACTTGAGCTCTCATTGGTCGACGGAATGTCTTCGGGATCCGTGTCAAGGTCTCTGGATAATTTCGCCAACTCAGAATGAGTCATTAGATGGCATATTCCCTTGGATATGCTTCTTGGAAAACGTGCCTTGGTTCCTCTTTGTGCATTGAAAAACGTGCCTTCATTGCCTTTGGAAGGCCTATAAAAGGAGGAGTCCTCTCATTCATTTGCATCGGTTCATTTTGACAAAATTCTCTCTGCAAAGCTGTTGAGCTTGTAATCTTGAGGCCTGCGAGTTTCAAGTGTTGGGGTGATGCTCCCTCAACAAGCAAGGTGATGCTCCCTTGTGATACTGTGAGGTGTTGACATTCAGTTAACATCATTGAGTTCAATTGAGTTGATCAAGTATAGGCGCCCATTGTAATCATCAAGGCTTCAAGGCCTTTCCTTTGAATTTCCATTTGAATAAGTTGTACTTCATGCTATTGAAAGCATTATCCATGTAATAAGACATTGCAAGTTGATTAAATCAAGCGAATAAACAAGTATCCAACTCCCATTCAAGTAGTTATCTTTGATGTATATCTTTGTGTTGTTGAAGTAGTTGATGAGTTGATAGCAAGTAAAATTGTTTAAGAAAGGAAAAATTTTAGTAGAACTAGTTGGGTATCTTACAATCACTCCACATGCATGGTTACAAAAGTTGAACGATTACTTCCTACTTAGCCCAATGACCAAGAAAGACGCTCTTCAATTCGCCATCCTACACTTGGAAGGATTGGCCTACGAATGGTGGCATCACAGGAAGCACACTCAAGGTCATGAATCCATCACATCCTATGAAGAATTCTCCAAAAGGTTCATCAAGAAGTTTGATTGACGACATCCACAACAAGACTTCAAGGAGCTGACCCTATTGAGGCAAAGAGGAAACGTGGATGAATATGTAAATGAGTTCGAGAAGATAGCTATCCGAGTTTCCAGAGTGGATGACGATAGACTTACATTCTTATTTATCGAGGGATTGAATGAGAAACTACGAGCCTTAGTGGGACCACTTAAGCCCACAACATTGGATGATGCCATCGAAATGGCAATTCAATTAGAAAGTACCCATTCCTCTCAACCAACCACTAAACCATTTCATAAGAAGGGAAGGTTTGATAAAACATTCCACCGCAAGGGTGAGAGAAGAGATAGAAATTCATGCTACAAGTGTGGAGAACCATGGAAACCAGGGCATGTGTGTCTAACAAAAGAAGATTTGAAGGAAAGAGACCTATGTTTTAAATGTAAGGAAAAATGGAGACTAGGTCACAAATGCGGGCAAGTTCGCATCATAGAAGCCTTGTCCGATGAAGAAGTGGAAGAAATCCCAACAAAAAGGAGAAAATGTGAAACCGAAGAGAAGGTCACCATAGCAGCCATATCCAAGGTATCAAAGCACCACCCTTTTAGACTTAGGTGCAACCTAAAGGGCAATAAGGTAACAGCACTAGTAGATAGTGGGGCCACACATAATTTCATAGATGAAACATTAGCCAAACACCTCAAACTCAAACCTCAAGACTTTGAAGGTTTTAGGGTATCCTTAGCCGATGGCTCTATAACAAACTGCGCCAAAATATTACCCCAACTAAACATGAACATAGGAAGACATCCCATCCAAGATGATTTTTATGTAGTAAATATGGGTGACATGGATATGATACTAGGAACACCTTGGTTACATTCTCTAGGTCGTGTTACCTTAGATTTCCCCAAGCTTGAACTTAATTTTGAGCACCAAGGTAAAAGAGTTGTTTTACACGGACTATCCGATGGGTCACCCAGAGTGATTTCTTCAAAAAGGATGGAAAGAACATTTAGGCACAACCAAGTAGAGTGGGCAGCCCAATGTTTGATATTGGACAAATCAATTCCAATGGGAAAAGCCATCCACATTGATATCCAACCCATCCTTAGGAAACATAAAAAAGTATTTGATGACATACCACCGGGTTTGCCTCCAAGCAAGGTTTTGAACACATTATTGAAATGGAGAAGGATGCAAAACCTGTCATCACCACCCCTTATAGGCATCCCCAAAAGTTTAAGGAAGAAATAGAAAAAACAATCAATGAACTTTTAGAGATGGGACACATACAACCAAGCTCCAGCCCATTCGCATCTTCCGTGGTATTAGCGAAGAAAAAAGATGGCACCATGAGGATGTGCGTGGACTATAGAGCATTGAACAAGCAAACCATCAAGAATCGGTACCCTATACCAAGAGTGGACAAGTTGATCGATGAATTACATGGGGCAAAGTATTTTTCGAAAATTGATTTAAGATCGAGATATCATCAAATCCGAATGAGGGAAGAAGACATTCCGAAAACTGCATTTAGATGTCACTATGGTCATTTTGAATTCTTGGTTCTACCTTTTGGATTGACAAATGCTCCGGCTACCTTTCAATCATGCATAAATCACACATTTCGGAAGCAACTAAGGAAGTTCTTGCTGATATTCTTTGATGATATTTTGATCTATAGTAAGACATGGGAAGATCATCTCCAACACATTGATGAAGTATTGTCCATTCTTGAATAAGAATCCTTATATGCAAAAGCATCTAAGTGTGAGTTTGGGATGGAAGAAATACTCTACCTAGGACATAAGATAAGTGCTCAAGGAGTTCAGGTAGATGAAGAAAAGATCAAAGCTATTAAAGAGTGGCCAAAACCAAGAACATTGACTCATCTCAGGGGATTCTTAGGTTTGTGCAGCTATTATAGAAGATTCGTCAAAAACTTCTCCAAAATTGCAGCCCCACTCACCAATTTGACTAAGAAGGGATCCTTTCTATGGGATGAGAAAGCACAAAAGGCATTTGAAAGTTTGAAAGAGGCCATGAGAACTTGCCCAGTACTTGCCATTCCGGACTTCTCACTTCCCTTTGAACTTGAATGTGATGCGTTTGGCGAAGGCATCGGAGCCGTGCTAATGCAAGATAAACATCCTATTGCCTTCGAGAGTTGCAAGCTATCCCCCGCTGAAAAACTATATTCTACATACGATAAGGAGATGCTGGCTATTATGCATGCCCTAGCAAAGTTTAGACAATATTTGGTTTCTGGAAAGTTTGTGGTGAAGACTGATCATAATAGTCTCCAATTCTTCTTAAAACAAAGGGATTTGAATGACCGACAACAGAAATGGGTGAGTAGATTGCAAGCCTACAATTTTGACATTGCCTATGTAAAAGGGAAGAACAATGTAGTTGCTGATGCATTATCTAGAAGACCATCATTATACTCCATGCCAAGTATCTCACCGGATTGGAGGAGCATTATTATAGCCAAGTATGTCAAAGACCCTCTCACCAATAACATACTTGAAGGAAATATACCCCATAAGGAATTTAGGATAAGGGATGAAATTATCTTCTACAAAAATAGAGTGTATGTTGCAGCCGGATCCAAATTAAAGGAGAAAATCATCAAAGAGTTTCATGATAATTTTTTGGCCGAACATCAAGGATACTTTAAGACATACAAACAGGTTAGAGAAAAATTTGCATGGAAAGGTCTAAAGGGTGATGTACTTAAGCATATACAAGAATGTGATACATGTCAAAGAAACAAGTTGAGCATACTCATCCTATAGGGTTATGTAATGTCCCAAATTATGAGCTAAGTGTGATTTGCTAGTTGATTTTGTTCTATGCATGGAGAACCGGAAAGTTGGATCAACTAGTGTATTTTTGAGCTACATGGGAAATGCAATATTGGAATTGTATTTTCAATTATGAGTTTGGTTTTGATTTTTAATGATTGCATATGATTCATAGCTGGCCGCCAAACATGAAGGAAGGATATATTGAATGCAACATTTATTTATTAAATGATTGCATTGGATCGATGGAATATGAGGGCGATTGGGTTTGTGGAAATTAAATGATTGCATTTAATTTGATATTGAGTTTTGAAAAGATTTTAAATGCAATTTTATTTATTAAATATTTGCATTGGAGCGGTTGAGGGTTTTTATTAAATGCAAATATCATCATCTAATGCATGTGCATGAGGTAGTTGTGGATCGATGCAAGAATAGAGGAGCATTTTAAATGCAAGTTCATAAATTGAATGCCAAGTTGGTTATGTCAAGGATCAAGATTTTAAATGCTTTGAAGGATATTAAATGATTGCATGCAAGTTGTTGGGAGACACCAAGGCTAGGTGTGAGAGTTGTAAATGCAATAGATGTATCTTATTTAAACAATTAAAGATTGTTTTAAATGAGTGTGTTTTAGATGCAACTCATTCAATATTGTTCAAATCTCTCCATTTTTATTGGTGGATTCCAAAATTCATCTAAATTGCCAAAGAGGAGGATCGCTCATCCAAGGAGAAGTTAAATAGAGACTTCCATCTTCATTTGAAGATATGTTGAATGTGGGTTTTTATGATCAGATTTGCATGATTGGATGATAGTACAAGGTTTTTGGCATACCTAGAGACCCATCACTTGCATTTGGAGGAGACAATTTGATATTTTTATGAAATCTGGGCACAAACCAGCAGGGTACAGGTCTGCTACAGCGAACTGGAGGTCTGATAAAGTCTGATTCAGAAGTAGATTTCATATCAGGTTGAAGGCATTTGATGTTTCAAGTCTTTTGGAGGCTTTTCCAGTCCTACCAATTTGATAGTTGAGGAGATTTTGATGAAAACTCTTATCATAGTGTTGGCTGAGTTGTAACAGCAGTCTGATAATTTGTAACAGCAGATAAAGAAGAGGTTTCAGACTTATTAGAAGTCAACAATCCATTTATATTGAGTTGAAAACATCATTCTATCATTTGGCAATAATAAACTAGGGTTTGGTTAGGGTTTTGATGCTATTTCTTAATTGAAATAATGACTGATATAAGACTGAGATATTCTGATATCATTTCCAGCCATTTGAACAATCATATGTATTTCATTTGAAGGCTTCAATAATATAAGTATGGGTGTTCAATCTCTTATATGTTTAATGATGTTATTTGACATTTTGGTTTTCATCTTGATGTGAATCATGAGAAATATAAATTTTTAGTCACTTGTAGTAGGGTCTCTTACAGGTTACTTCAACCTCTACCTATCCCCGAACAAAAATGGAGTAGTATCTTCATGGACTTCATAACCGGCCTTCCTAAGGTACAAGGAAGAGATTGTATTTTTGTGGTAGTAGACAAGCTCACGAAGAATGCCCACTTCATGGCCATAACTTCCGAGTATAAAGCACCCCAAGTGGCCGAGATTTTCTTCAAGGAGATCTTCCAACTGCATGGATTACCAAAATATATAGTCAGTGACCGAGATAGCCGTTTTATGAGCTTGTTTTGACAAGAATTATTTCGATTGTCTGGAACCGAGTTAACACCTTGTTAGCGTTTAATTTCGCACCCTTCGGCGAGAAAGAAAAACGGACAGATGTGCAGTAGAATCGCTCTTTGAATTGGAAGGGGAAGCTCCCTGTAAAATAAATTTAGCTAAAACTTCACAATTTTTTTGGGTTTGCAATGTGTGAAAGGCTAAAACACTCATTTGACAACAAAGCAAAGATTTTGTGCTTTTTGATTGAAAACAAAACCTAGGCTAAATGCTTACACTATTCAGTTAAGTACAGAGGCTGAATAAAGCAAGTACACAATTTGGGTTGATTGGACAAAATAACACCATACAATGGTGAAGGCAAGAAAAATACAAAGCTATGATTTCACCCTCAACATAGAAGAAAACACACATAAATGGATACTTAGAAGCAAAGCAGGCATAGTAAATTCCATTGAAGAACACAACAAGAACATAATCAGGTGAATATACGAGAGTGACAATCTAAGCAAACGAGGCATTATGATTGTCCTTGCTTTTATTTACTAATTGAATACAATATTGGATACTGAACATTGAATACTTTTGATTCTTTTGATTAAATCCAGAGATCGAAGGAAACAAATGAACATAGGCGATTTGATTTAACACAAAAGAACAAAAAAGATCTGAAATGAATGTTTAAGCACAAAGTCAAACAATTCCTCTCAATCTCAACAACACAAACAACTTTCAGAAAGACAACGCATATATTTATTCCCAAAGTAATAAAGATATGCACAATCATTGAACAATAAGATGTGAGGAATAAAAGCCCCAACATTTACCATTGATAAGTTTAAGTGTGTAGAATACACTTATTTATAACCTAAAACAAAAGGTGCAAGGAAATAAAAGGAAGAGTTAACCAACACTCTCCGCCCTAACCCTAATGTTGCATGGGAAGCATGCAAACTTATTTAGCAATTTAAAAATAAAAATATCTCTCATGCAATTCAGTTAACTGAACTTGCATGTTATTACACATTGAGTTCCACTTAAAGATATTTTGCATGATTTCCAAAACAAATCCAAAAATAAGTGTAATGTCCCCAAATTCCTAGTATATTAAATGCTGTTGTAATTCTCACTTTCCACTCGAGAAATTAAGATATCCTGCAAAACGTGTTAGAGCAAATTTACAATAATGGCTTCTTATTTCAGTTAACATATTTAAATAAATAAAATCTATTTATTCAAGAAACTCAATCATAAGAGAATTGAGGAGGATGGCTTTGATAGGGTGTCCCGGATCCTCTACCCAAGGCCCAAGAGTGGATATACTATCCCTCTTGGCTTCATGTGGTGCATGCCATCCATATGAGGTGGTGTACCAAATGAGGCATCCGTTGTTCCGTTCCCCTTTCTTCTATCCTTTCCCTTTTCTTTCTCTATAATTGGGTCCTTGAAATTGAGTGTTTATGATAAGAGATGAAATCACAAAGGGTGCGCCGAAAGCTATCTCTTCTGAGCCCAAGAGCGGTATCTTTTATACCCCCTGGCCCCAATGGGATTTATTAATCCCCCCTCAAGGGGTGGTGTACTTAGAAGGATGCCCCATCATCGTTCCCCTCTTGTACCACATTCCTCCATCATATAACACTCATACAATTATTCATATAACATATTGATTCAATATATCTAATCATATATTAATTCAGCATATAAAATTATGCACAACATTCACATTTATTTAGAAACTTATTTAATGATAAACAACAATAATACCTAAATTAGATTATTAATATAGAAACTTGCTAAAGGAAATAATCATTAGTAAATAATTCATTAATCCATTAGATTCTACTTGCATAGTAAACTAACACTGTTTTACCCTAATATTCCTTTGTTGCTGCGGAAGTATTTCCTATGGAGGCACGTCTCTTACATACTTACCTTCTTATAATTTTTATAACTTTATATTAATTCCCTTTTGTGGTAATACTAGTTCTAACCATACATAACTCCCTTATCATAAGAGGATAGGTTAAAAGATATTTATTTATATTATTTGTATTTATATTATATCATTATAATAAATGATATATTATTAAATGATATATGATTTATATTATATTATAATATTTGTATTTATATTATTAGATATATTTATAATATCTTATTTATTAATGTGATCGCTGGTGTCAACCAACTTAATCGCTGCACTTATAAATATCCTCCTTCGGCCTCCCTTTAATCTTTTAAAGTACATTATTTATATAATAAATATAGTATAAATAAATACATTTGTTATTAAGTATGGGAGCTCTTTTATCTTATTTTATTCACAAGCATATAATATGGTGGGATAATGTTTTTGTCTTATTTATCTTTATATGATTTTATTTTGAATTTAACCTTTTGTTTAACCATATTATTTTGCTTTATTCCAAATTACTTTACTTTCTAGCTTTAATGGGTAAGACTCTTCATAATATTTATTTATATATATAATAATATATCTTATTAATTATTCACATAAATATTATAGTAAAATCTTTATATTTATAATATATCTAGTTAATTAAATATATATATATTTCATATATTTTATAATATTTAAATTATATTAAATTAATAATATTATTTATTAACTAATACATATTAATAATATATTTTAAATAAATATATTATATATTTAGTTTATATAAGGCTAACTTATTATTTAAATAAACGATTCAATTATAAATCATTATAGGGACATGACAACCCTCCCCACTCAAAATTGCTTGTCCTCAAGCAACTATAATTAGGTATCCTAAAGTAATATTTAATAACATTATAATTTATTACGTTTCCCTTATATAAAATAACATTACACTTACCAATAATATAAAATAACCGCTATAAAATGTAACAAATTAGTATAGCTAATAAATTATAGTGCCATAAAATAATAATTTATAAATTTGGGTTTACCCTTTTAAATTTTCAGCACTAAATTTTATAAATAATTTATTTTATAACTATATTTTATTAAGGTTTATGTACACCATAAATACTTTGGGTTAATTGTTTACGTATATTTTAATTTGTTTTTTCACTCATACTTTGGGTTAATTGTTTACGTATATTTTAATTTGTTTTTTCACTCATTTCACCCAGCTGTAGGTTACCCATAGATGGAAATAACTTTGTGAAATATATTACTTATAAGAACTAAATAGAGATGTTTAATATATATTTATTTATAAATTATATTTTAATTATTTTATTTTACTATTTCATTTAGTATAATTTTATTGTTATTAAGAGTTGTCTTATTTTTATGTATTTTTTATCTCATTTACTCATTTTGTAAGTAAATTTTAATTTTTTAATCTTGCATCATAAATATATACTTTTAAAAAAAAATATTTTAGCAATGTATTAAACACCATTATTCCAGCAATTCATGAAATTCATACTTATGATTTTAATTTTAATTTTTTTTTATTTTTTTTATTTTTTATTTAACTATTATTCACAGGATGGCAGGATCACTGCTCTGATACCACTTGTAATGTCCCCAAATTCCTAGTATATTAAATGCTGTTGTAATTCTCACTTTCCACTCGAGAAATTAAGATATCCTGCAAAACGTGTTAGAGCAAATTTACAATAATGGCTTCTTATTTCAGTTAACATATCTAAATAAATAAAATCTATTTATTCAAGAAACTCAATCATAAGAGAATTGAGGAGGATGGCTTTGATAGGGTGTCCTGGATCCTCTACCCAAGGCCCAAGAGCGGATATACCATCCCTCTTGGCTTCATGTGGTGTATGCCATCCATATGAGGTGGTGTACCTAATGAGGCATCCGTTGTTCCGTTCCCCTTTCTTCTATCCTTTCCCTTTCTTTCTTTATAATTGGGTCCTTGAAATTGAGTGTTTATGATAAGAGATGAAATCACAAAGGGTGCCCCGAAAGCTATCTCTTCTAAGCCCAAGAGCGGTATCTTTTATACCCCCTTGGCCCCAATGGGATTTATTAACCCCCCCTCAAGGGGTGGTGTACTTAGAAGGATGCCCCATCACCGTTCCCCTCTTGTACCACATTCCTCCATCATATAACACTCATACAATTATTCATATAACATATTGATTCAATATATCTAATCATATATTAATTCAGCATATAAAATTATGCACAGCATTCACATTTATTTAGAAACTTTTTTAATGATAAACAACAATAATACCTAAATTAGATTATTAATATAGAAACTTGCTAAAGGAAATAATCATTAGTAAATAATTCATTAATCCATTAGATTCTACTTGCATAGTAAACTAACACTGTTTTACCCTGATATTCCTTCGTTGCTGCGGAAGTATTTCCTATGTTCGAAGAGGCACGTCTCTTACATACTTACCTTCTTATAATTTTTATAATTTTATATTAATTCCCTTTTGTGGTAATACTAGTTGTAACCATACATAACTCCCTTATCATAAGAGGATAGGTTAAAAGATATTTATTTATATTATATCATTATAATAAATGATATATTATTTATTTTATATTATTAAATGATATATGATTTATATTATATTATAATATTTGTATTTATATTATTAGATATATTTATAATATCTTATTTATTAATGTGATCGCTGGTGTCAACCAACTTAATCGCTGCACTTATAAATATCCTCCTTCGGCCTCCTCTTAATCTTTTAAAGTACATTATTTATATAATAAATATAGTATAAATAAATGCATTTGTTATTAAGTATGGGAGCTGTTTTATCTTATTTTATTCACAAGCATATAATATGGTGGGATAATGTTTTTGTCTTATTTATCTTTATATGATTTTATTTTGAATTTAACCTTTTGTTTAACCATATTATTTTGCCTTATTCCAAATTACTTTACTTCCTAGCTTTAATGGGTATCATAATATTTATTTATATATATATAATAATATATCTTATTAATTATTCACATAAATATTATATTAAAATCTTTATATTTATAATATATCTAGTTAATTAAATATATATATATTTCATATATTTTATAATATTTAAATTATATTAAATTAATAATATTATTTAATAACTAATACATATTAATAATATATTTTAAATAAATATATTATATATTTAGTATATATAAGGCTAACTTATTATTTAAATAAACGATTCAATTATAAATCATTATAGGGACATGACAATAAGTTTATCTTTGAAAAGCAAAGTCAGTTCTCAAAATAGAAACTGCTTTGAAAATCCCTCCAGCCGCCCAAAATAGAATCCTCCTGCAGATAGTGAAAAATGACTAAGTATGAGAATTGAGATTTCTCTCAAATTCATCAACCTTAACCTCTTCTGTGATAATGATAGGATCCGGATGCATGATCTCCGTTTGCAAGATGGTGTTTGCATCCTCCACCGTCTTCGCGAGATCCAAATACTCCTTGACCTTCGGATACTCATGAATGGGTGTCGATTTGGCCTCCATGGTGATAGAAGAATATTGCATGGTGATTTTTGGACTTGTAGAAGTGTTCTTTTTCGCTGTCCCGCACTAGAAAATGCAAAATCAGACCTCTTTTAGCTTGCTGCCCCAAAAAAATCAGGTTTCTAGTTCCACTTTCCAAAATCTGATTTTTGTGAAAAAATGTATATTTTGCCCTTGGAAAGTGAAAATATATGGCTAAATCCTCAAAAAGTTGCCGGAACTGAGTTGTAGACAGTCAAGAATGGTGTAAAACGCTTTTTCCGGAGGTGGGTATGCACTAGAAATGAGAAAATTTGAACATAGAGGCCTTAAAAATCATTTTTTCTTTGGCTGTAGGTGGACATTTTGGATTGGAACAGTCATAACCAGCCAAGGAAAAGCTTGAAAAATCTCCAAAAATGGCCCCTCAGACTTGGGCGTTGCCTTGTATACATAAAGATGGACCCTGGGATGAAGGAGAATGAAGAAAATAATGCTTTGAAGTGACCAATCTGCCTCCTTTATGCTTTGCTGATCTAAAAAAGTGCCTTTAAACCTGAAATAAAAAGCTTGAAACCCTCATCAATGGCTGCCAATGTGAAGAAATGGTCTTCCCGTGAACAAATATGCCTTGGAATGCTAGAGGAAGGTATAGAAAGATGCAAGAATGTGTAATCCTTGCCTTGGAATGCTAGATCAACTCCTCAAAGCCTTTCAATCTGCCCTTTGCAAGCTTTCAATCCTCCATTAATGGCTGCCTAGCTTTGAACGTTGCTTTTACTCCTTTGCTATGCCTTTCAAAATAACAATAATAGTGAATAGGAGCCTCCTTTATAGTGAATGCCACCTTTTAGGGTTTCCAATGTGCATTACTTTAAAAATAGAGTGCTTTTTTATTCTCCTCTATGCAAAAAAGAATAAGTGAAATAAGAAAAGGAGTGCATTTTGGCAAAAAAGGCTCGCCTTTTTTTTTGGAGGCATAAAAAGGAGTGCATTTTGGAAAAAAAGGCTCGCCTTTTTTGGAGGCATAAAAAGGAGTGCATTTTGGCAAAAAGGCTTGCCTTTTTTGGAGGCATAAAAAGGAGTGCATTTTGGCAAAAAGGCTCGCCTTTTTGAAGTTTTTCAAAAAGGAGTGCATTTTGGCAAAAAGGCTCGCCTTTTTGGAGTTTTGCAAAAAGGAGTGCATTTTGGCAAAAAGGCTCTCCTTTTTGGAGTTTTGCAAAAAGGAGTGCATTTTGGCAAAAAGGCTCGCCTTTTTGAAGTTTTGCAAAAAGGAGTGCATTTTGGCAAAAAAAGTGCATTTTTGGCAAAAAGGCTTGCCTTTTTGGAGTTTTGCAAAAAGGAGTGCAATTTCCTCAAAATGGGCGCCTTTTGCCAAGGCGCTTTGCCTTAGCAACTTTCTCAGATTTTGCTTTTGAAAATTTTGAATTTTGCCCTACCCATTTTTGACGGAGATTGCTTAGATCAATGTCATTTGTCTTTGCCTGTGAAGCTTCTTCGCCGTTCCTTTGCATCATTCAACAATTCTACATCCTTTTAACAACATTGAAAACTTGAATCTGATCCCTGCCAGATGAACTTCTTCAACTTTCTATTTTTAGAAAAATTTTCCAGCATTCGTATCTCAAGAAACCTAGAAACCTAGAATTGACGTCTATTTTTAGAAAGTTTCTAAAAATAGAAACTTTCTATTTTTAGAAATTTTGACTTTTTGACTTTTGACGACCAATCTTTTGGATTCTCACAAAAATGCCTTAATGAAGCGAAAAATTTGATTTGGCATAACATAGCCAATTTGGCTCCTTTGAATCCTTCTCCATTCGGGCCTTGTAGAGATTTCCTTTGATATATCCTGTACTTGCGAGGTTAGCAAAAATGACAAGGCGACATGGTGCTTCGAAAGTATGTTTAGGCATCTTTTAGGATGTTTGTATGCATAGATGAAAAATTTCGTATGGGTACAACACACCCAGTACCAGTTATCATCCTCAAACAGACGGTCAAACAGAGATCATGAATAAATGGATTGAAAGTTATCTACGAAACTGTCACTGGACATCAAAAAGCATGGATCAAATGGCTATACCTTGGAGAGTATTGTCATAATACCACACACCACATGTCAATTGGTATGAGCCCATTCAAAGCTCTATATGGCTATGAAGCCACTTCATTTGGGAGCCTAATTCTCTAAGTAAGCCGAGTTCCTAAAGCCAAGGATTTTGTTCAGCAACATGAGGACATTATGAGAGTTCTCAAAGATAATTTACACCAGGCTCAAAATCAACAAAAAATGTATGCTGACCGGAAACGTGTCGAAAGGACATTCGAGGTAGGAGACATGGTGTTCCTAAGATTGCAGCCTTACAAACAATCTTCCATCAAAACTAGTGGTGCTGAGAAGCTCAAATCCCGGTTCTATGGACCTTATAAGGTACTAAGGAAAGTTGGGGAAGTGGCATATGAACTAGACTTGCCCATGAATAGCAAGATTCACAATGTATTCCACGTCTCCTAGCTTAAGAAAGTATTTAGTCAAAAGATCACTCCATGTGAAGAACTTCCTCCTCTCGATGATGAAGGACAATTAGTCCTAGAACTAGAAAGAATATTAAGCAAGAGAGAAAGAAAGTTAAGAAGTAGAAGTATCGTAGAATATCTTATCAAGTGGAAGAATCTACCCGAAGATGATGCCACATGGGAAGGAGATGAAATCCTTAAACACCTGAATTTGAGCATTGCTTGAGGACAAGCAATCTTTGAGTGGGGAGCACTGTGATGTTCCCTCCTTGGTATGGATCATGGTACTGTTTAAAGAAGTCAATTGCTCCTAATGTTCCAAACACAAAGAGATTGCAAGGTGTTATACATAGTCGACTCCACCTTTTATTTATCATTGCACATATAATGAAGATATCTACTAAGCACCGACCCAAAAAGACAATCGATGGTAATTAATACTTAATAAACTTTACAAATGAAAATGGATAAGGAAAGGGATCTGAAAGGCCAACGGCCACATAGAATAAGACAAAACAATGAAAAAGACAAAACGGTGGATAAAGACAAAATAATGATCATAAGGGTAAAAACAAAGGTGATTAAGATATGGGCGCCGATCATGGAATTAAAATGATAACAACCAAAGCCAGCAACTCCAATGAAAGGATGCGACTGGTCATGAAGACATGATTGTTCAAAGGTATTAAAGGGATCATGGGCAGTGGAAAAAAGGCATCGATCAATTAGAACACCATTCAGCAAGCAATCTCATTACATCCTCATCATCAATCTCCTCCAAGCATCGCACACTATCATCTATCATTTCATTTATAAATAGCAAGTGCATTGAAGCAGACAACAAGGAATATATCGTAGGGAATAAAGACTTAGTTATATTCTACAGCAGGGACATAAGTTATTCCAATCCTCTTATAATTAGCGAATCCCATACCAAGCCGATACAGAACAACAATTAGAATCAGAGAAACACTCGACCCCTTGAGGTATGATCTTCAGCACAATCATTATTCCTTGTATTTAAATATCCCAATTAATTGATCATCATGACATAGATATAGTATGAAAAGGTTTGTAATCAGAATAACGAGATAATGATAATTATAGGATAAAAAGGAATATGCATATAGAATTAAATAAGAATACTATCATATTTAAAATCGAATAGCATGTTAAATTGTGTCGTGATAGAATAAGATGAAAGATCATCATATGAAATATTGAGAATGTTACCATAAGAATTATCATAACATAAGAATGTTTATTTAATGAGAGTTAAATGATGCCTAGTGAATGGCAATCAATGATGAGTAAAGAATAATCCATTATAAGACATGATTGATGACTCTAACATAAACACCCGGGAAGAGAAAGAGCCTTATCATTAATCCACCTACACACCATATAGATATGAGACGGGGAATTTGGGTAAGCAGTTAGAAATTTGCACCTAGATGATCCTCGAGTTGGCGAAGTATCGCGGTATGTAAGCGATGAAGCCCCTCCGAGCCAAGGGTGAGCCTTTGGGACCTATGGTAGCATAAGATATGTCCTAACGGTGGGTAAAACTTGAGTTGGTGAGAAATCACCCCTCCGAGCCAAGTGGAAAACACTCATCTCAAGCTGGTGAGAGCTGACCCCTCCGAGACAAGAAGAAAACCTTTGACTCAAGCTGGTGATACCATCACCCCTCCGAATCAAAGGAGAAAAGCCCTTGGACCCATGGCCGCAGGTCTTGGATACTAGTGCCCTAACAATCCCTCTCAAATAGGTGAATGGTCTGATTAACGTGTAGGCTCGACTATATCTCTCCCGAGGTAAAAATCATGAAATATATAGATATTATAGATATAAGGAAATGTGAAATGCATATAGATCATGATTATGTGATAAGTACATGAATTTGATAATTACATGTGGATATTGTAATATGTTTAAGAAGAATTGAATATTAATGTTCTCTTGTAAGTTTGAATTGTTTGCAAGATTGTAAATTTTTTGACTTACCAGAAGGGGACATTACATATGCAGCCTTGCCTCTAGCATATACCAATGCATATATTGCATATTCATGATATATGAAATGTTTTATGATTGCTTATATTTAAAGCAATCTAAGGGGTATTAAGGTATTAAGATATTCTTTTATTTGTTGATACTTAGAATCTCCTATTTTTAGTTAATGGTCAGTTTCTTGTAACGGTATGTAATTATGACAAGATCGTGTGTCGATCTCTGGCAGTTTCTAAATATAGAAACTTGCTTTCTTTGTAATTACTTGTAACCTATTTAAGAGCCTTTGCTCTATGTGAATATCATCCAGCATTCTGCCATTTACCTGTGTAATATGGTATCAGAGCTTGCTTTGACTTCGAAAACATAATTTCATTCGAAATTATTCAAGTTTTTTTCGAATCTCGAATTTGTTTTGGGCTCTTTGGTTGGTTCTTGTTTTTTTTCGGTGAGGCCGGATTTTTTTTCTGCAGACTTCCTGTTTTTCGAATTCGCTGAATGCCTAGGGCACGGGAATTTTTTCGTCTAGGGTTTTGACCCTTTAAAATTTGACGAAATTTTTTTTCGAAGACATATTCCTGGTGGGTTTTTCGAGCAGATTCCTGGGTCTTCGTCCAAATTTTTTTCTAGTTTTCTAAAATTTCTGAATGCCTAGGGCACGAAATTTTTTCGTCTAGGGTTTTGACCCTAAAAAATTTGACGAAATGTTTTTTCGAAGACATATTCCTGGTGGGTTTTTCGAGCAGATTTCTGGGTCTTCATCTGTTTTTTGGGTGCATCGTTTTTCGTGCACCATTTTTCGTGTAGCGTATCTGTTCTGAAATTTGTGCCAATTCAATTCTGTTCGGCGTACCTGCAGTGTTCTGTCCGGAATTTCAGTTCGCATCCACTTTTGTTCGTTGTTTTTCGTGCCTCGAAAAGCGTGTGGAATGGCGAGCTTGTCCAATATTATGTTGGAAGGTAGTCAGCGGTTCAACGGCCGCAACTACAACACTTGGAAGTAGTGAATGATGACCATCTTTGAATATCGCTGCCTCGCTCAGATCATTCTAGGCACTACCACTCGTCCAGCAATGACAGGTAAAGACCAGGATAAGTTTGACGAACAAACCCGTGAAGCAGTTATGCTCATTAAGCTATCAGTCACAGATGATTAGCTACCTCAAATTCCGGCTGGAAAGACAACAAAGGAGATTTGGGACCATCTGAAGGGTTTGCATGAAACCTCTGATAAGAGCCGTGCGTTCTTCCTGAAAAATATACTGTTTTCTATCATGATGGATGAGAAGACATCTTTGCAGACGCCCCCGAACAAGATCCAGGAGATCAGAGATCAGCTGGAGGCTATTGGTCAAAAAATGGAGGAAAAAGACCTGGTTGTGATCACTTTGAAAAGTCTACCTAAGTCCTATGAACATTTCATTGAGACTCTCAACATTACATCAGCTAATGTTGATCTGAAGTTTCCAGAACTCTGTACTATCCTCTTGCAGCAGGATCGCTGGAAACAACAGTTTGGTAGTAGTGCTTCTTCAGAGCAGGCTTTTGCAGCCAAGTTTCAGGCTCAAAATAAAGGCAAAAGTCAGCCTCCACAACAGAATCAGCCAGCGCCATCTCAGGATAGCGGTAAGAAGAAGACCATTCAGTGTAACTACTGTCACAAGTTTGGACACATCAAGAAAGATTGTCGCGCACGTATCGCTTTTGAACAGAAGAAGCAGGGAGGGTCTCAGCAGAAGGCCAACAGTGCAGAGCACATTGAGCAGAAGGAGTCTGCGTTTTACGCCTTCATGGCTAAAAGACCTGCAGACCATGCAAAATCCTCTGCCTGGTACATTGATTCAGGTGCTTCGCGTCACTTCACTCATTGTCATGACTGGTTTATAGAACTCTCCCCTTTCAGTGATTCAGTGGTCTTCGGTGGAGAAGTGTACACAGTTGCCGGTAAGGGCACTATTCAGCTTCAGTCTGGTGGGAGGAAAATCATATTCCTCAACGTATATTATGTTCCTGGTATGGAACTTAACTTACTTTCAGTCAGCCAGATCATGAAACACTGTCCACAACTTGATGTGGTATTCAACGCTCACAAATGCTCGATCATCGACCGGGAGACCAAATGCACTGTAGCTATTGGCATTGAGGACCATGGTCTTTATCGACTTGTGGATTCGGATTGTCCCTTCGAATCAACCCTAGCAGCTCGACACTCTTCGGTTACCAGTCTCTGGCATCAGCGGTATGGGCACCTGAATGTGCACTACCTGTCTCAGCGCTCCCAACAGCACCTGGTAGATGGCCTCCCTGAGATTTAGGCTCAGAACTTCAGTGTCTGCGGATCATGTCAAGCTGGGAAACAACACCGCACGCCATTCCCGACTAGCGACTCCTGCGCACATCCAAGGTACTTTAGTTGGTTCATGTTGATGTTTGTGGACCTATGAATACTCTTTCAGTTACTGGATGCAAATACTTTTTACTCTTTGTTGATGATTTCAGGAGGAAAATGTGGGTTTACTTTCTCAGACAGAAATCAGATGTGTTTTCAGTTTTTCAGAAGTTTAAGGCCTTAGTAGAAAAAGAGTCTGGTTGTTCCATTGTAACTCTTAGGTCAGATAATGGGGGGGAATTTTGTTCAAATGCATTCTCCAACTTCTGTGAGACACATGGCATCAAACGCCAATTGACTACACCCTACACTCCTCAACAGAACAGTGTTGTAGAGCGGCGCAACCGCACTATAACTGAGTTAGCCCGTTCCATGATGGAGCACAGATGTGTTCCTAAGAAATTTTGGGCAGAAGCAGTTTTCACTGCAGTTTACCTCCTTAACCGGTCTCCGACCTATGCAGTTAAGGATAAAACTCCAGAAGAAGTCTGGACTGGCCGCAAGCCGCGGGTCAGTCATCTGAAATTTTTTGGCTCTCTTGCCTATGTTTGGATTCCCGATGCCATGCGCTCTAAACTGGACTCGAAGAGTCAAAAATTAATGTTCACAGGATACAGTGATAACCACAAGGCCTATCGGCTCATTGACATTGAGACAGACAGTCTCATCTTCAGTCGTGATGTGGTTTTTGATGAAGAGCGGGGACCCTTCTCTCCCTCTTCTGTGCAGCAATCCGAAGATCAGCCTTTGAAGGCTCCTGACTTGGGTGTCCATCATCCATTAGGTCCACCTTATGGGAGGGATGCTGATAATTCTTCAGATTCCGATGATTCTCAGTTTGACATCCCTGAGGATGATCCTGAGAATCCTCCTGATGCACTTGTTCTATATGATGCACCTGTTCTACCTGTTGCACCTGTTCCAGAACCTCCTGTTGAACCTGACGTTGGCCCATCTACCCGTCGCCCCAAATGGTGGTCTCAGAAGATTGCCGATCTTCGTGATGATGAACTTGTTGAGGGTAGATCCTCCCAGAATAAGAGCAAACAACAGCATACAGTAAACTTTGCTCTCATGGCCAACCTGCACAGTGTCTATGAGCCTCAGACTCATTCAAAGGCTAAAGGTATTCCAGAGTGGGATACAGCGATGGAATTAGAACTCCAGAGCCTTCAGAAGAACCACACCTAGGTCCTTTCAGATCTTCCCAGGGAAGAAACCCATTAGCTGCAAATGGGTGTATAAAGTTAAGTACAAGGCTGACGGAACCTTGGACAAGTACAAAGCACGGCTTGTTGCTCGGGGTTTCTCACAGAAAGAAGGCATCGACTATGAGGAGACTTTTGCTCCTACAACCAAGATGAGTACCATACGGCTCGTCCTTGCCTTAGCAGCCCAGTTTGGATGGAAAGTCCATCAGATGGACGTCAAAAGTGCCTTTCTTAACAGTGAGTTGCAGGAAGAAGTCTATATGACGCAGCCTCCTAGTTTCAAGGTTGCCGGACAAGAACAGAAAGTCTGTAGACTGGTCAAAGCACTTTATGGCTTGAAGCAGGCTCCAAGAGCATGGTACATCAAAATCGACAAGTACCTCATAGATCATGGCTTTAAGCGGAGTCCATCTAACCCAAATTTGTACATCAAACATACTGGTAATGATATATTGTTGCTCGTCTATGTGGACGACTTGCTCATTATTGGTAGCTCGGCACACCTAATCGATAAGATCAAACAGGACCTGTGCAAATCCTTTGATATGACAGATTTGGGACTTTCACACTATTGTCTAGGTGTTGAGGTTTGGCAAACTCAGAACAGCATCTTCATCTCTCAGTCGAAGTATGCTCGCAGTCTTCTAGATAGGTTCTGAATGCAGGACTGCAAACCAGCCTCCACCCCGATTGAAAAAGGACTTAAGTTGTCCGCTAAGTCTGACTCACCAGTAGTTGATGAGTCTCTGTTTAGACAGTTAGTAGGCAGTCTTATCTACCTGATTGCTACTAGACCAGACATCAGTTTTGCCGTCAGCTACATTTCACGATTTTTGACAGCTCCTGAGGCTGTTCATTGGGTAGCGGCTAAGCATGTGCTGCGGTACGTGAAAGGCACTTCTGACTTTGGAATTCTTTACACAAGGAATTCTAATCCCAGCCTTAGAGGCTTCACAGATTCAGATTGGGCAGGTTCAGTTGATGACAAAAAATCAACTTCTGGGTATGTGTTCAGTTTGGGATCTGGTGCCGTCACATGGACCAGTAAGAAGCAGCAAGCTGTAGCACTCTCCTCCACAGAAGCTGAGTATTGAGGTGCAGTGAAGGCAGCTTGTGAGGCAGTTTGGCTTCGCTAGATGCTTGTAGATATGCAACTATCTCAAGCAGGTCCGACTCCCCTGTTTTGTGACAATCAGGGAGTTCTCAAACTTGCCAAGAATCCAGTCTTCCATGAAAGAACCAAGCATGTAGAGACGCATTGTCACTTCATCAGATCGGTGGTTGAAGACGGATTAGTTCAGTTGCTGTATGTTCCGACTGAGGATCAGACAACTGGTATTCTCACCAAGTCCCTTAGTCCTGACAAGTTTGTAAAATTTAGGGGGTCTCTTGGTGTAGTGAATAGATTGACCATTAAGGGAGGGTATTAAGGTATTAAGATATTCTTTTATTTGTTGATACTTAGAATCTCCTATTTTTAGTTAGTGGTCAGTTTCTTGTAACGGTATGTAATTATGACAAGATCGTGTGTCGATCTCTGGCAATCTTTGGTAGTTTCTAAATATAGAAACTTGCTTTCTTTGTAATTACTTGTAACCTATTTAAGAGCCTTTGCTCTATGTGAATATCATCCAGCATTCTGCCATTTACCTGTGTAATAAGGGGTTGGTGAATAGGTCACAACCTTTCACCGTATAACCTTTTGATTATACGTTTAATTAATAAATTAATTAATTATTTATAAAGATAAAACTTTATAAATTATCCTTTATTATTTTATAAGGATAAAACCTTATAAGTTAGAGTCTTATAAATCTTATTTAGGAGTACTTACATTAAATGGAATCCCCAAAGAAACATTATGCTCTAAGAAATAATGAGTTCTTTTTCTTAAGAATAATTTTTCTATTTATGTACAAATGGAAAATTAGCTAATTTAAGTGGGATCAACTAATTTTAGTGGGATCAGTCTTTTAGTGATCCAGATCCCAAGAGCAATTCAAGGGGTATCACACTAAATTGTAGGATTCAATGTATTATTGCAGATACAAATTTCGGAATAGGAATTGGAAAGCAAAAATAATAGTCATTCAGACATCGAAGAAAAGACATAGAAATCAAATCAGAACTTATAAATCTGAAATTTCTATACATAAGTGTTAAGCACACACTTATACGGGGGGGTGGGGGGGGGGGGGGCGGTGAATTAGTATAAGTTAACATTTTACTTATTAAAACTTAATATCCATAATAACATTCATTCAAGATCTAACAATAAGGAACACAAGATTTACATGGAAACCCTTTTTGGGAATAAAACTACAAAATAAAATTCTCTTCTAAAATATGTAGGCACCAACCTACTGGAGACACCAATCCCCACTTCTAAGTATTTTGTAGGCACCAACCCACTGGAGACACCAATCCCCACTGCTAAGCACTAGCTTAGCAAGAGACACCAATCTTTTTTATTAGGAGGCACCGACCTCCAAATGAACAACGTTTTCACCTTCTTGAATATTGCCTCTTCAATGAATGATGATCATTTGAATTGCCTTCATAAAATTTGCTTGTAGATGATACATTCTCCTTCACAAATTTGATGCAATCATTTTTCAATACATATATTCTCCTTTACAAATCTGCTTGTAACATTTTTCAACACATATACTCTCCTTCACAAATCTGCTTGTATTCTTCACATATATTCTCTTAAAAAATCTGCTTGAATAGGAATGATATTACATTTTTTCTTCTTGCTTTCCTTTCTCCCGTTTCATCTTCCTTTTATACCTCTTCATGCCTCTTCACCCAAGAGAGGCGATCCTTCAAAGGGGGTTGGCCACATTTGCAAATAATAAATTTATTTTAAATTCCCCAAGAGGGGCGACACCAGGAGGTTTGGCCCATGTCAAAGAGGCCTTAATTAATATTAAATTTAATTTTCCCAAGGGGGGGCGACCCATTTGATAATTCCAGCGCTACCTTGAATGAGAGTTGGCCATCCTTTTTGATCTTAATTAATGCATGAAGGGAGCGATTAGTGGCCTTTGGCATGTGATTTCCTTCTATGACAGCAATTGTGTTCTACTCTCATTTGACATCAATGACAACAATATTTTCAACAATCTCCCCCTTTGTCATTGATGACAACCTTGCAAAGAAATAATCTTGTGAATACAAAAGGAATATAATTCTACCCCTTACTGTAATTCTCCCCCTTTGAGATCAATGCCAAAGACATCATGGAGCTAAAAGATAATGCAGTGATTTGCTCCCCCTGAATTCGTGCTTCTCCTCTAGAACTTAGTGACTAGCTGAAAAAGATATCACTCCCAATTTTAGCCTGAGGAGACTTGGAAGGGGCTTCATGAAAATGTCTGCGATCTGTTCTTTTGTGGCAATGTATTCCAACTTGACATGCTGTCTTGCAACCCGTTCTCTTAAGAAATGATACTTGATGGGAATATGCTTTGTTCTAGAGTGCATAAGAAGATTCTTTGAAATTTATTGCACTAGTGTTGTCACAGAGGATTGAAAAGTGAATGATCATATTCTACCTTAGTATCTTTCAATGTCTGCTTCATCCAAAGAACTTGTGTGCAACATGACACTGCTGCTATGTATTCTGCCTCTACTATGGATAAAGAAACATAATCTTGTTTCTTGCTTAACCAAGACACTAAAGTGTTTCTAAGAAAGAATGCTCCCCCACTCATACTCTTCCTACCATCAATACTACCAACCCAATCTGCATCTGTATATGCTGCTAGAGTGAAATCTTCACCTCTCGGATACCAAAAACCAAACTCCAAAGTGCCCTTTAGATATCTAAATATTCTTTTGACTGCTTGCACATGAGTTTCTTTTGGTGTTGCTTGAAAATGTGTCACCATGCCTACTGCTTGCATAATGTCTGGTCTTGATGCTGTCACATATAGTAGACTGCCAACCATTGATTTGTACAGTGTCTGATTTGCTTCAAGAGATTCATCATCCTTGCTTAATTTACATCATGTGACCATGTGTGTGCTAACTAGTGCAAAATCTTCCATTTTAAAAATTTTCAACATTTCCTTGATGTATGTGGTTTGTGAGATAAATATGCCTTTTGTCAAATTGAGAGATTTGTAAACCAAGAAAAGATGACAACTCACCGAGCATGGACATCTCAAATTTTTTTTGCATATCCTTTGCAAACTCTTTGCACATTTTGTTATTATTGCCTCCAAAAATGATGTCATCTACATAAACCACAACAATCAATTGATCGTCACCTTCAGTCTTGATGTAGAGATTACTATCAGCAACTCCTCTTTTGAAGCCTTGTTGTTGTAGATATTTGTCAAGTATTGAATACCAGGCTCTGGGGGGTTGTTTTAGCCCATAGAGTGCTTTCTTCAACTTGCACACATAATCCTTATTTTCTGATAATAGGAACCCTTCTGGCTGTTCAATGTATACTTCTTCCTCTAAATTGCCATTGCGAAAGGCTGACTTAACATCCATTTGATAGACTTTAAAGTTCTTGAAAGATGCAAATGCCAAAAACATTCTAATAGCTTCTAGTCTTGCAACAGGAGCAAATGTTTCTTCAAAGTCAATACCTTCAACTTGAGCATACCCTTTCCAAACTAACCTTGCTTTATTCCTTACCACTTGACCATCTTCATTTAGCTTATTCTTAAAAACCTATGTTACCGGTTCTTTGCATTTGACTACTGGGTATTGGTTTGGTTCGAACCGGGTCCTGGTCCTGGTCCGGTCCTCCAAGGGATTTGGCCAGGGTCCTTCAAATGCCCTGTGGGTTCTTCCGGGACGAACCCGGGAGAACCCAGATAGAATTTGCTTAGAACCTAGATAGAATTTGCACACTCAAGACCTTTCTTGCTTTTATCCATTGTTGTATACCTTCTTACAACCATGATTAGCTTGCATGCATCCTCTATAGTATTGTATTATGCATGCAATCACTGTTAACTAGCACTCTTACAATGCAGGCAATTAATTATCATTTGGGTTTGGGGGTTGTGTGAGGTTACAGGAGTGAAACGTTTGTGAGGTATTGATAGTTAGGCTGGTCTTAGGGTCACCTCAGTACTGGGGTCTTGGATGGTTACCTCATTATGGTGAATTATCTTCTAGGAGTTTGATTGCCATGTTGTGGCACTGTTGGACTACCAAGTAGGTTGGTGGTGGGATCAATCTCCAATACCAAACAAGTAGACTTTCCCTCCAAAAACTTGAATTCAAAGAATGAAAATTTAATAAACTGACCTTCATTGTGGCATTATCTCATGGTTCAAAGCTGGCAAGTCCCTTGATTGCAACTTTGCTACCAGAGATAAAATGAACTGTCTGCAGCCTGGACATGATTTTATCAATATAAACTAGTACAAATGAGCTCTGTCGTCCATCAACCTCTTCAATATTCAAGACCTGTTTTCTAGGGCAGCCTGCAATGTAAGTTGAGTGAAATATTTTGGGTCCTATTGTATCACCATACCCTTTGCATCATCATCTTGCCAAAATATAAAGATAATTACAAGTATAATTAGAATAGGTAGTTGTCAATGGCATTTCTTATCATCCATCACCAGCGTAGTATTGTTTATGATAATTCAATATCCCAAAAAGGTATTCTTATGCTATATATAATAAAAAGGTATGTTTATGATAATTCTATATCCCAAAAAGGTTTTGTTTATTCTGATGCTATGGTATTCTGAACTTAATTACTACTGCAAATATGAATATATTTCTGATTTTTATATGTTTTTGTATGGATGAACCCAAAATGAACCCACACCCAAAATTTTTTTTCGCTGAACCCGCGAACCGAACCCCCAAACCCAAACCCGAACCAGTACCAAGATCGGTAACTTAGCTAAAAACCCACTTGGTGCCAATCACATTCTTATCTCTTGGTCTAGGAACAAGTTCCCATGTCTCATTCTTTTCAATTTGATTCAGCTTTTCTTCCATAGCAACAATCCAATGCTTGTTCTTGCTCGCTTCTGCAAAGTCCTTAGGCTCTATTTTGGATAGTAAGGAGAGGTTTGCATGTTCTGATGCACTTACTAATCTTCTTCTAATCTGTACTTCAGTATCTTTATCACCAACAATTTGATTTTCTGGATGATGCTTCTCGACAAATTTAGATGGTGTCTTTGTATCTTTTCGTTCTATTTCTTCTTCTTTTTCATCTTCTTCTTCTTCCTTGCAACTTGATTCCTTTGGGTAATTAATTGCTTGTGCTTTCTCTTTTTGATGCCTTGTTTCATCCACTTTTACATTGGCACTCTCTACAATCTTGTGCAGTCCTTTATTGTAACATCTATAAGCCTTGCTTCTTGAGGAATAACCAAGGAAAATACCTTCATCAGATCTGGAGTCAACTTTGCCCAAGTCCTCATCATCTCTTTTTATGTAGCACTTACTCCCAAACACTTTGAAGTATTTAACTGTTGCTGGTCTACCCTTCCATGATCCATAAGGTGTCTTGTTGTTGTTGACCCTGATTTGCCTTCTATTCAGAATATAGACTGCTATGTTAACTGCTTCTCTCCAAAACATGTCTGATAGTTTAGATTCATTCAACATTGTTCTAGCCATCTCTTGTACGGCTTGATTCTTTCTTTCTACAACTCCATTTTGTTGTGGAGTCCTTGTAGCTAAGAAATGTCTCCTTATTTCATGATGCTCACAAAAGTCTTCAAATTCATTTGAGGTAAACTCACCTCCTTGATCTGATCTCAAATACTTGATTTTAAACTAGTTTCATTTTCAACCAAGGCTTTAAAAGCTTTAAACTTCTCAAATGCTTCAGAGTTTTCTCGTAGAAAAGTAACTCATGTCATTCTAGAGTAATCATCAATAAGCAACATAACGTAACTTTCACCTTGCAAACATTGTGTTCTTGTAGGCCCACAAAGGTCTATATGGACAAGCTCCAAGGGCTTCGTTGTTGAGTACTCCTTTGACTTGAAGCCTACTCTTGTCTGTTTCCCATGCTGACATTGCTTGCAAAGAGTATTTGGGGGTTTAGCAATTTTTGGCATATCTCTCACAGCTTGTTTGGTGCTGATTTTCACTAGATTGTCAAAGTTCATGTGGCCCATTCTTCTATGCCATAACCAACTTTCATCTATTTGTTCCATATAGTATTTTTCTCCCTTTATCTCACTGAGGATTTATAGGTTATTTGTTGTTCTATTTGCATCTGCAACTATTTTTCCTATACTTGCCTTATATCACAACCTTGAGCATGAAATGTGAGGGTATGTCCTTGATCGCACATTTGACTAACACTAAGAAGATTATGCTTCAAACCTTCAACATACAAGACATTTTCTGTTTTTGTTTTTCCATTATTAAGAGTAAGAGTACCTTTTCCAGTTATCCTCGTTGTAGCATTATCTCCAAATTTCATAGTGCCTCCATTTACTTCCTTTAAAGTGAGAAATCTACTCTTATCCCCTGTCATGTGGCTTGAGCATCCACTGTCAATGTACCATTGGTTTCCTTCATTTTGGGCATGAAATGCAGTTTGCACAAGCATAGATTTCTCCTTCTTTTGTTTTTCTTGCTCCTTTTTCCAAACTTTTGTAGATTCTTCCTTTTGCTTAGCAAGGGTATCCACTTGTTTTGTCTAGGAGGTTCCACAAACCACTTCTACAAAAATGTGCTATATGACCATAGTTGTTGCACTTATAGCGCATAATATTGTAAGCCAATAAAGGAGCAAATGAATTGTAGTTTCTATTTAAGAACCCATAAGAACTTTTGATTTTGTTCCATACAAAGTTATTTCTCGCACAAGCCCTACAATCCATTGCTTTATGATCAAAATGATTACATAAAAAGCAATAACCAAAGAAAGAATTTTGGAACCTGGTCATGTGAGATTGCCTTGGAGGGAAATATCTTTTGAATTTATCCTTGTTGTCTTTGTGAGGAATGCTGGTTTTCTGCGAGATATCATTTTCTTTCTTATAATCGCTTTCATTATTGATGGACCTCTTGAGTGCATCTACATAGCCTTTAGGCTTTTCTTCATTATCTTCTTTGGTGATCGTGTAGCCTTTGAGTTTGGATTTTGATCTTCTTTAGTATTCGCTTGATTTTCTTCATAGCCAAGACCAGTCTTAATGAATGGTGACCTTTGGCAATTGATGATTGTTGTGACCTAATCACACATCGCCCCATTGCAAATGGGGACCCCCAATTTTTCGCTTTCGTTTTTGTCAGTAGTTTAGAGAGTCTCCGTCCAGAGTCTTGCTCAATCTCCGTGCAAATGAGAAATTAGGAAAGTCATCCATCAAACAAGGTACAATGGAGAATGCTGAGATCAATCCCTGAGGATAGAAGTGATAAAATTTTGTCGAAATCGAAAACAAAAGAATGAAAGTTGAAAACTGGAAAAATGGCTAAGAAATTAGCACAATTTCCATGCCCTAGTGGAAATTGCGCCTAAAAAGCGCAATTTCTAGGCATCACTGGAAATCATGCCACTTTCCTGGAGGCTTTCTTGATCATGAAAATTTAACAATTCTTCGCAAGGGATTGATTGATAGTTGGAAATTTTTGTGTTTTATATTCAATTTTGATTCAAATTTTATGGAAAAACTTGGAAAATCATCATCCTCAGGAAAAAGCGCAATTTCTAGGGGGTAGAGGAAATGGTGCCTAGGAAAACTTGGCATTCAATTCTTGTAAATTTGAAAATTCAAAATTTTTAGTGAAAACATGAAGAAATCTTGCAAACATTGAGAAATCCTCAAGAGAAATGCCATCATGAAGTAGGAAATAGCGCAAATTTGGATCACAAGTGGAAATAGCGCAATTTCCACTCATAGGTGGAAATTGCACCACTTTTGGACTTCATAAAAATTCAAGGAAAATCAAAATTCTTAAGTCTTCTTTGAAAACCATTAAGGGAAACCTCAAAATCTTGCAAAGAAATCATAAGAAAATCAATGAAACAAGAACAAACATCATGGAGAAAATCGCAATTTGCAACATCATGAGGAAATTGCGCCAAAATAGCGCAATTTCAAGGGATATCAAGAAGGTGCGCCAAAAGGAGATTTCAAAAAAATCAAAATTCAAAAAATCCTTTAAAAATCACTTGAAATTCATGAAAAATCCACTAAAATCACTTAAAATCCATGCCAATGGAGTAGAAGAAGTTTGAAGGCAAAAAAGACGCTAAGGAAAAGTCGCAATTTCCATGCTAGGCTGGAAATTGCGCCCAAAAAGCGCAAATTCCAGGTGTAACTTGAAATTGCGCTGCTCCCAATTCACCTTGTTCAATAAAAATCCGCCAACAGTCATAAAGAGACAAGTCAGCCTTAGGGAAAGAAGACAGAGTTTAAACAAAAGAAAATTCATTACTAGGCCGACCTGCAAATAGGAAAGTGTGTGAAGCGCTATAAAAGAGGGAATCAACTCTTCATTTCCACATCAATTCAAAACACAAAAGCAGATTTGCAGAGCAGAAGCAGCACATTAAGAGCAGAATTCTTTGTAAGAGGAAGGTGAATTTAGTGAAGGAAAGAAGAATTAAGGTTTTATTCTATAAAGCTCTTCCTTGCTTCAAGATTGTGTCAATAGTGTTTCGAGATTGTTTGAATGAAAGATTGTTTCAACATCATGATTTTTTTATCCCACATTTGCAAGGATGAAGAAATTTATCATTGTTTACCCTTTATATCAAGCACCATGTCAACATGCTAACTTAAGGTGTTTTCACATGTAGGTTGATGATGAACGCCAAGGAGCGCCAAGCATTGATCAAGAGCGATATGACACGAGTCATGCCTGAGACGAAGATCATATCAAGATGGAGAAATTTGAGCGACACCAACTTGGGACATGTTGATGATTGTTTTTGGACAAGTCAACAATAGAGTAAAACACTAGAGTATCCCACTCTCTCTTGAATAAAGCCTCTCGAATGCTAAACAAAGTGATCAATCGAGACAACTCCAAGGTTCCTTATTTATGATTCATGATGGGTTAACTCAGTGATTACATGTGATCTTGCTGATAATCACAAAGGGACTTACATTAGACTTCTTCATACACTTAGCTTATTTCTCCTTTCAGTGCGCCAAATGAATCTTCCAAACAAGGGCGCCCAAAATCCTCTCAACAAACCCTCTGACTCTAGGCGCCAATGAATGGTGGTATGAACTATGAGATATACTTGGAATACTTCATTTGCCTAGACTTGTTGCGAAGCACTTCATTTGTCCTCAACTCATACAGGGACCTCCTCATTGGTGTAAACAATTCTTTCATACTAGGCGCCAAGAATAGACTATACATATGAAATGAGCGCCAACCATGAGATTTACTCATGGAGACTCTAAAGGCTTTGACATTTGAATCAATCCCTAGGCGCCAAGATGGAATACCTCACTCACCTTCCACAAGACAACATTCTTCATCTCCTCGGCGCCAAAACAAACAAGATTCCACATGAGGGCGCCAAAAGGTGTTGAAAGGAGGCATAAAGTGCGCCTAGACTTTTGGGCGCTCATGAATAAACTAACATTGGTGAAAATGCTCCTAGAATCTTTTACACTACAAACTTGTCCATTTAGAAACTTAGATACAGGGCGCTCTTATTGGAGATTCTTGCCTAGGCACCAAAGTGGAGGTCCTACACCAAGGAGCCATTGTTTAGTTGATTTGTGTAGAATGGGCGCCAAAACTTGATGATTTGGAGACAAAGGAGTGCCTTGTATGAGGTTCCCTTCACATTTAATCAATCTCAAACATACATGCTTTACATTCAATCAACCTTCTCATACATGTTTCTACTCAAAGCGCTCATGGTGATTTAACATCATCAATGCAACCCTTAGGTGCCCAAAAATGGCCAAATCAACAGGAAATGTGCCTAGAGTTCATCTACTGAGACCTAGCCATCTTAGAGGTTTCGACACAAGGCGCCCACTTTAGATGTAACTTGGAATTTATCCTTTTCTAGGCGCTATCATGGTGACATCCTGTGACTTATTTACCCTTAGGTGCTCATCTGAGGTGAATATGAGTATATGATGCGCCTATATCTCTTTAGTTCTATATTTATCATCTGTTGTTCTTCATGAACTTTTCATCTAGGCGCCAGAACTTCTCAAGGATCCATACAAGGGCGCCAAAATTGGTGAGCGAAGGGATAAGAAGCGCCGAGAATGACAAGGAGCGCTTTTATCTTCATCTTGTACATTGGGTGCCAAATTGAGGTGATTTTGGTAGCAAAGGACACTTAGAATCTCCAGATTTGGATTTAGGCTTTTTACAAAATCTCAACACAAGGTGTTACCTTTTGGGGCTTTGCCTTTGGCACTCAAGATGAGAATTCCTAACTTCCAAGGCGCCCAAACTCAACCTCTAATACTCAATGGTTCAACATATTCACCTTTAGGCGCCTCCATAGTGTATTTACAAAACTCGGTCTCCTTGACTGACTCTAAGGTGAAGAAAAAACTAGGGGGTCCCCATCATGATGGGGTGATGTGTGATTTGGTCACAACATCTGGCGACTCCATGGGAGAAATGTTCGTGAACATTTCAAAAATAAGGCTTCAATCTTAACTCAGAACTGTCAAACCATCTTCAACCTATCAACCAGTCAAAGACGAACTCGAAAGGGAAAGGAATCATAAATTGGATCAAGACACTATCTCTTGTGATATGTGATTAAAGATAGATTTCAATTAAAACAGTTTCTTAAATATTCCAAAGATAAACAAAAATCAGGCGTCAAAATCTCCATGTACACCCACACACTAGATCAGATAAACACAACTACCTGATCAAAGAGTCAAAACCAATTGCCAGCGCGACTATCCATATTTGAGGTTTAAAGTGCAAGCACCTGTGTTCATTCCCATCCCATAGTAACCAGAATCATCTAAGCTTACCTATCTCAAGCTAGGTAAATTCATGAAAGCGGATGGATGGATACACATACATATAGATGAAACGAGCAGTGATAGAATGCAATGGCATTAAAAGAAGCAATGATAGGGCAGAGCGATATGGAAATGATTGGGAATGGAATGACGCGGAAAGGAGTGAAATGAGACAGGGTGTCACTACCATGACGCCTGTTTGCCAAGTTTTCATCATGGTACTTATCCAAGGCGCCACCAAAAGTGGTTTTCACCATTGGACGAAATTTTCTCTTTACTATTTTCATTTTTTCATCATTCATTTTTTTTTTTTTTGAATCTTACACATTACACACGGCGCCTGTTTGCCAGGTTTTCACCGAGGTAACGAATAAAAGAACTCAAGAGTTTGATTCTGCAGATAGCATAATAGTCTATACAAAACCATGTCAAGTTATGGTACGCACTTATTGATGTTGGTAGGAATAACAAAATAATTGGATGGAAACAGTGGATTATAATGCGGATTATATAAAACAGATAAGTGAAAGTGCATTCAGTCATAAACCAAATGAATGATGGAATATGCAGAATGGCGGGAAATGGAAACGGGTGGTGAACAACTGAAGGAAATGGAATGGAATCACGATCAACGTCTGTTCACATCAACCTAAACCTTGAAGCTTGCAAGTGGAAGGGAAACAAAATAAAGGGACGGGAATGGAAATGGATGATAACTAGTAATGAAATCTTCACGACCTTCACGAACTTAGGATTTCTTTTTTTAATTTTGGTTCGTGGGATGAAGTAATGGATGGAATGGAAAATAGAATGGAATGAATGGATGGATTGGATACGGTAGCCTCTTTGGATTCGGCTACAAGTACACAGAGCTTCATTCTTTAAGCATTTTTTATTTGGAAGTATAGAATGAAATAGGCTTTTGAACATGCCTTGCTTAGGATTTTGGCATTTGTACCACGAGGCAAAGAGATCTACAAATTTTCAGGGATTTCTTTATGTCATGGGTAAAAGCATTCGAATATTTATTTCACGGAAATATGGGGGGATGGGCGAATAGATTGCAAGCTTCTAGTTCAGACGACACTCCCATTCGTTGAACATGATTAGGAAACAGGTGAATGAATAAGGGGTATGGTAATGGGATTTGGGAAAAGCGAAGGTAAGATGGATGATGGAATAGGATGGATGAAAATGAAGTGACGGAATGACGTACAACGGAAGATATGGATAATGACATGCCTTGATACTTTATGTAATAACGAAGGCGAAGTGAATATATATAACAGGTGGATAATGGAGGATTTAGACGGAGCAGATGGGAACACCAACATCTTGACCTTGCCTTGTATGTAGTGGCTAAGGTCATTTGGAAAGAATATTGACATGGAAATACTCCAAATGATTCATAAGGACTTCAACTTATCCTTCTGGAGTATGCAACGAACAACATGACTTTATTCAAATGATTCAAGCATCAAACTCAAATTCATTATTCGATGGAAGCGGAAAAGTGGATGGAAACTTTATTGCTTTCAAATGAAATGGATGGAGGCTTTTATTGTGTATATGAGGTGTGGTAAGTGGAATGAATGAGATGGAAGTATGCAAAATGCTTATCATGGAACGGAAGCGGAAACATGTAAGATACCCAACTAATTCTACCAAAATTTTTCCTTACTTAAACAATTTTACTTGCTATTAATTCATCAACTACTTGCAACAATACAAAGATATACATCAGAGACAACTACTTGAATGAGAGTTGGGTACTTGTCTAGTTATTTGATTCAATCAACTTGCAATGTCTTATTACATGGATAGTGCTTTTAGTAGCATGAAGTACAACTCATTCAAATGGAAATACAAAGGAAAGGCCTTGAAGCCTTGATGATTACGATGGCGCCTATACTTGATCAACTCAATTGAACCCAATGATGTCAACTGAATGTCAACATCTCACAATATCACAAGGGAGCATCACCTTGCTTGTTGAGGGAGCATCACCCCAACACTTGAAACTCGCAGGCCTCAAGATTACAAGCTCAAGAGCTTTGCAGAGAGAATTTTGTCAAAATAAACCGATGCAAATGAATGAGAGAGCTCCTCCTTTTATAGGCCTTCCAAAGGCAATGAAGGCACGTTTCCCAAGAAGCATATCCAAAGGAATATTCCATCTGATGATTCATTCTGAGTTGGCAATTTTATCCAGAGGCCTTGAAACGGATCCCGAAGACATTCTGTTGACCAATGAGAGCTCAGGTAGTTACAACTACCTTATCTTCTGACTAGGCGCCAACTGAAGGGGGTGAAGAGCAGGATAGGCGCCTTTCCAGGCTAGGCGCTTCCTAGAGGTGGTAGAGACTTAGAAAGTGCGCCCACACTTGCAAGTGTCCTCCTTTATGATCTAGGCGCCAAAATTAGGCTATTCACACTGGGAAGTGCGACTTGTATGCAAAATGTCTTTCCTTGTCATTTCTTCAAGTCTAGTTGATTTGGGAAGTAGAATGCCTCTCCCTAAGGTGAGCTCCTTACTTGTCTAGCGTCCTTAACATGTGAAAAGATGTTCATTGAAGGTCTTCTGACAACATTTGATGTAGTTCCCTGTCTAGGCGCCCATTTGAGGTGGTTCCTGTATGGAATTGCGCCTTACTAAAGCTAGGCGCCAATTGAAGGTTGTCGAGTATTGAAGGTACTTCTCACTCTTAGAAAGATGACTTTGACAACCTATCAAACCACTCCTTAGGCGCTCTTTGAGATTTCAGAGTGTGTATCAATCCAAAGCGCATTATTAGTGGTGAAATGGCGCCTAATATCCTGTGAGTGAGTCTTAACTTCATGCAAGTCTTCAAGGAGTTTCCAAGTCCAAAGCAAGGTCATGGGTGAATAGAACTGCGCCCTAGGGAATGACTGGATCCTAGGCGCCAATCTGGAGTTACAGTGGACTTGACATGTGCCTCAACTAGTTTAGGCGCCCATTTGAAGTGATGAAGACTTAGAAGAGCGCCCTCACTCCTTCTGACAATCTCAACTGCAAGGATGAAATCCAATCTTGATCCTTAGGAGATGCAAATAGGACCATCCAACCAAGGCGCATTTTGAAGGTGGGATAGGCAAGTGAGGCGCCAAACTAGTCAAAGCTTCCAATTTTAGGCGCCAGAGCAAAAGAGTTTTACACAACACAAGCGCCTGGGCTAGGAATTCACTTTTAAGAGACAACACTTAGCTTTAAAACCTTCCATCTGCATCTATCTGGGCTAGGCGCTCCAATGGAGGATCCTGGAAACCATGCATTGGCGCCTTCTGGTTCTAGGCGCCCATTCTTGGTAGTTTGATTCACAATTGGCGCCTTGTATGCTTTGGATATCCTGTCAACAATCTCCACTTGCTAGGCGCATATTTGATGATGTATTCTATCCTTAGGCGCATTCCTTAAGTTGATCAATCACAGTCTAGCGCCCAAGTACCAAGGCGCACTTTTGAGTTTGATTCACCTTCAACCATGTAGCGTTCATACTTGTAATCTTTGTAGTGAAGTAAATCACCTACCTAACCAAGCGCCCTGACCACTTGGAGTGATTGGAAACTATCTTCCCACTTAGGCGCACTTCATGGAAGATCAAGCGCCTCACAAAGATCTCTTGCAAAATACTTAGTGCCTAAGGTGTATAGACCTTCTTCACCATCCAATTCATCTAGAAGACTTCATTTCTTATCAAGGCGCCCTGTTGGAAGAGCTTCCTAACTTGAAGTTGGAGGAAAGAGAAAGCCTTTGATGATGATGTGATTGTCATATTGCACTTCCACACCCTGATAGCAAACCTTAAGTCCTTAGGCGCTCATCTAGGAAGTCTGATGTGAAATTGGCGCCCAGACTTCAAGAGTCAACTTCCTATTAATTTGGCTTCCAGGCTTAGCCAAATTTCAAGTTTCTGACTTTGTTCCTACAAAACAATAAAACGGAGTTAGTCAAAAACCAATTCATTCCCTTATCATTCTGAATTAGCCTCCGGGAATGAGCAATAGGCTAATCCATTCTTCACTTGATGATCAAACCGGAAACGGGGACATGACAAAACATGAATTACCTTGAGACTTCACTTGATCCAAACTCACAAAGACTTTCCTAGGAACTTCAGGATCATTAAGATGTGTAAAGTATAATACCTCAGAATAATTCAGTCAATACCGAACAAATGACTCATCTCCCAAGAGGAAGCAGTCATGCTATCTGACACTAGTGATGGAATCCACGGGAAATCCATCAATCATGAATCAAGTTTCTCAAAGGAACAAATAAGAATTCATAAAATTTAGATTTGGCATTTTAAAACATTATGATTAGAAGATAATAGTGTCAAGACACAATAAATGATTAACTTCCAAGTCAAGTTCAAAGTCTAACAAGATGATAAATTGAGAGAAAAACGTCTTTAGACCCTAAGACTTTCATGAATAGATGTCTAAGAAATGAACTAACATGTTATCCTGCATCGAAACTAGAGTGGGTGTTTAAGATAACATCACCTTCTTACAAATAAGAAACCAGACACAACAACTAAAAACAAGTAACACCTACAGAAAGCAAACGACAATAAGGAAAAACCGACAACTAATCTATGAAAGCAAAACAAACTACTAAGCTAACGAACATGAAAGCAAAACTAAGCTAAGACAAACAACACTTGAGTCAAATGACATCAAGTAAGCAAATCTACTCTAAGACGCAACATGAAAGAAAACCACTCTAACCTAGCTATGTACAAGCAACAGAGATGCAACCCAGGACACTGAGTATACACATGCCCTGACATGATTATTCAGTATGTACAGAAGCAACAATGCAACAGTGATAGTTCTCAATTGGGCAAATTCGTCCTTGAACTCAGAGAAAAACTCATCATTTAGGCGACAGTCCTCAAACATAGGAAAAATTTCTGGCGCTATTATGATCAATTGAGGACTTTCATCGGGACCATGATTTATCCAAATACAGGTTGTTCTACCCAATTTTCCATAATCAAATTCATATTCAATGTGTTCAATATGTTCAAGATCATCATCATTACTATCAGTGCTATCAATTAGAAGTTCAAGATGTTCAAATTCAAAGTTCCTCCAATCAATAGAAGGGAAAGAGACAACTTGATGCTCGTTGTTTCCAATGAGACATGGCCTTCCAAGCATTTGATCATACTCTATACATCCGTCGGGAGGTCGCCATTGATGGTTTATGAACTTCTCGTCTTCTTCATATTGCATGATTTCGTCGTCCAGCTCTTTTGTGATCTCCAGCAAAGGTGTCAGTAACCTCTTGATCTTAGCATCCATAACAGCAACATGGTCTTCAACTGTTATTCTGTTCTTCAGCTTGATATCTGGCAATATATCTTCTTGTATAATGATAGAAGTGTCGAGCATCGACCCAAATTGTTCTTGTCTACTCATAGGCTCATCATCGGCATATTCTTGAATGATGACTTCTAAATTCCTTTGCAAAGCTTCTAACTCATGATCTTCTAACAATGTTCTCTGTACTTCTTGTAGCTCATTCTCAAGGATCTTTTGATGTAATGTAGATGCATACTCCCAAAAAAACTTATCTTCGTCAAATTCAGGTTCCTGCCACAAGCTCGAGCTTCTTTCTTTCTCAATTGCCACTTGAAGTGCTTTAACATCTTTCAAACCCTGTGTACAATCCTCTAATGCTTTTGATAACTTCTGTCCGAATGCTTTTACCTCTTCAGGATTGATAAACTCGTATTCATATTCCTTCAAACTAGTACATTGCTTATCAAGATTCTTTGTAGTAAAGACTTCTCCCTCAACAGGTACACCAACTTCTACTTCCTGCATGGCTTGATGAATTGCTTCCCAGCATTTCTCACAAGTATATTCCAAATGATCTATATCATGCACCCTATACCAATTTCTAGAAAACAATATGTTGTCAACAACTAAATCCTTGTCATTCTTTAATTCCTTCTTGATCTTTTCTTTCAGCTTCTTGAATGCTTCACCATCAACAGGAGTATTAGGATCTATCTTTGAAAATACTACTGGCTCATGTACTTGCAAGAATGAAATTTTCTTCTACATTGCTAAGTCCATCCTTGATAAGAATGTTATACAATCTGCTTCTCTATGATTGCTTGTATTATGAATACGACATCCATACTTGCACTCGAAGTCTTTCAAACTTTTGCCACCAAGATGCTCATTCAATGACCACCATAGTTGGAGAACAATTGGAGTTGAATTCGCAGGATCATACCCAACAACTTGCCGCATATTCAAACTAGAATCTGCTGCGGTTTTTCCCGAATCAGCAAAGGGTTTGCCAGTCCCTAAGCTCAGGCAGATTTGGCCAACAAATATAGGAGGTTGTGTGAACTGCCTCCCCTTCACTTTTGGTTCTGCTGCACCAAGGGGGGTATCCCTATTGCTAAAGATTTGACTTTGATTCACTTATAGCAGAAAGATTTAACTTTTCAGAATAGGCAGAATACTCTAATGTTTGGACCAAGATTTGCATGATAAATCACAAGTTTGGCAATGCTCTTGGACATATCTAACTGGTTGAGGATGAGAGTATGCAAGGGTCCTATTTCTAATCCTACAAACTAACAGGTTTGAAGCTTTGAAATGATTTGTGTTTTATGTTTTGGATGCAAGACAAGGATTTTGGATTGTAACCTCAACACAAGAGCAGACCGGTGCCTATCTCAGAGCAAGGAGTCAACTAGACGTATACATGTGAATGATTTGTACAAACTCAACAGAGATTCAAGTTTCAAGGGGTTAGATTGGTGCTTGCCTTACAAACATCACCCAAGAATGAGTATTTAGCAATCTCTACTTACAAATATCCCTGCTGCCATACATTCTTCCTCATACTTAACTTAAAACAGTTTAATCCACTCCTTGAATGGAAGTTAGAGATCAAGCATGCAATACATAAATCTATATCCTAGAATCTTAGTAACCCTTAGCAACCAGATTCAAAAGAAGGGATGCATACAGCCATGGAGACAAATAGCTAAACACATGCCATGAAGCATTTTTCATATAAAAATGACATGAAACTGAACATGTATGCAACATGCATTCAAATGCAACTCATAAACTCACAAAAGAGATAGAACAGCCCTGAAAAGCTCTATTTTTGTTATTTCTCCCAAAAATTGCCCAAGTCTTCAACCCCCCAAAAAATGAGTGACACAATCCTCCTATATAGCAAGAACATGTACTCAGCATTAAGTACAATGTTAATTCAAAATTCCGCCAGATACAATGCACCATCAAAATGGCGCCCAAAACATTCAATGCAGCAGGCAGAAGAAGGAAGAGCAGGTTAGTTCGGGAAACGTGCAGCAGACTGGTGATTTTCCCGTTAAAAATGGTAGGTGGCCCGTCATTCATCAACCATGCCTCTGCAAATTTGCCATTAATGCCCAACCTACCCGTGGCTTCTGGAAACACAGCAGTTTGCGTGTTCAGGAATTTTTCCCGCCTGGAATGTTGCTGCGAATGCATAGGAAAACCCTCCTATGAAATTTTGAAACAGGGTCGTCGATTTCCTCCTCATCGCCAAGATCAATGGCTTCAAATCGCTAAAAAGTCATTGACCAATAAAATTACACCACGCAGGCGCATTATCCCCTTTGACTTTTCACGTCGCGAACATACATTTTGCCTTTTCGCCCTTAGCACATTCAAATTTTGTATATGCAGTTGCATGTGCAATTGTATATACATACAATCACCCTGCATACAAGCGCGGACCCCAAATCCTTATGAAGCAATCTGAAACTACAATTGGGTCCGGGCATTGTATCTTCATTCTTTGTATATCTCCTTGTATATTGCACATACATACAACTGCGGGCTTCATCACACTTATGAGGCAGATTGGAATAAATTTCGAATTTGGCATTGTATCGGCATCTTTGCATCTCTCATTGTACATCGCATATACAATGCGCAATATACAATCAACTACAGACTCCAAACTGAAATCCGCCAAAACACATTTTCTTTCGCATCTGGGATTGTATGTGTGCCCCTTGTATCTTGCATTGTATATGTACATACATACAATCGCGGTACATACAACTGCGTGGGCCCCACCAGGTTCTTGAAGAATGTTGACTTTGACCGCTCCTTGCTTGTATATTTCTTTGTATATGCCCGTTGTATGTCCGACTGTATATTGGGAACATACAATCCCAATATACAACCGCGGATCTCACCCATCTCACAAATACTGTTAACTCCTTGGCCGTGTTCGCTTGTACATCACCTTGTATATGTAGTTGTATGTACAATATACAACGGTGGATACCAACCTGCACATACAACAAATTTGATGCAATTATGATTCCGGCCCTTTGTATGTTGCATTGTTTATGCAGTTGTATATTGGAGATACATACAATGCAAGATACAAAGGAAACTGCCTTTGACTTTTCAACTTTGCACTTGTATCAACCCCTGCCAGGCCTAATTTAATAAAATTTGAAGTCCAGCATTGTATGTCTTGCATTGTATATCCTTTTGTATAAGTTATATACATACAATCCGCTTGCTGAAAACCTGTGGGCTCGACCACCATTTTAACCCGATTTGAACACCTTTTGATGTCCGCTGTTGTATCTACCTCGTTGTATATCGAATATACAACAACATATACATGCAATACTTTTGATACAACCGCGGAATCTAACCTGGAATATGCGATATACAACCACATTTTCACATCCGGAAATGTATCCGAATGACACATACAAACTCGATATGCACAACCGATTTTTCACTTTCTGAAGCCGATTTAACTCCTTTTTCGGGTCCGCCAATGTACATCTGCACTTGTACATACAAAAACACATACAAGCGGCCATATACAAAGATACATGCATAGAAATGTGAAGGCTGACGGACTTAGAATTTTTTGGATTTAAAAGAAAGGGCCTGCGGATGAATGTTTGAAACCTTAAATCCAGGTGGGAACCACTAGAATCCATGGTTGAGAACTCCATCATCTTCTGATTTTTTGTATTTTTGATTTTTTGCTTTTTGGATTTTTGAATTTCTACTTTTTTTGTATTTTTCGAAATTTTCTACTTTTTTGTATTTTCTCAAAAAATCAATCCACCACTTCTGAGTATCTAGTTGCTCTACTTGAAATGAAGAGTATCCAAGCTCATGCCCTCCTTCTAGCGCCAAAAATGTTGATGATTGTTTTTGGACAAGTCAACAATAGAGTAAAACACTAGAGTATCCCACTCTCTCTTGAATAAAGCCTCTCGAATGCTAAACAAAGTGATCAATCGAGACAACTCCAAGGTTCCTTATTTATGATTCATGATGGGTTAACTCAGTGATTACATGTGATCTTGCTAATAATCACAAAGGGACTTACATTAGACTTCTTCATACACTTAGCTTATTTCTCTTTTCAGTGTAGATAAAGATAAAGGTTTAAGGAATCTAATCTAAGGTCAATGAGGTAATGACGATGCACGAATAGACAAACTCCTGAATTAACCTAACTCCAGTTCGCCAAGGATGCCTACAACTACATGAAGTTGGTGCAATCTCCTAAGGTAAACGAATGGTTTTCAAATCATGAAGGCTTATAAAAGCACCCATCGAATGGTGCAGCTTAAACATGCATCCACAATCGAACTTAAGCAAATGATGAGGCTCAGACTAGCTTTACACAACACTTCACTAGCGATGAATGTTAAAAGCATGAGCTAGGAGTTGATCAAATATCCAATACAACATACATTACATCAAAGAGCTTCTAATCTACTTTTAATCTAATTTGAAACATCTTTCCACTTCATCAAAGTACAAGAAACCATGTCATTCCACAAGATAACACATAAACACCAAATGATGAACTCCAATGTTTTTGCATTAATCTTGAGAAATATTTACAACAACTTCTAGTCCTCTCAGAGAATTTCGAGAGTTTCTTCTATTCTACTCCTACTAGTCTAATTTCTAATCTACTCTCTTCTCTAATAATTTACAAATGAGGCAACAAGGCCTTTATATAGTAGTCTAGGATACAATGAAGGGCTAGGATCAATTCATGTAGCCAAGGGCTTAGATCATGCCACCTCAATAGGTAGTTACAACAACTTGCTATTTTTAGTACATATGAGAGGCAATGAAGGCACGCTTTCCAAGAAGATAAGATAGGATGGAATCTTTTAGAGCATCTTCCACATAGGCGTCCTCTTTGGCTTCTTGCTTGTTGTAGATGCATTGAATGCAGTTGAAATGATGTGGTTGATTATGATTGAATGATGATAGGTACATGCTCCATAAGTGCCACCTCAGCATACTTGTGGATTTCAACTGTTAATTCAATTTGTTCTGTGGGCATATTCCCAAATTGTATCATCTTTGTATGATGTTTTCAATATGATTGCTTTGATGATGAACACTTGAGATGTATCTTGTTGATCTTGCCTTGTTCATGTTTTGTAGACTAGATGTGTATGATGCTTGTAGCTCATTTGTTTAACACTGTGACGTTCCTTCTTACAGGTAGGTTGATGTTGATCTTCTTCGATGCATCTTCATGAAGAGTAGATGATGATGATGTTTCTTTCTCAACTTGTAGATGATGATGCTTCATTCATGAATCGGAGTAGGAGATCTCTCTTGGACTTGAAGGTTGAATGGAACTTGAAGTTAAATGGATGAAGTGTCTTTGACATGATGCTATTGAAGATGAAGTAGTGTACTTGAAATGATGATGATCTTAACATGATGAAATGCTCCAACTTGAAAGGTCTTTTGAAGTGTAAATGTTAATGATAACACCTTCCTTATATGTGGAGTAGATGACTTCTCAAAGAGAGTTGAAGATTGTAAGAACTTGACTTGAAGCTTGGATGGATGAATGTCTTCGAACATGATGCCATTGATGAAGTATACTTGAACTTGATGTGATCTAACATGATGTCATTGATGTTTCCTCTACAATTTGAAGGTGACTCAGGTGCTTGTCCTTCAGATGATTCCTTGGCTTCATCAACACTCCTTCTCTCAATGATGCAACTTGATGATGATCTTGAAGTGATCTCCAAAGGTGGCTAGCATGATGCTTCTTCTTGCAATGAGAATTTCTTGACTTCACTCCTTGGATGAAGGTGATTCCAGGCACTTGCTCCTTAGGTTTGTTGATGTTCCTACAAGACAAGAGAAACAATATTAATCACTTTATAACAAAGGAAACACTTTAAACATGTAAATAACCCTTCTTCAAGTCTAGGTGCATATGTAGGTAAAAAGAGGAACAAAGTGCGCCTAACACATGATGGCTTCATACTTGTCATTTTAAATGATTTCAAACAATTGTAATAGCTTAAAGAGGTCAATCTCCATTAAGAGATTCATTCAAAAGGTGTCTTTCAATGCAATTTCTCCCTTAGGCGCCAAAATGAGGTGACTTTGATGAAAGTAGCGCCTAACTTCATGACTTGATTCAACATGTTTCATACTTTCTAACACTTGAAGATGACTTAGAATGACTTCTATCATCTAGGCATTCATTACCAAAAGGTCACTTCATGCATTCTCCTTCAAGGCGCTCATTGAGGTGTTGAGAGTAAGGAAGTGCGCCTAGGGTTGAATTGGTCTTACACTTGTTATTTGATGACCTCAAACAATTAAGCATGCCTTAGAATGTTCTCCTTTCTTAAAGCGCCCACTTTTAAACATGAATTTGAGTGATTTTCCTCAAAGCGCCAATTGAGTTGGTATGAAGATGAAAGGGCGCGTTGTCAATTTGGGTTATATTTGCTACTTTCAAGGCTTTGAATGATCAAACATGTTTTAAAGTGATCCTTTCTCTCTAGGCGCCCATTCAATGAAGTCATTTCATGTACTTTCTTCCAAGGCGCTCATGGAGGTATTGAATGACAAGCAAAGGCGCCTAAAATACTTGGACTCTATTTGTCATTTTTAAGACTTTGAATGATTAAAACACATCTTAAAATGATCCACCCTCTCTAGGAACTCACTCAGAGATGTAGATTTGTGATGATTTCTCTAGGCGCCAATATGAGTTTGCAGATGCATAAGAAGGCGCCTAAAGTCTTAATGCATTTCCAATGACTTCAAACACTCGTTGAAGGATTCAAAGACCCTATACCCCTTAGTCGCTTTCTGAGATTGTCTTGATGGCAAATTGGCGCCTAGATATTCTTGAATTCAAACTTATCATTTTGGGAATTTTAAACTTACGCTTAGACCTTTTGGAGACCTCTTCATTAAGGCGCCTATCCACAAACACTTCAACACTTACTGTCAAGCTTTATACCTTCTAGGCGCTCATTTAGGTGATTACAAACCCTATACTCTCAAGGCGCCAAATCTAGTTCTACAGAGAGGCAAAGTGCGCCCAACCTCACGAAACTTTACTTGTCATCTTTTTGTGCTTTAAACAATGGTGAAGGTCTTAGGATGACTTCCCTCACCTAGGCGCCAATGTGTGATGCTCTGAGTAGGAAATGGCGCCTAAGTTCAAATAGGTGTTCACTTCAAGGTTTTGTGATTCCAAGTCATCAGGATACATATGGAGTCCAACTCACCTTACTAGGCGCCCAAGTTCACCTTTATAAGGACTTAGTTTCCAAGGCGCTATATTGGTTTAAACACATGCAAAAAGGCGCCTAACTCTTTCTTGGCAAATTTTGACATTTTGATAGTTCTAACTCAGTGAATGGGTGTTTAGAGGACTTCTTACCTCAAAATAACATCAAATTTCATAGTTTTAAGTCCTTTTGCAAGGCGCCCATCCATGATGATCCAGATATGAAATAGCGCCTAGTTTCCTTGAGTGATATTGATCTCCTAAAGGCGCATCTTGATGATGATCTAGGTGTAAAATAGCGCCTAAGGTCTAGATGCTAAGTTTTAATCTTTTAGATGCTCCTAACATTAGGCTCTCCTTTTAAATCTCTGCCTCAGGCGTAAAAATGATGTTATTCCATTATCAAGGCGCTAGGATTGGATGGGAGGGATGAGGATATGCGCCTACACCAACTTTGTAATGTCCCTTATAAGAAGATCCTTATTTTCCACCTTGCACATGAGAATTACTTCTTAAAGGAAACATTAGTAATAGAAGTCAATAAATCATATTAAAATAATCAATTATTCAATCCTTAAGTGGATTCATACTTAGGGTTGTCTATTATATGTTAATTTTATTTATTTTCAAACCCTAGTGGAGATGGGGTACTATCTCTTGTTAGGTTGCATGAATCATCCTCTACGGGTAGTGCCTTTGTATGATGTAACACATGCCCATTCCACCTTAGGTCTTACTAAGTGCCCTTGTATGATGTAACACATGCCCATTCCACCGTAGGTCTTACTTATTTCCCTTGTATGATGTAGCATGGTCCATTCCACCGCAGGTCTTATCCATTGCCTAAGTATGATGTAACATGGTCCATTCCACCGCCGGACTTATCTACCTTTGAGGTATTAATGCTACTTCTTCCTAACAAGTTTACCTCCAATCTCTCAATGTGTGCTATGCTCTTATATAAATCAAATACGATTACTCTTTATTATATTTATTTATTTTCAATATCAAAGTTGTATTTAACTCAGAAATGTTCTCTTAAAAAATATCTTTTTTTCCTGTTCTTTTTACTTTCTATCTTATAATTTTTATTTATTTCCCTTTCAAGGGATATGTTCCAAGAGACATGTCTCTTATTATGCTTCACGTAAAATACATACCTTCTTATAATTTTTATTACTTTAGTAAATTACATACGTACCCTTTTATAATTTTTATTACTTTATATTAATTCCCTTTTATGAGTTGTGGTAAAACTAGTTCTAACCATACGTAACTATGTTATCATAAGAGGATAGGTTAAAAGATGTTTATTTATATTATTTGTATTTATATTATATCATTTATATTATAATAAATGATATATTATTAATTTTATATTATTTATATTATATCATTTATATCATAATAAGTGATAAATGATTTATATTATTAGATATATTTATAATATATTATTATTATTTATGTGTTATTTATAAATATAATAATAATATATCTTGTTAATTGTTTTAAATAAATATTATTTAAATATATTAAATATATTCAATTTATAATATCATTTATATCTTTGATTTGAATGAATAATACATAATGATTCAATTATAAATTACTAGTATAGGGACATGACAAACTTGACTTGATATTTATGACTATTGTGATTCCAAACCATTTGGGAAGTCTAAAAATGTTCCTCTTCCTTCAAAATGCTTACTTATTGACTTCAATTCATGATTTTCTTCAAAGGCGCCACTTGGAGGTGGTATAGACTAGAAAGTGCGCCTTAGCTTCTTGGAACTAATTCTTGACATTTAAGGGTTTCATGTTATATCCAAACTCTCAGGAGACCTCCTTGCCTTTAGGCGCCACTATTATGATTTCAAACTTTCTTGATTGTTAGGCGCCCCTTTGTAGCTATTCCAGAGAGATCTTGCGCCTAAGCTTACTTAGTGAAATTACTCTAAGGGGACTTCATTTGAGGCGCTAGGATGAGGTTAAATAGAGGCAAAAATGCACCTTGTGTCTTGGAAGATGCTTTATTCATTCCTTATGGATCTAGACATTAGTGAAGGTTCAACAAAGATATTTTAAGACTTCATCTCCTTCGAATTGCTTGATGAATGCCCCTTTAAGTTTAGGCGCTCTAATTCATATCCTCAAGCATTCTACTTCCTAGGCGGAATTTGATGATCAAAACTACTAGAAGTGGCACCTAAGGTTCAAGATAGGTTCTTAACATCTCAAATGATTTCTACTTATGTTTGGACTTCACAGAGACTTCATTCTCCCCTTTAGGCGCAATTTTGATAGGTTGAAACCCTTATCTCATGCCTAGGTGCCCAAAGGTGATTCTACAAGTGCAACTAGTGCCTAACATACAATGATAAATCATGTTCAACTTGAGGCGCAATTTTGTTGATGGTTTGAACATGCAAAGGCGCCCAATCTCATTAAGCACTTTCTTGTTGGATTTTCAATGTCTAAGGCCTTCCATCTTCAATATCAATCAAGGCGCCATCTTTTGGAGTGGTTGAAAGTTGATTTTCCTCTAGGCGCACATATAAGTCTCCACCTAAAGCGCACTTTTGGGTCTCTGCAAGTGGGAAAATGCGCCTAAGGTCTTCAAGCAAATTTGCGCCCAAAACTAAAAGTCCCCAAGGTCAGGTATATTGAAAAATATATTTAAGTATAAGTTTAGTACTGTAAATATTTTTCAATATACCTTTCAGGATGTTTGAGATAGGTCTCAGATCCACCGGATTTAACATGCAGATTATAGAATTTGGAGGATCCACCAGATTTCAGACTTAGCCAATTTTTCAGGATTTTCAAGATTTCAGGATTCCAGACTTAGTCATTTTTAGGATCTCAAACATCAGGATCAGGTCATCAAAGGACTGTAAGACTCAAACACCACTGACTTCATCATGCAATAAATCTAAGACATCATCCAAGACTCAAGAAAAGCACTGGAGCTCAAAAAAAAGAGGTCCCCATTTGCAATGGAGCGATGTGTGATTTGGTCACAACAGGACACACCGATACGGACGCGATCAAGAGGAAGTTATACAAGCCTAGTAATTCCGAAGTCATCAAGGGAATGCTTAAGAATGGAATTGTGCAAGCTGCGTGTTTTCCACCTGCATTGCCAAGTGCTGAGTTGATGTTAGAGTGTGCTAAACATTATGATCCTCAAAGAAGATGCATTGTGACAAATGATGGCGAAGTGTTAGCTCACCTAAGGAAAGAGGCTATTGTGGAGACATTCGATATTCCAAGATATAAGACCACTACATATTGCACCAAGGAGTCTGCACAATGACTATATGATTCCGGATCAAAGGATTGTTTGCAAGAAATCAACAACAAGTGGTTGGCACAACCAAGAAATTACAATAGCAAGATGTCGAAGAAGCTCCACAAATTAGATTTCCTCTTGGAGTTTGGATATATGGTTGTGTTCTTGAATAGGATAATGGGTTGTCCGCAATCATCTACATTCGAGACATGGATGTTCTTCTACATGCAAGAGGATGATTGATTGGGTTGAGATAATAAGCAACAATTTTGATGAGCAATTGACAAAGCTAGAAGAGACAAAATCATTCTACATGAGCTCATACGTCATCTACATGTTGGCGAGATGTGAAAGACATAGAGGATTAACATGTAGAGGCGAGATTGGACATGGCCCCGGACAATTCAAGGTATATGATTGCTATCCACAATTGCATTTGACAGCAATTGGCCACTACCAGATATTCAAGGATGCCTTCTCCATGTACATTGTAAGAAAATTGCAAGGAGGCATCCATAAGAGGTTATCAAAAGAAGCTATGAATTTGGTGAAGAAGTATGGAAGATGGTACATTCAATTTCCAAGGTTCACCTACCTAAGAATTCAAGGACTTTCATCTTTTCCCCACCGCTTGCCGAGGTATCCCACTGACAAGATGGTACTGCTGGAGGTGACAAGGCAATTGGCGGCGTATGACAAAATTCAAAAGAAAAGGAAGAAAGCTGGAGTCAATTTCCCAATTGAAATTGGAAAATTAGAAACTTGTTCATCAATACAAGCTGCAGAGAATTCGGAGTATGAGTTGCAAGCTTATAATATGACACTTCATAATTTGAAGAGAGCTGATTTTGATCCATTCAAGTTCATCCGGAAGACATATGGAAGGAAATACAAGCATAAAGCACACCTTGAAGACCATTGGGCCGATGCACTAGATGATTTGGAAATAAGGAAGAGAAGGTGTTCAAGGTTATCTTTGGATTTGATAAGAGTAGTCGAAGTATTCAGCATCCCCGACAAACTTGAGGAAGATAATAGATTCCTTTCACAAAATGCATATGATGAAGAGAGAGATAAGCCGTTCACCATCAATTGGTCCGAAAGAGAAGTTACACATGATGATGATTGGATGGAACCAATCATAGCTCATACAAGAAAGTATGTGGATCGTCAAGTACAAGGAATTCTTAAGAAAGGTTACCATCTTACATACAACTTGATGGGAGATGTAGATTCACAACAATCCAAAGAAGCATTTGTTAGTGAATCTAGTAGTGAACATGATAATGAGGTTAATAGTGAATCCGGTGGACATGAAAGTAGAAGTGACAATTCAAGGGAAAAAGCTCAACCAAAGAAGAGGAAAAGGCCAGATAGCTCACAAGGAGAATGTAGCATGAAGAAGAAGAAATCAGATTCAAGACATGAAGCTAGCACTTCCTCTAGGCAAGAAGAAGGTCCTTCTGGGAATGCAAATATGACATCCATAGTGGAAGATGAAGAAAGAGAGGAAGGTCAAGTAGCTCCGAATGTGCAAGATCAAAGAAATGTTCATGAGTCTTTGGAGTCTACTTTGCATGAAAATCAAGCCGAAGAAGTTCACTCAAGTCCACAGGAAAATCAAGACACAGCTATGATTGAAGATAATATAGACATACACTCTACCTTGGGAGCATACACACCATTTTTGGAGAGCAAATGGATAATATCTACACACTTTCTACACTCATTGGCACAAATCAAGCTTGGATGGCAGAATGGGAAAGGACACTTGTCGCATATACAGGAGATTTGATAGTTACAAAGGGCACCATACAAAATTCGCCAAGTGTACCAATCAATGACATTGCAGAGATTGTGTCCAAGTTCATTGCATTTGTAAGAAGAGATAAGCACAAGAAGGGCGTACCACATGGATATTCCTCATAGATTCCATTTCATCTTATCATCTTGGGAAACGTGCTTTCATTGCCTTTGGGTTTTTATGTACACGGATTGTGTCAACTTTTTCTTTTTACTAAAAATAGTTGGTTGTTGTAACTAATTGCTGATGTGGCAAAATCTTGGCCATCGGTTGCTCAAATCGATCTTGGCCCTTCGTTGTATTTTGAAGGCTATAAAAAGGCCTCCCTTCTCTTTCATTTAAAAAGGTTGAGACTTTGGAGAATTGTTGCAAGAGCTCTTTTGAGATAATACAAGACTCATTGGTTTGGTGATATTGTCTTATTTCAAGTGTTGCATGGTTTCCAATTCCTCAAGCGTAGAATAAGTTTAGAATAAGTTTTATTTTCAAGCATTGTGTTAGTTGATGGAAGTTATTATTGTTGTTTCATGGTGAAATCTCTAAGTTCATACCATTTGTGATTTGTGGCTTGCAAATTGCAGTGCATGGTTAGACTGAACTCAAATGAGCTTAACTTTGATTACTTGTGTTTGTTGATCTTCTCATGTACGCAAGTAATTTGAACATCATACATCACCTTAGAAGATTGCATCGACTTTGTGTAGTTTGTTTTGGCGAAGCAAAGTTGGTTGATTTCACTTTGTCAACAATAGTTTCTTGCATATAGGATTAGAATAATTTCCTTAAACCCTTACCCTTTTGCATTTTATTTGAATACGTTAAAGTCATAAGTCAACAATCAAGTGTGGAAGTAGGAAGTCATTGAAGCCAATTTTGTGAGAAAATCTGAAATTGCATTATTCTTTGTCCATTTCGAACAATTGTGTAAGTCCCTTTGTGTTCACAGCAAATCACATCATATATATATTGAGTCTATATCCAACGTATTGTCAAAGATCTGACATCTGGAACCTTGGAGTCATCTCACTGGATCACGTAGTTTAGCCTTTGAGTGTCTTTTTTCAAGAGTGCATAGAATACTTAGTATTTTATTCTGCATGTTGCCTTGTGCATAAAAAACACATCAACAATGATATCATCTAGGATTTCAGTATTCTTCTCAAACTTTAAGCTTTTGTTCAGTTGAGTAGTTGTTTTCTCCAGTTCCTTCCTCAAGGAAACAATTTCAGATTCTAGCTTCTCACAGTTTTCCTCTTTTATCTTTAGCTGAATTCTCATCTCCTCTTCTATCCTTTTTGCCTCTTCTAGTTGAATCTTTAGGTTGATGATAATCTCTTTTGATTCCTCAAGGTTTTGTGATATTTTTGCATCACAAAGCCTCTTTTTCATATTTCTGCAGCTGCAACTTTTGTTTCAAATTCCTTTTCTTAAGCTTCTTGATTTCGCTTAAGGTCAAATGAGTTCTTCTTCAAGATCCACTTCTCCATCAATTTCGACATTTTCTTCCTCTTCTGAAACCATCTTTTCTTTTCCTTTGTCTTCACTTTCCACGATGTCACACTTTGTTTCTAATGCCATGAAGAGTGTTTCTTCTCTATCACTGTTTGTGGTACTTTCATCGCTCTCTTTAGATGAGCTACTATCCCCTTTGGAATAGAGGCTTTTCTTGTGCTTATGGAAGTTCTTCTTGTCATATTCACCTTGTTTGCAATTCTTTTTGTATTGATGATGTTTGCTCCCTTTCTTTATGTTATGATCTTCGTCATCATCACTACTATCATTTTCTCCATGTGGACACTTAGCAGAAAAATGTCCTACTTTTCCACAGTTAAAGCATTTAAAGGGTAGCTTACCTTTGTATTTGTGGGATCCTTTCTTAAGCTTTCTCATAAAATGAGCTTCCTTTTCATCTGATTCATTGTTGGAGCTATAGCTTGATTCAGGTTCTTTATTCTTCACCCTTTTTAAAGCTTTGAAGGCAGCTTCTCTCTTTGATGACTTCTCCTTTTCAATTCTCATTTCATACGTCATGAGGATCCCATGCAATTCATCCATAGTTAATTTATCCAGGTCCATCATTTCTTCAACGTCTGAAACTTTTGCATCAAATCTTAAGGGAAGAGACCTTAGCACTTTTTACACAATCGTTGATTCTTCAACTTTTTCACCAAGTCCTTTGATGGCGTCGACAATTTCATGCACACGAAGAAGATAGGCTGCAACATTTTCTTCGTTTTTCATTTTCAAGCTATCGAACTCTCTTCTATGAGTTTGGAGCTTAGCTTTCTTAACTTTGTCATCACCTTCATAGATGTTTTTAAGTTTGTCCCATATTTCTTTTGCCGAGTCACAGTGCATTACCTTGACAAACTCTGATTCGGACATACCACACAAGACAGCATTCATGGCTTTTGCATTGTTTTCACTAGCCTTCTTTCCATCCTGATCCGTTGGTGGAGGTGTTGGAGCTTTATAACCATTCACTACTGATTCCTAAATATCAAAACCAAGAGCCATTAGATAAGTTCGCATCCTTATGCTCTAGAATGCATAATTTGTTCCGTCAAACAATGGAGCTCTATTTGTGAAGAAACCTTCTTGACTAGCCATGTGTGCTCCCAAGATCTACTTTCTAGCGGCTAGACTATTTTTGAAGGAACGGGCTCTGATACCAATTGATGAACACACACTTATACTGAGAGGGGGGGGGTGAATCAATATAAGTTAATCTTTTACTTATTAAAACTTAATATCCATAATAACATTCACACAAGATCTAACAATAAGGAACACAAGATTTACGTGGAAACCCTTTCTGGGAATAAAACCACAAAATAAAATTCTCTTCTAGAATATGTAGGCACCAACCTACTAGAGACACCAATCCCCACTACTAAGTATTTTGTAGACTCCAACCCACTGGAGACACCAATCCCCACTGCTAAGCACCATCTTAGCAAGAGACACCGATCTCTTTTATTAGGAGGCACCAACCTCCAAATGAACAAAGTTTTCACCTACTTGAATATTGCCTCTTCAATGAATGATGATCATTTGAATTGCCTTCATAAAATCTGCTTGTAGATGATACACTCTCCTTCACAAATTTGATGCAATCATTTTTCAATACATATACTCTCCTTCACAAATCTACTTGTAACATTTTTCAACACACATACTCTCCTTCACAAATCTGCTTGTATTCTTCACATATATTCTCTTCTTCAAAAATTTGCTTGAATAGGAATGATATTACATTTTTTCTTCTTGCTTTCCTTTCTCCCATTTCATCTTGCTTTTATACCTCTTCATGCCTCTTCATCCAAGAGAGGCGATCCTTCAAAGGGGGTTGGCCACATTTGCAAATAATAAATTTATTTTAAATTCCCCAAGAGGGACGACTACACCAAGAGGGTTGGCCCATGTCAAAGAGGCCTTAATTAATATTAATTTTAATTTTTCCAAGGGGAGTCGACCCATTTGATAATTCTAGCGTTGCCTTGAATGAGAGTCGGCCATTCTTTTTGATCTTAATTAATGCATGAAGGGAGCAATTAGTGGCCTTTGGCATGCGATTTCCTTCTATGACAGCGATTGTGTTCTACTCTCCTTTGACATCAATGACAAAAATATTTCCAACAATAAGAATCTCGAAGAAAACAAAAGATAATTAAATACATGTCAAGCCGAAATACATATGTACATATTAATACAAAAGATTTAGAAAATTAAACAATGTTGTGGGAGATGAAACATTTTTTTCCGGTAGTTATCAGTATACCGTGTGGAAATTGCACAATTACCAGATACACCACTCCCTCTCCCCTGGTACGTGTATCGCTGTATCGTATACGGATACTCATAGGATATGGCTCGGATATGTAATATCCCAAATGGGATATATGCAACAATTCTGATTTTTCTCCTCGAACCCTAGTTTTATGAAGTTCTGATTTTTATATCAGACCTAAACATACACTTATCTCAGCTCAAAAAAACATGTTCAATACATTGCAAAAAACATCACCAATACACTTCCCAACAATATATTTGTAATCCACAATGAATTATGCAAGGAAAACCATTTCAATTTGCAACTATAATGGACTGAAAGCAAATCAGATATCTGCTGCTATAAGTCTGAATATATAATGTCAATTACAAAGCAGTTAGACCTTACAAAATGATAGGAGAAAGGTTCTAAAGCTGCTGTTCCAAATTAGGGCATAAACCCTAGGTCTTCTAGACTCAAAGCACTTAAGAATACCTTCTCAAATGATTGCACTCAGGTCTGCTCTGCTGCTGCCATAAACTCTGCTCTGCTGAAACCCTAAATCTGCAAATAAACTCAAAAGCAATCACCAAAAATACGCGCTTTCCTTCAATGAAGGCCGCTCCAAGACTAGGGCCAACTTCTCCACAAAAGATGCTCAATATCCTGCCCAAGAAGTGCCTGAAAATGATCTACAAATTAGATCTGCAAGTCTGCTCAAAAATCTATGAAGTGCAAGTGAACTCCCGTCATGGAATCCTCAATTAGGATGCTTGAGGTTTTCGTCCCAAGACCCTCTCCAAGAGATAGGCTCTCAAATGTATGCAAATGGATGATTGATTGATGATTTGCAAATGCCAAATCGACCTTGTATTTATATGCCTTTTGCTGCCTTTTCTCCCTGCTGGCCGACCAGGGTTTTATGCATTTTATTATTATTTTTATTAGCTTTTCCCTCAAAGAGGGCCGACCAGCACTAAGTCTCAATGAGTGCCCAAGTAAATTCAAATTAACGATATGAATTTACCATCAATTAGGTTCCTCCAAGCGCCGTCATGGATGAATGGAATATTATTAATTATCTTCTTCATTAGGCGCCCAATCTCAAGTAAACCCTCATAATGATGGCGTACACAATGTGGCCTCAAACTTATACTTCTTTTGTCATAAGTGAAAGCATCCCCTTTTGTCAAGGCGACATCCATATGAAACAATATCATCTCTTGGCAAGATCATGTCAAGACTCCATATCTCATAGCATATCTCCATGTGAGTAGCTCTCCCATGTGGTTCGCTCCAAGGAAGATAATCCTCCAAGATTCCCGGAGTGAAGTGATAAGCCCACGTCCTCTCTAATGGCGACCATTCCCGGAATGGGGACATTACAGGGATACATATTGGATATTGTGTCCAGTCATACCAAAAAAAACCCTATTTTTTCCCATGCCGGATACGCATAGATATGGCATTCTCATGATATTTGTGCTGTATCCCAAAGATATTAACCCTAGAATGTTAAAAATTGCTGCATGCAACTACTCCATGACCTAGCATGTTGATTTCTTGTTGCGGGGAACTACTTTGGACCAGCATGCACATGATTGGAAATATGCCCTTCTATGTGATCATATTTACTTAAATAATTGCGTTCATTCTAAAGTTGGAGATATAGTGTCAACAAGCAATGGAGGAAGAGGCAAATTTTATTAATTGGTGATAACTTTTTTTTAATTTTTGGCCTTATTGTTTTACTTCACATTGTAAACTTTTAATTATTATTAAGTTTAATACATTTAACTTTTAGTTTAAGTTTAATTTATTAAATATATAATATATTTGTTAAATATATATTATTTATATTAAATTATATTATTACTAAATTAAAATTATTTATTGCTAATATATATATCTCTGTCTGTGTGTGTGTGTGTGTCATATCTAGCCGTATCCATATTAGAGGTCTTGAAAAACAACCGTATCCATGTCCACGCAACTCTGGGAAATTGTTGTCAGTGGCATGTGGTTGCGTTGATGGGGCACTCCTCTGCACCCCTTGAGGGATTTGCCCCTTGAACTTTGTATGCAGTGGAACACAAAAGCTGCAAGGGGTGCTGCTGTATGTTCCCACAAGGAAGGGGACAGGGGAACATCTAGGAACCACCACTCCTACAAGGCAGCAGTACAAAAGGCAATGGTGCATTCTCTGGCTGAACTGAGATCTGATTGTTCGGCACCATGACTGCCGCTAAGTGCTGTTCTGATAAATGATGTTGGATCATCCATAGATCAATTGGCTAGGTTCTTTCAAATAGACAGAGATACATATGACAAGAATATCACAAGAAGAAGGAAACTATGGAAGTATTTACCACTTTCCAATTTGTCCACATCTATTATGTGAATGAACATTCTTTTGTATTGATAAAAAGAGTTAAAAAGTGCTGGATTTAAATGCCAATTATGGTCAATCAATTGAACTATGATCATAATGCACTTTTGAAAGTGTTCTTTATCTACAATATTGAGGATTTAGAGACATTGTCTATTGTTCTCATCATAAACATTCAATGTGCATATTCAGAGTGTGATAAAATGTTATGCAACCTTAAAACAAGTTAGGTGTTCTTTTTTATTTGGGGTTCACATTATTTCTGTACTACTTTAATAAAAATTTCTTGTAAAACTGACTTGACATTTATGTTTATTAGGAAATGCAATTGAAGTTGCTCATGAAGCAGCAAACAGATGGACAGGTTTTTGTCGAGTCTTGGTTTTGTCCTATAAACCCAGTGAAACTCGATCTTTTTTGAAATTTGTGGGTACATTCTTTTTTAGGGATTGTTGATTCTTTGTGTTATATTTACTAATTATTCAAAATATGCATTTTTGTAGACAATATTTTTGCCTTGCAGCATTGGTGTTCTAGCAATTTTCCTGAAGCGAAAGAACGACTTGAACATTTGTACAGGGAGGTAAGATGCCTGAGTTCAGTGGTCTTTTTTGTCCTGTCTTCTGAACATCCAAATAGCGTATATCCAGAGATTTTCCTTTCATTGAGCATAAAAAATATTGTTTATCGATAAGATTTATGTCAAAATACATTAGCAATTGTTTTTTGAGTTAAGTTGCCCCCGTCTCTTTCCATTAACTATCTGAAATGCATGGCAGGTTGGGATTACCGAGTCTTTTGATTATTTGGAGTGATATACTCGATATTTCTTAATAAATATGATAGAAATGTCTTGAAAAGACAATTATGTACTATTATCATAGTGTGTTATCTTGGCACAAGTGGTATTTAGTGGGAACTTTTTGTTTTCCCAAAGAAAGGATTAGACACTTGCCAAACTATTGGTTTGGATGTAATTCTTTGATCAAATTTTGGTATTTCTCCAGGAATGGATCCTCCACTACATTGTAAGGCATTTCAGGCAACCCCTAAGAGCAGAATTGAAGCTTAGTCGCTTGTTTGTTTGTTATAAATGAATCTGATCATACATATCTGATAATTCATATAAGATGGAAATTACACCTTTTTCTGTTAAGGAAGAAGTTATATTAATAGAAAGCTAAAAAGATACAAACATAGTTCAAAAACTTGTGATTTGGCAAAACCTGGCAGACCCAATTTTGACTCGGACTCAGTGACTCGAAAATTAAAAAAAATCTTAATATCATTAACTTGGCAAAACTTGCCAAGACTGGCCAAAATAGTGCCAAAAACTTGACAAAACTTGGCTAGGCAGGTTAATAGGAGGCTTTCTCATTTTTTTGTTTTGATTTGTGAGTTTAGCAAGTACTTGGGGAGTTTTTATACCATGGATAGAGATATATGAAACATCCCATTGTCCAGCTAGATTGATTTTCAACATAAACTTATTTTCGGAGCATAGATAATTGCCTGAAAATCTTCATTGAACAAACATACAAAGTGCCATGTGAATGCTAAACCTATAGATAAAATAGTATGAGTATAAAAAATTCAAATTAGATCATATGTGCTAGTTCAAACATACTAAATATCATATGCTCAAAACCAAAATGACGCTGAAACCCACTTCATTGATTACTCATCAATTATTAAGATTTACAGTTAAGTGTAACCAATCAATAAACCTAGTGGTTGCCTTGTGCATAGGACAAAAAGCACCATAAGCAAATAAATATACTTGATTCTAGAAGTAGAATTGTTTCTTCAAGTTTGATCGTATTACTTGAGATGTTCAATATTAGAAATCAACAAACTCTTGGAAAGAAGTGGATCATTCAAATGCTAGAGCAACTAAAGAATTTCCTCAACTCATGTTTAGAGATACTACTACCTATCTAAAAATGTATTTCTTTGATTCAATAGACGTGACTCAAAACACATCTTGAAGCATGCTATTTTATCTTATACTTAAAGGTCACCATCCAAATATTCCTAGGTTTTTTAACAATTGAGGATCAAGGATTGGCTCACTTAAGCAAGGAGATAAATTCCAAGCTAGAGATTTTGTCATGGTCTAGGTAAGGCTTATGCTAAATGTAGAAGCTACTAATTGTATCTTTATAATCATGAACCAAAGCCTAGGCAAAGAAGTCAAAAACCATCTCTCTCAAATGTTCATTACACTCTAAATGAGGCTAACCAATCAAGAGACATATTGCAAATATTAGAAATCATCTTTCATAAGGATCCTAATCTATGTGCTAGAGAAAGAATAGCAAAAGAATAATGAAAGCTAGCCAATTGCTAGGAAGTTACCCATTGTACTATAAATATTCAATAGATTTCAAACATTACCATTCATTTTGTATTCCACACTTGTCTTCGGAAATTAAAAAATAAATTCAACAAGTGATTTGGGATCAAGTAGATCTTGAGATATGTACACCAATGAGGCTAGCTAGAGCATTAGAGGAGATGTATGGATAGTTGTTGTAGGTATGGTTAGCCTTAAAGGATGGAACCGTGGATTTATTTTGTCAACTGATCAGAATTTTAAAGAAGGGTAGAATGAATGATTTTTCTAGTTAATCAACTATTACAAATTGATATAAACTAAAGTTATGTCATTATGATATGTAAATATGTGATCCAAAGGCCAAGGGTGATCCAAGGAATGACACAATACATTGAGGGTTTCAATGTTTTTTTATGAGAGAAATAATTTATATTGTTATTTGTGAACTTAATTAGAATACAACGAGAAAAATAACCAACCAACACACCTATCAAGGAAACCACAAAATGACATTTGAGAATTGAGATGACAAACCATAACAAACTCAAATAAGTATTGGACAAGTTTGAGAGGTTAGATGTTTAACTCAAGTAAAGTAGTGGTAGACTGCAAAATTGAAGGCCTAACCTCAAATAATAATTGTTGTACATATTTATGCAATGTGGAGGAAGAAGACGAAGCTAGATTGTTACAAGATGTGCAACGATTTGTCTTATGTCATTTGGGCCCTAGGTTTTGTTGTTTTCTTGTGTCAACATGGAATGGGTGTCTTGGCATTGGTTGGGACTTTTGGTACCCAACATGAAGCAAAAATCAAAATTATGTTGTGCAACAATGCCCTTGGGTAGCTAATGATGATTGAAGCCACTAGTGGTTGGCACACAAGTCGTGGTGATTGCATTGGTTGACACGCCATGATTAGATACTGCACCTCCTAGAGCAATATATTAGCTATTTTAAATCTATTTGTATGTGTCTTGTATCTTAGGGGTAAGTTGAGGGCAAAATTTGAGTTTTGAGGGCTCTTATAACATTAGCCCAAATTGAGGGCATAGCTTTGGTTGCAAACTCGCAAATCATAATCCCCACTCAAGATTATGACCCCACTTAACTCATATATGAGAAGCCCACCTCAAGGGTATAATCTCATTGAGGTTATTTGTATCATAAACCAAGCTTGAGGGTATTGCCCTAGTTGGCATCTTTTAGGTCATAAAACTTACAAGGAAACAACGTCAATTGAGGTAGCATATGTTACAATTCCAATACAAGGGGTTGGTTATGATGAGGTATCCTATTTCTTGTTTGAAGGATGATTAGGTATGTTAAGTGGGATAAACTTTGGAGTTTAATAATTTGTGCAACTCAATTCTTAAGTAATATTGAGATATTCATATTAACATTTAAATTATTTTTTGAATGTATGTGCAAAGCCCAAAGGATGAAGCACTTATGATAGTGGTATGAGAAGTTGGAAATTCCTCACTTCCCTACCTCTAGTAACCTTGGCAAATTACAAACAACTAGGTTGGGAAGAAGTATTCACGCAAACAATGCAAATTGACATGCAAATGGTGCAATCTACGCTAACTTAGGTGTCTCACTTCCCTACCTCTAGCAACCTTTGTAAATTACAAACAGTTAGGTTGGGAAGAAGTATTCACACAAACAATACAAACTTTGAGAACCATTGTATATTAATTGAGGTTACATTATCCTCGATCTTCCCCCTTATCAACCAAAAAGCCTATTTCCCAAATTTTGACGAAAGCAAAAATAAGAGTGTCATATTAGGTGTAATGGAGGTGTTATATTATGCACACTTGAGGCTAAAAAATGTGTTCTTTTTAAACATTTTAGAACAATGACCCTCAAATAGGTACAATAGTATTGAAACAACACTAGAGGTGAAATATAGAGACCTTGTGGATGCTTTGATTAAACTAAAAATGGAAGACAATGATGTAATCATTGTTACGTTTTCACTCATTTCAAATTATAAATAGTCACAATTTGTGCAGGGGTGGATGAGCTATTTGCCACCTACAGAGGTAGGGCCTATTTGTAACCAATGAACTATTGAATGCCTCAAGCTAACAACCAGAACTCTTCTAGTAGTAACCAATGAACTATTGAATTCCTCAAATAATGTTTACAATAAAATCATTTACACAATATAAAAAACTTAGGCATATAGGCAACATATCTAGATTATTATACTATAGAAATTGAACACTTAGCTATTAGGCTAATCTAATTAAGTGAAACAATATACATGCATTTTAGGGCACTCATTTGACATGTCAAATGATAGTGGTTCGTTGATACTTCTCAACCTAAAGGTTGTTTGGAACCTAAAGGTCCTCTCCCTTATGGTCAAGTGTCTTATGTGCATTCATGGATTAAAGTAGACTATTTTGTGTGAAAGAATTTGGGTGATGGTATTCAAGTGGGTTAAAATGGATTAGACAAAGGAAATTCATTCCACGTTTATGCTTCACCAGTCCCATTGAAATGGTATTGCCTTTCATTGACATAATAAAATTGATAGGTGCCTTTAAAAAACCATAGCCTTTGGCGGAGGTTTCCTAACATGACCTCAATCACCCTAGATATATAGGCATAATAGGTTAAGGCACTCAACTAACTTTAGGAGGTTGAAGGCATTTATGCCCCTCTCATATCACTTGATGGCATAACTAACCTCAATTGACTTCAAGGCTTCGCCCATTGAGGAGCTAACCTCTTTCTCTGTCATGTTCCCATTTCCGACTTCATCAATATTGGACATGGATTAGCCTATTTATCATTCCCGTGGGCTAATACCAATGATGAGGGAATGAATTTGGTTTTTCACTAACTCAGTGTTGTAGTTTTGCAGGTACAAAGTCAACTATTCCAACAATCTGTGGCAAATTTGGCAAAGTGGTTAAGTCCGAAGGCCAAAACTAGCAAGAACTTGACTCTCAGGGTCAAGGCGCACTTTCCTATCTGTTGGGGCCAAATGTGTGCCTAAGGATGTGGAGTCTTCAATCAGGGTTTGGAAGTGCAATATGATAAGTGCAACACCACTTGAGCATGTCTCCACACCAAACAAGGGAGTTGAAGTCCAGAAGTTGCCCTAGAAGGGTTAGGTGCACTTTCTCTCTCCTCCAGTCTCAAAATTGCACCTAGCAAAAAAGTATCATTCCATGAGTCTCTAGAGTGGCATTTCAAGCACATCAACTATATCTATCATGGTTGATCATCAAGGTGGATTTGACTAAGTGAATTAAGCAAGGAGGAAGGTCTACTCAGTCTAGGTGCAAATGTCATGATGCACAACCTTAAATATGCGCCTAAGAGGGAAATGATCTTCAAGTCAAGAGCTTTCATAAGTAATGGTGTTTCACCTTCAAAAAGACTCATACATTGCAAATCCTTGGAGAAATTGGCCAAGTAAACTCTAGGTGCAAATCACATGCTTTACCACTCCAAATGTGCGCCTAGATTTCCACCCTCAAATATGCGCCTTGAGTTGATATTTACTCTGGGTTCTTGAAATGGCGCCTAAGGATGATTTGATAAGTTGATTGTCAAAGACATCTTCCGGAGCGAGGTATGATCATGGGAGAGTGAGGCGCACTTTTTGGTCTCTGTAACCCTCAATTGATGCCTAGCAATAGTGAGGCGCAATTTCATGAAGAAACCATCTCAATTTGGTGCCTAGTCATTGAGATGACATCAAACACCGTCGGAGAACCTTCATTGAACATTTCAAGTGATTTCATGCATGTTGAAGCCACTAGATATGCTAGGCGCATATCTACCCTCTGACAACACAGTTTGAGTGCCTAGCTTTGAGAGACATCCAATTGGTATATTGGGCACACTTCTTCACCTGTGGAGCATCATTCTAGCGCCCTGGTTTGGATGAGCATATTGCAAGTGTCTGATCTCCTATTGGTTCATGTGATGGCGTTGGGATCCGTTCCGGCTCATTGGACAAGGTTGCCAACTTAGAGTGAGTCATCAAATGGAATATTCCCATTGGAATATGCTCTTGGGAAATGTGCCTTGGTTCCTACTTTGCATTGGAGAGTGTGCCTTTATTGCCTTTGAAGGAGCACTATAAAAGGAGGAGAGCGCCTTCATTTTGACATCTTAGATCTTTGGTGAATTTTCTCTCCCAGAAGCTTTATGCTTTAGTTCATGAAATCTATGAGTTTCATGCTTGTTGGGGTGATGCTCCCTTGTCAACTAAGAGGTGTTAACATTCATTTATCATCATTGTTCCAAAAGAAGTAATCATCTCACAACTAGTGAAATAGGTGCTAGCTAAAGGCGCTAGTTGAAGATTCATTCAAGTGTTGTAATCATTGATCATATCTAGGCTTCAAGGCCACTCATTGTAATAAGTTGTAATAAGCTTGAATGTTCATGCCATTGAAGGCGACATCTACTTGTAATAAGAAGTTGTATTGATCAAGTGACAATCATAATACTAGAACCAACTTCAAGTGATTCCAAAGAGTTGTTATATTTCATGTTCGCTATTGAGCTCATTGTGTGATTGATAGTTAGAAGTGCAAGTAATTTTCTCTAAGTAAAGGTAAAAAATTTAGTTAAGTATAGTTGGGATATTTTAGTGGTATCAGAGCTTGGATCCTGCCAGCCTATGGGTTATGAGCTACTACATTGATCCTTTGCCACAACACTATCGAAGGTGAACGGGTACAATGGGAGATAGAAGGCAACATAATCCACAAGATGATATTGATAACATGTTAAGGGAGATGGTTGATAATCAGCGTGATATGGCAGCTCAATAGTGTGAGGCAACTGAGCAACAACAACAAACAAATGCAAATATTGAAAGGATGTTTCAAGCCTTGATGGGTAACAGGAATAATAACAATCAGAATAATCCAGGTAATCAGGATGCAGGTAGTGTAGCTGGAAGATCACCGCCTCGTGTTAGGAGAACAAGGACACCTACAGTTGAGAGGCCTATGCAACCTACTTTTCTTCCTAGAGAAGAAGTAGAAGAGGAGCAGCCACAGGAAGAAGTAGAAGAGGTTCCTTTTGAGGAGAATGTTATATCTTTGGTTGATGAGTATGATGCACTTCCTGAGCATGTAAGGAATAGAATAAATCTCAACAACTACATGAGCCATAAAAGGGATAGTCAAAGAGGTAGAGTGAATCGACCAAGGCAAAGAAGAGCTCAACCTACACAGCCAAAGGAGTATAAGGATGCCTTAAACAAAATTCCTCTTCCAAGTTTTGATGGTAGTGGTAAGCTAAGTGCTAGAGCATGGGTGAATAAGTTCGACACCTTTCTTACACTCAAGCCCATGAGGGAAGATAAGGCTATTCAATTTGCTACTATGCATTTGGAAGGTATAGCATATGAATGGTGGCATCATGGTCTTGTTTCACAACATCACAACAGGATTACTTCATATGATGAGTTTGTTCAAAAACTCATAACTAGGTTTGACCGCAAGGATGTTGAGGTCTACTACTGTGAGCTTGCACAGTTCAAGCAATTTGGTAAAGTAGATACTTATGTCAATGAATTTCAAAAGATTGCGGTTATGGTTCTTGATATGACAGATAGAAGAATCACTATGTTATTTGTTGAAGGATTGAATGACAGGATCAAAGGGTTGGTTAAGGTACATAAGCCAACTACACTTGAGGAGGCAATTGAGTTAGCACTTGATTTGGATACTACTCGTACTTTCACTCCAAAGAAAAACTTCTTTAAGGGCTCTAATTCTAATAAGAAAAAACTATTTCAGCCTAAGACTAATCCTTCTGCAGCGGAAAGAGATGAATTGAGAAGGAAGAAGTTATGTTTTTCTTGCAAGCAACCATGGGAACTAGGACATAGATGCCTCGGTAAGGGCAAAGCACACCTCATTGAGGTAATTTCAGATGATGATAGTGATACACATGAGGATTCAGTTTCAGATGAGGATCATCAGGATCAGCCTACATTAGAGCTTAATACAGGAGAAGGAAAAGTGACTATTGCTACTATGTCAGGAGTTCCGAGGTATCATGCCTTTCGAATAAAGGGTGTTATCAAGGGACACCAAGTCACTTGTTTGGTGGATAATGGAGCCACGCATAACTTTATTGATGAGGGTTTAGTTATGAAACGAGGTTTACAAGATGAGGACTTTGAGGGATTCACAGTTGCGGTAGCAGATGGGTTCACTATGAGTTGTCAGAAGAAGGTATCCAACTCAACATTCAGATGGGGGATTATACATTAATAGATGATTTCTATATGGTTGGACTTTCAGGCATTGATGTGGTATTGGGAATGCAATGGTTGCATTCACTTCGCCGTTACATACAAGATCTGGAGAAGATGGAGATAGAGTTTATTCATGAGGGAAGAAAAGTGATCTTGAGAGCTCTTTCAGATGGAGCACCTAGGGTTGTTTCAGCTAGGAGCATGGAGACATTGTTTCGACATGAAGATATTGCTTGGGCAGCTCGAGTCAATGTTTCTTCTAAGTCTTCTTCAGATGGTGAGTATCATATAGATATTCAATTTGTGTTGGATAGACACAGTAAGGTGTTTGGGAACATTCCTCCAGGAGGACCACCGGACCGTGGTTTTGAGCATGTGATTGAGTTAGAAGAGGGGACCAAACCTATCAACATTGCGTTGTATAGACATCCTCGGCACTTCAAGATTGAAATTGAGAATACAATCAAGGAGTTGATTGATATGGGACACATTTGACCTTCATCTAGTCCATTTGCTTCTTCAGTTGTGTTGGTAAAGAAGATGGAACAATGCGGATGTTTATTGACTATCGTGCATTGAATCAAAGGACCATTAAGAATAGGTATCCAATACCTAGGATTGATGAATTGCTAGATGAGTTGCATGGAGCTGTATTCTTCTTGAAGATTGATTTGCGCTCTGGTTATCATCAAATCCGTGTTCGTGAGGAGGACATTCCAAAAACAACATTCAGATGTCACTACGGGCATTATGAATTCTTGGTGATGCCTTTTGGTTTGACCAATGCACCAGCCACCTTCCAATCTTTCATGAATCATGTATTCAACAAGCAGTTGAGGAAGTACCTATTAGTTTTCTTCGACGACATTCTAATCTACAACAAGACATGGGAAGAACATCTCCAACACTTGGACGAAGTCTTAAGTGTAATGGACAAACAGCCTTTGTATACAAAAATGTCTAAGTGTGAATTTGGTTTAAAGGAGATACTATACCTGGGCCATGTAATTGGCGCTAATGGTGTGAAAGTACGAGAAGAGAAAATTGAAGCCATCCGCAGTTGGCCAGTACCCAGGAATGTGTCTGAATTAAGAGGTTTCCTTGGCCTTTGTAGTTACTACAAACGATTTGTTAAGGGGTTCTCGTAGCTCTCCGCACCCTTGACAAATCTAACAAAGAAAGGTGCTTTTGTTTGGTCAGTGGAAGCTCAAGCAGCCTTTGAGAAATTGAAAGAGGTAATGAGTATGACACCAATATTAGCTTTGCCAGATTTCACTAAGTCCTTTGTTCTGGAATGTGATGCTTTTGGAGAAGGCATTGGAGCAGTGTTGATGCAAGATCATCATCCAATTGCATTTGAAAGCAGGAAGTTAAAGGATACATAAAGGTTGTACTCTACATATGACAAACAGATGCTGGCTATCATGCATGCTTTGGCTAAGTTCCGCCAGTACCTAGTGGGAGCTAAGTTTTTGGTCAGAACAGATCACAACAGCTTAAGATACTTCTTAGGATAGAAAGATTTGAATGAACGACAACATAAGTGGGTTACTAAGATACAGGCTTATGATTTTGACATTGAATATATTAAAGGCAAGAAGAATCTAGTTGCGGATGCCTTGTCTAGAAAGCCTGCTATTTACACCCTAAGTGAAGTCTGTGTCGATTGGAATTCTCAGCTTCTAGTTGAGTACTCCAAATCAAAGTTTGCTTGTGAAATCATGGATGGAATCATTCAGGATGACTGTTATAAGATGGTAGATGACATCATTTACTACAAGGATATGATTTTCCTAACTCATAAATCGGAGCTTAAACAACGAGTCATGAAAGCATACCATGATACTCCACTTGCAGGACACCTTGGCTATTTCAAGACCTATCGACAAATCAAAGAAAGATTCACTTGAAAGGGTTTGAAAGAAGAAGTTTTGCAATATGTTAGGGAGTGTTTGATTTGTTAGCAGAACAAGTCTGAAACTACTTTTCCAGCGGGATTATTCCAACCACTGCCAATTCCAGAACATAAGTGGGAAAGTATTTCAATGGATTTCATTACTGGTCTTCCAAAGGTCCAAGGGAAAGATTGCTTTTATGTAGTCGTGGATAGGTTGACTAAGTATGCTCACTTCTTTGCAATTCCAGTTGAGTTCTCGGCATTGTAGATTGCTGAGTTATTCTTTTGAGAAGTGTTCTAACTACATGGCCTTCCAAAGACCATAGTCAATGATCGAGATAGTAGGTTTATCAGTGTGTTCTGGAGGGAGCTATTTTGATTAGCAGGAACTGACTTAACACCAAGCACAAGTTATCACCCTCAAATAGATGGGCAAACAAAGATAGTCAATAAGTGGCTTGAGGGATATCTGTGAAATTATGTGTCTGATCATCAGCGTGCTTGGATAAAGTGGTTACACTTAGGAGAATACTGCTATAATACCACTTTCCACATGTCGATTGGCATGTCTCCTTTTTATGCATTGTATGGATATGATGCAGTTTCTTTTGTTAATCTGGCCTTGGATGACAGCCCAGCTCCTAGAGTAAAGGAATTGATGCAGGACACACAAGATATCTTGCGAGTTCTTAAGGAGAATTTGCAGAGAGCTCAAAACCAACAAAAGTTGTATGCCGACAGACACCGGGTTGAACAAAGTTTTGAAGTAGGTGACATGGTGTTTCTATGCCTTCAGCCATATAGGCAAAGCTCTTTGAAGAAGTTAGGTGCAGAGAAGTTTAAACCCAGGTTTTACGATCCCTACAGGGTGCTGAGAAGAGTAGAAGTGGCATATGAACTTGATTTGCCAACTGGAAGCCGCATACATAATGTATTCATGTGTCGTGTCTCAAAAAGGCACTGGGACAGCATGTGGTTTCATCCAATGAACTTCCACCACTAGATGAAGAAGGAATGCTTGCACTTGAACCTGAAAGTGTGGTGGATATGAGGGAAAAGAAACTACGCAACCAGAGTATAAGAGAATACTTGGTGAAGTGGAAAGGGTTGCCAATGGAGGATGCTACTTGGGAAGGAGAAAAGATTCTAGAGCATCCTAACCTTCAATTGCTTGAGGACAAGCAATTCTTGGAAGGGGAGACTGTCATGTTCCCATTTCCAGCTTGATCAATATTGGACATGGATTAGCCTATTTATCATTCCTGTGGGCTAATACCAATGATGAGGGAATGAATTTGGTTTTTGACTAACTCAATGTTGTAGTTTTGCAGGTACAAAGCAAAACTATTCTAGCAATCTGTGGCAAATCTGGCAAAGTGGTTAAGTCCGGAGGCTAAAACTGGCAAGAACTTGACTCTCAGGGTCAAGGCACACTTTCCTATCTGTCGGGTGCCAAATGTGCGCCTAAGGATGTGGAGTCTTCAATCAGGGTTTGGAAGTGCAATATGATAAGTGCAACACCACTTGAACATGTCTCCACACCAAACAAGGGAGTTGAAGTCCAGGAGTTGCCCTAGAAGGGTTAGGCGCACTCTCTCTCCTCCAGTCTCAAAATTGCACCTAGCAAAAAAGCATCATTCCATGAGTCTCTAGAGTGGCGTTTCAAGCACATCAACTATATCTATCATGGTTGATCATCAAGGTGGATTTGACTAAGTGAATTAAGCAAGGAGGAAGGCCTACTCAGTCTAGGCGCAAATGTCATGATGCACAACCTTAAATATGCGCCTAAGAGGGAAATGATCTTCAAGTCAAGTGTTTTCATAAGTAATGGTGTTTCACCTTCAAAAAGACTCATACATTGCAAATTCTTGGATAAATTGGCCAAGTAAACTCTAGGCGCAAATCACATGCTTTACCACTCCAAATGTGCGCCTAGATTTCCACCCTCAAATATGCGCCTTGAGTTGATATTTACTCTGGGTTCTTGAAATGGCGCCTAAGGATGATTTGATAAGTTGATTGTCGAAGACATCTTCTGGAGCGAGGTATGATCATGGGAGAGTGAGGCGCACTTTCTGGTCTCTGTAACCCTCAATTGATGCCTAGCAATAGTGAGGCACAATTTCATGAAGAAACCATCTCAATTTGGTGCCTAGTCATTGAGATGACATCAAACACTGTCGGAGAACCTTCACTGAACATTTCAAGTGATTTCATGCATGTTGAAGCCATTGGATATGCTAGGCACATATCTACCCTCTAACAACCCAGTTTGAAGGCCTAGCTTTGAGAGACATCCAATTGGTATATTGGGCACACTTCTTCACCTGTGGAGCATCATTCTAGCGCCCTGGTTTGGATGAGCATATTGCAAATGTCTGATCTCCTATTGGTTCATGTGATGGCGTTGGGATCCGTTTCGGCTCATTGGACAAGGTTGCCAACTTAGAGTGAGTCATCAAATGGAATATTCCCATTGGAATATGCTCTTGGGAAACGTGCCTTGGTTCCTACTTTGCATTGGAGAGCGCGCCTTTATTGCCTTTGAAGGAGGAGTACTATAAAAGGAGGAGAGTGCCTTCATTTTGACATCTTAGATCTTTGGTGAATTTTCTCTCCTAGAAGCTTTATGCTTTAGTTCATGAAATCTATGAGTTTCATGCTTGTTGGGGTGATGCTCCCTCAACTCTGATAAGTTGATGCTCCCTTGTCAACTAAGAGGTGTTAACATTTAGTTATCATCATTGTTCCAAAAGAAGTAGTCATATCACAACTAGTGAAATAGGTGCTAGCTAAAGGCGCTAGTTGAAGAGTCATTGAAGTGTTGTAATCATTGATCATATCTAGGCTTCAAGGCCACTCATTGTAATAAGTTGTAATAAGCTTGAATGTTCATGCCATTGAAGGCGACATCTACTTGTAATAAGAAGTTGTATTGATCAAGTGACAATCATAATACTAGAACCAACTTCAGGTGATTCCAAAGAGTTGTTATCTTTCATGTTTGCTATTGAGCTCATTGTGTGATTGATAGTTAGAAGTGCAAGTAATTTTGTCTAAGTAAAGGTAAAAAATTTAGTTAAGTATAGTTGGGATATTTCATTCTCTTCTTGGGATGCAATGGGTGAGAAAAAATACGAAAAAATGATTGCATTATGCTAACTTCCCAAGTAGCATATACTATGGAAAGGTAGAGGATGATGTTTACTTTTGACCTCACATATAGGCTTCTAACATTTGAGTGAGTCTTAGATTTTATACTTTCCTTCTTATATCTTGACATTCCTTTATGTGAGATTAATTGATTTGGGGCCCCAGATAGTGCCCAAATGATAGACCCACTTAGTGGATTAAATATGCTATGGTGAAAGTGTATTTATGAATGATAGAGTGACTTGTAAATTCTCAAATTAAGCTTGTAGAAATTACTAGAACAAAAAATTAAACTATTGTCCTACTTGCTTGAACAAATTGACAATCTTAGAGGAATGAATGTGTGTAAAACTAGCACTTGCAACTTTAGGGGTGCAAGGGATTTTCCAATAGGAAGTTTAAGGTTAAGATGAATCAATGTGATGAATGTCCATAATACTTGTTTGGTAAGGACTTTTGTCGTGAGTTCATCTCTAGAGATTTGCAAGAAGTGTTACCTCAACTATTACTATTCAGAATAGCAGGCTTGGGTAGCACAAAGCCAACAGTTCACTGAGTATTTCCAAAGTCAAATTAGCGAGAGGAAGATTTCTACCATTTTGGGTATTTACTATTCTTTGTTCATGTGTTCTTCAATTTCTCTTTTAAAAATAAAAAAATAAGCATTTCCACATCATTTCTAGCCGACAACTCTGTCAAGATCGTTGTTCTTCAATTTCTCTCTTTTAAAAATAATAGTTGTAGTTCGCCCATGTAGGTATCACCACAAGGGTGGTCTACGGGTCGTTGCGCTGTTGATTCACCAAGTTATTAAAAAAAAAGGAAAACTATTGCATGTCAATATCAGAAAGTTGATTTAAGTTCACAGTAGTCCATTAACCTAACCTGGTCCTTCAGGGGACAGTAAAGCTCTTTATTCTAATTACAAATAGTAGGATAATTGACCTCATAAAATATCTAATGAAGTAAAGGTCTCCATGAAATAATCCTATTTCAATTACAAAGAATAGAAAATAGAAACATAGACAGTGACAACTATGGGGAGAGGTTTTCTGCCATTGCTATCGACCAATTCTCTACAGTCTTTGGCATACTTTAATATAATCTTCACAAGATCATACTTTCCCTCTTTTACTGCTGCGTGAAGTGGGGACTTTTTTCCTTGTCCTCTCTGTAGCACAAAGAATTGTCTTTTTGCAAAAGCAATTCTCCAATCTTCACTGTAAATTGATAAGATGGAAAACCGCCCTGGAAAGTAGAAAGTAGTGGAGATAATGCAGCCATAAATTGATTTGTTTAGGTGCACTCAGTGTAGTTACATTTCCAAATCACATGATTGGGATCCATGTTATATTGCACTGGTTTGCACGGATAATAGGAATAGCAATCTTCACCACTCCCATCCTCGCATGTTTTGCACACCACATTATTGCAAGATGGGGGCGTACTTCCAATTAGCTGCACAGAGAGTATGATCCACACACATATTATTATATTATAGACTGTGAAAATCTAATGATATCAATCAACTCATTTTACTATATGAAATAGGTCACATACACAAACCTCATGTCTAATTTGGCACTTGTTTTGATCCTTGTTAAAGCGTGCAAATGCAAGGGAGCCATCCTTCTTGTCTCCTGTAATAAAATTACATAAACAACAATCAACAAATTGAATGATTATATGCCAATATATAAGAAACCCAAAAATATAAGATTAAAAACGAAATATTTTCTTACCATGTATACTGCCCTCTAAAGCGTTAACAGTAATAGCAAAAACTAGATATAAAACAATCACAGACCTAGCTACAGTAGCCATCTCAAAATACAATTAATTCACCTGAATCTCGTTCAATTAGTTGAAGCAACACTTGCACCAATTTGTCATAGCCATGGAAGGCCGCAAGGTGAGCTGCAGTATTTCCATATGAATTTTTTGCCCTAAGAAATTTGTACCCTGCTACCGAATTCTTATTAACCGCTTGTAGCAACTTCTCAATGGATCAAAGATTACCCCAAGAAATTGCTATATGTAATGTAGAATTCCCAAGAGGGGTAACCTCATGGAGAACATCAAGCTTAGCCTTGAGGAACTGGTTAAGTGTATACACGTTCCGGCTACAGAAGCCCTGTAAAGCTGGCTTCTCATTCCTTTATACCCAGTTCAATGGTGGCAAAAGTGGATGGTGCAGAATAAGTCAGCTAGAGAAATAAAGAATAAGTCGGTGATAATTTAAGGCTAAGATCTGATATACAGATTTGATCTTTGATATCATAATATATGATATATAGATTTGATCTTTGATAATGATATCAAGTAAAAGTTACATTTTCTCTCGAGAATATAGGGTGGTAGAAAAACATATTTATCGGCCGCTAGGTGAGGAAAAAATACGGCGTGAGAAAATTTCGAGCACTATGATGCTCACATATAAAGCCTATCAGCTAATTAGAAATAAGTGCAAAAATTTAAGAAAATTCTCCACTATACATTTCATCCTAGAAAACCCCAAGGGGGGGAAACTAACTTGTTGGCAACAATTGCATGTCAACCTAGATGTTATTAATCAATAAAGGAAAAGTAAAAAGAGTAGATACAACTGATAATTGCTCCAATGGCTCTGTTGGTTTTTCTTCTGAATCAGCATTAGGGTTTGCCAGTTCTAATGCACAGGCAGATTCAGCCAACTGAATACAGGAGGTTGCGTGAGCTCCTCCCCTTCACTTCTGGTTCTGCCGCACCAAGGGGGGTGTCCCTATTTGATAAAAGTATGACCTTGACTAGCTCAATGACAGAAAGATATAACTTGACAGAAACAGGCAGAATACTCTCACGTAAGGACCAAGATTTGTATAACAAATCACAAGGTTGGCAACATTCTTGGACATATATGTCTGGTTGGGTATGAGAATACGCAGGGATCCTAATCTTACTCCTACAACTAACAAGTGGAAGGATGAAATGGTTTGATTTGATTTTTGGATGCAAAGCTGGACATGGTATATAACCTCAACATAGAGCTAGATTGGTGCCTATCCAGGGCTTGGAGTCGGTAGACATACACCTGTGAATGATCAGCATGAACAACTAAAACTGGATTTCAGGGGGATATACATGATATCTGCCTTACAGATATCTCCCAATACAGAGTGTTAAGCTGTCTATACTTATGGCATCCCTATTGCAGTATACCCTTCCCAATATTCAATCTGAAAACAGTTTAATCTACCCCTTGAGCAGAAGTTAAAAGATTAAACATTCAACACAGGAATTCTATGTTCTAGAATCTCAGACATTCCTTGAATACCTGGACTCAAAAGAAAGATACATGCAAGACTGGAGACAGAATCAGCACAACACATGCAAACATAGCATTATTCATATAAAATTGACCATGAAATCAGTGGATTCATGCACAAACGTACAACAGGAGATACATAAACTCGCAAGTTTTGTTGCACAGAGCAACCAAAACCAGTTGTATCTTATTACAGAGCCAAAATGTCCAGTTTTCAACAACCTAAAATGAGTAACACTTCCTGCTTATAACAGCCAAAGAAGCGTACTCAGCATTAATTACATGGCTTTGACAAAAAATTTGCCAGATACAGATCCTTCAAAGGAATGGCACTCAAAATTTATTGCTGCAGAGACAGAAAGTAGACAATGGTGGCCTCGAGCCCTGTGCCACCATCTGGAAGTCTTCATTCACAATCAGGCAGTTTAATCGCTTGTACCATCGCCCAGACCCAGGCCATCGGCCAACTCCCAAATCCTCCTGCCGACATCAATAGTCTGGCCGATGACCACAAACTACACTCTGCACCCCCGTCGGCGTGACTCCCTCCATCGGAGCATCCAAAAATCCTCTGGCCGACCTCAACAGTCTCGCCGACTGTTTCACTACATTCCCCTCATCGGCCAGAGACTGACCATCAGGCTAACTCTCCAGACTCCCACCGACAATACGAGTCTCCCCGATGGCCACCAAAACATACTTCGTCGGCCAGACAACAACCGTCGGGCTAGCCCAAAATTCCCTCGCCGACATACTAAGTCATCTCGATGGTTCACTCCAAACACGCCTGTCGCCAAGACATAGACCATCGGTGTAACAGAAAAGATGCACACTGACAACACAACTCACGCCGATGGACCCTGGCCTCCTCCTTCCGTCGGTGTGACATACACCATCGGGCAAGTCAAAAACTCTTCGGCCAATCGCACAAAGTCACACCGATGCTCGTTCCAAATCCCTCCATCGGCGATATGAACACTATCGGCCAAACCCAAAGCTCCCCAGCCGATGGACCAAACTCTCACCGATGAAGTCTCCACATTCCTCGCCTGTCGGTATGACCAAAGCCATCGGCGAACAACAAAATGCCTACACCGATAGAACTTGTCACCTCGATAGACACATCCTCCTTGGTCCCATCGGCCAAGCCCCCCATCGTCGGCACAACTCAAAACACTCACGCCGACAATACAACACACGCCGATAACATCCATCGGCCAAACACAAATGAAGCTTGCCGACGATGAATATCACACCGATGGCATTTCCATCGGCCAAACCAAACACACCAGAGGGAACAAAAAATAGCTCGCCGATGATGCCGATCACTCCGATGAACCAAAAACATAAAGCTCCGAACCTTTGAACCATGAACCGGTTCAAACGGATGGTTCAACCGAGAAGTTCAACGCCGAACGGAGCACTTCAAAAAGAACATTTGCCGAACACAAACACAAAGCCTTGAACCGTTGAACCATGAACCAAAAGGGTTCAACGCGGTGGTTCAAAACGATGGTTCAATCATAATCTGAGCACTCAAAAAGAAGTTTCGCCGATAGAGAAAGTCACAGCGATGAACAAGGAAACTTAGGGCCCAAAAAGAAAAAACCCTCCAACATCTGCGCTCAGATCTAGACCAAAATTAGTGCCAACAGGCTCACTGCTAGCCTCTGAATGACTTCTACAGGTTAGTTCTCCTAATTTTGATCACTACAACACTTAGATAGGTCTCTAATGATGCAACACAACCTCCTTATGCCTCTATATAGATCTTGGAACATGCCCCTATGCACTAAAAGGACCTAGAAGCAAAATCGGTATGAGAAAAGTTAGATGGTTGGTTTTAAAATTTGGATTTGACATATCACAAAGAAACCATCAATTCACACAATTAACGGTTATAGAATTGTTGTGATAGCTATGGAATTGTCACTATTGTTACTGTTGACCTATTTTCCTCAGCCCAGAGTCCAATAGTTCATCTTGAAAATCTCTTTGAAATGTTTTAGAATATAGCCCTACAAGCCCTAAATCCTTCAAATCCCAGTGCTCTGCCTTGCAAAAATCCCTAAAATCCATCTGGAGAATTCTTACAAAAAACCCCAAAAACCCCAAAAATCTTTAAGCTTCATTGTCTTCCTTTGCAGAGGTTTTTCCATCTTCATACTTAGTTGTTTCTAAGTATGGATATTTGTTGTCTAGATATCTGGATATTTTCCAAGTATCCAGACCTTAGATAATATCCGAATATTATTTTAATATCTGGACCTTACCTAAGATCCGGACCTTAGTTGATATCCAGATCTTAGATAATATCCAGATATTATTTTAATATCCGGACCTTACCTAAGATCTGGACCATAGTCGATATCTGGATGTTTTCTTAACATCCGGATCTTAACTAATGTCTGGATCTTTCCCAATATCTAGATCCTTAAGCGAATGCCCCGATGACGTCATCTGATCTTCTCCCCAAAGCAATGCATATGATGATGACGTCACCCAGACATTCTACCACCAGCATATTATCCTTCAGTGTTCACATCCTGATGACATCATCCAGATCCCCTCTCTAATGAAGTTCTCTATGACCGATGACATCATCAGGATATTTAGGGGTGGCATGTTAAAAGTTAATATCCTGACATCGGGTATCCATGTGGAAGACGGCTTCTCCATGCCGTTGAGGTAAATTTGACGGGTGCATCCAGATACTGGGATGTAGAGACTCTTGTGTTCAGCCCAGCTATATCATCCAGATATTTGCGAATGTGCAGACCCTAGGGATATCCAGGGATATCCAGATAACATTGACCGCAACTTTGACCGTGAATATCTTTTCCATCCTGAGGAATTTCTAACATGTGCATCCGGATAAAATCGCTCAGAATCTCCTCTTTCATTTGGTAGGCTTTTTGAGGAATATCCACACTTTGAAATTATGATCCAAAATTCATGATCCAAATATGAATATGCATATCTAGTTATCAGGATAAGTTGCCGACTAAAGGGAAATATGCAGACTCGACCGACAAGACATATCAGAGGCCAACTTAAAGTGTTGTAAAAGCTTTCAAAAGATAGATATTCTACATTGATTGTTGTAGGTGAATGATTCAACAATTTGTGTTAAAGACACAAATATCTTCCATCTACTCCTCTACTCCTAGGATCTAGATATTTTCTGTATTGAATTCTTGCAAGTAGACGTCCTTTCTGGAGTGAATTTTCTTCTGACAACCCATGGGGGAAAATTTATTGTAATTGACTTAGGTCAAGTGCTCAAATGCTATTTATGTATCCTTGTAAGATGTATTAAGGGTTGGATACTTATTCATTCTGTATTCAAACAGAGCCCTCCTCTACTGTAACTGTGCCTTTTGATTGGATATATGCTAGTTATTCTTACCTCTTTATGTTGATTTTTAGCTCTGTGTAAATCTAAAGATGGTTTGTCTGTGAATATTTCATTCCTCTCAACCATTTCTTGCTCCTTACCTCTGATAGGATCAGCTAACTTTGTGTATACTTATCAGCTATATTTGATTATGTTGTGCATTTTCTCAGTTCTGTGAGAGCTTTTATATTCAAACCTGGTGTATCACCTCCCTTAATTTTAGTTTTATTCCCTCTTCCTCTTTTCATAATCAGGTGGATAGATTAGGTTTAGTCTTAGGATCACTGAATCTCTCATTCAACAAAGGAACCGGCCTCTCTCTGGAGATTTGGCCTCCCTGTAGGGTCCCACACCTGGAGGTCATCTCAATGTTTCACTAGATTGTTGGAGCCCTAAATGCCTTCAACACTGGGTGCAAATCTATGTGACAACAGTTACAAAACAACCACTTCAAGGGGATTGAAAGTTTCATAATCACTTCCTTTAGAAATTGATAGTTTTGTTCTGTGAAAAAATCATGTGTTTTTTTGCTATTTATCTTTTCTTGGAAATGTCGTATTGACGAAGATTTTACATTTATAGATGCTTATGTATCACATCTCCTTTCTTAGAGGAATTTGGTCCCACAAAATATTAATCAAACTATAAGTGGGGGAAGAGTTTCCTCACTTTCTCCTTGGAGTATCACTTTGCCTGCTTCAACATTCTCCCTTTGAGTCCCACTTTCCAAGACTATTGAGTTATGTTAGAGATCACCCTTGTCTTTCTCTGTAGCACTATGCCCTTTGGAAATATTAGTTGGTCATCAATGCTCATCTTCTAATGAAGGTAGCACTTGCTTTTCTTCTTCATCCAACATGGAGGGTTCATAAAGATGTAGGTATTTACAATTCACCATTGAATGCATATTCATGAAAAGGGGTAGATTAAGTCTAAAAACATTCTCACCAGTTGGCTCCAAGGTAGGAAATAGCCCATATCTTAGGGGTTTGATTTTCTTTGCTTGCCCTTGCAATCTTACCTTGCCTAGGGATGACACCTTATCTCCTACCTTGAGTTTATGCTCCCTCCTATGCTAATCATGCCTGATTTTGTTCAATTTTCAAGTCCTCTCAAGTTGTTCCTTCACCTTGAGATGAATTTGCCTAATTCACTCAACCAATTTTGCTACTTTGGTTAGCTCCAAATCTTGTCCTTCTTGCTCCTTTTGTTGTTCTAGTGCAACATCAAATAGACTTAAGGGCAAATACCCCAAACATGCTTCAAAAGATGAGTGATTTGTTGAAGAATGAGTTACTCTATTGTAGGACTATTGAATGTAGGGTAGAGACTCATACCAGGTCTTAGGAAACCTATTGTTATAACCCCTTATGAGTTGTACCAATTTTCTATTGACCACTTTTATTTTTCCATCTATTTGTGGACGAAAAGTTGTAATCTTCTTGACCTTAGTTTCCATCATATTCCATGAAGTGGATCAAAATTTTCCAACAAATGTTTTGTCTCTATTTGAAACAATGCACTTAGGAAGCTCAAAGTGCACCCATAGATTAGTATAAAAGAAAGTGCACCCATAAATTAGTAAACAACATTTTAGTTGCTTCTTTTCCTATGATGGTCTTCTTGCATGGAGTTAGTATACATATTTTACTAAATCTATCCACAATGACAAACAAATTCATGTCCATGCCTACCCATAAGTAATCCTCCTACAAAATCCATAGAAATCCTTTTCCATGGCCTTGTAGGTACGTGAAGAGGCAAATATAATTCTTCTTTTCTTATCTTAGATTTGCTAGTACAACACAATTTGCAACCTTTAACAAATCTTTCTACTTCTTATTACATTTTAGGCCAAAATACATACGTTTGTAAATGGGCGATTGTTTTACTAACACCAAAATGACCCACCACTTTGGAGGCATGTGCCTCCCTCATGAGTGGTAGGCTTTGTGCCCTTGGCACACATAATCTCCCTAACCTATAGAGAAACCTCTCCTTAAGGTAGAAGTCTTCTTCACTTTTGGCAACTCCTTGAGATTGCAACTCCTTGAACTTTTCCCCAAAAGTTGCATCTTGGTGGCCTAGATAGCATATTTGCCACCACATTCATGCTCCCTTTTCTTGTACTTGATCACCAAATGGAATTGTTGCAAAAATCACATCCATTTATAATGTATTAGTGCTTGTTGCAATTTACCTTGAGATTGCAAACATTATAGAGGTTGGTGGTCAATATGCACAATAGTTTCTTTGCCAAATAAATAATGCCTCCATTTCTCAATATCTTGAACCGATGCATATAATTCTTTATCAGAGACTGGACATCCTCTAACTATTGAAGCAAAAACTTTTTAATGATAAAAATAGGTTTATCTCCTTATAACAAGATGACATAACATATTTACTTGCATCAACTTTTACTTCAAAGGGTTGATACAAATTAGGAAGAATACACACATGAGCATGCCTAATTTTATATTTCAACTATTCAAATAGTTCATCATGTTCACTAACCCTAGATGAGAACTCCTCATGGTTGCAACTTTGTGTAGAGGTAAGGCTATAGAAGAGAATGCTAGAATACATTTCCTCATTTACTGAACAAAACCTACAAAAATCATAGTTTTTGTGGCACTCTTTGGTGTATTTTAACTTGTGATGGCTTCTACATTAGTGGGATCTAATCTCATCTTGCCTTCTCTAACCATATGTCCTAAGTACACCTATGTTTCTTTTCCAAAATCACAAATTTTCATATTACACATGTAATTTTTCTTTTAGAACTTGCAAGACTTGTTTTATGTAAATGAGATGTTCTTCCTATGTTGCACTAAAAATTAAGAAATAATCTAAATACACAAGCAAACATGAATCTATGGAATCCTTCAACACATCATTCATTAACCTCGTAAATATATCCGATGCATTGACTAATCCAAAAGGAAGAACTAACCATTCATAGAGACGTTGCTTTGTTTTGAAAGTAGTCTTGCAAGTGTTCATACAAATTTGGTGATACTTGGATTTGAGATACAACTCAGTGAAATATTTGGAATGCTAAAGTTGGTCCAATAAATCATCTATCCTTGGAAGAGGATAATTGTTCTTTGTAGTGATCTTGTTCAATGCACCATAATCAATGCACATCCCCTAAGAGGCATCCTTTTTTGTACTATCTAATCCATGAACGTTTGGGTTGGTGACCCTAGAGTTGTGTTATTAATGGATTTCTTTAGCTGGCTTGTTTAAAACCACTTCTAATAACATGCACTAAGGAATTCAACCAATTTACAAAAAACATTAAATGTTAAAAAATAAGGAAAATAGAAACAAATAGTAGGTCACATAATGAGCAAAATACACACAACACAAATTTCCTTTGAAGAAAATTCAATGTGTGGAAAACTCTAGGAACAATATGTAATTTAGCATCCCATTCACTATTTTAGTGCTAATACATGAAGAATTAATGGAGCTATGTTTTATTTCTACAATCTCCTTTGTTCTCTAGTTTGCTCTCTACAACTCATAGGAACCCTCCTCATTCTTCCTCTTTCAAATTTCAAAAATTTGTAAGTGTCTTCTTTTTAGCCAACTCTAGACTATACCCCTATATGAATCAATACTTAATGAACTACCAAAGGTATTTGATTGAGTTGTTCTACTCTTTGTTGTTTGCTTCTAGTCTTTGTTGTCTTCCAAATCCCCCTTTTTGCTATTAGTAGAAGCTAAATCAATTTGGGATGGCAAGAGATGGCTTCATGCAACTACCCCACCATCTAAATACTAACTTGGGACTCCAAATGTCCTTTGACTTAGCTCCCACAACTACCAACAGAGTAGGAAAAATGATTAACCTCCGCTAAATGTACATAAATTGCCATGGCTCCATGGTGAGGTGAATAGTCACGAATTAGAGGAAATAGACTACCATTGAGAATGATGGTTACTGCCCTAGCACCACCCAACATGGGATATCAACAAACATGGGAAATAGTCTTCTGATAAGTTTCCCCTTTTATCTCCTCTCTTCTCTTGAGGCCTCTGTCAAGTATGTTACTGAAATTCACTCTCAAAATCTTGAAAAGCCCTTAATCCCACTGCATCAAGGGCTTATTCTTAGGCTCTACAATTTCCACCTTGATTTGTATCCCCCTAAACCCATAACTACTAATTTGGTCAGTAGCCCTTCTGCTATCTCTTCCCAGTCAGCTAGAGGTAAACTTGTGCATGGGGTTGTGATTAGAGAAGTCACGCTAGAGAACCTCGTAGAGCCTGTGATTGACCCTAGGGTTTCTGTGACTAAGAAGAAGGTCAACTTTAAGCAAAGCCTTGTTAAAACTCCTAATCCTACTAAAGCCCCTCCTACCTGTGAAGTTACTGACAACTTGGTAGCATTGAAAGATGGCACTGGTAAAACTAGTTCGGTGAAGATGGTCTCTAAGAGGAAAATGGAAGCTTCTGGTAGACTAGGTGACAAAAAATAGAAAGGGAATATGGAGTATAAGGAGGAAAAATGCAGGTTTGTTGATGTGGGTAAACTGCTTAATAAGGAGGGGGATAAAATGGGGAAAGGGTAGGAGATGGCTAAATCTGTGGAGGATGATGAGGGCAGTGAAGATACTAAGGTTGAGGGTAATGCTACTCCTTGGGGAAAGTTGATTAGGAAACCTACTGCTCGGAGGTCTAGCAGACTTGCTGGTAAACCCACCTCTTTCCTCAAGGAGCTGGTTGTTTCTAGCGATTCTGATAAGAAAGATGAGGCTGAAGGCATCCAAGATAATGTTTACAATATGGAGGGGACTAATATTTCTAATGAAGATATTCCTATGGATGTTGATGGTCCTAGCCTATTCCCTAATATGAACCTTCCTGGTTCTTTATCAGAGACACCAGACAACCAGATTGAAGATCGTGCTATTGTCAACCAAAAACGTGATATCAGTTCAAAGGATGTGATAAATTTTACAAGCATGGAAGTCAAGAAGACAAAGCTAGAGAAGAAAGTTAAGGTCCTTGCACTCTTCTCTACTAAGGTAATCCATCGATCGACCACTATACTAGCTGTGCTTCAAGACTTAGAGATGAAGAAACATGGCATTAGGAAGGATGAAGTGAAAGATAATGATGATATGTACACCTTCCTCACAGAAGGTTGGGAGCAACTCTTTAATTAGTCTTTTGTGTGTGTTTCGCTCTATTCTATTTTTGTGGGTTGGTGTCATGTGGGTTTGTTGTCAGTCTGCTGTCTTTGATGGGTTAATGTGCCATTTCTGGTATCCTGTTCCTTTTTTGTGTCCCCTTTGGGATGATTTGTACTAGGGATCGACACCCTTGTTTTGCCGCTTATCTTTATCAAAAATAAACATGACCCATTTATGACATCAAACCTCCACAAAGGAACAAAATTGCCTTTTCACATTCTTGTAGTTGTGTAGCAGCTATGTCCTGTTGTGCAACAACTAAGGATAGTTGCACAACAACTATGAACTTTTGTGCAACCACTAAGATGTTGCAAAACAACTAAGATTGGTTACACAACAACTATGATCTTGTTGTGTGGCAATTGAGATCTTCTTGTGCAACAACCAAGATCTTGTTGTGCAATATTTGAGATCTTGTGCATCAATTTAGACCTATAGAAATTAACTAAACACATGTAGTAACTTTGTGAACACCTATAGAATTATTACATGTGATCTTCACCTTGTTGCTAGTGTGCTTGCAACCTCTTGCAAAGGTGCCCAACTAGGAAACCCATAATATTTCAATGTCTCAATCAAATTTTTGGATCACCATCACAATTGATGAACCACATGGTGAAGTACTTGAGCTAATGACCCTTTGTTCCAATAGCTTTTGAAGTTGTTTTTTGACCTCATCACTTTGTATTTAAGTGATTGTTGATACAAGATGATGTTTGGTAGATGAGATTCTTGTAAGAGTTGAATCTCATGCTCAACAGGTCCCTTCTTAGTAGTAGCTCCTTAGGCTCATGGAACACCACTTGAAAATATGTCAACTCTTTATCTAAACCTTTCAATTTAGAGTTAGTCATTGTAGAATTTCTCAATCCATCTTCTTATTGGGATCAAAACTACTCCTAGGGATAGTATGATAAGACCCATAATTTTTTCATTTCCATAGGATTTATTTAGTGTGAATATGACTATGACCTCTATGTGTGCCATCAAGATGGTCATGTTCTCATAGTTGTGTTGTATGTTGATGACATGATTATAATGAGAAACTTGCTTTCTATTATTCAAGAGCTTAGAGACAAACTTCATAATTCCTTTGAAATGATTGATATGGTAACTAAAATATATTAGAGTGTAGTTGTTATTTTCATCTCATAGCCAAAGTATGCCTTGGATCTTTTGTATATGTTTAATATTTAGGATTGTAACCGAATCCTCACTTATTTAGCTACAAGCACTTAGCTTCAAATTTCTCTCATGAACAAATCCCCTTTAGTTAATCCCAAAATCTTGAAGTTCTTGGAGGGAAGTCTTGTCTACCTCTCACACACAATTTGATATCTCCTTTCCTAATATTTTTGTCTCAAGGTTCATGCATAGACCTTGTTCATGTCATCTCTAGGTAGCTTCATTGAGAAATATGCTTTAGAAAAAATGACAAAAATATCATATTACCCATCTAGATCATGTAATCAAATTGATAAGCAAACCTTCACCAAGAAATTTGCTTTAGTAAATTCACCTCTACTCCTAGAATATTGCTGACAAGATCTAGGTAAAATCTTGCCTCTCATAGAATATCACTCTAAAACTCTTAGTTGGAACATCAACCTTAAAAAACATCCTCAAACCCCAAAATGATAAGTAATCATTAAAATTGTAACTTCAATAACACTCTTTGTATATGCTCTATCATTTGGTAAACCCATCAAAGGAAATTTTACAAATTTAAGAGGAGCTAACTTCCCAACTCCCATCCTCATAAGACTTTTGAAAAATCTCATTTTAGTCAGGTGCCTTAATGGTCCATGAAGATACCTCAAAGGGTTATTCATCTAAATACATAGTAATGAACAAGAGTGGACTAAAGTAAAAGTCCTATTAAAACCTTAACAATTATGTTCTTATCCATTGAAAACAATTACTAATTTGTTGTACTTATTCTTCACCAAATTTAAATGGGCCACTCTTCAATACATTATTCCAATATCAACTTTGACATTTAAAACATATGCATGTGGAAGATAAATCCTCATTAAAATGTGTATTGCAACTTGGAAGAAATAAAGGATAATAGTCCTAAATGTTTGGCTATAATAATGACTCAAGCAACCTGCATAAAGATGAGGCTTGTTGGATACACTTATTTTCCCTCTTGGATTCATGTACCTCATAAAATTAGCATTTCATCCTAACTTAAGGTTGAAAGAGATAATGCAAATATAAGACCATAATGTAACCATGGCTATATGTAACACCATCTTAAATCACACTAGGGGATATATAGAAGTCATGACACTATTTCATACAGTCAAAAGAAAATCAACATTTATAGTTGCACAACATAAACCATGACAATGAAATTTATAATACACAATTCATTCACATTTGTGGTGTGTTTCATGGTCTTATCAAATCTCTCTTTATGTTTTGTTGTCTCATGTAGATATTATCCTCCCACATGTTAGTCTTTCTTGCACATATAAGGAGGAGAAAGTGTATCATAAGTACATGTTAATAAATCCAAATTGAATGCATTTAAAACATATAAATCACTATGAAAGATTCATTAACTTAACATAAATCATCACCAATATTTATTCAAAATGTTTCATAATCATAAGTGTCTTCATCATCATAATGATTGATCAAGTCCATTGCATATAACTTTTTTATATTAAAGATCATATACTAGAAAGAATAGGTGGAATATATGGTGAAACATCACCAAGTTCACTAGTAGAGATCCAAAATAAATCCCGCCTGAGTAAGAGTTACATACAAACCATCCTAACAACCAACGCTATCAAAAAACATTATCAAAATTTCAAGGAAAGTGTAAACACCTACAACTACAAAAAAACATCACTCCCAATAACACTTTTGATTACTACTATTTTCATACATATCGTAGTCAAATGTACCAATCATAGGATCAACCATGTCACTAGGATCAAAATCTTTAACCATAGGTTCATATCTTTCCTTGCTAGCAGAGTTGACCTTGTCAACTTTCTTAGGCATGGTAATATTGCGCTTTTCCATATACTCCCTTTGAATCTGCAACTCTTTTTCATTGATTTACGTCGATCCTCTGCCTAAAAAAAGATTTCTTAACTTCTTTTTTATAAACTAGGGCAAGTCCTTCCTCTAGCAAGATCATAAACCTACCTTTTGGTATTTTGAGAAGCATAAAAAATTGCATTAAGATAGAAAAAATAGTGATCTCACATAATGAATCAATAAGATGCCTTCTTTTGCTCTGGAATATCTCATCATTCATGGCTTTCCAGACATGCCATAGAACCTCATTAGTCAAAACAAACCAAAACCAATTAAGCTCTTTTGAAAAAAAATTGGACATACCCAAACAAGATCTCATGCCAGGTGAACCCATTTTTATTATCCCACCATAAACAATTACCTAAAAACGTAGACCAAATCTAATAAGCATAAGAACACTAAAAAATAGACACTCAAAGGATTCCACTTTATTACAAAGGCTACAAATTCTAATAGGGATACCCAGATAAGATAACTCGTTATTCACAATAAGTTTTTAAAGAATAAGCATCGATCTAAAACAAACTTTCTTAGGTTCACAAAAAGAAGACCATAAAAACTTAAAGACATAGGAGTTCCAATTCTCATCAAGTTTGCAAGTAATATCCCTCAAGTCAGCTAACAAAGTACACATTTTCTTGGAAGACATTTTGCCAAACACAATACCATCCTTCCAACAAAAATATCAAGAATTTTAGGATTAAACTTCATAGAGATAGGAAAGTCTACACCATAAAAAGCTTTTTTCAGAATAGAGAATGATCTTTTCTGACTTCTAAGAATGCCGAACTCATTTTCTAATTTATCCCAATCCTTTAACAAACAATTATAAAAAATATCCTTAAATTCATTGATTCCCTTAGTAGCCTACTGCTTGGTAGAACAACCTTGAGTAAGAGCCAACGACTTGGTATTCCAATCGAAGTTCCACCATATTGACCTATAAGCAAAAAACCCATTCTTTGACTTGGAAAAAGCTTCTTTTTTTTTCAATAAATGTTTTACACTCTCCCAAGCCCTCCAAATGATGCCAAAGACATTGGATCCAAAAGGTTTAATTGAGAACTTGCCAAACATCAGATCATGAGGATGTAAGGTGATCCAATTCTTACTCTTTTTAGGTCTAGAGAGGGCAATACTATTTCTAATCAGAACTTTCCAAGGCTCATCACCATTAAATGCTTTCAAGATCCATTTTACAACAAGAGAGAAACCCTACAACTTAAGATCTTTAAGACCTAAGCCCCTAGATTGCTTAGGAAGACAACACCAAGACCAACTGACAACATGCCTTTTCTTACATCCTTTACCATTAGACCACAAAAAATATCATAACATTTTTTGGATTTTGTCCACTTGATAACTACCAAACAACTAGGTAGAAGAATAATAGATATTGAAGGAAGCCAAAAAATTTTAGACAGACTTGAACCCTCCTAGCCAAAGATAGGAGATGTGTTTACCATTTGAAATTCTTACATTCAATCTTCTTAAACATCCATTCCCACATCTCCTTCAAAGAAGGATCCATAGAGAATGGGATGCACAGATACCTAACAATCTTGTTAGGACCTCCCCATTGTCAATTTGAACCCACAAGCCACCCCAAAATTATAGACTTACTATCAAAGATTTTTGCCCCATAGGCTTCAAGAGGACAACCTTGTCTAATAGATCTTTGTAAGAAGAAAGGCTCTGTAAGAGAGCCATTAATATCAATTTGGGTGGAAACATCACAAAAATAAAACCTTAACCTAATTAGAAAACACCTTAGAAAAACCAAAAGATTCAAAAACAATGATTACAAAACCCCCATTCAACCCTGTCATAGGCCTTTTCAAAATCTAGAAGCACCATCCTAACTTTTTTCCTAATACACTTTACCCAATTAAAATTTTCCCAACTAGTGATCAAATTTTCTAGAATATATCTTCCTTTAATAAACTTGGTTTGATTAATTAAAACAATATTACTTAGGATGTCAGTCAGTTTGAGAGCCAAGAACTTAGCAATAATCTTATAAGAAACTTTCAATATGGTAATAGGCCTCCAATTTTTTATCATGGTCTTATCACCATCTCTAGGGAGTAATTTAACCGCTTCTCTATTAATACTAACATCAAGATACTCTTTTGCAAATACTTCTTCATAGACCTCCAAGAGGTCCTCAACAATCCACTCACTATTAACTTTCTAGAATTTAATGGGAAGACCATCCATGCCAAGAGATTTGCCATTGCTAAAGGAGTTAATGGTTTTGATAATCTCTTTCTTGCTAATATTCTTATTGATGTCTAAAAAATCCATGTCATCTAACTTCTTAGGGATGATCCTCTTGTTGGCACCTAAAAAAACCAGTTCCCAAATTGCATGCTTTTCTTGCTAAATCCATCAAGACCCTACTTTGAGCCTTTGTTGTTGAACCCATCATTTATATCTGATCTAAGACTATTTTGAAATGGGTTCCCTCCAAGAAGTTTCTAAGTGTTTGCCTTTTGAAACGCAAGGAAGAAACCCTGAAAAATAGCTAAGTCTAAGAGAATCTTGGTTTTTTCCTTGTGTTTTTTATCTTTGTCGGGACTTTAGAGTTTCGGCCTTCTATCTTCTATTGTGCCTTTCCTATCAGCTCTGAATTCCCCCTTGGTAATAAAAAATATGTTGGCAAGAGACACTATATGGATTCATGGTTGTTGTCATTGATGGCAACAAAGGTCATCCCACATATCCGCAAGTCATAATGTGTCTCTACCGGAAGTCAGAATAAAGAATGTTGTGGTCCGGTGAACAAGAACAGAGCATGTGGCAAGGTCCGACAGATTGGTCCGGACCTCTCAGAGGAAGTGTCTTGGTGCAGTGCGGATTTGGGGAAGTCAAGAGGACTACCTTGAGTGGTATATTCCAAGGATTTAGCCTCCGGTGATGGACAAGGAAAAAGATATGAATAGTTGAGTACCAGATTCCTGAGAGACAGTGAAAACAGAGGAAGAACTGACTGACAGAGTATCAGACTACTTTCCGGATGTGTTACTGTTGATGATAGAGGTTGTGAAGGCATGAATCATGTTTGGCCGACATTATTAATGATATCTACAAGTATATGCTTGATCCGCATTGCTTGGTGAGGAAGGATTCAGCCGACAGAACAAGAGTTTGCAAGAAACTAGACTGTTCCGGATGCCGACTAGAAAGGTGATGAAATTACTTGTGCGGATATATATAGAGGATGGATTTAGTTGTGAAGAGAGTGATGGTGCGAAGATATATGCGAATAAGTCCAGAAAAGAGCAAAGGTAGCAAAAAGGATCCGGTATGTGAAAGATAGCAGAATAAAGAACAGAGGAAAGATGAAGTGCAGCAGATCAGTGTACTGAGCCTAACCGGAACTGAACTCCAGCATATGCAGATGCTTCCAATCAGTTCAAGACTGTGATTCTTATCACTTTGTAGACAGTGTGTCTTCTTGTAGGCAGTGGGCCTCTTGTGAGCAGTGTGCTCGGGCAGTGAGCCCTAATTGGCAAGTGCCATTTTTTGTAATTTCCTATTCTTCTAACAGAGAATAATTTTGGGTTAATCACCCCGTGGTTTTCTCCCTTAACAGGGTTTCCACGTCAAAAATACTGTGTCATGTGTTTCTTATTTCATGATTAATGTTTTTGTGTTTGATTCTATGCTGCATCAATTAAAAGGAAAGTTCAATAAGGAAAATAATTAGGATAACTGATTCACCCCCCCCTCTCAGTTATCAACAATTGGTATCAGAGCTAAGTTCCTCCTAATAGAGCCTAACAGCTTGAGGAAGATCTGGGATTTCAAATGGATGCATATGGTTTAAGGGAGCAACTCAAGACTGCTCTTGAGGATCTTGAACAGTCAAATTCTGAAGTCAGTGAATTAAAGGAAAGACTCAAACAGGCTGATGAATTCATGAGAGAACTAAAAGACAAATTAAGTCTCTCTATGAAAAAGAGAAAGGAGCTACTCCAACAATTGGCAAGACAAAGTGAAGAAAGCAATACAAATGAAGAATTGACTGAGCAAACCAAGTTATGTGAAAAGTTATCAAAAGAAGTCATTATGCTAAGACATGAAATGGAATCAGGAACTATAAAGTTTACTCAAGAGATTGAAGAAAAAAGCTGAAGACAATCTAAGACAATCTCTTAAAGAAAAATCAGAAGAATGCCACCAGATGGACAGGATTATCAGACATCTTGAATCTGATCTTGAAGATGCCAAAGATAATGAAGAAAAACTTGAGGATCAAATTGCCTCTCTCAAAAGAGACCTTCAAACAACAAATGAATATAAAGAGAAATTCAAGATAAGTTCTGCTCAACTTGAAGTTCTTCTTGGAAGTCAAAAGAGGACAGATGACAAGTATGGTTTAGGATATGAGAAAGGAGAAAGCTCCGGATCCGGTCAGAAGAATCTTGGATCAGAAAATCCAAGGAGCAGGCCTAGAAGACCTCCGGTAAGACAGCCAAATGCTCAAAGATATCCATCCTTCAATGGATACTGCCACAGCTGCAACCACTTTGGTCACAAAGCTAATCAGTGCAGAATGAGAATGAATCAGATTAATTCATCCTTCTCCGGACAGTGCTTCAACTGCAAAAGGTATGGACACAAATCCCATGAATGCAGAATTATGCAAGTAAACAAATCATTCAAAGGCAGATGCTTCACATGCAATAGAGTAGGTCATATGGCTAATCAATGCAGATCAAGAGGATATCAGTCAAATATGCAAAGAAATGTTATTTGCCAAATCTGCAATAGGTCCGGTCATAATGCTAAAGTCTGCAGAAACAAGTATCAGGACAAAAGAGGTCCGATGTATAATCAGAATCAAGACAAGGGTAAACAAAAGATGAATGCGGATGAAGTTAGGAATCAGATGAGCAAGATTTGGGTGAAGAAAAGTTCAGAGAATGTAGAGGTTGGATCCGCACCAGACTCTGGTGCTGATATTTCTTCCGGAAATTAAAAAGTGAGCTCAGGCTCAGGGGGAGACTCAAAGAAAATCCTGTTCCCCCAGCCAAACAAGTGGTGCCGAATGTGGCACAAGATGCGGATTAAAGGGTTTGCAGATATGAGTCTTGAGATGCTTCAGTCAAGTTTTCAGAGGTCCGCATGGAGTTATGAAGAAGCTGTGATCGATCAAATAAGACCTGTTCAGGGAGATGCTCCGGTATGATAAAGGATTACAAAAAGGTCCGGAGAGATCCGGAAGTGCACTATCTTGTTCTGCGGATTAGACAGAGTGTTTGGGATGTTCTTGTAATATGTTACCTCTATTTACTCATGATTGAAAGATCCGGATGATATTCACAGATCAGGACTAATCCGGGATACTCCAAGCTATCCAGACAAGGCAAACCGGAACAATGTAGGTGAAGCATTTATTGCAGACAGATATTAGGGTTCGCGGAGCAATATAAGGGATTTCTCAAAAGTCATTTGCTCATTCTGCACTCAAGAAGAAGCGAATAGTGGAGCTCTGCAACATTCATCAAGCACACCAAGGATCTCCTGCCGAAGTCATTGCATAAAGAAATCAATCCAATCACTCTGTGCAAGTTGAAGGCGCATAAGGTATTCTCCGTTTTTCATTACCTCACTGCAAATCTTTGAAGAATGGCTACTCCAAACATAGTTAAGATCTCTGATAGACCTCGCCCCTCATTCAAGAAACATCCCTACAAATCATTGGAGGTAGATCCACTAGGAGCCTTCTCTAGTGTTCCTCACGGAGTTTTACATACTGAAGACATTAGGGTTTACATACATGCAAGCATTGAGGAATTTGGGGAATTCAAATTAAGAGACCTCTATCACAAGCAACTGATAGACAATGCCTTTGAGCTTAAACCAGAGTATAAGGATATCCAGAAGAAACAATTTGAGCAATTTATTCATTTCCCCTGCTTTGAAGAAGATGAATGGGTCCGGTATGTACTGAGCAGGATGCATGACAACTTTCTATGGCTGGATAGACCCTGCAAGATCACAAAAGAGGCAATTAGAGCAGTAACTGGTCTATACTTTTCCGGAGGGATACCTATCCTCAAATCTGTCAAGAACAACATTGTAACTGAGGCCACCGGATCAAAATTTGATAAGAGGGCAATGACCATTGAAGATATTTCGGATCCGGATATCAAATATGCATCAATGATAATAGGATACAAGATCTATCACTCCAGCAGGGAGAATTCTGTATCCGGAACTGCAGTATACACTGCCTATGAAATGCTAAGAAAGAATGCAGAATATGATCTCTGCGAACTACTACTAAGCCAATTAATGGAAAATATACAGAAAATCAAGAAGGATAAGAAGAATTCCTTTAAGTATGGTACTCTTATTGTATGTCTATTCTTCTACTTCATGAATGAGCTACCCGGATCAAGTGGATGGGTATGGCAGAATGACAAACCTGTTGCAGTCCAGATAAGAGACTATTTGCATGGACTTGGGGATGCAAAAGCGAGAAATACAGCTCTATGGGGATACTTCAAAAACTTTCAGAGCATGATGCAAGCAAGAGAGAGAATTCCCCAGTCTCTTGTTGAAAAATACAAAGACTCAGTGTGCTTTATGGTTGACACTGATCAGTGCCTAATGGAGGCAGTGGAGCCAAGGACTGTCTGGATCATGCCCATGGGGTATGAAGTGGATGAACAGATAGTGGAGCTGCATGTTCAACACATGCTAAGTCAGCCTAAAGATCCTAAGGCAGAAAGGTTTGGAACCTTTGAGGAGCTGAGTGTAAAAATACATGTAGAACTCAGGGAACCTGAGATTAAAAGAAAGGTGAGAAAAGAAGTAGAGCACATTGCTCAAGGCCTAGGCATCTCAAAAGAGGCACTTGATGCCAGCCGGGAAAAGAGGAGGAAGGCTGAGGAAGAAGAGATAAGTAAAGAAAGTGCTCCGGTTGAAGCTCCCACCCGGACCAGATCATCAAAGAGATCTGCACCTCCCTCAACCAAAAGTTCAAAACCGGAAGTCCAGGCATCCGGTAAGAGATCCAAGACAAAAGCCACAAGGGCTTATGGAAGCCAAAAGGATGAAGAGGAAACAGAGTCAGATGAGGGAGTAAAAGAAATAAAGAAACAGAAGAAGAAAGGATCCGGTAAACCCTCCACAGGCCAAGACAAGGATGAAATGGCGGAGGTATCTGTTGAAAAGCCCACTCTGTCTCTAGAGAATGTAATCAAGTCGGTCACGGTGGATGGAAACCTTCAACCAATGACTGAATCTTATGATGACTTCAGTGAGGCTGACCAAAAGACTCTGCAGGAAGCCACAGTCAAATATCTTAACATATATAATAAGGCTTTCATTGAGATCATATCTCTTATTCCTAAAAGCCTAGAAAAGGAATTGGAAGTAAGAAAGAATAATGCTCATGCTAAAGATCTTGAGATCCGGGAGCAGATAGCTATTCAGCTATATCCTCAAATTGATCCCAAGACAATGAACATTATCTTCAAGGACTGCAAAGATGAGTTCAGAAGTAAAGCCAGGATGAATCAACTCATGCTTGGTGAGACTGACAGAGTGGCCCAAGAGACAGAAGAGATCCTCCGGAAGGCCTTCAAAAGGTTCAATCTTCCTGTTGTAGAGGACTTAGGTGCAGAAACAGCTGCTGATTTGGAATCATCTGTTCTGGAAGAAGTGAGCCCTGAACAGACAAACATCTCTCCTCCGGTTTCCCCTACAGTCTCCGGATCCAAAGAAGAAGAGCAATTACAGGAGAAGGAAGCAGTGGTGAAAGACAAAGAGGTTGACAGTTCCAAGACTGCAGAAGAAAAGAAACATCTGTCTCCGGCAAGAGACACTGCACAAACTGTTCAACAATTTTTGAGCAAAGAAACTTTAGAGATTGATGAACCGGAGCTTCTAAAAGGCCCATTCGACTTTGACTCTCTCTCTCCGGTACAAACAATGAAGATAGCTTCATTTGCAAATGCCAAGGCAAATGAAAAACTCCTGAAGTCTCATATGGAAGACTGTGAGTTGATAGAGGCTGCTTCCGGAGTACTTGTAAAGATTATGCCATCAATCCAGATAGATCCGACAGCCTCCACTTCCGGTAATCTGAAAACCTTAGTCAGCAGTGTTGATACACATTTTGATTCTCTAGAAAAATCAGCTGAAGAAAAGGTCCGGAAGGAATTTTTGGATAAGAGATTTTCAGAAATATTAGAATTAATCTCTAAAGATAGGAAGATTGTAAGCATTGGAATAAAGAGCTTAGAGAATGCTCTTAAGGATGGCGGTGACATCTACAAATTTTGTATATCCTGGTCAAAGGCAACAGCAGCATTTGACAAGAAAATAAAAGAGGAACAGGATAAGCTACAAAGCTTATCTCAAAGTTTTGATCCTCTCTCTTCCTCTATAATAAATCAAGAATGTCAGACTATTGCAGTCTTGAATGAAATAAAGAATCTTGAGAAGGAAAGGAAGAACATCACTAACCGGATGGGAGAACTTAGAAGGATTATAATCCCTAAGTTGGAAACTATGCATGAGGCCATCAGTGATGCTCAGACCACCGCCCAAACAAAAGATCCGATAGATCTCAAGCGGGCAGAAGCTTTTGCATTTTTGTTGAGTGGTCACATTTCAATTTTGGACAGAATGAAGCAAAGTTGGGCTACAGAAATGATCCAATTGCAGACATCCTTTGCAGACATTCTTCAGTATATGTGAGTATGTAAATATGCGGCTATGTATAGAAAATTTTTGAAAATTTTGATATGCGGACCCTACCCTTTGCCATTGATGTCAAAGGGGGAGTGAGGAGCAGTGAAAAATGAGGAATCCAACTAAGGGGGAGTTCCGGAAATTGTATATAAAGACAGAGCATCAGCAAAGGGGGAGCATAGTGAAAACACTTAATCATTTTTCACTAAGTGTTGCCATCAATGCCAAAGGGGGAGATTGTTGGCAAGAGACACTATATGGATTCATGGTTGTTGTCATTGATGGCAACAAAGGTCATCCCACATATCCGCAAGTCATAATGTGTCTCTACCGGAAGTCAGAATAAAGAATGTTGTGGTCCGGTGAACAAGAACAGAGCATGTGGCAAGGTCCGACAGATTGGTCCGGACCTCTCAGAGGAAGTGTCTTGGTGCAGTGCGGATTTGGGGAAGTCAAGAGGACTACCTTGAGTGGTATATTCCAAGGATTTAGCCTCCGGTGATGGACAAGGAAAAAGATATGAATAGTTGAGTACCGGATTCCTGAGAGACAGTGAAAACAGAGGAAGAACTGACTGACAGAGTATCAGACTACTTTCCGGATGTGTTACTGTTGATGATAGAGGTTGTGAAGGCATGAATCATGTTTGGCCGACATTATTAATGATATCTACAAGTATATGCTTGATCCGCATTGCTTGGTGAGGAAGGATTCAGCCGACAGAACAAGAGTTTGCAAGAAACTAGACTGTTCCGGATGCCGACTAGAAAGGTGATGAAATTACTTGTGCGGATATATATAGAGGATGGATTTAGTTGTGAAGAGAGTGATGGTGCGAAGATATATGCGAATAAGTCCAGAAAAGAGCAGAGGTAGCAAAAAGGATCCGGTATGTGAAAGATAGCAGAATAAAGAACAGAGGAAAGATGAAGTGCAGCAGATCAGTGTACTGAGCCTAACCGGAACTGAACTCCAGCATATGCAGATGCTTCCAATCAGTTCAAGACTGTGATTCTTATCACTTTGTAGACAGTGTGTCTTCTTGTAGGCAGTGGGCCTCTTGTGAGCAGTGTGCTCGGGCAGTGAGCCCTAATTGGCAAGTGCCATTTTTTGTAATTTCCTATTCTTCTAACAGAGAATAATTTTGGGTTAATCACCCCGTGGTTTTCTCCCTTAACAGGGTTTCCACGTCAAAAATACTGTGTCATGTGTTTCTTATTTCATGATTAATGTTTTTGTGTTTGATTCTATGCTGCATCAATTAAAAGGAAAGTTCAATAAGGAAAATAATTAGGATAACTGATTCACCCCCCCCTCTCAGTTATCAACAAAATAGTCTAAGTGTTTTGATCATCAGAGGTCAGACTAGAGGTCTTTTGTCTTCTTTTGGGTAGGCAAAAGGGTGAGGGGCTGATGACCGAAGTCCGACGGAGCTTTAATTTGCCTAATTGTTGCGGGCATTGGCAAGCAGGAGGTATCTTCTCTTTCTTCCTTTTTGCAGTCGATAGGTGGAAGGCCTGATTGAAAAAGTTCGACAAGGTTTCAAAGAGTTTCTAAGTGTTGCAGGAATCAGCAACTAGGGGGTTTCTCTTCCTCTTTTCTTTTCAAAGATGGAAGGTGGAAGGTCCAGTCGTCGAAGTCCAATGAGCTTCAAATTTTTTCTAAGTGTTTTAGGATCGGGCGACTCCTTTCTTCTCTTCGAAAATGAACAATGTAAGGTGAAGGCTCGATCTCTGATGCCCAGTGGTTTCCCTTTGTTCCTTTTAGACTTTGGAGATCGGGGCTTCCTTCTTCACCTTTTCAAAGGTCGATTGCTTGGTGGAAGCCCTATTGATCGGGGCCTGACTGTTTTGCCTTCCCTGCTCCTTCCACTATTCAGAATGCGATGGAATTGCTCAACGACCTTCTTGGTCGCCACTAATGCTTCTTCAGAGCTTGATTTCTTGTGGAAAATGATTTCCTACGCCCCTATGCCACTATAGCTCCTTTGGCATTGAACTTCTTATACCTAAGGCATGGGAAAATGTTCTTCTTCAGTAGATTTTCAAGGCAAAGGCATGTGGGCGCACACCAAGGACATAGAGATAAATTTATTGCAACATGGGTAAGTGGTTTTCCTTGTTGATCACTCTTCCCCACATCCATGACTGCTACAATATGATTTTAAAATATATATATGCTGATGAGGTCGTTGTAGTGTTTGTTAATTCATCATCATTTAATTATCAATCTAGAGGTGTCTAGAGTGATCTGCAACAAGACTCCTAGTGTGGGGGGTTTTGGAGTGGAATCCGAATCAGGTGAATGGATAGTTTGTGGATAAGGTCTAGTTTACTTAACTTGTTGAAATAAACATGCATGCAGAAAATAGAAACTACCTATTTGCTTGGAGGGAAACACACATGCTTTAAAGGAAGCTATTCTAGTTGCTTGGAAATAAACACACATGCTTTGAAAGAAACTATTCTGATTGCTTGGAAATAAACACACATGCTTTGAAAGAAACTATTCTAACTATTGAAATAGAACTCAAAGGTAATTGCATCCATTGTTAGACTACAACAATGAGACATTCTGAATATAACAGTGCTATTGGAATAACAAATCTATTTTTGGTGTTTTCAGAAATTTAGAAGACAAACTTGCATGTGACAATTGACTAAACAATCATACAGAGAAGGAAATACACAATATAAGATTAACATGCAAAAATAACAACAATGAACAAAAAGAAACAAAAGAATTGCATGGAAATGAAATACTGAGAGATCTCCTCCAAGTTGGGGAAGTGGGCCCTACTTTCCCAGCTGGAGATGATCTTCTTGAGCTCAAACTATCTTTTAGAAGAAATTCCCCTTCATTTGCATTCAAGACAATCCAGAAATGGACATGGATACACGACTAAAAATAAGGAGATTTCCTCTAGCTAAAAATACAATCTGACTAACAACTTGACTATCAAAACTGGAACTAACTAAGAGAGACGAACTGCTCCTATTTATACATTTGAACTTTATTGAAAGGAATAACTATCAGTGATCCTAACTGTAGCGAACAGGAATTAAAACCAACTGCTCATTTATTACATTAACAGTTCCACTGTGGGTTACTACAAATCAGAGATTTATATCGACTTAGTTGTTGGAAGACTAAACGATTTCCTGGAATGGCACGATGCTGGTGGCCAGTGACTTCAGTTGGAATGAACACCGATTGATAGCTACTTCAGTTCGTCACTTAAATAAAGTGACATGCAGACTTGGATCTTAACAATTGCTTTTATTGAGGCATGGTTTATATTTGCGTTGCTGGACTTCTTAAGTAGCCCTAGGATTGGATCTCTTGGTGGGTAACAATATCTGGAGTCGTCCAAAGTTTAGTCGCTTCATGGGAAAGGGGTTCTAGAGCGATCCGGAGACCACTGGGAGTCTCACCGCTGTAATCCTTATGCAATTATACACAAATTATACCACAAATTCATAAGATATGCATTTTAAAAATATAATTCTAGTAATTAAGCTTAGAGATTTCATCAAAAGGAAATAAGGACTAAACATGTGTATAATCCAACCAAAAGACAAATATATATATATATATATATTGCCATAAAGTTTTATCAGAGTCTTTTAGAACAACAAATATATAGAAATTGGTGTCATATATTTGACTCATCATATGCATGTTTGGAATTCATTCTAAAGGTTGGTTGTTGAATCAATTGTCTACTCTGCAAGTGCTTTAGGTTGATTTTAGGGCATCAAATCACATCGGTCTAGTATGCAAGTGAAGGGATGTATTCAACATGGTGTAGGAAGGATGTGTAAAGCAGATCTGCATGTAATGGTATGTCTCCATCGGAGTTTTAATGAATTTGGAAAATAATCACAGTTGTATGTTTTCCCTTGCCACATTTGCCAGCATAATTGTAACCAAGGTTTGGAGGTGTGTGACAACATTCAAGTTAATACAAGGCTTTGTATTTACCATTCCTTTTGTTGCATATGAATCATTGCAATTCTTTCTTGGATTATTAAGTATGTCCATCACATCAAGGTCTATTTATGATATGTATGCGAATATATGTTTGGTTCCATTGGTCCTTTGCTGCACATTTTCTTTCCTCCTCACACTCTATGACTTAGTTGCCCAATGGAGTAGGCACCAATCCATATTGGGGATGGATCAATCACTATTTTAATCAAACACTCGTCCTGTTAGCTGTAGGAGTAGGAGTAGGTTTAGTTTAGGGTTTCTCATGTTGTTCATGATTCAGTGTAATAACCAGGGATAGATCTGAAGTGATGCAAAATTGTTTTAATCTTTTGGAATCATGTACATGTATGCATGCATTGTATATCTTGTGTATGTGAAGTTAAATAGAATCATCTCGAGGAATGTAATATTGCCATGTTTGGGTGCAAATGCATAGTGTAGCAACCAAGTTAATATAGAGGCTTGTGTAGCTAGTTTTTTTACCTAGATTTCACTACTAGCTCAATCAGGTAGAGCTTTTCAATTTTTAAAAGGAAAAGGTACATATATTTCTGTTGTGTCAAACCCAAGCATATTTGATACAAATTGAAATTGCATTGTATTGTTGCATTTCAAAAGAACTTAAGAGATTGAACAAATCTTTTAAAAGATCAGCAATATGTATTAAAAAATAAGTGTATAAGTTCTCACACAAGCCGTGAGACTAACTGTTTTAATGCAAAATGAAAAGACAAACTATACATTTATTAAAACTGAGACACATATGCGTATAAGGTAGGGTGGCTAGTCATTGCCTGAATGACGAGCCTTCATGTTGTTGCTGCGTCTTGTGTCATCCTAGATCGTCAGCGTGTCCTATATCCAGCCGCTGTCTCCTTGCTACCCTGGTCATCTGCATAAAATGTTGGAAAACTGATGTTAGAGTAATGACGAGGCATCATACATCATATGAAATCATCTATAAATGTATAATTTGTGTTTTCAGATGCAGTAAACCAGTTAGCATCACAAAAGCTTTTGAGAAGACAAAGCATATCGACTGAAAGCATGCATTTATTTTCTAACAAGTTTGCTTCATGTGCAGATACAGATGTAAGTATGTTTCTGTTTGATTCATCAGTTATGTTATGAGTGGAGGAAATGTGACTCCCACAAGGGTTGAGCCCAGCTCATAAACCTTACAAAAAACATTTCATATGCCATCACCAAATGCAAGATAAACTACAAGGAAGGTGAAGACATTCAGAGGGCTTATCTCAGCTTTCAAAAGCCAACAGTCAAAACAGGACAACACTCATATGGTATGAAAGAGCAGCAACATCCAACAAAGGGACAGTTATAGTCATGGATGCCACAAAAATATAATTTCAAGAGTATAAAGCATGTCGAACATAAGAACAAAAGAGAATATTCTATACAGCTGGTGCCACATCAGAAAGGATATCATGGAGCTTGTTCACAGCCAAGAAGATGCGTGAAGCTACAGGTAATTCAATGAAATTGCAGAGTATCAATAGAATTGTATAAAGTTTGCATTTTGCTATCACAGAATAAAGAGATTTGCAACAGATCTGAAAGTAAAGTTTTCATTCTATGCCCATCATGACTACGAAGTATAACAGCAAGACAATGAAGTAATCAACAGTCATTTGTGAGTATGAGGCAACAATCTTATCAGGAGATATGTGAAAGATGAATGGAACCCTCTAAAAATCACTGAAAAAGTGGAGTTTTAAGATCATACACAGTCATCAAATTCATAAAATGCAGATTTTCCAGCTCCATAGGTAGGGCCATACACTCATTCTCATGTTTTAAATGACACATAATCCAATCAAGCAGAATTTGCTGATGGCATGGATATAGAAAATGCACCATTTATTAGAGTAGGGGGAATGGATACTGTAGTGAACAGACATACACAGGAGGGAGGAATTGTTCATTGGCAAAGAGGAAATAAACAAGATCCTGATATGCAGAAGCATTTACCTGAGGAGCAAAGAAGCATTTACCAGAAGGATGCTTTCAAAGCCTAGGGAAAAGATCCAATTCTGAAGGAAAAATAAAGTTACTAGATTTGACGACAGCGGAGTCTAAAATATTATCACAGAGGATTCTGAGAGGAGAATTGGGACCTAATAATATGCAGCTAGTAGAACATATGAGTTCTGGACAGTCTTCAACCACGGATTTGAAGAAAAGACTAGATGCCAGTCACAACAAAATTTCAGAAAAATTGATAACAAATGAAGGCAAGACAGCTGAGAATAATGTTATGACAGTTGTTGCAGAAGTATTAGTCTCTTCAAAAAGAAAATGAGACCAATTAAGTAAGGGGGCTGTAGATTTTATCTCCCAAGGCACTAGAGAAGGATTTTTAGAGGTGGATTCTAATGCTTTGAAGTTGCCTCAACATAAGCAGGAGTATCAAAGAAGTTTAAGATGCAAAATATATTTTCACAAGAACGAAGAATGAGCACATTCAAAATTAGAAAAAAACTCTAGAATTACAGCATAATGAAACTCAGAAAATGGAGGTATTGCAAAGAAATATGCTCAGAAATATAGTCAAAGTCATGCCCAGGCAGCGAATTTTCAAGTAAAAGCAATAGTAAAAAATGAAAAGAAACTGGACAAAAAATTACCTCTTTGTGTTTTTCTTTTTGCTGTGTCACAAAAACCCATTTTTGTCTCTCAGATCACGGCATCATATAGCCTGCTACAAATAACAGAGGGTCGGCCATGAAGAAACCACAGAGAAATACATTAAAACGTCCATCAAAATACGACCACAGAGGAATGGAATTAGCCTCACAGTCAAAACAACAAATGCAGAAGGTCGACGGCCTCATACAGCAGAGAGTCGACCATACTTTCAAAATCAATAGAAAATGCTTCATTACGCAACCAAATCGCAGCCTTGAAGGCCCAGAATCGACAAAAATGGAGTCAAAACCTCAGTATAAATGCAACCTACCTCATGTTTTCTCATGATATCACCAAGAATGGTCCAGGAATCAACCAAAAACTGCTGTGTTTTTTCCTTCAAACCCTCAGAAGGCGGCGAAGCTCAAGCGACTGAGGCAAGTGCAAAATGAAATCTTTTAGGGTTTCCTTCCTTCCTTTTAGGTCGAATGACCTATTTTTGTATCATCTTTGATTTTGCAAATAGTCATAGTCATCCATATGGTGATGGGGGAAGTTTTCATTGTGTTAAAACTTAACAAATGTTTCAAGGGGTCGTGGCATTTTAATGCCTTTTGTTTCTTTAAAAAAAAAAAAGCCAAGTCAAATATGTCATATAAGAAACACAAGGTTGAAGGCATGTTGAGGGTATAATTTGCCAAGGCATCGTGGTTGGGAGTTACAAGGTGGATAATGATGCATGTAGGATTCGGTGAATGGTAGGAGATATAAGGTGGGTGAATAATGTGTGTTGGGAGATACAAGATAGATAAAGTATGGCCACAAGGCATGGTGGTGTTTGTTGGGAGTCATAAGGGTTGGTTAAAATATGTTGCATCAAACCTTGTAAAGTCGAGTACCTTGCATATTGTGCAATGCATTTGTATTTGGGCGTCATAAGGGTCATTCCAAATGTATTGCTTTAAACCGCATATGGACATGAGTGGATGTATGCGGAAACGGGATGATTAGGAGTTGTGAGATGCTTTGTCATGGTCTTGAGGATGCGTGATATGATGCAGATATGAGTCATGTTATTGTGCAGAGGAGTAGCAAGCATTTTTGTGTCAATTTTTGCATAATCGCAATCAGGAAAATAAACATCATAAATATCAGTATTTTTTGCATAGGGTTGTTTAATTTTGAATTGTAAAACATTTACTAAGGTGGTATAATTATAAACCTCTTAGTGAAATGTTAAGTAAATGCAGAAAATATGTTATTTTATCATTTATTTGAAAAATCAGATATTATGATGATGCAAGAGGATGATGACATATGTCAGAAGCATTAGAGAGCACTAAGAGGTATTTTATACTATTTTTAAGTGCCTTCATGATAGTGGATGACATGCCTCCACCATTTCTACATTGGGACCCCTTTTTGGAGCATTTTAAGGGGATATTTTTTAATTGTTTATGAGATACACGGGAATGGAGCTAGTGGAGTTGGTGGAGGTTGATCTTTTTTGAGTGGAGCATGAGCTGTTTATAGCTGCTTGAGTTGTATTTAATCTTCTTCCTTGATTAGTTTTGGGAGGTTCTGGCTCTTCACAGCTCTGTATATTATAATTTTATGAGTTCTTTTGCAGAAGTGAAGAGTTTTGTAACCCATTTTCAGAGATATGCAGCATTGTAATACCTCTTTGGTAGTAATAAGCAGTCTAGACCTTCCCATTTTCTTCTGATATTGTGTGTCCTTGTGTTAGTACAGGTCTTTGTGATGTTCTTTGTCCTTGGATTTGTATTGCATGTTGGTGCCTTTATGTAGGGGTTACATAATTTTTTGCAGGTTGTGAGCTGTGCAAGGGATAACAATCAGTTGTGGGTAGTGAGAAAACTTATTTCTCCTTAACAGGACTGTTGTTATTTAGCCTCCTCACAAAGTAATGATGCAAGGAATATGATTTGCTGGGTTGTGTAAGTAATCCTGATTATTACTGGTTCTGTAGTGTGTCGTTTTCTGTGTATTTGCTGATGATCGTTTGGTGCATCACCTTAAACAGTAGGTTTCTTTTTATGCAAGCCTTCTTACCCTTTTCTCTGCAAAGTCTTAGTCTAGGTAGTTTAGGTGGAGTACCAGAGGAAGCCGGCCTTCTCCGGAGGTTCTTTCCAACATAGGCCACCCACAGACCTAGGAAAGATCCCATGTTTCTCCAGATTGCCCAATTTCACAACTCGGCAAGGGTGCAAATCTGAGAGACAACAGTTTTTGGCACGCCCGGTGGGACTGTGAAGTCCATTTTTATACATATGGTTACTGCTATTTGGTGTGTATAGCAGTAGTTGTAGCCTTTTAGAGGTATTATTTTTACACATCTGGCGACTCTGGTGACTCTAGCAAGATTAGCTACTGGTTTTAGCAGTTCAAGTGCTGGTATGTTTCAAATGTTAATCAAGAAAATGCATGTTATTCTGATTTTCTAGCTTTTTGCTTGATAGGCATGTCTATGTTTCATGGGAATATGCCTTATCATCCTCCATTTCATGAGAATGATGCTTATGCCACTTATTATCAGCCCTACCAAGCAGAATATGCTGCCGGTTTTGTCCCGAATAACCTATCAACGGCAGCTTATCAGCATAATCATCATGCTTACCACCCTCCCACCCCTACTCAGCTTTCCTGGCAACCTATCCACGCTTATAGCCATTTGCAGGAAGCTCATTTTGCTCGTGACCAGCATAATTACCCTCTGAATCAACCTCAAGATGTTAACATCAGTATCAGGGAGATAGCTTTAAACTTGCAAAGGGAATTTGATGCTATCATAGCAGAGTAGGAGTACAGTATGCAGCAAGAGGAGATCGTTTATCAAGCTCATCAGAGAGAGGTAGAGGCACAAATGTATAAAGAGGAATGTTTGAGTAGGCAGATTGCTTCCAAGGAAGAGCAAATGAGGCAATTAATAGCTCAGGTTCGACAGCCTAAGGTCCAAAGCCCTTATCCTCTTCCTAATCTCATGCAAATCCACGCTATAGGTCAAGCTATGCCTACCAATGAACCTTCTCCAAGGTTTGAAATTCTGAGTTTCAGGCAGCCTTCTAAATTTAAGATTCCAAGTTGGAAAGGGCCATCTTTTTCACCCTGTGAAAACCCTCCACTAGACACCCAAACAGAACCATGCTCTAGCATCCAGCTAGCAGAAGAAGAGCAAAAGAGTGTTTTGTTGGCTCCTTTTCAAAAGTTGGAAACTCCATCAGCTGTTTGTTTTCCAAATCCATTCTTTGAAGAAGAGGTTTCCGAGTTCAGAATACCAAGCTTCAAGCTAGGTGAGTCTCTTAAATCTCCTGAATTGAATATTCCCAGTTTTAGAGAGTCTCATCCACTGAAAGAACCTATACTTGAACAAGAACAGCCTATATGTCTGCAAGAGACTAAGCCAATTCCTCAGGTTTCCTTGTCAGATCAGCCTTCATGCCATTTTACTATCCGTCTTTGCCCAAGTGGACCTACTGTCTATCAAGATAGTTGGTTTAGTGGACAAAAGAATGAGTTACCTGAGATAAAAGAAGACCTGCTATTCATGAACCTGTATGTGTTAAAAAGGAGAAGAAGTTAGACATCTTGCAAGAAGAAAAGGAACATGAATAGTCAGGACAGCAGGTTGAGAAGCTTGAAAAAGGGATCAAAAGCAATGATTTCGTGTTTTTAGTAGATGAACTCCCTTCTTTCATCGAGCTGAATGAACAGGAAGAGGTTAGACAAACTAATGAATTGCGAACAGAAGACAATCAATGTGATAGTCAAGTCTTGGAGCAGCTGAAAGATAAAAATGAATAGGAGGATTCATTTTGGAATGATCTTGAATCCTTTCTATCAAACTTAGATGGCAGACAAGATCAGGTTGCACATGTTTTGGAGGAAGGAAATCTGACACTACAAATGAGGCATTTAAATCAGAAAGATGAGGAATCAGAAATACATAAGCCAGAAGCCAGCAAAGAGAGAGTGGCATTCATCAGTTCGAATAGATGTCCTATCAGACATCTTGCTCAAGTTAGCCCTAAAAAGGTGTTATCAGTTATGCTCGCACCTGCGGAGAAGCTTGAACCCAAGGAGCAGCTTGTCCAATCTACCTATATGCCTAAGAACAGCAACAAGCATGATCAAAATTATGAGGTAGGTGGACTTGTTTTCCTTCTCCAAAGCTCATTTCAGTAGTTGGTAATATTAATGTTAATTATTCACCTCCTAGAGGTTGTTTATGAGCATGTGAGAAATTGTAAGTTGTTGAGGATGGGTAGCTATTTCAAAGAACCAGTGAATGGTCATGTTTGAGTAGTGCCTCTGCTGGTTAGACATAGGATAGATTAGAGTTTTGATGTTAAATAATTGATGCTGCACACTAGATTAGTGGTAGTTTTCGTTTCCCTAAGTGCAGTTGCGCACAGGTTAGTTAGTTTTTCTGGGTCTTGTTGTGCAAGGTTTGAAACTGTTGCCATGTATTACAGCTGTATAATAGACATCCATCATATGAAATAGTAAATACGTGTACTCACTGTCACACATCATGCCTATCTCCCTCATAGAGCTGTAATAAACCGCAGCAGTTTGCTAAGGAGGTGTTCCTATTGGTTATCCCCTCTAACTCATCAAGTAGATGCATATCCTCAGTAACAGTGTTTTTATTCACCATCATTGACCATACCCATGCACTTGATGATTTAGAAGAGTTGGTAGTTTTGAGGTTTGTTGCAGTAAGAAAGGAAGAGGTTTGTTCAAGTTTTGTCAAGCATGTGTGACTCTATGCCCAATGGATATGCTTCAGGCAACTGGTCTGATGTTTAGCAGGCAAACATATAGCAGATGTTGCCAAAGATGTTACCTAGATTTCACTACTAGCTCAATCAGATAGAGCTTTTCAGTTTTTAAAAGGAAAAGGTACATATTTCTGCTGTGTCAAACCCAAGCATATTTGATACAAATTGAAATTGAATTGTATTGTTGCATTTCAAAAGAACTTAAGAGATTGAACAAATCTTTTAAACGATCAGCAATATGTATTAAAAAATAAGTGTATAAGTTCTCACACAAGCCATGAGACTAACTATTTTAATGCAAAATGAAAAGACAAACTATACATTTATTAAAACTGAGACAAATATGCATATAAGGTAGGGTGACTCGCCATTGCCTGAATGACGAGCCTTCATGCTGTTGCCGCGTCTTGTGTCATCCTAGATCATCGGCTTGTTCTATATCGAGCCGCTGTCTGCTTGCTACCCTGGTCATCTGCATAAAATATTGGAAAACCGATGTTAGAGCAATGGCAAGGCATCATACATCATATGAAATCATCTATAAAAGTATAATTTGTGTTTTCAGATGCAGTAAACCAGTTAGCATCACAAAAGCTTTTGAGAAGACAAAGCATATCGACTGAAAGCATGCATTTATTTTCTAACAAGTTTGCTTCATGTGCAGATACAGATGTATGTTTCTGTTTGATTCATCAGTTATGTTATGAGTGGAGGAAATGTGGCTCCCACAAGGGTTGAGCCCAGCTCATAAACCTTACAAAAAACATTTCATATGCCATCACCAAATGCAAGACAAACTGTAAGGAAGGTGAAGACATTCAGAGGGCTTATCTCAGCTTTCAAAAGCCAATAGTCAAAATAGGACAGCACTCATATGGTATGAAAGAGCAGCAACATCCAACAAAAGGACAGTTATAGTCATGGATGCCACAAAAATATAATTCTGAGAGTATAAAGCATGCCGAACATAAGAACAAAAGAGAATATTCTATACAGCTGGTGCCACATCAGAAAGGATATCATGGAGCTTGTTCACAACCAAGAAGATGCATGAAGCTATAGGTAATTCAATGAAATTGCAGAGTATCAATAGAATTGTATAAAGTTTGCATTTTGCTGTCACAGAATAAAGAGATTTGCAATAGATCTGAAAGTAAAGTTTTCATTCTATGCCCATCATGACTACGAAGTATAACAACAAGACAATGAAGTAATCAGCAGTCATTTGTGAGTATGAGGCAACAGTCTTATCAGGAGATATGTGAAAGATGAACAGAACCCTCTGAAAATCACTAAAAAAGTGGAGTTTTAAGATCATACACAGTCATCAAATTCATAAAATGCGGATTTTCCAGCTCCATAGGTAGGGCCATACACTCATTCTCATGTTTTAAATGACACACAATCCAATCAAGCAGAATTTGCTGATGGCATGGATATAGAAAATGCACCATATATTAGAGTAGGGGGAATGGATACTGTAGTGAACAGACATACACAGGAGGGAGGAATTGTTCATTGGCAAAGAGGAAATAAACAAGATCCTGATATGCAGAAGCATTTACCTGAGGAGCAAAGAAGCATTTACCAGAAGGATGCTTTCAAAGCCTAGGGAAAAGATCCAATTCTGAAGGAAAAATAAAGTTACCAGATTTGACGACAGCGGAGTTTGAAATATTATCACAGAGGATTCTGAGAGGAGAATTGGGACCTAATAATATGCAGCTAGTAGAACATATGAGTTCTGGACAGTCTTCAACCACGGGTTTGAAGAAAAAACTAGATGCCAGTCACAACAAAATTTTAGAAAAATTGATAACAAATGAAGGCAAGACAGCTAAGAATAATGTTATGACAGTTGTTGCAGAAGTATTAGTCTCTTCAAAAAGGAAATGAGACCAATTAAGTAAGGGGGCTATAGATTTTATCTCCCAAGGCACTAGAGAAGGCTTTTTAGAGGTGGATTCTAATGCTTTGAAGTTGCCTCAACATAAGCAGGGGTATCAAAGAAGTTTAAGATGCAAAATAGATTTTCACAAGAACGAAGAATGAGCACATTCAAAATTAGAAGAAAACTCTAGAATTGCAGCAGAATGAAACTCAGAAAATGGAGGTATTGCAAAGAAATATGCTTAGAAATATAGTCAAAGTCACGCCCAGGCAGCGAATTTTCAAGTAAAAGCAATAGTAAAAAATGAAAAGAAACTGGACAACAAATTACCTCTTTGTGTTTTTCTTTTTGCTGTGTCACAAAAACCCATTTTTGTTTCTCAGATCACGGCATCATATAGCCTGCTACAAATAACAGAGGGTCGGCCATGAAGAAACCACAGAGAAATACATTAAAATGTCCATCAAAATACGACCACAGAGGAATGGAATTGGCCTCACAGTCAAAACAACAAATGCAGAAGGTCGACGGCCTCACACAGCAGAGAGTCGACCATACTTTCAAAATCAATAGAAAATGCTTCATTACACAGCCAAATCGCAGCCTTGAAGGCCCAGAATTGACAAAAATGGAGTCAAAACCTCAGTATAAATGTAACCTACCTCATGTTTTCTCAGGATATCACCAAGAATGGTCCAGGAATCAACCAAAAACTGCTGTGTTTTTTCCTTCAAACCCTTAGAAGGCGGCCAAGCTCAAGCGATTGAGGCAAGTGCAAAATGAAATCTTTTAGGGTTTCCTTCCTTCCTTTTAGGTTGAATGACCTATTTTTGTATCATCTTTGATTTTGCAAATAGTCATAGTCATCCATATGGTGATGGGGGAAGTTTTCATTGTGTTAAAACTTAACAAATGTTTCAAGGGGTCGTGGCATTTTAATGCCTTTTGTTTCTTTTAAAAAAAAAAGCCAAGTCAAATATGTCATATAAGAAACACAAGGTTGAAGGCATGTCGAGGGTATAATTTGCCAAGGCATCGTGGTTGGGAGTTACAAGGTGGATAATGATGCATGTAGGATTCGGTGAATGGTAGGAGATATAAGGTGGGTGAATAATGTGTGTTGGGAGATACAAGATAGATAAAGTATGGCCACAAGGCATGGTGGTGTTTGTTGGGAGTCATAAGGGTTGGTTAAAATATGTTGCATCAAAGCTTGTAAAGTCGAGTACCTTGCATATTGTGCAATGCATTTGTATTTGGGCATCATAAGGGTCATTCCAAATGTATTGCTTTAAACCGCATATGGACGTGAGTGGATGTATGCAGAAACGGGATGATTAGGAGTTGTGAGATGCTTTGTCATGGTCTTGAGGATGCGTGATATGATGCAGATATGAGTCATGTTATTGTGCCGAGGAGTAGCAAGCATTTTTGTGTCAATTTTTGCATAATCGCAATCAGGGAAATAAACATCATAAATATCAATATTTTTTGCATAGGGTTGTTTAATTTTGAATTGTAAAACATTTACTAAGGTGGTATAATTATAAACCTCTTAGTGAAATGTTAAGTAAATTCAGAAAATATGTTATTTTATCATTTATTTGAAAAATCAGATATTATGATGATGCAAGAGGATGATGACATATATTAGAAGCATTAGAGAGCACTAAGAGGTATTTTATACTATTTTTAAGTGCGTTCATGATAGTGGATGACATGCCTCCACCATTTCTACATTGGGACCCCTTTTTGGAGCATTTTAAGGGGATATTTTTTAATTGTTTCTGAGATACACGGGAATGGAGCTAGTAGAGTTGGTGGAGGTTGATCTTTTTTGAGTGGAGCATGAGCTATTTATAGCTGCTTGAGCTGTATTTAATCTTCTTCCTTGATCAGTTTTGGGAGGTTCTAGCTCTTCACAGCTCTGTATATTATAATTTTATGAGTTCTTTTGCAGAAGTGAAGAGTTTTGTAACCCATTTTCAGAGATATGCAGCATTGTAATACCTCTTTGGCAGTAATAAGCAGTCTAGACCTTCCCATTTTCTTCTGATATTGTGTGTCCTTGTGTTAGTACAGGTCTTTGTGATGTTTCTTTGTCCTTGGATTTGTATTGCATGTTGGTGCCTTTATGTAGGGGTTACATAATTTTTTGCAGGTTGTGAGTTGTGCAAGGGATAACAATCAGTTGTGGGTAGTGAGAAAACTTATTTCTCCTTAACATGACTGTTGTTATTTAGCCTCGTCTCAAAGTAATGATGCAAGGAATATGATTTACTGGGTTGTGTAAGTAATCCTGATTATTACTGGTTCTGTAGTGTGTCATTTTCTGTGTATTTGTTGATGATCGTTTGGTGCATCACCTTAGACAGTAGGTTTCTTTTTATGCAAGCCTTCTTACCCTTTTCTCTACAAAGTCTTAGTCTAGGTAGTTTAGGTGGAGTACCAGAGGAAGTCGGCCTTCTCCGGAGGTTCTTTCCAACACAGGCCATCCACAGACCTAGGAAAGATCCCATGTTTCTCCAGAGTGCCCAGTTTCACAACTCGGCAAGGGTGCAAATCTGAGAGACAACAAGTTTGTCTTGACCTAGTGATAGCCTTGGGAGTCAAGTGTACATTGGTTATGGCTATGTTTGTTTATTTGTGTTCTATTTCATGCGTATAGGAATATCCCTCCTAGGTCTAGCTAAGCCTGAAGTGCAAAGGAGCATACCCACTCCTGTCGGTTGGCCAAAATCACCCTTGACTTGTTGATTAACCTCTTTCAATCACCTTGATGACACCCCTGGCGTTGGTGATTATGAAATGTTTTAGGGTTTTGGGTTGTAGTTATTTTGGGAACCAATAGTTTTGTGTCATTGCTAGGGATAAAGTCACTTTAGTCGTTGCTGGGTCTAGGTAACTGGAAGTATTTTCACTCCCTTGTAATAGTGATTTGCAGTTGTGCATTTTGTTTGGGTAAGTTTGACATCCTGTCAACTTACACCTACATTTTAGCGTTGTTGTCAGGGAGAATTGAAGGGTTCAAAGAATTTGAAGACTCTGCTAGTGAGCTTAACCCATAATCAATTTGCGGCCTTGAAGATCAATCACACTTCAAGGAGTTCCTCTTTAGAAGAGGTGGTGAATCTATTGTCAGAACATAAGTTTGTTATTGCTGCCCCTTGGTTGCTATTGGTGATTTGAAGACCCCATCTCAAGGTGCAGCAACTAGTGAAATAAAAGTACACATGGTTTTCTTCCCAACCTTTAAGGATTGTTGTTCTTGTCATGTTGAAGGAACAAATTTGTATGCCTCTTACTTCTCTATCTTGCATTGTATAATGCTTTAGTCATGGCCAATTAATTTACCCTTGTTACCACATCAAGATTACCTCCATCACTTCTATCATCTAAGACACGGTATTGAGACTACCTATATCTTGTTCTCTTCTATTTTCTTGTGTTTTCTCATCTTCCTTTGGAACTCTCTTCATCTATGGTGTTGTTACCCACTATGTGGCACTCATCATGTTTTTCTTAGTGTTTTTCTATGTGGTGGTGGCACAATTTTAGGTGCAACCATAGTTTAACTTCCTTAGGTAACAACAAAACTATCTTTGTTGTCCTTACATACACTCTGGGGGGCATGTACAACTCATTTTAGGGGCATACATCCTTCCTAAGGATGCCTTTCCTTTTTCTCTCCCCTTTACACTACCTTAAAATATTTGCATTTGATACATGAAAAGGGGGGCATATATTATAATCACATGTGCAAATGCGCATATCTACATTCACACATGCAAACATACACTATCAACGTGCTTTTCAAATTAGAGCACGAGCATGGTGACTGATCAACAAGAAGTGTTTAATTTGACACTATATATCTTGAATCACTTGGCAACAAAGCACACTAGTCCAAGTGATCTTGTATTTGGTCAAACATCTAAATCACCTAGCAAAAGAGCACACAAGTACAAGTGATTTATTAATTCTCATGATTCCTAGCGATAGAGTGAGCTAGACCTTGTATCGTGCATCTTCATTTGTATGAATCATTCTCTTTCTCTCCATGTGCATTAGATTATTATTTCTGAGTTAAATATTCCAATCATTATATTCTTTTTATTGTATAAGATTTCATGTATTTTTCTTTTCCATATATATTTGTGTTGTTCTAATGCAGTTGTTTTGTAGGTTTTATGTTTTCTAACATCTTTGTTTTGTAGGTTATATTTTTCTAACATATTTGTGTTCAGGTTTTGTGTGTTTAACATGTTTGTTTTATATATCTTAGTCTAGGGGCATGGATTTCTCAATTGAAGACTGATGTGTATCTATTTATGATGTTAATTTTTCAAGTATTTTATTTTCAATACTTTAACATATCTATATTACTAAGTAACATCAACCCACTAAAGTGGGGGAAAAATGTAAGGTAAAAAATTGCATACCATACAATTTTGACACTACAGATTGTCCTTTCTTTAGTGTCCACTCCCATAGCATGTTCTAGGATTATTTGAGTTTATCCTTGGCCTTTTACCCACTCTTAGTGCTAGCATTATGTTGTGTTTTTTTATGTTCAACCCTATTTTGTGTGTTATGATGTGTCCCCTATGTTTATGTCATGTTTTATTCTCATTCTATGAATTTTTTAGGCATGTTGCACTTGGACATTAACCTGAGGCACAAACATTTACATGATACGCTACCATCCTTCAACTATATAGTCGTACAATGTCCATTTTCTAACTTGCTAGTGACCCTTTGGCTTCTAAAAATTCTTCTGTAATGGTCATATGGTGAGTTTTTGGAAGTCCAATAGTCACATTTGCATTTTGAATGACTATTAAGATTCCCTCTCATTCCTTCTGAGATTGATCCTCATTCTCTCATGCAAACTTGAGTTCTCCAAGACAAGTTACAACACTCCCCAACACCTTACAACATTACAACACTCTGGTACACCTCCTTGGCCTTATGGTTATCACCTATTGTCATTGTGAAGATGGTATTGTTGTATTTTATTTTCCTCTCTTCTTTATCATTTTGCATTTCATTGTTTTCCTTAGTATTGTGGAGTTATCACCTCCTTTTCCCTTCTATACACTCTAGGGTGTTGTTCTGCATAGACCAGAGATTAACACTTATAGATTATTACTATTTTGTCATTCTTAAATTCTAGATGCATAGAGGATTTAAGAGCGGACACTACTTCCTATTTCCATCATTTTGTTGATTGCCTGTGGAGGTTGAAAGACTAAAATAGGGGCTTGATTTGAAGGCAAGCTCCCAAGCAGTCGCCAATATTTTTCTTGTCCTAGTTACAAGTTTCTTGAAGATTATTACATAGAGGCTTTGTTCTCTTTTTCCATCTGTATTGTACTTTCAATAATCTCATTCAATAAGCTAGTTTGAGTAGATTTCTTCCTTGTGTATTTTTGGGTATACCCAGTGCTTTGTTCTTTGTGCCCTTGCCTTCCTATGTGGAAAAAAAATAGATTTTGGTGACAATACTTGAGTTTTTTGTTCTTTTTGGATGATAGCATGAAAATGGGATGACAACATGATGTGCTAGCATCTAGGCTAGTGAGCTTCCTAGGTTTATTTTTAGGTTCTTTGTTCCATTAAATTTACTATTCTATACTTAGTTTTTTATTTCTATTTCTATATCTTCTATTATTTCTATTTTTCCTTGTTTCCATTTCTTAGCTCAGTTAATGTAATGCGATTTAACATAGTTTAATTTTATTTATTATGTAGGGACAAAATGTTAAATAGGCTACGAATCTAAACAATTTTAGAAAGATAATAAAACATGCAATAACATGCAACACATAAAATCACACATGACATAGCATGTACCTTGAGAAAACCCTTATGAAAAAACTTAGTAATAAAGAAACACTTAATGTTAATTCTATAAACACCAACTTTATTATTATAGTACAATCTATGAGTATCCACTCCCTCACCCAAGCACCAACTATGTTTGGATATAATTTTGTAGCATAACCCTCTACACATACAAGTTCGTGTCTTCTCCATCCCAAGAATCTAATTTATAACTAACCCCAAAGAAGAAACCATGAGCAGTTTTATGAAACCATGGGCAAATATGGTGCCCAAAATGCTTGACCCAAATTCCAACACTCCACTTCATGATGGCTCAAAAAACTTGGGGCTCCACTTTGGACTTAGTTCTCCTTTAAAAAGATGCTCTATAATACATAATACTTATGTATCATAAGCTGGTCAAAATCCTTCATTATTTTTCTAGTCCACCTTGTAACTGCCTCTTATATTCTCTTACATGTGTCATAGAACCTCTTATACATCTTACAATATCATAGATGCTCTTACACATCTTGCATGACATTTGATATTATTGCATGGTGTCATAATACAAATTATATGTGGCATAAAGTTTCATATCAAGTTGGGCACCCTTTTCCATGTGGAAACATAAATAATACAAAATAATAAATAAATCAAACATTAAGATTTGTAATGTGTATGACACCTAATCCGAATATAAGATAGATAGCTTTCCCGCCATACAAGAGCATGTCCACTCATTTATAATCAAGAAAAGAACACTTGTGTGCTTCACCCACACTATGAACACTAAAATACACCTCCATTTGTTTGATCCAAGTATCTAAAATTTCTACATCTACTTGACCTTCAAAGGATTTAATATCTAGCTTGGTTTCAAATCTAAATATGGTAGATCTAGTTCTTACCTTGGGCTCTCTTTCTTCCCAAATGCAATTATTACTACCCTTTTCTTCTTCCCCATTATCTCCAATATCAAATTTATTTTCTAAAACCTAAACAAGGACATTGGTAGATGACTAATATTATACCATTTGAGTTTTTTGTCTTGTTATTTTATCTTGTCATTGAATTATTTATTGTTGATGCTTCATCTAATACTCTACATGACTTTATAAGGATGAAACCCTTCTATTCAAATCATTGTTCTAATTTCTTGATTCTAACAACAAGTTCTTATCTCTAGATTATCTGGGACTAAATTTACATCATTTGAAGACCTTGTCACTATTATACAATCCACTTAACCCTAATTTCCCATGAGTTTGAATATTCTCTGATACCAAAATGATTTGTAATCACTACCACCACTAAGATTTGTGACTATAAAATCATTCAAATATAGAAATACAATCTATTGGAATATTTTCAATGAAATCTAGAATGATACCATGCTCACAAATCATTAGAGAAAATGAAATCAAACACCATAAACACATTACACACTTTTCACCTAGGAAACCTCCAATTTGGGAGGAAAAACATATCTTGATAGATGTCAATAGTAGTCCTATATTTTGTATTATTAATGAACTATTATATTGAAAGAAGATGGATACAATGTTATTAGTGTTCCTATAATTCATGTCTTCTCTATGAATTAAACTATATGTTTATTTTGTTTCTATTCCAGCACCTTGTGCTTCTTACTCATCCATCAACCAATTATCAACTTCCTCCTTCCCTTTTATTTAATGTTAGGCTTTAATCCCATGTATAGGAATAGCCCAACCATTCGCAACATCCAAAAGTTGTGTTGTTTTGGTTCCCATTCCTTTTTATGTTGAAGTGACAAATCTATTGATTTTAACTGAAATTGCTACATGTTTCAAAACTACCCCAATGATTCTAAGATTGTCATTGTCAATTTTGTGATCATCACTAATTGATAGAACCACCCTAGTAGTTATATTTTTATCCACCAATGCTTTTGAAACTTCTACCTATCAAAACTAACAATTTAATTTGTTGTAAAATAGCGGGTAGCTACACTTGTCCAATTTTTGAACCAAACACTTTTTGGGAATCTATAAACCTTCTCGATCATTTTTAGATCATGAACCATAGAACATAAGCATATATCCTATAAGGTCAAGTTTGGACATAGAGGATAAGTATGTGGTCATAAATCCAACTAGACCATTGAACATGGCCCTAGATAGAGTAGACTATTAATGCAAGACTTGAGGCATTTTATTGATAGGGAGATCATAATTTTAGGGCAAAAATAGAACATTCTACAATATTCTCCAAAGGCAACAATTCTTTAGTCATAGGTCTAAATACTCCTATCCACCACATTGTATTTCCTAGCCTACCTAGCATTTAAATTATTCAAGTATTTAGTCCCAACTAAAATAATTAAATATTATATGTTAATTATGCTTATGTGTATGCCTTTTATTGGATTAGCTTGGATTAAGCTTGAGGAAATTTTACTTTACTTTATATTTTTGGTGAACCTAGTTGATTGTAAATGACCTAATTTTCTTCCTAGGGTTTCTTATTAAAATTAGGGTTTTTTAATTTGTATTTATTATTATTTCAACTCCGATATCACTTTTCTATCCTTGTGCTTCATTGATCTATATTTATTTTAGGGTTGTGTGCATTTATTTATAATTCCTATATATCACCCACCTTACCACCCTCATGTTGGCCCTAGGGTTTACATTTTACACTTATTTTCAGATCTACCATATACATCTAATTTTTCTAATTTGAGATTTCTCCTTTGTCATTTAAACATTATTTCATCATGGGTACTTTCAGGTTTTTCATTACCAAATTATTTCTTGTGTCACTACACTTTATGATGATACATCTCTTGACCTAACTACCTCATCCATGTATGTACTTGATATCTTTTCTCTTATATCCACATAAACTCCTCTATGTGCTTCTCTTGATTCATCTCGACTTAGTGATTAGTGTACATGTGTCACCAAGGAACCCTCTTCTATGCCAATAGATACAAATTGATTTGGGATTGGCTAATTATGATGACTATCCTAGTGATGAACCTTATGTTGATTATCTTGCCTCTATCACTAGTGACATACCTATACATGATACATAGTTAAAAAAGGATACACATGATGTACATGCACCTTCTATTGATATAAATTATATATCTTATGTTGAAGGTACATAAGTGTTGCAAGTATGTGCCTAATTGGTGTTGTCATTGATGTCCACATATCCTTGTTGTCCTTAGTGTCAACTGTATCTTATTCTATTACTTGTTTAGAAGACTTGTATGTTGAGGATATTGAGAAAACTAGCCTCTCCAGAAGAAACAAGTGAGTTACAGAGAAGTGCAGTACAGTCAGTGAGTTGTATGCTAAAGAACAGTCTGATAAACTGCTCCACATTTATTTCTACTTGAAGATCATGGTCTGCGGATTGGAAGTAAGTTAGAGGTATGTCTGAGGATGCTACATTTTAGGTTTGAGCCATCTGCATGAAGATCTGAGTGAGTTGTGTTCACTAGAGTGAAACCAACTTTTTCTGTAAGTTCAGTGGAGACAGGAAGAAAGTATTCTGCTCCGCATTCCTCCGCAATAAAGTATTTTTCTTTGCAGTTCTAGAGGGAAGTCTGGGATGATGATAAGTGCCTACAGTTGCAATGGTTTGTGGTTTGGTGGTACACAAGCTATCTTTCTTTTATGACAGTTGAAGATAGTGAAGTTCATGTGTTCTAGTGAGAAGATTCCTATGAATAAAGTGGTTAAGTTGCGTGCGGTTGCTCCTGATGATTATAGCATGCTTGTGGATGTCTCCTAATCATGTTCCTATCTTGACTTTGGTCTGCATTAAGAAATTGAGATGGTGTGTGAAGATTGTTCCCAGATAATGTAGCGTGTAACCAGTCTTGGTCGACCTGGTTGATCCTAATGATTGCAGAGATCTCTAGAAGATTATGAAAGCATGTTGTGGTGTGGAAGATCATGTTTGAGTCCTAGCTAAGGCATGGCGTGATCTGCATTTCATTCCCCTTGTATAAAGTTGTAATAGGTCAAGACCTATTTTGTAAATGTTTGTAATACCAACCTTGGAGGTTGTTCCAATGGTTGTTGATTGTGATGCCAACCTTGATGATCATTCCAAGGTTGTTGTAGTGTATAAATACTTGTAGTTGAGTCATGAAAAAGGTGTCCTTGAGCGAAAATGAAAAGATATTAAGAAAGGTCCAAAGGCAGAGTAGAGAAGGGGCATAGGAAAGAAGAGGAAGAATAGAGCAAAGGAAGAGCAGAGCAGGGGATTTATTGTACTTCAGTTGCAAAAATAGAAAGGTGTTGATCGTGGCAGTAAGTCGCCAGTAGGGTTTAACAACCCTTATTGTAATCTTTCTAGGTTTAGGGTTGAGGCAGTGAGCCTGCTAGACCTAGTTGTTCTTCATGGCAGTAAGCCAGTATGTTTAGGCTCGTGGAGTGACCAAGGCTGAACATCATTATTTCAAGATTGCAATATATATTGAGAGTTAATCCTTTCCGTGGTTTTTCCCCACCTTGGGGTTTTCCACGTAAATCTAGTGTCTCTTGTGTTTGATGTTGTATCTATGGTTAAGTTTCTGATTTCATGCACTCATTATTAAATCATAATAATTGTGGATAAGTGATGAATGTTTAAATTGCAGAAAGTGTTTAAGTTTTTGTGACAACTGATTCACCCCCCCTCTCAGTTGTCCAGTGCATATCAATAATTGGTATCAGAGCCACATCCCTTTGGAAAGAGTCTAACAACTCGAGGGAGATCCTAATGGAAGGAAAACATATACTCTCTGATGCTCCCGAATGCTCATCAAGAGATATCGAGAACAGATTGTCAAAGGAAGAGATTCACGAAGAATAGAATGTCAACTATCAAAGATGCTTTGAAGCTTGTACCAATGATGAAGACTGTTGGATTATTGATAGTAGCTGCTCAAACCACATGACTAGTGACATAAGTAAGTTTGTTAGTCTAGAAGAATACAATGAAGGGCTAGTCAGGTTCGGAGATGACTGCACTGCTGAAGTTTACAGAATAGGATCGACAAATTTTGGCAAGAGACAAATTTCTAAAGATGTTCTTTATATAAAAAGTTTGAAACAAAATCTCTTAAGTGTCGGATAGTTATGCAGGAAGGGATTCAAGTTTGTGTTTGAAAAAGATTCTCTTGAAATCAAAGAAAAATTTGGAGCTACAATAGCAATTGCAAAAAGAACAGAAAATAATCTCTATCATCTCAGAAAAGGTGACTTTCTTGGATACACATCTTAGACAAATAAAAGTTAAGTTTGGCATAGAAGACTTTGCCATACAAACCTTGATGATTTAACAAACTCAGTTCAGATTGTGAAGGACCTACCAGAGATTGATTATTCAAGTAACAACAGTCGAAGGAAATGTCAAAGATTGTCAAGAAAAGCATGGCAAGATAAAGAAAGATCCTCCACTAAATGATTGGAATTGATTCATGCAAACTTTTGTGGTCCTACAAAAATACCAAGCCTCCATGGTCACAGGTACTTTATGTTTTTTATTGATGATTTTTCTAGAATGACTTGGGTCAGTTTCTTAAAGGATAAAACAAAGATTCTAGAGGCACTCAAATTTTTTAAAGAAACCCTTGAAAATGAGCTAAGCATGGACCTCAAAGGCCTGAGAATTGGCAAAGAAGAAGAACTTATATCCAATGATTTCAATATATTTTGTGAAACTTATGGGATAGAAAAACAACTCTCTGTCAAAATTAAGATAATGGAAGAAGCAAGTAGAACTATTCAGGAGAATGCAAAATTAATGATGGAAGAAGCAAATTTACCAGACATATTTTGGAAGGAGGCAATTCAAACCACTGTCTATACATTAAACAAAGTTCAAGTAACAACCAAAGAAGGAAAGACCCCTGCTGAGTTATGGTGTGGATCAATACCCACTGTGAAATATTTCAAAATCTTTGGAAGCAAATGCCTCATCAGAATGGAAAAAGACAATGCTAAGTATGAGGAAGGAATTTTTCTTGGATACTCATCCTAGACCAGAGCCTACTAGTGTTACAACAATAGATTGGGAAGAATCGTGGAAAGTACAAATGTTAAGGTTATTGAAGGTACATAAGTGTTGCAAGTATGTGCCTAATTGGTGTTGTCATTGATGTCAACATATCCTTGTTGTCATTAGTGTCAACTGTATCTTATTCTATTACTTGTTTAGAATACTTGTATGCTGAGGATATTGAGAAAACTAGCCTCTCCAGAAGAAACAAGTGAGTTACAGAGAAGTGCAGTACAGACAGTGAGTTGTATGCTGAAGAACAGTCCGGTAAACTACTCCGCATTTATTTTTGCTTGAAGATCGTGGTCTGTGGATTGGAAGTAAGTTAGAGGTATGTCTGAGGATGCTACATTTCAGGTTTGAGCCATCCACATGAAGATCTAAGTGAGTTGTTTTCACTAGAGTGAAACCTATTTTTTCTATAAGTTCAATAGAGACAAGAAGAAAGTATTATGCTCTGCATTCCTCCGCAATAAAGTATTTTGCTCTGCGGTTCTAGAGGGAAGTCTGGGATGATAATAAGTGCCTACAGTTGCAATGGTTCATGGTTTGGTGGTCCGCAAGCTATCTTTCTTTTATGACAGTTGAAGACAGTGAAGTTCATGTGTTCCGGTGAGAAGATTCCTATGGATAAAGTGGTTAAGGTGCATGTGGTTGCTCTTGATGATTATAGCGTGCTTGTGGATGTCTCCTAATCATGTTCCTATCTAGACTTTGGTCTGCGTTAAGAAATTGAGATGGTGTGTGAAGATTGTTCCCAGATAATGTAGTGTGTAACCAGTCTTGGCTGACCTGGTTGATCCCAGTGATTGCGGAGATCTCTGGAAGATTGTGAAAGCATGTTGTGGCATGGAAGATCATGTTTGAGGCCCATCTAAGGTGTGGCGTGATCCACATTTCATTCCCCTTGCATAAAGTTGTAATAGGTCAAGACCTATTTTGTAAATGTTTGTAATACCAACCTTGGAGGTTGTTCCAATGGTTGATGATTGTGATGCTGACCTTGATGATCATTCCAAGGTTGATGTAGTGTATAAATACTTGTAGTTGAGTCATGGAAAAGATGTCCTTGAGTGAAAATGAAAAGATATTAAGAAAGGTCCAAAGGCAGAGCAGAGAAGGGGCAGAGGAAAGAAGAGGAAGAGCAGAGCAAAGGAAGAGCAGAGCAGGGGAATTATTGTACTTCAGTTGCAAATATAGAAAGGTGTTGATCATGGTAGTACATTTGGTAGTAAGTCACTAGTAGGGTTTAACAGCTCTTATTGTAATCTTGCTAGGTTTAGGGTTGAGGCAGTGAGCCTGCTAGACCTAGTTGTTCTTCATGGTAGTAAGCCAGCATGTTTAGGCCCGTGGAGTGACCAAGCCTGAACATCATTATTTCAAGATTGCAATATATATTGAGAGTTAATCCTCTCCATGGTTTTTCCCCACCTTGGGGTTTTCCACGTAAATCCGGTGTCTCTTGTGTTTGATGTTGTATCTGTGGTTAAATTTATGATTTCATGCACTCATTGTTAAATCATAATAATTGTGGATAAGTGATGAATGTTTAAATTGTAGAAAGTGTTTAAGTTTTTGTGACAACTGATTCACCCCCCCTCTCAGTTGTCCGGCGCATATCAACAATAAGTACATCTCATGACATAATTGAAACTTATGATACTCTTTTTATACTGAATGATGATTCTATTCCCATAGAGCCATGTTCATGTGATGTTCTACCTTCTATTATATATGATGGTGTGTTTCATGTTGATAATTCTACTACACCTCATGTGAACCCTATGGATATTCATTGTAGTCTTTTATATAGTGATACCTCCCATGATGAATGCATACATATTGATAACCTTTGATTATCCTCTCATGTTGGCACTATTCATGTGCTTCATTGCCTTTTTCTACATTACATGATGATATTATGAGCCTTAGTGAGGAGTTATTACATGATGATTATGATGGTTCTATAGACGCACCTTTGCATGTGAAATAATTTCTGCTCAATAATTATTAAAATTTAGATGACAACATCTTACTTATTAGCAAGTTTAGATTATACTTGAGTGGTAAAGCTATGTAATGGTTTGATTCATCTTGTTTGTTTTACACTTCCTTCACAAATTTGGCTCATGCTTTCATTAACTATTTCTCTAACCCTGGTTCACATGAGGATATTTTGGACTTAGCAATGTTCTCTCATGATTTATCTTTTGATCCTTGTTCTTCTTTTGTTCATATGGCTTATACATATACTAAACCTACTTTTCATCATACACATAGATATTCTAAGCATAAGGGAATTGCATTCAAACATCAAGTTTAAGAACTTATAGACAAAGGGGAGATAAACATTAAACAATCTCATGAACACAAAACTCCCTCACTTAATAAGACAAATCATGAAAAGACAAATAATTTATGTCAAGAAGTTAGTCTTGTTCCCTATGACACACCATGACACACCCTATATTGAGATTACACATGACATAAAAGAGAAACCACTTGATATGATAGATAAATTTATTAGCTAGATATCCTTATTCAACATTTTCATTACTTACCACATTTTGTACTTTTTACTTTCCTTTTGTAGCTTTATGTTCCCATGTTCCAAGTTTGCATGTGGATTATGCAAGGACACCTTTAGTGCTGCATGTTGACAAAAGTGACTTTGAACATGTGTTGCATTGTTCATGTCACTTATTCCTTGTGCTTTGTATCATTTCTATTTGGGCCAAGTTTTCTTATGCCATGTATGTTACATAATCTCCTCACCTATTCTTTCATTTACCTTGTATGTCATTATATTTTTACCTTTTTTATTACACCTTGTTTGTTGTGATTTTCACTCTCATTTTGCTTTCTATCTTTAGTTTCATGCTTATATTCCCGATTTGGGTAGTCATGTTGGTTTCCATTTTCCTTGCTTGAGATGTTTCATCGTATTCTTATTTACACTATCTTTGTGCCTATGCTCTATTTACATTTGCCTTTGCCTTCATTTCCCACTTTGATTGATCTTTCTCCAACTATTTTCCCATTTTACCTTATGCTTATTGGTCTTTTGTTATTCATGATCTTATATCCCTTTGCACACCATTTTAGTTTCTCATGCATGGCCTCATTATTTCTTATCATATTGCTTGTCATACACTCCCATGCCTAATATGATGCTTTGTTTATATTTGTCTACATTTATTATCATGCCTACACTTATGACATTCACCATATTATGATTATTTATGCCTTATCCTTTAACCATTAGATACTTGATATGATCTCACATTATCATACTATACTTTTAGATATTACACATTAAGCCTACATTGACATATCACACTTTTAGAGTTACCTCATTAGACTAGGGGGCATCATGCCTTCACCCTTTACATATTGCACTTCTATTGCCACATCATTGCATTGGGGGCATCATGCCTTCCCCTTTACATCTTATGCCTTTATTGCTATATCTTTACATTGGAGGCATCATGCCTTCCACCCCTCATGAGATTCATTATGTTATCCTACCCATTTAGAGATAAGTTATAGCCTTATAGATGTGCTTTCACGATCACATCAGTACATATTACTTCTTTGCAACTTCATGTTTATCTATTGCCATGATTACATATTGATTATGAGCTTGCATTAATACATCTCACATTACATTGGGATCCCACATCATGCCTTTCCCTTGTACATTATGTTCTATCATTTCCACATCTCTACATTTGGGGGACATCATGCATTCCCCCATTAAACATCTTTGAGCCTTATTGCATTATCTTGCCCATATGAGGCTTGTTCCTTGATACATGCTTCCACTCTTACATCTTACATTTTTATTCTAATGTGATTCATTCACATCCTAAGTAGCTATCTTATCAAATTGGGGGCATAAGGAGTGATGCCTTCTCAATCACATTGTGTACCCACATGACCTAACTATGTTCTAAGGGTTACACTGAGCATTCCCAATAGTTCTGACTACATTTAATATGTTTACATTTTCATTACCACTAGGGACTTATTGCCTTACCTGAACTAATGTGTGTTTGTGCTCGTGGATATCACATTAGGGGCATATGCCACTCTAGTGCCTTATGTACTTACATGGGTGTTCCTGGCTACTAGGGGCAACATCACCATTCTTTGTCCATGTCAGGCAACACCATTATTTCTTAAGACCGTCTCTAGCCTGTGAGCTAATCACACTTATCATTTGAGACATGCACATGCTTATTACATGATGTATTCCTTTACAATTATTGCTTTGCACGCTTACATGTTTAGCTTACATTTAATTTTCATGTACTATTTTCCCTCTCTCATACAATTCTATGTGTCCTACATACACAACCAATTGTAGGGGCCATATATTGTCACTAACACTTATGTTTATCTTTGCAAATAGTTACAGGTGGTTATGAAGACTCATCTTTAGTTCCTATGGAGAATACATGACAAAATGCAAACTTACACGATGACATCTTGCAACATCCATTACTTTACATGGAACCCCTTTTGTATGCTAAGTGACAGCATAAATGAGAATATTTATAATTTATTAATAAGTTTTTAAATGGGCATAGTTATAATTTAAACACATATTTCCTTGTAACCTAGCTCTTTTCATATATTTACGCAAATCAATTTTTTTTAGCTGAAAGAAGGACATTGACATAAAGAGTGGTCTTATTTTTCTAAATTTTTGTTCCATTATTTGTTGTCTCCGCATGTGTCGAACACAAGTGTTTATTTTTTGTAATAAACCTATGTTGATTGGAAAATAGAAAATAAATATAATAGAATAGAATAAAATATACTAAAATCTATATTTTTAGAAATCTTGCTATAAGGATACTTTCATGCAAAATCTAGTGTTAATATGAATTTGTTTGATCATGAAAATCATGATTCAAATTGGTCATTTGTGTGTTATGAAGTACTTCCACATGGCTTGGAGAGGAAAGGGTACCACATAGAATGTTTAAGGGACACACATATACATGTCGAAAATGTCATCTACAATGAACTTGATCTATTTTTCCTTGCATCCCAAGATTGGGGCATGCTATTTTGCACAAATTATTCAATAAGCATGTGGCCCATAAGTGAGACACACTTTTATGCTTCCATCCTCCTTTGATATTTGAATATTTATTTTACATGCATGTTTGTGAGTGATACATACTTTAAAATGTTTGATCATTTTAGGATTCACATACACCTCAAAGTGGGGGCAAAATGTAATGGGAAAATTTACATACCCATGTCATTTCCTATTTAGTTTTGTGCCCATTTTGAGTGCTTTTAGATTCAACATGTACATAGTGACAAATGACACAATCTTGTTTGAAGTTGAGCTGGTTCCCCTAGCCTCTTACCTATCCCCATAAATACACATTCAAATATGTTTAGCCCTTGCCTTATCCGTACACACACACTCTTATACATTTTCCTTATACACTTGTTTACACACTTATCCATACATGTACCACATTATGCTCGTTATCTACCTTGATCTAACTATTTTGCTCACTAGGATCTATGGTCACAAACTTGAGCCTTGACCTTTCAAAAGTTTAAATTCAAATTTTAGTCAACTGGGCCCCTTTATTTTCTTGCTCTGAGCCAACTAAGTACACATACTATGAAATTGGTGTTGTGTTAGTATTTAAAGGCATTTAATGCATTCAATTACACATCTCCTAATCATTGAAGAGCCAAAGCATTATCATTCATATTTAACGAAGAAAACACTTTAATTTGGTGCAATAAAAGGAATATGGATCTGCACAAGTATTCTAAGAGCATATGCATGTTTGACAGTAATGTTTTTTATTATTTATACACCTTTCTGTAGGTTGACCTAAGAGAGTATGTCCTTTAGCAACATGTGGACAATCCTACCAAGGTATTTATAAATATCACCAACCTTCATATATCAAAAAGGAGTAGAGCAGGTGAAGAGCCATCAAGCAAATCACAAAACAAAAACATCTGTCCTACATGGTCAAGTGCAGATGTAGAGGACAAGTCTGCGGTCATAAATCTGACTGAGACCGCTAGACTTGATCTCAACCATAATTAAAGATTATTGCAAGCCCTGAAGCATTTTATTAATACGGAATCATACTTTCAGGATAGAAACACAAAATATTTCAAAATCTTCTCCAAAAACAATCATTCTTTAGTTATAAAACTAAATACTCTTATAAATTGTTCAAATATTCAATCCCAACCAAAAATAATTAATTAATCTAAATTAATTATGCTTATGTGTATGCATTTTATTAGATTAGCCTCAACTAAGCTTGACGAAAGTTTATTTTCCTTTATATATAGGGGAGAGGACCCAATAGTTGAGCATCCTAACTTCACACTTCTCAAAATCATACGTGGCAATTTTGAATCACTCCAAAATGTTTACAGTAGCTTACTTGGCAAGGCCCCTGCTTATAACTAAGGTTTCAGGGCCACATCATCAAATATGATGCCACATCAACATGCTTTTTGTTGAGGTGTCAAATAGTTCCCCCAAAAAGAGTGAACCAATAGGTGTGCATTAAGTCAGTTTTGTTGGTGCGCGGATGTGGCATCACATGATTGACTGTTTTTAGATCTAAACGGCACATTTCATTCAATTATTAGTACTTATAGTCAACACCAACAAGTCACAACTACTAATGCTAAATTTTTAAAAATATTGGGCCTTAAATGCACAAATACTATCTCAGCGATTAGAACTATGTCACGTATTGGGTCTTTTCCCCTATTTATGAACTTAAAAAAATTGAATTAAGAATAGAATAAAATAATTTTAACATTCTCAAAGTCAAAGATAACCTATGAGACAACATACCCTGTCGTCGATAAAGTAGTTGTCTTAAGGACAAGTGGAGGGCCCACAAGAAATGGGGCCCACCACCAGGACACTCTAACATGCAACAACCTTTACAACGCTGAGTACGGCCAGTTGGAGGGACCGCACACCCAAGCCAGCTGGCAATATTCTCGTTGTTGTGTACGGAACGATGCAGATTCATTCCTAAGAATCTGGAACGAGCGGTTACCGTTGGCCCGGCCAGCCGGCTTGTGGGGCCCATTCCGGCACTTGGAAATTGAGTTTCGAGTGTTTATTGTTGGGCGATATATTCGCCGTACTGCATATTACGGTACCGTGCGTTTTCCGTACGTTAATTGAAGTCAATAGTGGGAAGAAATAGAGGCCTTCACGTGCTTGACATTGGAAGTGCCAATTTCATATTATTTCTTTAGGGAAAAGTGAAAGTGACAGAAATTATTGGGACAGCCTGAGCCAGCACACTCTCATTTCCACTTGCTTTCCAATTGAGGGGAAATAGAGATGGGAGTTGGACACACTCTTCTTCTTTCTTTGTCTCTTTTTCATGGGTCCCATTCTAATCGGTGTCCATCATTTATAGGGCAACTTGGTTTAGAAGGCTGTAAAAGTTAATATTATACACTTTGTGACAATGAATTAGGTAGAATGAGAGGTGCTTTGTGTATTTACGTGTTAGAGAGTACAATGAAATTCATGATATCTTTTGTCTTTTCTTTAGAGAAATTCGAGTTCTTTTGGAGTTCATACTCATTATCAAGATCAACGGTGTGTAGTTCTATTCATTAGAGAGGTGACCTAATATAGACGTGGCCTCCTTAAGTGAGATTTAGACAGTTTTTGTCTCAACCTTCACCTTCATATTTATTTTTTCAATCTCGGTCCTAGAGGTGTAAATGAGCTCACTGCTTCTTCCAATAGTCATGATATGTTAAGAGTCGGATCTCAATAATATAGCATCTTGACTTGGGTTATTGTTCTTCTATACTTTTTTGCTTTTTGTTACTTATATTTCTTTTTAAAACTTGTTTATGAATGCACTTCTCTTCCAATCCATTAATGTGGTTATGAATATTAGTTGACAATAATAAAATTTTCATAATTTCAAATTATCAAAAGCATTGAGAGGGGTTGCACTTTCTCATTTAAGAGTTATTTAATATGGATGATTGGAGGAATGGCAATAACAAAAGAGTAACTCTAATGATGCATTGTACGACAAAGTGAAAAGACATTAAATTGTATAACTAAAGAGTATTTAATAGGTTCTAAATAATACCTTGATTTAAAGGGCATGAAAGTCATTGTTGTCATTAATATCACTAAAGTTTTTTTCAAAAAAATGTGTATGTATACTTGTCAAAGATGCTCAAGTCTCATTTTAGCGTTTGTGTTTATTTGTTTATTAGCTTGATTTGTTAGAATTGCTTATTTTCCTTGGCATTTCAATGAGTCTAAGGATTATAATAGAACTTTGATTATAACGAGTCTATAGATTGTGAAAGTTGATGTTAAAAAAGAAAACTATAAATCACACTTTATAAAAAAAAATTCAAAGTAAAATTACAATATTACACACTTTGTTGGATCTTACACACCCATTTAGTTATTCAAAAACATCATTACGAAGTATCTTGTATTAAAGTTGGAAGGAGTTATTCTTTTATTTGGTAACTACTAATTTCCTTACAGAGTGATATCTTGTTTCAACTAGGTCAAGATAGCAACTACTATTAATAATAATTATGATTTCAATTTCTCCATTCCTCCAATCTCATCTCTTTGCTAATGTATATTTAATCTACTCTTCTATTATTTTCATTGAATTTAAAAAAAATACTCTCATATTATTTTCTTCTCTTTGAGAATGAATAATATTTCAGGCCATGAAGGATCAATAAGGTATATTTTAGATTTATATTAACCATACACTCAAGTGTATGAAACTAGATCATAGGTGCGCTATGTAGTGATAAGTTATTGTAGTTTGGGTATTTATAGTTTTGTGTTTAAGTCCCTTCAGAGGCAAAGATGAAGTTGCCCCATTAATGACCTAACCAGTTAGGGTTAGTTAAACCCCAATAATTGATCAATATTGAAATATGTATGAAACTTAAAAGGTGCATAGAAATAACTTTTTGAATAAAAGTCCCTTATCTTTGTAATGGTGAAAATTACATACCTTGCACTTTTCCCCTTCATTTTGGGCTTATTTTGACTCGATTATTCCTTATGTAATTCAACAAGTGTACAAGTGACATGATTTTTGTTAAAAGATGGCACATAACCCAAATCTTACCTAATTCCATTTGCACTCACTCTTAGGGATCAGTTCTGATCCTCAATTTTTTTCATTCCTCACCCATGTTCAGATCCATGATTTACGTAAGTGATTTGAGCAATTGTGTGATTCATAGATGACACCAAAATTTTTAGTTTTCAAATTCAAATTTAGGGTCAACCTAACCCTTCCAATTAGTCGTTATGTGTTAACTCAAAGTGCGAAACATTTCATTTATGTCCTTTGGAGTTGTATTTAAGGACTAATCCTAGTTCATTTTGGTCATCCTACAAATCACTTGACAAGAGCATTCAAAATACATTAATTCACATAATCATAGCTTTTATTACTACATTACCTGCTTGCATCAACATCTAGGATATTTGTTCCATGTTTTCATGTTGTATTTGATCATTTCTAGAAGTCATTGACTCAATATTCTAGGGGTTTGAACAAGAGGAAACATATTACTTGTCAATGGCAAACTCTTAACCATACAACCAAGTTTTTTAATGTATAAATATACACATGCATTGAAAGTGAGTTAAAAGAAAACATTTAAAATTTAGAGAGATCATATTCATGTGTTCAAATCAAATCCACACTTGGACATGCTAGACTTGTTGGCATGTGATTGATCCCACGGTTGTAGAAGTCACTCATAGTGACATACATTGAATTTACATATTATAAAGCATTTGCCTAGTCTTCACATTGATGAATCACTTACAACCATCTGTCACAAAATATCTACATTTATTTTCCAACTAAATACCTTACATTTATTTAATTTTTGTATTTAATGTCCACTTTACTCCATGATACCAACTATTTAATCTTAAAATAATTTTAAGATTATGTTTGTTTAATTACTTTAACTAAGGATCTTTTACATAAAAGGGATTTTACTCTCCCTATCAATCCCATTTTAGGTGAAACATTCAATTCAATATTATAATGCTCCAAGCCTTCGCCTAAGACATCAATGGACAAAAATTGGATGAATAATTTTTTTGCAATGGAAAAGTGACACCAAATGTGCCATATTATATTCTTACATGCTCAAGGTGCCACAACACAATGCATGACACACCTGGCACCCCTAGCAATGGATTGCACATGGTGACACAAGAAAATGATTTTCTAACCACTAATTGAAATAACCATGGCTAACTCAACCAACAAGATCTGGAGAAGGGTCGGGGTTCCCATGCCAACCTACAAACCTTGCAACTTGCCCATTAGGCCACTCTCCTAACATCTCAAGTTTCAAGAATGATAGGCATAGAACTGATCTATTTTAGACTATAGGAATCAATCTGCAAAGCTTGACCTTTGGAGTTTGAGCTCACTTTTGCATTAGCTCAGGGTTCAAAAACAAATCTACATGTCCTTGGGGTTCAGGATTAGAGTCACATCATTTGGAACTTTAGATTCTAGGCTGCAAGTCGAGGATGAAGCTCCAAACCCTTCTACAGTAGACCTCTTGGGCTTCAAAATTTAAATTCCAACTGACAACTGCACACCTTGAGGAACCAATTGGACTCTATGCCAAACACCAAACTCTAGGGAGCTTCACTTTGGACTTCAATCTTTGGGATGTACTCATGATTATGTATTTTGTAAAAGGTATACATGAGTTTGAACTAGTAGAGTTGAGACTTAGATCTCAAGGTTTGGTGAACATTTTGCACCATGAGAAAATACTAGAGTCAATCTTGAGCTCTAATCTTCCTTCACCTTGTACCTTAGAGGCTAACTTACAATCAGTGATTTAGACTTCAGAGTCTGACTAACACTGGATAAGCTACAAAGACCCAACTAAAGGATGAACACCTTCTATCATGAGACTCAAACTTCAGAGTTTGACATGAAAACTGTAACTCCCAACACAAGCAAAATGACTTGCCAAGTATAAACTCCCTATAACCTATAACTCAAAATTTAGGGTTTGATGGGGAATTTGCGACTATGTAGAGAATTGACAAGGTAGGGACAACAAGCTTCAATTCTTTGATTGACAAGGCATAACTTCCTCATTTTGCATGCTATGAAAAAATGGTCTAAGTCAAGCACTTGGCACGTGTGAGCCCCATATTGGTCGAATGAGAAGTTCTCAAAAGCCCCTGGAACACAAACTAAACCCAAGGTCACCTCTTCTTCTGCATGAACAACCTGTACATGAAGGTGACAAGGCTCTCAAGGGAGGTATCCATTAAGGGAAGAATGTCAAACACCATAGCATCATTGATAGAAAGGAGAGATATATTTCAATTAGATTATTGCAAGAATATCAAAAAAAGACATGAACAACACACTTCAAAACCATGTCTACAATAACCATCATAGGAAAACCATAATGACAACCATACATAATCTGACTTCAAGGTTGGATACATCATGATGAATAATGGAGTTTACACCACTTAAGAAAGCATATTACAAGTAGGATGCTTCCACCCATAACCAATTGTATAATTTACAAATAAGGACATCAAAGATCTAAGGTTATACATTTACCATGTAATAATACAAACACAACAACTTTACCATAATACAAGTTAGTGCACTCCTTGCATGCTCTCCAAGGATCCATGTGCCCCAGCAGTGGTTCATTGCCACCCAACCATGTGGAACCCTTAGGCCCACCTCACTAAACTAGGAGGTAATCGGCTAGTTAGTCCAACAATACTCATGCCAAGCATGGGGGTTGAACACTCACAAAAATCTACATTGCATATAAGGGCTTCCAAGAAATCATGCATGAGAGAGGAGCAACTTCTAGTCAAAGAATACACATGCTAACCACATCAATACATGGATCACCAAGCAAGTAAACATGAATTCCTACCAACACCATCAATACATATACACCTACTAGACCCATCAAAACACTAGATTGCCAGGTAAGCATCTACAAGAGTTCTTAACAACACCATTAATGCATGTACATGGTATATCAACATATAATCCAAGAGGCAACCATAAACAAAGTGGGTGATTCACAAGTTAATAAAAAAAGAACCATGAAATCACATGCACACCCTCGGTATGCAATCCAATGCACAAAGGAAGAGAGGGTTACCCAAGCAAGGTATGCATAAGGGATATGCAATGGCATACACATAACAATTACTTCGATACATGGAATACCACACAAGTACACATGGGGATTCTATCAACATCATCAATGCATACACATGAGATATCACAAAAGAATACATCCTCATATAAGATTAGGGAGAACACACCAATCAAGCATATACTAAGGGATGACACATCGATGCATGACCACATAACCAAATGCATGCAAAGGTGCGTGATATAGAAACTAGGTCCAAACAAGGCATGCATAACCTTAATGTTTCCCCATCCCACTTCCATGATAATTGTCTATTTCTTGCCAAATGCATAACATAGAAATAAATACAGAAATGTAAATTTTATTTGTTTTTCAAATACTATGCATTTCTATGGGAAAAATCCCAAACTCCATGAATGGAGGGCAAAAGCACCAAAATTCCAAGTTCAAATTTCAAATTTATAAGAATACCCTTTGGTAGATGAAATGGACAACTACTTTCCAAAGCATCTAATCCCTTCTATGAAGATTTTGGTAGCATTTTTGCAATGTTTCAATTTTCAAAAACTTTTATGAAGACTCAAAACAACAATTACAAACTAAAATGATGATTTATTTTCATGAAATAAAACCTATGGAAGACATGCCATATGCTCCACCTATTGTGGGTATGCAATGAATTTATTAAGAACAAAAGAGGATGACCTCTTGGAAACAAACCCTACCAAGCACAATGCCCAAGCTAGCAAATTGCAACCACATTCCAAGGGCATGATTCCAACTACCCAACACAAGCAACTAGCCAATTCTAAATTCCTCAACCACAAGAGGAGTAAGGAGGAAATAAAATAAGGAGAAGAATAGGGGGAGTGTTATCTAAGAGTTCTCATGCCCAACAATAAGAGAGAGGTGGCCAAAATTAAACCCCAACATGACAGAGATGAGGCTCCTTATACACAACAAGCCAACAAAACTTCCACAACTCCACCCAAAACCAAGGGAAACACCTCCAAATTTCTACACCCAAGAAGAAGGAAAAAATAAAACTGAGAGAGAGAGAGAGAGCAACAAAAAGAGCCAAAAAGGTTGTCCCCAAATCCCATGCCCAAAAATGGGCTCTTTTCTTTTTCTTTATTCAAAACATTTTCCCCCAAATCATTTTTCAATTTTACATGCAATAATAATACATTTTATTACAAGGGGATTTTACACATCTTTTAAGAATGCATTATTACACTAATTAAATAATTTGATACTGGACACAGAGGAAAGAACTTATCTTGCGTAATAAGATAATATGACTTTCTACCAAAACATAGGCCTCATTACTTCACATAATGACATTAAAATGTATTGTGGAAGAACATCAACTATAATTAAATCAATTACCATCACATATTCATTCTATTGGCACCTAATAGTTCATGGAAAACATTAAATAAATTTAATCATAGAAATCAAGCAAATCACGAAAAATGATTAAATAAAATAATTTATAGGAGTCAAACCATTACGACAACATGCAAACACATATACGGGTTGTCACATAACTCATGGAAATTAGTTGATTCAGACTCATATGAGATGGATCACACTTTCTCATTTAAGAGTTATTTAATATGGATGATTGGAGGAACAACAATAACAAAAAAGTAACTCTAATAATGCATTGTACAACAAAGTGAAGACATTTAATTGTACAACTAATGAGTGTATTTAATAGGTTCTAAAGAATAATTTCATTTAAATGGCATGAAAGTCATCATCGTCATCAATATCACTAAAGCTTTTTCAAAAAACATGTATACTTGTCAAAGATGCTCAAGTCTCATTTTGGAGTTTGTGTTTAATTTTTTATTAGCTTGATTTGTTTGAATTACTTATTTTCATTGCATTTCAATGAGTCTAAGGATTATAATAGAACTTTATTTAGAACGAGTCTAAAGATTGTGAAAGTTGATGTTGAAAAAAAAACTATAAATCACACTTTATAAAGAAAATTCAAAGTGAAATTACAATATTACACACTTTGTTGGATCTTACACACCCATTTAGTTATTCAAAAACATCATTATGAAGTATCTTGTATTAAAGTTGGAAGGAGTTATTCTTTTATTTGGTAACTGCTAATTTCCTTTACATAGTGATATTTTGTTTCACCTAGGTCAAGCTAGCAACTGCTATTAATAATAATGATAATTTTAATTTCTATATTCCTCCAAACTTATCTCTTTGCTAGCTTATATTTAATCTACTCTTCTATTATTTTCATTTAATTTAAAAAAAATAACTCTCATATTGTTTTCTTATCTTTGAGAATGGATAATATTTTAGGTGATGAAGGATCAATAAGGTGTATTTTAGACTTATATTAACCATACACTCAAGTGTATGAAACTAGTGCATAGGTGGATTGTGTAGCGGTAAGTTAAATTGTAGTTTGAGTTTATATAGTTTTGTGTCTAAGTCCCTTCAGAAGAAAAGATGAAGTTGCCCCATTTATGACCTCACCAATTAGGGTTAGTTAAACCCTTGTACTTTCATCTGTTAGAATCTGAAAAGATTAATAATCCAGAAAACTAGTGCAAATGAATAGATATTAAACTATGAATTAAAATGATACAAGATTAAAATAACAACATAGAGTTAGTCTCCAAGAGAGAAATGCAAATGCACATAAAGAAAAATAGCATTAAGAGAATGCAAAAGTAAAAAGCTGCACAATACAATGTACCCAAGACTAGCTAGGAGGTGAGTATATATAGAATATGAGAGAGGGGAGAGGTGGCAAATATGACCAATGGGAAGAGTCCAACACAATAGCCTAAAATAGGCAAGTGTAATTCCCAAGGAAGATGACGACACACTGCACACACTCACACTAATACTCACATTATTAATCCTAAGCAAGCTTAATTAGAAGTGTAGGACAAACCTAGAAAATAGGAAAAATAAATAACCCACTAGGAAAATAAAAACCTACACTAACACCCCTCCTTAAGCACAACTTAGGTAGGTGAAAAGATGGATCTTGGAAAATGAATCCTGATGAGGTACCGATGTATATAGAAATCCCCCCAAATAGAGAGAGAAAAGACCCCCTAGAGTAGAAAGAGTCGGGACTTTGAGTGGAAGGACTAAGAAGCCCCCTAGAAGATGAGGCCTCTCGTACCCCCAACAAAGCTCACAGATGAAGATTCTTGCTCTCTATGAAGGGTTTGGTGAAGATATTAGTAACCTGCTCAGACGTCAGACAATAGCGGAGATCGGTGATATGTCTATGAATGAGCTCTTAGATGTAGTACATATGGACCTTAATGTGTTTGGTCCACTGATGATGGACTAGGTTCCATGAGATCTGAATAGCACTCTATTTGTCACAAAATATAATAGATGGTCATTTGATCTAGATACCAAATTTAGTGAGAAGATTTTGAAGCCAAATGGCCTCAGTGGTAGCATTCACAACCCCCGATACTCGACCTCAATAGAAGATAGAGCAATAGTAGACTACTTTCTTGACCGACAAACAAGACTTGAACCAAGCGAGAAGTTGTAACTTGAAGTAGAATTGTGATCCTCAGAATTGCCTGCCCAATCTAAATATGTGTAGCCCACCAAGTCAATATCAATGCCCGTTGCATAGTGAATCCCAAAACTGTGAGTACCCTGAATGTAGTGAAGAATCTGCTTGGTTGCTTTCTAGTGAAACTCATGGGGCTCCTACATAAATCAAGAGACCATGCCTATAGCATATGAAATGCCAAGTCTCGTATGAGTTAGATAGATGAGACTCCCAACAAGCTATTAGTACAAAGTGGTATCAACAAAAGATGAAGATTGCTAAGCCTCAAGTTTGACTCTAGAAAAAAAGGGAGTCAAAGCAAGCTTACAATTATCTATGTGAAACCTTGAGAGCAAATCTAGAGTATACTTGGACTATTTGATGGTGATCCTGGAAGCAGACTAAAAGATCTCAATCCCAAGAAAGTAATGCATCAAGCCCAAGGCGGTCATCAAAAACCTATCATGGAGGGAATTTTTGACTACCCCAATGGTAGATGAAGAACTCCCTGTAATCAACAAGTCAACATAAAGAACTAGAAATAAGATTGAATCATTCTGATATAAAATATAGACATTGGGATCAGAATGGCACTAAGTGAACCCAAATGTCAGAAGGAAGGAGCCCATCTTGGCATACCAGGCTCGAGGGGCTTGTTTGATGCCATAGAGAGTCTTTCGAAGACAACACACAAGTGAAGAATCTTGAATGAATCCTTATGGTTGCTCCATGTATATCTCTGATGCATCTCCCAATGATATGTTGTAGCAATGGAAAGGACAATTCAGATAGAGTTCATTCAGGAAACTGACACAAAAGTCTCAGAGTAGTCGATCTTAGGAACCTCAGAGAATCCTTTAGTGACCAGGAAAGCCTTATGCTTATTAACTGACCCATCTGCAATAAATTTTTTCTGATAGATCCACTTATATTGAATAAGTTTGTTGCAAGTATGTGCTAATTGGTGTTGTCATTGATGTCAACATGTTTGTGGTGTCATTGGTCCTAACTGTATCTTTTGATATTGCTATTTGTTGATTGATTGAGTTGTCATGTTAAGAACACTGTCTGAGTATTTTTCTCCGCATTTCCTCTGTGTTGAAGACCAGAGTATAAGTTTTAGATATGTTTTAGAGAAGTGTTTGAAGATGCTAAATCTAGAATTTGGTGGTCTGGATTGCTATGCAGAAAAAGTTTTATTCACTAGTTTGAAGACTGTGCCTGGCAATGTTTGCAGAGTGACATGGAGAAAGTATTTTGCTCCGTATTTCTCTGTAGGTTGGATTTTGGTCTTGCAATTCTAGACTTAAGTTTATAAAGTCCTTAGCTATCTTCATTCCAAAGGATTTGTAATTTGGTGCTCCGGAAAGCAAGTTATTGATTAGCAGAGTTTGATAGTGTTTGTTGAGAAGAAGACTGTGATATGTCATCAAGTGATATTTGTTGTCTTCAAGTGAGATTTGTTGCAATTGGATTTGTCAGCTCCCAAGTGATTCTATGTTGTTCGTGTATGTCTCCAGAATGTATTCAAGGCGTGTGATTGATCCGGAAACTATAATGAAGTTCTTGGAAGCATGTATTTAAGTATTCTTGATGTTTGCACTAGTTCTGGTCGACTTGGTTATTTACACTTGTTGCGGAGGTGATTCATGTATTGTAGAAGCGTGTTCAAGTATGTGAAGATGTATTTGGGTTCGAGCTAAGCCATGAAGAGTTATATGTCTTCAAGTGATATTTGTTGTCTTCAAGTGAGATCTATCACGATTGGATTTGTCAGCTCCCAAGTGATTCTATGTTTGTTTGTAGATGTCTCCAGAATGTATTGAAGGCGTGTGCTTGATCCACAAGCTATAATGAAGTTCTTGGAAGCATGTATTTAAGTATTCTTGATGTTTGCACTAGTTCTGGCCAACCTGGTTATTTACACTTATTGTGGAGGTGATTCATGTATTGTAGAAGCATGTTCAAGCGCGTGAAGATGTATTTGGGTCTAAGCTAAGCCATGAAGTATTACTCTTTCATTCATTTGATTCACAAGTTTGTATAAGTTTAGACCTAATTTGATTTATGTATGTATGCCGACCTTGGAGATAGTTCCAATGGTTGTATGTTGTATTGCCGACCTCGATGAATGTTCCAAGGTTGATGATTGGTATAAATATATGTAATAAATTTGTGAGTTGGGTAGAAGAGTGTGAAGATATGAAGATAAAGTGTGAGTTGTAAAAGAAGAGCAGAGCAGAGGAGATATATTGCGCTTCAATGGTACTGAACTCAGGCATGTTGTAGATGCTACTATATCAGTTCATGGCAGTGAGCCACCCTTTGGTAGTGAGACTTTCATTTGGACAGTGAGCCCTTTGGCAGTGAGCCTCTTTTGTTATTTAGTATTGTTACTACATTATATTGTGAGCTAACACTCACCGTGGTTTTTCCTTTTTTAGGGTTTTCCACGTAAAAATCCTAGTGTTTATGTGTGATGCTTTGTGGTTGCTTCTTCTGTGTTTAATTTTCTTTGTTGTTATCAAATGTGACAAATGGATTAATGGTTTAATAAGTAAAAGGTTTAATAGAATACTAATTCACCCCCTCTCGGTATTATGGGTGTTCAACAAAGTTTTCTTCCCTTAGGAAGAGGGACTAGATCCCAAGTATGGTTCCTCATCAAGGAACGATACTCCTCTTGCATAGTTGTATCGCACTCAGGAATACCAGAAACCTCTCTAAAGGACCATGGATCAAAGGTAGTAGCAATGAAGACATGTGGAGCACCCTGGAACTGTGAATGAGTCTGCCTGGTGTCTAATGGATCCCCAACCCAATCTCCTGCAAATTCCAAGGTTTGTCAGGCCTAAAGTGGACCTAAAATCAGAGAATCTGGAGGAGAATCATCACCCTCTGAATGATGACTAGGAGAGGGAGGAGGTGAATCCTCTGAATCACTCTCAACATTAGAAGTGGAGGTAGAAGACTCCTCATCATAAGAAATCTACTTAGGTGAATCTAAATCATCAGAAGATCTATCATGTAGCCCAAGTGACTCCAATGTTAAAGTAGAAGGAGGTGGAGAAGTGACAAGAGTGGAGATTGAATAGCCCTCCTCAAACTAAACACTCCTCTCAATGAAAATCTCATGAGTAGTAGGGTAGAACAACTGATAGCCCTTTACACCATCAAGATAGCCTACAAATATGCAAGGCCTACTTTGCGGATCCAAGGCCTTACATTTCTCTGTAGGGATGTGGGTCCATGCAGAAGAACCAAAAACTTGAAAGTGCTTAATTGATGGCTTCCGACCACTCCAAGATTCAAAAGGAGTGACGCCCTTCAAGGCTCAGTGAGGAACATAGTTTGGATATAACAAGCACAACTAATGGTCTCTGCCCAATACTGTGGTGCAAGAGATCTAGAGTGAATCATGTAATTCAACATTTCCTTCAAGAACCTATTCTTTTGTTCTACCACACCGTTCTGTTAAGGAGTGTATGGAACTGAATGTTGCATATCAATCCCCTTTGAAGTACAAAACTTCTCAAAATGATGATTGACATACTCACCACCATTATCAGTACGCAAAAATTTGATGGCTTTCTTGGATTGCTTCTCTACAAAAGTTTTGAAGTCCTGAAAATGATCAAAAACTTTAGACATCTATTTGAGAAAGTATACTTGATTATATCGGGAAAATTCATCAATGAATGTTAGGACATATGTGGCCTTGCTAGATGAAGGATGTTGAAATGGACCAGCCAAAACATTGTGAACTAACCCTAGTATCTATGAAGCTCTCTATGTCTTTCCTTTGTCAAATTTCTCTTTAGGATGCTTACCAAGAATGCAGCCCTGGAAAACACCACTCAAAAACTGAACTAAAGGCAACCCTGTGACCATGCTCTATTGGTTGAGCTACTACAAGTAGCAGAAGTTAAGATGGCCAAACTACTTATGCCATAATATACTCACATCATCAGAATGAGTGAGCAAAATAGATGAAGAAGGATCAGGAACAAAATGAGAAAATAGATAGAGCCATGAATGATGATCTGCTCTCCCAACTGCAACTGTAGAATCATTGTGAGACTCACGAATCACCACTAAATCAAGAGTGAACTCAACTCGCTTACCTGGACCTATGTGAGTGATCTAATATATTGATAGGAGATCAGTTGATAATGAGGGAACACAAAGAACATCATGGAATGTGCTATCCCCCACATCAACAAACTCTCTCCCACACACCTCAATAGGAGTGTCATTACCCATCAAAATAGAAGGCATAGTACATAGCTTCAAAGATGCAAGTTATCTGTATATGAAGCCATTGTTAGTGTAAAAAGAGATATTACCTAGTTAGTCATTTCTAGGTCCTCTTCACACTAGTCTTCTTAAGTTTACTTAGTTGTGATTAGGAGCATTTAATAATGTACATCTATGTGCATTTAATATTTTTACACTAGTTCTTTCATGTCATAGCATTAAGACACTTGTCATCTTACAAGTTGTCGTACATGCATTTATTTATTAGTGGTGTCTAGGTGCATTTATTATTTGTGCCATCTAGTTAGTTTTTCCACTAAGTCGGCTTTGTGCCTTACCTCTCACCTTGCTTATATAAGGGAGGTCTCTCATTGTACAATTCAAGTGTATCAAGTCAAGCTTTGCATCTTGTAAATGTTATGCATCATTATCTTGGCAATATTGCTTTTCTCTCTTGTTGTGGAAGATTGAATTAATTGTAGGTGATCTTGGGAGTGCTTGAGTCCATTATCGACTCTTATATGGTATCAAAGTGCCAAATTTGTGGTCTCCTTCTCTCTTTTTTGAGAGTTTCAACCAAGAGCTAATTTTTTATGCATCCTGGTGCAAAATGGACTGTACAATTGCGATTCGAAGGCATCAAAACCTAAAGATCCCTTGTTCAAACACCATAATCAAAGACAAGAAAATTTTGGCAAAATTTTTTGGGGTTAAGAATCCTAGCCTGCAAAATCTGTATGACTATACAAAACTCGTACATCATACGGATCCGTATGCTATACTAGTATGTACACCTCTGTACCATCCTATCATAATCTCTAGCGTCATTTTTCCCTGCCTACGTCAGCAAATTTCTATCCACCAAGTAATTTTTTTTATTCAGTGGTTTTTAATTATTCAAAAGGATTTTCTGCTAGCATAGGGTACCCGCAGAATATTTCGACCAGTTTGGGGGTGCCACGTGGCACGAGCCCCTCACACTCTATCTACCTTTGGCGGGCTTTTGCCCAACCGACAAACACTACCCGAATGACGACCTAATCTGGCGGGGTCTATATCTTGGTCGACCAACTTCCGTAGACCTCCAAGTGCATATTTCAAATTCTACATGAATACCACTTGTCAAACACCGTCGATGGTCTCTGCAGTCTAGCAAGTGGTTTTATGTGCCCTCTCGGGCGGTTTGGGACTTTTCAACGGTGGTTTTCAATTTTTGACAGTAGTTTTCAAGATTTCCCAGGTAGTTTTGCAACCTAAGAGAATATTCTGGCACAAGAGGTATATTCCGATGAAGTCACTGTTGATGTCAACACTGCATCAGCAGTGACATCAATGCTTATGGCCCTCTTTGGCCCTCCTATAGCCCTAATTGTGCAATTTTTTTCTAGGAGCCATAACTTTTCGCTAGGGTATCAAAATTTGGCAAACAAGATATTGATGGAAAGATGGTTTTGAGCACTTTGTAGTGGTGCTAGTATTCATTTCTAATTTTTCTATATGTGCCATATTTTTTTGTTTGAAGCGAGTGTTTGCATTTTCACTCTCGAGCTCACGACTTGCGCCCACGGTATCAAAATTTCAACTTCTTATAGGCGTTGGAAAGGTATTTCTGTGCTCTATAGTTTTGTCCATGCCATTTTCTCATATTTTTTCTTAGACTTTAGTTTTTTAGTTTGAGGCTCTTTGGGTACTTTTCACTCATTGCTTGGAAAAAGTGTTGAAATTGGTGGTTGTTTTGGCTTGGGGGGCTTCAATTTTAGTGTTGTTTTGGTGTGTGCTTTGATCTAGTTGCTTGTGCTCTTTTTTTCCTCTACATATGGATCAGTCTAGGGTTCCTTTGCTAACACCTTATAACTATGTAACTTGGCATAAACAAGCATGGAATGCCCTAATGGATTTTGGACATTCTCTATATGTTGAATGCAAGATACCTGAACCCATAGATGATAAGGAAAAGATAAAATGGATGATTATGCATACAAAATATCTTGGATGTCTTCATAGTTTTATTTCCCTAGATCTTATGTTTTAGATCAAGGCATGTACGAATTCACATTATGCTTGGGAAAAGTTGAAAACATTGTATGGTACAACAGATGAAGTCAAAGGTTATCAAATTGACAATGAATTGATGAGCCTTGATCATAAGAACTTTAGCAACATCTAGGATTATATAACTAAGGTTAATGATCTAAGAGCACAATGTAAATCATGTGATATTGACAAGAAGGATAGTTAGTTGATCTACAATGTATTGAACAAACTTGGTCTTGAATATGTAGCTTTTGTTTCTAGTTTTTACACTCACAAGTTAACTATGGGATGTGCTTACACTATGCCATCATGTGCATCTTTTTCTGAGATGTTAATGCATGAACAACATAAGATTCTTTATATGGGTCTCATTAAGCCATCACAGTCATAGGCTTTGTTCTTTATTTAGCCTAAGGAACAGAATGAGTCAGGACCTTCTAACAAGAAATAAGAAATCTAAGAAAAATCCACACACAAATCCAGCATAGAATAAATCCTCTTCCAAAGAGGACTCATCTCAGATGGAGAAACTCATTTGTGGTTATTGTAATAAATCTAGGCATGATGAACATAATTGTTTTAAGAAACAGATTGATACATTGATGCATCTTCTTCAAAAGAATAGTATTCAAATGCCCGATTTGTCTTCTCCTTCTTCTACATTTGATCAGTCAAGATCTTCTGAACTAGGTCATGCAAAGAAAGCTAAGAAGGGACTTAAACATAAAGGTCATGCACTTTGTGCAAGTACAAGGTATGGATCAGGTAAATGGCTTCTTGACTCAGGAGCCTCTCATTATATGGATTCTTCATAGGATATATTCTCTACTTTTGAGCCTTGTACTATGTCACCTATTTTGATGGGTAACAACACATACATGAATGTAATTGGGAAGGGAATTATTGATATTGGTGAAGGTACTTTCAATGATGTAGTTTGTGTGCCTTCTTTGACCAATAATATTCTTTCCATCTATCAGATTACTCACAATGGTATAGGGAAGAATGTGGAGTTCACACCTAATTTGGCTATTATCATAGACTTGGAGAGCACAAAGATTATTTCTACTAGGGTGGTTGATCATGCATCTTGGTTATACACCTTTTATGGTTTCTCTCTGGATGATGATTTAGATCCTTTGACTGATATTCACACTCCTTATGTGAATCCTACTTCTAAGGAGACATTTGGTCACTTGAACCTTGGTATTCTTTCATCTTCTTTAGTTCTTGAGACTTGTGCTATACTTCCATCTCCTCCACCTCCTGTTTCTTCAGTTTTTAGTGCTTCAATTCAGTAGGATGTTTCTTAACTTTCAAATACAGCTTTGTTGGATGAATATTTGATAGGTATCTTAGATTTGTTTTTTGATTCCCATCTTGTAGATTTGGAGGACATATTTGAGGGGTTAACTCTCCTCTTTGATGACAGTCATAACACGGATGTTGTCACCTCATCTTTGTCTTTGGAGCTTGATGATTTTTAGTTTCCACTTGGTTTTGGATTGTCACCTTCATCAGTTAGGCATTGGACTTCTAATTTGAATGTGGCATCTTTCGGCATCGACATGGAGACACATGAGCAAATTTCAGAGACATCATACTTCGTGAGAATTCCTTCCTCATCTCCTATTTTGGAGATGGAGTTTCTTTTGCATCCACCATTGGATTTGTTTCTTCCCAAGGGGAGAAATGTAGTTTGTTATTTTTGGATCCTCTTTGGTCTTCTTCTTCAAGCACTCACCATTGGCACATGAATTACTTCATTCTGGGGAGACATCTTGTCTCATTCTTTGCCTCCTATGGGGGGATATTGATTGTATATTTGTGATGGATGGTGTACTTGGGGGTATTGAGGCCTTCTTTCATCATTTCATCACTTGTACATGTTGTTATTGCTTTCTCACTTTTGGAGAGGAGTTTTGTCCCATGTGGTTTTCTCCTTTTCTCCACTCGAGATTTGTTGTTCATGGGTACCAAACATGGCCTTGTAGCTAAGACCCATCTTTGCATCTTTGCATTTTTTTGCTTCTCCCTAGGTTGCACTTAGGGGGAATGTTAGTGTAAAAATAGATATTACCTAGTTAGTCATTTCTAGGTCCTCTTCACACTAGTCTTCTTAAGTTTACTTAGTTATCATTAGGAGCATTTAATAATGTAAATCTATGTGTATTTAATATTTTTGCACTATTTGTCTCATGTCAAACATTAAGACACTTGTCATCTTACAATTTGTCTTACATGCATTTATTTATTAGTGGTGTCTAGGTGCATTTATTATTTGTGTCATCTAGTTAGTTTTTCCACTATGTCGGCCTTGTGCCTCACTTCTCACCTTGCCTATATAAGGGAGGTATCTCATTGTATAATTCAAGTGTATCAAGTCAAGCTTTGCATCTTGTAAATGTTATTCATCATTATTCTTGGAAATATTTCTTTTCTCTCTTATTGTGGAAGATTGAATTGATTGTAGGTGATCTTGGGAGTGCTTGAGTCTATTATCAACTCTTACAACCATGTGATGCAAAGCACCCGAATAAAGAACCCAAGTGGATGGTTGTGAAGCAACTACTACAAGGGATTTTCCCTTCTCTTTCCCCTTGTTATCTTTCACCTTGTTAGACCCCTCATTAGAACTTTGTTTTATAGATGAATATGAACACTGATGTTATTATTTTCAAGAATGTGAGTTAAGTGATCAATTTGTTTCTTCAAACATTTATGCTCATCATGACCAGGTCGTTACAATAAGAACATTTAACCTTCTCTTTCTGAGACTTGTCACTATTTGAAGATGAGGTCTCATTAGTTGCTTTTGGGGTAGCTAGTTTTGATCCTTCTTCTCTTTACCATTCTTTTATTTCTTATCCTTATTGGACATACTACTTTGTCCTTTATGTTCTTTTTTCCTTGGTTGGTAGCTAGGGCATGTGACTTAGAGGATTTGAGAGTGCCAATTTGAATTATCTTATATTGCTCCCGTGTGAAAGAGATAGAGAAATCATCCAAAGACGGCATGGTGAATTGTGTCCCAAGTGTACCCTTAGTAGCATAGAAGGTAGAAAGAAACACTAAATATTCAGAACTTAGCTTAGAGAGAATACTTAGAATCAGTTGTTCATCTTGCTTTTCAACTCCACACTATTTAACTGTGGCCTTAGTGATTAATTTTATGAAAAATCCTCAATTATGTTGAAGTTTCCTGGACTTAAACTTATGAGTTCATTTTCCAACATGCGACCTCTCATAGAATCATGTGTCAAATAATGTCTCTAGCTTTGTCTAGATTTCATTTGGTGAATTCAAATATTCAATATGAAAGAGCAAATCTAGAGAAATAGACAAACACAAAGTTCCATAGGTTTCATCACATATGTTAAACCATTTAGGATTTTCTGTAATTAGAGTGGGTTTAGTTTCTAGCCCCATTATTATCCTATGCAAACCAACTTTCCTTAAGTAGATTGTCATACGTGATTTCCACTCAAAATAGTTGTAAGGAGTTAAGATGGGAACTGTTGTTTGATCCATGATGCAAAGAATGTAGAAATGATGCGTTGAAAAGAAGAGAACACAAGAACACCAATGCACCCTCCCTTTTCACTAGTATGAGAAAATACCCCCCAAATATTATAATGTTGGCACTTTATAGATTAGTGTGTTTACATAGCTTTTCCCAAATTACAATAATGACAGGGCCCAAAAATGGCCAAAAAATGACTTTTGATCCAAAATGGACTTGTTACAAAATATAGAAAAATGGACTATATAGTTGTGTAGTGCTCTTCAATACCTTTCCAACACCTATTTGTTTTGCGAAAAATGGAGCTACTGGGCACAAGATATGACATGTTGAAGAAAAAAGTGACTACCGACTTTAACCTGCAATTTCTAGAGAAAAACAACAAAAAAATCTCAAAAAAACCTCCCTGGATGGATAATAAACCCAATACATTAATGAAATCTGAAGGAAAAAGGATATTTAAACAACAAATAAATGATACTCACACCTTTACCTTGCGTCTTCCATTATTCGCGTATTAGCTCTTGATCTTGATAAATGTGAAGCCCTCAGAAGCATGTGCTCCCTTGCTTGTTGAAGATGACAAGAGTAGAATGGCTAGGATACTTGTTTGTATTTGAAGATGAATTTCAAACACAAATGTGAGAGGATGAATATGAAGTGCTATGAAGTGCCAAAGGCGCGCCTGTATTTCTACAGCTTAAGTTCGCTCAAGCTATGGATATATGAAATGAAGAGAAGAAAGTTGTATTTATAGAAAAAGGTGAGGGAATATCAATGGTTGAGAAGAAAAGAGAAGATCAACGAAGGAGGATTGTTGAGGAACGTGCAACAAATGGAAGGACACATGTCACTCAAAAAGCAGCGTTGTTGAGTTAACTCCTCTCTTGATGAGGATGAGATTTGATTTTCTTAAATTAGAATTTATTTTTCTAATTTAAGAGAAGATTTAAAACTGCTTTTTCTTTTGTAACTCAGCTTTTCCTTTTATGTGACAAGAGGAAAGTATTTTTGGAAGATAAGAATGATTTTTGTGAAGATAAGAAGGCATAATTAAATAAAAAGATTTATTATTTAATTATTTTGTAGATAATTGAGAGGAATAAATAAAATATATAAATATATTTTATTTTCTGAGGATTTTAGATTTTATTTAAATAAAATTTGCATTTTATTTAAATTTGGAGGAATAAAAGATTTTAATTAAATAATTAAAATTATTTAATTATTTTTAGAAGAATGAAGTTGGTGGGGATGAATTTAATTAATTAAATAAAATGTAATTTATTTAATTAAATGAGAGGAAGTGAATTAGATAAATAAATGAATTTATTTATATATTGATAGAAGAATGTGAATGATGAAATAAATATTTAAAATATTTATTTAAGTAGAATCATGCCAATTTTAGGTGTATACACTGGGTTTTCAAGAAACCTGGAAGAAAAGCTTGTTATCCCCCCTGATTCTCTCAATAAGGAAACTAGACTATTCTTGCACTAAACTTGCTCGGATAGCATGTTAGAATCTGAAACGATGAATAACCTAGAAAACTAGTGCAAATGAATAGATATTAAATTGTGAATGAAAATGATACAAGATCAAAATAACAACACAAAGTTAGTATCCAAGAGAGAAATGTAAATGCTCATAAAGAAAAATAGCATTAGGATAATGCAAAAGCAAAAGGTTACATAATACAATGTACCCAAGACTATAAGCTAGGAGGTGAGTATATGTAGAATATGAGAGAGGGGAGAGGTGGAAAATACGACCAATGGGAAGAGTCCACCACAATAGCCTAAAATACACAAGTGTAACTCTGAAGGAAGATGTTGACACATTGCACCCACTCGCACTAATACTCACATTATTAATCCAAAGCAAGCTTAATTAGAATTGTAGGAAAAACCTAGGAAATAGGAAAAATAAATAACCCACTAGGAAAATAAAAACACACTAACATGATCAATATAGAAATGTGTATGAAAATTAAACGATGTATATAAATAAATTTTTAAATAAAATTCCCTTATCTTTGTAATGGTGAAAATTGCATAACTTACACTTTTCCACTTCAGTTTGTGATTACTTTGACTCAATTATTCCTTATGTAATGACAAGTGTACGAATTCCATGATTTTTGTTGAAAGATGACACATAATCCAAATCTTACCTAATTCTATTTGCACTCATTCTTAGGGACTAGTTTTGATCCTTAATTTTATCCATTCCTCATCTATGTTTAGATCCATGATTTACACAAGTGATCCAAGCAATTATGCAATTCATAGACGACACCAAAAGTTCTAGTTTTCAAATTCAAATTTAGGGTTAAGTTGCCCTTCCAATTAGTAGTTATGTGTTGAACTAAAGTTTGAAGCATTTTGTTTATGTCCTTTTGAGTTATATTTAAGGACTAATCCTAGTTCATTTTGATCATCCGATAAATCATTTGACAAGAGAATTCAAAATCCATTCATTCACATAACTAGAGCATTTATTACTATATTACTTTCTTACATCAACATCTAGGACATTTGTTCCATGTTTTCTTGTTGTCTTTGATCATTTTCAAAACTTGTTGACTCAGTATCCTAGGGGTTTGAACAAGGAAATATATTACTTGTCATTGGCAAACTCTTGACTACACAACCAAGTTTTTTAATGTAGAAATTATAGATACATGCTTTCAAAGTGAGTTGAAAGAAAACATATTAAAATTTAGAGGGATCAAATTTGTGCATTCAAATTAGATTCACACTTACACATGCTAGATCTACAAGTGCACAATTGATCACACGGTTGCAAAAATGACTCATAGTAACATACATTGAATTTGAAAATTTCAAAGCATTTGCCTAGTCTTCTCCTAAGTTTTCTTCACATTGACAAATCACTTATAACCATTTGTCACAAAGTATTTACATTGATTTTCCAACTAAATACCTTATATTTATTTAATTTCCACTTTACTCCAGAATACATGCTATTTAATCTTTAAATAATTTTAATATTATGTTTGTTTAATTACTTTAACTAAGGATCTTTACAATAAAAAGGGATCTAATTCTCCTATAAATCATATTTTAGGTGAAAATTTCAAGTAAATATTATTTGAATGATAAATTTATTTTTGTTTCTTTGTATTCAAACATAAACTTTAATTTTAGGTAATACTTTCAAGTCAAAATTACTCAAATGATAAATTTATTTTCATTTCTTTGTATTCAAACATAAACTTCTTTTTACACCACTATGACTAGATCACTATTCCATGGTTTCATTGTTTTTTTTATATGGAGTTCTTCACATAGTTTTGGCATATTTTTAAGTCAAACCTACTTTATCTATTGAGCTCTATAGTTACCCTCCCCTTCCTAAATCTTACTTCAGTATATATTAGTAATAGTGATGTAGTCATGGATGAAGAATCCAATGAAGGATAATCTAACCATGCAACAAAACCAAAATACACACAATATTAAGCCAATTATTAAATTATTCCAAATAAATAAAAGTTTAAAAAAACACGATTTAATATTCTAAATAAAATTATGCATATTCTTTAACTTAAGAAATAAAGCAATTGAAGATAAAAGAATATTTAATAATTTTCTTCTCTAACTAATTTTAGACAATATTTAAAAAAAAAAAAAGAATTATCTTTATTTCTAAATTCTTTCCCAAAAAATAATTTTAAAACAATGTACTTTTAATAAAGATTTTGCTTTATCCTCTTTCTTTAATTTATTATGATTTAACTCTAGTATAAAATACAAATTTAATTTTCTGTTATTATTTATTTTATAAATTATTATTATTTTTCTCTTGTTACTATCATTATTATTTGTTTGTTTTAAATAAAACATGTTCCACCTTTTAATATACTCTTTTAAATTATTTTATTTAAATTTAACTATGTAATAGATTTTTAAATATTAAGTTTTTCTTTTCTATTAAAATTGTTATTCAATCTCCCATTCAAGGGGCTTTAGGGATTAATCCCCCATAGAAATATAGGACAAAGGTCAAGTGGAGTCCTCCAAAGGCGGGCTAGATCAAGATGAACTTTGACGGTGCTTCTAGGGGGAATCCTAGGGCCTCTGGAGCTAAATGTATTCTCAGGAATCGTGAAGGGAAGACCATGATTGAAACAACAAGGCAACTCAAAGATGGCACCAACAACGAGGCCGAAGTACAAGCACTCCTTTTGGGCCTTCAAACTTGCAACAGATAGGGCTTACGTAAGGTCCACATCAAGGGCGACTCCCAAATTATCATCAATACCATAAAGCATAGGAGCACTCCAAATTGGAGGATTTACAATATTTTAGAATTATGTTGGGATGAGCTTAGAGCATTGGAAGATTTTAAGGTCGGCCACATCTATCGCAAATGGAATGCCAATGCGGACCGCCTCTCTAATGTGGCTATAGACATGGAAGGTCAATTCCACATCAGTGATAACCACGGCTAATTACTCTGAATTACTCCATTGAGTGGCATGCACGACATTAATCATTTTGTAGTATGCCCATGGCTCGGAAGAGATTGGGAGCCTGGATCGATCTCATTTTTTGATTGAATTCATTATGATTCGAGAGGGGTTTACATCACATTATGTCCTCTAGCAACTTTTTACCCACACGCCACTTAAGTTCTCATCGGGAGCGAGACAAGCTATTCCATTCCTTCTGACTTGGTTTTCATCTATGGATAGAATTATTTGCTTGAGGGCGAAGAAATAGCAGGCCACTTTCTTGGGGTCGATACCGGAGCCTAGATTCAATAAAATCTTCACGGTTAGTTCACCTTTCAGGTTGCAAGCAGCGATGATGGTCCTGGGTGAGGTTTTTATGTAATCTCAGCACCTCTATCATGTGAACATTGACATCTCTTTGATGGTGGTTGGTGTCTGTCTAGATTTAGGGGAGTCAATTGCTGTAGTGAAGGAGGTGATGAGGGTGTGGATTAAACCCCAGTGGTGATGTGGCCTTTCACAAGTGCTAGAGAATGCGGTGGTTGGTTTAGGTTTCAAAACTGGTTGTGGTGTTTGGCCAGCAATCCTACATGTATTCAATGACCCTTGGCCCCCATTCATCATAGAAGTCATTGGAAAAAGTGTGGAGGACAGGCGCACATTAGCGAACACTAGAATAGGTTTCATGAAAATGGTCACTGGCATTATAGATTTGACGGATTTCAATTTGGCCTCGGGTATGGTTTCAGAGGTGTCTAATGGTGAGGATGTGAAGATGGAGAAAGCCAATCTGGAAGTTGCCACCCTTAGAGTGGCGCCATCAACCCATGCACCCTAAATTTTTTAGGTTTATGCTTATACTTTTATCTGTATAAATAATATCTGATATATAGTGGCATGTAAAGACTTCTGAATATTAATAAAATTATCCCATATAGGGTAATTTTTGTAGTATGTCCCTCTTCTTGAGTAGCCAGTCTAGTTTTTTTCTCAATTTTTATTTTCAAAGGGAGTGACCCCCAAAAGGTCACAACTCATCTACCAAAAAAAAAATTGTTATTCGATCAATATTATAATTTAATTAATTTAATCCAATTATATGTAATTAACTAAGCCAAATTAAGTGTTTGAGAGTGAGGGTTGTGACATATACATTGTGACATTTATTACACCATGGTGCACAAGGTACCATCATGGCATCAATCTAGAGTTTTGTTTGTACTTTTGCATTCAATGTGATAGTGGGAAGGTGGCTATTCAATCATGTGAAGTTAATATTGGTGGCTAATGAGTAGCTTAACCCTAGAAAGTATTAATGGCATTGGATTTTGTGAACTTCTCTTTGTAGCCATCCTAGTAAACATCATATTTTGTCTTCATTATTTTCATAGGGTTGTTTGAAGAAGATGGAGTCGTAGCAATTTTTTATAGAAAACTCTTAAGCAGTTATAGTTATAAATGCCAGTTCTTTTGGGTTATTGAGAATATAATTTTATTCGTAGAGGTTTGAATACATTTCTTATTAAGTGAAGTTGGTAGTAATTTTTGGAGTCAAATATTTGACCCTCACAGCCCAATAGATCCTGCAAAATAAGGATATGCCTTCTAAAAGAGATTTTTGATATGCTAAAATATGTTCATATGATATGTGTGGGTCCAAAGAGCTTACAAATTACATATGGACCTCTGATTATATATAAAATGGGTGAGACGAGAAGATAGTTGTGGACTCTGACTATCTTGTATGCACATAGGGCAAGTATGATAAAGGTGTCATGTGTGCATGAGATAGATGTCTCAAAAGGTGAGTACATGTGTCTCAACCACATGAGGTGAGACAAAAAGGTAAAAGTCCCTATGTGAAGACTTAACATGTGTGAATAAGACTCTCCTAGATAGCCTAAAAGCTAACTAGTTGGATAATGTCTTTATTTACACTAACACCCCCCCTTGAGTGCAACTTAGGGAGAATAAATACAATGATAATAATGATGGGTCCTGGCTACAAGGACATGTTAGGTACCAACGTACAAACAAATTTATCATAAACAGAGTAAAGGAGAAAACCCAGTGGGAAATAAAACTCCTCTCCAAAAGAGAAAAAATGCATGAAAGATGTAAAAGTGAAGAATAAAGGAGGAAGACTTATTATGAACCCCAAGGACTCTACAAATAAGGATGATATGTCTACTAGAATTTTGTCCCAATTAAATGGATATGGAAAATTGATATCAATGTCCTAGTGCATAAAATCTTTGGAAGCCATGGATGAATCAACACTAGATTTGGATGTAGAAACAGGTGATAGAGGAAAAGATGAGATCTCAATGCAAGTCATCAGACTATATTGTTCATCCCCAAATGATGTTGTCTCACAAGATGTTTGAGTGAGATCATATGATGATTTTGTAGGTGTTGGATTATAAATATTAGGTAAAGCAATACCATTATAATTGAGAAGTTGTTTCATTTCCTCAATTTGCCGACGAATACAATTTTTTTGTATGCTTGTTCTTTCCATAAATTCCACAATTGATTTTCTATATATTAGGAGGATTACGAAGATTGCTTAAATGGAAGGGATTTCATGTAAGAGATGTTGAAATCCGTTATTAACCAATACATTGATGTAGAAATAGCATGCACTCTACTCAACGGACCAATAAATCCGATAGAAAGCAACCTACTGGTTATATAATGTGCTACATTTACATTGTCAAACTAGGGAGTTGTATTCTTCTTGGATGATGTCTGTATTGAGTGTATAGTTAAGGATTCTTGAGTTTTATTCTAGAGGTTGTGTAAGAGAACTAAATAAAGTAAATACAATACTCTAAGTAAACAGGAATAATAGAAAATAACCAAGCTTATCTAACACAATAGTAATCAAATGATTCTCTATAACTTCTATGTAAGAGAGTAACTAACAATTGGTTTAGTTGGTGGTCACCTTGACTCAATGGACTTAATAACATAAATTACCAAAGTTAAACTATTTCACATCACTCATAACAACATACATCAATCACAAATATATATAAACATATAATTTATAAGCTAGACATATGAACAAGGTGGAGAAACACAGTACCTCAAGTGGCCGGCTTGAGTGACTATGATCCCACAAGATCTAGATAAATCTCTACTAAATATTTGCAGTCATTAACATAACTCAAAACATATATTCCTTTCTTGAATGCAAAGGTACAACGATACAACAAAATATGATACTATATCTCTATTCAATCTGTATGAAGCAAAATCTAATCTCATCTCCTTTAGCTAACTGATATCAGCATTGTTTATATGAATAAAGCTACTGAACAATAAATGTCACTACTGTCCATTATCCCACATCATAGGAAAAAGACTTTATTACAGAGCAACTAGAAATAGAAACTAACTAACATGAAGGTGGCATAGATAATACAGTCCTACTGCAACTCTATCTCTTCATTATCCATAAAGAATAATCAATGACTTAGAAACAAAACATAGAACACGTTCTAGATCCCTTCATAATTTAGGATTGCATCATTCATTGAAGGATAACTATCATAGAGTCATGGATGACTCATCCCAAGCAATTTGGGATCTTCTTCACATGGCTGTAGGTACTTGTATCATCTTTTGTGGATATCAGCATCTCCTTCGACTGTGGGTTGTCCAATGTTCTTCATGATATGAAGCCATGCTTTTGCTGCATGAGGAGTTAGTACACCACATTGTATTTATGCATCACTATCACTAAAATTAACATAAAGTACTAACATATTTCATGAACAATCAATCATTCACAGATCATTAATTAACATCATATTATATACCATCTTCATGCTTCAGTGTCTTAAGGATAAACATAGACATAATTAATACATATAGAAGTTTGGAAATGTCTCAAGAAATAGGTAATTAAAGCAATAGAAACAAGACATATCATGGTCTCATCACACCCCCCAACTAATCATGTTGATGGTCCTCCGACAACTAAGGCCTCAAATTGTACTATAGAGCAATCTCTTTGTATTTTGTAGGTTCCTCTACCCCTCTATCCTATTTGAGGTAAAAGCCCATTTGATGTGCCAACCGATCCCACCTGGCTTGTTTTGCAACCTGATTAGTCCTCTGCCCCATCCAATGTGGAATAGGATAAAGTAGCAGAGGAGGATGGAAGACCAATGGTAACCATGTTATCCCATGTTTCTTTGTTGACATTATATATCTCTGTGGATTGTTGCTGACAAGTTAAAAACTGAGTGAGGCTCCTTTCTGTGTAGTGTTGGTGTCAATTCCTTCCATCTACCTTGTGAGAAACCTAAAGTTTCCTTACCAATCTTTTCTACCAATTCCCTAAATTTATGATAGTCCATGGCTCTGCATTCCACTAGTTTGGTTTCTACCTCTGTATGTTCAATTGAATTAATCCATTCCTCCACTATCTTTTGAGGATTTAGAGATTCTGCCCTTAATTTGAGAGGAAGTGACTTCTCTCTTTCATTCTACTATTGTAGTAACTCTCCCCTCCTATTCTCATTTTGAATAAATGAGGCTAAGGCCTTCAATTGCACATCCCTGATTACAACTAGGGGATTCTAGTGAGTGTCATAAGGAATGACAAGTTCATGTAGCTAGAATTCACATAGTTGGTTTTGCATTTCAGGTGTAGCTCCTTGGTAAGTTGTTAGAAATAAGGTAGGTGTAAGTAAGGAGAGAGGGGCATCATTGTATAGTTGGCTAAATTGAAAGCTCAGATACTATTCTTGCAAATAGAGGGCATACACCTTGGAAGGTGGCCTACATCTCATCAATTGAACAGCCATGTCTGCCATTCTATCTACTTTGAATTTCAACCTCTTTATTTCTACATTTTTCATCTCAATTTCCTTATTGTGTTTCTCCTCTAATTCACCTTGTTCCTTTACTAATTTATCTATTTCATTCCATAATTGTAAAGTGACTAAAAATAAGGTAATTGGAGCAGGTTCTACAGACTGTTCTTTTGGCTGCATAGGCTCTTGGTTTCTTCGATTTATCTCAATTATGGCCAATTGGGCCAATTGTTCAAAGTCCCGATCCCTATTTTTGGAAGACATGTAACTGTTCTTCCAACTTTTTAACCCTATCATTCAATCCATTTTCTTTTTGTTAATAATCCTTCAGTTTCTTCTCCAACTCTGTATTTTTTGCATTGCCAACTGTAACTCATCTTTCTCACCCTCTGTTGTGTCTTTAGAGTCTAACAATAACTCTTCTTCCTGAGATTCATCTTGAGGGATTGAGAAATCTGGTTCTTAAATTTTAGAGGGAGGCTTATGACTTTTTCTGGCTATCCATATATCTTCTTCCTCAAACTCTACATCCGACTCCTGAACAAGTGTATAACCCAAATTTTTTTGTCCTTTGTCAACAAACATGTGCTCCCTCTCAGAGTTTGTATCAAGATCAACTACATTCCTCTTTTCAGGTTCCCCTGAAAGTTCTTTTTCCTTCAAGTGACCTGAACACCTACATGATTGAGCAGGGGTTCCTTGTTTGTTCTTAACTCTAGAAGAAGATGTTTTTCTTTTCTTGGTGGCTTTTGAAATAGAAGGGGTTTCAGATGCTGGGATTTCACAGGCAGTTTTAGATGCTGCGGGTGGTGAACTAGAAGTTATAGGCTGCAGTTTTAATTTTAGCTTTTTCTTTTTGTGGCTTCTGGTCTGCGAGGATACATGTTTTGGCAATGGGGTTGAAATTGGTGAGACTGTAGGTGCAAGGGAACTAGCAAGTTTTTCAATGGGTTCAGCAGAGCTCAGAGTTGGTTGTTCCTCAACATTTGCATGGCTACAAGCAGGAGAAGCTTCTGGGTCAGAAGAGGTTGCTGGTGCTTTCTCTTCTTCCCCTGTTTGTCAATTTCCTACCTATGCCTCTTCTTCTACCTCTAGTTCAACTCTCATCGGCCCCTCATTAACATGATTAACTTCAATAAATCTTTCCCAAGAAAATTCAGGGTAATGGATAGGCAGACTTCTTTTTACTAACAAGACGATCAAACCATGATGAGATAATGAGGGCTAACAACTTTTCCTTCTATATTCAACTAAAATTCATTTTAACAAATTAAATAGAAAATTTGAGACATTCACTATCCTTCCATGACGTAGATGGCTCAAAAATTTAAAATGTACAGTATAAAGTAAAGAATGCCTTCCATCACATGTAAGGTATTTAATAATCCAAGAAGCTATTGAGGCACAAAACCAGGGTAAAGAAAGTCATTTGGTACCTTGAGATGTCGATTCTAACCTTTCTCCCATTCGTATGAACTCGGCCCTTGTAGAAATGGCGTCTACTCTTACAGGAAATTCCTCTCTAGTTGCTCGCAATCCTGTAACTCAGCTATAGCAACTACAGTCACATCAACCATTAAACCTTTCACTGTAGCTTCTTCATTATGGAATGTCTCTACAAACTACTGAGTAATGTCCTCATTATACTCTGTTATCCTAAGAAAATATTGTAACCATCCAGCCTGCTGAAAAACTGGCAAGGACTCCATGTCAGCCAATAGTGCTGAGTGAACAATAGATTCTCTTCTAATGGGGTTACCACCCATTATGGTATCTCAAGAAAACACTCAATCCCCTATTTTCAATTTATTATTCTCAATCCTCTGTTTCAATTTGATGTTCTCAATCCTTTGTTTGATACCTAATACTACTCACTAGGACCTTATTACCAGTTGCTTTTGTTGTTTGCTTGATTTGTTTAGCTTGTATGTTATACAGAGGATGGTAATAATTATGGAGTAAGGGGTTTTGAAGTTTGATTTGAAGTTTGAATGTACGTAAAATAATTCAAAATCCCTTGAACTAAAATTTCATTTGTCCTTAAATGAGAATACTGGTAATGGTATGGAGGAAAGGGTTCAAAGCATGTCGAATTGATATAATATGGAGGATTAATTATGTGCGAATAAATAAATTCATGAAATAAGGAGCAATAAATGTTAATTAAAGCAATGAGCGAGATGAATACCATTGAGGTGATGCTGAAATTGGAAATGTTGCATGCAAACATGATTGCATGGCAGATTGAGTTGATGTCCTCAATGAATGAGCCGAAGCGAATCACAATGATGTGATAGTGTCAAAGTGTGTTGATGGAATGTAGTAGATGTGGGACACATAGTAGGGAGGTACTATCCAGAAAAAAAGATTGTGGCATGCATATGCCACGAGAAAAGGTGCTACAGGCAACATTGGCTGCATGCACACAATCAGAACATGAAATGAATGGGTCCCATGTGCATTGGCTGCAGGTGTAGTTGTTACAGGTCCCAAGTGAATGAAAAACCCTTGGCTGTGGGTGCAGCAAATACAGGTCCCATGGAATAGTAGATTACCTTTGGCTACAGGTCCCTTTGATGAAGTGGTTGAATGCCAAAAGAAAGTTCTAGTGTAGAATGGTACTGAAATGATGGAGCCCAAACTTCTGATTGGAAGATCACCTTGTTTTATTGCTATTGCTATGTGATGTGTGTACATTGTGTGTTTTTATTTATGTACAAAGTTTGTATAACTCAAACTTACTTATGGAACCTCAGTCAAGCTTGTAGCCAAACCTATTACTGGAATAGTATGATCAACTAATACTTGGCTGATGGAAGTTCAGTCAAGCTGGTAGCTAAATTTGGTGTTGGAACATTATTTTCAGCTACTACCTAGCTGGAGACCTCATCTAAGGCAAGAATTTGTGGATCTTCATAATCCATATTTGCCTTTAATTGGTGGAGAAATGCATCTTTACTTAAAGGCTTCTTATACAATTTCAACCGATGCCCATTAACATCAGTGAGAATCTAACTTGGTCAATTGTAGTTAATTGGGCTGCACCATTTGGGAAAAATTATTTGATCTCATAAGGGCCTAACCATCTTGTCTGCAATTTGCCCTTATAATCTTTATACCTAGAGTCATAGAGAAGTGCCTAATCACCTACCTGAAAGTCCTTGGTTTTGATATACTAATCATGCCATTTGATTCTCTGGTTTTGTACTATTTCAGTGTGATGGACTACTTCCATCCTTAACTCCTCCAAGGCATTAAGCTGATGCAGTCTTTCCTTTTGAGCTATTGACAAGTCCATGCCAAGTTGGACAGTTGTTCTCAATGTTTTATATTTAAAATCAATAGGAAGGACAACCTTCTTTCCATAAACTAACTCATAAGGTGTGTGCCCTATTGTTGTCTTCCATGTAGTTCTATATGCCCAAACTGCTTCAGAGAGTCTGGCTGCCCAATCTTTCTTATGCACTGCAACCGTCTTTATCAATATTGCCTCAAGCTCTCTATTGGTCACCTCAACTTGACCATTTAACTGTGGATGATAGGGAGTGGACTTTTTATGCCTAATTTCATACTCCTAAACAAGGCTAGCAATTAGTGCAAATGTAAACTATGGCCCTTGATTTGTGACTATTTCCCTTGGGACCCCATACCTTGTAAATATTTCTTCATAGAGGAATACAACAACCTTGCTATCCTTGGCTACTGTTAAGGCTTTCACTTCTACCCATTTTGTAATGTAGTCAGTGCAAACAAGTATATATTCCTTGTGGTTAGAAGGTGGATCTATGGGTCCAATAAAATCAATGTCCCATTTGTCAAATGGCGTGACTACCAATTGTGCTTCTAGAGGCATTTCATCACTTCTTGTAGGTCTGCCATTCTTTAACAGCAGTCACATCTTCTTGTATAGAGAGTTGTATCCTTATGCAATGTTGGCCAATAATATCCAGTATTCAAAATTTTGACTATTGTCCTCTTGGCTGCAAAGTGTCCACCACAGGGTTCATCATGGCAAGCTTTGAGAATGTCATACACTTCATCTTTCCTAATGCACCTTCTCATAATATGATCAAGTCCTGTATAGAAGAGATAACCAGATACCCATGAATAGGGAATGCTACACTCCACAAGGTGGTGCCTCTCTTTGGGTGAGAGGCGTGGAGGTGTTTTCCCTATGACTAGATAATTTGCTATATCTACATACCAAGGAGTTTGTATAGTCAGTGCAAATAAGTGTTCATCTGGAAAAGAATCATCAATGACTAGGTCCTCATTACAAGTAGGGAGCCTGAAGTGAAAATCAGCAACAACATTGGCTTTCCTTGGCTTGTCTACAATGGTGATATCAAATTCCCGAAGGAGCAATAACCATCTAACCAATCTGCCACTTACCATTGGTTTATTCATAAGATATCTTGTTGATGCATGGTTAGTGTGAATGAAAACATGATACCTAGTGATATAATGCCTGAACTTATTAATTGCATAAACAACAACTAACATTTCTTTCTCAGTAATAGTATAGTTAAGTTCAACACCTTGAAGATTCTTGCTGATGTAATAAATTACATATTCCACATTCCCTTCTTTATGTCCTAACATAGCTCCTATTGCAAAATCAGAAGCATCTGTATGTATATGGAAAGGTATTGCCCAATTAGGTCCTTTGAGTATAGGTGTCTTTGTTAATGACTCTTTGAGATGGTCAAAGGATATCTGACAGTCAGCTGTCCAATTAAATTCTGCATCTTTAGAGAGTAAGACAAACAAAGGAGCAGCAATCTTACTAAAATCCTTTATAAATCTTCTATAATACCTTGCATGACCTAGAAAACTTCTGACATCTTTCTATTTTCGAGGAATGGGTAGGGTTGAAATGATTTCAATTTTGTGTGGATCCACTTGAATTCCTGCTTTGGACACAAAGTGACCAAGTACTACTCCTTCTTGCATCATCATGAAACATTTTTCATGACTAAGGGATAGATTATAATCATGACATCTCTGCAATACTTTTTCAAGGTCCTTCAAGGCCTCCTCATAAGAGTCTCCATAAGTGGTAAAATCATCCATATAAACTTCCATATAGTCATGAGAAAGGTCAACAAAGATGCTTAAAACAACTCTATGAAATGTGGCAGGTGTATTGTAGAGTCCAAATGGAAGGATAGAATAGGCATATGTCCCCCATGGGCATGCGAATGTGGTCTTATCTTGGTCTTTAGGGGCTATCTTGATCTAGTTATATCCATTGAATCCATCAAGAAAAGAAAAATACTTTTTACCAGCCAAGGAGTCTAGGACTTGGTCAATGAAAGGAAGAGGAAAATGATCTTTCCTAGTGGTAGTATTTAATTCTCTGTACTCTACACACACTTTCCTCCTTTCTTTGGCACTATTACCAGTGGAGACACCCATTGGCTATCTGATATTGGGTATATGAATCCTGTATCCAGTAATTTGTGCAATTCATTCTTCACTATGTCTCTTACTGTAGGGTTCATCCTTCTTTGAGGCTGCCTAACTGGTCTGCATCCTTCATTAATGTATATCCTATGCATGCAAAGGTTAGGGTCAATTCCCTTCATATCATGATAGTCCCATGCAAATTTTGTCTTATGAGTTTGCAGAATTTTAATCAGTTTAGTCTTCTGGACAAATGCCAATTCATTGTTGATGTTAAGTGTTCTGCTTGGTGTAATGTCAACTAGTGCTGCCATAGGCATCATAGAGGCAATATCCAACCTTGATAAGTTGAGACTACAACTATGAGGCGTCAACTGACGAAACATTCTGCTAGAGGAAGCATAGGCTGAAGTATTGATTGTAGGTAGAATATTATGAAGGGTGCAGGCCATACATATTAGACATGGGTCTTGCTATATATCTTTTTCATAATTATTTTGTATGACATTGGAAAGCACTTCATCTTCATCCTGGATAGCCAATAGTGGGTCTCTTTCAATTATCATTAATTTCTAAAGATAATATTGATCAGGATCCCCTAGGTTTGGCCAAATGGATTGCTCCATCTCAGCAAAAGGTTGAGCAAGTGGATAAAGGACCAACTTCTTTGTTACATTCCCATTAGAAATTATCATATTTCCTGACCGACATCCTATGAAGGCATCTATTGTTGCCAGCCAGGGTCTCCCTATGATGAGTGGATATCCTCCTAGGCTAGCCTTGGGCTGTAAGACCATTAAGTCTGCAGGGTATTCCCATGAATCCAATGTGATAACAAGATTTTCAATAACCCCTTCTGGCTTAACTATGGACCTATCTACCAACTGGAGTACTATGGGAGTAGGTCTGAGGTTATCTAGCTGAAGGTTACTCATTGTTTTTTTTTGGCATTACATTGATGGTTGTACCTAGGTCAATCAAGGTGTTTTTGATAAGGGTACCATTGATGTTTACATCAACCACAGGGCTTCCAGGATCTGCATATTTTGGAACAACCAAGTTACCTAACATGATATCAACAAGTTGTCCTATAACATAGAATGTTTGAGGTTCTTTTCTCTTCCTTCCTGGTTGCTTAAGGCATAAATCCCTTATGTCTTTGGTATATATGGGCGTATCCTTGATGGCTTGGATGAGGGGAATTTTAACACATACATCTTTTAGTTGCCCCATGAAATCAAAATCAGGTTCAGATGGAGTTGGTGGAGGGTGCATTTTCAATCTCTCTAAAAATGGAGGGTTTCTGGTAATGGTTTCTTCTTGTAGAGAGATTTGTTCAAAAGGCTTTTGTTGGTTATTTAGATGGTTGTCAGTGACGGAGGGTGGTTAATCATCAAGAAGTTCTATGATAAGTGGTGATGATGGTCCAGCAAGCATCTTTCTTGAGTGCAGGTGCACATCACTAACTTCAACCGTATAGGTTGGGTATTGGATGGCCTCATTAGCATAGGCCTGCTAAATAGGCTTGTTTTTAGGATTAGGAGTAGGTTGTGCCGGCAATTGAGTAGCTCTAAGTTGGGTAGGAATAGGTGAGGTTGTATTTGGCATAAGGGCAGGTTGTTGAGGCAGGGTTTGCTGTGACTGCAGGTAGTTCACATTAATTTGGATTTTGCCAAGGTTGGTTCCCACGCCATTGTTGTGGCCATGGGTTTTGATTTGCCTGCCATTGTGGATTATAATTTGAGGATTGGGATAGATGTTGTGGCCATATCCCCTGCTGCTGAGTCCAACTAGGTGGCATGGTTGCCCATTGCTATTGTGGCAAGTCATACCAAGGTGCATTGTTCTAATTATGAAGATTTGAGACAGGTGGTGCAAATGACATGGAGTTGGTCAAGGGGTCCTGAGGAATACCTTGTCTTTTCTGCCTTGGCCTTCATTATGCAATGTAGAACACTTGACCTTTTTCATCTTCTATGGCTTTGAAATTTGCTTTCTCATTCTTACCCTCAGAAATACTAGCAAGTCCCTTGCATCGGTAATTGGCCTTCTTCTGTTGGCAATGTGGAGAGTATTCACTCAAAGCTGCCTTTGATGCCTCTTGTTTCTTCTTTATGTGTAGAGTGTCCAACTATGTTTCCAGATGGCTTATGATATCCTCTTTCATATTGGATAGGAGATTGCTGAGCTCTACTCTGGAGACTCCAATGGATGATTTACTTGAAGTCAAGGTTCTAAAGCCTCTATTTTTCTTTAGAGTAGAGCATGAATAGTTTTTGTAGATTTGATAAATTTCATCAAATCCCAGTTGAGAGATATCTCCTACTCCAATTAGATTGAGTGCATCCATACATTCTTCGCCCACACCTCTTAGGAAGACTAGCTTAAGTGACTCTGAGAGAGCCTATTTTGCCTTGACTTCTTGAGGCAAAACTGAAATCTCTCTACATAATCTTCCAGGGGCTCATCTTTTTTTTGTGACATCCTGAAGATGTCATCCCCCTTCATGTCTCTACCATGACAATAGTCTTGATATTTCTGCAAAAAAATCTCCTTCATGGTGGCCCAAGTAGTTACAAAATTCTCACCCAAACCCATAAACCATCTTAATCTAGCATCCTTGAGAGTGGTTGGGAAGAGCTTGAGCCTGTATGCATCTGTAGTGTAATCATAACTCCTACAGAGTACATCAAACTCAAAGAGAAATGTATCAGGGTCTTCAGTGATTAGCCCATGAAAGTTTGGTAGAGCTGAAGGAGGGATAATTTTCAAGGTGTCAGCTCTCTGTTGGTTTGTAATAGGAAAGGCAAAGATGACTAGTTCAGCTGGGTTTTCTACTTCTTTGTCTGCCATGATGTCTTGGTTCCAATCTGCAATATCTTCAAAATCCTCAGTGTTCTCCAGACAAAGGGATGATTCAAAGTGTTCTTCTTCTGGTGAACTAGTTGGAAGAAACCTCCCTCTATGGTCTCTTGGCTTCCGCATACAGTAATGTATGAGCCAATGGCTCTATTCCTGCACCGTGTTAATGAATATTTTGGAGATAGACTGAATATCTACGTGATTCTAAATGCTGAAAAGTACTATTTCCTAGTGAAGCAAGTACAAGCATAAATAAAAAAGAACTCAGAAAATCTAAACCTTAGCACCATCCTCGGCAATGACGCCAAAAATGTCAAACTCCATTATTAACCAATACATTGATGCAAAAAGGGCATGCACTCTACTCAACGGACCAATAGATCCTATATCAAGCAACCTATTAGTTATATAATGTGCTACATTTACATTGTCAAACCAGGGAATTGTATTCTTCTTGGATGATGCCTGTATTGTGTGTACAGTTAAGGATTCTTGAGTTTTATTCTAGAGGTTGTGTAAGGGAACTAAATAAAGTAAATACAATACTCTAAGTAAATAGGAATAGTGGAAAATAACCAAGCTTATCTAACACAACAATAATCAAATGATTCTCTGTAACTTCTATGTACGAGAGTAACTAACAATTGGTTCAGTTGGTGATCACCTCGACTCAATGGACTTAATAACACAAATTACCAAAGTTAAACTATTTCACATCACTCATAACAACATACATCAATCACAAATATATATAAACATACAATTTATAAGTTGAACATATGAACAAGGTGGAGAAACATAGTACCTCAAGTGGTTGGCTTGAGTGAGTATGATCCCACAAGATCTAGCTAAATCTCTATTGAATCTTTGCAGTCATTAACAAAACTCAAAACACATATTCCTTTATTGAATGCAAATGTAACAATGATACAACAAAATATGATACTATATATTTGTTCAATCTGTATGAAGCAAAATCTAATCTCATCTCCTTCAACTAACTGAGATCAGCATTGTTTATATGAATAAAGCTACTAAACAATAAATACCACTATTGTCTATTATCCCACATTGTAGGAAAAAGACTTTATTAAAGAGCAACTAGAAATAGGAAACTAACTAACATGAAGGCGGCATAGATAATACAGTCCTATTGCAACTCTATCTCTTCATTATCCATAAAGAATAATCAATGACTTAGAAACAGAACATAGAACACGTTCTAGATCCCTTCATCATTTAGGATTGCATCATTTGTTGAAGGATAACCATCACAGAGTCATGGATGACTTATCGCAAGCAATTTGGGATCTTCTTCACTTGGCTGTAGGTACCTGTATCATCTTATGTGGATATCACCATCTCCTTCAGCTGCGGGTTGTCTAGTGTTCTTCATGATATGAATCCATGCTTTTGCTGCATGAGGAGTTAGTACATCACATAGTACTTATCATCACTATCACTAAAATCAACATAAAGTACTAACATATTTCATGAACAATCAACCATTCACACATCATTAATTAACAACATATTATATACCATCTTCATGCTTCAGTATCTTAAGGATAAACATATACATAATTAATACATATAGAAGTTTGGAAATGTCTCAAGAAATAGGTAATTAAAGCAATAAAAACAAGACAAATCATGGTCTCATCAAGAGACATGATCTAAATACCAAGAACCAAAAAAGTAGAAGCACTAGAATACCCCCCTTGATTTAATTAAGGAACCCCCCAAGCAATTTGTTGATGTGGCACTTTATATTTAGTGCATTTACAATTACTACAAGATGGATTTGATGTACAAAGTCTAAAAAATGAGGCATATGTTGAAAGTACAATTTTGGAATACTGTCAAGAAAAACTAATAACACCACTACATAGTGTTTGAAAAATTAGGTATTTTAGAAAAAATAAGACCCAAAAAGAAGTTTGTATGTGCCCGAATGAGCCCTCTGAAGTTTAAAAATAGAAACTAAGAAGGGTTACACTTGAGAATCTAATATTTTAAAACAAACCATACATAGAAATTACAAGTTGATTGCACTACAAGGTAGACCATGAAAAAATGCCCCAAATAAAAAAAATACATGAAAAAATGATTATGTATGGCCTAGATATAGGCCTTTGAAGTTGGAGTACAAAAATCAAAATGTTGATGGAGACGGGGGTAAAATTTTAAAGGGATTGCTGACATCACATTGATGTTAGTAAAGAATATTTGAATATTTCACCAAAATATCCCTTGATCCTAGAATATTCCCAAACTACCGTTAAAAAGGCTTGAAACTACACTCTATTTAGAAAACTGCCCACCAATGCTGTAAAATTGTTGATAAATGGCACGAAACTACCTTGTTGGCGTGTAGGTGGTATTGGGGGGGATATTCTGTTAGAAATTGTTTAGGGTGGAAAAGGGGGAAGGTGGTGGTTTTAATGATTTATGTGTAATCCTCCTTTCCCAATAAACATTTCAAGGGCTTATCAACCGAGTTGAATCTCCACTAAGAGAGAGCAGTCACCTAACATGTTGGGCAGCCACTTGGGAAGTTGTGGACTCTTGGATGTATCAAACAATGTCTCTTTCTAATGTTAAATTATGCTTAGAAACCCTAATTAAGCAAATCAGTAAGCAAATTATCAAATTATGACAAATCCTTTCAGATTGAGGCAAAGGACAAAGATACTTAACTTACTATTTTTTGAAGTTCAAAAAGCAGAGAAGTCAGGGACACGGGGATTCGCGCCCAAGTCCAAGGTACCAATTTCTTTGAGGGGTCTTGAGCTCCTTCCAGTACTGATCTGCACTGTAACTTTAGTTTCCAGAGATTCCACTACGGAGGACATAGGGACTAGCGCCCTAGTCCAGGAAAAGCACCAGTGTCTTGCTTCTTTCTAGATCCAGAATCCTTGATGTCTGCTAACCTTTCCTGCAACTCCACTTCTTCCAAATGCGACACATGTAATCTGCAATCACAAGGAGTGTGGGAGGGGCTTGTGGTGTTTAGAGGCTTGCCTTGGTCAAGCCCAAGAGAGACATTCAATTCTTCCGAACACCATCGTCAGATGAGAGTGTGTATCCTGGTGGGATAGGCAAAAATACAAATGATAAATGATTGAAGACATAATTAATATCACCTTGTAGTGAAGATCTCATGGAAGGAAGATGCTCTTCATGCCATGAGGAGATGGCTATCAAATCTACAAATACAAACACAATAACAACACAAAGTACTACTCTGCAACACAATGAATACCTTGAACCACTTTCACAAAAGCTTGTTAATAAAAAATGCCATCTAGTTTGCAAATGAAACCTAATGATGCTTATGTATGCAACTACAAAGATTCCTGCTAAGAATTTCGTAATTCAAACTTTAGATGTCGGCATAGGACCTAATTAACAGTCATAAAACTGACACTTGAAATTAGGCCAGACCCAAAATAGGGCCGGACTAGGGTGCTAGCACCCAAGTCCACCCTACCATTTTTGCTCAAATTTCATTAAAGTGCAGCCCCCTATGTCCTATTTGTCACAAGACCCAAGGGTTTTCTCATCGAGAGTCAAAAATAACATGCAAGATGCTCTAAATGCACTAACAGGACCCAGGAGCTAAACCTTAATAGGAAAAAGCCCCCAAGGTTACTTTTTCTGACATAACATTTAGCGCCCACTTTAATGTATGTATAAATGCAAGGCCAATACATGCATTAAAGTACAGTCAACAAACACAAAAAACACACCAAGCACAAAGAAGACACGCCAAACACATTGGAGACAATAATAGGCACGCAAAACATGGAGAAGACAATTACAGTCACACAAAACATGGAGAATACAACATTGAAGACATGCAAAACAAAGTGAATACAGTGAATGCAGTGAAGACAGTGATGATTTTCTTTTCTTTTTCATTTTCTCATATATATGAAATGCAAATGCAAGTACAAGGAAAGTAAACACACCACCCATAATGCAGGAGGGACTCATCACCACCAGTCTTTAGACTGCACATGGGGCAACAAACACGCCAAACAAATCTTAGAGTGCAGGAGGGACTCGTCGCCACTAGTCTTTAGAGAACAAACACGCAATACAAATCAAACGTGCCAAACAAATCCCGAAGCATAGGAGGGACTCATCACCACCGATCTTTAGACTATGCTTGGGAACAAACACGCAATACACAGACACTTGGAAAACACGGAGAAAACACGACAAACAAGCGATGGAGTGTTCCTATTTCTAGGTTCATCACCATCTCAGGCACATTACAAGCACACACTGACAATTGGGCGTTGCCACAACAATCACCGAAGACATGCTTAAGGGTTGAGTTAGTCATAGAACCACTCCCTGCCTCGCACTGAGGACTTTTAAAAATGACAGGATTATGTACTCTCCTTGAGAAATACACCATCCTCGTCTCACACAGAGGGCTTAAGATAAAAAGGATATGCACGATATCCTGCCCCTGCAAAGGGCTTAAGAGATTGTAATAGATTCAAGATTCACAAACACATGGTGCTAGCATCTACAATAGACATCTTACCTTATATATGCCTCCACCTTAAGGTGGTTGATGTCGTGTACCGATATCAAGCACGTTAAGGTAGGAAGGAAACACACAAGGGAACATGATCTCTCACAAAGCCCATGCCCCCTGGAGGTGACATGTACTTTATGATCACCAAATGTTCCCACAAACACATTCCTGCAAGAAAAGTGTTAGTGTCCATATAATCATGATAAACAACAATGCATATGATCGATCACATAGAGAACTGAGGAATGCAAGATTCAAGATAGACAAAGTGCATGGAGCAGCAATATTGTTATGTTTTGTAAGTGTGGTAAGACACCATCAAGATCACATGGAGTGATTCTACTAGCCAAGTGTTGGATAATATATATCAACCCCATCGTCATGTATGGACTAGATCTATTTTTTGATTTCTTGCTAAAGGGACACTAGGTCTGCATTAGTAAAGTATGTTTTTCATCATCCACCTGCTAGATAGAACCACTAGAGGAAGGGAAACAATAAAGCAAAAGAGGAGAAACAAGTGCCTTAGGGATAGTCACGTAGGAGGGTTCCCCCAAGTCACCAACCGCAATGTTATGTCTATAAGACACAACACACAATAGTGAAAATAGAGAAGCAATATAGAAGAATGATGATACAAATAGAAGAAGGGTCACAATAGAGGCGGTCTCCCAGTATCCTTGACCTTACAAGAGTATCAAGGGTCATCTTATGAGGCCTAAAACTACACATAACACATCACGGGGGAAACACATCACAGAGGTAAAAGGTTAGAAATACTTACCTATAGTACAATCATACTAGATTTTGGAACTTGAGAGGCTCTTGGAGAGACGTTCCATCAGGTTTTGTACAAAGTTTAAGTGGTTCTTACGAGAGTCTTGTTTGTTGTCAGGAAGTCCATGTGATGTTTATTTCTATATCCTTGTGTATATGAAGTCTTTTGTTGCTTATGAGGAGGAGAACCACTATTATTTCCAACTGATGATAACCATCTTGCTCTTTTTCAATTGTTAGCTAGCTTTCTTTGTTGAGTTTGTCTATCATAGTAACAAGGACTATCTTATACTATCTCGATCTTTTCATTTATCATAGTCTCTTATTCCAATTGTCTTTTTGATGGATGTTATGTATCTCCTGATCCCTGAAGGGGTAACAGAGGAGGAACTTCAAAATAAATACCATTCCTTCATGGACAAGTTGATACTTTAGTATTTTCCTTATCCACTTCTATTGTAGTAATAATATCATCATAGTCCAAATAGTCATCCTCTACCTCTAGTGTATTTTGTTCCATCAAATTATTATCAGTATGCTTAGGGAAAGGATTAGTAAAGATCTGTAAGTTCTGATTCGATGGAGCAACCAACTTATTCCCATTATCATTCACACCTGATACCTGTATCACATTTGAGTCAATGAGGTCTTGTATTTCATGTTTAAGATGCATACATCATTCGATATCATGTCCTTGTGTCTAATGGTAATGACAAAAAGCATTAGCATCGAAATAAGGTCCATGTGCTCTACTAGGATCTAGAGGTTTAATCGGGGGAAGCTTCATAAGATTATTCCTCAGAGCTTGATTCATGATAGAATGATAAGATTTAGATATTAGACTAAAATTTCTTTGTTGATACGATGCCTTCTTCGGATTAGTGATAACAGACACTTGTGAAAAGTTGTTTGAATTTAGTCCATTAACCTTGATGAAACTCCTATTATTCCTCTTGAAGTTGTTTTGTGATGGTCCGCCCATGGATTGACCAACTTGAGCCGATGAGTTATGGATTTCATACTGACTAGACAAAAGTTGATAGTCACGAAGGGCGGTGCATAAATGTTGAAAGGAGTTATACTTCATCAAGAGAATCTTATCATGGATGTTAGGTTGTAGATTTGTAATAAACACCTTCTGAACATCATCGTCCTTCATTTGATATTGAATTTGCACATAGAGAGACTGATATCGACTAATAAACTTAATTAATTTCTCTTTCAAACCTTGCTTGCAATGGACTAAATCAAACAAGGAGACTTGAGGTCTGATATTTGCTTGAAAATGTTATAAAAACTGATCAACTAACTGTGAAAAGGAATGTATTGAATTCGGAGGTAAAGAGTAAAACCATTCTAAAGTAGTATCTTTGAGAGATCATGGAAAAAGTTTTGCTAACAAATCCTCTTCAAAGTAGAAATCGCTACACATAGTTGTGAATGCTGCCACGTGAGTATTAGGATCACCTTTTCCACAATATTTTTCAAAATGAGGAGTCTCAAACCTCTCAGGCATAGGGGTTCTCAAGATTGCATAAGATAGGGGATTACGGGCATGATAAGTGGGTATATTAGGTTGTGAAGAGTTTGTCAAGTTTTTCATCTTTTGTTGTAAAGAAGTCATGCCTTGTAAAAGTTAGTTTAAGATGGCATCATTAGGAGATACTGTTTGTTGTGAGGAATTAGAACCAAAGTGAGGAGGTGATTGAGCCTGACTAGTAATGGGTGGAGGATGTGAATAGTTCATCGGTGGTTGGACATATTGGTAAGTGGAAGATGGTTGCGAATAGGTGGGATGAAGAGGTGGTTGAGAGTACTTATTCATAGAAGAAGTCCCTTTAGATACCAAGTTTTGATAGTCAAACACCATAGCTTTGTAATTTTGCAAATTTGTCCCATTAGATACTCCAATACATGTGGTAACATTACTACAAGCATTTGCATTAGTATTTAAAATCGTTGATGTAAATGTAGATATTCCTGTAGTCGGTATAGGTGCCGATACTTGCGTATGAGACGGTGACGACATGCTCTTAATACCACTCACACATTCAATCACCGTCATGACATTATTGTGTACTATATGCATTAGACCTCTAACCACATTAATACCATCTTGTCCTTCTTTTATCAATTCTCTTATGTGGTGGATCACAGGGACAACTTCTTCCACTATCCTTTCATTTCCAACAAATGCTTGAAATTCGGCTAAATCTTTATCCAATTTGTTTATTTAATCATCAAGTACACGTGTGATCACCTCAATAGTGTCGTTGACATCATGAAATGTTTGATCTTCCATAGTGGTTGTAGAAGGTATAATGTCTTGCAAAATTTGTGACTCACCTTTTGTAAAGAAGGTATTCAATGGATTTTCAGAGGTAGAAATGTTGAATTCTTCAAAGGCACTAGATCCCATGAGTCTTATGCTTCTTCATAAAGGGATATTTCTATTAGGGAAGCAAGTAATAATACTCATACAACAACATGCAACTCTTAATGCACAAACTAATAGAACAAACCCTAGGAGCAAGATATGCTTAAGATCCAATTGATTTTTTAACTTTTTTCAGTGCAAATCACTAAGAGAAGAGGTGTTGTGAAAATTTTCAAAGAGGACAGAAAATAATATGCCTAATATCAGTCCAGTGATGAAAAAATATCTTCCACAACACACTTTTGAAGCAACTCTAGAGTGATGATAAGTCAAAACCTAGTGAAAATAGGCCAAAATATGCAATTTTTTCACCAAATCTCAATGCAAAAGAGTAAGACCAAGGGTTTTGTGAGGAAAATGATGATGGAAAAAAAATTATAAAAGTAATAGCAACCACCTAATTCTAAAAGATCTGTCACAACACACTTGTAGTGCCACTCAAGGTCAAACGCTAGTGAAAATATAGCAAAAATATGTAATTTTTCACAATTTTTGAATATAAAGGCCTAGTAGAAAGGGTGTTGTAAGGAATTTGAGAAGGGGTAGAATATAATAACCCTGATAATAGCCAATTAATGCAGCAAAATCCCTTACAACACGCTTGGAGTGTAAATCTAGAGAGACGATAAGGCCAAATTTAGTGAAAATGAAAGGTTTTCAAACCCTAGACATGAAATTTTGCAAGCAAACCACTAGCATGCAACACTATAGTTAGAAATCAATCCTAATGAGTGTTTGAAAATGGTAGTAAAATCTGAAACAAGATTTTGACTACAAACCCTAGTTAATGTGAAACTAGGTTTTCATGAAAAATGCACAATTTCAAGCATTTTTTGTGAAATTAAGCACACAAATGCAATGTAAATGTATTCTAAATGATGAATGATTGAAAACACAATTGATATCACCTTGTTGTGAAGATCTCATGGAAGTAAGATGCTCTTCATGCCATGAGGAGATGGCTATCAAATTTGTAAATACAAACACAATAACAACACAAAGTACTGCTCTGCAACACAATGAATGCCTTGAACCACTTTCACAAAAGCTTGTTAATAAAAAATGCCATCTAGTTTACAAATGAAACCTAATCATGCTTATATATGCAACTACAAAGATTCCCACTAAGAATTTTGTAATTCAAACTTTAGATGTCGGCATAGGACCTAATTAACGGTCATAAAACTGAATTTGAAATTAGGGCAGACCTAAAATAGGGCTGGACTAGGGCGCTAGCACCCAAGTCCACCCTGCCATTTTTGTTCAAATTTCAATAAAGTGCAGCCCCCTAGGTCTTATTTGTCATGAGACCCAAGGGTTTTCTCATCAAGAGTTAGAAATAACATGCAAGATGCTCTAAATGTACTAACAGGACCCAGGAGCTAAACCTTAATAGGAAAAAGGCCCCAAGGTTACTTTTTCTGACATAACAGAAATGAAAGCACAACTACTTAATAGAAATATGATTTCAAATATGTGTTTAACGATCTTTAACAGTGTATTGTCAATGGAGATTATAACATAGAAAATAAGCTATGCATCACATAAATACCAAATCAGAAAACTGAACACACAACACAGTGTTTAACGTGGAGAAAACCCTTTTGGGTAAAAAACTCCACATAGGCAAGAGGCGCAAGTTTGTATTAATATGAAAATGATTGTACATTACAACAACTCCACCAATCTTCCCTTCAGTCTTCAACCTGACAACATTCTGACAACACCAAAGTACTTGTAAATCTATATATTACAACAAATACATGGAACAATACTTATAGAAGTATCCTCACTCCAATCTAGGCGTCCACTTTCTCTCTCCTGAGATCTGCCACATGCAAACATTAAATGTTGTCATACATGCAACTTCCACTTGTCAAAAGATGCCCATGCAAAGTTGGGCACCCAAGGTCAAGAATAGCATCTTACAGCATCTTATGACATGTCATAACTGTCATAGATACCACCAAAGTGTATCTTCCCAAGATGGGCGCCTGGGGCTAAACATAGAAACTTACAACTAATGAATATTCATCATATGCATCATAGTGTCATAGAATCTTATGACAACTTACATCTATCATATATTCTTTACATGCACCCACCAAACATTATGACGTGTGTCATATATGCTAAAAATAGTAGATTCTCCCAAGGTGGCACCTATACTCATTTACACATGAGTTTTACAATTTCCAACTGTAAATGTAACTTATTAATTACCTCCGGTGACTCTGAAATTACCACTGCCAGTGAAAACTACCTCATTCCCTTATGGGTAATTACAAATTACAAATAATAAATGGAATAAATACAATATTGGAATTTACAAGGTTAATGGAACCTTATTCCAACATTCTCCCACTTGACATTATACATTATAAATCAAGCCATAAGAAAACAAATTAAATAATCAGGTACTAGAAACAAGGCCCATGGCCTCTCTACACCACACGAACTTCTCTGTACTCACAGGTTTGGTCAATGAATTTGTAACATTCTCCTGAGTGTCTATCTTCTTCAGCTCAATCTCTCCATTTGCAGCCAACTCTCAAATAAAGTCATACTGAACATCAACATGCTTAGTCTGAGCATGATACATAGGATTCTTGGCCAAACAGATAGCACTCTGGCTATCACAACCAATCTGAATGATCTTGCAATCAAATCCAATACCTGTACACAATCTCCTCAGACATGAGTAGCAGCCATATACTTTGCTTTTGTGGTGGACAAAGCAATTGTGGGCTGCCTCTTACTCATCCAACCCACTGCTCCTCCAAACAGAGTAAACACATAGCCACTAGTGGACCTTCGGCTATCCAAGTCACCTACCCAATCTGAATCAACAAATCCCTGTACATGTCCAAAGATTTATCAGCACTATCAGTACCAGAATAAACCAAACAATGATCAGGAGTACCTGCAAGATATTTAAACACCATCTTTGCATAATTTCAATGTTGTCTACCAGGGTTAGACATAAATCTGCTCAAAACTCCCATTGCTTGGGCAGTATCTGGTCTAGTGCAAACCATTGCATACATCAAACTCCCTACAACACTAGCATATGGCACATTAGACATATCCTCAAAATCATCCTCATTCTTTGGACACATATCTAATGAAAGCTTAGTACTAATGGGTAAAGGAACTCTAACTGGGTTACAGTCCTACAAGCTAAATCTCTGCAAAATAGTATTCACATACTTACTCTATGACAACCAAAGCTTTTTGTTACCTCTATCCCTCCTGATCTCCATTCATAGAATATACCTAGCAGCTTCAAGATCCTTCATATCAAATGCACTTGAAAGTTGAGCTTTCAGCTCACTGATCATACCCTTAGTATTGCTAAAAAATAACATGTCATCAACATACAAAGTAATGATCAGTATAGAATCGCCAATACAATGAATGTAAATACAGTGATCCTCCTCGCTCCTAACAAAACCAATTTCAATACAAATGAATCAAACTTTTGACACAACATGTTGGGAGACTGTTTCAAACCGTAGAGAGACCTCTTTAACCTGCAAACCCAATGCTCTTTTCCTTTTACCTCAAAACCTGTAGGTTGTTGCATATATTTCTTCCTTAAGATCTCCATGTAAGAACGTAGTCTTAACATCCATTTGCTCAATCTCCCAATCAAAGGCTGCAGCAATGGATAAAAGAAGTCTAATAGAAGTCAATTTAGCAACAAGAGAGAAAATCTCACCAAAATCAACTCCCTCTCCCTGGGAGTAGCCCTTGGCTACTAGTCTAGCCTTGTACTTCTCCAATGAACCATCTACTTAAAACTCCTTCTTGAAGACCCACTTACAACCTATGGCCTTTCTTCCTTTGGTAAAATGAACAAGATCCCAGGTATTACAAGAGTCTAAAGCCATCATCTCCTCCTGCATGGCTAATTGCCAAGACTCACTATCATCTGCAAGAATAGCTTCTTTGTAGGATCTAGGCTCATCATCAGTACTCAATAAAGTAAATATACAATGGAAATCTGATGGGCTATACCTGTCAATTGGATTCTGTTGTCTTGTGGATCTCCTCAAGGGTGGAGTAAGAGTCTCAACTCGCTCTTCTACATGGTCATCTATACCAACTTCTTTTGTAACAATAGATTCATCTTCATTAGAACTACTCGAATCTTCTTCTTTTTCTTCACCCTCAAATCCATCATTCTGTTCTTCCTGACGTGCATCTTGTTGCTCTAAATCAAAGTACACTCTCTTTACCTTTTCATTTTTTTATTTTGGATGCTCAAGTTCAGAAATAGCTCTAAGTTCCCTAAAAATAACATCTCTAGAATAGATAATCTTACAGGTTAGTGGATTCCAAAGCTTATAACCTTTGACATTATCACCATATCCAATGAATATACAATTTTCAACTTTTGGATCCAACTTAGATCACTTTTCCTTAGGCACATGAACAAAAGCCTCACAGCTAAAACCCCTGAAATGTGAAACAGGGGGTTTCTTACCTGTCCACACTTTATAAGGTGTCGAATCAATAGCCTTACAAGGAGATCTGTTAATCAAGTAGCAAGCAGTACACAAAACCTTTGCCCAAAAACATTTATCCAATTGTGCATCACTCAACATACTTTTGGCTCTTTCCATAATTTTTCGGTTCATCCTTTCTGCAACACCATTCCGTTGTGGTGTATACGGAGTTGTCTTTTGTTTGATAATACTTGCATGCTTGCAAAACTCATCAAATTCCTTAGAGCAATATTCCCCTGCATTGTCAGATCTTAATATTCTTATCCTTAATGCCGATTGGGATTCAACTAAGACTTTAAAATCCTTAAACTTAGTGAAAACTTCAGATTTGTGGTTCAGAAAATAAATCCAAGTAAATCTGAATACATCATCAATGAAGGTAACAAAATAACGAGATTTTCTGATAGAATCATTATCCATAGGTCCAAACACATCCATATGAATAATCTCTAACTTCTCTTTTGCTCTATTGCTTCCTAAAGGAAATGATTTTCTGTTTTGTTTACCAAACACACAATGCTCACAGAAATCACAGTGCTCATCAGAATAAGAAAAATCATCCAACAAATCTTTATTCTTAATAGTTTTCAATACATTATTGCTTGTGTGACCCAATCTACGGTGCCACAACGTACAAGTGTTTTCAGAAGCCTCATAAACATAAGAGGCATTTCTAGCCCAAACAATTTTCCCAATCTCTTTCCCTTCGGTACCATCAAGTTTCCTCTCACCAATCTACATCCATGCTTATCAAATGTTACATGCATTCCCAAATCATTCAACTTCAAAACTAAAATCAGATTTCTAGCTAATCTAGGAACATGCAAAACACCAGGGAGGGTTTTAATCCTCCCATCACTGAAACACAACAATACCTTGCCTTTCCCATTTATCAGATATGTAGAGTTGTCTCCAAGGTAGATATTACCTCCATCATACTCTTCGTATGTGGAAAACCATTCCTTATGCAGGGTCATATGAAATGTGCATCCTGAGTCAACCAACCAGTGATCATTAGCAACAACATTGCAAGCAGAAAGTAAAACATCTTCACCTGCATTTGAGGACTTATCAGAAGCATTCTCCCACTATTTCTTTGGGTTTCTGCACTCCTTCACATGCCCCCTTTTACCGTAGTTTCAACACTTAACTCTATTCTTCTTTCTAAGAGTCTTAGATCGGCCCTTAGATTTGTCCTTAGTCCCTTTCTGATCTCCTTTTGGTCATCTTTCTTTAGATCTTTCCCTAACACTGAGAGCATCCCCTAAACTATCCGAACTCTTCTTCCTCAATTCCTGTGATAGTAGAACTAAAACAAGTGCATCCAACTTCAGATCTATGAGGTTAGCAGTGATAGCCAGTATGACATTCTCCTAAGATTTAGGTAAAGAACAAAGAAGTAAGATACATTTATCTTCCTCGTTAACATCAACATCTACGGATGCAAGCTAACTCAACAACAAATTAAATGAATTTAAATGCTCTACAACTGAATCACCCTCTCATTTTCATGGAAGACAATTTTTATTTTAAATAAAGTGTATTTACCATACTCTTGGCTTGGTAGATCTCACCCAACCATTTCCACAAACTATGTGCAGTCTCTTCCTTTACGAAATTTAGCAGGACAGAATCTGCAAGACACAAACGAATGGTTCCCCATGCCTTTTTATCCAACCTTGCTCATTCATCCGGAGAGACATCATCGAGTTTCTTCTCATTTTGAATAGCCAACCACTGGTTTCTTTCTTCCAACAAGTCTTCCATTTTCAGCTTCCACTACTCATACCTCATTTCGTTGAACTTCTCAATGTCCGATCGAGAGGTTGATGCAATGGTGGATGCAGCCATAATATCAACTCAAGATCTGCAAAACAAATGCATCCAAATCTCCCACTGCAGCTATAGATTCCACACTACCACCCAAGAGTCAAAGCTAGCTAGGCTCTAATACCAAATGTTATAAATGAAAGCACAACTACTTAACAGAAATCTGATTTCAAATATGTGTTTAATGATCTTTAATAGTGTATTGTCAATGGAGATTATAACATAGAAAACAAATTATGCATCACAGAAAAACCAAATCAGAAAACTGAACACACAACATAGTGTTTAACATGGAGAAACCCCTTTTGGATAAAAAACTCCACACGGGAAAGAAGCCCAAGTTTGTATTAATCTGAAAATGATTGTACAATACAACAACTCCACCAATCTTCCCTTTAGTCTTCAACTTGACAGCATTCTGACAACACTTGAGTACCTGTAAATCTGTATATTACAACAAATACATGGCAAAATACTTATAGAAGTATCCTCACTCCAATCTGGGCATTCAATTTCTCTCTCCTAAGAATCCCCCACATGCAAACATTAAATGTCATCATACATGCAACTTCCACTTGTCAAAAGATGCCCATGCAAAGTTGGGTGCCCAAGGTCAAGAATAGCATCTTACAACATCTTATCACACATCATAACTATCATAGATACCACCAAAGTGTATCTTCCCAAGATGGGCGCTTGGGGCTAAATATAGCAACTTACAACTAATGAATATCTGTCATATGCATCATAGTGTCATAGAATCTTATGACAACTTACAGTTGTCATAGATTCTTTACATGCACCCACCAAACATTATGATGTGTGTCATATATGCTAAAAATAGTAGATTCTCCCAAGGTGACACCTATACTCATTTACACATGAGTTTTACAATTACCAATCGTAAATGTCACTTATTAATTACCTCTGGTGACTCCGAAATTACCACTGCCAGTGAAAACTACCTCATTCCCATATGGGTAATTACAAATTACAAATAATAAATGGAATAAATATAATATTGGAAATTATAAGGTTAATGGCACCTTATTCCAATATATTCCCCAAGTTGATTTGTGGTGGTTGATGGCATTGGTGCCTCTTGAGGTGGAGAGTCAGTGGGATGGCATCTGGGCAAGGCTGAGGTGGTTGACATTAGTGGTGTGATTAGAACTTGGTGGTAATCTGGTGGTTGACTATTGGACAACACCAATGACAAAGACCGCAGGGTAAAACTTGCCCAATAAAGACAAGCCTATGAATAAAGGAAATATTTGTAGGTTAAAAACCTACAAAAAAATTCTCTCGACGGTTGACATATGTGCAGGTGTACCTGCTGATGTAGGCAGGGTATGATGCAGGGAAAAAACCTCTAGTTAAAATATAACCTGCCAAATAAAAGATTTACCTGCTAGACAAAGGAATACTTTTTCTAGATAAAGCAACGAGACAAGAACGCTAACACAGGTAGTATGGTCATATGAATTTCCATATGGCTTCCAATGGAGGCCTCCTCAAAAACTTAGAAATTTTTCCTATGCAAAAATATAAAGTGTTATATAAGAAAAATTGTCTCTCGGGCCTCCTGAGTGTAATGGTGAGGTTTATTTTGTTCTAGGACACACTGTATGAAAACTCTTGGCTTAAACCCCCTGATTTGAGAAGGTGCTTGCAAATTTAGTGCTCTAATACCATGTTGGAGTCAGATATTTGACCCTCACAACCCAATAGGTCCTACAAAATAAGGATATGCCTTCTATAAGATATTTCTAATATGCCAAAATATGCAATATATTCATACAATGTGTGTGAATCCAAAGAGCTTACAAACTACATATGAACCCCTGATTATATAGAAAACGGGTGAGATGAGAAGGTAGTTGTGAGCTCTAACCACCTTGCATGCACATAGGACAAGTATGATAAAGGTGTCATGTGTGCATGACATAATTGTCTCAAAAGGTGAGTATATGTGTCTCAACCACATGAGGTGAGACAAAAAGGTAAAAGTCCCTAAGTGAAGACTTAATATGTGTGAATAGGACTCTCCTAGATATGCTAAAAGCTAACTAGTTGGATAGTGTCCTTATTTACACTAACAGTAATGTGTTTCATAGGATTAGATATCATAGTTTACAATTTTTATTTTTTGTCACCTCAAGTAAATATCTACATGCAAGTGTATTTTTGTGACTTAGTTTTCAACCATGTAAAGTTGTGACATCCTTCTATTTGCATGTAAATAATATGTTGATTTTATAACTAACAGTCATTCTTAATGTTGATGGGTATCCTTTTGAAGATGAAAGTTTTCATTCTTGAGGGTTTTGTCTAGTGATTGTTATAAATAACTGTGTCCTTTATTTCTCTGTAGTACCCAAATACTATTTATTTGAATAATCATGCTATCAACCTTAAACTTGTTTTTTTGGTTATCCTTTTGATAAATTATATGAGAGATTTAATTGGTATTCCTCTTCTAATTTGAGAGGGCATTCTAATCATTATATTGTTTGGTTTTCACACCCAACCCTTAAACACCTAGTTTATACAAGAGCCATTCAAATTTATCTGTGAATATTGAGGCTTATGTGCATTTACTCTTCTACTTACAATTATAAAATGAGTTTTAGGGTTTTTCTCTTCTTGTTGCTATCATATTATTTATCTTTGAGTTATTTTTTCTTTGAGGCTAAAAATATATTTTATCAAATGGCATGCATTTAATACATTGCATGTAATTTTGGTAGTTTGAATGTAGTCAAATAAAAAGAGGCTTGGGTTTTCATATTCTTGAAGGTGATCATTCTATATTTTCCTAGCATTCAAGAGTTACTGTTTGGTTTTTGTTTCAATTTTCAATGAGTAGGATTGTCATGTTTTTGAAGGCACATTATTGCATAAAATATAGTCATTTTTCACATACTTTGATAATATGCACGCCAAAGAGGTTTTTGCATAATAGTGCAATTAGTCTTTGAAAGCCTTAGTAATGGATTTTTATTTCTATATATAGTCATTTATTCAAATGGTAAATGCGATAAGGTGGTGAAGCTTTTGCATTCAAATAGCATTTTGAAAAAAAAGGCATTTTCTAAAAGAGTATAATGTTTGGTAAAGATTTTCTATAGATATTATTGAGCAAAGAGATTTTCATATTATTGGCATAGTATTCCAATATATTCAAAGGTGATAAGGGTTTTCATTCAAATACACAATTATGTTGAAAGGTCTATTTTGCATTCAAATGATATTTTTTGATCAAGGGTAAAGGAGCGGTTTTTGAAAGGTCCCTAACCCTTTTACAACAAGGAATCAAAATAGAGCAAAATGACTTTGCTACATCAAAGCAATAGCAATACTACAACCAAAATACAACATAGAAGAAACTAGAGCTGACAAAAAAAAAAATAATGGCAAGAGAAACCACAAACACAATAGACTAAAATCCATTCAAAGTAATGGCAGCTTCACATTCATCTTGCAAGGCCTGTATGTGAGAACTGATGTCTTTGTTGCTAATTGGAACAATGACCTCCTTTCCACCCCTAGAACATCTTGAAGGGCCCTCTTATAAGATTTTCCCCCTTGATAATTTTTAACTTTTTCATTTAGCACTCTTATGTTATTCAGAGAGTTGGTAATGGTGGCCTTGTTGAAGTTCACAATTTTTTGTATATCCCCTTTTATATCCTCAATGTCCTTCTCCAACTTGCTCAACTTCTCCTTCATCAAAGTTAGCTACTCTTTTATGTGAATGATTTCCTCTCTGTTGTTCCACTCTTTAGTAAGAGTAGATTTGATCATGTTCCTATTCAGCTTGATGAAAAACCACTTCAAGATTTTATAATGGTTGTCTAATTCCTTATGTAAATGATTTGTTTTGTTTGCTAGAGTGTCGATCATAGAGGTGACATCTTCTAGAGTGGAAGAGGGATGATGTGTAGCATTGGACTAGTCTTGACATTCCAGACATAAGCCTTCAACTTCTAGGATTCTATTTTCCACATCAATATCATCCTGTTCAAAAATCTTCTTTTTCCCTTTGGTTTCATTGTTGATGGTGTCCATTCCCCCACTATGATTAGTTTCCCCTTTAGGGTTACCCTTTGCCCACTTCTGATTATAAACTAGAGAGATATCCTCACCTTCAATAGATATATCATCACCATAGTCAGGGTCAAATGAATTAGGGGGCTAGCAGAAGAGAGGCTTATGCAGTCAAGGGATGGTGAGGAAGGAGTAGGGGAGGGAGAAGGGGATTTTATTTTTAGCTTGTGGGGGCTCTTTCAAAGTGGGTAGTGATAGCTAGCTTGGGTTTCTGGTTCAAGGCATATCTATAAGTAGTAGTATCAGGGATTGATGCAAAGGGGGGCTACCTTTAATCCTTTTCTCTTCCAAGATAGAATACTCTAAAGATGACAAAAGAAAAAATGGAAAAATAACCTAGATAAGAAGAGAAAAGTGGTAAGTATAGATGGAATTATACCTACCTTCTAGGGTAATATATAGCATGATTTGTAAAGAAACCTTCAGCCAAAACCCAGGAAAGGGAAACCCTCACATATCCAACTGGATCTTGTTGACTATTTCCTCATCTCTAAGGAAGGTTTTGACTGCTTCATCACCATTTCATCTATCCTTAAACATTTTCCTTCCTTCAATAGATAAGTTGGTAACCATAGCTAGAAGCTCCTCAGAAATGTGTAGTTCCACCCCTCTCATGTTCACCACCTTGAGTTATAATTTTTAACAAATTCAAATGACAAAGTGTTGTCAAAACCATTTAACATCTCCATATATGGTGTGAGACCACCCTTCTAGAGAATTTTCCTTATTCTCTTATTATTTTTCATTGCTTCACAGGTATGCGGTTCAATCCTATTGTGAACAACACCCATAATAGTTCTTCTCTATTTTATCTCTCCCTCCTACGATAGATTTTTGATTTTATGTCTTAGTTCTTTACACCAAACAAGAATGGAGAAATAATAGGCTTCATGGCTAGGAAGCCTCTTGAAGAAGTGGGATTCCCCATGCCTTCTAATGATGTAAATCATCATTAAGATGAAAGTAAAGGATGTCTAGAAGTCATGATGCATTAGCCAAGTCTTATTATGCAATCACTGCCACCTCGAATGGGAGAGAATCATTTTGTAACCATATTTGTGCCCCTTCAATCATTAGCCCTTTATTAGCAAAGTAGTCTTCCAGTCTATTGCATTCTCTATAAACATGTCAAATTTCCACATATGCCAATCTTGAGATGATGGTGAGGGAGTCGATGATAAGGTTGTCAATGAACCATCTAGGGATAGTTTTTGTAAGGAGACAATTCTTTTGCTATTTGAGATAGGATAAAAGTTAAAATTATTTTGCATTGAGAATTTACTTGTTCAAGTTGCATATTAAATTACTATGGTTCAATATGTTAATAATATTGATATTTGAGCATGATATTTTTATATGTAAATGGTGTTATAAGGGATTTTGAATTACATATAATTCATTCTAACTTTCTTGTTGCATAAAAATTTGCAGAGTTAAAATAGTAGTTTTATATGCCCCTTTTATTATTTTGTTTATCATTAAAAAAGGAGACAACAACAAAAAATAGTATAAAGATAAGGACATGGAAAGTGTTAATAAAGAATTATTCATTAGGGGTTATATGTAATAAGATTTTTTACTTTGACGATGGTATTATTTTATTTGGAAGCTTGATTGTATTTGAATCATCTTACATGTCAATCGGTGCATTCTTGATATTATTTGATAGCATTTTGAGTAGAGTTTCTCATTGGAATTTTCTTGAAATGAAATAAAATGTTAATTAATATTATTTTTTATTTTCTTTTTCAAAAATTCATAAGTTTCCAATATTAACTAATTATTTTTGCAAACAAAAATAATGTCTAGTTGGGTATAATTAGGAATGTGGCTCTCAAAGCTCAAATAGTAGAAACATTTGGGGTCCATGGGGAAATGATTCTCATTCCTCCCATGGTATTGGTCACACTAGACCCTTAAGGCGTCAAAGAGGTCCTTGCATGTTTGGGCATGGAATTTTTGCTTTCTAAAACCTACAAATCAATCTTGATGTGGCTATAAGTTTAGGTGGAGGAATCTACATTTCCTTCCATTTTTATGCCCATAAGCCTCATAGATAGAGCTTGATCCACCTAGCTTCCATTGGTCAACTTGACTAGTCTATTGTAAATGTTGAGAATCCATTTATTGTAAATGCACCTACAAATAGTCTTTTGGATTTTGTGCAAAATACTGTGATCCACCCAATTTGGATCAACCTGCATGTGACTTGTTGATTACACAAGATGACGTTCAACCCTTTGACCTATTTGATATGTGTCAAAACACTATTATATTTCCTTGTTCCAGTACATCTTATCCTCTTGCCCCAATTTTTTTGCAATGCCATTGATTTAGCCTCACATATCCTTTAAATGTGCTAGGTCCTCTTCAACCCCTCCTACAATCACTAAACTATGCAAAAAGATAAATGTGGAGGTTGAGGAAAATGGATTTTCCACTTGAACTAAATTATAGTGAAAATCATATGATTTTAATGAGTATGATGCAAATCATGGTATTTCATTGGTCGATTTGACTATTGAGGGAGATGGTGATGTTTGATTTTTCATGTTTAGACTTTCATTAGACTTTTGTTTATTTTAGTAATTTGATCTAAACTCAAGATTTTTTTTTTTGCCATGTATGATTTTGATATTTTGGAACTTTAATAGTATATTGGTGTTTGATTAGTATTATCAACATTATACTTTGATATACATATAGTTTTTAGTATATTCTAATAAATATTTTGATGGATTATGATGCATTTGATTTTATAAGATGTTATCATGTTATTTTATGGAATTTATGTGGGTTGATCATCATATATTCAACAATATTTTGTGAATATAAGAATACGATCATGATGATTTAGATATAATTCTTTCTAGTTAGATCATTGATTCTCCTATGGCATATGGAATTGAATGGAAATGTGTTATGATCATGGGCTATATTATTTTTTGCATGATTATTTAAATTATATAGATGGAATTTTGGAGATATAATGCCAAATAAGCCATGCATTAGAAGAGAAGGCACTCTTTCCTTTACCTCTTGCTAAGGCTAATAATATAGCTTAAAAGCGGGTCCCCCTAAAATAAGATTATTGAGTTTTAATGTCATATATTATTAGTGAATTTTTATCATGTTCTTATTTTATTTTAAGTGACCCTTTAAGTTTTATAATTCCACTTTATTGGTCACTTAAGTTATATTTCTCAAGTCACTTTATTATTCTATAAAGTTATTTTATAAGTGACTTAAGTCACCTATCATGAAGTCACTTTATTTATAAAATTAGTTTGTCTTAAGTGAGTTTGATTTCAAAATTGAACCTAATTGATGACCAACTCAAACTTAATGCTTTTCCTATAAAAGGATTCAAGGACTTCATTTCAAAAGGAGAAATAATACACAAGTATTATGACAATTCATTTTCATACTGAGATATTAATGAAATATTATATGTAACCTAATTTAAATATGAGAGTGTACATTTCATATGTAGGAGGTTATGGCAACATCATCTCTAAGTTTATGTATTTCTTTTGTAAATTATGGTATATCAAGCTATATTTACTTAAATCATTTTGATTTCTTGATATTATATTGGTCTAGTCATTGTTAGCTATAGGATGCTATGGCTATGTGGTAGGAATAATCAACTTCTCCATTCAATTGAAGTATTTTTGTACTTGTACAATAAATTGTTCTAATCTTCCTTCCATTCTACTTGATAATGTACAATTTGACTTTGTATTTATTTTAAGAGAAATTCTCTAGGGATTGTTGATTTGGATAAACTTGGATTTATTACTCAATAAGATCTCAATAATTGTCTTTAGTCTTAACGACTTTCCATTATTCTCATAATGGTTGTACTTTATTTGTGTAATCTATTTTTTGTATTGTACCACTAACTTAGTATAGTTTTATTTTTATTCTTTGTATAGTCTTTTATGGGTAAAAATCTATTTATTAATACTAGGCATCAAATGCTAGGAAACCAGGATACAAAGAAAGAAACAGAGACATAGTCCAAAGAAACCAGAAAACAAGCAATCAAGATAACTCCCAAAGACTGCTAAAGCCACCAGAGAAGTCGCCCTTAGCTTGGCCTATCATTTAACACAAGCTGATGTAACTTCTGAGACTTGTCAACAGTAAACAACCCCAACAATTAACCTTCCAACCACTTTGCTACTCAGAAGCCCACTTGGCAAGGCAGTATGCCACCCCATTCCAGTCCTTGGGGATATGGGCAAAGGAAATAGACTCAAAAGAGTTTCCCAACCGCATAATCTACCTACCAACCATCGCCAATTGCCAATGGATTCCCTCAAACTATCTTTCATTCAACATATTAATAACTATCATAGAATCTGCCTTTACAATAATCTTCCTCCAACCCAAAGCACAAGCCTTTTCCACAGCCACTAGAATAGCTTGAGCTTCCATGAGATTATTCGACGCTTGCCCCATATAAGTGGAGAAGAAAAAGCCAACTACACCAAAACTATCTCTCCCAACCCCTCCAATTCCAGGATGGCCCGAATTCCCTCTAGAGGATCCATTTGTATTAATCTTAAAAACCCGAAGCGAGGGAGAAGCCCATTTGCCTTCTCTTAAAATCTTCATCTTTGGCATGTGTCCCACCTTACCCACAGATTGGCCAACAACATTCTCATCAAGGCCTAGCACATAAGCCGCAGAAAGTTCCTCCCTCTCCAATGACTCATCCAAGTCACATTTGGTTATTATAGTCTCCCAGATCATACTCACAATCTTTTACCATAGTTGTAGGGCCCATCTCTAACATCCCTAGAAAATCCTTCTATTGTGCTCTAGCCAAAGTTTCCAAAGAATACAGGGAGTTCCAATCTCCCATGCCACATGAAGAAAGGAAGCTTTGGTAGGAGGTCTCCCCAGACTATTCAAAAAGTCCACCAAAGAAGTGGCATGAACACACCCCTTATTCCACAGTCCCCACCAGAAATGCTAGATTTCCTTACCATACAAGCACTGGAAGAAAATATGTGGGATACATTCCTCACTATACCCACACAAGGAACACATTGAAGGTCCTTGAAAGCCTCACTTCTTCAAATTATCCCAAGTAAGACATTTGTTCCTAGCAACCAACCAAAGAAAAAAGTTGCACTTTGGCTAAGCGTAATTGTTCCAAACTTTATTCCACTAGGGAACTTCCCTATCTCCACCACCTTGCTGATCAAGAACCTAATATCCCCTAGCCATAGAATAAGATCCCTTCGGGTTAAGGCCCCAAGCTAAGATATCCTAATCATCCGAAGAATTATAGAACCGTATAGCCAAAATTGAAGATAAAGCCTTCTGATCTTCCTCTGAATCCCCTCTAGGCCATTCCTTGGGGTTTCTCCAACAAGCTACCTTTGTTTGACCCAAAGATTGAGTAGACTTAAAGTCTACCACTTGAATCCAACCAGCTTCCATAAATCTATCACAAAGATCCTACAACTGTAGATGGAAAGAGATGATGGGGGAACCCATCCCAGGAATCATACCAAAACAGAGCTTTTGAGCCCTTGTTACAAATCCAAAATAATCCTTGCTTGATAAGATTATCCCCCTTCTTAAGAGTACTCCAAATCACAGAGCCTTTCTGTGACAGCTCAACCTGAGGAATATCCTTAATAGAAATCTCCCACAAATACTAAGAAATAAGAATTCTAGCCCAAGGTTGCTCTGGATTAGTGCACCACTTCTAGTAAAGCTTAGTAACAAGAGTCTAGTAGTTGGTACTAGCTTGACGAGGACCTAGAACCCCATTCTACTTAGGGCTACAAACAACCTCCCACATGACCAAACTCCATTTTGAATCCTCCAGATTCCCAGCCTAAATAAATTGCCTCGAAAGAGCATTAAAGTCCCTGATAAAACTCAAGGGAACCGCCAACAGAAAACACCTGTAGATAGGGAGAGCCTGAATCATAGATTTCAACAGTGAACTCAGATTCTAGCAGAGAGCCATTAGAAGGTCTAGTGATTAACCTTTACTTGGAGCTTATCAAGAATTTTATGTCAATACCCCTAGCAAGGGGCCCGACCGATAGGGGAAAACCTATATAGGTGAGAGGGAGAGTTCCCACCTAAAATCTAAGAATTCTAGCAATTTGAAGCTAAATAAGATGAAGAGTATTGAAGAAAATAATGGAAGACTTGTCCTCATTAATCATCTATCTAGAAGGTGATAAGTAAATATCCAGAGCTCTTCTTAAATTCACCACCTCCCTAACATTGGCCAGGCCCATCAAGGTCGTATCATCCACAAACTGCAAATGAGAGAAAGAAGGCAAGGTGTTAGCCCAAAACCATCCATGGATACAACCCTGTCTAATATGAAAATTAAGAAGATGAGCTAAGCCCTCAGCCATCAAGATGAACAAGTATGGGGACAAAGGATCTCCTTGTTGTAGACCTCTAGAAGTTCTAAATAGGGGAGAAGAGATGCCATTGACGATGAATGAAAAGGAAGAAGAGGTGACGCAACTTATAACCCACTTGACCCAATCCCAACGAAAACCAAAAGCAAAGAGAATCTGTTGCTGAAACCTCCACTTTACCCTATCATAGGCTTTGGACATATCTAACTTAATGAGCATAACCTTTTTCATTAGAGGCAGCGATAGAATGTATAGCCTCCCCTACTATCACCACCTGATCCAAAATCTGTCTACCTGCAACAAAGCCCCCTGCTCTTCAAAAATAAGGGTACTTAAACATTGTTTAAGTCTCTCTGCCATTAGCTTGGTTATGATCTTATAAATCACATTAAATAAAGCAATGGGCATGAAATGATCAAAAGAGTGGACCTCTTCTTTTTTGGGGGATAAGAGCAAGTAAGATCACATTCAAGGCTCACAACATCTATTTACTATTTTCTGATTCGCAAACCAACTCCAACACATCCTATTTGAGAATCTCCCAAAAAGCTTGGAAAAATTCAATTGGAAAACCATCAAGTCTAGAAGCCTTCCCCTTACTCATATGAAAAACAACTCCCTCCAACTCCTCAAGAGAAACAGGCTCGATGAGTTCCTCATTCATCCCCATCAAAACTAAAGGAGGGATACATTCCAGGACCAAATCCTCCTCCGCTAATGCTTGAGGGGAAGCCTCCGAAAGAGGAGAAGAGAAGAACAACATAGCCTCTCTATAGATATCTGATGACAAAGAAATAAGGTTCCCATTAGAAGCCCTGATAGATGTGATAATGTTTCTCTGCCTTCTATCCTTGAAAAAATTGTGGATTAAAGTCATATTCCTATCTCCTTCTTAAAGCCAGGCAATCCTAACCTTTTGCTTCCAGAAAAATTCCTCCCTAGGTTCCCATTCTAAGAACTCTTTAAGTGACTCAGACTCTTGCAAATTCTCCATCATAAGGCCAAACTCCCTAGTCTGGCCCATGAGCTCATCTAAATGAGATTGGATATCCATCTTAGACTGAAAAAGATTTCCAAAGCATTCCTTATTCCATCTCTTAAGTTGGTACTTCACATACTACAGTATCTTAACAAAAGAATACATGGTTGTACTATAGGTAGGCTTACCCTTCTACCACCAAACTACCATAAGATCTTGTAAAGATTCCTCACGCAGCTACATTAGTTGGAATTTGAAAGAGGATTTCCTAGAAATATTGGACACAAATACGCTCAGCTTTATGGGCTAGTGATTGGACCCCCTCCAATCCAGGATCTTAGAGATGGACATCCAACGATAACTCACCCAATAACTGGAAATAAGGAACCTGTCCAATCTCTCAGAAATCAAGTCCATACCATATCTTCTATTGTTCTAGGTAAACTACCCATTACTGGGCTTAATATCCACTAAGGATAGAGAGTCTATACACTTCTGAAGTAACCCCAAAGCAACATCAAACCTTAGCACCCCCTTGCTTCTCTATGATACTCACAATAGAATTAAAATTCCCAGCCAGGATCCACGGATGAAGAGGAACCAAAGACCTCACAAATTTGATATGGATCCACAAATCTACCTTACTAGAGAGATCCATAGGGGCATTCACATTCGTAAAGAGAATAGATTCCCCTCACTCAACACTTGAAGAAACAACCGAAATCGAATGCCTACTGATGATCCACCAGATGGGTAATCTTACATGGGTCCCATAAGTACACTAATCCTCCAGCACTACCTTGCGCTCCAACACACTAGTACAGACCTCACCACCAAAGTTTTGAGGCAATATTATGCATTCCTTCAACTAAAAGCTTAGATTCCTGTAAAAAACCATATCTAGTTTGTGAACTCAGATCAAACCTTGAACAACCTTTTGTCTAGGGATGTTGTTCAAACCCCTTGCATTCCATGATAAGACTATCATTTATGGAAGTGAGAATCAATGGGCCTAACTGATCCTGAGTCCACTAGGGCTTCCCCTAATAACTTCACTTTATCCTGATCTTTCTTGTGGCCTACTTTTGTAGGCTTCTCTGAGGCTCCTTTCTTAAGAGCCTTTTGTTAAATCCCTAATAATTGAGGGCCTTTCCTCACATGACCCTCCACTACAACCTCCCCCATAGCCTAAGAGGGAGAGGAACCCTAAGCTGGGACCAAAGGCACTGTCTCATACCTTGACAAGTCTGAAATACCTATCAATGCTAATGCCTAATCTGTATCCATAATATCTGCGAGGTTATCCACTTGCACTTGGCCTATACTACCATCCTTACCAAAATCGGCTTGAACATTAGCCGCCTCCTCAATCTCTGGTCTATGTGAAGCTATAAAAAGATCTTGGTCATCAAAGGTCTCCAACATATCAAATTTGTTAAAGAGCCCATCCTTCTGATGCTCCTTGAAAGGTCTTTTCAACCCTCTCCCTTTATTATGTTGTCTGACTGGAATAAAACCATCTTTTTCTCCATTCCTTCTTGGCATAAGAGTTTTCCCGTTATCTAATGCTAAGGGAGGAGGAAGGGGTTTGAGGAGGCAGGAGGTAAAACTTTAGGACACTTCCACTAAAGGTGCCCATATTCATGATAAATGTGGCATCTAAAAGGCAGGGCTTCATAGTCTAGTTTTTGAATCTAAGATAGAGAGCCTAACCTAATTTCCATAGAATCTAGGAGTAGCTTATTCAAATCAATTTCAACACACAAGAGGGCATAACAAACTACCTTATGATCTAGCATTTGTTGGGAGGGTCCTACTAGTTTACTGAGCAGCAAAGCAATCATGTGCAATATATCATGCCTCTAGAACTCGATTGGAAGTCGTGGAAGGTGCACCTAGACATGTATTAGTGAAGGGAGCTCCTCTACTGGATTAAACCCCACATGCCAGGGTTTCATGCATAAGCCTGTTTGATTATAAAAGTACAGTCTGCCCTCAAATGCAATAACCCTATCCGCCAATCTTGAAAATACCACAGAATATAGTTATTGGTAGCCATGATCACTTCCATGTCTCCCTTAGGATTCCAAGTCTTTCTTGCCCATGATTCTAGAAAAGGCAACAAAACCCTTATTCCCATGAATTTGTAAATCAAGGCATGGTCAGCCAGGTAAAGCACATCATCAGCTACTGAATCCAGATGAATAAAAAGCACAAGACGGTCTCTACTCTTCTCCAGACATCCATTGATCATTGGCACTTTTATCTCCCATTTCACATTAACCACATCCTCCATAGTGTTGGCCAAAAAGCTGACTACATGCTCATGACTTGAGGAAGAAGGATTTCCTCCATTGAAAGCATCTTTGAACAAAATCTTGGAGGCCTCCCCAACCCCTTCAAAGGACCCCATGGCTCGAAATCCTAATCCCCGAAAAGCTAAAGTCCTAAACCAAGGATAGAGAAAAACTATCCCTCACAAGCAGCAAACCCTCTTAACACAAGCCAAAATCATAACGACCTTCAACTGCAGCACCGACCTCAATCAAAACCCCTAAAGAAACACCTGAACTAACACAAATACCCCCTGTGAACCACCCTAAACTGTAACCAAAAACCACAAACTCCCCTCAAAGAACAGGGAGCCCCATGAATGTAAGCAAACGCCCCACCGAGAACACCAGAGTGCAAGAAAACCATGGCAAAAGGCATGGCTAAGGCCGCTCATAGGAATTCCCTAGATCGAACCTCCTCACTTCATCCATCGATGTCCCTTAAGAGGATATTTTATTAGGATACATATTCTTTGTTTAGTCTTGTTTCGATCCCTAGTATAGAGTTTATTTTTTGTTTTTGATTAAGTTTAGCTGGGAAAAGGGTCGGGTAGGCCCATACAGAAGGCAGATCAAAAAAGTATCACATCATAACAAACCCTAATAATAGCCTAGTAAGGGCCAGGGTACCAAAAGAGAACAGTATCAGCTAACTAGTACCAAAAATAGACCCAAAAAGAACCACCTACAATCACAATATGAAGCATAATCTCCTTGATAATAACCCCAAGAGGGCTAGGGAGCCAAGACCATAAAACCATGTAGCATAATATATGAAGAGATTAGCATTATAACAATCCATCCTGATAATAACCAAGAAGGCCAGGATAATAGTCATTAGAACAGAACATGCATAACACAGCAAGAACACAACATCTATTAAGAGATAAGTAATAAAACTAAAACTAGGGATTACTCCAGTCATTTGGCATTTTCTCCACCTGGGTCTTAATCTTCTTCACCTCATCAACAATGTTAGTCATAAACCCATTTGTGAAATTAGCCAGATCCTTAAGGCCCTTCTCTAATTTCCCAATTCCACTTTGAAACATTTGGCACATTTCAAACATGTTACTCCAGCTTTCTTGGTAGGTGGAGTAGTTCATCCTTCTGTTAAAAATTTCTTCTATTTTGACTAACCTGTTAGACAAATCCTGAAGGTCTAGGTTGTTCTGATATTTAGCAATTTTTTCAAAATTGTTAAGGTCTGTTTCAAAAGTTCCAATGTTTGTCTGGATATCTTCAAAACAGTTGTCCTTAAATGGATTTCCCCCAAAGTCCTCATCCCCCTTCAATTGGTCATGCTCATCAACCCTAAACTCCCTTTTTTGACCTTGTTTAGCTTCCTCATATCCCTCACAATGAGATTCCTAATCCTTTTCAACATCTAAGTTTTGACCCATTCCATCAACCATTTCAGCATCATCCTTAGACATAGAATCTGAAACAATGTCCTCAATTAAAACATATATGGTCTGGTTTTTTTTCTTGTTATTAGCTATCTTCTGCAAATTAGCCTTAGCTAATCTTGCAGATCTTTCAGAAACTGTATTATTCAACTTAGGGTTATCTCCCTTATCAACAAACCTAGCAGCTAAGTTTACCTTTGCTGCATCAGATTTGATATTGAAAATTATGGTCTTTTTACTTGTTCCCTTAGGGGATACCCCACACTTCTCTTTAAGGGATAATAGAATATGTTCAAGTGAGTCATTTTCCTTGCTAACAGGGGTTTTAGCAGAATGGATAGTAGGGGCAACAAGGCCAGGGTTAGAGCCAAGGTCTTTTCCTTTGTAGGTGTGAGGAACTTTCTTTTTAGTCTCCTTACCCTTTTGGGTGCTATCAGCTTTACCAACAAAAGAGCCACTGGTAGGGTTTACTAGTTTAGCCTTTCCATTTTGTAGCCTAACCTTATTAGGCACATTCCTACATTTTTCCTGAGGAATAGGAGGGTTTAACAGAATGTTGAATTCATATAAACCCAACATTAACCCCTGGTGAAGAGGGGGATTAGCTCCCTTTATAATGCTTCTTTGAAGGGAAGACAAAATATAAAAAAAGGAAAGCTTATAAAGTTACCGTGCCGAAGATGATCAAGCAGGGGGAAGTGGTAGCCGTGAATTGTCTCATACCTTCCTTCCTGTGTAAAATATTTCATAATGTGGTAAGTAACCATACCCCAAGGCACAAGAAGTTATGTTCTCTAGTACCCATTTTGGTGTCTGGTTAGGGTTTCATCTTTCTCTCTAAAGTTGTCCATGAAGCTCTTATAGTCACCATTCCCCACTCTCTGGACCTTTCTACTATCCACTGACAAGCCCGTGGCTTCAACTATTAATTCCTTAGTGATTGTAAATGATATCCCATTTTACATTCACCTCCCGATTTCTCTAGGAGTTGACAAATTGCTGAGATATAGACTCATCAAATCCCCTCATAGATTTCACATAGTTACCAAGGCCTCCTTCAAAGATACCCCACACCTAAGAGTTCTTTTTCAGACTAGAACAGGAAGCAAGTTCCATCCAAAGCAACTGGCCCCCCATATTATATTCACAAACAAAAAAATTAAGAAACCCCTAAAACCCTTGAATAACACCGTGAACAACTTCCCAATAGCAATAAGCATCTGTTAACCGAATGAGCATAAAATCTTGAGAGTTGAGAATGAAAGCAAACATTTGAGAGCAAATGTCATTATTGATATTTAAGGATATGCCTCTATTTGCACAAAGGGTAGAGTAATGTTTCATGATTACTTTGTTTAAAAACCTATCCTTGTCATGTCTCTTCAGATCTATCTGGAGATTTGAATCAGTCATCATATAAATATGAGTAATAGGCAAAAATATTTCCATCATAGGAAATGAAGTTTTGAACCCTATGAAAATAATCTTCGAGCAAGGAAAAGGATCCTCCTCCAAATCATTAGTGCCAAGGTAAACTTTAAGTCTTTGCATCATTAAAAATTATATCTTGTATTCCTTGTGAAAAGTCTTCAATCAAGGTGGTGGACCAACTCCCTATAACATTAAGACCAAGGTTGGAAATTTTATCAACAACATGGTTTCCTTCTCTATACACATGTTGAATCTTAATATTAGGAATGTCAGAAATATAAATATTTATGTCTTCAATGTAATCCTTGAGCTCCCAGGGAATATTCAAAAATCTAGTGACCAGATCAAGCACCACCTTAGAGTCACCTTCCACTTCTACCTAATTAAAACCATAGGATTGGATTTTTTGAAGACCCAACCACAATGCATAAGTCTTAGCAAAGTTATTTGAAGCCCTTCCTATGGGCTTAGCATAACACTCAATAATTTTACCTTTTTCATTTCTTATAATACCTCCCACAGAGGAAGGCCTTAGATTACCTTTTGAGCAGCCATCAAAGTTGAGTTTAACCTAACCTAATTGGGGATGTCTCCATCTAGTGTGCTTCCTTATGTAGTCTTTTTTATAATCCATGTCATTAATATTCTGAGTGATGCTCCAATTTTTACAAACTCTTATTTCCTGCTCTATAGGAGGAGACTTATATTTCCTTATCTTAGCCACATTAATATTTTCTTGAATAGAACAACCAATAGAGTGTATGAGTTGATCTATGCATATCATTGAATTTCTAAAAAGCCTATTATTCCTTTCCTTCCAAATCCCCCAAACAACATGCAAAGGAGTCTGAATCCACAATTCTCTGAGAATAGGGTGTAGAAATGGAGGAGCCTTAAACCAAGTAGGGAGAAAGGTGTCAAGCCTTCAGGCATGACCTAATCTATCTCTAGTTTTTGAAATATTTGTCCCCAAATTTCTCTAACAAAAGAGCAATGCAGTAACAAATGGTTAATGTTTTCTTCATCTTGACAACATAGATGGCATTTGTTAAGGAGGTGAAAACCTCTCTTTTGCAAATTATCTAGGGTTAAGATTTTGTAATGGTTTTCTACCCACCAGAAGTGGCTGATTTTGGGAATAACTCTATGGTTCCAAACCATCTTCCAATCCTTGCTGCTCTGAGGTACATCAGATAATAAGAAGTAGTAGCTATAGTGAAGTTTCCAGAAGCACAAGGTTTCCAAATCAATTCATCTTTTCTATCGTGCTTGAAGAAACGAGAATCTCCCAAGTATCCATGGAATTGACTAATAGTATTGCTTATACCATTACCAATTATAGAGAGATTAAAGTCCTTCCAATGGGCCTTCCCATTCTGAAATAAGACATACCCATCTAGAGTAGCCCCAAAGATCCTTAAACAATCTTCTTTAAGGACAACAAATGTAGGATGACCTGAAAGAGGAAGATTGTGCTTCCACACATCTTCCTAGAAATTAATCAACCAGCCATTACCAACTCTTCATATGACCTCCATAGAAAGAAATCTTCTAATTTTGAACAACCCATTCCAAATAACAGACCCTACAGGAAAAGAACTATTATGAGTGAAGTTGTGAATCTCATTGCCACCAAAGTATTTACCTCTCACTATGTTAACCCAATCTTTCTCATCTTTCATAATACACCATCCAACTTTAGCCATAAGAGATTTATTGAAATCTCTAAGATTTTTAATGCCTAATCCACCCTTCTCTTTAGTTGTACAAATAGTATCCCAATTGATAAGAGTCAACCTCTTTATTTCCTCCACTCCTGTCCATAAAAATCTTTTATGTATTTGTACAATTTTCTCATCCATAAAGGCTAGGATCTTAAATAAGGAAAGATAATAAACTGGGATATTTTGAAGTGATGCTTTGAGGAGCTGGTACTTTCCTACTTGGTTTAATAACTTGCCTTTCCATCCATCCAACTTCTTTTAAACTCTTTCCACCATTATGAACCAATAGGCATTAGAATTTTTTTTGGTGGATAATGGTAATCCTAAGTAAGTATCATGAAGGGAAGCCTTGGAACAACCCAGAATTTTGACAAATTTGTCTTGCAAAATCTCTATAGTATTGAAGAAGTAAAGCTTATTTTTCTCATAATTGGTATGCTGCCCAGAAACTTTTGCATAGTTATTCAGCAAGTTTTTCCATTCCTTAGCTTCTTTGATAGAAGATGTACCAAATAATATTGTGTCAACAACAAATTGTTGGTGAGAAGGAGGGGTGCAAGAAGCAGGTTTGATACCCTTAAGTTTTTTAGAATTCACCAATCTAGTTATATTTCTGCCAAGAACCTCTGCCACAATGATAAAGAGGTAAGGAGATAAAGGGTCTCCTTGCCTCAAACCCCTACCACTATTAAACAATCCTATAGGGGAACCATTAACCATAACAGAATATCTTGGAGAAGTGACATACTCTCTTATCAACTAAAGGAATTTTCCTTGAAAGCTAAACTTTTGCAAAATCACAAACAAGAAAGACCAAGAAACTCTATCATAAGCTTTAGAAATATCCAATTTTAAGACCATCCCTTCCTTTTTGCTATGATCCATAGAATGCAATATCTCATGAGTAGCAATAACCGCATCCAAAATTTGTCTATTGGGGACAAAACCTTTCTGATTCTAAGAAATAATTTGTTGTAACAGAGGTTTGATTCTGTAAACTAAAAGTTTAGAAAATATTTTAGACACAGTGTTGCACATACTTATCGGTCTGTAATCACTAAAATAAACAACACCCCCTTTCTTTGGGACAAGCACAATGAAAGTAGAATTGAATTGCTTTAAAAGCTTCCTTGATTTGAAGAAATCCCTAGCAGCTGTTATGACATCCTTACCAACAATATCCCAAAATTCTTGAAAAAAAGCTGGAGGAAATCCATCAGGACCAGGGGTTTTGAAGGGTCCAAAAGAGAAAACAATAGTTTTGACTTCTTCATTTGTAATCATCTTTTCCAAAGCTGCAATCTCAGAATCAGAAATAACTTGTGGGATGATATCTAAAAGGTCTTGAAGACCTTCTTCACTATCTTCATTGTTCTGAAATAACTTGTTGAAGAATGTTGAAGCACCCATTCCAATCTGGTCATCTTTAGTCACAGAGATGTCTTTTTCTTCCTGTATTTTATTGATAATATTTAGGTGCCTATGTTTTAAAGTAGACTGATGAAAACTTAGTATTTATGTCCCCTTCTGTAAGCCATTGAATTCTTGAATTTTGCTTCCAGAAGGTCTCCTCCCTCAGATTAAGCTAATGCCACTCATCTCTCAACTTTCTCTCCTATTTACAAAACTCCACATCATTTATACCTTCAGCCATTCTATCCTACATATCCTTAAGATTGGAAGATAAAAGCTCCTTTTGTTTTAAGATATCTCCAAACGTGTATTTATTCCAACCTCTAACATTTTGCTTTACATTCTTAATCTTATGGGCTAAACAAAACATAGTCGTACCTTTCACTGGCTTATTCCACCATTAAGCAACAAGATCTCTAAAAGGAGGATGTGAAGCCCACATAATCTCATACTTGAAAGAGTATGCCATCTTTCTTCTCTGGACATTCCATTTGATCACAATAGGATTGTGGTCCAATGTCACCCTAGGAAGGGCAACACATTGTAAAAGGAAGAGTATATTCTAAGAATTGGAAATCAGCACCCTATCAAGTTTAACCTGAATAAAATTGCTGCCCATTCTTTTGTTAGACCAAGTAAAGCAAGTTCCCTCAATCTCAACATCCATTAGACCCATGCAAGAGAGGAAACCAACCAAGTCCCCCATATTGTCAGAATAATCATCCAACCCTCCCAACTTCTCATAGGGATAAATAGGGGTATTGAAATGTCCCGCTAACATCCAATGTGAGGCAGGATCAACAGACAAAGTTGAGGTTAAAGAAGTCGAGAGATTTTTTCTTTCCAATCTAGAATTAAGGGCATAAACATTTACAAGGTTCCATATTTCCTACCCTTTCTAAGATCTAAACTTGATAGAAATAAATATTTTATGGATAATCAACAAATCTCCTACCAAAATAGCAGGGTTCCAAAGGATGGCAAGACCTCTAGATGCACCTTGAGATGCACTAACACAAAACTCAGCCCCTAGCCAGATATAATTTATAGAGTTGGACAAATTAGCCTCACACATTTTGGTTTCTTGAAGCATAAGAATATCAACTTTATTATCCAAAATGTAACTTTTAACCAAAAAACTTTTATGAGGACTATTCAACCCCCTAATATTCCAAGAAATTATCTTCATAGCTATGAACAAAACAATACCAATATAACATATAGCACATCTTACCTTCTAAGCAGACCCATAGAAGCATGGCTCATTTCTTAAGTTTTCTGGACCCTGAGAGGTTCTCTAGAGTTTTTTTTCTACCCATAGCAACCTCTTTGACTACCTCCCTTGATATTGTCTCTCTTTGAGAAGGTCTCCCTTCTTTACTCTCATTACCCACATCAGCCTTCTTCACAGAATTCTTCTTCCTACCTTTGCCAACAGGAGTCCAGTCTTCTTCCAAAATTCCACTAAAAATCTCATAAGTGTCCTTGGTATTCTCATCTTCCTCTACCTTTTATGAATTAAGCACAGGTTGATCTTCTCTGAGTTTGGATATTCTCCACTATTTCTCCTTCCTCTCTAATGGTCTGGATATCCTCCTTAACCACCTCTCCCTTATCTACTATATCTTGCATCTGATCTTTTGATAAGTGATCATGCTAAAGAGCTACTGAAGGGTTGTTTTGTTGCTATCTTTTTTCTGGAATAACTTCTTGAGCCACTTTAGAGCATTCATTACCTAATGATGAATCCTCAGTACTATCAACTAGGGATTCACCTCCATCAGATGTATCCTTTCCTTATCTTTTGGTTCATCCCTCTTAACAATTGGTTTTTTGCACTTATTTATAAGATGCCCAAAAAACCCACAATTCTGGTAAAAAGGACCAGAGTTCTCATACTCAATAGGTTGAACCCACTTCCCATATCTTGAATGAAGAGTGATTTGTGTGGGTAGAACTGCATGCATTTCAACATTAACACAAACATGAGCAAAAACTAATCTAGATTTTTTCACAATTACCTTGTCTATAGCCATAAACTGGCCAAAAGAGTTGGTAATGCTTTAAAGGATCCTCGGAGTCCAAAATTCCAAGGGTAAATTAGGTAGCCTGATCCAGGTTGGGGCAACTATGCACAAATTTGCAATTGGGTCAAAACCCGGTTTCTATTTGCACAAAGCAAGATTATTACGCTGAGCTTTATCAAAAAACTAGGGTCCATTTGTAATAACCACAATCATGTCCTCCTTAAGGGTAAAACGAAAGAGGAACAAACCATCTACCATTGCACACATAACAACCAATCCTTTCATGCTCCAGTTATCTTTAACCCATTTATGAACCATATCCACATTCGGCCTATAAGCAAAAAAGTGTCCCACCAAAGTATTTTGCATGCCTAAAACAACTTCATCCATCATGGAATCCAATAGACTTAACGCAATCCCTTCATCAAATCTTTCCACTATTGCTTCCCCTGGTTCCCTAATCTTTAAAGAAGGAGAATCCAAAACCTGGTCTACCCAAGTTGTCATTTCTTTGTTGTTTTTGAGCTCAGAAGAAGACAAAACCAAGCCACTTGAAAGATCTATCACATCAAATGGCTTGACCTCAGAGGGAGTCAACCTTTTGGAAAAATCTGCCACATCAGGCTTGGCCCCCAATGTGTCAGATCTGTATGGAAAGGGGGGAGCCACCCTGCTCCCTGAGCCCTCAACCACTATGCAACCTCCTAACCAGAAAACCCTAGCACAACATTGCCGCTCTTAGTTCAAAAATATTACACATTACATAAGAGTTTATTTTTTGTTAGTAGTATAGTTTTATTTTCTCTCCTAGATTAGATTTTATTTTTTGTTTAGTTAGTTGTCCTCTATTTCTATTTTAGTTAGTTCTCTTTTTGAACACAACAATTTATATACTTGAAGTTTATCTCATTATTGATGTTTCATTCTAGTTATTCCATACACTTAAATTAATTTATAATTATCTTGTTGGTTAATTAGATTATAACATATTTGTTAAATTTTTTGATATTACTCACTTCATTCATGAAGAAGGCAAACTAATTATAATTTTCTTATTGATTCAATGATAATGTAGTTTAATCTACAAAAGTGTCTAGGCTTACTGCAATTCTAATAAATAACTTTGGACTTTCCAGGGGATTTAGATCTCCCCTTGGACTTGGATTTGTCATGTCTCTTCTTACATTTTTCTTTAGGTCTTCCATGAACATTCAGGGCCTCTTTGGCACTAATGGATACCTCACTCCTCATCTCTTCAAAAAGCAAAGAACCCACAACATATTCAACTTTCAAGAAAATAGAAGTACTCCCAATAGCCCTAACAAGAGTATCCCACGAATCAGGCAAATAATAGAGCAGGATCTGACATCTCTTCTCCTCATCCATTTTTACACCAACTGATGTCAACTGAGCCAGCAACATATTGATTACTTCCAGGTGGTCAACAATTCATTTACCCTCTTCCATTCTCAATGAATACAACTTCTTCCTCAAAAAAATAGCGTTCACTAAACGTTTGGCTTGATATTACTCACCAAGTTTCTTCCATAGTTTCTTTGGAGATGACTCTTCATGGACATTGATTAAAACAAAGTCTGCCAAGCACAATCTAATTAGACCCTTGGATTTATAGTCCATAACATCATATTGAATATCCAAAGTAGCATATGTAGACCTTGAAACATGCTCATTAATAGCATTCCATAGATCTTGATCAATTAACAGATCTTCCATCTTTAGCTTCCACATCTCAAAATTGTTACCAGAAAATTTCTCTACCTCTATTCTCCCTAATGTACTAACCATCTGAAAATTCCTATAACAAGATCACAAAGTATCTTCTACACAAGCTCCCACTCAAAATTGGATTAATTCAAAAAACCCAACAACCTAGAATTAAAACCAAATGTGATCAGGCTTTGATACCACTTGTAAGGAAGCTAAGGTAGTGAAACAACTTCCTATACTAATCTTGAGAGGAGAATTATGCAAAACTTTTTTGATCTTTACAATTGTTATCACCCAGTTTTGCACCCTTGCATGAAGCTGTTAAAGCTTTGCAAACTAGAATAACATGGGAATGATCTCTAAGTGTGGGACTTTGCTAAATGAGATCAAACCTTCGGAGAAGGCCGGCTTCCTTGTCTAGCTATCACTTGAAACTACTGAATTTTGAGGGGAAAAGGGAGAGAGGATGCTTGTAATGAAAATGAATAAAAGCTTGAAAACATAAAAGGGTGATACACCAGACAGATTTAAAGAAACTTCCACATAACTGAAGGATGCACAACACAATCAGAATATGGCAAGTAGACATACACAGGTTAGGTGACTCTAGCAGAGGTGAGAAGCAATATGATTGAGAGGAATAGAACATTCACAGACAAACTATATGCAGATTCACACAGAACCAGAAAAATTAGTAAAGAGGTAAAAATAACTTGGATATATTTGATAGAGAGGCAAGGCTACAGTATATGAAAACTCTGTTTGGAAACAGAAAAGCTAGAATGCCAAAAATTTCCAACTCTATATACAACATTTGAATGCATACTTATAGCATTCCAAAAAAATTCCTAAGTCAGTTACAAAAACGCTCTAAGAGCTATCATAAAAAAAGATCTCCTGATGACTGTCTAGCTGCAATAGTTATGGCGTTGAAATCTGGAACTAGGCGGATGGGGAGATATGTAGAGTCTTTATTGCAGCTGCTTACTCATCACCAATCTTCTGCCAATGCATCAGTGAGGAGATATTTTGATCATGACTGTGAGCAGCTTCCAATATATGCAGAAATGAATGCAAAAACTATCTACATCTCATTCAAGAAGTCGCTGAAACGTCCAGTCACCCAAAATATGTAACTCCAGATCTGAATTTGGAAAAGTGACAAAACTCCTAAAAAAACCCTGCCAAATGAAAGAGGGGACCAAAATACGCAACTTTGCCTCTTACAGCAGGTCAAAATTCACCAAAATGGAGGAGATACAGGCGGTCAAAGATTTGGTCAACCACCTGTATATATCGCTTCTACATCTCTATGTATATCGCTTGCATTTGCCGCCTGAATCGGCATTCAAAAACCTTCTCTGCAACCCCTTTGTACATGTAGGGCGCTTTGTATATCGGGCTTGTATATGCTTTGTATTTTCAAAATTGCATATACATACAAGGTCCCTTGTATATGCGGGCCCTACCTCTTGTATGTTAGCTTGTATCTGGCCTTGCATCGTTGAAATGTGCAAGCGAACATACAAGCAGAAAAATATATACAAAGTGCCTACCTTGGTGGACCCCACCATTTGTAGCTCCTCCTCTGCATATGCAAAAACCAAGCTGCGGACCTCAAAACACCACTAGCTGTATTTTATTGTTCTACCGGGTCCAATTTGCCTCACTTTTTCCTTGTACATTTCTTTGTATATGTAAATATACAAAGCATCATTACATACCAACCGAACCTAAAAACTGAAAGCGCCAGAATTGATATTCGACTCAAATCCGCCCTGTATACATCGTTTGTATCTCTTCTTGTATATCGCAATATACAACCGCCCTTTATACAAGGCGAACCTAAAAACAACATAGAATAAAAAGAAAACTCTATTCGGGTCCGGGTTGTATATATCCTTGTATATCGGCCTTGTATATGCAAACATACAATCCGATATACATTCTACTATTCATGTGATCCTTTGTATGTCGAAACATACAATCCTCTTTGTATCTTCCTTTGCGGCACTGTGGCAAATGTATATATTGGCCTTGTATGTCAAATATACAAGTGCAATATACAAACCCTCTCACATACAAATAGGGTATCTTTGATGGAATATACCCACGATGCATATCTTTCATTTGTATATAGCCGATTGTATGTGCGAACATACAAAGTAATATACAAGCCCTTTTATGCATACAAATAGGGTATCTTTGATGGAATCTTCAATGTATATTACCTTGTATATTTCCTACCTTTGTATGTTTGGCAAATGTACATTCCACTGTAGCACATGTATGTCCGCCGGCCTTGTATATGGCAAATGCACAATTCTTTGTATCTTTCACTTGTACATGCGAAAATACAAGCCAAAATACACCCATCCTTGTATGTTTTCATACAACCCGATATACAAACCGAGAATATCCCAGGAATCTGCGAAAGATTCCCCCCTTGTATATGCACCCTCAAAGCCCGATATATATTCTGAAATGCATAAAAACTAATTTTTTCATCATTTTCTAAGGCCGATGGAGATTTGCAAGCTCGCCAAATGAACATTTGAACTATATGTTGACCAAAACTTTGACCATGGATAACTTCTTTTTTTGGCCGAATTTCAGAATGATGTAAAAAGCAAACCTGCCTATTTTTTTGAGCTCTTTCCAATGGTAAGGTTTCTAGGCAAGGCTTTCTAGGAAAATTTGGCACTTTAAGCTTTATAGGAACAATTTCCAAAGGATTTTCAAGGAAAATATCATGTTGACTGTTTAGCTCCGGTCAGAGGAAAAAAGGGGCAACAATTTGGCAACCTCTGTGGGATGTTTGCTTGCTAAACATAAGATCAGTGGCCTTATTGTATCCATTGGGCATGGAGTCACACAGAGACTAAAATTCAGATATTTCTGACCTTAGTAAATCAGGACAGAAGCAATGAAGAACACTTGGAAGACCAAACCAAGACAAAATGTTGAAAGCGAAACCTTTCAACTATGCTAGACAGCACTTAGGGAAAGCAAAAAGAAGATCTAAACTAATGTACAGCAGCACTTTTTGAAAATAAGAAATCTAATCTACTGATTTACAAGGCACTCATACCTCAAAACACCTCTTTAGGTGTATCCCATTGACTAGGATAGGCAAATTTTGTCCATCCATGTTTGCTAACTGAAATGCATTGTGCTTCTTGCATTCAGTAATGAGAAATGGGCCACTCCACATGCTGTCAAACTTGGAATGTTTTCCCGGTCTGCTCTTCAATTCATCCCATTTGAACACCATTTAACCCATTCTAAAGTTCCTGGGGGTGGCCTTCTTATCAAAATTTCTTTTTGTTTGAAGCTGATGATATTCCATAGTCTTCATAGCCTTGTCTCTGATTTCTTCAAGGTCCATAAGCTGAGCATATCTGACAGCCATGGGGTCCTCTTCTTCAAACATCTCCAGCTAATTCATGATGTCCAATGCTAGCAGTTCGACAAAGACAGGCAATCTTTTTTCTTTCCCATAGACTAACATATATGGAGAATTTCTAATGGACCTCTTAGGAGTTATTCTATCTGCCCATAAGGCATACTTCAAATTAGTGTGCCAGGTCCTCTGGTTGTCCTCCATTGATCTTTTAATAATTCTTATGCGATTTTTGTTCATAGACTCAGCCAAACCATTACCCTGTGGGTAATAATTGGAAGAAGTATTCAAATAGATCCCATTCTTAACAGCCCAGTCAGTTATCTTTAGGCTAACAAAGGCTAAAGCATTGTCAGAAATGATTGACTCAGAAACTCCAAATTTGGATATCAAATCATGATAAAAATTTAAAACAGCATTTTCATTTGATTCCTTCAAAGCTACTGCTTCAGTCCACCTTGTGAAAAAGTTTGTGGCTGTAAGTATCCACTTGTGGCCTGTACTGGAGGGTGGATTAATGGGACCTATGAAGTCAATACCCCATCTCATGAAGGGCTGCTCTACTTCAATTGGTCGTAGGGGTAAGGCTAGCAGCCTTTCTTTTCCTACAAAAATGGTACACTTTACACATTTCCTCGCCCACCCATGGGCATCCTTAAATAGGCTAGGCCAGTAATATCCAGCTCTCATTATCTTCCAGGTAGTAGTCTTTGGGGTGAAATGACCACATGTTGTTCCATCATGAAACTCATGCAGTACTTTATCAGTCTAATCTTCAACAATGCATCTTAGCAATACACCATTAAAATCCTTTCTGAAAAGCGTGCCATTAATCAAAACGTATGGAACATACTGCAGTCTATAATATCTTCTTTTGGTTTTATCCAGACCTGCTGGACATTTGCCAGTTTGCAAAAATTGAGTCATATCAGTAACCCAACTTGTGCCCACTGCCTCTAAATTATCTTGAGGTGCATCCTCAATGGTCAAAAGCGTCTCATCCCCCTTGTTGGAACTGGTCGCGAGCTACTCGCTGAGTCCCTTGCCTCTGACAAGCTTTGTTACCTGGATATCCACGTCATATTCCATGACCTTGGTGATCCAGCCGGCTCTTTTCTCATTTATATCTTTGCTCAACAGGAACTCCTTCACGCTAGGATGAGCCACCATCAAATGTATCTTGTTATTAGAAACAAGATGCCAAAATTTCTTGAGGCTCCTTATCACTACAAGGACGTGCTTCTCAACAAAGCTATACCTCTGCTCATATTCTTCTAGCCCCTGACTGAAAAAAGCAATCGGCTGCTCAAAGCCACTACTCTGCTTCTGCACTAAAATTGCAAAGATTGTATCTAGGCCGCCATAAGCATATAGAATAAAATCTTTGGAAAAGTCAAGATGTACCAAGGTTGGCGCAACTGACAATGCTTCTTTTATAGACTTAAAGCTGAGTCTGGCCTCTTTTGTCCAATTTAAGGCTGTATTCTTTTTCAACATGGATGTCAAGGGCTTTAAAAGGTTTGCAATATCAGGGATGAACCTTCACAGAAAATTAATTCTGCCAATAAAACTTTGTAATCCCTTCTTATGACTTGGTAAAGGTAGCTCCAAAATGGCCCTTACTCTTTCAGCATCAATGTTAATGCCTTCTTTTGAGACAACGTGCCCTAATAGCTTGCCTTCATGGATAGCAAAAATGCATTTGTTTGGATTAAGGGATATCCCAAACTCTCAGAATCTCTCAAAAACTTGCCTTAAGCGGGATAAATGCTTAGATGCATTCTTGGAAAAGACTATTATATCATCTAGATACACCAGCACCAGTTTATAGAGAAAGCCTTTAAACACCATATCCATGGCTCTTTGAAAAGTTGAGCCAGTGTTAGAGAGACCAAAAGGCATTCTCCTCTAGGCCATGGTGCCCCATTTAGTAGTAAATGTAGTTTTAAATTGATCCTCCTCCTTGACTAACACTTGATTGTAGCCAGAAAATCCATCAAGCAAGGAGAATCTCTCAGAGCCAGCCACTACTTGTAGAATCTGCTCCATTGAGGGGAGTGGGTAGTGGTCCTTTAAGGAATCTCTGTTTAGATCCCTGAAATCCATGCATCGCCTGATTTCTCCATTCTTCTTTCTAACAGGGACCAGGTTGGAGACCCAAGAAGTGTGCTTGATTGAAAAAATGATCTTTCCCTCAATTAGCTTAGTCAATTCTTTAATCATCAAGGGCTCTAGCTTTGGATTTAGAGGTCTCTACTTCTGCCTCACAGGCTTTGTACCTGGTTCCAACTCTATGGTATGCTGGGCAATATGAGGATCAAATCCCTTTAGGTCTGAATAATCCCAAGTCAACACATCTTTAAACTCTTGACAAAGAGTAATAAAAACTCTTCTGTCCTCGGTTGAGTAGATTTTACCAATTTTAAGGAGACTACCTTTGAAAATTTCTAACCCCTCATAATGCTCCTCTTTTATCTGCATGTCAGTCTTGGCCTTCTTTATCTGATTATCTATGCCAAAGATAGACTCCAAGGTTACCAATCCCTTGGGCAGCTTATTTGTTCTCAACTGCACAAATTGATCATTGCCATATTGCTGATTGAGCTTATCCTGATTTAACACAGAAAATTCATCTTCCTCTAACAAGAAACGTAGGATCTGCTCATCACTTTTAAAGACTTGCCAATGAATATTATTATCAAGGATAGAGGGTCTGTCCACTATCTTTACATGAGGCTACATTTTTTCTCGTTGGATATCACTAGGAATATCAAATTGTGCTCCAATTGCAGCCAATCTATCAGCATGGGAGTTCTGATTCCTTGGAATGGATATCAAGTTAAAAGCATCAAACTCCTCAATCAGGCTCTAGACCCTATGCTTATAGCACTTCAAGGTATCATTTTTGGTAAGATGCAGTCCTCTTATCTGATTTACAATTAGTTCACTATCCCCAAATACTTGCAAACAACCAATTTTCTTCTTTCTTGCCCATTGTAATCCCTGGATTAGCCCCTCATATTCAGCAGTGTTATTGGTGCATGAGAAGACAAAACAGAAAGCAGCATAATATTTTTCACCCTGTGGGGACACAAGCATTGCTCCACCACCGGATCCATTTCTACTCCTAGAGCCATTGAAATATATTTTCCACACTTCATTCTGCTGCCCTGTGTGCTATTTTGCATCATTTACCATACTTGGAATTGTTGTTTCAGGCTCATGTAGTATGTAAGTTCCCATACCAGTCTCTTGTATGTGTGCCTGAGGATCATCTACAACATTTTCTGAGGCCCATTCCCTTAAGAGTACCTCTGATATGCTTTCAGCTTGTAGTTCTTGGGCAGCATCAAGTTCAGGGTCATCAGAAATAATGCAATTTGCATTAACAACACTGGGCGTGCCAAAAAGCTGTTATCACCCAGTTTTGCACCCTTGCATGAAGCTGTTAAAGCTCTGCAAACTAGAATAACATGGGAATGATCTCTAAGTGTGGGACTTTGCTAAATGAGATCAAACCTCCGGAGAAGGCCGGCTTCCTTGTCGAGCTATCACTTGAAACTACTAAATTTTGAGGGGAAAAGGGAGAGAGGATGCTTGTAATAAAAATGAATAAAAGATTGAAAACATAAAAGGGTGATACACTAGACAGATTTAAAGAAACTTCCACAAAACTGAAGGATGCACAACACAATCAGAATATGGCAAGTAGACATACACATGTTAGGTGACTCTAGCAGAGGTGAGAAGCAATATGATTGAGAGGAATACAACATTCACAGACAAACCATATGCAGATTCACACAAAACCAGAAAAATTAGTAAAGAGGTAAAAATAACTTGCATATATTTGACAGAGAGGCAAGGTTACAGTATATGAAAACTCTGTTTGGAAACAGAAAAGCCAGAATGCCAAAAATTTCCAACTCTATATACAAAATTTGAATGCATACTTATAACATTCCAAAAAAATTCCTAAGTTGCTTACAAAAACGCTCTAAGAGCTATCATAAAAAAAGATTTCTTGATGACTGTCCAGCTGCAATAGTTATGGCGTCAAAATCTAGAACTGGGCGGATGAAGAGATATTTAGAGTCTTTATTGCAGCTGCTTACTCATCGCCAATCTTCCGCCAACGCATCAGTGAGGAGATATTTTGATCATGAATGCGAGCAGCTTCCAATATCTGTAGAAATGAATGCAAAAAATATCTACATCTTGTTCAAGAAGTCGTCGAAACGTCCAGTCGCCCAAAATATGCAACTCCAGATTTGAATTTGGAAAAGTGACAAAACTCCTAAAAACCCTGCCAAATGAAAGAGGGGACCAAAATACGCAACTTTGCCTCTTACAGTAGGTCAAAATTCACCAAAATGGAGGAGATACAGGCGGTCAAAGATTTGGTCAATCACCTATATATATATCGCTTCTGCATCTCTGTGTATATCTCTTGCATTTGCCGCCTGAATCGGCATTCAAAAACCTTCTCTGTAACCCCTTTGTACATGCAGGGCGCTTTGTATATCGGGCTTGTATATGCTTTGTATTTTCAAAATTGCATATACATACAAGCTCCCTTGTATATGCGGGCCCTACCTCTTGTATGTTAGCTTATATCTGGCCTTGCATTGTTGAAATGTGCAAGCGAACATACAAGCAGAAAAATATATACAAAGTGCTTGCCTTGGTGGACCCCACCATTTGTATCTCCTCTGCATATGCAAAAACCAAGCTGCGGACCTCAAAACACCACTAGCTGTATTTTATTGTTCTGCTGGGTCCAATTTGCCTCACTTTTTCCTTGTACATTTCTTTGTATATGCAAATATACAAAGCACCATTACATACCAACTAGACCTAAAAACTGAATGCGCCAGAATTGATATTCGACTCAAATCCGCCCTGTATACATCGTTTGTATCTCTTCTTGTATATCGCAATATACAACCACCCTTTATACAAGGTAGACTTGAAAACAACATAGAATAAAAAGAAAACTCTATTTGGGTCCGGGTTGTATATATCCTTGTATATCGGCCTTGTATATGCAAACATACAATCCAATATACATTCTATTGTTCATGTGATCCTTTGTATGTCGAAACATACAATCCTCTTTGTATCTTCCTTTGCGGCACTGTGGAAAATGTATATATTGGCCTTGTATGTCAAATATACAAGCGCAATATACAAACCCTCTCACATACAAATAGGGTATCTTTGATGGAATATACCCGTGATGCATATCTTTCATTTGTATATAGCTGATTGTATGTGCGAACATACAAAGCAATATACAAGCCCTTTTGTGCATACAAATAGGGTATCTTTGATGGAATCTTCCATGTATATTACCTTGTATATTTCCTGCCTTTGTATGTTTGGCAAATGTACATTCCACTGTAGCACATGTATGTTTGCCGGCCTTGTATATCGCAAATGCACAATTCTTTGTATCTTTCACTTGTACATGCAAAAATACAAGCCAAAATACACCCATCCTTGTATGTTTTCATACAACCCGATATACAAACCGGGAATATCCTGGGAATCTACGAAAGATTCCCCCCTTGTATATGCACCCTCAAAGCCCGATATACATTCTGAAATGCATAAAAACTAATTTTTTCATCATTTTCTAAGGCCAATGGAGATTTGCAAGCCCGCCAAATGAACATTTGAACTGTATGTTGACCAAAACTTTGACCATGGATAACTTCTTTATTTGGCCGAATTTTAGAATGATGTAAAAAGAAAACCTACCTATTTTTTTGAGCTCTTTCCAATGGTAAGGTTTCTAGGCAAGGCTTTCTAGGAAAATTTGGCACTTTAAGCTTTATAGGAACAATTTCCAAAGGATTTTCAAGGAAAATACCATGTTGACTGTTTAGCTCCGGTCAGAGGAAAAAAGGGGCAACAACAACATTTGTAAATGTTATATACAAATAAACATAAATAAAAGTCTACCACAACATAGTGATTTACATGGGGAAAACCCATTCGAGAGAAAAAACCCCACACTCCAAAAGTAGCCCAATATATTATTCAAAAATCCCAACAATATTACAATATACTTGTAGAGCAAGATTTTACAGGAGTATCACCAACCAAAGATCTAGAGGAAACTTAACAACATCTATAAAAATCTCACACTCAACCTCCATCTCAAACACCTAATATATAGGATATACAATACATGAAACCATCAAATGGTAATTAGAAAACCATGAGCAAAAACCACCCAAAAGTGGTGCCCAAATCTTTAGGATTCCATTATCTCCAATCAAAGATGCATTATGATGTGTCATAACATGCATCATAAGTTGTTCTACATGTGTAACTCCCCCTTACAACTCTTTTCTGTGTCCAACGCATTTTTACATTTTCCAATGCGGGAGGCCCAACTTCCGGAGGCCATAAATTCTGACCTGGAAGGCCGATTGGGCATGTTTTTTAAATTGTAGAGATCAAAGAGATCTACAAATTGGGCACCACTACATGTGGTGCCGAATACTTGGAATTTCTATTTTGGCCAAAAACCAACTCCATAGCCTAGAAATTAAGTTTATTCAATTTTATGACTAAAAAAACACACTTTTTGTAATTGCAAGTTTGAGACACTTTTCCTAAGAAAAAGGATTTTTATTAACACAAATAAAAAAAGGAGATCTAGTAATCAAGTAGCAGGTGGTACTCACAGCCTCTACCCAAAAGCATTAATCTAATTGTTTACCATGTATCATACTTTTGGCTCTTTCAATTAATATTTAGTTCATCCTTTCTACAACCTCATTTTGTTGTGGAGTGTAAGGAGTAGTCTTTTGTCACACAATACCTACATGTCTATAGAAATCATCAAACTCATTAGAGCAATACTCACCTCCATTATTAGATCTCAATGTACCTTTATCTTCCTATCTAATTATTTCTCAACCAAGGTCTTAAAATCCTTAAACTTAGAGAAAACTTTAGATTTAGATCTAAGAAAATAAAATTAGTGTATCTTGAGTAATCATCTATGAATGAAACTTAATAACGTGATTTACTAATAAAACCCGCATCCGCTAGAACAAACACATATGAATGAATGACTTCTAAAACATGTTTTTCTCTAGTACTTCCAATAAGAAAAGAAGCTTTATTAGGCTTTCCAATCACATAGTGCTAAAATATGTCAAACTTATCAAAATAACTAGAAAAATCATCAACCGTATTTTTATTAATAATGATCTAAAGACCTTTTTCACCAATGTGGCCTAAATGTTGGTACCACAACATACATGCATTTTTAGAAGTTCTAGTTACATTGGTAGAATTACAAAATATGGAGGAATCAAGAAAATATATATTCCCACACCATGAGCCTCTCACTACCACCATGTTTCCTCTAACAAACCTACAACTAAGTTTGTCAAATGTCACATGCACTCAAGAATCATTCGACTTAGATATAAATTTTTTTTCTTGCAAATCTTGGAATATACAAAATACCATTGAGAGTTTTCCCTCACCCATCAATGAAACATAATTGTACCTTTCTCTTAATAACAATTTGATGTGAGTTGTTGTCACCAAGGAAAACCTCTCCTCCATGTCATAAGCTCAATAAGATGAGAACCACTTCTAGTAATGAGTCATATGGTAGGAGCAACCTGAATCAATGAGCCAATAGTCATCACTAAAAATATTAGTAGAAATGTATAAAACATCATCATGACCATCAGAAGATTTTTTAGTGGAGGAATCATCATAAGTTTTCTTCTTATTTTTGCATTCCTTCTTTATGTGTCCCTACTTCTATAGTTCCAACAATTCACTTTACTCTTTCTAGGGGTTTTAGATTGTCCTTTAGACTTGGACCTATTTTTTAATTTCTTTTGATCCCCTTTAGACCCACCTTTTTCCTTGGGCCTTCCCTAAACATGTAATGCATCTTTTGAGCCCTTGTCCATGGATTTTCCTTCATATTTTCACTAAGAAAAGTAGCAACAAGGGCATCTAATTTTGAATCTATCATAGAACTACTCAGAGCAATGATTAGATTCTCCCAAGATTTGGATAAATAAAAAAGTAATAAAATACACTTATCCTCCTCATCTAGTTTAACATCAATAGAACCTAACTAACTCAAAATCAAATTAAAAGCCTTTAAATTCTTAGCAATGAGTCTCCCTCTTTTATTTTCAAATACAACTTATTAACAAGACTTTTCATTTGATAACTGTCGCCTATCTTTTTTTGCATACTATATGTAGTAGCCTCTTCTAAGACATTCAATAGGACAAAAACTACAAGACATAACCAAATGGTTGCCCATGCCTTCTTGTCCATCTTTGTCCAATCTTCATTAAATATATCCATAGGATTTTACCTTATTTTCAACTTCTCTCCATTAATCCCTTTCTTTCAAAAGATCCTCCATTTTCAACTTCTATATCTCATACCTAGAGCCATTGAACTTCTCAATTTCTAACTGACATGTGCTAGCCATGACTTCAACCACAATGGATCTACAAAACACACTAAATCAAATACTCCCACTAAAATTTAAAAAAACTCACAACACTTCTAGAAAGGCATCCCTCTTTGACCAAAATAATTAGATTTGATACCAAATGTTGAGAAAACTAATGAATAATAATATAGTGATAGTATAAGCATAAAGTGTACAAATTTGATTAACCCAAATAAAGGTACATGCAATTAACTATTAAATATAAAATAGAACATGGCTCAACTTATAAAATAGCAATTAAAATCAGCAAGCTCATAAAATGAAAACCATAACATTGGATGTATGTGAAGAAACCCTCTTGGGAAGAAACTCCACCATCAAAGACAACACAAGTCTATATTATCCAATAACACACCCAACTTCTCTCCTTAACATGAAAACATTTTAGCTACATGAAAATACCTACAAATAACATCCAAAGCATCTATCATGTGTCTTCAATATATAGAGCAAATAGAAACAAGAAACAACAAGTGGTTTACAAAACGATGAATAAAAACCATGGGCCCAAACTAGGTGCCCAAATCCAACTAAAAAATCTATTGCCCCATTCATGAAGAGAATCTTCCAAGAATACAAAGTAACTCCCTCAATCACTCTTACATGTTATGGATACCCTCATTACTCAAGTAGGCACACATTCCCAAGTCTAGTGCTCCATAATAGAGTGGCCAACTAATATGTATAGGAGCAACAATGAAATGATTCCAATAACTAGAACTTCCACAAGATGAATGTGTACACAAAGCAAGAGCTAAAACTATCATAAAATATATATGAATGTACAATGAACTCCTTGTATATGTAGGACAAGGAGGAAGTGAGAAGGTGAGAGTCAAACACTAACTAACCCTCCATGATGTGTGACATGTGTAGAACACTTGGGACAAGTGTGAGAGCATGTGTCATATGTCTATGAGGTGAGACAACTAAACCACTAATTGAACTTAAGCTAGTGTGAAACTAGATAGAAGTAAACTAGACGAATAAAGACTCTTTTCACACTAGCACCCCCCTTAAGTGATACTTAGGGAGCAAATCACTGAAAAAATGAGTCCCACGAACATGGCCTAATGAGGTACTCATGTACAAAATGAAAGTCTCTCATAAATGGAGTAAAGGAGAAAACCCTATGGGAAAAACCCCTCTCCAAAAAAGAGTTCTAAATACAAAGGACAACTTCCTTCACCCCAATCATATGTTGCAAATCAAGATAGCGAGGCGATGCTAAAGGTTTCGTAAAGATGTCAGCAACATGTTCCTGAGTAGACAAATACTTTAAGGAAAGAACACCATCCTGGATAAGTTGTCAAATGAAGTGCATGTGAATCTCGATATGCTTCATTCGTTGATGCTCAACTGGGTTGCGTGAAATGTGAATGGCACTTTGGTTATCACACCAAAGAATAGTAGGAAGATTTGGTGGTAGACCAAACTCTATCAAAAGCTGTCGAATCCATAGTACCTCCTAGCTAGCAAGAACTACAACTTGATACTCAGCCTCAGTGGATGATAATGCAATAGTGGTTTGCTTCTTTCAAGACCAAGCAACTGGAGCTGAACCAAGGCAGAAAACAAACCCAGAGGTTGACTTCCATGAGTCGACATCACCTGCCCAATTTGAGTCAATGAAGCCTACTATCTATGAAGCTCCTGGTGTGTACTGAATGCCAAAATGTGTAGTGCCCTGAATATACCTCAAAATACACTTGGTTGCCTTCCAATGACTCTCACGAGGGTCATGTGAAAAATAGGAGACAAGCCCAACAACAAAGGTTATATCAAGGTGAGTATGTGTCAAATATAAAAGACTACCAACTAACTATTTGTACAAAGATGCATCAACACAAGGTGTTGTGCAAGTGGTAGTCAAAACAACACCATACTGAAATGGTGTAGGAGTTATCTTGCAATCAACCTTGCTAAAACAATCAAGCATATCAATGGCATACTTCTGTTGGCATATGGAGATCCCCTTAATAGACTGAAGAACCTGAAGACCAAGAAAATAGTGCAGAAGCCCAAGATCTGTCATGTCAAAATGCTCCATCAAAGAGTGTCGAATATCTTGAAGTATGGATGAGGAACTACTAGTTAAAAGAAAATCATCTGCATACAAGACTAGAATCAAAAGGTCATTACCATGTCTTTGAATATAGATAGTGTGATCAGAGTGGCAACGTGTAAAACCAGATGCAAGCAAGAAGCTAGCAATCTTCTCATACCAAGCCCGAGGGGCTTGTTGAGACCATATAAAGAACGTTGAAGCTTGCATACAAGTGAAGAGTCCTGCACAAATCCTAGAGGCTACTCCATGTAGATCTCCTCCTCATGAAGATCACCATGCAAGAAGGCACTTTTCACATCCATCTAAAATACCTTCCATCTCTGAGATGCAGCAATAGAAAGAACAAGGTGAATAGAATCCATCTTGGCTACAGGGGCAAAGGTCTTAGAGTAATCAATACCCTCAACTTGTAAAAAACCCCCTAGAAACAATATATTCCTTGTATCTTTCAATTGAACCATGAGTTGCATACTTTGTGCGGTATACCCACTTGCACTGAACCATCTTTCTTCCCTTAGGAAGAGGTACTAAATCCCATGTATTATTCTTCATCAAAGAAGAATACTCCTCTTCCATAGCTGAATCCCACTCTAGAACACCTGAAGCCTCTAAAAAACTCTGTGGATCTGGAGATATGGCATGACTCAAAAGACTAGAGCCAAAATTCTGTGAGTGCGGTGAGAAGTCATAGGATCACTAGCTAAAGATCCAGCCTCCTGAATAGTACTGTGTGCACATTTAGGCAAAACATGAGTGGGTGGAGGTGGAAGTGGTGGAGGAGGTGATGGAGATGGTGGATTAAGACCAACATCTATAGGATCCTCAAGTGCTATGGTATCCTCATGAGATGAAGAGGGCAGAGTAGGTAGTGAGGAAGAAGAAGTGGATGGATGATCCATATGTGGGAAAGACTCATCAAACTGGACATCTCTTTGAAAGAAGACATCTTGAGTAATAGGATCAAACAACCTATAGGATTTCACATCCTCACAATAGCCAACAAAGATGAATGGTTGACTCTTCTTCTCCATTTCCTTATGCCAACCATCTGGTATGAATGCCCAAGCTTCAGTACCAAATACCCTAAAGTTCCTAAGGAAACATTAGGCTTGATATTTGACCAAGCCTCCTTTGGAGTGATATTCTCAAATACCTTGTGGGGAGTGTGGTTCTAAATATAGTTGGCACAATTGATTGCTTCAGCCCAAAAAGATGGGGCCATAGACCAAGACTAAAGCATACAATTTTCCATTTCCTTGAGTGTTATGTTCTTTCATTTGATAACACCATTTTGCTAAGGAGTGTAGGGAACCAAATATTGATGATGAATACCATGCTCAGTGCAATAGTCTTGAAAGGCCTGATTCACATACTCCCCCCATTATCTGTGTGTATCTTCTGAATATAAGAACCTAACTACTTCTCCATGAACACCTTGAAAGTCCTGAAAGTGTTAAATACATCACTTTTGTACTTGAGAAAGTACACCCATGTGCAGCGAGAGAAGTCATCAATGAAAGTAAGTACATACTTGGCTCCAGAAAATGCAGGAGTTGGAAATGACATGAGGTCATTATGAACCAACTCAAGTAAGGAAGTAGCACAGTGGGCTTTACCCTTAGGAAAGGGTTCTTGATGATGTTTGCCAAGCACACAACCTGGACAAATGCCCTTAGTGCATGAAACCTTAGGGAGACCAAGTACCATCTCCTGTGTACTCAACTACTAAAGATACTTGTAATTGATGTGTCCAAACCTCTCATGCCAAAGTTGACTCAAAGAGTCTGCATGGGCAATGTGTGATGAATCACTGGATGTCTCAAAACTGTGAAACATGTACAATCTAGACCCATGATCTGCTCTACCTAAAGCAATGATCTTCTCTGGATGTTGTAGGTCACAAAAAACATCATGTGGAGAAAACCAGTCTTCTCATCCCCAGTATGACATATCTAATAGACAGAGAGAAGATTAGCAGAAAGCTTAGGAATAAAGAGGACATCTTCAATGCAACCATCTGCCAGTTGAACTGAACCTGACCCCATAACTAGAATTTGTGAAGAGTTTCCCATTGAAATATGAGAATTGGTGCTATCAGAAAGAGACTCAAGAAGATCAACTGAATGAGTCATGTGATGTGAGGTTCCTAAGTCAACTATCCAATTTGATGTGGATGAATTCAAACCTATAGCAGTAAGGGCATGGCCTTTGCTAGGTTTGGGAGTATCAATGTTGTGTTTCTTCATGGCTTCTTCCAAAGCCTCAATCCTTTAATGACAAATCTCGACATCATGATTTTGCATCCCACAAAAAGTACATGGCCCTCTGCTTTTCTTCTTGGAAGGTGTATACACCTAAAAATGACATGACTCTACTTAAATAAATATTTTAAATATTTATTTCATCTTCACATTCCTCTATCAATAAATAAATAAATTTATTTATTTATTTGATTCATCTCCTCTCATATTATTAAATAAATTACATTTATTTAATTAATTAAATTCATCTACATCAACTTCATTCTTCTAAATAATTAAATAATTTTAATTATTTAATTAAAACCTTTTATTCTTCCAAATTTAAATAAAATGCAATTTTATTTAAATAAAATCTTAAATCTCCACAAAATAAATATATTTTATTTTCCTCCAAATTATCTACAAATAATTAAATAAATTCATTTATTTAATTATGCTTTCTTATCTTCAAAAATCCTTCTTATCTCTAAAAATATATTCTTCTTGTCATACAAAAAGAAAAAGCTGAGTTACAAAAGCAAAAGCAGTTTTAAAGCAACTTTAAAGCAAACTTGCTCTGAAATTAGAAAAACAAATTCTAATTTAAAAAAAATAAAACTCATCCTCATCAACAAAACAGTTAACTCAACATAACTTCTTTTTGAATGACACATGTCTTTCTTCCATTTGTTGCACGTTCCTCAACAATCCTACTCTATTGATCTTCTCTTTTCTTCTCAACCATTGATCTTCCCTCACCCTTCTCTATAAATACAACCCTCTTCTTCTTCATTTGATATCCATCATTTGAGCAAACTTATGCTGCAGAAACACAAGTGCGCCTTTGGCACAACCATCTTTACATCACTTATCGTCTATCAATAGTGTGTTGAAGCTCACCTTCAATCACACAAAAGTATCCTAGCCAACTTCATCTTGTCATCTTAAGGAATTCGAAGCAAGGAAGAAATCTTCCTGAGGGCCAAACATTCATCTCCATCAAGATCAAGACAAAAAAAGGCGAGCAATGGAAGTCGAAAAGTAAAGGGCTGTGAGTATCATCTTTGTTATTGTTTTAAATCCTTTTATCTTCAGATTTCATTGTTGTTTTGGGTTATATTATTATTTATTTTGATTAATCCACATTTCCCCTCACATTTTGGTGCCCACCATGGGACCCTTGCCCCTTTTTCTAATCACAAATCTGAGTTTTCTTGTAGACAGGTTCCGTACAGGTGTTGTATAGGTTTTTGATAGGTTCATTCAGCGCATGCACCCTTTGATTTGGTGCATTTGATTCCTGTTACAGTGCATTCGTACTCCGGCGCATTCAACCTTTAAACTAGCGCTTTTGTCCTCTGCTTCGGCGCTTATGGTCATTTGGCGCATCCATACCCCAAGACGGCGCTTATGTCCTCTGCTTCGACTCATACAGTCATCCGACGCATATACACCCCCTAACGACACTTTTACACATTTTTACGGTGCATTTACTCATTTAACGCATTTGCATCATATTATGGCGCACTTTCCTCCTATCTCAACGCATATGTAAAATGCCACATGCAAGCTCTATTTCTGCGCATTCAGACTGCATTGCGACGCTTCTATTTTGCACTGTAGTTTTTAGGGTTCCTTGTGATTTTCTGATTGAGCTAACATTTTGTCTTGCAGGATTAGAGGCTGGAGTAGTTCATTTAGTTGCATTGATTAATTCATCTAGTTTAATTAAGGGGAAAAAGTAAAAAAGATGTCTGCATGCAAATTCCACATAGTCCATAACTAGGAAGAGAGTAATTGAACCACTGTTATATTTGCATATTGCTATCTTCTTTAGTTAGATCACTGCTATCTCAACAATCAAGAATGAACATTGCTATGTCTTAAACACTTCAAAGTTAACAATCGCATGTGTGCACAAGTAGAATAGCCCATTTAGTTTTTCTACTTTTAACTAGGTTTGGATTAATCAGTATATTATGTGACTGTGAATGACAATAGGCTTATGCTCTCCCCTTAATTGGGTAACCAGAATGCCAGACTTGTCATTCCATTTGTTTAACCTTCAGGGGGGCCTACCCTTGGATGCACGCCTGTCCAAGTGGGAATGACCCTGAGTGGTAACAGGCTAAAGCCAAGCCACTTAAAATAAATTATGCTTGAGGTGAAAACCTCCTGCAACGAGTGCTGTTGTGTTACACCAACGGCCAACCTCCCCCAAAACCCTCTAAGGCGTAACCCTTAGAGGCTAGGAGACTCCATAACAGAGAGTAGTGCCACTGCACATGTAACCACTCGAACGGTTGCCCTGACTACGAACCAATTGTGTAGCAAGCCAAAAACCCCTATTTGTTAATGCAAAGGGCGGAGCTCTTGAAGCGGCCTCGATTCATGTGACTCTTAGTAGAGGTAGCAGGGACAATCCTAAGGTTTGGTGGGGGTACGAGCCTAAGGAAACCTGGATCTGGTATGCGTGAGAAGTGAGTGCCGTGGAGGGGAGCCGGTGCTACCAGATCCTGGAACTACACGCTTTGAGTAAGAACAACTAGAGGATTCAACGAATATTGTCCTATCTAGCCTAGGGTGTACTTGTTTTTGAGTCAAAATAGTCCAAAAAAATAATAATAACAAAATATAAAAATCATGAAAACTTCTGTGTGTTTGTTGTGTCTATGCCATAATTGAAATCAATTTCTCAAAACACCAAGTTTTCAAACCAAAAATAGAAATTTCTCGAAAAATGTTCTAAAAAACTATGAAAAACCAAGCAAAAACTAGAATTACGCATTTGCCCCGACTAGCGGCGCATTTGTTGAGACTTTTGGTGCATTTGATATCTTTCGTGGTGCATTTGATATGACTGGTGGCGCTTCTACACTCTGTTGTGGCACATTTGAACTGCTGCGCATTTAAAACTGAAAACAAAATCTGTACCTTCCAAGAGCAAAACTATCAAAAAACTTTTCAAAAACCATTTTTAAATCTATCTCAGTTTTTCAAAATCTGACTAAGATTGTGCAAATCAACCACTTCTTTCTTCTTCCACGTCATAACTGCTTTTCATCCAAAATCTCACCAAATTCTTCCAAAAATCCAACAAGGTTAGAACCAAGTTATTCTAGATCGCATCACATCTCAAACAAAACCTAGTGAGTCTCCTCTATCAAGGATCACTTATCCTTCTCTATCGGAACTCCACTAGTGGATTGTGCTAGACTAAGTCAACATCAAGCAAACGGATTTCTATCATCGTCGCTTCGACTATAGTTTGTTCGTCCAACTTTGTTTGACACCACCAAGATCTAAGAAGAACCTTGCTAAAATATTGTCACCTTCTAGCACCTTGCTCAAAATCTCACTCCATCCCATCTCTAATCACCTCTTGCATGGTCTTAACTACATTACAAAAACAAAAGAAGATTGAAATGGCAAAGAAAAGTATCCCAAATGCTCACGAAAGTGAGGAAGAAATTTCTATGGACGAGATCCTTCAAATGCAACATGAGGGTAAATGCAAGAAGTTGTGTCCACTTAAGGTGGAAGTTTCAGAGTTAGAAAAAAATCTGAAATCGGGAATCCAAAAACGGGATCTCGTTTCTATAAAATGGGATTCCGTTTATATCAAACGCAATCCTGTTTTGCCTCGGGATCCCGAGCCTGAAACAAAAAATGTGATCCCATTTTTTAGCGAGATCCCAAACCTAGAGGCCAAAAACAGGATCCCGTTCCATAGTACGGGATCCCGTTTTATGTAACGGGATCCCGTTTCATAAAACGGGATCCTGTTTTGAAAAAGTATTAAATTTTAAAAAAATTGCAGAGACCCCATTTTCAACAGCAACAGTCGACAGGCAAAAACGGGATCCCGAGTTCATCACCATCCACCCACCAGGTAAGTGGATTTTTCCACTTCTACAAATTACCCATCAATCGTTTTAAGCTTCCCTTGTTTGTTTTGGTGTAAAATACAATCAAAATTTAAATTGTGAATTGTTATTTAGGGTTTAGGGTTTATGAAATCAGTAGCTGATTTTTGACAGTTTAGTTGTAAAATACAATTGAAATTTTGAAAGACTATATCATATAAAAGGATAGAATTTGAACAAACTGTCAAAATTATGTTTAAAATTGAGAATTGAATAGATATATTTAGACATTTTAGCTAAAATACAATTGAAAATTTGAAAATACTGTATCATATGAAAGGAGAGATTTTGAACAAACTGTCAAAATTTGAGTTCAATTTGAGTGTTAAATAGCTGTATTTAAACATTTTAGCTGTAAAATACAATTGAAAATTTGAAAATACTGTATCTTATGAAAGGAGAGATTTTGAACAAACTGTCAAAATTTGAGTTCAATTTGAGTGTTGAATAGTTGTATTTGAACATTTTAGCTGTAAAATACAATTGAAATTTTGAAACAATTGTATCATATGAAAGGAGAGATTTTGAACAAACTGTCAAAAATTATATAGCATTGGGATGATATATATATTTGGTTTTTATAAAATTTACTTATAACAATGTATGTCATTGTATTTTAAAGGCATTATTGAATAGCTAACTATCATGTAAAAAAATTGCAACAAACCATAATAAAACCTTTATCACATCCTTCATAATCAAACCTTTAGAGACAACCAACTAATCAAGAATTGAGAAATTTTTACAATTTTTGTGATAGCCAACTAATCAAGAATGAAATGAAGCCAACATTTATGTAACTTTTGATATACTCAAGTAGCTGTCCTCACTAGCTAGGTTATGCCCTTGGAATGAACATTGTGATGTTAATTGTGATACGAGCTCAACCTCATTGGTAATGCTTCCCCTAATCTTAATGACATTGATGTAGGCTCCACTCATGATCCTTACGAAGATCTTTCCACCACTAACCTCTTTCATGATAGGTCACTATCCTCACCATCTCCTTAGACCTATAATACCTTGAGCTTATCGATTGGGACCAACACAACCCTTTATGATTTGATGTTTTCCAAAATGATGAAGCCATCATGAAACTTATGAAGTGTCAAGACCACATCCCCATTGTAATCATAAGAAAGACTTTTCCACCATACTTAACACCTACATATGCTTATTTTAGAAAGAAAGAACCCTTTAGTCCTAAGGCACCCTAGTCTAGGTAGAATAGCAACAAGATATAAGAAGAAACTTGTGATCGATTAAAATGATACAATAAAAATGGACACTTCCCAAGAGCTCCTCAATTTGACAAACTTCACCTTCCATTAGATACCACTCAAATACAAGACATGACTCCCCTCTCCTTGTTGAGGATGCTATAGACATCAACCTATGAATAGAAGCTCGGACCCTAAACTCTCTAAGATAGTAGCTCCACTGGACCTTGACATCAAAGAAGGCATATATAACCATGTCACCATGTTAAAGATTACGTTGATTTCTTTGTGTGGTCTTATGGTGATATGCCTTGAGACTCCATCTTTAAAGTCATGCATGATCTTGTGGTTCACCTCAATGCCAAACCTATTCAATAAAAGCTACGCAAAATGCACCCCCAAGTAGCCCTCGTGGTCATAGAAGAATTGTATAAACTCTTGGATGTCCAGGGTTCATTCAGACTATTACTTATCCTAAATGGGTCTCTAATGTGGTCTTAGTTAACAAGAAAACTAAGGGAATTCATGTTTGCACTAACTTTTGAGACATCAAAAAAGGATCTACCCCAACTTAGATAACTTTTCTCTACCAAACATTGATATGATCGTGGATCTCATAGCCATATATATAAAATTTTATCATTAATCTGGATATAATATGGACCAAGTTGAAACATTTGAGTTAGACATGGAGACACCTAGATTATGGCTCGCTCAGTCTATGTAAGAAAACACTTCCTATAGACTCAACACAAACTTATCCCTCAACCCTCTAAATTGTGACTTAGATCATTTGATTACCCTGGAACACACTATAGACAACTCTATACAAATTTGGCAAAAGATATTTTCTCCTAACAGAAACTTGTATATGTAGAAGTATCTACTACTACATTAGATTTGATATACTTCTTAAAAGGAAAGAGTTGGGACTAACAACTAAATAGAAAACAATAGTTTTGCAAATCTAGGAAATAGGAAACAAAATTGAGCTAGAACCATCTTGACTAATTTATCTATTTCTAGCTAGATTGAACCCTAATTCTATATGCAATTCCAACCCTAACCCTAACACTAATTCTAACCCTAATTCTATATGCAATTCAAACCCTAACCCTAACTCTACTTGTAATTGTAATTGTAATTGTAACTCTAACTCTAGCCCTAACCCTAACCCTAATGAGCTACTTGTAATTGTAATTGTAACCCTAACTCTAGCCGTAACCCAAACCATAATTGTAGCTCTAATACTTACCCTAATTTAGTAACCCTTGAATTCTAATTCTAACCCTAACCTCAATTCTAACCCTAAGCCTGATCCTAATTGAAACCCTAACCCTAACTTTAATTAATCACGAGTCATGCTATAGGGTTTTCTTCTACATATTTTATATGCATGTGTTATTCCCTTATTGCATGTGAGTTCACCAATTATTTGGAAGTCTCCTAACTGGGAGGCGGGCTTGTATTCAAGCCCTATAAATTTTGTGTTTATAGGTGTTATGTTTAAAGCTATATGGAGACTTGTAATAGGAGGTCTTGAATTTGGTACCAATGATTGTGAGTTCCTTGTCTAGAATATGATGAACCTTTTGAACAAGAGAACCTTGTAGACCATGATGCATATCTTGAAATTTAAACTTGAACATTATCGTCATGTGAATGCTTTTAGCCATCCTACAACCTCCTATCACCCTTCATCCTCTTATAGGGATATGCCACACAACCTCTCCAAGTTGACCATGCCAAACCCAAAGTCACAATCCTAAGAGGTAAAGAATCTTTTGGCCCCATTCAAGTCCACTCCCTAATAGGAGTGATACAATGCTAATAGGGTTGTGAAGGTAATTAAGTTCTTGATTAGCATGTTGGATGTATCTAAGCATAATGATGATATAGTTAGTCCTGATTTCATTAATCTTAAGATTATTGAGCTAGAGTACTTAATATATAGGGTATAGTTTTGTTCAATCAATAGTGGTAGGGAAAATTAATATACTACAATGACATCAAACATAAACCAATAGTTGTCTTAAGATATATTAGTGGTAGGGAAAATTATAGTGGCCCTCACCCTAGACTAATAAGTTGAAGTAGTGTTAGAATTACTAATAAACTAAAAAACTTTATCCTAGGGTGGTGGGACAAATTACACAAGCCTTACAAAGCCTCTACCACTTCCTTGACATTTTTAACATTGTTCAAATTTGATAGGAGGGATTTATGTCACCTCCTCCTCATCTTAATTCTCACAGTGGATAGAATCATCCAATTTAGCATCAAGACATGAAGGTTTATCTTCATTATCGTAGAAATATCCTCCAAGGCTTTGTGCATATGCTCATGCCACACATTGAAGATGTGGAATTTATCTAAGTAGCAATTTAGAAATCCTTAGCCTAACCTTCTACCCCTTCAATATCATTGTATAGAAGGTAGATACAAGTAACATTTGATAGCATGGAGGCACAACTTAGGGATTGATTTGAATGTAAAAAAATTATTCTTCCCAACAAATGCTAGATGTCTAGGAGCAATTTAATGATTTCTTCCATTATCTGCCTGGTCTAGAATATAATTACCTTTTCTTTTGATATGTTTGAAGGAGATAGATTTAAATAATGATTTCTTCCAATAACCACAAGCTTCATCTATGCTTTTTTCATATGATCAATGTTGATCTTGGAATCTCCTTCCACACTAAGGGATATCTTGTTTAGTTTCCAAGTCATCTTGAGGCCCTGGATATCATGGCCCTAGAATCTACCATATTATTGTTCTTGATGCCAAAATCATAAGCTTTAAGATAGGTAGAGGTTTTCCCTTATCGTCTCTTAATAAACATACTCCTCCTACTTCACTAGGATTACCCTTGGCTACCCATCAAAATTTCAAGCTTAATCCATCCCAATGTAGGTGTGGACCAAAGGGTGTGAATATCAACATGGGTATCTCCTTGTTTTAACCTTATTCAAAGCAACCTTGGCCAATTATGAGCCTAATCCACCTCTTCTAGCATGATCATATATTCCTCTTTACCCCAACAATCACCAAGTTCCTAAATGCACCATATTTCTTTAAAATAGTCCAAAATTTGGGATGCATATTCACATTTAAGAAATACATGATGATTGTCCAGAGACTTCCTTACTTAAATGCACATTATACATTAATATGGGTCACCTTTCCCATTGTATCAATCATTATGGTAGTCCTAATAGCTCTCTTACATTTTGAAATTTGTACATGCATGTATACATTATCTGTATGTTTAATTTAAATTTATTTCAAGTGTAATTTCTTGAAACATATATATATTCTTGATTTAATTTTAAATTTGTACTGAAGTTTGTATGTTTATATGTATATATAAGTAGATTCATATCTATTTTTATATATACATCATGAATCTAGATGATATTCGCTTTGATGTTGAGGACTTCCTTAATGCACAAGATGATCCAGCCGCACCCCCACCCCCACCCACACCTGTACCCGCACCCGCACCCCCAGCACCAAATGCCCCACCTCTAGATGCCCCACCTGCAGATGACCCACCTCCACCTCCACCTCCACCCCCACCTGGAACTGACCAGGCTTGCTTGCGAGCCATAATAAATGAAAATATGGATTTGATACAAGAAAAACTGAATTCCATTCACAATGAACAATTCATGCCACCTCACATAGTATGTTTTGCATCTTTGATGCAAAACATTGTAGATTCTGTGAGGTCTATTGACTCAGATTTTGATGGATTCTAGAAATGGAGACAGGAGAGGCGCCAATTTTATGCTGATGGCCTCTCCTATAAGACTATTTTGGATCGTAAAATCACAAAAGCTCATTTAGCACAATATTTTAGACATCCCATTACAAATGAACCTATTCCTGCAAATAAGAAAAGAATATCAATCAGGTGGTGTAGGCATGAAGGAATGTCTGCCAATTTTTGGGATAGATGGTGGATGGTGTTTGATTATCCACCTCATGCTAATTGTGAGGTTCCTTTATATTTTTTGAGAAAATTATATGTAGAGTTTGTTATGAATAAAAAACCCAACTACTTTGTTATTTTAGATCATTCCAGGGTGTTGGTGGTGGCATGCCACAACAGAGGTTGGGGGCACGGGTTGATCCCCAACGACCGGTGCCTGTTCAACCTCTTATTGACCCTCCTATTGCTGCCATTCCTTCGCCCTTCCAGCATCGTGTAGTGGTATCCACACTAGGCACATTGAGTGCACTCTCAGGTAGCCTACATGAGTAGACTTCTATGATGGTAGCTCGAGTTAGAGAGCATGGAGGAGTTGATGATGGAAGTGGTCCTAGTACCACTCCACATGTGTCGATGCCTCATACATGTATGAGTTGCAATCAGTTGTGTTATGGACCTTATCAGGCAGCTGCACCCACTTCAGCTACACATGCATCATCTGATAATGTGGGCACTGAATCATTTGTTGATTATCTATTTGCTGAGGATCATCCCACTGATCATTCGACACAGGTATATATAGGTTATGTACACATGTTGAATTTAAAACAATTTTTTAACCACGTGTTTTTAATCAACATATAGATCAATTAAATTGTAATATTTTAACAATCAAATTGTTTGGTGTAGATGATGGCAACAAGGGTCACCATTGATCGAATTAATTTTTCATTGACACCTGTTCATCTCGGGCACCCATTTGGGGTACATTTTCAATGATTTGTAAATTTGTATAATTCAGTCTTGAATGTGTGTACAATTAAATATTTATGAACTTATTTATGAACTGGTTTAGGGTTCTTCCACATTGAATCCTCCATCTCAGGGTGTCTCGAGCACTCCTCCATCATTGGGCATCTCACATGACACTCTTACAGTATGTATATTGTTTTAAAAAACTATATATATACTTAAATTTTTCTATTTTGATATCAGTGTATCTAAAAACGTGCACATGTACTATTTAATATTTTATAAATATGTTTATGTAAGTTGACACAACAATGAGAATGGGCATTGTAGCACACTTGGATAATCCAAGTTTATATCAAGAGTCGACTGCATTTCAAGTTGTTGAAAAACATATAACATGTACACAAGTCTATATATATATATATATGTTTATGTTTTAAAACCTAATTTGTACACACATGTGCTAACTTAAATATAAATGACATTGTAGGAGCTTGTTAGTGACATGTTTCATCAACACACAGCACATGCAGAGCAGGAGGACAGAGGAGATGGGCAGCCTAATACAGTATAATTTAAAATTTAGATTATATTTAAATTGAACAATTAAAATATACGTTGTGAACTTAAAGTAAATTTCTTGATATATATATTGACATGTACATTCAAAATTATTTTTTCTTTTATAGCTCGATACATGTCATGGAGCTAAGCCTATAGAGACAAGTCCTAGAATAGAGGATTCACAACAAGTTCCTCTTATGGTATAATAATTTTTAAATATGATAGTTCTTATAAATTAAATTGAATTAAATCATTTTTTAAATCATCAAGTATATCTAATTTCAACTTGAACTTTCTCTTGTATTAAAAAGATTGATTCAGAGCATGGAGAGATAGGTCCAGGTGCACCAGAGCATGCCTCTCAGCCTCACACGGTAATTTAATTTTATGATAAATTATAAATTTAAAAATTGTCATTAAATTAGATTTCCTTATCATCTTACATCTAATTTCATCTAAATCTTTCTCTTTTGCAGAGTGATTTAGGTCATCTGAGTAGTTCGCATGGTGTGAAGAGGACTCTTGATGATAGAGATAATATGTGATAGGTTATTGAACATGGGCTATGTATAATTTGACTATTTCATGGACTATATGTTATATACTCTTTGTCATGGACTTTATATATATATTATTGAACATGGACTTTATATATTTTTTTGAACATGGACCTGGACTTTATATATTTGACTATTTCATGGACTATTTGTTATATACTGTTTGTCATGGACTTTATATATATATATTGTTGAACATGGACTTTATATATTTTTTGAACATGGACCTGGACTTTATATATATATTGTTGAACCTGGACTATATATTTTTACATGTCACACAATAAATGCAATCTTGTCGTAACAAAATCATACACATGTCAAAGTAATAGTCATGTAAAACCATCATGTTAGTTTAGGTGCATCCATACATATATCTGTTATCCATGCATACATACATTGCATATACATCATAAACTATAAAAGCATAACATCACATACATATGTATATACAAGCATCCCTAAATTTAATCATAAATCAAACTCTAATCTAACCATGTGCATGAAGGAAAAGAAATGTAAACATTTGAGATCAACCATAATAAGATATATAGATTGACATCAATAGAAATAATCGATTGTCATATATAAATCTACAAGTGTCAGAGTGTTGATCTAGATTTGCGCTTAATGAAGAAATTGCATTGAAAGAATTTATGTAGTGGTGAGGTCCTAATAAAGTTCCTCCATTCATTCACGGTATGCATATTTAGGTCCTGGTCAAGTTTTAAGCAATAAAATGGTAAGCAAATCAAAACAAAGCATTAAAAAGTGAGATAAGTTCATGAGGATCTCTTGCCTACTAGGAGGGATCAATCTCTCACATCTTCTCATCTAGAGATCAACTAAGTTATATTAAATGATCCTAGCATGGTTATAGTTATATTTATCCAAGTGCCTTGGTGCTTGTTCTTGTGTTGACCATGTAATTTAGGAGTCCCTAGAGTAAGAGTCCACGGGAGTGTCCCTTGACCAACCTCTACTACATCTTAAGTAGATTTGTAGCATGGGAGTGTACTACCTAGGAAATCCTTTAGAAAGTCGCCCCTTTTCAATAATATAAATCTCTATATGTAAGTGTCAGAGTGTTGATCTAGATTTGCACTTAATGAAGAAATTGCATTGAAATAATATGTAGTGATGTCTAGCATGGGAGTGTACTAGGGGAAATCCTTTAGAAAGTCACCCTTTTTCAATAATATCTAGTCATGTCATCTCCTAGACGGTCCATCTCCTCTCTATCTCTGTGTATGGGTTTGTAATAATTTGTTTGTGTTAGTCAAAGTCACCATTGTGTAAATGTGTAATCATGTGCCATAGTAACCCAATCAACACTACTTGATACCTCAAGGAAGTGAAAGATCTAGTGTGGGCATGGGTCATTGATACTTGGTCTAATATGCTCCAATATCCATACCATAACTAGAGAAGGAAGACTAAATCCTAGTGCCTTATGGTGCACAATCTAATAAAGGTCATGGTAGACCTTGAAGGTAGGATGTCAAACCCCCATGCATAAACTTTACCTAACTCCACTTGCTCAATGATAGGAACCTACATACCATATGAGAAAGTGGACATTTTTAGTCCTTCACATGCAAAGTTCAATATTTTTTCCAATCTCTTGGATTCTCTATTTGTGACTTTGATAATGACCTCTTTGGTAATGTTAAAAATGGTCAAATCATTATAGTTGTATTATATATGGACGACTTACTCATTACAAGTAGTCTTATTTCTTTAATCCACAAATATAAAAAATAAATGGAACCAGATATTTGAATAACTAATTTAGGGCTTCTGCATCATTTCTTAGGAATGATTATCTTCTAGGATCATTAATCTATTAGTGTATCACAAGCAAGATACAAATAAGATATATACTTAAAAATTTCAATTATGGTTGACTATAAACCAACTGCTATTCCTATTGAATTGAGTATTAAACTTGACTCTAAACCTCTATTTGAAAAGACCAATCCTACTTTGTATAGATAGTTAGTAGAAAGCCTTATTTACCATACCATACCTATACCAAACATTACTTATAATGTAGTAAGTATTGCATCTAGATTCATGCAAGATCCATATGTGGATCATTGGAAAATGACTAAAAAAATATTGAAGTATATTAAAAGTACTTTTAAATATGGTTTTTTTTTCCTACACCAAAATGCAAATTTATATGGTTATTGTGATGTTAGTTCTATATTGGTAATTTTGTTCATAAGAAATATACTTCCAGGACTATTTCTTTAAATTTAGTGTAGGGACTATCACATGGAGTAATAAAAATCAACCTATAGGGGCTCTATCATCCACGAAGGGAAAATATAAAAGTTCAATAAAAACATCAAAAAATCAATGTGGCTTAAAAGATTATTAAAAGACAAAAAAAACAAAAAAACAAAAAAAAAGATTATTAAAAGAGCTTTAGGTAGGTAGTGTTGATAGTACCACCTTGTCATAATAAATGTGTGATAAGGATAACACAATAGGGCAACTTGATTTGTTGTAGAAAGCTCCTACACACTACTCACCAACGAAGCTTGCTCGTTAGATCACTCAAAAATTGAAAAATAAACATGAAAATTGAAAAAATAAAAATGTGATTACATTCCCTACCTAGACACCTATCATTTGCAATTAACCTACAACTTGATGCTAACTTTTTGGATGTCTTAAGGGGTCCTAATTTACGATGTCTTAAGGGGACGTCTTAAGTTCTCAAAATTTGGTGAAGTTTCCCAAGGCAACCAAATTGAACAATATAATAAATCAAATTTAAAGTAAATTCTAAGTAGAAAAACATGGACATTTAACAAATAAAATACATAGAATAATAATTTTGATAAATTTAATACTATAGAGTATAAAATTGTGTACATACACATGTATACAAATTTCTGTACAAAATGTGTAATAATGTAATTGTGTATGTACATATATGCCAACTCAAAATAATGTAAATACAAAATGTCGTTATATGCCATCTCAAGAAAATCCAAAACTTGAGGAGAATGTAGCAGGTCTTCATGCCATCTGATGTAAAAATAATACAAGCAATTTATCAATATATCTGAATCAAAACAAGTATTTTAATTTATATAAAAACTATCTAGAAATACACAATTTGTACTTGTATTTACAAGTGCCTCTCAAGTTTTTGTTTCAAAGTATGTAATGAATTTGTGATGATGGCCTGAGCATATAAAAGGACAAATTAAATCAATTTCAACTAATAACGCACAAGAAATATCAAAACATGTATTTAATGTACTTAAAACAACAATATAAATCTATTTAACTATATTTACCTGTATTTACTTATTCCATTGTACCATCTCCATCCTCTCTTTTTTCCAACACATCGATGATTGTCTCATGGTCTTCCATAGAAATGTTCCATAGCTCTTTATTTGTAGGTTTTCCACGATACCTCTCTAGTTTTATATTTGTTGCCAACACCAAATGTGAGTAGTGTATAATCTTCGAATGTAGGCAAACCATTCTTCCTTATTAGGTATTTCTGTAGCCAAATGCCAACAACCACCACCGAACCTATTGGATAATGATAGCCATCATCAAAGAAATACTTAAAATTTGCTTAAGGGGATCAAAGAAGTTCTTAAAATATGCTTAAGGGGATCACCAAACCTGTTGGATAAGGAAAGCCATCATCATCTTCTCGAGGTGCTGTTAACTTATGTTTAGTCTCCACACAACGAGCCAACCAATATTCAGTTTCCTCTTCATTATTCTTTGGTGCAACAACAGCATACACATGTCTTGCAAACAAATTTTGATTCAATAACTTGCACATGTCCATAAAATTTGACCAATCAACATACATGCATTCATATGTACACATAAATAAATAAAAGCACTACAAATTAGTAATGAAGTGAAATAAAATGAAATGATTTGAATTAAATTACCTTCTTGTACAAGGTCTAAAACACGGTCATAATCGTCTGATACAAATAGTTGATCATTGTCTTCAATTGTTGTTTCACTTTGATTGTGTGCTTGTGCAAGTGTCAATGGTCTTTGTTTCCACTCTTCAACCCATTCTATATTCTCACATGCTTCCCAATCTCCTGAAATACAAAACTGACAAAAACATGCAAGCTCCCTTGTCCAGATAGTCCATGTACTTGCATTTGAACTCCTAAATGAATGCCATTTAGTAGATCCACTGATTGTCTGGCAATCAAGTCTAGGTAGAATGTTTTCTTCTTCAACCAACCAAAAGAATCGATGAACTGTAGAGTACTCGCTTGATCCAGGTGTACATAATCTTGTATTGCACCAATCTACAATCCCACGTGCATCTTTAAATTTTAGTGCATCCTCAAATTTTAATTGTTGTCTAGCAAGAATTCTTTTAACACACGCACCAGCTCCATCATGTTCTCCTTTACCATGTCCAGCTTCAAAAAAATTCTACATATGTTGGACATTATTCTCCTTGTCAACCCTACATAACCAATAGAACATTCAAGCATTCTTGAACTGCCCCGTACAATTATCTGACCATATAAGATGTTCAGTCATCTGGATTCCTCTTTCTCTTAAATTTGTATAAAATATATTGAAACAATATTGAACAAACTCTGATGAGTGTAACCGGTTGTCACTCAAATAGAAATGATACTCCCTCCAAACTTTTCTATCATTCTCTGTGCTATCATCTGCATGTCTATAAACAATATGAACCAACATAGCAACCTACACTGAATTGTAATATTGTGATTGAATTTCCTCTTGCGGAGCTAAAGTATAGTTTTCTGCAAAATCAACCACTGATAGTATAGTACCAACTGGAAATGTGTTTCTACATTCATGAAATTGTCCATCAAGCCATCGAACTTGTTGAGAGTGCTTGACATATTTTTGTACAATTTTACTTTTAAATTCTGATATGAATGCATGCACACTAACCTTTTCTGTAATTAAATCACAATGCTTTCCAAATTTTCCATCTTTTAAAGAATATTCAACATTCTTAAATCTTTTAACATCCACTAATTGTTGTCCAAAATCATTTCAACACTTTCATGCATACAAACTCTTAACAAAGAAAGATTGCCACAACTAGTGCATTGTCCAGAAATACATGAACTTAAATAAAAATCTTTTTCATTAGATCTTTCACAGAACAAACTTGATATAAACTTTTTTATTGCTTTAGTTGGCATATTAATATCACATTTCTGTATAATCATGTTACGATGTAAAGTACAACGTATATATTGAAACACATCATAATAATAACGAAATTGAACATGCGTTTTACAACAACAAGATATTCGTTCCTTATTAATCTTTACATACCATGGTTTGCATTTTTCAAAAGATCTTTGACTTATTTTAATATTACCAAGTAACACTAATTCATCAAAAAAAATTCTATAAAATTTAGTTTGCATTGTATCTAATAGGTGTTTTGGATGAGGATCGTGAACTTTGGACCCCACTCTTAATTTTAAAACATCTCTAGCATTAGACGATACCCTAGTATTATCATGCCAATATTTTTCGATCAAAGATCTGATTTCAACATTCAGTTTCATGTCAGATCTCGGGAGTCAACCACTAAAACTCTAACATTGGTTAATTGGATCATTTTCTATACTTTCTCTTCTTTTTGCCGCTCTTACCAATGTTTTAGGATGTATTTTTAGAATTCCATTAATATTGCTTACCATTCTTCTATTCAAAGTTACTTTATTCACTATAGCAGTTGTTATAGCTTGTCTTGCTGCATTTTTATCTTTGGATCGACTATTACTTCCAATAGACTCAATGGCACTAGCAACAGTAGACATAGCATGTTTTAGTGATTGATCTTTTCTTCTTGGTTTAACAAAAATGCCTAACATTTTCATTACTTTTCTCATTTTCCACATTCTCATTAATTGCATCATTAGTTGACATTGAAATGATAGTTTTTTACAATAAAAAAATTCCTTGTATAATCTATTGGCATATGCTCTTATTTGTCTCCAAGAAATTTTACCAGGAAGATTATCCAAAACATCTCTTTCAATTTTGAAAAAATATTTCTCATTTTCAACATCACTTCCTAGATTTTCATTTTCATTTTCAACTTCAAAACGATTTTCATTTTCAACAACAAAACGGTTTTCATTTTCATTTTCAACAAAAAGATTTTCGTTTTCATTTTCAACAACAAAACGGTTTTCATTTTCAACAACAAAACGGTTTTCATTTTCATTTTCAACAAAAAGATTTTCGTTTTCATTTTCAACAACAAAACGGTTTTCATTTTTATTTTTAACAAAAGGATTTTCGTTTTCATTTTCAACAACAAAATAATTTTCTTTTTCATTTTCAACAAAAGGATTTTCGTTTTCATTTTCAACAACAAAACGGTTTTCATTTTTTTTTTCAACAACAAAAGGATTTTCATTTTCATTTTCAACAAAAGGATTTTCATTTTCATTTTCATTTTCAACAACAATTTGTTTCAAATTTTGATCTCTACGAACATTATCAATCTCAACATTGTTATATCCAGCTTGTTTTAAATCTCCTATCAACACTATTTCCATTTCATTCAAAGGTGGATTTGAAGAAGTACCTGGATTTGTGCCTATTGAAACATTCTCCATAGCATTAATAGAGGGATTTGAAGACATACCAGGAGTAGTTTGTATAATCGTATTAGTTTCCACATTCACCTCTTGCAAACTTGCATCGTCTACATCCATGGTCTCCTCAATGTTTTTATCTTCAATAGTTGTGGAATTGGATGCTTCAGCATTATTCATTGATTGAATCTTTACTCTTCTATCTCTTTGTCTTTTTGCCTCCTCCTCTCTCTTTGCTTCAATTTCTTCAGGGGTTAATAGCTTCCTATCTTTCCTTTTATTACGACTTTGTGATCCCATGATTAAAAAATTTATGAAGCATGTACAAATAAATGTCAAAAACTTGAATGTGTTTCAAGTCCTTCAAACAAGTACCAATTCAACAAAATTCCACTCAAATAGCGTCTCCATGATGGCTTCTATCAAAATACAAACAATACTTCAAGTTGATGGACCTGCAAAAGAAAAAAATATGCCAAAGAATGCTGCAAGAGTCACTGTCGGCCGTACTGTAGAGCAAGTTGCAGAAATGATAGTCATAGTACAGTCTTATTAAAAAAATGGGCAAATAATAAATGAGATCCCGTTATATTAAACGGGATCCTATTTTATTTTTGACCGATGAATAAAGAAACGGGATCCCGTTTAATAGACGGGATCGTGTTTTATAAACGGGATCCCGTTATTCAAAATTTGAATTTTAGGCTCGGGTTTTGCTTTGTAACCCGCTTCAAAAAATGTTTTGGGGACCCGACCCTGACCTCTGGACCTGGTTTGACCTGCAACTTGAAGGCCCTGTCAATGTCACAACAAAATAGTGACTTTAGGCATATATCTAAAGGTCTATTTTGCAGAATATTTTGACGAAATTAAAACCCATTAGAGAGGAGACAATGTAGATTCCAAATATGTAATTTTATTTACAATTAGATTAATTTTTCTATTTTTTAATCAATTTCTGATGAAATAGGTCCATAAACTTGAATTATCAGGGTTTTTAATATTTTAATAACTTTTTATTAAAATATTTTTTTGTGAAAAAAATTATATGAAAACGTACTTTAGACAAATCTTTTCAATTTAAAAAAAAATTCAAAAAATGTTAAGTTTAGGTCATCTTATGCGTGACGTACACGATGATTTTTTAAAGGACAAAAAATGACCAATAAAAAATTAATTAAAAAAAATTATTCAATAAAAAATTACAAATAAATATGGAAACGTGCTTCAGTGAGTTACAAAGCTTTTCCCAAAAGGATTTTGAAAAATATGATTATTTAGGTCAAAATATGGATGACGTACACGTACATGGTATAGTAAAAAAAAAAGTGACTTTTAAACAGTGGTTTTTAGAAATGCCTATTCAAAATAAATTTCTATCATCTGGGTATTGAAAAAAATTACATATTTGGAAACTAGACTCTGAGTACTACATTTCATATTTAGTGACTTTTTCCAAGATTCCACCTTTAAGTGCTTCAAATTTTTAGGTCAAATGTGACAAATTCTGAAAATCAGGGAAAACACTTCCACTTTTTGGCCAAAAAGTGGACTTCTTGCACACACCCATGACCCAAAATTTCAATGCCTATTAGAAAAGGTACTTGCTCAAAACCCTACTAAATTCTTTTTACACCTAGCAAATCTAGGAGTCAAGTTCCCTAAGGATTATGATGTAGAGGCTCTCAAAGAAACTAAGGACGAAAGAAACCCTGGAGGAAGTAGACATGAGGAAGGAACACCTTCAGACAAAAGCAAGATAACTAATGAACCTACGAATTCCCTAAGTCTAGTGAACCAATAAATCCTAGCATTACAACAGGAATTCGCGGACATGAAAATAGGGGCGTCAACTAAACATTACACCCTAGAGGATATTTCACCATATCCTTTCGATAGGACTTTGATCATGATTCCTTTCCCCTCAAAATTTGAGGTACCAAAATTTGATAACTATCGAGGAAAGGGTGATCCAAGAGACCATATCAGGGAATTCAACGACGCTTGCCTTGAGGTTGCACACAACAACACTTACCTTATGCGACTATTTCCACGAAGCTTGGGAGGACAAGCCATGGAGTGGTTTTCTAGACTACCACCTGGTATTAAAACATTCAATGAACTTGTTGACAAATTTGTCACCCACTTCTCTTACAATATTAAGCACGACATCTCAATATTGGATCTTTGTAACACTAAACAGAAAGGTGGAGTCTTTCGCTGCCTTCTTACAAAGATGGAGACAACTAGCAAGCAAGTGTCCACACCAAATGCCCAAAAAACAAATGCTGGAAATGTCGTGCACAAATTACAAACCGACATGAGCTACCGAATACAAATCCAATGTCCTACTTCCTTTAGCAAGGTCATTGAGATGGGCCTCATCATTGAAAAAGCTCTAATTGCCAAGGGTCAAATAAAACTCTATAAGGACACTCCTAGTACCAACACCAACATAGACAAACTGAGATTTTGGACAAAAAACAAAAATGTTGTGAACGACGGGGTGGTAGATGCCAAGAATACGGCACCCAAGCAACCAATTTTTAATTTCTCAACTCCTCAAAACAACCCCCCACAAAACAATCCAAGAAACACTGAATCTCGGTTCACCAACTTTCCACCTAGGAGAAAATTCACCCCTTTGGGAGAATCCTTAGAAACTGCCCTATGGAAGCTAATCATGAACAAGATCATAACACTTCCCTTAGCATGAGAGTATGAACCCAAAGTCAAACCCCATTGGTGGAACGACAACGACTTTTGTGAATTCCATTAAAATAGGGGGCATAAAACAAATGACTGCATAGCGCTAAAACATACTATCCAAGACTTAATTGAGCAAAATAAAATATCAATCGACGGGCATACCTCAAACAATGATCACTAGGCATTCAAGGATCCTCTTCCAAACTACGAGCAGGGAGGACCCTCCAACCGAAACAACAGTGGATCTAACAACATGAACTACACAAATGTCAGTTTTGACTATGTTGTCAACCATATCTTAGAAAGTAATTCACACATCAATGTGATCACTATAAACAAGGATTCGGATTGTAATGTTACTACCCGCAGCAATAGGGTCACTCTTAGGGGAACCTCTGCCCCTTCGAATAATCAATACAGTATCGTGGATCAGCTACATAAAACCCCTATGCATATCTCCATGCTAGAACTTCTACGTCTATCCCCGTCTCATAGGGCCATTCTTGACAAAGCTTTAGCGGAATCTTCCATCCCAACAAACCTTGCTGAAGAGAAATTCCAAACCATGGTAGGTCACATAACCTCACCTCATTCCCTATCATGCACTGAAAAAGATGATATGTCAATCACTCAACCCCATAACGCCTCTCTCCATATTGAAGCCTTCATTCACAAGCACAAGATAAAGAGGGTCCTAATAGACGGAGGAGCTGGTTTGAATATTTGCACCTTAAAGCTAATCCTTGCATTGGGGTTTTCAGAGAAAGCTATAGATCCGAAAAGAAAAATCACTATAAAAGCCTATGACGAAGAGGAGAGAACTTCCAAGGGAATTGTTACTTTACCAATCAAAGTGGGTCCTGTTGTAAAAGATGTGGCTTGCCAAGTCCTCGATATGGAGCTAGCATACAACATTCTTCTTGGAAGACCATGGATACATGCTCTGAAAGTAGTACCTTCAACTTACCATCAGTGTATCAAGTTCCCTTACGAAGGTCAAGAGATCACCATCCAAGGTGACCCCAACCCATTTCAGTATTGTAACTCTATCCATCCTAAACCAAAAGTGGTGATTCCCAACAACTGTGCTTCTGCTTCATCCTCATCTCATGTTGACCCAACTACACTTGCTTCCTCTTCAAAGACATCCCAACCCGACCTCAAACTCAAGGATAAAGGCTTGGGTGAGTACAGCTCCCCCTATCTCCAAGATCATATGGAAGACCTACTCTGAGCAAACCCAAAGCAGACAAAACTATCCAAGGACCGTTAGTCAAATGGGGCAGCCTTGAAGATGAGAGTGATGAGAAAGATATCCTGTAGTGGTTATACAAGGATGAGGGTAGTTCATCAACACAACAGGACCATCGCACCATACCAACTGAACAATATGGTCAAGGTTTTCAAATGTTACAAAGAATGGGGTATGAAGGACATGGTCCACTTGGTTCAAGAAAGGATGGTATCACTGAACCCATCCAACCTCATACTTTGACAGCCCGAGACACTATAGGGCTAGGATACATTGGAATACAAAGAAACAATAGAGCAAAGAGGAATAACGGTAAACAACTAGAAACATCCACTAGTAATATGGTTGAGCAAATCCAACAACTGCAACTGAATAGTGAGACTGATTCTAATGAATATGAATGGGATAGCCTCTCTGAGCTATCTTGTGATGAGAAAGATATTGATGTTGTCCACAAGTATGACCCAACCCACGCAAATGAGAGACAAGAGCCAAGGGCTAGACTGCTAGAGGCCGATCCACATAATAACGATAGTGAAAATCGTGAGGAAAGAATGATACCTCCCTTGACGAATCCACTAATGGAGAGTACCATCGTAGATTTCATCCGTGCTTTTAATAACTCTATCCTAACCATCGACGCCATTGAACCAAACCAACCCAATGATCCCTTACCATTAATACATCTTGAACTCATAGACTGGGACCTAGAATTTCTCACCTTCTACACAAGAATGTCCCTTTCAAATGGAATGAGTCATGTGAACAGGCATTTCAGTAGTTAAAAGAATATCTCATGAAACCACCTGTGTTGATGCCACCGATTCAGGGTAAACCACTACTACTATATATCTCGGCTACACCAACAGCCTGGGAGCTCTCCTTGCACAGCAAAACTATGATGGGAAGGAACAAGCAATCTACTATATCAGTCAAACACTTGTTGGATATGAACTGCAGTACACACCAATCGAAAGAGCATGTCTCGTTGTAGTCTTCGCCTCACAAAAGTGGAGACATTACATGTTATTGTTGGCAAGAGACACTATATGGATTCATGGTTGTTGTCATTGATGGCAACAAAGGTCATCCCACATATCCGCAAGACATGATATGTCTCTACCGGAAGTTAGAATAAAGAATGTTGTGGTCCGGTGAAGAAGAACAGAGCATGTGGCAAGGTCCGACAGATTGGTCCGGACCTCTCAGAGGAAGTGTCTTGGTGCAGTGCGGATTTGGGGAAGTCAAGAGGACTACCTTGAGTGGTATATTCCAAGGATTGAGCCTCCGGTGATGGACAAGGAAAAAGATATGAATGGTTGAGTACCGGATTCCTGAGAGACAGTGAAAACAGAGGAAGAACTGACTGGCAGAGTATCAGACTACTTTCCGGATGGGTTACTGTTGATGACAGAGGTTGTGAAGGCATGAATCATGTTTGGCCGACATGATTAATGATATCTACAAGTATATGCTTGATCCGCATTGCTTGGTGAGGAAGGATTCAGCCGACAGAATGAGAGTTTGTAAGAAACTAGACTGTTCCGGATGCCGACTAGAAAGGTGATGAAATTACTTGTGCGGATATATATAGAGGATGGATTTAGTTGTGAAATATGTGTGAGTGTGGAGAGATATGCGAATAAGTCCAGAGGAAGAGCAGAGGTAGCAAAAAGGATCCGGTATGTGGAAGATAGCAGAATAAAGAACAGAGGAAAGATGAAGTGCAGCAGATCAGTGTACTGAGCCTAATCGGAACTGAACTCCAGCATACGCAGATGCTTCCAATCAGTTCAAGACTGTGATTCTCATCACTTTGTAGACAGTGTGTCTTCTTGTAGGCAGTGGGCCTCTTGTGAGCAGTGTGCTCGGGCAGTGAGCCCTAATTGGCAAGTGCCATCTTTGTAATTTCCTATTCTTCTAACAGAGAATAATTTTGGGTTAATCACCTCGTGGTTTTCTCCCTTAACAGGGTTTCCACGTCAAAAATACTGTGTCATGTGTTTCTTGTTTTATGGTTAATGTTTTATGTTTGATTTTATGCTGCTTCAATTAAAAGGAAAGTTCAATAAAGGAAATAATTAGGTTAACTGATTCACCCCCCCCTCTCAGTTAACAACAATTGGTATCAGAGCTAAGTTCCTCCTAATAGAGCCTAACAGCTTGAGGAAGATCTGGGATTTCAAATGGATGCATATGGTTTAAGGGAGCAACTCAAGACTGCCCTTGAGGATCTTGAACAGTCAAATTCTGAAGTCAGTGAATTAAAGGAAAGACTCAAACAGGCTGATGAATTCATGAGAGAATTAAAAGACAAATTAAGTCTCTCTATGAAAAAGAGAAAGGAGCTGCTTCAACAGTTGGCAAGACAAAGTGATGAAAGCAATACAAATGAAGAATTGACTGAGCAAACCAAGTTATGTGAAAAGTTATCAAAAGAAGTCATTATGTTAAGACATGAAATGGAATCAGGAACTATAAAGTTTACTCAAGAGATTGAAGAAAAAAGAAAGGCTGAAGACAATCTAAGACAATCTCTTAAAGAAAAATCAGAAGAATGCCACCAGATGGACAGGATTATCAGACACCTTGAATCTGATCTTGAAGATGCCAAAGATAATGAAGGAAAACTTGAGGATCAAATTGCCTCTCTCAAAAGAGACCTTCAAACAGCAAATGAATATAAAGAGAAATTCAAGATAAGTTCTGCTCAACTTGAAGTTCTTCTTGGAAGTCAAAAGAGGACAGATGACAAGTATGGCTTGGGATATGAGAAAGGAGAAAGCTCCGGATCCGGTCAGAAGAATCTTGGATCAAAAAATCCAAGGAGCAGGCCTAGAAGACCTCCGGTAAGACAGCCAAATGCTCAAAGATATCCATCCTTCAATGGATACTGCCACAACTGCAACCACTTTGGTCACAAAGCTAATCAGTGCAAAATGAGAATGAATCAGAATAATTCATCCTTCTCCGGACAGTGCTTCAACTGCAAAAGGTATGGACACAAATCCCATGAATGCAGAATTATGCAAGTAAACAAATCATTCAAAGGTAGATGCTTCACATGCAATAGAATAGGTCATATGGCAAATCAATGCAGATCAAGAGGATATCAGTCAAATATGCAAAGAAATGTTATTTGCCAAATCTGTAATAGGTCCGGTCATAATGCTAAAGTCTGCAGAAACAAGAATCAGGACAAAAGAGGTCCGGTGTATAATCAGAATCAAGACAAGGGTAAACAAAAGATGAATGCGGATGAGGTTAGGAATCAGATGAGCAAGATTTGGGTGAAGAAAAGTTCAGAGAATGTAGAGGTTGGATCCGCACCAGACTCTGGTGCTGATATTTCTTCCGGAAATTAAAAGTGAGCTCAGGCTCAGGGGGAGACTCAAAGAAAATCTTGTTCCCCCAGCCAAACAAGTGGTGCCGGATGTGGCACAAGATGCGGATCAAAGGGTTTGTAGATATGAATCTTGAGATACTTCAGTCAAGTTTTCAGAGGTCCGCATGAAGTTATGAAGAAGCTGTGATCGATCAAATAAGACCTGCTCAGGGAGATGCTCCGGTATGATAAAGGATTACAAAAGGTCCGGAAAGATCCGGAAATGCACTATCTTGTTCTGCGGATTGGACAGAGTGTTTGAGATGATCTTGTAATATGCTACCTCGATTTATTCATGATTGAAAGATCCGGATGATATCCACAGATCAGGACTAATCCGGGATACTCCAAGCTATCCAGACAAGGCAAACCGGAATGATGTAGGTGAAGCATTTATTGCAGACAGGTATTAGGGTTCACGGAGCAATTTAAGGAATTTCTCAAAGGTCATTTGCTCATTCTGCACTCGAGAAGAAGCGAAAAGTGGAGCTCTGCAACAAGGTTCTTCAAGCACACCAAGGATCTCCTGCCGAAGCTATTGGATAAAGAAAACAATCCAACCACTCCGTGCAAACCGAAGGCGCATAAGGTATTCTCCGTTTTTCATTACCTCACTGCAAATCTTTGAAGAATGGCTACTCCAAACATAGTTAAGATCTCCGATAGACCTCGCCCCTCATTCAAGAAACATCCCTACAAATCATTGGAGGTTGACCCACTAGGAGCCTTCTCTAGTGTTCCTCACGGAGTTTTACACACCGAAGACATTAGGGTTTACATACATGCAAACATTGAGGAATTTGGGGAATTCAAATTAAGAGACCTCTATCACAAGCAGCTGATTGACAATGCTTTTGAGCTTAAACTAGAGTATAAGGATATTCAGAAGAAACAATTTGAGCAATTTATTCATTTCCCCTGTTTTGAAGAGGATGAATGGGTCCGGTATATACTGAGCAGGATGCATGACAACTTTCTATGGCTAGATAGACCCTGCAAGATCACAAAAGAGGCAATTAGAGCAGTAACTGGCCTATACTCCTCCGGAGGAGTACCTATCCTCAAATCTGTCAAGAACAACATTGTAACTGAGGCCACCGGATCAAAATTTGACAAAAGGGCAATGACCATTGAAGACATCTCCGATCCGGATATCAAATATGCATCAATGATAATAGGATACAAGATCTACCACTCCAGCAGGGAGAATTCTGTATCCGGAACTGCAATATACACTGCTTATGAAATGTTAAGAAAGAATGCAGAATATGATCTCTGCGAACTACTACTAAGCCAATTAATGGAAAACATACAGAAAATCAAGAAGGATAAGAAGAATTCCTTTAAATATGGTACTCTTATTGTATGTCTATTCTTCTATTTCATGAATGAGCTACCCGGAACAAGTGGATGGGTATGGCAGAATGACAAACCTGTTGCAGTCCAGATAAGAGACTACTTGCATGGACTTGGGGATGCAAAAGCGAGAAATTCAGCTCTATGGGGATACTTCAAAAACTTTCAGAGCATGATGCAAGCAAGAGAGAGAATTCCTCAGTCTCTCATTGAGAAATACAAGGACTCAGTGTGCTTTATGGTTGACACTGATCAGTGCCTAATGGAGGCAGTGGAGCCAAGGACTGTCTGGATCATGCCCATGGGGTATGAAGTTGATGAACAGATAGTGGAGCTGCATGTTCAACACATGCTAAGTCAGCCCAAAGATCCTAAGGCAGAAAGCTTTGGAACCTTTGAGGAGCTGAGTGTAAAAATACATGTAGAACTCAGGGAACCTGAAATTAAAAGAAAGGTAAGAAAAGAAGTAGAGCACATTGCTCAAGGCCTAGGTATCTCAAAGGAGGCACTTGATGCCAGCCGGGAAAAGAGAAGGAAGGCCGAGGAAGAAGAGAAAAGCAAAGAAAGTGCTCCGGTTGGAGCTCCCACCCGGACCAGATCAACAAAGAGATCTGCACCTCCCTCAACCAAAAGTTCAAAACCGGAAGTCCAGGCATCTGGTAAGAGATCAAAGGCAAAAGCCACAAGGGCTTATGGAAGCCAAAAGGATGAAGAGGAAACAGAATCAGATGAGGGAGTAAGAGAAGTAAAGAAACAGAAAAAGAAAGGATCCGGTAAGCCCTCCACAGGCCAAGACAAGGAGGAAATGGCAGAGGTAACTGTTGAAAAGCCCACTCTGTCTCTAGAAAGCATAATCAAGTCGGTCACGGTGGATGGAAACCTTCAACCAATGACTGAATCCTATGATGACTTCAGTGAGGCAGACCAAAAGACTCTGCAGGAAGCCACAGTTAAATATCTGAACATATACAATAAGGCTTTCATTGAGATCATATCTCTCATTCCTAAGAGCCTAGAGAAGGAAATGGAAGTAAGAAAGAATAATGCTCATGCCAAAGATCTTGAGATCCGGGAGCAGATAGCTATTCAGCTATATCCTCAAATTGATCCCAAGACAATGAACATTATCTTCAAGGACTGTAAGGATGAGTTCAGAAGCAAAGCCAGGATGAATCAACTCATGCTTGGTGAGACTGACAAAGTGGCCCAAGAAACAGAAGAGATCCTCCGGAAGGCCTTCAAAAGGTTCAATCTTCCTGTTGTAGAGGACTTAGGTGCAGAAACAGCTGCTGATTTGGAATCTTCTGTTCCGGAAGAAGTGAGCCCTGAACAGACAAGTGAGGACTTGGGACCCTCTGCTCAAGAAGAAGTGGCCCATGAACAAGTTAGCATCTCTCCTCCGGTTTCCCCCACAGTCTCTGGATCCAAAGAAGAAGAGCAACTACAGGAGAAGGAAGCAGTGGTGAAAGACAAAGAGGTTGACAGTTCTAAGACTGCAGAAGAAAAGAAACATCTGTCTCCGGCAAGAGACACTGCACAAACTGTTCAACAATTTTTGAGTAAAGAAACTCTAGAGATTGATGAACCGGAGCTTCTCAAAGGTCCATTTGATTTTGACTCTCTCTCTCCGGTACAAACAATGAAGATAGCTTCATTTGCAAATGCCAAGGCAAATGAAAAGCTCCTGAAGTCTCATATGGAAGACTGTGAGTTGATAGAGGCTGCTTCCGGAATACTTGTAAAGATCATGCCATCAATCCAGATAGATCCGACAGCCTCCACTTCCGGTAATCTAAAAACCTTAGTCAGCAGTGTTGATACACATTTTGATTCTTTAGAAAAATCAGCTGAAGAAAAGGTCCGGAAGGAATTTTTGGATAAGAGATTTTCAGAAATATTAGAATTAATCTCTAAGGATAGGAAGATTGTAAGCATTGGAATAAGGAGCTTAGAGAATGCTCTTAAGGATGGCGGTGATATCTATAAATTTTGTATATCCTAGTCAAAGGCAACAGCAGCATTTGACAAGAAAATAAAAGAGGAACAGGATAAGCTACAAAGCTTATCTCAAAGTTTTGATCCTCTCTCTTCCTCTATAATAAATCAAGAATGTCAGACTATTGCAGTCTTGAACGAAATAAAGAATCTTGAGAAGGAAAGGAAGAACATCACCAACCGGATGGGAGAACTTAGAAGGATTATAATCCCTAAGTTGGAAACCATGCATGAGGCCATCAGTGATGCTAGGACCACCGCCCAAACAAAAGATCCGACAGATCTCAAGCGGGCAGAAGCGTTTGCATTTTTGTTAAGTGGTCACATTTCAATTTTGGACAGAATGAAGCAAAGTTGGGCTACCGAAATGATTCAATTACAGACATCCTTTGCAGACATTCTTCAATATATGTGAGTATGTAAATATGCGGCTAAGTATAAGAAATTTTTGAAAATTTTGATATGCGGACCCTACCCTTTGCCATTGATGTCAAAGGGGGAGTGAGGAGCAGTGAAAAATGAGGGTTCCGGAAATTGTATATAAAGACAGAGCATCAGCAAAGGGGGAGCATAGTGAAAACACTTAGTCATTTTTCACTAAGTGTTGCCATCAATGCCAAAGGGGGAGATTGTTGGCAAGAGACACTATATGGATTCATGGTTGTTGTCATTGATGGCAACAAAGGTCATCCCACATATCCGCAAGACATGATATGTCTCTACCGGAAGTCAGAATAAAGAATGTTGTGGTCCGGTGAAGAAGAACAGAGCATGTGGCAAGGTCCGACAGATTGGTCCGGACCTCTCAGAGGAAGTGTCTTGGTGCAGTGCGGATTTGGGGAAGTCAAGAGGACTACCTTGAGTGGTATATTCCAAGGATTGAGCCTCCGGTGATGGACAAGGAAAAAGATATGAATGGTTGAGTACCGGATTCCTGAGAGACAGTGAAAACAGAGGAAGAACTGACTGGCAGAGTATCAGACTACTTTCCGGATGGGTTACTGTTGATGACAGAGGTTGTGAAGGCATGAATCATGTTTGGCCGACATGATTAATGATATCTACAAGTATATGCTTGATCCGCATTGCTTGGTGAGGAAGGATTCAGCCGACAGAATGAGAGTTTGTAAGAAACTAGACTGTTCTGGATGCCGACTAGAAAGGTGATGAAATTACTTGTGCGGATATATATAGAGGATGGATTTAGTTGTGAAATATGTGTGAGTGTGGAGAGATATGCGAATAAGTCCAGAGGAAGAGCAGAGGTAGCAAAAAGGATCCGGTATGTGGAAGATAGCAGAATAAAGAACAGAGGAAAGATGAAGTGCAGCAGATCAGTGTACTGAGCCTAATCAGAACTGAACTCCAGCATACGCAGATGCTTCCAATCAGTTCAAGACTGTGATTCTCATCACTTTGTAGACAGTGTGTCTTCTTGTAGGCAGTGGGCCTCTTGTGAGCAGTGTGCTCGGGCAGTGAGCCCTAATTGGCAAGTGCCATCTTTGTAATTTCCTATTCTTCTAACAGAGAATAATTTTGGGTTAATCACCCCGTGGTTTTCTCCCTTAACAGGGTTTCCACGTCAAAAATACTGTGTCATGTGTTTCTTGTTTTATGGTTAATGTTTTATGTTTGATTTTATGCTGCTTCAATTAAAAGGAAAGTTCAATAAAGGAAATAATTAGGTTAACTGATTCACCCCCCCCTCTCAGTTAACAACAGTCACATGCTGTCAAATTGGTAGCAAAGATTGATCCACTCAAGTATCTACTCAACAAGGTAGCCTTAACAGGTAGATTGTCCAAATGGGTCATGCTTCTTAGTGAGTTCAATATCAAATATGTAGACAGGAAAGCAATAAAAGGCCAAGCACTTGCAGATCAACTGGCAGACGCACCCCTAACAGATGACAGCCCTTTGAGCTTTGAATTTCCAGACGAATCTATCTTTCACATAAACATAGCAATCTGGAAAATGTACTTTGATGGATCATACACTTAGCATGGATCAGGAGCAGGTATTCTATTGATCACACCAAGTGGCAACACCATTCCTAAATCATATAGATTACTCTTTCCTTGCACTAACAACGTGGCAGAGTATGAAGCTCTTGTCATCGGCATCAAGCTAGCAATTGAATGGAATATCCAAGAACTTCAAGTGTATGGCGACTCACAGCTGGTTATCAATCAAGTAAATGACGACTACCAAACAAAAGATGAGAAACTAATCCCTTACAAGAGAATGGTAGATGACTTCAAAGAATACTTTGTCAAGATCTCTTTTGAACAGATACTAAAGATTGAGAACAAAGTTGTAGATGCCATGGCCACGATTGCATCTCTCCTCGACATTCCAGACAATCAATCACGTTATGAGTTTTTGGTAGAGCCAGTGTCCTGCCCTGCATATGACACCCTCGAATCCCATACCATTTGCCACATTGTTGGAGCCGATTCCCCCCTCTATGCAAAAATATTTGCCTATCTTAAAGAGAATACCCTCCCACCCGATCTCTCTAGTAACCAAAAATGAACCTTCATCCGTTAGGCATCCCAGTATGCCATTATCGCCAATACCCTATATCACAGAGGTCTCGATGGTACTCTCTTTAGATGTCTCGATAGTGAGGAATATCAAACCACCCTGAGCGAAATACACGACGGTATATGTGGGACCTATTGGTGCCTGCATGAGTATTCAGATTTCAAGCACTTAAATATGCAGGCACCTTCCAAAAAGTCCAAAAAATTCTAACACTTTCGGCCTCTGCAATAGAAAAATGTAAAAAAATAGTTAAAATGCATGTCACTTTGTATATACAAGGGTGTTTGTATATACATGCAGGTCAAACATACAATTGGCAAGTCAGAAATCTCAATCGGCCTTCAAAAATGGTGAAAAAATCAGTTATATGCATTTTTGAATGCATATCGAGTTTGCATATACATGGGAGAATCTATCGCAGATTCTGGGACTATTCTGCGGTTGTATGTGTGTTTGCTTGTATATCGGGTTTGTATGTTTAGACATACAATAGCCATATACAAGAGAAAAGATGCAAGCAGACATGCAATGGTTAGATACAATGGCAATATACAAGGCAGAATGTACATTGCAATGTACAAGAGTGAATGTATGTCTGATATACATTGGGTTTATACAATGAAAAATATACAAAGAAACCTAACATGCATTTGCTACAGTGCAAAGGATGCATCGGCCGATGCATATGCAAGCAAAAGATACAAGGGCCGATATACAAATGATGGGGCCCGCAGACATGCAAAGGTTTTTGTATCTCCAACATACATGTCACAATGTATATGCGACATGCAAGCAGCAAGCGAAAGGGGAGATACATTTGGTGGGGCCTGCGGCTATACAAGTGAGATTGTATGTTCGACATACAAAGGAGATATGCATTCGCAAATGTACAGGCCGGATTCCAAAATATTTCAAAATGTGATTTATAATTGTGGTGAAATCCAGGGGTGGTATGTTGCATTTGTATACGACATACAAGCAAACATGCAAAGGAGCAATATGTAAGCCGGATCCGATGCGAAGATCAAATTCAACAAATTTAGGGTTGGCATCCGCAGCTTGTATGTTTGAGTGCTTGTATATGTGCCGATATACATTGCAAAGATACAAAGGTTAAGGTACAAGCCAGATTTCAAAGTAACTTCAAAATGCTTCATAAAAATTTGAAATCCGTGCCTTGCATTGTATAAGGTGAATGTATATGCAGATATACATTGGGATATGCAAGGAAACAGGATGCAAAGCAGACCCGATGGTGATTGCGATTTGTTCTATAGAAATTTGGGGTCCGCCTTGTATGATAGACAGTTGTATATGCATATGTTCTTGCATATACAAGGACGAAAAGGAAAATAGGTGGAAATGGCAAAATAAAAGGAGAAAAAGCCAGCGATAGCAAAAGGTGCCTATGTGGCATGATCTAATTAGCTGGCGACTTAGTCAACATGTTTTGAGGCCACTCATCTCAGCGATGGAAGTAGGATCGATGGCCGTGTTTTTAACTGGCAGCGATGGATTTTTGTGTGCATATGCAGTCATTTGGGTGGGAAAAACCTCAAGGAGAATGCAACTACTGCATCCCGTGGGTTGGTCGACATTAATGGCAATTGCAGAGGCACGATGGATGGAGTGACAGGCCAGCTACCTGATTGAAGAAGAAAATCCTCAGGTGGCGGTGTGGGGCTCGAGTTCAACCACTCTCAGCATTTCTTTCTGTTTGCTGCATTAATTGTTTTGAGCGCCAATTCGAAAATGCATTGAATCTGGCAAAATTTTGATGTGCCTTGTAAATTTTGTTGAATACACAGTCTGGGTATAAAAGGTAGACTGTGATATTCTTTTTGGTTGTTGAAGACTTGGGCAATTTTGGGGGAAAAATAACAAAATATAGAGCATTTCCTATTTGTTTTATCTCTGTTGGAGTTTATGAGTTGCATCTGAGTGTATCTTGCACATATGTTCAGTTTCTTGTCATTGTATATGAAAAATGCATTGTTGCACGTATTTATCTGTTTGTCTCCATTTGTTGCATGCAATTTCTTCTTTTGAATCTGGTTGCTAAGGGTTTCTCAGATTCTTGGGTATAGATTTCTATATCACATGCCTAATCTCTAACTTCCATTCAAGGAGTGGATTAAATCATTTTAGGGTAAGTATGGAGAAGATTGTATGTCAACTGGGATATTTGTAAGTAGAGACAGTTGAATACTTATCCTTGGGTGGTATTTGTAAGGCAAACACCAGTCCTAACCCCTTGAAACTTGAATGACAGTTGCAAGCCATTCTTATGTATACATCTAGTTGACTCCTTGCCCTGGGATAGGCACCGGTCTGTTCTTGTGAAGTAGTTATGATCCAAAACCCCTTTCTTGCATCCAAAGCATAAATTCAAATCCATTCATATTTCCAACCTGTTAGTTGTAGGATTAGGATTAGGAACCCCCTGCATGCTCTCATACCTGACCAGACAAATATATCCAAGAATGTTGCCAACCTTGTGATTTATCACACAAATCTTGGTCCACACATGAGAGTATTCTGCCTGTCGTTGTAAAGCTAAATCTTTCTATCATTGGGTGAGTCAAAAGTGTCAAATCTTTAGCTAATAGGGATACCCCCCTTGGTGTGGCAAAACTAGAAGTGAAGGGGAGGCAGCTCACGCAACCTCCTGTATTAGTTGGCTGAATCTACCTATGCATTGGAACTGGCAAACCCACTGCTGATTCGAAAAAAACACCAACAGGACCCAATCTAGTGGCCCTACCCTAGCCAAGAAACTCATACGCATGGGATACTACTGGCCAACAATGGAACAAGACTCCTATCATTTTGTAAAGAAGTGCAAAAAGTGCCAAATCCATGGGAACCTGATACATGCACCAGCACAGGAGCTACAGCCATTATCAATTCCATGGCCTTTCTGTCAATGGGGACTCGACTTAGTGGGCAAGATTCACCCCTCTTCTTCCAACGGCCATAAATTCATAATCACTGCCACTGAGTACTTCACGAAGTGGATTGAAGTCGTGCCTCTAGCCAATATCATAGGCAAGCAGATTGCCTCGTTTATCTTGAACTATATCATTTGTCACTACGGTATCTCTTTGTCTATTATCACGGATAATGGGCGACCTTTCAAAAATCAAGATGTTAGGGAACTATGTGAGAAATTCCATATCTAGCACCACTTTTCAACCCCATACTACCCCCAAGGCAATGGCTAGGCTGAGGCATCAAATAAAACCATTTTGAAAATCCTAAAGAAGACTGTCAATGATGCCGGCCGAGATTGGCATGTCCAACTGAACCCCACACTGTGGGCCTACCGCACAAGCATCCGCACACCCACAAGTGCAACCCCATACTCCCTCATCTATGGATCTAAAGCTATCTTGCCCATTGAAGTCGAGATCCCATCCTTGCGAGTTTTGTTAAAAGGCCTCATATCAGACGAAGAGTACAGAGTGTCCAGACTTCAAGAATTAGAGCTACTCGAAGAGAGAAGGCAACAGGACTTTAACCACTTGAAAGTGTATCAGCAACGCATGTCCAGAAGCTATAACCACAGGGTAAAGCCCCGAGTGTTCCAAGTTGGTGACCTAGTCCTAAGAGAAAATCCCAGAAATCAGCAAGATAGAGAAAACAAAGGCAAGTTTGAACCTAACTGGCTGGGTCCCTATGTCATCATTGCAGCTTATGGATCGGGGGCATATCAATTGGCTACATCTGAAGGTGAACTATTCGATGATCCTATCAACAGCATGCACCTCCGCAAGTTCTATACCTGAAAACCCCAATGTAAGGGAGTCCTGAAAAAATCCAAAAAAATTGAAAAAATGATCAAAAAATAGAACAAAAAAAAATTAAAAAAGGAAAAATAACAAAAAAAAATCGTCCTCTGGTGAAAACCTGGCAAACAGGCGCCTTGGATAGGTACCATGATGAAAACCTGGCAAACAGGTGCCATGTGTACTTTTAGCTCTTCATGCAAATAAAAGCAAGTGGTGAAAACCTGGTAAACAGGCGCTATCTGCGACAAACCACTTCCTCCATCTGTTATGTCTTCATATCTCTTGTGTCCATCATGTAGTTCATCTTGAACCGGTCCTTTCAACCATTGTCAAACTACATCACCTCGGAGTTGTCACGTAGGCAAGGCCATTCTTAATGTGCCCCCGAGGCTCCCCTTCACTCCACTCCCCTTCCTTTTTGCCCATATCCCTTGAGTGTCGTCTGTCCTACTATCCATACCGTTTCTACATCTTTTCCATCACCTAGGTCTTAGGTCCATCAGGGTTCACCCCGAACTACGTTGCCTTTGCGTCGTCACGTAGGCAAGGCCATTTAGCAATGAGTCCCCGAGGCACTAGGTCAGCCCCTTAGGGTCCATCTCTCCATGTCTATCTGTCATCTCACCCATAATAAGTTGATCCTTGTCTAAACTAGGGGCAACTCCTCAACCTAGTTACGGATTTGGATTCTTGAATGCCACATTTTCTAAGAGGATACCAATAAAGGATGGTGATACCTTTCACTAGACAAGCGAGCACAGCAACAACAAGTTACCACAACAAAAGTCTTGACTCAAAACATCAACCTGTCCAAAGTAGGGCACCATACCAAAACACTCAAACTAATCCTATATCAATTATGGCAAAAGACACATCTAATGCAAGAATGTTTTGTGAACAGGTTAACATACAAGGTCTTGAATTTTTGTCATTATGTTTTCCTATGCTACTCAAGGATGCCAAAAGCTAGAGATGCTATAATGGGGGCATAATATTTTTCTGTCTATTGCTTGTGGATTAAACTTTAGTAGTGTAATGACTTTTGTCTAATGACATGATCAGCAAAAGATCATCAAAGACTCCAAGGTCTAAACATGAAAAGGGGCAATCCTTGTTTGTTGAAATGCAAGAAGTACTCAGGTCATCTAGATTCAAGTTTGACTAGATGCTTGTATTGACTTGCTATATCAAAAATCCATGTAAGGAATACTCAGGTCATCTCAGTTTAATTATACCTAGATGCTTGTATTTTCTTACAACATTTCAAAAAGTGAAAAATACCCAAAAGTGCCCAATGATGAAAGCAAAAGCCTTGAAAATATCAAGATGACCAATCTGCATCCATCTTATATCCAGCATTCCATATCAGCCATGCATTCCTGTAGTATATCAAATGAAAGTCAGTATTTCTTCATCTCTTCTTCCTCCTCTCTACATCATCACCTGTGTCGATTGAGTACATTCGGACATATCAAAAACATAGCATAGATAGCATATCACATCACATGAGATAGTCATTTACATGATTACATCATTTGCATACATAATAAAGTGCATTAGGTCACCCACATACATGGGCATCCATATATCTCATCAAAAAAATCAAAAAACATAGACAAACTACATATAGAGCTGCATTAAACATTTCCATAACATGTCACGTTGCATATCAAAATCATATACATCCATCTAGTATGCATCACATATAAAATAGATTGCATCCATAACATATCAACATAGAAAACATGAGCATATAGAACATCCATAACTGCATCATCATATAGTCATCAAAACATGTCCAAATGTACAACATATCAAAAATATCTGTCCAAATCTCTCAGAGTCATATCATAAAAATGTATACAAGGTACAAAAAGATAGTGATACATGTCTCGGGGCAAAAATAATACATATACAGACTATCTCAGCCATCAAAAATGTGTATATCAACTCAAAAATGGTACAAGTATCATGGTCTATCTCAGCCTACTATCGTGGAGCACTGCTCCCTATGTTGCCCTCTCCTCTGTCTCTCCCTGACTGCTGGGGGGCTCTCACTGATCCTACAGATCGAGACCCACCTGCCCTCTGGGATGCCACAGACAGGGTCCTAAAACTAGGTGCCCGCTAATCTGCTGCCACTGCCCCATGGTATAACCCTCTGTAATACTGAGCTTGAGCTTGCACTCTAGCTAGCTCACTCTGAACCTGGGCTAACTGTGTCTGTGCTTGCTGTACTTGTGATACCAAAAAGCTAGAGGTACCATCTATACCCATAGCTGTCACTGCTGCATCCCTCTCTGCCCTCATCGCCCTAGCACTAACCAAGGCTGCATCTCTCTCTCTGGATATCTCTGATATCCATCCCGCGTCTGCGTCTCTCCATGACTCTACAGTTCCCAGATGGGCCCGCAGCTGCCTAATCTGACCCTGCAGTGTCACAATGGCCTGCTGTTGTAAGTTAGGCTATGAAGCCTACCCTACCTATCTCTGTCTCGGTGCCACCTATTGTGTAGGCACCTGACCCTGCACCTACTGTTGTCCCACCTGCTGTGGTGGGGACCTCTGCCTCTGTTGTGCTGCCAGCGGCTGTACTGGCCCCTATGCCTACACCTGTCCCACAACCTGTGGTGGTACAACTACCTGCTGACCTGACGGTCCCTCCCCAGACCTCCTCCTCTGTCTAGGTCTGTCGCCTCCCCTCCATCTCCTCCTCCTCCTCCGTCCTCCCCTCCTCCTGCCAGCTGCACCCTCATCGTCTGAATCATCCTCCTCTATACGAGGAGCTAACTCTTCAGGCCTTGAGTATCTGGGAAATGGATGCCCCACAACCACTCCTCATAGTCTGGCGTCATGCCAGCGTCCACTATGTCTCTCCTCATTGACCAGGCTGCATGGGGAATCTGCTAAAAATCTGCCAAAGCCTCCTCATATGACGCCATGGGCCCCCACCTGTATCTCTCTGCATGGGTCCTCACAAATTGGGCTTGTCCTTGTGGTCTGCCCTGTACTCTGCCAAACTGTCTCTGAACCCTGCTAACAATCTGCCTCTCTAGTATGTACCTAGTCCTCCCAATCAGCCATCGAGTCTGGAAGCAATATGGAAGCTCGTCTGCCTCATCATCCCATACCTCACAGTCTAAGTATGGACACCAGACAACTAGATCTACATTATCAAACACATGTCTCCAGTACTCCAGCTTCCCCAACCTGTGCTGGGAAATCACACCTACATAGCCATAACTATAGGGCTCACCCCTCTGCCTGTGAAACAAACATATCGGCCGTGTGATAGCTATATGCTCCCACAATCTAAACTACAAGAGTGACATGCCGGTTGACAAACTGGCTCCCCTATGGTACACCACCTAGTGCATATCTCTATATAAATGTGCAAGCACGTACACACCCCATGCATACCGAGTCCCGTCCGTGATCATGCTCTCTAACACTCTCCCCCAGCCAATCGGGAAGCCGTGTGACCTCCTATAAATACTACGCCATCGATCAATCCTGCCACTATACCCGGGAAGTAGTCATAGCAGTCATGAATGTCCTGCCATGGAATCACCTGCTCCACCAAATTTGGGTCGTCAAACACCTGCCTGCACTCGGCTAATCCAGCATCCCACTGCGACTCGTACTCAACTAGCTCTCCCTGAATAGGGAGGTGCAGGATCCGATATACATCCTCCAGAGTGATCGCCATCTCCCCTGTCGGCAGATGGAATGTCCCATCCTCGCTGTGGAATCGCTCCACAGCCGCAGTTAGCATAGCCCGGTTCGTGTGAACCTCGGGCATAAAGCAAACATAGTGCAGACCTAGAGCTCCTAGAACCTCACGATCTATCTCCGTCAACAAGTATCACTGCAACAATGGCAACGGGAACTGCTCTCGTGACATAAGGACATCCCGAATATCCTCTTGCAACCAAGCAACGCATAACGTCAAAGAAATCCATATCCAAGCAAGCCTACTCATAACAATCAAACTATCCTATCAATGACTTAACATATCAAATTAATCAAAATAGCATATCATCTCTTGACTAGATTCTCAGCAATCTCAGAGATCGCTTATCAATTGATGCATCGATCAAAGTGCCAATTGGGTTAATTTCGTTAAGTCATTTGATTTTTCCTAATGCAAATGTGCCAATCCAGGTGGCAAATGCACCGATCCATATCACATGAGCCGTTTCACTGTGAATGTGCCAATCCAGAGCTTGTATGTGCCGTTCTAGCATATGCGTCACTTGTTATGTCACATGCGCCATTCCGTCATGGATGTGCCATTTCAGAGCTTGTATGCACCAAACTATTAGATGCATCGAAGTATATCTCAAATGCGCCACATAACGACATATGCACCACTTCGGAGTGCATATGCACCGAACAACGGTTTGGCGCATCTGTCTAAGTATTTTTCCCTAGCTATTAATAAGCCTAATAAGTCACTTTTTGCGAGTTTTGACGAACTACATACTGAGTGTCTTACCTCCGCTGGCCGATCAAACCATCAGACTCGCTCAAACCGGTGCTCCTCATGCGGAATATCCATCTCTCTGGCTGCCATGCTCTCCTAAGCTCTCAAGAGACCAATCAACTAAGGACAAGTGTGCAAATGAATAGAACTTGTGGACCCAGCTCCTATTTATAGCAAGTGACCCATATCTAACTGTATGACAACTGCGACTACTTCCCATGTCTGTTTCTCCGACCCATATCCCGTTTTTCTCCATCCTAATCCGCTTTTCGCCTTCTTCTTCATGAGATTGTCTGTCTCACGCCTTCTGCCTTCTTCCCGTCCAATCTCCCGAGGGGGCATCTTGTCGTTAAACTTGTACCAGGGGCAAACTGGGGCATGTATCACTATCGAAAATTCTTATTCTTTGAAACAACGTGATAAAACACATTGCATCAAAGAGGGGCAAAATGTATACACCTAAAAATGACATGACTCTACTTAAATAAATATTTTAAATATTTATTTCATCTTCACATTCCTCTATCAATAAATAAATAAATATATTTATTTATTTGATTCATCTCCTCTCATATTATTAAATAAATTACATTTATTTAATTAATTAAATTCATCTATATCAACTTCATTCTTCTAAATAATTAAATAATTTTAATTATTTAATTAAAACCTTTTATTCTTCCAAATTTAAATAAAATGCAATTTTATTTAAATAAAATCTTAAATCTCCACAAAATAAAATATATTTAATATTTTATTTTCCTCTAAATTATCTACAAATAATTAAATAAATTCATTTTTAATTATGCTTTCTTATCTTCAAAACTCCTTCTTATCTTCTAAAAATATATTCTTCTTGTCATACAAAAAGAAAAAGCTAAGTTACAAAAGCAAAAGCAGTTTTAAAGCATCTTTAAAGCAAACTTGCTCTTAAATTAGAAAAACAAATTCTAATTTAAGAAAAACAAATTCTAATTTAAGAAAAACAAAACTCATCCTCATCAACAAAGCAGTTAACTCAACATAACTTCTTTTTGAATGACACATGTCTTTCTTCCATTTGTTGCACATTCCTCAACAATCCTCCTCCATTGATCTTCTCTTTTCTTCTCAACCATTGATCTTCCCTCACCCTTCTCTATAAATACAACCTTCTTCTTCTTCATTTGATATCCATCGTTTGAGCAAACTTATGCTGCAGAAACACAAGCGCGCATTTGGCACAACCATCTCCATATCACTTATCATCTATCAATAGTGTGTTGAAGCTCACCTTCAATCACACAAAAGTATCCTAGCCAACTTCATCTTGTCATCTTGAGGACTTTGAAGCAAGGAAGCAAGCTTCTTGAGGGCCAAACATTCATCTCTATCAAGATCAAGACAAAAAAGGTGAGCAATGGAAGGCGAAAGGTAAAGGGCTATGAGTATCATCTTTGTTATTGTTTTAAATCCTTTTATCTTCAGATTTCATTGTTGTTTTGGGTTATATTATTATTCATTTTGATTAATCCACATTTCCCCTCACAGAAGGATTTTTACTTGACTTAGAAGATGTTGTGTTTGAAGTATTAGGTTCGGTCTTCTCCTTAGATGATTTCTCATTGCTTGAAGATGATTCTGCCTTTGACTATTCTGAATTATCATTACTTTTAGCCTTAGATGCATGAACTACTAATGCTTGAATTTTTGAAGAAGTGTTAGAATCCATGGAGAGTAACTTAGATTGTTCTCTCGTAAGTCGATCACAAAACTGTTCAAAGTAGGCATAGTAAATGTTGAACCAAGTGCATCCATTGTAGAGTAAAAAGTAGAAGCGAAGACCTGATAGGGGCCTTTTAACTTTGACAAAACCAAGAAGACACATTCATTATCTTTTTTTGTTTTACCACAACCTTGAAGTCAAGAAAGAAAAGACTTGAACTTGACTAAGCAATCTTCAAGTGAAGGGAAGACATCAGGTGACAAAGTTGTTAATTCAACATCCAATTGAAGTATTTTGAACTCATCAACTTTACCATATAAATCACTAAATTTGTCCCACATTTGCTTAGGAGTTGTACAATTGCTTAGATGAAATTGTAAGTTATCAGAAACAGGGGCTAGCCTAGACTTGGATTAAACTGTGACTTGGATCATTGGTTGTGTGGTGGAGGCGCCCTAGTGCAGTGATTGAACCGTGACCTGAAGTTGAAGCTTGATGAAGAAGTCGACCTGGGGTAGAAGAACATTGATCAGGTTCCAAGTCGTCCCCTAGTCCCCAAATCAAACCAGATGACTCGTGTGGAAAAAATGAGGCCCAGAGGTCAAAAAACAAGATCCACCCTCAAATAGAGAGATAAATAGACAAATTTTTTTCCCAAAACTATGAATGATGCCTGCAAATCTTCAATTTGCAAAAAAAATTGCATTTTCTGCCAATGAACTGATAGAGAAACACACCTATGATAGGGCTGTGTACGAGATGAAACTAAAATTGGGAAGGGAATTGTGATTCTAGGCTCTATACCATATAGGAGTAGCAATGAAATGAATCCAATAACCAAAACTTCCACAAGATGAATGTGCACACAAAGCAAGAGCTAAAACTATCATAAAATGTATATGAATGTACAATGAACTCCTTGTATATGTAGGACAAGGAGGAAGTGAGAAGGTGAGAGTTAAACACTGACTAACCCACCGTGATGTGTGACACATGTAGAACACTTGGGACAAGTGTGAGAGCATGTTTCATATGTCTATGAGGTGAGACAACTAAACCACTAAGTGAACTTAAGCTAGTGTGAAACTAGATAGAAGTAAACTAGATGAATACAGACTCCTTTCACACTAATAATATGGATCCCACTCATCATAACAATATTCTCCACTCTTCTCAATGTAACTCCCAAGTGCTACATGGAGGACAGATACTCAATAACTCTTATGAAGATGACGACTATAACTCCTCCCAACTGTAACCTCCCTTGTTATTGCCACTACAATAATAATCTAAGTTAGAATAAGAAAAATAATAATAAAATATTATATCTCAACCACTTACATAGGCGTCCAAGTACCCATTCTGAAGATGTTGGAATTACAAACATTAGCCCCACTCCTCATAACAAGATTCTCCACTCTTATCAGTGGTACTCCCAAGCACTACATGAAGGAGATATGCTTAATAACTCTTATGATGATGACCAAAACTCTTGCCAATTGCAATCTCCCTTGTTAATGCTACTACAACAGTATTCCAAGTTACAAGGAGAAAAATAATAATATATTATCTCTCAATCACCTACCTAGGCATCTAAGCACCCATTCCCAAGATGTTGGAAATACAAATGTTAGGGTTGCAAGGTTAATAGCGTCTTATCTTAACAAGACTTACTAGCTTCCATTGTCAGGTTTGTGGTTGGCTATGCCTTCTTGGTTTTTTTGGTTCATCTCAACCCTATGATGTTATTGTGTCTCTTTTGTGCAAGCTCTTCCACTATGACTATTCCTTCTAATGAAACCCATGTTGATGTGGTGAACAATTGATGTCTTGTCTCCCTAGTACTAATGATAGATCATTCATGCAATTGTAATAATCATATAGATCAATGTGAGCTTTCTAGAACAAAGAATTAGAGAAGTCTTGAAGGGTCTAGTATGGATAGGACTATGTTTCCCCATTTGGGTAGAAGCAAATAGAAAGTGGTGCTTATGGAACCTTGCCCTAGCAAAAGATCTCATGGTAGCTTGATTGTGCTCATGGCATGTCATATTTGGAGGAATTAAATTCAAAGGTTATAGATGTTTTAAAGGACTTAAAAATTATCCTAAAATATCTGAGTCTCTATTCAAAACAAGAATGATGTAGATCGAGAAAACTCCACGCCCTTTCTCTTTGTGATTAATAATATCAACCTTCATATCCAAAATATCATAAGCAAGTCAATGGAAGGAACGTGTAGGCTAGGGGATAATCTTTGATACCTTGAGTGCATGCATTTTCTTCTAAATGACACCCATAATATCCAACATTCACCTTCGTCACTAGTTCTACATCTAAAACCATGGGAATGGGCATAATACTAGTCCACATATAATTTATCTAAACCTCAAAGAAAAATGATAGATCCTAACCCTTTGTTTCCTTCCTATCAGAGTGATATATGGCTTGTGGTTCTCTCAATTGTAGTAATCATGCCATGAATATCATGTATTTGTGGTTTTATGATTTAAATAAAGTTTTTTAATTTATAAACAAAAAGGACCTAGTCAACTAAGTGAAAAGAGAAACCAAAGGCTAACAACACTACTTTGAGAAAAGACCAATCTACCCTATCATAAGATTTCACTATATCCAACTTAATCACCATCCTAAAAAGTTTATTATTCTTAAAGTAATGAATTGTTTCATGAGCTAAAGATTATAACATCAAGGATTTATCTACCATGCACAAAACTACCCTTTTTAGGTGAGATAGGGACTAGAAGAAGTGGTTTTAAACTTTCATCTATAGCCTTGGAAATGGTCTTATGAATGGTGTTGCATAGATTTATAGTTCTAAAATTAGTGAAAGATGTCATATTTAATTTTTTTTTGAATGAGGCCCAAGAAGGTACATTTGAAATCCTTTAACACCTTCATAGAAGATTTAGATTCATTGAACATTGTTGCCAACTCATTTCCAAGAATATCCCAATAAGCTTGAAAAATCTCATTGAGAAACCTGTCAAGAATTGGCACTTTATCATTTTCAATATAAATACAACCTTTTTAATTTCCTCCTCCTTAAAAGGATTCAAAACCCGCTTATTTTTTCCTCATTGATCAAACTAGGAATAGGATAAATAAATGGAGAAAATTCCCTCTCAATAGTAGCCATTGGAACTAACAAAAGATTTGAAAAAAGATGAATTGCTTCAATTTTAATATCCAAAGGATCTTTGAACAAAGACCCAAAAGAACGAGAAATAGAGATAATCCTATTAATTGATCTATGAGTAACCATAGATTGATGAAAAAATAGAATTTGTCACTCACTTCAATCCATCTCTCTACATTTTTGCCTCCAAAAAATTCTTCCTTATCATAACAAGATTCAAGTTGAATAAGAATATCAGACTTTAGGGAAAATAACTCCTCTAATGAACCATACTCCCGCACCTTATGATTAATCTCCTCTAGCTTTCTCTCTAAAGCAACCTTTTCCTTGAAAATATTCTTGAACACCTCCTTGTTCCAAGTTCTAAGTCTAGATTAATAAAATGCAATTTGGTTGTGAAATGATACATAGAACCTTCTCCTAGGTAGAAGAACCACCATTTTTAATTAATCTATACAAATTTGGTTGAATCTTCCACATAGATTCAAACTTAAAGGGGTAGCAATCTAGGGTAGAATAAGTTTGGATATTCATAAGAACTATGTAATGATTTGACTTAGAAACATTTAGAATAGAATACTCATAAATCTAATGTTTCACAAGCCATTTGGGTGAGACAAGAAATTCATCTAACCTCTCAACAATGTTACAAAAACCTTTCATGAAATTATTCCAAGAAAATAAAACTAGATTTTGGGAAGACATCAAACAAAGCATTACTTTCAATAAAGGTAGAAAAATCAACTTCAGACTTAGTGATACTGGAGTGACCACCCCATTTATCAATACCACTAACTAAGAAAATGGCATGGCCTAACCAGGAAGCCAAAAAACTAGAAAGCTCTTCCCAGAAATGAAGCTTTCTAATCAAAGAGTTGAGTCCATACTCATTAATACAAAAACTAGAAACATTATCTTGGAACATGAGCTAAACTCACAAGCAATCTAATTGGGTATCGAAGAAACCAACTAAACATTAATTGATAAAGGATTCCACAACACACACACAAACACCCAAAAGACCCTAATGAATCTATCGCCATTAGTGCCAAGAACAAGAAATGGAATCTTCTAAAAGCTTAGCAAGGAGCTTAGTCTCTTGAATAAAAACCAAATCAAGATTACATGAACTCAATTGATGCTTTAATGACATCTTTTGTTAGGGGCATTAAAACCCCTAACATTCTAGGAGAAAACCTTCATTTCCCTTGTAGGGGGATTTTCCTTCTATGTGTAACATAACCAATAATAGATTTCTGATAGCCTACATCCAAATCCACACATGTTGGTACTCGTAGACTAGTGATTTACTCTTTCTTCCCCTTTTTTTCTTAACCATTTGAAAACTTGAATACTTGGGATTAAAGATTTGTTGTAAACCTCCCAATTCTTCAATAATTCTGTAGATCCAAGAAGTTGCTCCCCATCCAAGATTTGCAAGTTAGCCAAAAACTTCGATGAAACGCTCTCATTCTCCTCCAGATCTTCAAAGACATGGTCAGGGTCCAAAAATTGTCGAATATTGACAATTTCCAAAAGATCCTTATTTTATAACTCCATATAGGGAAAGGCTAGAAGAGGAGCCACACTTTGAGCTAAAGAACCACTTGGACCAACAACATTTGCATCTTTAGAAAAGATCAAAGATTTTCCTTTCTAAAAAGCAAATACTCTGAAAGAATTCCAAACTAGAGGGGAAGGAATCTTAAAGAAGAACCATTGATGATGTCCCTAAAAAAGGAAGTCTTTCCTGAGCTTAGAAATTTCCTTTTCCTTCCAAATGAAACCCTTAGGAATAGGCCTTTGTTCAATAGGTTTGGGGGAAGGAGATCTAAACTAGCAAGAACATGCAATATGGCCAATCTTGTGACAAGAACATCATCTAAAAGGGAGACCTTCTAGTCCACCTCTTGAAGAAAAGTTCTGAATGGGGAGGAAAGGCAAATTCTCTTTGGAAGAGGGATATTTGAATCGCTTCTAATCTTAATGTGAGCATAAACAACATGAGAAAGGGATAGAGGAAGGAATTATTACAAACAGGCCACCCAATCCTTCCCTTATGCACTCCAATGTTTCCTTAGGCTAATACTCCATAGGGAGACCATATAACCTAATCTAAACTTCTTTCAAACTTGTAGGCAAATCAAAGTACACAAGGTTTGGATCCAAACAATGGAAAACATGGTTAAAGCCATCAAGCTCCAATGGAGAAGAGATCAAAATCACCAATGATCAACATAAGTTTTCCATTTAACAAAGAAACCCTTAGGGAGGAAAGTAATCTTATAGGATTCATCTAAAATCTTATGGTACAAAGCCATTATCTTACCTTCCAAAAGCTTTTGGAACAAGCAAGAACTAACCACTACCAGATTTGACAAAGAAGATATTTCTACCTCAATACAAGTCATAGACAAGAACATCATAATCATCCAAAACACTCGAGAAGTTATTCTTTTTCACCAGTTCCCATCACACATCACTTATAGGGTGGTCCCATCTGATGGCTTATTTAGGTTTGTCACTTAAATTTTTATAGTACAAGTGGTCCCATGTAAATTTTAAATTGAGCATAAAAGATAATTTGGAATCTTCTCCTATAGTGGTGGAGCTACTATAGTTTAGGGATTAACAATAAGTTGTGAAAAATAGGGGGGCTAAGATTATACAACAATTGTATAATGAAAATATGCCATATGGTTGCACACATTTCCTTCCCTCCTTTTTTGCATTTCCTTCCAAATTTATATTTCCATGAAAAAGCATGAACTATGAAACAAAATAAACATGGTTGGGTCAAAAATCAAACCCAGGCAAATATAATCAACAAACCTCACCAAGAGTTTCAATGGCCCTATGCTTGAAATATATAGATTATTAGGTAAAAGTGAACCATTAGGATTAGCCCTAATAGATAGTGTCAATATCTACAGAGGTTAAATTGATGTGTCATTATCCCACTTGTCTCTCCCAAGTAGAATGGAAACACATTAAAAGACGAAGCATCCAACATAATATTACATCATCCGAAAACAATAGAATACAAAATGTGCTGCCTCTACCAAAGCTTCCATTGCCAAAAAAATAAAGTGAATGTGTGGGTTTTAACCAACAAATGATTTTTTGGTGCAAAACTCTATACTAAAATGTTGTATACAAAATCAACAATCACTATTAATATTTATGTCAAGTTACTCAATATATTAGTTACTACATGCCTTATTGATAAAAAAAAATTGTTAAAAAGATTGTATTGAAAAATCAATGATCCCGATTATTTACATGGTACTTTTTCTAATCTTAACCATTGATCTATATATTTACCTCCAAAATTTTCCTTTAACTACACAAACAATAGTAATTTATAAATAATTTAATCGATAACAAAAAATTACAATTCAGAACAACTTAAAATAAGAAAAAATAAATAAATAACTATAAAAGACTGCTACTTCAACAAAAAAAAAACAAAAACAAATGGAACAATACCTACCTACTAAACAAGTGCATGAGACCTTGCTCTTACTTTCTAGGTCCCTCCACACCCAAAAAAAAAAAAAAAAAAATTCTTGTTCAACACCAGTAGCTTGACAGCATGGAAAGATCCTGTTGCTAGAACCCTGCCACCAACCCTGTCGAGGGCGAATGGATCTGTGCTGCCATGATTGAGAAGTTCCTCTTCTAAGAAAGATTGAAAATTTTGAGGCTTTCCTCATTGCTTTTCCTGAAAAACCTATAATGCTGATGGGGAAGTTAGACCCCCTCAATTATTCTAAAAATAGTGATATCGACGGCATAACTATCATCGAAAATTAAAAATTAGCAAATGTGTCGATGTTATGAGATCAATTTTTCAAAACACCTTAAGCTATACTACCTACTACTTTATATGAATCTGAGTGACAGTACACCATAGAAAATAAATCATATTTTATTGCTAAGAAAAAACTAATACCCAAAGGAGCCGTTGCTTAAAAACACTAACATCCAAAGGAACCATGTAAATGAAAATGGGAATATCAATTTCATTCTCAGAGGTCAATCATCCCAATATAGTCTGATTTATGAGCATAACATTTAACTTGTAGTGACTATCTAGCAAATACATTTGCTTTACATAAATGGTGAGACTCATTCCAAATGTGTGGGTGTGGATTGGCTCTAATATGGTGCAATTTTTACCCTGGAGAATCTAGAAGCTTAAACATGATGCAATCTTAAACCAGAAGAGCAGTGGATTTGATAAACACTCAAATTTTAAAAAGGGCATTTTGAAATAAAAAGAAAAGGCCAACATCCATAGCACTGGACAAACTCATTGAGAATTTAACTTACATTAGCTTCATACAGAGTTATTCCTTGGTACAAGACAAGGATGCTTGTTTAAGCCTATTAAACATTTACAATCATAAGATTCTGTTGATCCTCACAAGCAACTGATTCATCAATGCAACATGCTGCCTCTTCAATTATATCATATTCAATGTATATATCCTTGGCTGGTTACACTGCATGGTTGGTTTCAAATAGTTCAGAGTGTGTCAAGCTATCAGTTTCTTGCCATTTCAAAGTGTGAATCTAAACCACTTGCCACCAAATATGAAAAGCATTTAGCTTCTTATTAATGACAAGCACAGATTTCATATACACCATTGAGTATGTCATCTGAAGGAAAAAAATAAAACTCTTAAGAGCAGATATAATTTTCCCTAATTCCTATCCTCTCCACGTGGGCTAAAAATATTTGTTCTGTAGGGGTGCATACCCAGATGTTGCTAAAATAATAATACAGTATAGCAGACTAAGGTAGAACTGGCATCTCTCAAACAGTGTAAGATTGCTGAATTGTTTCAATATCCAATCCCTTGAGCTTTACAACAGACTCAACATGCCCTTTTAGAGTATGTAGTTCTCTCAGCCTGTAAACATCGAGTTCAAATAACAAATATTAGAATATAGAAGTTTTCCTACCGTCCAGAAGAATGATTGATGCAAAGACCAAAAAAGTCATGATCTTAAGATCTTACCTTGCAATCTCAGCACGTCTTTTTGCCTCTTCAGCCATCTGATTGAGGTCTCTGAAGCTGTTCCTGTCACCAAACATCTTAGTATCTGGAGGCTGCAATCCATGCAAAGTCCTCTGAGCATGGGCCCATTTTATCTCTCTGGCCTCTTTGCCAAAATCCTTTTGGGTGGTGAAAGCAATCTGAAAAATACAAGATCATGAATAAATTAGTTTTGCAGAGGCAGCCAGTGCCTTGATTGCAACAAACAATAACATATGGGTTGGATTATTTTAATTCACATACTCTTTGCTCAATAAGCAAATCCCAAGCCTTTCCACTGATGGCATATCTAATTGCAAACTTGATAAGATCGAGTGGGAAGTAGAAGATTATGTTGTAAAGCCACACTATGCCAGCCCAGCCCCAACCCATGCCCTTTATTGCAGCGAATTCCCAATTTGCATAAACAGCAATCAATGTTGCAATCTGCCAAATCATAACAACAAATATCATTAGCAAAAGGCTTATTTAATGAAGATGAAAAACTAATGAAGAAGTAATTGAAATCAATACAAATGTCCACTAGTAACCAGAAGAGTAATTGGGATTGTAATTGTGCTACAACACTACTTTGAGCAAACATGACAACAAATAAGGACACATTTATAAAAATCAAGAAAAAAATCCTTAGAGATCTGCAAAATGGTTGAAGGATGAGACTTGGCATATGGGAATCGATACCCACCAGCTGAGCGATCATGAATGCACCTACAAGCAACAGGCCAGGTCGCTCTACAAAAGACCAACTTCGAGATCTAGTCACAAATATAAGAGCCTGACTTATAGTGCTCACTTGAAGATACACTACAGCACTCAATTTCCGAGTATTTTCTTCACTAGGAATATGAAGATTAGAAACACCAAATGTTCTCTGTGAAGATAACAAGAAAAACTCAATCAACACAACAAATCAATTATCAAGATTTTTATTCCTTATTAAATAACCATTAAAAAGTTTAATAATTTTATGATTTGAAACCTAAATAGGAGTTTATATTTACTGGAAAGAAATCTGTCTTGAAGGCCGCCCAAAAAAATATGACAGTCATCATTGCTAGGTAACTGCCAATAATAATCCCTGTAGCAAAAATCTCCGAAAGCTTCCAGCTGTCTGGCAGAGGTGATGGTTTCACCCTGTCTTTGGAAATGGTCATTATAGTACCTGCTCAATTACACAAAGCGACAGTACTAAGAGGAGAAATCATAAAGTTTGAATTCCAATAGATTGATTATTATTTTTTTCTCAATACTTTGAATTCCCAAATAAGAAAACCCTCACCATCATTTAATATGGCAATTATCAATACCATGAATGGTGGAAAGTCAAATTTCCATATCAATGCCAGAAGCATGAAACCAAGCTGTTTCACAAATGAATAGATAGTTGCATGTTAAGATGAAATGGAATAAATATTATGAAATCATCCTGACTGGGGATAAGATAATTGCTTGCTTCATCAACATGCATATTCATATAATGAGAAAATAATTGTGAGATTTTCTTATCTACTTTAACCAATACAATATAATATTTATATTTATACTCACCACAATACGTATTGTTATGGACACAGCATATATCTGCATGACATGAGAAGTTGCAGTTAAATATTATAAATTGTAACTGTAGTGATACTTACAAGCTAACACAATGATTCCTAGCAATTTGGAAATAGAAAGACATCATAAAGGTACTTGATACTAAGCCCAGTACAAATGAAATAATATTTTCTTACAGTATAATTCTTCATTCGTTGAAAGATTGCACGACTTGTTAACACGGCACTAATTATAACACTTAATCCTGGCTCTGTGAGAACAATGTCAGAAGCACTCCGGGCTGCATCCGTAGCATCTGCCACAGCAATTCCAATATCTGCCTTCTTAAGTGCTGGTGCATCATTCACACCATCCCCAGTCATTCCACATATGTGCTTTCTTGCTTGTAGTCGTCTCACTATTTCATATTTGTGCTCTGCATTCAGCATTGACAAGGATTGTCACAAGGTTAAAATCAAAACAAAAAACGTTTAGTAACACTCCAGGGAAACCTTAAAAACTTACATATAGAATGTATGCAGATCAGCTGATTTTAACTTCAGCGTCATCATAAATCATAAACCTTTCTTATGCAATTTCTATGAAGCTTGTTTAGTAAAAGTTATGGATTGCACAAGTTTAAAGTGTCAAAACATAATATTCCTGACTTCTTAAATGGTCTTAATCTAACCACCTAGCTGCTTGGGAGGCATGCCAGAAAAAAGTATAAATTGTACATCTCTAGGTGCTTAATGCATTAAGTTTCAAGGAACTGTTTGCTTCTTAAGTTCAAGGAAGCTATGCCTAGCAGCAGTACTTGGTCAATTGAAAAGGTTCAAAAGAAAAAAAGGAAATGGAAGTAACATAACACATACCAGGGAAGACACCAGCAAAACCATCAGCCTTTTCAATCAAATCATCCACTGGTAAAGCTTCAATTGATTCATCTTTGGACTGGCCTAACAGAGATGAAGATGGGTACATATTTGTACCCATGCCCAATCGACGCCCTGTTTCCTTGCCTATAGCCAGCTGATCTCCTGATAAATTTTTGAAACAAAAAAAAATCATTTCATTTTTATGTGTTTAAACAATCATAGCATTCCCAATCACATGAATAGATGTAAAACAGTGTTATCATGGAATCAACCATACCTGTAATCATTTTAACGCTGACACCCAGGTTGAGAGCCCTTCTGATTGTGTCTGCACTATCATGGCGTGGAGGATCAAAGAGGGGCATAAGACCAACAAACTGCCAGGGGCCTCCTGGACTTTCCTTCTTACCATCCGACACTTCCTGGAAAATTTTAATTACAGTAAGAAAAATGCTGACATTTTACAATAATAAAAATGAAACTGAACCGAAAACACAAGGCTGCACATTACTAACCTGATACGCAACTGCAAGAGATCGAAGTCCACGTTCAGCAAACTTATCAATTATAGTATGAACTCTGTGTTCGATTTCTGATTTGTTATGTGCCAGGTTGAGGATCTGGAGACCCCACATGAGATCCATTAAGGTGATGAGCGAATTTTCTAATTCTCTGCAGCAAGAGAAGGAACCATAGGGAAAAAGAAGCATGTAAATAATACCTGCTCAGGTGCACCTTTGCTAACTCTATGCATTCTGCCTTGACCATCAATGTAAGTGAGTGCTGTCCTTTTGTCAGTTGGGTTGAAAGGAAGAAAATGAATCTCTTGAATGCCTGCCCTTGCCTTTGAAACCATGCAGTAACAAAATAAGGGCAAAATAAGTACAGAAAATCAGTAGCTGACTCACTAATAGAATTTTGGCACAGCCTTCATGCTAAATCTACTAACCTCTTTTGGATCAGCAAGAATCCCAACAATAGCTGCATCAATGGCATCTTGGTTTTCTGTTCTGGATGCTCTGGCAGCCATCAAAACCACTGTATCCTTATCAACTCCTTTTGCAAATACCTGCCAACAAAATGATGAGAAGTTTAATTTCTACTCTAGATATTCACATCAGAGTTCAAGCATTAGGATATGGTGGATGTCTGACCTCAATCAGATTCTTGTCCACAGTAAGTTTGTTAAGTGTTAATGTTCCAGTTTTATCACTGCACAACACATCCATCCCAGCCATTTCCTCAATAGCAGTCATCCTTTTTGTAATAGCACCCTGTCAAAATCAAAGCAGGCACAGCTATTCATTCCATTTTACATAAAATTAGAAACAGAGTAGCAGTCATACATATAAGTCTGCTAGTCATCTTAGAATGAAGGAATGTCCTAATGTCAAAATGCAGAAAAGAACAGGATGTAACAATATCTCAAGTGACCTGTTGAGAAAGGCGATGTGAACCAATGGCCATAGTCACAGAAAGAACAGTGGGCATTGCTATTGGTATCCCACCAATTAGAAGCACCAATAAATTATCAATTCCAGGTCTATATGGCCGATGCTGAATTGGATATTGAACTATAATTTCAATTATCATGCCCACTGCAATAGAACAGATGCAAAAATTTCCAATTGCAGTCAAAACCTGGAAACCACATACAACAAAAGGTACACTCTGCATAAGATCATATGCAAATCAAAAAAAATTGCAATTTGAAACCAAATAACTTCTGAACATTAAATTCCCTTAGAACAAATTATTCACCTTTTGAAAATGTCCCACATTATTTGTAGTGTCTACAAGATGGGCAGCTTTACCAAAAAAGGTGTGAACACCAGTAGCTATAATCACAGCTTCAATTTCACCTTGCTTGCAAGTTGAGCCCGAATAAACTCCGTCACCAGGATTCTTGGTCACGGGCAATGATTCTCCAGTCAGTGCAGACTGTCATGAAAAGACATGCATGTCAATCCTAAACTCATCGATGCACTGATCAATTTAGATGTCATGATATTTAAATACAGTATGTAACCTGGTCGATCTTTAAAGGGTCTCCTTCAAGCAGTCGAGCATCTGCAGGAACAATATCTCCAAGTTTAATGCTAACTATGTCTCCAGGAACCAGACAGGCAGCATCTTCTTCATTCCACCGACCATCTCTTAGAACCTGAATTGAAAATATGGAGTCCAGAATAACCTAAGAAGGGGAAACAAAAACTTATAATACGCAAAAGCTGTAGGGTTAGGAACAAGGAAGGACCTTTGCTTTTGGAGCCAACCGTGCCATTAGTGATGCAGCTGCATTGCCAGCATTGTTCTCTTCAATAAAACTTATAGTGGAGTTGATGACGAGCAATGTTATGATACCAACAAAATCTTGCCAATCAGGAGGCTTCCCCTGCAAAGCAACATGCAATAAGACTCACAAGACATGAACAAAAATTCCAAACTCCAAGCAACACATACACATAAAATTACAATGACAAGACTCAGCAATAATGAACTACAAACTTACTCCTCCATTTGCCAAGGCAATGGCCATAATTGCTGCAGCTTCCATGACCCATGATAAGGGATTCCACATAAAGCCCAAAAATTTCAGGATCTTATTTTCCTGCAGCCATGCATTGACAAAGCTAATGACTCTTAAAGAAGAATGTAATAAACCATTTGCATAGAGGCAAAAAAGCATCCTCCTCTTCCTTACAGTGGCTTACCTTCTTTTCTTCGAGCTTGTTGTATCCAAATATCTTCAACCGCTCATCCACTTCGTTGGAGCTCAAACCTTCCCTGGTACATCGAAGATTTTCAAACACCTCCTCAATGGGTATGTTTTCCTGCATTAAAACCCAACACAAATCTTAGAATTTAAAAACATTTTCAACCACTTCCTCAATGGAAATGTCTTCCTGCATTGGAACCCAACAAAAAATCTTAGCATTTATAAACACTTAAGCCCTGAATACAATCTTTTAAAACCTTATAAAATTGCCCTTCAAACAACATATTCACAATCGATATGTAGCATGTCACAAGAGAGTCAGATCTACAAAACTATTGAAATAAACTTGCCAGTATTATCTACAAAAGCATTAAAATAAACATGCCAGTATGTGTTTTTCACTAGTGGTTTTCATTTCAATTCGCAATAGAATTGCAGAAGAAAGGTGTTATGTCAAACAAGGGTTGCTGAAGACCCCATCCTATTGTCAATCTGGGTAAGCAGAGATAAGACTATTGGGATTTATTGTTTTCAAGCTAGGTGATTCCTCATGCTATTAGGTGTACCGTGTAATCCTAAAATCATCAGAACAGCCCTGGCTTCTGTTACAGATGTGTACCTTTACGGAGAGTCTTTTTTTCAGCTTAGATTTGAATTCAGTCATCGTTTTAAGCCTTGAGCCTTACCAACTCAAAATCAAGGGTTAGCCTTTGAACCTTAAGCCTTACCAACTCAAAATCAATCAAATCATCATTCAGTGATATGAAACACGCTTAGCCTAGGTATTTTCTACGAATTCCTCTTGTAACAATGCAGATTTTGCTAGTGGGTATTCATTCTGATGAAAAAAAAATTTCTCTATTGGGTTTCATCTGACAAAAGTCTGAAACATGCTGCAGAACAATTTAAAGCACTCCAAATTTTGCGGAATATGCTTGACCTATGATAAGAAGAAAGCACATGCCACAAGATAAACTTATTCCCAGCAAGTGTCAAGGCAACCGAAAAACATAAACTCTTCCCACAGAATCCTCAACAAAGTAAATTTATGGGCAAAGGAGTTAAGACTTTCCAAAATCAATGATCAAAATTATGCCTGCCATACTAAATCACATTCTTCGAAAGAAAAAAGAAGCAAAACCGCTTACCAAATCAACAGCTTCTTTATTGATCATTTCAAGACTGCCATCCTTCTCAGCCATTGTCAGGCAGCTTTTACTACTCCTCCCCTTAAACCAGACTTCTACCAAACCAATTAGCCAAGCAGTTCAATGGCACATCTAGGAACCAAAAAAATCACTTTCAGGCATAATCCATCCAAAATACAATCAAACAAAAATTGGAGAATATATACTTAAACTTGACAGACACCCACATGAAAATCATGTAAACTAGTGGATACACTAGTTGGCCCAAAAGTTATGTAGTCTCATCTGAGTACTATTTTTAACGGAAATTTTCTGTAGTTGTGAACATACCCACAAGATAAAAGCCGAGTCTTTGGCCAAACCAAATGCTGTTTTAACACTTGGGATTTGTCTTAATAATAACATGTAGCAGATCTATAAGTAGGAGGTATATCATGATTTTTGTTCATGGGTCTGTTGAATTATTCTCATGTCCCTCCAAATCTTGAAAGCATATAAGAAGGCAATGTAGAACTCTCTAATGTTGATGGTTCAGCTGCTTATGCCATGCGACAGGGATGGCTGTTAAACACAAATCAAATAAACAACTATTGTAAGTAACTTAATCAAAACATAACTCGAATCTCTATTACTAGAGTGGCATGATTCTCATTCACAGATATATATATTGGAGTTGTGCCATTGCATGCAGGTGAGAAGGAAGGCCAGGTAATCTTACACCATGCATTGAAATAAATACAACAAAAGCAGTCAAAGTCCACATTCTTACAACACTACCCCCAATATACACAAATACCAAATAACTCAAATGTGATTGGAGATTTGAATGGATATTTCCCACTAAATAATGAATGTTGTTAATGAGAACGCTAACCATTCATACTCTTCAACTGCAAATATGTCCCCCCCACAATATATATATGGAGTTGCATTCCAAGCCAGACCATTGATTAGATCTAGTATTCTGTCCACCTATCTAGCTGTTTAGAGTAACAAGAAGTTTTGTATGCACTTCAATGTACCTTTACAAGCTAGGGCGTTTTGTTTCTTGATTTATAATATTTCCGTTTCACCTAATTATTTCTATAGATAGATTACTCAAGACCCTTTCTTTTTGTTTTTTAAAATTATTATCTTTGTAGATGTTCCAAAGAAATAGATTAGACATTTAATTTGATTTTTTATTATAGGTTAATTAATTTTAATATTAAATTAGAGTTTTGATATGTTAAATTTATTATTGTAGAATAGGATTGGTTCAATTATGTAGGGCTTTGATTTTTAGACGAGGTCACTCTTGTAGTTTTGTTTAGAGGAAAAAACTAGGTTCACAATCTAGTCTTTTAGTTTTAAATCTTAAAATTGTTTGTTTATCAAGCCAACTTTTGTAGGAATATGGTTGTTGCTCATTGGCTTACATGCCAAAGGCCAAAGGTCTCAGGTTGTGTGTTTTAGATTTGTATTCAAGGACATCATCCTAAGTTATTTAAATAATAGACTTATAATACAAAAACATCTACATTTATTTGCATCAGTCTTTGATTGGACTCAATTGCATCAACATTTACACTCTTTGTTTGGCATGCATTTGATCTTGTTAATAGGCAAAGGTAGGAGGGGGGCCCTTCCTTTTCCCAACCTTTCTATAGTGGGTTGGTGGGGGGGAGCTCCCCATTCTCACTCAAAGAAGAAGTCTATTATATGTGAGAGTGAAGGGTTGAGTGAACCTGTGAAATGTGTTCTCATTCATTTTGCATGTTTCTCTTAAGCTTATCTTCATATCTTGGCACTTTTCGTCCACATATATTAGTATAGGTGTGGATGTAGGCTTTAGGGTGTTGGTAGGTAAGTTCCGACATTTTAGAGATGTTTCTATCTCTAAAAAATTTTGTTAGCATGGGGTTGCTTCATTCTAAGCCTCTTGACGCTCATCCCCACATCCACCTTAAGGCATGATAGTTATTAAAGAAGTTAATAGTCTTCATATTATCTATAGCAAATACCAAAGGTGCTTTTTAACACCACCAGTTTCTTAGATGTAGGGGAACTTGCTCTTTGAATCCTGAAGGTGAAAGTCAACAATAGGCATAATTGTACAAGAGCATAGTGTCATAGGACCAAATTATAGATGCAACATAATCATAGGCATTAGAAAGTTCATAATATCTCTTAGGTTCTTGATCATCGATTTAGTTCCAATTTCTAGTATTTGGACAGGTCTTGGCCAATCAAAGCAATCAAAATTAGCATGTATGAAACCAGATAAACTCTTTAATTCTTGTCAACATTTGTATTTCTCTATCTCAATTATTCAAATTTTTATTTACATGTATCATTCTAAACGTCTTTAAAAATCTAAATTTTAATCTTAATAAAATTGTATCCTTAAATACTTAAATAATATACTATTTATTTCCCTACAACAATATACCTCAAGTACCCTTTTTATAAGTGATTCATGGGGCATAGGGGAGCTCATTCCCTTCAAATGGATAGGTCAACCATCAAATAGGAATCTCTTCCAAATTCTTTTCTAAAGTTAAATTTTGATCAATTGACTAGGGGTAACCCAGGTCCTTCTGGCACAAGATGCCTTATTAGGACCTCGAGCAAATCTTTATACCATGTGGCTTCCAAGAAACTTTCTCTAAGGATTAATAATGAGATGAAGGCTGAAGCCCTTGTTTTAGGCCTCTCATTGATTGTCAGGTATGAGGTTTTGCATCTTATCATTGAAGAGGACTTGAAGGATTAATAATGAGATGAAGGCTGAAGCCCTTGTTTTAGGCCTCTCATTGATTGTCAGGTATGAGGTTTTGCATCTTATCATTGAAGAGGACTTGATGGTATTGATCAATGCTATTAGAAAGAAGGCTACTGCAAATTAGAGGTTGGATAATAATTTCTAGGAAGCTTAGAGTCTTTTGGATTTTTTCATAGTTCATGAATGTAGGCATTGTTTCAAAGAAGCTAATTTGATTGTCGATAAATTGGCAAATTATGTCATCGATAATGACCCGAGGAGATCATTGTATTGTGAGGTATTAAGGTCTTTTGCTCTTCAATGAATTATAATAATAGACATGATTCATCTATGGTTGTCCGAACAACTTAACCATGTGAATCATTCATTAAAGGTGGTAGTTGATAGAAATTAATTATGTTTTTGAGTTGGCATTCCACCTATTCTAAGCTCTCTAGTTATCAATTCACCATGAAAGTGATTAAGCTCCACACAACAAAACATGAGATGTTGTTCATTAGAAAGTGGAGGATTTTGTGTGACCAATGAATATGTAGGAGGTCAAGGCTACCATCAAGACTCATCAAGGTTGCAAATTTTGATCCCTTGGTGGTGATTGGAGAAGTGGGCTAAGGTTCATCATAGTTCCCATTAGTTAATTTGGACTAATGATTTACTCTCTTTCTAGGTTCGGGTTTGGTGTGTCTTTTTCCTATTCACAAATGGTGGTTGTTTTGTGTATTCTCATTTCATTTGGGTGAATTTGGAATTTTCAAAATTCAATAGTGTCTGGTTTGTGGCAAGTTCCCTATCACATTGTAAGTTTATATCTAGGTTGTTTAAGGTCTATTATTTTTTGTTGTTTGGATAGGTGTCTTGCATCCTCCTCTAGTTTCTTTGGTTTCCAAATATTATATGGGTGTCATACTTGTTAATAGTTACTAGGCATTTTGCATGATTGACCTTGGAAGAATAAATGTATGGTCTACTATAACTATGGTAGCCACATTTTGTAATACCTTATACAAAACTCTCTCTAACTTTATATATTCATATATTAATATAATAAAAGAGAACCCTACCCACACTTCACTAATAAAAAATACATTAATCTCTTAGTTATTCCATTTATAATTTAATTTTTAATAAATTTATAATATAAAATATAAATATATAAGATAACTTTGTAGTTATAATTTCCCCTTTTGATAAGTCAAATTAATAATAATAATTTGTGAAAGTAATTTTGATTCTTTAATTTCTTGTAATATTACCTTCCAATAAACTAAAGGATTCCAATAAAATTCTTTATCCATGAAAATAATCTTGATCCTTTAGTTCTTCCCATTCACAATCTCTTTTTTCAAGAAATTAAACTATTTTCCCAGGTAACTTATTGTGTGAAAGTATCCCTAACCTTGGATAGCATCTTAGAATATATTTTTACTTGAATCAAATTCTTTAATGTCTTATTCAATTATTTTTATTCTAAAAATAATTTATAGTGCTCAACCAACATTTAATTTCTATAATCTCAAATTTATTTAAAATTATTTTTATATAAATAATACTAAATCAAAATCACCTATAACATGAACCTTGTCAAAAAATCCAACCTTAATAAATTCTTCATATAAATATTTAAACTCAATTTAAATAATATTTATTATTATTTTTAATAAACTTTTAGGCCCCTTAAATTGTTTATTATTATTTTTCTTCAAAAACTGTTTGTCTTAATCTTTATAAACAAAAGAGAATTGATATTCACTCTTTTTATTGAGGCAATTTATGAAGTGATCGGGTCATTTGTGTGATTTTTAGAAATAAACCTAAAACTTTTAAATTTAAAATTTAAAATATTTATCGTCCACCTAACCCTTCTAATTAACTTCTAGGTGTCAACTTGAAGCACAAAAATATTTCACTTACCACCTCTAAAGTTGTTGAATTTAAGACCAACCCTTGTCAATTTAGATTTAAATTCAAAATATTTAGGGCAGACCCAACCCTTCCAATTAACTTCTAGGTGTTAATTTGAAGCACAAAACATTTCACTTACCACCTCTAAAGTTGTTGTATTTAAGACTAACCCTAATCAATTTATAAAATTAGTTTTAGTAGTTTTAGTTTTGGTCTTCACTTTTTTTATTTCCTACCGAAACAATTTGTGATTTTTAGAAATAAACCCAAAACTTTTAAATTTTAAATTCTAAATATATAGGGCTGACCTAACCCTTCCAATTAACTTCTAGATGTCAACTTGAAGCACAAAACATTTCACTTACCACCTCTAAAGTTGTAATTTTAAGACTAACCCTAATCAATTTAAAAAATTAGTTTTAATTTTGATCTTCACTCTTTTTATTTCCTAACGAGGCAATTTGTGCAAGTGAGTGAGGTCATTTGTGTGATTTTTATAAATAAACCCAAAACTTTTAAATTTTAAATTCAAAATATTTAGGGCCAACCTAACCCTTCCAATTAACTTCTAGATATCAACTTGAAACACAAAACATTTCACTTTACCACCTCTAAAGTTGTTGTATTTAAGACCGACCTAATCAATTTTTACACTTGGGATCATCTAGCACCTAAACATCTAAAACACATTAAAAAAAAATCATTTACACAATCAAAACCACAAAACTTTATTACTTTTTATTTTTAATTACTGTTATAATTATATCAAATTAATATATTATTATTTATTATTTAAATTTTTAATTAAAAATAATACTTATTTTTTAATAATAGACATTAGATTTCCATAGTCCATGATACAAGATGTTTGAAGATTTAACTATGTGAAATTTTTCCCTGAACACTTCTTATTATCCGTGATCCATCATCAAGAAGAAAACAAGAGAAGAGATGATGGATCAGGTTATCCCCAAAATAAATAAAAAACTAACATGGCTGCCACTTAACAGTCTTCTTAAAAAATAATAAATACATCATTCATTAATTTATAACAGACAAAACACAACGCCTTTCCCACTAACTCTTACATCCGTACGTTTCCTTTTTAGCCGCAGATTCGCCGCGGTATATAAGTCAACAGTGTACGTACATACGGTATGTACCACGGTCGTATTATATTGGCCGTATGTAGTTAAGGTTGGGTTAAGGATCTGCGGTTAAGAAGTACAGGCAATCCGTACAATACACGTGGCAGGCGTGCGTTGTTATTTTTTGCAAAGCACGTGAGGCGCCAGGTTATTCGGCATAACAGCCGATCACATGGGAAGCATTTAAATTATTAACTACTTAACATGGTAGAATACCTAAATTTAGAAAATATTTCAACGAGGTGTCCAAAAACTTCTTTTTCCCTTAGTCAAAAGTTAATGAATTACGGCCGAGTCAAAAATAGATTTTGGGCAGCTTAGTGATTTCATGTAATGAATGAATTATATGTCCAATATTGACCATATTAGGGTAAAGAAGAGAGAATTTTTTTTTTTTGGGCAGGTGGTGATATCAGGAGTCAATGTGGAAATTTCTAAAGATAGAATGTGGACTCATGTTGCAGGCTGATTGAGAAGTTGGGAAGGAATTTGCCAAAATAACATTGACTTGCATGTGGTGAATTTGGATTGATTCTTCTTTTTGTTTTTTGTTTATTTGTTTTAATTCAACTTCCTTTGAAGTTTGAAGATTGTTTAAAGATTGTTTATTGGATTTAAGTTTGTTTTTAATGTACTTCAAAGGAAGTTTGAAGATTTTAAGTTTGTTTTTAATGTATTTCGAATAGGGATGAAGAAAGTGGCATTGTTTATTGTTAATGTTTGAGAACAAAATAACTTGTCACAGAAGAGTTGTGGAAGAAGATAATGTTTGAAAACAAAACAACTTGTCAAAAAGAGTTGTGGAAAGAAGATAATATTGGTTAGGAGTCACATTTTCAATAATAATAAGGATGTTTGTAATTATTAATTACATTTTAATGTTATTGTAGAGGTTTCTTGTCACTATTTTTTAATATCATTTGGTTCAATAGTTAAATATAAATTTTGGCCAATAAAAATAGGACAACTATTAGCTACTTTTTGATGTGAATGAGGTGTAAAATTACTATTCACTATTGAATAATTTTACAAAATGATGTTTAACTATGATGTTGCCTCTATACTTATTGGTGCAAGTTTTCTCAGTATTTATAGTAGAATAAGGTTTATGTTACTAGCATTTTTTAATGGGACAAAATTTGTTGATCTTAGATGTTATGAGAGGTTTTATTGAAAATTTAAGATCCATAAGACCCTGGAAATTTAAGATCCATAAGACCCTAAAGTTCACAAGTTGTGTACCACATGCCACTTTAATATAATGCATTAGTTTACACCTCTATGTTTTCCATTCATGTCTTTGTAAAGATTTACTCTATGTTTTGGAGTTGTAATGCTTCCATACCTACTTTTAGAATATCCTTACACTAATGTGCACCTCTTTACATATTTGGTGAAATTGCTATTTTATATGGATTGGAGGTTTTGGGTCTTATCATGTCTTGATAAGGCTTATGCCTCCTTTCTCCAAAACATTCTTTTAGGGTATCCTTTCAATGATGTGCCTCTTTAACACACTTGTTGAACACATCGTTTTATATAGGTTAGAGATTTGGGGTTTCAACCCATGAATATTAAACATGCTTGTAACTTGATAAGGTGCAAACTATTATGCTTTAATTCATGACATAAAGAATATCTTGGGTCATCTAAGTGGCAATTTCAAATTGAATTCTAAATATGATAAAAAATCTATCTTTTGGTATTTCTTTATTTTTGTATTTACATCTAAAAAGCCATCTAAATTGAAATTTAGCTATTGCACAATTGGAACCTACTCACATTATTTTTCAACTTGGATTGATTAGCATGTGACCTAAGTTTTCTAATACATATTTGAAGTAACAAGATAAGAGTTATGAACCTAGCAAGAAGAGGTATCAAAATTTAATAAATTCAACAAGCAGTTTTAATTTTCTAATTCTTTTTAATTTTCAAGGTATTAATTTCTTAAGATTTAGTTTATTATTTTATAAAGTTGTATAATAGTTGATTTTGAAGCATGTAATTAGAGTAGGAGGTACGGATGCATCTCGCCTGCAAAGTTTTCTCATTTTGTATACATGTTTAGTTGAAACAAAGATAATTTTGTTAAAGTATTAAGTAATTGTCAATTTTTTGTTGTTTGATTTCACTTTAATTATTAATTATAATGCATTGAGTTCCTCAAATAGTGTGTTGCATTTTGAATTATCAAGTTAATTCAAATCAACACACAATCTATTGCAAACAAATAATTCCCCTATAAATTTTCTAGTTTAGATTTGACAACATAAGGCACAAATATTTAGGGATTGATTTTGAAGCACTTTGTTTTTAGAGAGGATTACTTGGGCCATGCTAGATATTATTTTGCTTCTTTAGAATTGCAGACAACATTCCATTCAAATACTCTATAGATGACCCCTTTCACATTATTAGTTTGGTTTTCCACATCTACATAATTATTTTTGTTTGTAAATGATGATGATGACTTTTGATATCTAACCTATCAAAGTGTATGGAAAAATTGTTTTGATTCTAACCTTATTCGTCAAGTTACCCTCGGTATTTTTCCTTGTTATTCCTTGCCTTCAGTAGGGATTCTAATATTTTCAACTGCTTTTGACTCTAACCTTATTAATCAAGTTACCCTTGGTGTTTTTCCTTGTTAGTTTTCTACCTTCAGTAGGGATTCTAATATTTTCATCTACTTTCTCAGAAACATTTGAGTTTGGGTAATCCCACAATAATGAATCCCACTTTTTGGCCAAGATGGACATTGATATCAACATTTTTAACTAAATCTTCACTTTTTGAGACCTATAACAACTAAATCGTTAAGAATTTGAAGATGATACGAACTAGTGGTTTGTGGTAATTTGTGTGTAGATTCTAAATATATCTTTTTAATTTTTTAAAATAAATCATGAATCTTTCAACGTCTCTTTTAATAACTAGTTTTTAATAGTAAACAACATTTTCTGAAAGTAACGTTTATGTCGTCAAGCATAACTTTTTTTCTAGAAAGGATAAAATTCTAATTTTTAAAATATAGATTTTTAACATCAATATCTAGTGCATGGATATTTTTTCATAATTTTTTTGTTACATTTTTTAAATTAATTTTTGAAGTCAAGGTAACTATATTTTGGACATAGGTGTATGTCGTCAAGCATAACTTGTTGTGTATATATTGAAATTCAAATTTATTTATTTTTAGTGAAACAAGGACATCAATACCTAATGCAAAGGTATTTTTTGGATTTTTTTTTCAATGTTTCACTATTTTTTCCCCCTATGTATAACGAAGAACTTGATGTTCGGTGAAAAACCTATGTTAAATAAAAATTGAAAATTGAATACATAATAAAATGAAAAATATTTCAAAATTATACTTGTTAGAAAGCTCGTTTCGAGGACTACGATCTTGCAAATTATCTTGTTAAGTTAATTACATTTGAAGGTCCAACCTAAGGCTTCAAACTAGATTTTCTGAGGAAATTTTGAATTAGGCACAAAAAGTGTCTAGCTAAGGACCTTCGTTCGAAGATATTACCTTCGTTTGTAGGTACCTTCATGCGAAGATACCTAAGGGAAAAATAATTTCCAAAAAAGGAATAAAAGGGATCTTCGTTCGAAGGTCCCTTTTTATTCCTTTTTTTGAAATTTTTTGAAAAAGGTATAAAAGGGACCTTAGAACAAAGGTCCCTTTTTATTCCTTTTTTTGGAAATGACCTTCATTCGAAGGTAATGCACATAAAAATCTTCGAATGAAGGGTCACCTTCATTCGAAGGTGATTTTTATCATGCCTTCGAATGAAGGTACCTTCGTTCGAAGAAATACCTTCAAACAAAGGATCTTGTAATTTTTTCTACATCCACGTTCAAAAGTTTAATGTCCCAAGTTTGGGACTCAATATTGTGTGTTTACCCGTTTACCTTGTAAACCATACAAAGGCCAAAATTTATGTTGTTCTCTAATGTTTGTCATGTACAATGATTTTTATTCCATAAAAATTGCTATTGGTGATTTTCCTATTCATTGGTTGTAATTTTTCCTAGTTAACTATATGAATTTTTTTTCTAAATTTATAAGGGAAAAACCAACCAATCATAATTGTGGGGAAGAAAAATTAAACCTAGTTTTTAATGTTTCAAAATAACCACTCAATAATTGTGGATGAGAGAATATTTAAGAAAAAAAAAATTGGGAGAGTGGCTACAACACCATCTACCCCCAATGACATGCAAAGCGGTTGAAAGGTGTCTCTTTGCATGAACATATATAGTTGTGGCTTACAAGATAGACGCAATGCTATAAATAATTTATTCTTAAATGTTATGGACATTCCTTTGCACAAGTCTTTCTCTGTTAAGTTTCCATGTCCTAAATTTGTGTAGGTGATAATTTTTTCAAATTATTTCATGTGAAGTAGAAGTGTTACAAATGTTTGTCCCATTTTGTTCTATGGCTAGCTATTTTCATGCCCACTTTCTCTTTGTATATGTCTTTTTATAGTTTCATGTTTACATAACCCTATAATATTTAGTAAAAACACAAGGCTATACTATGCATTTTGCATTATTCATAACCCTATATTATGACTAGGTTCATTCTTCAATAGAAGACAGATAGCCCCTACTACTCATGGAAAGGTGATGAGGGGATGTTGGAGTTAATCTATGAGACAACATTCCTTTGAGACAATGCAAGATAATTGCTTGACAAATGCCACAATGAATGTATGCATGTAATGCTATGAATTGCAATGAAAACTATGATAGTAATGTCTATAATAAGACTAGTTGTTAAAGCCACATTTTAAGTATGACTATTTATTTATCTACTTTTACATTCAGAGATGATATGGAAGGCATCATCACCCATTGAACTATGGTGAGTTAGACCATGGGACAATGAGATTGAGACTAGTTTTTAAGAGCCTTATTGTTAGTTTTCAAGAGATTTGGCATAACAAATTACCCCATACTAGTCTTCTGTATAGATTTTATTATTTTGTAACTCATTACTACAACTCTATGGAGATTGGTACAAGGTGGTAATAACTAATTGTGAACTAGCTTTTTTCTTCTTTTCTTTTCATATTTTCTCTAGATATAGTATTCATTTTATAGAGCTAAATCTCTTCATCGGTCAAGTATGCAACAAATACAAATGCAAATATATGATAGATCAATGAGAGTGGATTTCTCAAAGAATCTAGGAGGTAGGTAAATATATGCTTGAGTCCTTGCTTAGGCCATGAAGATTTTTAATGTTTAAACAAATTCATACTCTTGTGTCTATGTTACAAATGGGTCCTTTTAGCAACATGTGTTCTGGTAGGGATTGTAATATTTTCAAATGCTTTCTTAAAAACTATTAACTCTGCCTTGTAAACCATGCAAAGCCAAAATCCATGCTATTCTCTAATGTTCCTCGTTTACTATATGATATTGCATACATTTCCATCAAGGAAATCACAACTGCAATAGACAAAAATCCACTTTCAATTACTTTCTAATGGTCTCTTGATCCAAATCCCTAGGTTTGTTGCAAGCTAGAAAAAAGTTGGTTCAAGTGGTTTCACACTTTGTGAATTGCATTTGCTTAAGGATTTCCACAACTTTATCAACAAGTCCAACATTTTCATGTGCAAGAATGACTTAGATAAGTGTCTTTGGACAAACCCATCATGTAGGTTTAGCTTGAGACAAATCCATCCTACACAAAACATATATACAAAGAGGTTTGTAGTGGTTAAAAATGATCCAAAAACTTTTAAATAAATGCAATTGACAGGTGTAAATCTAATCTCCACATCCTTTTCTAGCCTCCTTCCAGTCTATGGCAAAATTGGGGCTTTAGTACAGAGCATGAACATCTATCAAAGAGTGATCAAAATTGGAATTTTTTCATAGATAAAGAAAGAGCGAGCATGCATACAACCAACTATAGAACAAAATAGGGAAAACATTTGTAACACTTCCACTGCATGTGAAATAATTTTAAAAATTATCACCTACATAGATCTAGGACATGATGGTTGAATAGAGTGTGCCCTGCACAAAGGAATGCCCACAACATTTAAGAATAAATTACTTATAGTCTTGTGTCTATCTTGTAATCCATAGCTATATATGGTCATCTAGAGGGACATCTTGCAAATACTCTACATGACACTGGGGGCATATGATGCCATGGGAACTCCCCCAATTTTTCTTTCTTAATTTTTTTTCACTTGGGATTATTGGGTGTTTATTTTGAAATATTAGAAACTAGGTTTAATTTTACTTCCTCACAATAAATGATTGGTTGGTTTTTTCCCTTGTAATTTTAGAAATGAAAATTCATATAGTTAACCAATAGAAATTGCAACCGACGAATAGGAAAATTACCAATAGCAATTTTCATGGAATAAAAAATCATAGTAAATGGAAAACATTGGAGAACAACATGATTTTTGGCCTTTACATGGTTTACAAGGAAGACTTAATTGTTTTCAAGAAAGCATTTGAAAATATTAGAAAATGAAGGAGATGTTTTCTTAAATAGTTCTCATGCCTTGTTTATGCTTCCACTTTTTGCATACATGTCTACCTAGGCATTTTCAACTATAACATCTAGCAAAATCCTGATATCCTTTATGTGCTCTTTCTTTGTCTATGAAAGAAATCCCCCTTTTATTATTCTTTGATGAATGTTCATGCCCTGTCATAAATCCCTAGTTTTTCCATAGGATGGAAGGATGCTAGCAAAGGTTACGAAGATTGGCTTTACACCTACCAATTGCATTTGTTTTAAAGTTTTTAAAGCCTTGATAGGTTTGTCCTAAGTCACTTGTCTAAGTTCTTCATACATATATAAATGTTAGACTTGTTAATAAGGCCTTGGAAATCCTTAAGCAAATAGATTTTCACAAGTCTGAAACTAGTTGCACGAACTTTTGTTAGCATCCTTCTAGCTTGCAATAGACTTGGGACTTTAGATCAAGGGACCATTAAAAATATTTGAGATTGGCTTTTTGTCTATTGTGGTTGTGACTACCTTGATAAACATGTACATGCAAAATCTACGATTATACAAAAGGCACTAAAATTGTTGAGAAAATGCATCATCCAACTATGGTCTCATATGAAGCTAATTATTTAAGTCAATTTGAAACATTTTCTTATGCAAAGGTTAATTTCATTGTCAGTGTAATGTTTACAACTTTTAAACAATAAATTTATCTCAGACTTGAGCTTAACTGATGCCTCACATTTGGCTATCATAAAAGTTTGTGTTTTGTACATCTATATAATGCCTTTCTAAGTTGTGGGCATGTTCCAAATGAAAGAGGTTTGCAACTCTATGGAAATTGGTATATGGTGTGAATAGCTAGTTGTGAACTAACTTTGTAAAATATACGCAAGAGCATGCATTTATCTAAAAACTAGAAAAATTCATCACTTAAGAAAGGACTTGAGCATATCTTTACTTGCCATATAGATACTTTGAGCCATCCACTCTTAGTGGTCTAGCATATATTTGTATTTGTAGCTATCTCATACTATCTAGAATATCCCTAAAGCATTTGGTGGTTGTGCAATATTGATGCAAAAAAAAATTCACGGGGACCACCAATATACTCTTTACATTCAGTGGCCATACACTCGCTGTGTAATGATCACATGTTTCAATCATTTCTTTGTACATTACTCTTTTTGGTTTAAAGGTGTAATAAGTCTTTTTTCTTAATCAAGTATATTTTATAAGTAAATATTAATAATAATTTTAATCCATGTGTTTTCTTGTTAATTAATAGTGTCATATTTTTGCATGTTCTCTTGTACATGTTGATTATGTTATTAGAAAGATCATGCATGCTATGTAGCAACCAAGAGCATACAAATCTGTATATCTTTTCATAGTGGGATATTTGATGACAATTACCGTGCCACGCTATATAGTACTCTACTAGGCCTTTGGACATGAGCTATTACAACATTCCAGTCTTTTGTATAGCTTTTATTATTTTGTAATTCATTATTGCAACTCTATGGAGATTGGTACATGGTGGAAATAACTAATTGTGAACTATTTTTTTTAATTTTCCTTTCATCTTTGTTTTGTGTGGGTTGTATAGTATAGTATGGTATGGCTATTAACCCTCTATTCATTTTGTAGGGTTAAATCTCTTTACCAATCAAGTATGAGACATACAAATATAAATATATGCTAGATCAATGAGAGTGGATGGCTCAAAGAATCTAGGTGGTAGGTAAAGACATACTTGATTCCTTGCTTAGGCCATGAAACTTTTAATGTTTAAACAAATTCATACTATTAATGTCTATTTTACAAATGGGTCCTTTTAACAACATGTGTTATGGTAGAGATTCTAATGTTTTCAAATGCTTTCTTAAAATTTGTTAGCTATCCTTTATAAACTATGCAAAGGCCATAAATCATGTTGTTTTCTAATGTTTTCCATTTACTATGATTTTTTCCACAAAAAATGTTATTGGTAGCTTTTCTTTTCCTCAGTTACAATTTTTATAGTTAACTATATGGATTTTTATTTCTAAAATTAGAAGGGAAAAAACAAAATAATCATAAATTGTGGGGAAGAAAAATAAACCTGGTTTCTAGTGTTTCAAAACAACCAATCAAAAATCACAAGTGGAAAAATTAAGAAAGATAATTTGGGGGAGTGGCCACAATGCCATCTGCTCCTAGTAGCATGTAGAGTAGCTGCAAGGTGTCCCTGTACATGAACATATACAATTATGGCATAGAAGATAGGCACAAGGTTATAAATAATTTATTCTTAAATGTTATGGGCATTCCTCTCTACAAGTCTCACTCTATTCAACCATCATGTCGTGTATCTATGTAGGTTGTAGTTTTTTAAAATTATTGTGTGTGAAGTGGAAGTGTTACAAATGCTTTCCCTATTTTGTTCTATGGTTGCTTGTCTACATGCCTTCTCTTTCTTTCTTTGTGAAAGAAATCAACTTTTGATTTTTCTTTAATGGATTTTCATGCCTTGTTCCAAATCCCTAATTTTGCCATATTAAGCTAGAAGGATGCTAGCAAAGGTTGTGGAGATTAGCTTTACAATTTCCAATTGCATTTGTTTTAAAGTTTTCAAAGCCTTGATGTGTTTGTCCCAAGTCAATTATCTAAGTTATTCCTACATATACAAATGTTGAGCTTGTTGATAAGCCCTGGAAATCCTTACTCAAATGCAATTCACAAGTGTGAAACTAGTAGCACTAACTTTTTTTAGCATCCTTTTAGCTTGTAACAAACTTGGGGCTTTGGATCAGGGGACCATTGAAAAGTAATTGAAAGTGGATTTTTGTATATTGCAATTGTGATTGCCTTGATAGACATGTATGCAAAATATAGGATTATACAAAATGTACTAAAATTGTTGAGAAAATGCATTGCCCAGTTGTGGTCTCATAGGAAGTTGATTATTAAAGTCAATTTGAAAAATTTTCATATGTAAAGGTTAATTCAATTGTCAATGCAATGTTTATAGCTTTTAAACAATCAATTTATCTTATTATTGGGCTTAAATTATGCTTGGAATTTGGCTATCATATTGTTCTATGTTTTGTACATCTATATAATGTCTTTCTAAGATGTGGGCATGTTCCAAACAGAAGAGATCTGTAGCTCTATGGAAATTGGTATGGTGGGAATAGCTAGTTGTGAATTGACTTTATAAAATACACATAGGAGCATTCATTTGTCTAAAAACTAGAAAACTTCATCACCTAAGAAAGGACTCAAACATATCTTTACTTTCCATCTAGATACTTTGAGCCATCCACTCACATTGGCCTAGCATATATTTGTATCTATAGCTATTTGATACTTAAAATTTTATCCAAAAGATACCTAAAGCATCCAAAGATCTCTACAAAAATAATTTTTAATAGAAGAATCAACTACAAACTAACTTGTTGAAGGGGAATACTTCCCAGCACTCATATAGAATATTTTCAACCCTTGACTGATGTCTCCACACTAACTAGAAATTCGTTGATCTCATCCATAGAAATGTGTTTTGACACATTGATGATCGTCATGATATATAGTGTCACCACCTTGTGCTAGATTTAAACAAGAAAAAAACGTAAATGTCTTAAGATATATTTTCCTAAATCTTAAAATAATAATGGGGTATAGAAAGATCTACGTATTTTCAATGCATTAAGATTATATTTTAACAAACTAGGTAGGAACTTTACAAAATGGTTTTATTTTTTACCCCATTGTGCTTTGCTATTATTGTGCTTTCCTATTGTAGGTCTTTTTACTATTTTAAAGAAATGCAAATTAATTTATTTTTACTAGCAAAATAGCTATGATTTTCTATATGAGTGCCAAAAAATGTTCCCCTTCAATGAATTGGTCTATAGCTGATTTGGCTTTTGAAAATCATTTTTACAAGGATCTTTGGATGCTTTGAGGATCTTTTGGATAATCTTTTAAGGAATTAGGATATTATGAAACTAACTAAATTTGTATTTCTATAGGTCAATGCTAGTTCAACCCAATGAATGAATAGCAATTGCAATTATCAATTATGAAGCCAAATCCCATAAGTTTTGGCATGGGTATGGACATATTTCAAAGAATAAAGGGGGTTTTTGTAAGTAAAATGCAAAAGCATAGACAAATCATGTAAACTACTTAGTCAAATGAATCCTTAGTTTGGCTAGGCCATCTCATTTTTGTTATGTATAACTACATTTCCTTGTCCATTTGTTCACTAGATTTTGTATAACATGGACTTCTTAGTCAAATGAATACTTGGTTTGGCTAGGCCACCTCATTTATTTTCCATAGAAATTTTGTATACATAAATATAATTCTATTTAAATGTATATTAAATCTTTGAGCAATATTTGATCCTATAAGTAGTCATATGTTTTTTCCTAACTTGCCTCGATAGGACTCTATCCTTATAGCCCTTGGAAGGGACTATAGCTATAGCACAACCATTGTTTTTTTAACTTTCTTTTTCTTCTTGTCCTTTTATTATTGACTTTGCCTAATATGAAGTGCCTCAAATAGGAAGCAATAATATGTAGCTATCATTTTTTCTATGTACACATCTTCAATTAACGTTCTAGCTATGAATTTTTTGTTCCCAACATTTTCCTATTGTATTTAGATGTATTCTAATTTCTATTGACTTATATTAGGTTGAGTGCAAGATAATGATGGGCCAAACAAGGGTCTTGATTGGTAATGAAAATGTTGAATAATATACACAAGGTAACTTTGTGTAACAATTCAAAGGAATTATCCATAAAATCTCAAAAAGGTAGTAATAGATGTAGCATTTTGAATATAGTTTATAAGCTACTAATTTATTTTTGATTAATTTCAAATTATTTTAATAAAAATAACATACTTCAAAGAGATTCTACTTAATTCTTTTAAACAAAAGGAGTAGGTGTCATTTTGTCACATGTTTTGAGCAAACATTAATAATTTATCATAAAAACCTGTAAATGTGTGAAGGATATATGGGTAGAGGTACAAATTATTTTTGATGAGAACATAATAAAAAAAAAAGAAAGGTAAGAAGCTCTCGCATACTGTAGACACTCAAAAATGTCCATGTCTTGCAACACCTAGTCAATTACAATATCTAGACATCTTGTAGCATGTTTTTCCCTAAGCACCCATATCATCACCTAATTAGTTAAATAAATCTTATTTATTTGACTAATTTCATTTATTCTCTTTCTATCCATAATCCCTTCTTCTATAATTAAATAAATTTTATTTATTTAATTATTCATGGCCATTCATCCCCTCTAATTAAATAATTATATTTTTTAATTGTTTAATTAGTCATTTATCTATTTTCCTATAATTAAATAAATTTTTATTTATTTAATTATCTTTCCACATCATCTCTCATCCAAAATTAATTAAATAAATGAAATATTTATTTAATTAATAAAATCCTAAAAATATCTTCTTACTTTCTTTCCAAAATTAAACTCATGTGTATCTAATTAATTAATTTAATTAGATAATTCACCAATTCTCCCTCTCATCTTTTTTAGGATTTATTTCTTTTAAAACAGAAAATCAAATCTCTTTCTATCTTTTTAAATCCTATCTTATTTTGTTTAATTTCCTCTTTTGTCAAATAAAGCAAAAATCAAATCCTTATCAAATCTTTTCTCTAAAATCAAATCTTCTTCCCTCCACATCAAAAAGTCTATAAATATGGCCTCTCACAAGCCATTTGCATAATCGAATCTTATTCTAACATCCTTACTCTGTCGAAATATTCTTCCAATCCTCTAATTTTCTATCTATTTTCTTCCATCAATCTTCATCCAATTGTTATGCTACAAAAGTAAGCAATCAACATCAAATCAAGCTATAGCGATCAATCATGCATACACTTATCATTCAAGATATCTGAGGTATTCGAAAGGTTTGGTCAAAGGTAATTGCATGTTTGTTTTATCTTTCGTATTTATCCAAATTTTTCAGTTACATTCTGGCATGCCCGGTGGGACTCACTTCTCTTGATTAAATCTTACGTTTTTGCAAGTTTTTGTTGTCAAAATTTGCATCTTTCTAACCCTTATTTGGCAAGTTTTGCAAGTGATTGTTACAAGTGACCTCTTGTGCTAAAACAAACATTACGATTGCATCCAGAAGGGCTAAGAGGTGAAGAAAAACATATAATTTGACCCTTTTTGCTGCAGATCAAATTTAAACAAATGTTTGTAAGGTGAACAGTGCTTTCTAACAGTGAACAGTGTTCTCAGGCCGTGAACAATGTTTTCAGGCTATGAATAGTGTTTTTCTTCTTTAAAGCTTAAAATAGTTTTCTTTTTAAAACTACCATAACTTTTGCAAATCATGTCAGATTTTTAAGTTTTTATAGTCATTGGAAAGCTAATTTGACAAACTTCACAGTTGTGGAGGTTTTATCAGGTGATTTCATCATTTTGTCAGTCATTTTCTTAGTCAAATTTCAGCTTCTTTTAAAAACTTCAAACAAGCATATCTTGAGCAAAACGTATCTAATTTCAATGAATTTTTTTTTAAATTGCTTAGAATCGTCCGAATTTTCTGTTTATGCAGTCTATTTTTCTGTATCATGTCATTTATCACATATTTTTAATAGATCACATCTTTTTGACCTAATCCACATTTGGCTTGCAAATTCAATTTTCTTCTTGTCTTAGTGACTTTCAGGGGCATCTAAGGAGCTGGAATAGCAGGGGCATCAGCATACATAGCAGATTTAAGGATGAAAATCAATTAGGTGCAATCAATCTATCTCATATCTCTAAACATTGCTTGCCTTCACACTTTGATTTGGGCTTAAAATCAATCTTGTTTGCTATCACATCATTGAATTTGGGCTAAAACGAACAATTGTCTTCCTACACATTTGGCTTTGGGATCTTAAAATGAATAAGTGCCTGCATTGTCTTCTTATCACACATTTCATTGCTAAGGGTTAATTAACAACTACAATTTGTCAAACCCTATCTAGGAGGCCTGCTAGGGGATTTCATCACCCCTAGGGACGACCTCAACCATGTGTTCTGGCGAGGTATATCAAAGGGGGGAGAGCAAAAGATGTACCTCAATCTAGCTACATAGTCATTGGGATAGGCTTGTGGCCCCGGGTGATTCCGGACACAAGTGAAGTGGTATTTGCTTATGCTTATGCCACATCCCTTCAATGGGCTAGTGTTCACAGATTTGGGCCCCTCGTACCTTGTGTATATCGGGGACACCCTTAGTTAACTCTTGTGTAGCCTAGTTTAAGACTTATCGGCCATACCCTACCTAATTAATCATTAGGGCTTGTTGTTGTGTTTGCAAGTGTTTTCTTAATCATAACATCTAATCTTGGAAGGAAATTTAAACATTGTGCTTAGCGTGTGTGTTTATGCATTTACATTGTATTTGATATTCCCCAAGTCAAACTACTAATCTTTCCTTATTATCTAAGCAATCATAGTCCTAATCAAACATTTGCTAAAAGTGACATCATGTCAACATTAGAAGACCTAGCACAAGAACTCATTCTCCTACTTCACCTAGCACCAAAACCTCTAGACCAACAAATCATTCAAAAGGTCCATGGCATGATTCAACAACTTCAACTTCAAACAAGCCAATCACCTCAAATGCGACAACTCATAGCACAAGCCCAACACCTCATGGCCGTTTGTCAAATATAACAAGCACAACATCAAATCCAATCACCACATCAACGACTTCTACATCATTCCTATGTGTCACCTATATCATCATATCAACTAAATAGATCCACATGTCACATCAATTCTTCATTAACCTATCCCACTTCTTCTAATGTCAACCCTTATCCATATCACTCCACCTCTCAACAACCATTATCATATGTGATCCGTCATCCAACACAACATCAACACCTTCAACCACAACAACAACAACAACAACATCAACCTATCCAACAATTCCAACATCAACATGTTCAACATCAAATCATATCGCAACAAGCCCAACCTTATCACATTCTATCTCAATCCCATGTATCACCTCTATCTTCATGTCATGTCAATGCCATATCTACCCAATAATATTCACCTCAAACTTATCCAATTCCTTCTTCCAACATGCCAACACACCATCACCCAACCCATTCACAAGGCTAAAAGGTGTTCTCACAAGAGGTACATGAAAACCCAAATAGCCCCTTGTACATAAGTCAAACGTCCTTAAGTCCATCTTTGGAGCAAGATTTGATATCGTTTGACAAGGGAGATACCAATCTAGGTCATGCACCCTATGAACATCCTCCATCACCATCCATTCCAATGCCAATCCATGAGTCTATTAGTCCTATCTTGACACCTTCATGTAATCCTAATTCTAATCCAAGTCCTAATCCATCCAACCTTACCATTCCTCCATCCAATCCTGGTCCCAGTCCAAACCCTAATATGTCCAATCCATCCAATCCCAATCCAAACCATCCACCAAACCTTAATCCTAAGCCTATCACACCATCTACCATTATCGTCCATCCCCTATATTATCCATCTACCCATAAACTTGCAAAGGATGTGATCCATTGGCTATTAGCAAGGAATAAATCATTGTCATGTCATCAAAGTCCCATTCATGAGCCTATCAAAGAATCTCCCAATACTTTTCTTATTCCTCCAACTCCACCATGTGGTCTCCAAACCATTGAGCTTATTGAAAAGACTTCTTCCATAAATCTTAGTCAAAATTCATCATGCTCTCATGTTGATTGCAAAGAACATATTGAGTCTATTCAAGAGTCTCACAATGAGCCCTCCAATACCATGTCTAGCCTTCTAATCCCATCATGTGACCCACAAGCCATCGAGCCTGTCCAAGAGTCTATTACCTGCACTTCCATGAAACCACAAGAGCTATGTCAAGAGTATACTCCAAAGCATGTGGAAACATCAACCCCCTCAACTAAGTCAAGATCAAAGCATCTCTAAGTTCAAACTATCCATGACCTGTATATTTTTTATGATCAAGATATTATTTATGATCATAACCCTATTCATGAGCAAAATGATCCCATTCATAGCCAAATTAATCCTATTTATGCTCACCTTTATGATCAAGATTCTATGTATGATCATGGAAACCATGATGAGCCTCTTAGCCAAACTTTATGCAATTCATGGTCAAGAGGTTATTACTCCACTTATCCTTTCTCCCATGATTATCCAAGAGCAAGATATCCAAATTGCTCCTATCCATCCTCCATCTAGTCCCATCCAAAATCCCACAACATCCACTTCCCATGATGAGACATGTGCCTCCCAAGAACACATAAGCATAGAAGATCAAACAAATACCTTGGATCATAATGAACACAAGCAAAATCTTAATGATCCTCTATCACCCACCATTGACCCCATATTAAATCCACCATTATATCCTATTGGTCTATCCACCTTTATCCATGAGTGTGCCTCCTTAGAACACCAACAACCATTATCCTCTATCTCACCTTCTCCATCCAATAAGGAACTCATGTCTAGTGTTCCACCTACACCTAGTCCCACTGTCCATCGCATGCTCTAAAACATGAACTACCAAGGTAAAGGCTTAGGCCTTCATGAATAAGGTATTTTGGAGCCAATCCATGTCAAAGTCCCTCAACGCTCACATGGCCTTAGATACACACCTCAAGGTCAACAATCTAAAGATGTTGGTAATTCCTCCTTGCCTCCTAAGTCCACCACTTCCTATCACAAATCCCATCATACACACAAGACATATGTTGCCATTCCACCTCCATCATCTTACAAATTTCAAAAGCATGTGACCGTACACCTTCCACCATCAACTTTGCTTCCATTACTTCCAACTCCTAACATCCCTCCATCAAATCTACCTTCATTACTTCTAACACCTAATACCCCCATTATCCATCCTTCCATAAATCTTCTAAAAATCCTAATCATGACCAATCAATGCACACATTGTCTAAACATGAAGCTTCCACTCATTCCATCATATCCATGGGATTCCAAAGCAAAAATTTGGATGCCTCTACCTATGAAGCCAAAAATCCTAAGGGTCCTCATGCCTTAGGACACAAATGCAAAAATTCAAAGCAAAATATAATAAAAAAGCTATCCAAGCCCATACCTTCACAAGAAAAGGTCAAAACTAAAATGGTATGGATACCTAAGCAAAAAGAAATCAAGTCAAATGAGGCATCCACCTCACGAGCATCCCAACCATCCTCTTCCATCCAAAAATCCCATTCCATTTAGAAATATCAAATCACTTCATCCCACAAGTCAAACAAAAATCATAAAAATACTAAGTCTATGTGGGTCCCTAAATGCCTAAATCACCCATCCACTAAGCAACAATCTCCATTGCTTCCTACACCACCTCCTCATCAAAAGCTTCAATGTTTATCACAGTGTGTGATGGGTTGAATTATTGACTTCTTTTTATGTTGTTTTTATATGTTTTTAAGACCTTTCCATATGATCCTATAGATACTTTACAAACATCACCATTACTATATGTCGTTTCTCATATACTTTTCAAATACTTTAAACCTATGTTGATAATATGGAATATGGTGGTTATATTATCAAGTGAATGATTTAAATTATAAGTATGCATGTAATATAAATAGAATCCTATCGTTTAAATATGAGAGTTATTTTGTGTGCATATGTTTGGAGAATTAACCCTGTGCAGCAAGGACATGGCATCAAGGAAAGAGCAATTGTAGTGAGTTGCAGGACAGGGGAATTAAGTGAAGTGCAGTTTGAATGCCAAGAGTGAAGATAGATGGAGGATGAATCTATACCATCATGGATTGGAATAAATGTAGAAAGGAAGACTTGTTCTAAATGCAGTCTATGAGTGGTTTTTCATACAAACCGTTTCATGAGAGTTCTTGTTTGAACAAGACTTTTCTTCTTTTGATCAATTAGATTAATAAATCAATCATGCAACCTATATCCTAGTATCTAGGGTTGGATTGATTGAGGATTAGTTAGTGGTTGCATAGAACTCTCCCAATTTTGTATAAGTTAGAGGGAGGAGTTTGTTGCTAAGTTTGTTGCTTTTTACTTTCCAGTTACTTAGTTGCTACTTTGTTTTTCAAATATTGATTATCCAGACATGTTTTCATTTGAATAAAATCTAAGAAGATTTTATTTCTGATATGAATTGAATACAATTTAGTGTTACGAGAATGCATGAGAATATGAATTAGATTTGGTTTCCAGATTAAGTGAGATAGTTCCCTGAGCTGGCCACTCAAGGTACTAACCCTCACTTCATATATTTCCTTATTTATTCATGCATTCAAAGTTAAAATTATTTTTCTGTTATTTCATCAATTGTATTGTGAGAGAAGTAAAATATCTTGATTGCTATTACCAGTAGTTGTGATTCATTAACAAGTGCATATTTGAAGTCCTCTGGAGGTTAGTGTTAGTTCTTTTATCATTCTGAATATTTTAAGTTAATTCTATAATTCCTTGTTGAATATAGTTATCTCCAGCTTATGCTGAAGGTACCCATAGCAGCTGGATTTTAAACTATTTTTGTTGTTCTTACATTTCTGTGAACTTAAGTAAATTAGGTTAATTAAGAATAAGTCTGTATGAGTTAGTTTAGGATAGAAATGAGTCTTGAAGGCATATATAGTGCAAGCATCATCATAAGCTTATGCTCCTTGGTCGATAATTCAATGTAGGAATGCAATGATAGAGTGGACTGTTCATATAGGTTTACCCCTCAATTTTGTTTAAGTCTACAACACATTAGTTTTCCTCTACATTTTTGGCACCACTACTGGGGATGGTTCTACCTTCATAGTCTCATTAGTTTTATATGCTTTCATAGTTTAAATTTTGATTCTAGCATTAGAATTAATAAATTCATTTTTCAAGAAACACCATACATTATACTAACATTGTGCAGGACCATTGAAATATCAAGCTAAAACCATTGTATGTGGAGGCAGAGAGATCACCAAGGGATGCCTCCCTTCAACTTCTCAGGATAATGAGGACATAGCTGACTTTGTCAATTATACAGTAGAAAGTACTGAAGAAGAGTTTCCTCTTACATCTTCATCAACACCTCCTACATCTCCATCAACTTCCTCCACAGCTACAAAAGGGACTTTTAGAACCATAGCAGATGCTGCAGTAGAGGATCCTCCAGGACAAGCAATGTTTGAATTCCCTATCCCAGACCAAGCACGGGCTGCTACTCTGAAAAATATACCACCTTCTGCATTACATGTTTTCTATGGCTTGGTGACTAAAGATCCTGACACTTTCCTGTTCACGTTTGATGTCTTGTGTAGAAGTTATGACTACACCACTAATCCTTACAGACTCAAGCTGTTCCCCGCCACACTAAAAGATGGTGCTTTAAGATGGTTTATGGGGTTAGGGAAAGATGTCATTCCAGACTGGGATACCATGAAGACAAAGTTCTTGGCAAAATATAAAGACTACTGCAGAGGACATGATAGAAGGAGAGATGACATCTTCAGGATGTCCCAGAAAGAGGATGAACCACTGGAAGACTATGTTGAAAGATTCTAATTTGCCTTGAAGAAAAACCCTCAAAATAGATTGTCTGAAGAATCACTGAAGCTGGTCTTTTTGAGGGGGGTTAATGATGACTGCATAGATGCCCTCAATCTCATTGGAACAAGGGATATATCTCAACTTCCCTTTGAGGATGTCTACCGAGGTTGCAGAAATTATTCTAGAACCTTTTCCAGAAAACCAAGGGGAGAAAGAGCAGCCATCATAGGTAAGGCAACCAATGGGGTTTCAAGAGTGGAGATTAGTAACCTGCTGACCAACATGAAAGAGGACATTATTAGCCATATGGCTACATAGCTGGACACTCTTCATATTAAGAAGAAATAGGAAAAGGTAGATGCAATGCTTACTGAATACTGTTGGGAATTAAGGTGTCTTAACCTTGGTAATTCCTTGCATTATTTATGATTGTATTTATTAATTCATTGCCTATGTTGTAAATTAATTGTAAATTCCATATTGTCATTTTGTGGGATGTGGCACAGTGATGTGTCATTCTACATGGAAGATGACAACTTGTAATTTTGTCCTCACATGAGGAGATAGGTGTCCCACTTTGTGGTAGGAGCATTTTTCCATGTGTCGGCATCTTGGATGTTGTGTAAGAGAATGTTTGACTGAAACGGTTATGACGGATTCTTATGACAAAGTTATGACATGTAAGAGTCATAAATAGAATCTTGTAAGACAGGTGAAGACATGTGTCATGAAGCATCTTTGAAAAAGTCATATTTGGGTGCCCCAAGGTGGACTATGACATGTTGTAAGAGAATATGCTATTTATAGCCTGTGTATGACAGATTCTCTTACAGCTCTAAGTTGTAACCGCTATGCCAGATTCTATGACGGTCGTAAGAGTCGTAAGAGCATCTATCATAGCCCATTTTGGAAATAGGTGACCTCTTTGGGATCAGAGCTATGGACAAGTGTCAGACACATTCTACAATGTTGACCAAGTGTCCTTAGGCATGGGTTTTGGGCCATGAGGCCAAGTTGGATGCCCATTCCAAGATAGGACCAATATTGCCTTGTATATTATATATAAACAGGTGCTTGGAGGAGGAGATGTATTACAGGATTGAAAGGTACTGTTATGTTGCCAGATTGACTCCAGACATGAGTGTCAAAGACCATTGAAGCTTGCATTGCAAGTGTATTGTAAACAACATTTAGTTTTGATAATACATTGTGCAGGTTTCTGAGTGTGGGGTTTTTCACCCGATAAGGGTTTTCCCCATGTTATATCTTTGTCTCTCTTCTTCTGTCTTCTTTTTGGTTCATGTGTATTGCTGCAATATCTCATTTATATGTTTCATGTTGCTATAGTTGCAAGGATTAAATTGAATTTGCATAGCCCTCTCCTCATTAGATTAGTGTAGGAAGCGATTTCCACACACCTAGCTTCCTTTCAGTTGGTATCAGAGCCTGGCCAGTTTTGGTCTTAGCTATTGGGTAGGGGTTTTTTTAGTTGATCTTAAGTTGAGTGGGAGTGTGTGCAGAGTATTCTGAATCTTATTGTAGCAAGGAGATAGCAAGCACATCCGAAAGGATAGAGATGGAGAAATTCAATGGCACAAATTTTGAGCTGTGGAAGCTCAAGATGGAAGACATGCTTGTTGATTGAGACCTCTGGGAAACTATCAGTGGAACTAAACTAGCTGCAATGTCAGAAGTTGATTGGGATCTCAAGGATCAGAAGGCTAAGGGTCTCATAAGACTTAGTCTTGCTGATTATGTCCTGTTAAATGTCCATGAGGAGACTACTGCAAACTTGCTTTGGAAGAAGTTGGGAGATGTGTATCAAGCCAAATCTTTGGTTAACAAACTTTTTCTAAGAAAGAAGTTGTATTCCCTTCGAATAGAGGATGGAGGATGGAGGATCCATTGCAGAACATATGAATGCTTTCAACATGCTAGTTGCACAATTAACATCCGTTGGTGTGAAAATGGAGGAGGAGGATCAGTGTATGACCTTACTTTGTTCTTTGTCGGACTCATGGGATCACCTTGTCATGGCTATTAGAAGCACCACATCCACATTCAAAATGGATGAAATGCTTTCTTCACTATTGTCTAAAGAGATGCAGAGAAAGTCTTCTGAGGCAGCCAAAGAGGCTCTTGCAGTTCATGGAAGACCCAAGGAGAAAGGGAAAAAGAAGGACAAGAAAGCTAAGAAGGGTAGATCCAAATCTCCTAGAAAGTCCAAGGCTCTATGTTGGAACTGTGGTAAATCTGGGCATTTCCAAAAGGAATGCAAAGAGGAAAAGAAAAAGAAGAAAAAGAACCTAGATTCAGATTCTGACAAGTCACAAGATGATGGTGATGCCTTCATCGCAGCCCCAGCAACCCATGCATCTGATGATGTGTGGCTGATTGATTTTGGTGCATCATTTCATATGACCTCACATCAAGACTGGTTTACTAAGTATGAGGAGTTCGATGGTGGAAAGGTGTACCTGGGTGATGACTCTCATCTGAAGATTATTGGTCGTGGAAGAGTCTCTATCTGATTCCTTGATGGATGAGTGAAGGGAATCTCTGGGGTTATGCATATCCCAGGCTTAGCACGGAACTTACTTTCTATAAGTATGTTGAATGATGCAGGTGTGTAGGTTGTCTTTTCGAAAGCAGGATGTAAGATGACTAGAGGAGCCATGGTGCTTGCTAAGGGTACTAGGAGAGGTACTTTGTTTCAGCTGGAGGCATGCATTTCACAATGCAATAGTCCTTCTGACTCAAGGAAGAGGGCAACAGTTACTTCATCCCCACCATCTGAACGAGCAGTGAAGAAATCTGTTGTATCTAGTTCTGATGGTTGTAATCATGCCTTGGAAGTTAAGCTTCCTATTGAAAAGATAATGTTATGGCATAAGAGATTTGGCCACATTGGTGAGAAGGGTTTGCGTACCCTAAAAAATAAAAACCTCGTTGAGGGGTTAGATGATTGTAATCTTGAGTTTGACTTTTGCAAACATTGCATATACGGGAAACAAAACCATGTTCAGTTTTATTCAAGTTCTCATAAGTCTTTTGGTGTATTGGACCTTGTTCATTCTGATGTATTTGGTCCTATTAATGTTCCTTCATTATCAAAATCTGTATATTTTGTACCTTTCATAGATGACTACAGTAGAAGGACATGGATTTATTTATAGTAAGTGTAAGGAGTTTAAGGCCTTTGCTGAAAATTAGACTGGTAAAAAGATTAAGTGTTTGAGAATTGACAACGGTGGTGAGTTCTGTTCTATAGAATTTGATAAATATTGCAAGGAACTTGGGATTGAAAGACATAAGACAACTCCATACACCCCGCAGCAAAATGGAGTTGCAGAGAGGATGAACATGACACTGATGGAGAAGGCTAGGAGTATGCTTAGTGGATCTGGCCTAGAACAAAAGTTTTGGGCTGAAGTTGTTGCCACTACTTGCTATCTTGTAAATAAATCTCCTACATCAGCTCTTGTTGGAAAGACACCCACGGAGGTGTGGTCTGGTAGAAAGCCTTCAATAAGGCATCTTCATATTTTTGGTTGTGAGGCATATGCACATGTGCCTAGGGAGAAGTGGTCAAAATTAGAGAACAAGGTTGTTAAGTGTATCTTCATTGGCTATGGTGTTGGTGTGAAAGGATACAAGCTTTGGGACCCTGTGGCTGAAAAAGCATTGTATAGCAGAAGTGTCATCTTCAGAGAGCTTACACCTTCTTCCACTATTTTACAGCCAAAAGAAAAAGAAAAGAAAGAGGATGTTGTTCAATTTCCTGCTACCCCTGAGAAGACTGAACAAAAAGACAATGTTGGACCTGATGATGAGGAGAGCTCTTGCAGCTCTGAAAGCTCAGATGAAGAAGCTGAACCTTAACCACAACCCTTGAGGAGGTCCACATGAATCAGAAAGTAACCTGAGAGGTTTGGTTTTACATTGCTTGATTCTAGTTATGCTTTTGCTTTGCTTACTAACAAATGATGAACCTAGAACTGTATCAGAGGCTATGGACATGAAAGATGCAGGTTCCTGGAAGGAGGCCATGGAGGATGAAATGGTTTATTTGGAAAAGAATCAAACTTGGGACTTGGTGCCTTTGCCTCTTGGACGGAAACCCGTTGGATGTAAATGGGTGTTCAAAAAGAAATTTGGTGTAGATGGCAGTGTTGAGAAGTATAAGGACAGATTGGTTACGAAGGGGTATTCACAAGTGGAGGGTATAGATTATGGTGAGATCTTCTCTCCCATTGCAAAACTAACATCCATTCGATTCTTGTTGTCTCTTGTAGCAGCTTATGACTTAGACGTGAACAGATGGATGTGAAGACAACTTTCCTTCATGGTGATTTGGAGGAAGAAATCTAAATGTCACAGCCAGAGCATTACATGGTGAAAGGTAAAGAAAATTTGGTTTGCAAATTAAAGAAGTCTTTGTATGGTTTGAAGCAGTCTCCTAGGAGATGGTCTTTGAAGTTTGATGCCTTTGTGTTGTCAATTAGATTTGTGAGATCAAAATTAGATCACTGTGTGTATTATAAGTTTGATGGTGATTGTATTCTCATTGTTGCATTGTATGTTGATGATATGTTGCTCATTGGGAAGGGTAAGAATATGATATCTGATTTTAAATCTCAGTTGTCAGCATAGTTTGAAATGAAAGATTTAGGGGCAGCTAGGTACATTCTAGGAATGGAAATCAGAAGAGACAAAACCAACAAAAACTTTGGTTAAGCCAGAGTAAGTATGTGAAGACCATGTTGGATAGGTTCACCATGGCAGATTGTAGACCATTGTGTGTTCCTATTTCTTTGGGAACAAAGTTGTCTGTTGAGGATTGTCCAAAATCTCCTAGTGAGGTGGAGGACATGAGTAGAGTACCTTATGCTAGTGTTGTTGGCAGTTTGATGTATGCTATGGTTTGCACAAGACTAGACATTGCCCAAGTAGTGGGAGTCCTTAATCGATTTATGGCTAATCCTGGACGGATACATTGGGATGCAGTTAAGTGAGTGTTTATATATTTGAGGGGTACTTCCAAGTATTCCATATGCTATCATGGTAATGCTACAGGACCTTCGCATTCTATTGATAATCGTGGATTTGTCGATTCAGATTGGGCAAGTGACATTGACAGCAGGAGATCCACCAGTGCTTATGTGTTTACATTGTTTGGTGGTGCTATTAGTTGGATGAGTAAACGACAACCTATGGTTGCTTTGTCCATGACAGAAGCTGAGTATATGGAAGCAACTCATGCTTGTAAGGAAGCCATTTGGCTTAAGAGATTGTGTTTAGATATTGGTGTTGATGTAGGTCAGATTACAATCAGTTGTGACAGTCAGAGTGCGATTTGTCTTGCGAAGAATCTAACTTTCCATGCCAAAACAAAGCATATTGATGTTCAATTTCACTTCATGCAAGACATGGTAGAGGACGGGAAGGTAAATTTGGAGAAGGTAGATACTTTGAAGAATGTTGCAGATGCATTGACGAAACCAGTTAGCACAGAGAAGTTTAGATGGTGTTCGAAGTCTATGGGCCTCTCGGCCTATAGCAATTAAATCCTATTATTCTATTGGCTCTTACAAGGTGTTCGACAAGTGGGAGAATGTTAGGAATTAAGGTGTCTCAACCTTGGTAATTCCTTGCATTATTTATGATTGTATTTATTAATTCATTGCCTATGTTGTAAAGTAATTGTAAATTCCATATTGTCATTTTGTGGGATGTGGCACAGTGATTTGTCATCCTACATGGAAAATGACAACTTGTAATTTTGTCCTCACATGAGGAGATAGGCATCCCACTTTGTGGTAGGAGCATTTTGCCATGTGTCAGCATATTGGATGTTGTGTAAGGGAATGTTTGACTGAAACGGTTATGATGGATTTCTATGATGACGTTATGACATGTAAGAGTTAGAAATAGAAGTTTGTAAGACAAGTGAAGACATGTGTCATGAAGCATCTTTGAAAAAGGCATATTTGGGCGCCCCAAGGTGGACTATGACATGTTGTAAGAGAATATGCTATTTATAGCATGTGTATGATAGATTCTCTTACAGTTGTAAGTTGTAACCATTATGACAGATTCTATGACTGTCATAAGATTCGTAAGAGCATCTGCAATAGCCCATTTTGGAAATAGGTGACCTCTTTGGGATGGGAGTTGTGGACAAGTGTCAGACACATTCTACAATATTGACCAAGTGTCCTTAGGCATGGGTTTTGGGCCATGAGGCCAAGTTGGATGCCCATTCCAAGATAGGACCAATATTGCCTTGTATATTTTATATAAATAGGTGCTTGGAGGAGATGTATTACATGATTGACAGGTACTGTTATGCTGCCAGATTGACTCTAGACATGAGTGTCGAAGACCATTGAAGCTTGCATTGCAAGTGTATTGTAAACATCATTCAGTTTTAATAATACATTGTGCAGGTTTCCGAGTGTGGGGTTTTTCACCCGATAAGGGTTTTCCCCCCGTTATATCTTTGTCTCTCTTCTTTTGTCTTCTTACTGGTTCATGTGTATTGTTACAATATCTCGTTTATATGTTTCATGTTGTTGTAGTTGCAAGGATTAAATTGAATTTGCATAGCCATCTCCTCATCAGATTAGTGTAGGAGTGATTTCCGCACACCTAGCTTCCTTTCAAATACTTCCCCAGTTGTAGACAAAGGAAGGCCAATTGTAAATGTAAAAGGGTGGCCAGTATCCAACAAGAAAAGATTGAAAGGCCAGATTTATAGCCATTTGAAGGAGAAGATGGGAAACTATTCTTCATAGCTCAAAGGAGACCTTGGCAGCAAAGACAAGGTATGCCCTCTGATCCGCTTAATTTTAATTCCCCCTTTCCTACTGTAAACCATAATTTCTTTGCTTGGAACACTCAATAGTGGCCTGGTAATCCAAATGTAGGGTAAAACCCACAATGGCCTACTCCACAAGATGGTTGGAACCAACAACAATCAAAGCCATGGCCTCAACAAAATTTCCAAGGTCCCAACTATAACCCCCAGTGGCCTACTCAGCAGCAACAATGGCAACAAAATACACCTTTTCGGCAACCAATGATTCCATCTCAGCCACAACAACCAGCCATAATGCCACCCTCAACACCTCAAAATCCACCTCCTAGACCTACCCAAATCCCTGCCCAACCTACACCTAACCCTAACAACAAGCTTGTCCAGCAGGCTTATACTAATGAGGTAATGCAATATCCCACCTATGGGGTGGAACTGAGTAATGTTCATCATAGATCAGGGAAGCAACTTGCAAGGCCTTCATCTCCCCAAATCACAGAACTTGAAGATGAAGAACCCACCGAAGAAGCCTCAGATAAACCACCTTTGGAACCTGAATCAACCCAAGATGCCCAAACTACCTTACATCAGAAGCCACCTCCTTTCCCTGAGTGCTTGGCTATGCAAAAACAAACAGCCCAAACTGATACTGTCCTTCTCAGCCAGCTAAAAGATATAAGCATCAAGATTCCTTTAATCCAAGACATCAAGGATATTCTTATCTACACTAAGACTATTAGGGATCTTTGCATAAAGAAGCCAGGAAGGAAGAGAATAGAGCCTCAAACAATACATATTTTAGGTAATCTTGCTGATATCATGTTGGGTAATATAACTATTCCCAAATATATAGATCCAGGTAGTCCAGTGGTGGATGTCAAGATCAAGTGGACTCTGATTAAGAATACTCTGATAGATTTAGGTGCTGCAATTAATGTCATGACCAAGGAGACAATGTAGACACTCCAATTAAACAACCTTAGGCCTACTCAGACAGTCTTGCAATTAGCTGATAGGTCTACAGTCAAACCTGAAGGAGTCATAGAAGATGTGGTCATTGCATTAGATTCTTGGGAATACCCTGCTCATTTTATAGTGTTGCAACCAAAGGTTAATCTTGATGGTTATCCTCTTATACTAGGTAGACCATGGCTTGCCACTACTGATGCATTTATAGGTTGCTGGTCTGGTAACATGATCATATCCAATGGGACTGTGACCAAGAAATTGGTTTTATATCCACTAGCCCAGCCATACCATGAGCTTGAGTAGACCATTTGGCCTAGTTTGGAAGATGAGGACACCTATTCCCTGCAAACCCTGATGACTATTGAACGTAGCCCCTTATTGGATATTCCAGATGAAGATGAATTAATTGCTCACGTTATACAAAATGACTGTGGGAGGCACCCACAACAACAAGACTGCCTATCCTACTTACAAAACCCTTTGAACAACATAATACCTAGCAGTTCCTCGGAAGAGGTATCCCAAATATTTCATGCTTTGTTACCCCAACAATGCTTACTCGTATTACCCAGCCTTGATTTGTCCTTTGTGCAAGAACTATCCAAACAATTGGAAATCAAGCCGGGTAAGATGTTGCATATTAACAATCCATTGATTGATGAACAACAACAATCCCTGCATGAAATATTGCATACAAACTCAGCGGCATTCACCTGGGATTACAGTGACATGAAAGGCATTGATCTTGCCTTATGAATGTACAAAATATATATTGATGATGGTTATAGACCCATCAAATAGTAGCAGAGGTGCATGAACCCCGCCCTTAGAGAGATTGTGAAAGCTGAGCTTCAAAAGCTTCTAGACGCAGGCTTTATATACCCCATTTCAGACAGTGAATGGGTTTCACCATTGGTCATAGTACCCAAGAAAGGTGGCAAATGGAGAGTTTGTGTTGATTACAGAGAACTCAATACTGCTACCAGGAAGGATCACTTTCCATTACCATTTATTGACCAAGTTCTTAACTCTTTGGCAGACAAGAAATATTTTTCCTTTCTTGATGGCTCTAGTGGCTATAACTAGATTAAGATTACTCCAAAGGATCGAGATAAGACAATGTTTACTTGCCCTTGGGGGACATATGCATATTTTATCTTACCCTTTGGTTTGTGCAATGCTCCAGGTACATTTCAAAGAGCGGTCCTCAGTATTTTCTCTAATTTTGCCCATGACAACATGGAGATTTATATGGATGACTTCACTACATATGGCGACACATATGATGAAGCCTTACACAATTTAGAGAAAGTGTTGAAGAGATGCACATAACACAACCTCTCTTTGAGTAATGAAAAGTGTTTTCTGATGATGACACAGGAAATAGTCTTGGGACATTTCATCTCAAGTGCAGGAATCCAAGTTGACCCAAAGAGGATTGAAATCATATCTACCCTACCTATTGCACAAAGATAGAAGGATGTAAGGAGCTTCCTGGGACATGCAGGATATTATAGGAGGTTCATTCAGGATTTTAGCAAGATTGCTACACATCTGTTTATTCTACTGACCAAAAATAGTGAATTTGAATGGACACTAGATTGTCAGACTTCTTTTGACAAGCTAAAAACATCATTGACACAAGCCCCTATTCTCAGAGGTCCAAATTTGACACTACCTTTTCACATCCACACAGATGCATCATATTTTGTAATTGGGGTAGTCCTAGGCCAACAAGAAGGAAACAAAGAGTATGCCATATACTATGTAAGTAAAAGTATGCAGGGAGATGAGTTAAACTACACTGTGATAGAGAAAGAGATGTTGGCAGTTGTTTATGCAATTAATAAATTTAGGCACTATATAACTGGTTACAAAGTATTCATACATACAGATCATGCAACCATCAGATATTTGATGAATAAGCCAATAGTGGGTGGATGACTTGTAAGATGGTTATTATTGTTACATGAGTTTGATATTACAATTGTTGATAAACCAGGCAAGGCTAGTGTAGTTGCTAATTTTCTGTCTAGACTACCTACACAGTCCTCAGAAGGAGTGGTTGATGATTCTTCTCCTGATGAGCATCTATTTGCTCTAACTATACACACTCCATGGTATGCAGATATAGCCAATTATTTGGTTACAGGGTAGATTCCAGGATACTTCTCTCCAAGGGAGAAGAGGCAGCTAGTTCACAAATGTTTCTCTTACTCTTGGATTTCTGGATTCCTATTTTACACTGGCCCAGACAATATTATGAGAAGATGTATCAGAGAGGATGAAGTGTTTGATATAATGAAGGCCTGCCATGATGAAGCTTGTGGGGGACATTTTGTAGCCAAGAGGACAACCTTCAAAATACTGACAACAGGATATTACTGGCCAACACTTCATAAAGATGTTGTCAAGTACACTAGGAGCTATGATAGATGTTAGAGAATGGGGAGGCCTACAAAAAGTGATGAGATGCCTTTGCAGCCACAAATCTCATTGGCCCCTTTTGATAAGTGGGGACTGGATTTTGTGGGACCTATATCTCCTACATCCAACAACAAGGAATATATCTTGGTATGTACTAATTACTTAACTAAATGGGTTGAAGTTAAAGCCTTACAGTTTGCTAGAGATGGCAATGTAGCCAAATTCTTGTATGAGGACATCTTTACTAGATATGGTGTGCCAAGGGAGATAGTAACTGATCAAGGACCACAATTTACATCTGATTTAATCACCAAACTGGTAGAGGAATATCATATCAGACATAAGAAACCCACTTCCTACTATCCTCAGGCTAATGGTTAGGTGGAAGTCACACATAGAGAAATTGAGAACATCTTGACAAAGACTGTGTAGCTTCATAGACGAGATTGGGTTTCTAGGCTCCCAGAAGTTGTTTGGGCATACAGGACTACCTGGAAGACAACTACAGGGTTTACACCTTATGAACTGGTCTATGGCAAGATAGCAATCCTGCCTATAGAATTTGAACACAAAACCCTGAGGACAATAGTGGAACTAGGGATGGATCTGACAGTATCTTAACAAGACAGGCTACAACATTTGAATGCCCTGGATGAAATCTGATTGGAGGCCATCCATCACACAGAGGTCATACAAAAACAAAGAGCCAAATGGCATGATAAGTACATCAAGACTAAAGAATTCACTACTGGTGACTGGGTACTCCTTTATGATTCAAGATACAAGGACTTCAAGGGTAATCTTCAGTCCCGTTGGTTAGGCCCATATGAGATTAAAAAAGTCTTTCCTAATGGTGTAGTTCAATTACAGACCATTGATGAAGTTCAGTTTTCATTGCTAATAAATGGGCACAAGATAAAACTATATAAAAAGCCACTTCAGAAGGATGAATTTTTTTGTTTCTATAGCTGCTTGGTATGGTACTCTTGACACTCCTTATGAAGATGATGTAACACCAAATGATACACCTTCTGATGCTAATCCACCACCACTGTCTAGTGATGTGGAGGTTGAGTTCCAATACTCAACCCCTGTCACTAAAATATAATTTCCTTTGCTTTAAAATCACATGCACACACGACACAATATCCATGGTTACTATAGTTACTTCAACTAGGACCTGTTTACCACTCACACAGTAGGGACCTAACTCAACTGGGACCTGATATATTGCATCTATAATTACATAGTCAGGACATATGCTGGTGGCACCCATAGCCACTCCTGTATGCAGCCTTCTTCCACAGTTTGGTGAATAGTACCCAATTTTTTCGGCCCATTCCACATGCCGCATTCATTTCAAAATCACTCCACTCTATTGCCACAAGTGTCAACTCACATTTATAAGTTGTTCATTTTTCTTCACCTTTATGTGCCATCACGTCATATTTCTCCTGCCGTACTAGCCACCTTACCTTTCACCGCATGCATATCAACTCGACTCATTAGTATATGTTCACAAATTCCAAGGTGTGTTAATTATTTCTTTCCATTCTATATGTGCATTACGTAACTTTCAACCATTAAAACTAGCTTTCTTTTTATATTCGTAATTACTTGTAGTTTATTTCATGCATGCAAGAATATTATCCACCATTCCATTTAATCAATACTCCTCATTCTGTATTAATTGACATGTGAAGTGAGGTCACTTCAAAATTAAGTTGGGGGGAGGGGTTTATTTTTCAATTTTCACCATTCACCATCTTTTGTCTTTCAAGAAAAACTAGATAAAACCTCCTATGCCATGAACTTACCCTATTTTTCCAATGAGTGAACCTATTACCCGAAGGAAGTTACAGTGGAGAAGAAAGGAGAGGTAGAAATTGTAAGTGGTTCTTTTTGGGTGGTGAATTGAAGCAGTAGAAATTGTCTTTTTGGGGTAGTGAGTTGAAGCAACAAATATTGACACTGTTTAGCAGAAATTGACATTGTAGAGATTGCAATTGCAATTTACAGAAATCATGGGAGGGGACGCAATCAGAAGAGAACCCTTTGTGCATAAAGAAATACTAGAAGATGTAATGGTTCTTCCACTCTTTACAAGAGTGGGTTGGTTAGATAACTCTTTGAAACTGACAGAATATGATGATGGGATGGCAAAGGAATTTGCATTTACATTACAGTATGATGAAGCAATGGTGAAAGGATTGATTGTAGATGCTTCTGAAATAGCTATTGCTTAGGTCACAGGGTTGCCACGAACAGGGTCCGAATACCCAGCTAGAGCTGATGCAGCCGTGGTGAGGGAGGAATTTTGTGAGAGGGGTGAACACCTGGACTTCACCACACAAGGTACAAAGTGATTATCTCTTCCCTTTTTGGGGAGAAATGTGCTTCATACATTATCAGATATATTACCTGTGATGGTTGATATAACATGTTATATACTGTACATTTCAAATTGCTTAATCATCACGACATGAAAAATTGGTCAATGTCCCAAATTTTCTATATAGTATGTTGAAAAGAATGTCTTCTAAATATTAGAAACAATAGTCAAACACCACTCTATCCCATCATTGTTTAATAGCCCTGCTAATAAAGAGAAGTTTGAGAATTTAGTACCCACAGGTTGAGTGGGAAGCTTTTAAGCAATGTGTGGATATTTCAACACTATTAGAGGCACCTAAACTAGAAGATGAGCCTCCATATGAAGCTGAGCATGAAGAGCCACAAGATGAAAATCCTCTAGAATTTAGGCCTGTAGTAGCAGAAGAACCCTCATCATCCACCCCTAAAGCTAAAAGAAGCACTCCTTCAACATCTGGTAAAGAAAAGAAGAATAGGAAGGGTGTGAAGAAGCACAAGAGCACAATGAAAGAAGAAAATACAGAGGGAAGAAGGAAGAAGAGGGACAAGAAGAGGAGGAAAAAGGAAGATAAGTAGGAGATTGTCACTCCTAGACACTCATGTAGGCTAAAGAGGCAAAGTGCCAAGGAAAAAGTTGTTGAGGAACATAAATTAGAGGAAAAAGATAAAGGCTAGCAGAACAGTGATCTAATTCCACTAAATATAGATTTAGATAGGGGAGAAATTCCTCCGGAGGTTGTCTCTATTGACGCCTATGATAATGTGAACATGTCTGCCAGGAAAAGAAGGTATGTTTCTTCTTCTAATTCTGAGTCAGAGGATTTGTTTACTGCAAAGAAAATGGGGAAGTCTGAACCTGATAATTCTGCTCAAGAAGTTTTTGATGTTCCTGGAAAAGGTGATGATGAAAATCTAAATTTTGAAAAAGAAAAAGAATTACTAGAGGACAGAAATATTAGAAAGGAACTTCAAGAATCTTTAGATAGAATAAGACAATTAGAAGAGTAGGTGAAGGGGTATGAGGAGAAAGATTAAAAAAAAGAGAAAAGGATTCAAGAGTTGGAAGAGAAATTTCAGACTTATGGCCATGGTTCCAATTTGGATTTATTAGCACAACTGGCTAAAAGTAAAACAAAAATTGAAGAGGATGAAGTACTCACTCTCCAACCTCCTAAGACAAAAACCCCAAGGTACCATACCACTCTGTCTCTAGGCTTTGAATTAATGAAGCTGACTCATAAAACCAAGCAGGAAAAGGAGAACTGGGAAAAAGAGAAACAAAGTCTTAATGCATCAGTTGAGGAAAAGGATTTAGTAATCAAAAGGTTGGAAGGGAAGCTGGCAGAGGTAATTAATAGAGCAATTCAAATCATTGAATGCAAACCTCCACCAAGAGTTTATGCATTATTTCTCAAGGAAAAGTTTCTTAGTTTTCAATTTAATAGATTCATTAATGATCAATCTATTTCTATCTATTCAAGGCATGATTTTCTCCAGTTATTTCAAGAAGTTAATTTGGAAGAACAAGATTAGTTGTGTGAATATTGTTTGTACAATTATTTGATGGAAGAAGATACAGAGTGGAACCCCTTGATCTATGCTGGTGATTTTCAAGTTAGAGCACTAATGTCTTACCTCAGGAATGAGCAACTTAGAGGGGAGCTAATGGATAAATATGAGGAATAGGAAAAGAAGGTGCCACTGCAAATTAGGCAAGAATCCTTAAATCCTGATGTGATCTTGACCCAATGGTTAACACTCCTCCCTCATAAGGGTCCAGGTAAGGTAATTATGGATTTAAGACTTAGGGATTATAGAAGGATACAACAATTAGCAATGTCTATCATTCGAAATTGCAAGAGGTATGTGCAGAACAGGTGGGTCTGACTCAAAAATTGTAGAGGAAAGAGCCCCACTCCTTCCATAATTTCATGAACATGTTTGAGAGGCTACATAGGTATATCAGGATTTCAGAGCGAACAGGAGTAGCATGGCCGCCACTCACATTTCACCCTCCTATTCTCCTTTACCCAGTACCATACTGGACAGGAAGAAAGAGTGATAAATGTAAGAATGCAGAATTGGTCAGGATGAATAGGCTTGCCTGCTACAATGGTTTCTATCTCAAATAGGGACAAGGAGTCAGAGAAGTCATGGACCTCAGATGAATCACTCTGCATTATAATCTTCTCCCCTAGATGTTTAGTTCCTTGATTTTTCTTGAGGGAAAGAAAAAGAGTAGTTGGGGGGAGATGATGGGTTGGATTATTGAGTTCTTTTTATGTTGTTTTTATATGTTTTTAAGACCTTTCCATATGATCCTATAGATACTTTACAAACATCACCATTACTATATGTTGTTTCTCATATACTTTTCAAAGACTTTAAACCTATGTTGATAATATGGAATATGGTGGTTATATTATCAAGTGAATGATTTAAATTATAAGTATGCATGTAATATAAATAGAATCCTATGGTTTAAATATGAGAGTTATTTTGTGTGCATATGTTTGGAGAATTAACCCTGTGCAGCAAGGACATGGCATCAAGGAAAGAGCAATTGCAGTGAGTTACAGGATAGGGGAGTTAAGTTAAGTGCAGTTTGAATGCCAAGAGTGAAGACAGATGGAGGATGAATTTGTACCATCATGGATTGGAATAAATGTAGAAAGGAAGACTTGTTCTAAACATAGTCTATGAGTGGTTCTTCATACAAACCGTTTCATGAGAGTTCTTGTTTGAACATGACTTTTCTTCTTTTGATTAGTTAGATTAATAAATCAATCATGCAACCTGTATCCTAGTATCTAGGGTTGGATTGATTAAGGATTAGTTAGTGGTTGCATAGAACTCTCTTGATTTTGTATAAGTTAGAGGGAGGAATTCGTTGCTAAGTTAGTTGCTTTTTACTTTCCAGTTACTTAGCCGTTACTCTATTTTTCAAATATCAATTATCCAGACATGTTTTGATTTGAATAAAATCTAAGAAGATTCTGTTTTTGATATGAATTGAATACAATTCGGTGTTATGAGAATGCATGAGAATCTGAAGTAGATTTGGTTTCTAGATTAAGTGAGATAGTTCCCTGAGCTGACCTCTCAAGGTACTAACCCTCACTTCATATATTTCCTTATTTATTCATGCATTCATAGTTAAAATTGTCTTCTATTATTTCATCAATTACATTGTGAGACAAGTAAAATATCTTGATTGCTATTACCAGTAGTTGTGATTCATGAACAAGTGCATATTTTAAGTCCTCCAGAGGTTAGTGTTAGTTCTTTTATCATTTTGAATATTTTTAGTTAATTCTATAATTCCACGTTGAATATAGTTATCTCCAACTTATGCTGAAGGTACTCGTAACAATTGGATTTTAAACTATTTTTGTTGTTCTTACATTTCTATGAACTTCAGTAAATTAGGTTAATTAAGAATAAGTTTGTATGAGTTAGTTTAGGATAGAAATGAGTCTTGAAGGCATATATAGTGCAGACATCATCATAAGCTCATGCTCCTTGGTCTATAATTCAATGTAGGAATGCAATGATAGAGTGGACTATTCAGATAGGTTTACCCCTGAATTTTGTTGAAGTCTACAACACATTAGTTTTCCTCTACAGTGTGTGCAGTCATTGGTCATGATTCCATTCCATACCTCCATCACACCATCATTCAACCATTATCCTACATATCTCCCCCATCATCTTTCTATGGTCCATGCTTTTGGCTAAGCCCTTCCATCCATCTTCCATCCATAAGCTCTCCACAATTCACATCATAATCCATTATCATTCCTATCATAATCCACCATCTACCTAATCCATCTTTCATGCAATCCCCTACCCACATCTATGAGCATAATGACCTTGACATGGTCCATGTGACGACCTCACTCTCTAATGGGACTATCAATTTCATGGCACTAGACACTTGAGTCCTTTCTATCCATATCCACCTATCCCATCAAAAAGTCAAAAAAAAAGTAAAGAGAAATCCCTTCGTCTAATGGTGAAAACCTGGTAAACAAGCGCCTTGGATAAGTACCATGATGAAAACCTGGCAAACAAAAATCATTTGTAAAATGATCTTCTGTGTCACCTATACTTGGGGGCACATTGCCTCATCCTCCTATCATTTTCCAACTTATCATTTTTCATCCTATCATATCCCATCTTATCATCCTTGTCCATTACACCCACCTACATATACCTATCATATTAAGTCCATTCATCCTCCCTTCCTCATCTTGATCTTGTTAAAGATTTGGGGCAAAAATGTTGAAACATGCCTTGGATATCTATTGATATACCTCATCCCTTCCAATCCATCCTATCATCCTATCATCATCACATTGTCATAAGCCTAATCCTATCACAAGTCCTATCATCATAACCCTTGTCATGAAAAATCCTAAGTGCTATACCTAGAATGGGGCATGTTATTCCTACGCGACATAGTCTTTGGAGATCACATCCTAGCTCCATTATGAGGCTTACATCCATCCACTATAGCTTATCCTTGTACCCATCCATCTATCATAAGCTTCCCATCCACTATTGCCTATCCATTTTTCTATCCATCCTACATTCATCCTTGCACCTAGACTTGGTTCTCCCTTGTCATTGGTATCTAGCACAAAGGCCACCCAAATTATAAATTCATTGACATCCCTAAACATTTCAAAATCCAAAAAAAAGATCATATAAAGTCCTAAAAAAATACAAAAAGAAAATCATATAAAATCCTGAAAAAAATACAAAAAAGAAATAAAAAAAATCATAAAATGTCTTGAAAAAATACAAAAAAATCATAAAATCCAACAAAAATCCAAACAATCACCAAATCAAATCAAGCCAATCTATCAATCAATCAATCACATCAATCCAATCCATATCAATCACATCAACATCATAGATCAAATCAAATCACTCCAAATTAATCTCAATCAATCCATAATTTGATCAATCCATCTACCTTCATCATCAAACCATAATCAAAACTACATCTCATCTCTATCGTTAAAAGCCTTGATCCTGTGGATATAGGGTATGTAGGCAATCTGGGATACAAAGGAAGTACTCAGATTCAGGCACAAGCAACAACCCATTTCTATCTTCCATCCTTCTAATCTTTACCAATCATCATCTGCATCCATCTCTCATTTCTTCTATTCAAACCAATTCTTTAAATCAATTCAATCACATCATCAAATCAATCCATCAAATCATTCCAACCAAATCAATTCTTCAAATCATTCAGTTCCTCAACCAAATCACTCAATCAAATTTCTAAATCCATCGATCAATTCTTTAATCAATTCAATCATCATTCATCAAATCACTTTCTTCTAATCAATCAAATCAATCACTTCAGCCAATCATCCTTATCAAATCAATCACATCAATCCAATTCAATCAATCAAACCACTCAAATCACTTCTTCACATCAATTCATGAAAACAAATCCAATCACATCATCAAATCAAATCCAATCATCACTGCATCAAATCACATCAATCCACTCTTCACTCATCCCACCATCAATAAAACACAAATCAGAACTACATCTCATCTCTATCGTTAAAAGCCTCGATCCCATGGATACAGGGTATGTAGGCAATATGGGATACAAAGGAAGTACCCAAATTCAGGCACAGGCGATAGACCTCTTCCATTTTTCATCATTCATCCAATCTTCACCAATCATCATCTTCATCCATCTCATATTTCTTCTATCATTTATCTCCCACATCATCAATAAACACCCAAAATCCAATCAATCCATCAATTCTTCTAATTTGTTCATTAATCCTTCAAAACAATTCTTCCAATCAATCACTCAAATCAATTCTTCAATCACTTCTTCCAATCTCATCATCAATCAATCCAAACAATAAACTCAAATGTAAGTCATATTTTATCCATACAAATCAAGTCAATCACGCTTGTCAAATTATCCAATCACATCAATGGTCTTGATCCTAGCCTTGTTGTAAACCACATTAATCAATCAATCAATTAATCAATCATCCTTGTGTTGATCTAGGGATATATCATTCCTCGCAATGACAACACTATCATCAATCAATCAATCAACAATTAATCATTGATTCACAGCTTGACAGGGGCAATACCTTGTTTGTCTTTGTATCATTTGTGCATGTTTGTTTGCTTGCTTGTGTGTGTGTTATCATTTTTATCTTGCATTTGTATCGCATCGGTATCTTTTCAGCTAATATTCATATCTTGTGTATGTTGGAATAGCTTTTTGAATTATCCTTTGAATCTAAGGTCACATCATAGCTTTTGTGCATTAGGACTTTAATGCTCCAAGTTTTCTTCCTCATACGTCTAGACAAGGTTGTATTACACTGGGGCATGAGACACTTCGTCACCTTGGTCCTCATACCCTGGTGCATGATGTCTAGTACTATATCAAACATCATGGTCGCTCACTTTCATTGTAGCATAATGCATCATCCTTTCTTCTATCCTTTCCCTAATCTTTTTTGACCAATCCATTTCATTTCGAGAGCCTACCCGTGTTTGTCCAACCCGCCTATCCTCTTAAGGGGGCATCATCATTATCCTATCTTTCCTTCATCATCCATTTTCTTTCACCCATACCTTAGCTTCTTTGAAATGATGTTACTCGACATAAATTTCATCATCTCAAAGAGGGGCAAAATGTAGACACCCAAAAATGTCCATGTCTTGCAACACCTAGTCAATTACAATATCTAGACATCTTGCAGCATGTTTTTCCCTAAGCACCCATATCATCACCTAATTAGTTAAATAAATCTTATTTATTTGACTAATTTCATTTATTCCCTTTCTATCCATAATCCCTTCTTCTATAATTAAATAAATTTTATTTATTTAACTATTCATGGTCATTCATCCCCTCTAATTAAATAATTATTTTTTAAAATTGTTTAATTAGTCATTTATCTATTTTCCTATAATTAAATAAATATTTATTTATTTATTTAATTATCTTTCCACATCATCTCTCATCCAAAATTAATTAAATAAGTTAAATATTTATTTAATTAATAAAATCCTAAAAATATCTTCTTACTTTCTTTCCAAAATTAAACTCATGTGTATCTAATTAATTAATTTAATTAGATAATTCACCAATTATCCCTCTCATCTTTTTTAAGATTTATTTCCTTTAAAACAGAAAATCAAATCTCTTTCTATCTTTTTAAATCCTATCTTATCTTGTTTTATTTCCTCTTTTGTCAAATAAAGCAAAAATCAAATCCTTATCAAATCTTATCTCTAAAATCAAATCTTCTTCCCTCCACATCAAAAAGTCTATAAATATGGCCTCTCACAAGCCATTTGCATAATTGAATCTTATTCTAACATCCTTACTCTGTCAAAATATTCTTCCAATCCTCTAATTTTCTATCTATCTTCTTCCATCAATCTTCATCCAATCATTATGCTGCAAAAGTGAGCAATCAACATCAAATCAAGCTATAGCAATCAATCATGCATACACTTATCATTCAAGATATCTGAAGTATTTGAAAGGTTCGGTCAAAGGTAATACATTTATTGTTTTATCTTTCGTTTTGTCCAAATTTCTCATTTACACATACTATTTGGCTATATGCTTTCAAAATTTTCAATGAATTCTTTCTAAGTAAAAGTTTAACTAAACAATGCTAACTTTTTATCTAATTGCTAGGATGTAAAAAATTAGACCCTTTAATGCAACCAATGATAGGGCACTCAATGAAGGGTAGTCATCTCCCTATAGTAAGACCACTCAAACCCCCAAACTTAGACACAACATCTTACAACTCCACCAAAACCAAACTCAACATGTGAGATAAACACCCACACTAATCATATTTTGAAACACACTCGCATAGTTGAACTAAAACCCAATTCATACCTACCAAAAATACCCCAAATGGATCTCAACATTAAACCTTTAAAAGATTATTTTTAGAAATGAATTTCTCTAAACATTCAAAGACACATATTGTTGGCCATAAAAAAGTTTTGAGCTCCACATATGACATCAAATTACTGATATAAAATGAGAAACAAAATAGAAATAATAACTCAAACCCTTGCTATTTTTTAAAGTTAAAACTAGTGATAACCTTAAGAAAAACCCCTAAAATTTTCTATAAGACCTTGGTGAATCCTAGATAAGTGCATTAATTTTGATGAAAAATCCTTCTTTTTTAAAAAAATAATAATTTTTTTGGTGAATTTATGCATATCACTAGAAATTTCTATAAAATCATGACAAATTTTGGATAAGTGCATTAAATCCCATGGCTAATCCTCCTTTTTGCAAATTTATACACATCACTAAAACATTCCTTCATGAATTATTGATCAATACTAAAAATAAGATAATTTCTTTGGTGAATTATTGAATAATACTAAAAAATAAGATAATTTGTTGGCAAATTTATTACTATGGAAAAACTTATTAACTCAATTGGAGAAATCTCTATATCAAACAATTTTATATATTCCTTTTTTTGGTACTTTTCTATATTGGGATTAAATTTAGCCAATTAGATATTAGATTAACCCTAAAATTATTATGTCAAGAGGCATAACTATAGTGATAGCAACATGTAAATGAAATGGTGTGAGTATGCTCCCAAAACTCCTTACAACCAAAAAATAAATATTAAAAAAAATTGATAGCTAACAAATCAAATTACAAATTAATGAATGATGGTTTTTCAAAAATAAAATAAAACAACTCTTGAGTAAAATAAATTAACCCTAGCATAATAAGGGGCTAGTTGATGGGATGAGGATACCATTTCCAAGTAGGGTGGCATCTGTGAGTGGTTGGCAATAAGTTTTGATTAACTTTCCAAAGATATCAAAGTAGTTAAGAGGGTCTAGTTCATAATTTCACTCATTTGAAATAGCAATTATGAGCAAGCAAGTAGTGTTGAGTGTGGAGATTTGGTTTTATATGTTTATCAACCCTTGGACTATTGTTTTGTGGTATTAGCTCTTGGCTTTAGAGCTAGTTTGGTTGATGGATTCCTCCTCTAGTGCAAGCAAGGACACACATCGAGTGATGGAGTAGGTGGAAAAATAAGGTTGTCATTCTAGTCCGAGTAGATGAGGGAGAAAGGAGAGAGTCGGTGATGAGGATATGTTGGGGGAATTCATGACATATTTGGAGAAGGAAATTGTTGACCTTGACTTGAGGATGTGGGTGATGAAGATTTGGGAGCTCGCAAAGGAAATGGACAACTCAACATGTGTTAGTATCAGAGATACAATGTTAAAGATGCTATGGGATCTTGTCTAATTGGTGGGTAGGTACAACATCTTTAATGCCACACAATCTTTAAGATGCACCTCCCTACTCTCTTTGGTCATGGGTTCCTATTTATTCCACGATGACATTGCAAGTGTGGAATCTTAGGTAGAACTATTTTTTAATTGTTTGTTAGGTTACTTTCATGGTCTTAGTGAGAATATTTGTAGGACTCATGAAGCTATCATGGAGCTAGCTTGCACTTTCAAGGTAAATCTCTCTACTCAAGTTGCTTTCAATGATCAAGTTTTTTGTTGTGATGACGAGGATGGGGATGACCTAATAGAAATTCTAACTCCTAGTGCTATGGAAGAATGTAAGAAGTGCAAATGTAACTATGGTATTGGGGCTATAGGGCCTGCATAATTTATCCCCCTCCCTACATATGTTTAACTCCTAATACTCGTGTGTTTTTTGATTGGGTGTGGCTAGGCCCTTATAATTTTTCACCCACCTCTCTCATAAATTAGTCTATTTTTTTAGGGTTGGGGCTTCCCATGTCTTAGGTTGAATGGTTGTATGAAATCTAATATATTCATGTGTTATGTTGTCATATTTTAGCTTTCATTGGTTGTTGTTTAGGGTTTTATGGAGTCTAGTAGATTATCCACCCCCTTCCTAGGGTGGTCTATGTTTTGTCAAGGATGAAAAGTAATTTATACTATATAAAAAATTGAATGCATCTAGTTAACCAATAGTTATTGGAATTTGGGATTTCATGGCTCCTTTTTGGTGGCTCCTAGGTGCCTAACCCACGTAAATTTACCAAAAATAAATAAATTAACTCTTAAGAAAATTAATTATCTTTATGCCCTACTTATCTAATTATGTGTCCATAGTTTAAGTAAATAAAATATCTCTTTAGGAAAAAAAATATTAGGAAGGGGTCTAAAAAGATTCAAATAGAACTTTATATCCTACGTACCCATTATTGTGTTTTTGATATTGATAAAAGTGGGTTTTTGAAAGGGCCCAAACCATTTTACAAAAAGAATTACTAGTCAACGAGAGAGATGAGTCCCAAGAGGAGTGGAACAACCAAAAAGAAACAAAAGAACATCATAAGTTCAGCAATAGCTGAACAATAACATATTTACAACTACGCTGTTGGGACCAAATCATAAACAATTTTATACCCTATCCTAGCAAATTGCATGCCCCTAACCTAGGGGTATGACTAAGAAATAAAATTAGTAATACCTTTCTTTCTTATTTGTACAATGGTCCAAGAAACATCATTATCTAGATCCACAGAATGAGGAGAGAGGGGAAGGAAATCCTCCTTTGAGGCCCCAACTAGGGGCATTGCACAAGGAGGTGATCACTTCATTGGAGATGCCAACCACCAAATAGAAACCACAACAAAAAGAGTAAGAATACTATCAATGACCCATAGAGTGAGATTTGGATTTGAAGGAGTGGCCATCATCAAACTAGGGGAAGAGGTAGAAACAAGAATATCATGAGCTATACACATGGCTAACTTAGGGGCATCTGGCCCAACATCAGATTGAGACCCAAGAGCCTCTGAAGTAGAATAATCATACTCAAAATCCATAGTGAGGTGTTCAGGATGGGCATTTTTCCACCATGATGAAGATCTCAAGATCTTTCGACATGAACAATCAAAAGCCAAATGTCCCATAGCAAAGCATCATAGGCATCTGAAGGGGATGCCCTCATATCAAGAATTTGATGCCACAACTATGATGCCACCTAGAGAACAACCTATAAGGTAAGGGGATTGGATAAATCCATCTCCATGAGGATACAAGTAGAGGTGGTATGAGATAAAAGAGTAGTTGATTGATCCACCCTTAGAAATCAACCTTGAGAATTTCCCACCACCACATAGCAGGAATCACACCAAAAGTGAAGGGGGAGGTTGGGGAGATGAATCCACACCGATATAATGTTTAATGGTTTGGTAAGAGGATTAAAAAGGAAAACTAGGACTTAAGCATGAGGGGGTGCTTGCCCCAAATCCACAATCTCCCATTCATCACTGCATCTTGATCTGAGGTTGTGTCAAAAACCGCAACAAAAAATCCCTTGGCATAAGGTAACTCTCTATTTTTCCTTCCATGAGAGGACACCAATGTGTAAAAAAACACTAGTTCAAATCTAAAAATTGAAGCCACAGTCTACTAAATTTATAGATTAGACCCTTTTCATAATATTGTTTCTCATGGTCTAAAATATCATTCCCCAACACCACTATAGGGGGAGAAATGACACATTGAAACATTTTCTTACCCGTAGGAGGGGTGAGTGAGGGTTCACTAGAATGAACATCTACAAATGAGAAAAGAACTACCTGAGACTCAATCCCACCAAGGAGGGAGGGAGGAGCAACATCAAACCCTTCTGAATCCTTCAAATATACAGAAGTAGGAAAATATATGTGGGCAATTGATTGGTTGTCGTGCATAGGGGAACCATCACCCAAGACAATGACCACAATAGAGGAGAATTTGATCTTCCTACAAACAGAAGGCATATCCTTATTCAAAGGAGGTCCAACAAAATCCATAGGAACCAACAAGTGAAGGAGGATGTGATGTGATCCAAGAGGCTTAGAATCATGGCCAAAAATGGATTGCGCAGTGGCAGGAACATAAGTGACAGAGGCTATTTCAAATTTTGATTTATTTGTCCATTAATGTGTTAATATGCAGTATATATAGTAATTTAAATAATTATTAAAAATTGATATTCATATATAGATAGATAATCTATTAAACTATTAATAACATAATAGGGTTTATATTATATAAATTATTTAATGAATGAAAGTTTTATAGAAAAATAAAATAAAATAGTTCATAATTAAAAATATTTATTAGGAAGGCGATTATTGAATTTCAAAAGCATTTCAATGACACATGATTATTTTAACATAGAAAATGAATGGTAGGAGATGAAGATTTTTTTTTTGTATTATCTCAATCTTTATATGTTGTAATCCATACATAATAGGATGGGCCCCATCAAATCCCTTTTATAAAATTTATACCATATTTTATGACATTTACTAAGGGTCCACCACTAGACTATAATTTTTCATTTGAAAGGGAGTAATATTTAAATTCTATCTCCACACTCTAAAAAGTTTGTACCTACTAGTATAGATATCTTAAATACATCTATTTAAAAGGCTCTAAGAATATCTATTTGTAAAGGTGCAGATATTGAATATGTTATTTATGATGGATAAGCATCTCCAGAGATATCTCTTGTCATCTTTTAGATAGATGCATTTAAGATAAAAAAAAGATGAGTTATTATTCACTTAAGAGTTACTTTATTTTTTATCTAGTAAATTTATTTACTTAAGATATTTTATTTTCTTAAATATATTCATTTAGTAGGGTTTTTATTAATGGGCACCTATGTTCTACATAATAGATGTATAATTTAAATATTTATTTTATTTAAAAGAATTTATTTACTTAAAAGTTATTTTTTAGATAGATTCATTTAGGTAGGGATTTTATACATCCTTGGTTTATAAAGTACATTTTAAACTATTAGATTATATAGGAAATGGATGGCAGAGTATAATATTTTCTATTTTTAATATACAAATAACTAAGATAAATATTGTTTTCTGAGATGATTAAATAAATTTACTTGATGTCATTGCCTACATGTCTAGTAAATTTGGAGTTTTTCCCCCACCTTCACTATCATTTTGAATTGAGAAAGGGGAGAGTTGTTAAAATCTAAACTTAGCACAACCATAGAAAATTTAACTTGACATAAAATAACATAGAGAGGATCTAACTTTCTATCCTAAGATTCATACACTTAAATTAATTTAAGAAATATACTATGAATTATATGGAAAATCTTGTTTACTAAAAATATAATCAACTAAATAAAACTTCTATGACAATCTAATATTACATTTTGGGGCCATGTGATCTTAAGCACTAAAAATAATATCAAACAAATTAATTCTATTTGAATTTGGCTTATGAGCATAGTCAATCCTCACCATTTATATAGTGATACCATTGATACAACATAGTTATATATATTAACACAACCCTAATTTTTTTGAAGTGAATGGAAAAAGATATAATAAGCATAAAGACCTAAAAGACTTTGTGAAATGAATATGGAAAATAATAATAAGCATTTTTATTTGGAAGTTAAGCTTGCAAATAATGAAGAAATACCCTTCATAAATAGAATACAGATCTACATTAATGTTGTTAGGATTAGGTGTGCTATTCACCTTACATGTCCTAAGGTCTAATTGTTCACATGTAATTAATTATGTATGCATCTCAAAGTTCATGAAAGGGGAAAATGGGACACCTATGTGAGGGTGGAGACATATGTATTATTTTATTATTCTTCAAGGACTTGAAAATATTATTTGTAATGAGGCATTAAATAGGTGGTTACATAATGGACTTGTAAGAGTTATTGCAAGTATGTGCTAATCGGTGTTGTCATTGATGTCAACATGTTTGTGTTGTCATTGGTGTCAACTATGCCTTTTGATGTTGCTATTGTTATTTGATTAAGTTGTGTTAAAGTGATTTGAAAGCCTTGTAGAGGTGCTATTGATGTTAGTGGATTGTTCCTATTGCTGAGCTTCCAAGTGCTTTTGAGAAAATTTGATTAATACTAGAAATAGTGTGTTGAAGAGTCTTCCAGCTTACAGAATACTGTTCGAGGTTTTTCTTAGTATTTCTTCTGTGTTGGAGATCTGAGTGTGTGGTTTGGATATGTTGTCAAGAAGTATTTGAATATGTTAAATCTAGAATTTGGTACTCTAGATTGTTATGTAGTGAAATTTATGTTCACCAGTTTGAGAACAATATTTGACAGTGTTTCTGAGTTGTGCAGAGGTGTCTGGGAGAAAGTATTTTTCTCTACATTCCTCTACAGAAAGGTTTCCAATGCTACATTTCTAGATATGTGTTCATAAAGATCTTACCTATCTTCCATCCAAAAGGTTTACGATTTGGTGCTCCAGAAAGTAATTTATTATGTGGTAGAGTTCGACAGTGTTGTATTCAGGTGAAAGTTGTTGTGTTTAGGTGAAAGTTGTTGTGGCAGAATTTGTTGGTTTCCAAGTGACTTCAAGATGTTCATGGAGGTTTCTAGATTGTGTTAAAGTCCTATGTATGGTCTACAAGTTATGGTTGTGATCTTGGAAGCATGTGATCAAGAATTCCTTATGTTTACATTGTTTGGCCAACCTTGAATGTTTGTGTTGATTAAGGAGTTGCTTTGGTGATTATGTGAGTGTTGTGTAGCATGCCTAGATAGATTTGGGTCTGACCTAAGATATAGAGTGGTTTTCCTTCATTCCTTTGTGCTATGGAATGTTTAGGTCCAGACCTAATTCAAATATTGTGTGTTTGCTGACTTTCGAGATTATTTCAAGGATTGAAGACGGTGTTGCCGACCTTGAAGATTATTTCAAAGGTAATGATGGTATAAATGAGTGTTAAGGATTCATGGATGCATGTGTGCAAATGGGGGATATGATGTTGTGATGCAAATTTGATTAGGACAGCAAGGGATTTCATGTGTTATGCTACCAGATGTAGTGAGCAAAAGGTGTCTACAATTTTTGGTGATGCTGCAAAAGTGTTGTGTATGTTGTGGTGTTTAATGAGCTTCATTGGAACCGAACTTCATGCATAGGTTAGATACAACTATATCAGTTCAAAGTCTGGCAGTGAGCCATTCTTTTCTTCCTTATTTCTTTTTCAGTGGGTAGTGAGTCCACTTGGATAGTGAGTCCCCTACAGTGAGCATTCTCTCTATGGCAGTGAGCCTTTGTAATTTGGTATTGTTACTACATTATATTGTGAGCTAATCCTAACTGTGGTTTTTCTCTTTTAGGGTTTTCCATGTAAAAATTTGGTGTTCTCTTGTGCATGGTGTTGATGTGTTTAAGTTTCTATTATTTTCTTTTCATGTTTAAACTTCATAACAGATTAAGGGTTTAAGTGAACTGATGTCGATGTGATTATGTTTATGAGGATTTGAAGTTTTTGATATAACTGATTCACTCCCCACTCTCAGTTGTCTTGTGCCTTCAACAATTGGTATCAGAGCGAGGTTCCTTTGAAGAAAGGTTAACCGCTTGAGGTAGATCCGGGATGGCGCACAAGAAAGATATTCCCTTGTTTGATGGATCAAACTATGCACTCTGGAAGGTAAGGATGGAAGCCTTTCTAATTTATCTTGGTTATGAGGTCTAGAAATGCATTAAGTCTAATTACACTATACCTGAGAAAGGTGTAAATACTGAAGATGAAATCAAAGATACCGAAATAGACGATAAAGCAAAACATGCTCTCTTAAGTGGACTTACTAATTATGAATTGGTGAAAGTTGTGAATTTAAAAATTGCTAATGAGATTTGGAAAAGGTTTGAAAGTGTCTATGAAGGAGATGAGAAGGTTAAACAAGCTAAAATGTAGAATTTGAAGCTCACTTATGAGACCATGCGTATGTCTAAAGATGAAAACATTACAAGCTACTTACAGAAGGTTGACAAAGTTGTTAATGGCATCAAGAGACTTGGTGGAAATATAGATGATCAAGAAGTAAAATTTAAGGTACTGAGAACTCTTCCTAAAGATTACACTCATAAGGTTTCTGCTATCAAAGGATTACAAAACTTGAGTAAATTGACCAAAGATCAGTTTCTTGGCACACTAATTGCTTTTGAAATAAGAGAGTTTGGCACATCTAGTGGAACTACAAAAGATGAGACTGCTTTTAAAGCTGGTAAAATAGAGAAGACTATTGAATCAAAATTGGAATACTTTGATGAAGTAGAAGCCAACTTTGTGAGAAGGATGAAAAAGGGTACTAGTAAGTTCAGTGGTAAGCCGCCTTTTAAATGTTTTAGTTGTGGAAAAATAGGTCATTATGCTTCAAGGTGTCCAAATAGAGCTCTGAGAATTAAGAATAAAGAAAACAAAGGAAGGATGCTCAAGAAAAATTACTATGCAAGCATTTTTGATGATGAATCTAACTTTGAGGATGATAATGATGATGAATGCTTATTTATTGCCATAAGAGATGAAATTGGTTCTACTAACTCTAGAAGCTGTGTGAAGGAAAATAATCCAAAAGCATGTATAAACCCTTTATGCACTGTAATATTTGCTTTTCATGCTAGAAGTGAAAAGGATGATTGGGTCATTAACAATGGATGCTCATTTAATCATATGACAGGTGATAAGAGTAAGTTTATTAAACTTGAAAAATTTGATGGTGGAGTAGTTGGGTTTGGTGGTGATGAAGCTGCTAAGATTTGTGGAAAAGGTTCAATCAGTTTTGATGGAAAGCATAACACTAATGATGTACTTTATGTCAAAGGTTTAAAGCATAATCTCTTGAGTGTTGGACAAATGTGTAGCAAGGGTTACAATCTTATGTTTCAGAATGATGGATGTGAGATCAGAAAAAGCTTTAGAATAGTAATTGCTACTAGAAAGAAGATAGGTGGAAATGTTTATCATCTCAAAGGTGGTGTTAGCTATTGCCTCATGACTTAGATCAGTGAGAGTTGGCTATTGCATAGGAGATTGTGTCACATCAACTTTGATAGCCTGGTAAGGATAAGTTCAGTCCAAGCTGTGAGAGATCTACCAAAGTTAACTTGTTATCTGCAAGGAATGTCAGTTTGGAAAGAAAACAAGAAGAATCTTCAAAAGAAAGGATTAGTCATCTACCAGACTATTGAAGTTGGTGCATATAGACCTATGTGGTCCTACTAGAGGAAGGATTTTTCAAGGTGACAGGTATTTCATGTCATTTATTGATGATTGCTCTAGAATGACTTGGGTCACTTTTCTTAAGGAAAAATCAGAAGCCCTAGATAAGTTTAAAGCTTTTAAAGCAATAGTTGAGAATGAACTGGATATGAAAATCAAATGTTTGAGTTCTAACAGAGGTGGAGAATTTACTTCTAATGAGTTTAACATGTTTTGTGAGAATCATGGGATAAAGAGGCATATATCTGCACCTAGAATTCCTCAACAGAATGGAGTGGTTGAAAGGAAGAATAGGACTATTCAAGAAGCTACAAGGACAATGATAAACAAAGCAAACCTACTAGAAGTCTACTGGAGAGTGTTAGAAATGAAAGCACAACTACTCAACGGAAATCTGATTCAAATGTATATTTAACAATCTTTAACAGAGTATTAGAGATGGAGATTGCAACACAGAAAATAAACCCACAATACAAAAATATACCAGAAGCATAATGAAACACATAACACAAGTGTTTAACGTGGAGAAAACCCTTGCGAGTAAAAAACTCCACCAAGAAAAGAGGCCAATTTGTATTATCTTCACAAAAGGAGATTACAAATACATTCACTTCCTCTGTCCTTCAACCTTCACTTTGACAGAACCTGGGTACCTTTAAACCTGTTATGCAACTCATCTACTATGACATGGTTTATATAGAATTTGCAATCCTCAAGATAGGCATCCACCTTTGAATCTCCACCCATGCAACAATAAATGTCATCATACATGCATCCTACAGTTGGCAAAAGATGCCCATGCAAACTTGGGCACCTAGGACCAAAAATAGCCACTTACAGCATCTTATGACGCGTCATAACCATCATAGGTACCACTAAAAGAGAATCTTCCCAAGATAGGCACCTAGGGCTAAACATAGCAACTTACAACACATTAATAACTGTCATATGCATCATAGTGTCATAGAATCTTATGACAACTTGTAGCTGCCATATATTCTTTACATACACCCACCAAACATTATGACATGTGTCATACAAGCTAAAAATAGTAGATTCTCCACTTGGGCACCCCACCTTGACCAATTACCTTTTACCATAGTAAATGACATCTCGTAACTATCGCCAGTAACTCTGAAACTTACCAGTGCAGTAAATCTGTAATTACCATGGATAGTAAATATTTTTTACCAATACTGGTGAAACTCGTACATCCCTTATGGGTAATTACAAATAATAAATGGAATAATACAATAATGGAATTTACGAGGTTAATGGCACCTTATCCCAACATTCTCCCACTTGACATTATACATTGTAAATCAACCCATAGGAAATTAGTATGAAAAATAATTAGGCATTAGAAACAAGGCCCATGGCCTCTCTACACCACACGAACTTCTCTGTGCTCACAGGCTTGGTCAATGAATCTGTAAGATTCTCCTGATTGTCTATCTTCTTCAACTCAATCTATCCATTCACAACCAACTCTCAAATAAAGTGATACTGAACATCAACATGCTTAGTTTGAGCATGATACATAGGATTCTTGGCCAAATAGATAACACTCTAGCTATCACAACCAATCTGAATGATCCTGCAATCAAAACCAATACCTATACACAGTCTCCTCAACCAAACTACCTCCTTAGAGACATGGGTAGCAGCCATATACTCTACTTCTGTGGTGGACAAAGCAATTGTGGGCTGCCTCTTACTCATCCAACTCACTGCTCCTTCAAACAGAGTAAACACATAGCCACTAGTGGACCTTCGACTATCTAAGTCACCTGCCCAATTTGCATCAACAAAACCCTGTATTTCTAAAGATTTATCAGTACTCTCAGTACTAGAGTAAACCAAACAATAATCAAGAGTGCATGCAAGATATTTAAGCATCCTCTTCGCATAATTCCAATGCTGTCTACCAGGGTTAGACATAAATCTGCTCAAAACTCCCATTGCTTAGGCAATCTCTAGCCTAGTGCAAACAATTACATACATCAAACTCCCTACAACACTAGAATATGGCACACTAGACATATCCTCAAGATCATCCTCAGTCTTTGGACACATATCTAATGAAAGATTAGTACCCATGGGTAAAGGAACTCTAACTAGGTTACAGTCCTGCATATTAAATCTCTGCAAAATGGTATTCACATACTTTGTGACAACCAAAGCTTGAACTATTACCTCTGTCCCTTCTGATATCCATTCCCAGAATATACTTGGCAGCTACAAGATCCTTCATATCAAATGCACCTGAAAGTTGGGCTTTAAGCTCACTTATCATTCCCTTAGTATTGCTGAAAAATAACATGTCATCAACATACAATGGAATAACCAGTATAGAATCATCAATACAATGAATGTAAACACAGTGATCCTCCTTGCTTCTAACAAAACCCAATTTCAACACAAATGAATCAAAATTTTGATACCACATTTTGGGGGACTGTTTCAAACCATAGAGAGACCTCTTTAACCTGCAAACCCAATGTTCTTTTCCTTTTACCTCAAAACCTGTAGGCTGTTGCATATAAATTTCTTCTTCAAGATCTCCATGCAAGAACGCAGTCTTAACATCCACTTGCTCAATCTCCCAAGCATAAGATGTAGCAATGGATAAAAGAAATTGAATAGAAGTCAATTTAGCAATAGGAGAGAAAATCTCACCAAAATCAACTCCCTTTCTCTAGGAGTAGCCCTTGGCTACCAGTCTAGCCTTGTACTTTTCCAATGTCCCATCTGCTTCAAACTTCTTCTTGAAGACCCAATTACAACCTATGTCCTTTCTTCCTTTGGGCAAATGAACAAGATCCTAGGTGTTACAAGAGTCTAAAGCCATCGTGTCCTCCTGTCTGGCTAACTGCCAAGACTCACTATCATCTGAAAGAATAGCTTCCCTGTAGGATCTAGGCTCATCATTAGTACTCAATAAAGAAAATATATAATGGAAATCTGGTGGGCTATACCTGTCAGTTAGATTTTGTTGTCTTGTGGATCTCCTCAAGGTGGAGTAAGAGTCTCAACTTGTTCTTCTGCATGATCATCTGTACCAACTTCTTCTATAACAATAGATTCATCTTCATCAGAACTACTCAAATCTTCTTCTTCTTCTTCACCCCCAATCCATCATTTTGTTCTTCTTGAGGTGCATCTTGTTGCTCTAAATCAAAGTGCACTCTCTTTACCTTTTCATCTTTTTCTTTTGGCTACTCAGGTTCAGAAATAGCTCTAAGTTCCCTAAAAATAACATCTCTAGAATAGATAATCTTATGGTTAGTGGATTCCAAAGCTTATAACCTTTGACATTAGCACCATGTCTAATGAATGTACACTTTTAATCTTTTGGATCCAACTTAGATCGCTTTTCCTTAGGCACATGAACAAAAGCCTCACAACCAAAAACTCTTAAATGTGAAACAAAAGGTTTCTTACCTGTCCACACTTCATAAGGTGTTGAATCAAGAGCCTTACAAGGAGATCTGTTAATCAAGTAGCAAGCAGTACACATAGCCCCTGCCCAAAAGCATTTATCTAACTTTGCATCACTCAACATACTTCTGGCTCTTTCCATGATTGTTCAGTTCATCCTTTCTGCAACACCATTTTGTTGTGGTGTATACAGAGTTATCTTTTGTCTGATAATACCTGCATGCTTGCAAAACTCATCAAATTCCTTAGAGCAATATTCCCCTCCCTTGTCAGATCTTAATATTTTTATCTTCAAACCTGATTGGTTCTTTACTAAGACTTTGAATTCCTAAACTTAGTGAAAACTTCATATTTGTGTTTCATAAAATAAATCCATGTAAATATGGATACATCATCAATGAAGTTGACAAAATAACAAGATTTTTTGATAGAATCATTATCCACAAGTCAAAACACATCTGTATGAATAATTTCTAACTTCTCTTTTGCTCTATTGCTTCTTAAAGGAAATGATTTTTTATTTTGTTTACCAAACACACAATGCTCACAAAAATTAAAGTGCTCATCAGAATAAGAGAAACCATCCAACAAATCTTTATTCTTAATAGTTTTCAAAACATTATTACTTGTGTGACCCAATCTATGATACGACAACATACATGTATTTTCAGTACTAGCCTCAGATACATAGGAGGCATTACAAACTGTAGTGGCTTCAAGCTTTAACAGATTTCCCAATCTTCCCCTTTGCTACCACCAAGTTCCCTCTCACCAATCTGCATCCATGCTTGTCAAAAGTCACATGCATTCCCAAATCATCAGCTTTGAAATAGAAATCAAATTTCTAGCAAATCCAGGAACATGATAAACACCAGTGAGGGTTTTAATCCTCCCATCACTAAAACACAATAGTACATTGCCTTTCCCAACTATCAGATATGTAGAGTTGTCCCCAAGGTACACATTACCTCCATCATACTCTTTGTATGTGGAAAATTATTCCTTATGTGGAGTCATATGGAACGAGCATTGTGAGTCAACCAACCAGTGATCATTAGAAACAACATTACATGCAGAAAGTAAAACATCTTCACCTGCATTCGAGGACTTATCTGAAGCACTCTCCCACTGTTTCTTTGGGTTTCTACACTCCTTCACTGTTACACCCCATGTGTATCTATCTACTTACTATTTACCTAGATTGGTTAATTTGTTTGGAAAGTGAGTGATTATGGATTTCTGCATCTATATATGTGTTTTTATCCATTTACTATAGATTGGATATTTTGTGAAAATTGAAGTAATTATGAATCTTTGCATCTATGTGTGTTATCTATCTTAAATGCAATATGATGAGAAGAAGAAGAATGCAATGTCTTGTATAAAATGTGGTTATTGTTAATTAATGATGATATTTTGATCAGCTAACTACTATGGCAATGATCTAAGTGGATGCAGGAATAGGTTGTCCCTCCAGAAAAGAGAGGAGGTATCACTCAGGAGAAGGACTTGGTCTGATAAACGTAAAAGAGAAACCTAAACTGAGCAGCACACACACACATCCTATTTTGTCCTAGGTTGAGTCGAGTCAATGTGGGTAGCGATAAGTGATCTAAGTTGTGAGATAGTGTCTATGGTTGGGATTTTACCTAGATAGGGAGATATTGATTTGGACTATGGAAGAATTATCTCTTTTGTGTTCTTCAATGTTAAGTCTATGAAGATTTTAAGACGTTAAATGCATTTTGGTTATGAGTTATATTAGATGTTACGATGATAATATATACATATATGAACATATATATATATATAGAGAGAGAGACTATATACAATTTTATCTTTTGCGGAAATTGATTTTCGTAAATATTGTTTTTCTTTGGTGATTAAAAGAAAAGAAATATATAAAATGAGATTTATTGAAAAATAAGAGAATCATTTTAATAAAATATGATTAAAGGTGATTAAATCATAGTTAAAAAATGATTAAACATAATAGAATAATAATAAAAGTGGGGTTAAAGTGTTATTAAAAGGGATATGTTTCATATGTTTTAATCGAATGATGGCATGTCTTAAGAGGGTGGCGGCCTTATAAGGCACGCAGGCTCTAAAGACAAGGTGGCAGCGCATAAAGCGCTTGTGGGGTGGTCGATGGAGAGGGAGTGAGTAAGACTTTAAGTCCTACCACTCACCTCATAAACTTCATGCTTTAAACCTTTTCAAACAGCACGTAAAGTGCTTAATACCGTGGGAGCATATGTGTTAGGCCGATGATGTTCCCCAAAGATCCTGTGTGGGTTATGTTAGGAGGCCGTGGTGTTAAGGGGATCGTGCTTATCCTTAAGCTATACAAGCACCTAGGATATGGATGGTTAATGTTTTTACTATATAGTTTTTAAACAAACATTCTTTTATTTTTAGAAAGTTTGTTTTGGTTTTATGAAACTAATTTTAGATTTTTGTTAAGCATGTCACCATTGTGTCGACATTTTTGAGTTGGTTGCAAAATAAAAGGAAAGGTGGCAGATTTCTTTGCTTATTTTTAGCTAGACCACACCTTAGGTTTTTAGTATAAAAGGGGGTGCTCTCCCTTATTTTTACTCGCACATTTTTCAATCAAGAGCCTTCTCTTCTTGCTTTTGAGTTAGTTTCGAGAGCTTTGTCATATTAATTTTTGTGAGTTGTTCTATTTAGAAGAGCTCTCTCTCTCATTCGAATACACACAAGTTTTACTGAGAGCATTCTTATTCTTCTATTTTCATTTTTGAATTAGCATTGAGAGTTTTTGCCATTTTTGCTTTGAAGTTGTGAGAAAGGGTTTTCGAAGTTTAGAAGGAGAATTGTTTTACTTGGAAGGAGGTTTTAGTTCATTGGAAGGAGCTTAAGCAATGGAATCTTGTGATTCATTTGGGAGCTTATATGACAGGTATGGGGATTTCTCTTTTATTATGCTTTTCTATTTTGAAGGCATTTTGTGTTGAATGCATTGTTGTTTATCAATGTGATTGTCAACTTGATTATATAATAGCATTTATATTTATATATATCTAAGTAAGTGAAAATTGTGTTGTGAAAGTAAAATTAATCTTAGTAATAGAGATTTGTGTCTATATAGGACTTTATGTATATTTATCAGTTTGAGTATGATTAGTTGATTGTATAAGGGGAAAGCAGTAAACTGTAATTTGTAAGTAGAGTTATTTCGACATAGGTGTCATGATGAAACTTGGGATAGGTTAACCTTGGGATATGTGATCCATGGAAGAGGGGGAATAACCTAGAATAGAGTTTTATGTAATTGTTAAGTGGGAATATTCCTAGGATTTGTTGATCCATGGGAAAGGGAATATCCTATGTGTAGAGAATGATGCATTTTTTTAAGTGGGGTTATTCCTGGAATTTGTTGATCCATGGGTAAGGGAATAACTTTTGTATAGATATTGTTGTCTTTTCCAATCAAGATAGAAGGGTGGGTGAATATGGAGACAAGAAAACTTTGGCCAAAGTGGTGTAAATTGCCAACGTTTACACTGTCTAGGTTCACTGTGATCCAGGTTTTCATTTCTAGTAGGGATTTCATATTTTGATGGTTGTAGCCATAGTATGATAGTACTAGTTAATGTAGGACACAACACCTTGCTCAAATTAGGCCTATTTTATTCGGGGTTACCATACCAATCCATTCATCGAATGGTAGGGCCGTTTACCAGTTAGTAAATGTACAGGGAACCGTAGTTAGTCTATGGTTGGAGCTAAATCGCTTGAGTGATGCTTTCCCTCATGCAATTGGTGGCTAAGAATATTGAAGACATACAAGTATACAATCATATGTATCTCTATTTTTTAGTTAGCTCTTGAATCTTGTATGTATCTATGCCAAGAAAAGTTATAATGATAAATATTCAATTCTTTAATTGAGAAAAGGAAATTTGATTTATGCAATGGAAGTTTGGAATGTGTTTCAAATGTGCATTTTTCAAATAAAAGAAAGGAAAAATTTTATTACTCATGTATTGAATTTATGATTTATTTACTCTTGGGTTAAAACTTAGTTATTTTTACTTGATAGAACAAGTGGCATGTTACACGTGGTATCAGAGCTAACCATGTTAAGCTCTAGAACCTATGTGCTCACTATGCTATGGGAGTCTAAAGTTGAAACTAGTTTTATGTGAGATGGCATAATAGACTAACCAAGAAAATTGTTAGAAGGACTATTATCCAACACTTTATCAAGTCAGTGGTTAAGAGTAAACCAACTGAGGAATCCATCAGTCAATTTAACTCTGATGAGGATGTATAATGGAAAGATTCTGAGATTTGGATTAGAAAGGTAAAACCTTGGTCAAAATGTTTAATAGACTAAGAGCTCAGGTAGAGCAGTGTCTATATGAATTCAAGATCACTTTTATATGTCAAGAACTTAAGGATGGGAAGATCCTGAAGTAATCAACTAGGTGCAGAAGTAACTGAGTTTGGAAGATTTTAGAAATTGTATCAAATGATACGTAGATAAATTGGGTTCTTGTCTAACCCTAGAATGGATTGGAATGAGTTAAGAGAGATAAAAGGATCAATGAAAGACAAGTAGTGATGTATTGGCATAAAATGCTCAGAAAAATAGTACAGGACTTGGAAATGCTTTTTGATTACTAAAGATTTATGAGAAAACCAATTGCCATATTCAAAGAATCGTGCATAACTGAAGGAGAATAGTAGTTCCCTTATTAATTCATGAAGCCTATATGTAGTTGAGGACATAAATGAAGAGGATCCTCTTGGGCAATATTTTGATGAAAAGATTGGGATTAGTATCATTCTTTTGTCAAGAGTCTGCATGAAGTTGCAAGATAATTCGTAATAGTTGCAAAGAAAAGTTATTAGTTATTTTTCATAGCATTTTTTGGACAAAAGTTGAGAGCTATGTATTTGTATCTTGGTGGAGATAGAAAGAATAATTACAATGAAGAATGAGATCGTCACCGAGATATTTAGACCAGTTTGATTAACTAAACTATTCTGGGAGGTAGGGAATAGAGTTTTGTAAATGCAAAAAAAAAGTGTGTGTTCCAACTGAAGTTCGTGTGTGTCATTGTATCACCATCTTTGAATATCATCTAAGTGATGAACGATAAATTTTCCATGATGTAAGGGTGGATGTGTTTTAATCTTTTGATTTTGAGTATAGAGAAAGTCTTAAAGGACTTATTTATTTATTGTGCTAGTAGCATGGTCTCTAAACCACTGTAAGTTTTGGAAAACTTGAGTCTAATACAACAATCTACTCCTTTGTCAGTGACTCAGTCAGTCACATAGTGCATAGTCAGTATATCTTTTGATTTTGACACTTCTTGAATTTTTGGAGAAATTCCTTTTTAAATATTTGCATAAATTTTTCATTGTTTTATTCCTTAATTTTTGGAATGGTCTAGCCACCAAATTTTGAAGATTATTTATTTTATGACCATTTGGTCAAAATTCAATTTATTGAGCTCAAACTTTTGACTTATTGTTGAAAATGAAATTGCTTATTCTTTGTCATTGATTTAAATTATTGAGGTGGCTATACTAGAATATTTTTGGTTGTTCGCCTCTGTCATGTCCTTGATGGGACTTTGATGGATTGTATAAGGGAGTAAATTGTAGAAAATGCACTTGGTATATTCCTAACTCTACAGATTTTAGAAACCTTGTGCGGTAGGAAATTCTTTTTAAATCATAATCGGGTCATCTAGGAGTAACTAAATTCCTAGTCGATGTGAAATCTCTTTATTTCTGAAAGAGAATGAAGAGTGATAGAAAGTTATCTAGAATGTGAGAGAGTCAAGGAAGATTAAAAAACTCTGTAGGGAATTGGTATCTATATGATATTCCAAGAGTGGAAGTGGTGGATCATTAGCCTGAACTTTGTAAAGTCTTTAGCGCTAGAAGCTTAGCTTTTTGTAACTTGACTTATCACTCTAAGAAAGACTATCAACTTTAACTGTTTGCTCTTGGTCTCTGCAACCAAATCAAAAGCCTTACCACTTTCTAAGGATATATCCTCAGAGTATAGTGTGTTTTTCACCATGGTGTTTAGGAATCCTTATGTTTCATCTTTGGTAGAAGTAATTCTAATTTCTTTAAGCAATGATTCAGAGGAATATGTTCCCTGAAATTTAGTATCTAAGCATAAAGCTGAGAGTTGTTACTCATTCAAGGATAATCATGGACTGGAATCTGAGGGATATATTCCACTTAGTTATGTAGCTAAGAGGGTATTCAAATCCTTTTGTATGTAAAGGAAAGTAAAGTGTTTTATCAAAAGATTATGTATATGAATTCTTTCTTGGGAAAAAGTTTGGGAATAAGAATGGGAGATTCTATTTGGAAATGTTAAATGCTTTTTTTAGAACACTGGATAACATTTGTAGAATTTAAATCTTTATGGAAACCCATAGGGTGAACTATCTTGTTAAGATGGTTAGAACAAGAATTAACTTTATGGGGAAGAGAAGAAGTATGATAAGGAGTTGAGAGTATGGGTACCAATTTAGATCAAATCCTTGCAATGTTGATAGAAACAAGAGAGAGTTGGAGTATTAGAGAAAGGAAAGGTTAAAGCAGAAAAAGAAGTACCTAACAAGGAAAAGTTTCCAGTAATGAATGAAGGAGAAAATTCTCAAGCTAGTAAATATAGGGAATGAAGGATCCCAATCTCAATCAGGTTCTGAGAGGATTAAGAAGAGGAGAATGGTAAAAGAATTATTCCAAGACATAAGAAAATTTACTCCTCTAAAGTTTGAAGGTAGTACCAAATGTCCCAGGTGAAGGTGGAGTATTAAAATGGGAAGGGAAAGTCATAGCCTATAAATCAAGAAGCAAAAACCTTATGACCAAAAATATGCTTCGTAGGATTTGGAGTTAGCAACAGTTGTTCATGCATTACAGATAAGGAGACACTATCTGTTGGGGAAACCTTTTGATTTGAAAATAGACTATCATGGTTTAAAGTATTTATTTATTCAACCTAATCTAGATGCAAGGCAAAGGAGGTGGTTAGAATTGATATCGGATTAAGATTTCAACATTAACTATGTCAAGGAAACGAGAATAGGGTTGCCAATGCTTTAAGTTGAGGAAGGAATATATCTTCATTGGTAACTACCCAAACTGACTTTAGAAGCTAAGCATTGAAGGGATCCAAGAGTGATGAGTTCTATGAACAAGTTAAGCAAGTACTCGTGGATAATTTGCAAGAGAAACGGTATGAAGGATTTTTTCTTTGAACCCAATGGGTTATTGAAGAATAAAGGAAGAATTTATGTACCTTATTATGGTGAATTAAGGAATTTCGTATGGGAGGAAGTACCTAATGCCTCATATTTAGGACATCCTCGTGTCACTAAGATGTTAGCGGATGTAAAGTCGTTATATGTTTGGAAGGGAATGAAAAGGATGCCACAAGATTTTTGGTAAGTTGTTTAAAATGTTAAAGAATAAAGGTAACATCTTTTATACCAGAGAATTTATTTGGTGGAGCACCAGTGTTAGCTCACAAAATTGTCCAAGAAGTGTTTAGTTTACACAGAGATCTTGAGGAGAATATCTCGGATAGAGATGTACATGTGACAACAAGGTTTGGGTAACTTAATGTAAGTATAACTTATCATTTTGAGAACAGATGGTTAAACTATGAGAGTTAACTAGGTTTTCGAAGAATTGTTTGAATATATTGTATGGATCAACATTGTAAGTGGGGAAGAATATCTACCACTGGTGGGTTTTGATTATAAAAATTCCTATCTTTCTACTTGTAACATTGGATAGAAGAAGATGTCGAATTCCTATAAGCTAAGTAAGCTAGAAGAGAGGATTAGCATTAGTCCAGAAATGTTGTCAGAAATGGATGAACAGATCATGCTAATCGAAAAATATTGGTAGAGAACTAATAAGGAATAGAAAAGTTAAGCTGATGCTAAGTGTATACTGAGACAATTCTCGAGTAGAGAGTAAAATTTCTATTGAGGGTCCAACCCCAGAAAAAGTTTCATTATGTTTGGAATGTATTCCAAACAAGCTCCTAGATGTAAAGAGCTCTTCGAAGTTCTTGAAGTTAACAAATCAATTGATTGCAGAATCATTCTGATAATAGCTATTGCCAGGAGGCGCAATGCTCTTAATGATTCAAATTTGATATATTTATATATTTAATTGATGATTATTATACTCATAGAATGTATACAAATACAAAAACCAAGTATGGTTTTGATCAAGCATTTGAAATGATTGAAATTCTCAAGCTCTGCTTGCATAAATAGAAAGGTTATGTAGTGCAAGGTCTAATTGGATCTATATGCAGAAGGTTCTGCCACTTGGAAAGATTATGATGAGATGAAGCAAAAGTTTCCATAAGTTATTTGAATTATGAAAGCTCCTGATATCAATATGTTTTGTAGTATGATACTTATCATGACTTATTTAGGTTGTGATAATACTTGATGCTTAAAAATCATCGGGGACGATGATTCACAAGGGGGGAAGTATGTTACACCCATTGTGTTTCTATCTACTTACTATTTACCTAGATTGGTTAATTTGTTTGGAAAGTGAGTGATTATGGATTTCTGCATCTATATATGTGTTTTTATCCATTTACTCTAGATTGGACATTTTGTGAAAATTGAAGTAATTATGAATCTTTGCATCTATATGTGTTATCTATCTTGAATGCAATACGATGAGAAGAAGAATAATGCAATGTCTTGTATAAAATGTGGTTATTGTTAATTAATAATGATATTTTGATCAGCTAACTATTGTGGCGATGATCTAAGTGGATGCAGGAACAAGTTGTCCCTCCAGAAAAGAGGGGAGGTATTAGTCAGGAGAAGGACTTGGTCTGGTAAACGTAAAAGAGAAGCCTAAACTAAGCAGTACACACACATATCCTATTTTGTCCTAGGTTGAGTTGAGTTAGTGTGGGTAGCGGCAAGTGATCTAAGTTGTGAGATAGTGTCTATGGTAGGGATTTTACCTAGATAGGGAGATATCAATTTGGACTATGCAAGAATTATCATCTCTTTTGTGTTCTTCAACGTTAAGTCTATGAAGATTTTACGACATTAAATGCATTTTGGTTGAGTTATATTAGATTTTACGATGATAATATATATATATATAGCCTCTCTTTATATATAAGTATGTAATATAAATATTATTATTATTATTTTCCCTTGATAGAGAAAATACAATTTTACCTTTTGCTGAAATTGATTTTCTAAGTATTGTTTTTTTTTGGTGATTAAAAGAAAAGAAATATATAAAATGAGATTTATTGAAAAACAAGAGAATAGTTTTAATAAAATATGATTAAAGGTGATTAAATATAGTTAAAAAATGATTAAACATAATAGAATAGTAATAAAAGGGGGGGTTAAAGTGTTATTAAAATGGATATGTTTCATATGTTTTAATCGAATGATGGCATGTCTTAAGAGGGTGGCGGCCTTATAAGGCACGCAGGCCCTAAAGACAAGGTGGCAACGTATAAAGTACTCGTGGGGTGGTCGATGGGGAGGGAATGGGTAAGAATTTAAGTCTTACCACTCATCTCATAAACTCTGTGCTTTAAACCTTTTCAAACAGCATGTAAAGTGCTTAATACCGTGGGAGCATATGTGCTAGGCCGACGATGTTCCCCAAAGATCCCATGTGGGTTATGTTAGGAGGCCGTGGTGTTAAGGGGATTGTGCTTATCCTTAAGCTATGTAAGCGCTTAGGATATGGATGGTTAATGTTTTTACTTTATAGTTTTTAAACAAACATTCTTTTATTTTTAGAAAGTTTGTTTTGGTTTTATGAAACTAATTTTAGATTTTTATTAAGCATGTCACCATTGTGTCGACATTTTTGAGTTGGTTGCAAAATAAAAGGAAAGGTGGCAGATTTCTTTGCTTATTTTTAGCTAGACCACACCTTAGTTTTTTAGTATAAAAGGGGGTGCTCTCCCTCATTTTTACTTGCACATTTTTCAATCAAGAGCCTTCTCTTCTTGCTTTTGAGTTTTGAGTTAGTTTCGAGAGCTTTGTCATATTACTTTTTGTGAGTTGTTCTATTTAGAGGAGCTCTCTCTCTCATTCAAATACACACAAATTTTGTTGAGAGCATTCTTATTCTACTATTTTCATTTTTGAATTAGCATTGAGAGTTTTTGCCATTTTTGCTTTAAAATTTTGAGAAAGGGTTTTCGAAGTTTAGAAGGAGAATTGTTTTACTTGGAAGGAGGTTTTAGTTCATTGGAAGGAGCTTAAGCAATGGAATCTTGTTGATTCATTTGGGAGCTTATATGATAGGCATGGGGATTTCTCTTTTATTATGCTTTTCTATTTTGAAGGCATTTTGTGTCAAATGCATTATTGTTTATCAATGTGATTGTTAATTTGATTATATATATATATCTAAGTAAGTGAAAATTGTGTTGTGAAAGTAAAATTAATCTTAGTAATAGACATTTGTGTCTATATCGGACTTTATGTATATTTATTTGTTTGAGTATGATTAGTTGATTGTATAAGGGGAAAGACAATAAACTATAATTTGCAAGTAGAGTTATTTCGACATAGGTGTCATGATGAAACTTGGGATAGGTTAACCTTGGGATTTGTGATCCATGGAAGAGGGGGAATAACCTAGAATAGAGTTTGATGTAATTGCTAAGCAAGAATATTCCTAGGATTTGTTGATCCATGGGAAAGGGAATATCCTATGTGTAGAGAATGATGCATTTGTTAAGTGGGGTTATTCCTGGAATTTGTTGATCCATGGGTAAGGGAATAAATTTTGTATAGAGATTGTTGTCTTTCCCAATCGAGACAGAAAGGAGGGTGAATATGAGACAAGAAAACTTTGGCCAAAGTGGTGTAAATTGCCAATGTTTACACTGTATAGGTTCACTATGATCTAGGTTTGCATTTCTAGTAGGAATTTCATATTTTGATGGTTGTAGCCATAGTATGATAGTACTAGTTAATGTAGGACACAACACCTTGCTCAAATTAGGCCTTTTTTTATTTTGGGTTACCATACCAATCCCTTCATCGAAGGGTAGGTCTATTTACCAATTTGGTAAAAGTGTGGGGGACCACAGTTAGTCCGTGGTTGGAGGTAAATCGCTTGAGTGATGCTTCCCCTCATGCAGTTGGTGGTTGGGAATATTGAAGACATACAAGTATACAATCATATGTATCTCTATTTTTCAATTAGCTCTTGAAGCTTGTATGTATCTATGTTAAGAAAAGTTATAATGAGAAATATTCAATTCTTTAATTGAGAAAAGGAAATTTGATTTATGTAATGGAAGTTTGGAATGTGTTTCAAATGTGCATTTTTCAAATAAAAGAAAGGAAAAAATTTATTACTCATGTATTGGATTCATGATTTATTTACTCTTGGGTTAAAACTTAGTTGTTTTTACTTAATAGAACAAGTGGCATGTTACATTCACATGTCTTGTTTTACCGTAGTTCCAACACTCAACTCTATTCTTCTTCCTAGGAGTCTTAGATCAGCCCTTGGACTTGTCCTTCGCCACTTTCTGATCTCCTTTTTGTCCTCTTTCCTTATACCTTCCCCTGACACTGAGAGCATCCCCTGAACTATCCAAACTCTTCTTCCTCAGTTCCTGTGACAGTAAAACTGCAACAAGGGCATCCAACTTGGGATCTGCGAGGTTAGTAGTGATATCCAGTATAACCTTCTCCCAAGACTCAGGTAAAGAACAAAGAAGCAAGATACATTTATCTTCCTCATTAACATCAACATATATTGAAGCAAGCTGACTCAATAACAAATTAAATGTATTTAAATGCTCTGAAACAGATTCACCCTCTTTCATTTTCAAGGAAAATAATTTTATTTTTAAATAGAGTTTATTTACCATACTCTTAGCTTGATAGATCTCACCCAACCGATTCCACAATTTATGTATGGTCTCTTCCTTTGTGACATTCAGTAGGACAGAATCTGAAAGACACAAATGGATGGTTCCTCGTGCCTTCTTATCTAGTCTATCCCACTCATCTAGAGAGACATCATCAGGTTTCTTCTCTTTTTGAATAACAAACCACTGGTTTCTTTCTTCCACCAAATCCTCCATTTTTAGCTTCCACAAATCATACCTCGTTCTATTGAACTTCTCAATGTCTAAACGAGAGGTTGATGCAATGATGGATGCAGCCATAATAACAACTCAAGATTTGCAAAATAAACACAACCAAATCTCCCACTACAGCTAGAACTTTCACACTACCACCCAAGAGTCAAAGTTGGCCAGGCTCTGATACCAAATGTTAGAAATGAAAGCACAATTACTCAATGGAAATCTGATTCAAATGTATATTTAACGATCATTAACATTGTATTAGAGATGGAGATTGTAACACATAAAATAAATATACAATACAAAAATATACCAGAACCAGAATGAAGCACATAACACAAGTGTTTAATGTGGAGAAAACTCTTGCGGGTAAAAAATGCCACCAAGAAAAGAGGCCAAGTTGTATTATCTTCATAAAAGGAGATTACAAATACATTCACTTTCTCTGCTTCAACCTTCACTCTGACAAAACCTGGGTACCTGTAAACCTGTTATGCATCTCATCTACTATGACATGGTTTATATAGAATTTGCAATCCTCAAGATAGGTGTCCACCTTGGAATCTCAACCCATGCAACAATAAATGTTGTCATACATGCATCTTACACTTGGGAAAAGATGCCCATGCAAACTTGGGTACCTAGGACCAAAAATAGCCACTTACAACATCTTATGATGCGTCATAGCCATCATAGATACCACTAAAAGAGAATCTTCCCAAGATAGGCACCTGGGGCTAAACATAGCAACTTACAACACATTAATAACTGTCATATGCATCATAGTGTCATAAAATCTTATGACAACTTGCAGCTATCATAGATTCTTTACATGCACCCACCAAACATTATGACATGCATCATACAAGCTAAAAATAATAGATTCTCCACTTTGGTGCCCCACCTTGACCAATTACCTTTTACCATAGTAAATGACATCCCGTAACTATCACCGGTAACTTCGGAACTTACCTGTGTAGTAACTCTGTAATTACCGTGGACAGTAAATAATTTTTACCATTGCTAGTGAAACTAGTACATCCCTTATGGGTAATTACAAATAATAAATGGAATAATACAATAATGGAATTTACAAGGTTAATGGAACCTTATCCCAATAGAGAGAAGCAATTCATATTGTTGTCTACATATAGAACAAAGTACAGGTGAAAGGAAATGATACAAAGACTCCCATGAGCTATGGTATGGAAGGATTCCCACTACTAAATATTTCAAAGTTTTTGGAAGCAAATGTTATATAAGAAGAGATGAAGAACTAGGAAAGTTTGATTCAAGATGTGATGGAGGTATTTTCCTTGGATGCTCTAACAAAAGAAAAGCTTATCGTTGCTATAATAAGAGACTAAGAAAGATCATTGAAAGTGCTAATGTTAAAGTTGATGAAGATATACAAAAGTTTTCAGAGATTAATGGATATGAATCAGATGAGTCTTTCTGTGGATAAAAAGAAGAAACTAAATAAAAGGAAGTATAGGTTGAAGAACAAGAAGCTCTGAAAATAGAAGTACAAGTTAAAGAACAAGAATCTCTAGAAAAAGTTCCTAAAACTCCTAAATATGTGCAGAGGAATCACACTAAAGATCAGATCATTGGTGATAAGAGCAAAGGTTATTGACAAGAAGTAGAGCTGCTAAAGAATAGGTAAATCTATGTTTACTTTCCAAAGTTGAACCTAAAACAATGGTTGAGGCATGCAAGGATGAGTATTGGATTAAGGCTATGGAAGAAGAACTAATGCAGATTGAGAAGAATCAGACTTGGGAACTTGTCCCAAGACTAGAGAATAAGAATGTGATTGGAACTAAGTGGGCATACAGGAATACGTTGAATGAGAATGGAGAAGTGGTAAGGAACAAGGCAAGACTTGTGTGTAAGGGGTACTCACAAGTGGAAGGAATAGACTAGGACAAAAATTTTGCCCCGCTGGCAAGAATGGAGGCTATTAGGTTGTTTCTGGCTTATGCAGCACATAAGGATTTTAGGGTATATCAAATGGATGTGAAATCTACTTTTCTGAATGGTGAGTTGGAAGAGGAAGTATACATAGAACAACTAGATATATTTCAGTTGTCAAACAAACCAGATATGGTATGCAAATTGAAGAAAGCATTGTATGGATTGAAGCAAGCTCCTAGAGCTTGGTATGCAAGGTTAGACAGGTATTTGTTGTAGCAAGAATTCAGTAAAGGGTATGCAGACAGTAATTTGTACACCAAGGTAAGCAAAGATCAAATCCTAATTGTTGAGGTCTATGTGGATGACATAATCTTTGGTGGAAATGATGGTATGTGTAAGGAATTTGCAAATGAAATGCAAAAAGAATTTGAGATGTCAATGTGTGGAGAGATGAACTTCTTCCTTGAGCTGCAAATTAATTAGACAGATAAGGGCATTTTTATTTCACAATCAAATTATGTCAAGGAAATGTTGAAGAAGTTTGGAATGGAAGATTCTAAACCAGTTTGTAAAAAATGATGAATCCCCTAAGGTTGATTAGAGTAAATATAGATTAATGATTGGAGGATGGCCATACCTAACTGCTACCAGACCAGATATCATGCATGCAGTCTGTCTTGTGGGTAGATTTCAAGAAGATCCTAGAGAGTCACATGTCATGGCAGTGAAGAGGATATTCAGGTATTTGGAGGGCACTTCGGATCATGGTTTGTGGTATCCTAAGAATAATGAATTTACCCTGAGTGCCTACACAGATGCAGATTAGGCCAGATGTGTAGATGACAGGAAAAGTAAAAGTGGTGGTGCATTCTTTCTTGGAGATAGAGTTGTATCGTGGCTAAGCAAGAAGTAGGATTCACTGTCCTTATCTATTGCAGAGGCAGAATACATTGCAGCTACATCCTATTGTACACATGTGTTATGGATGAGACAAACCTTGAAGGATATTAGAGTTGAGTATGATGATCCAATTCCTATCTTTTGTGATGATACCAGTGCTATTAACATTTTTTAAAAAATGGTGATGCACTCAAGGACAAAGCATATTTCAATTAGGTATCATTTTTTGGGAGAGAAGGTTGTAGAAAATGAAGTGAAGCTAGAGTATGTGCCTACAGAGGATCAGGTTGCTGACATATTCACTAAGGCTCTTCTTTGAGTCTCTTTAGGAGAAGTTAGGGGTTATTTTCCCTCATTCCTTGAACTGGATGCATAAGGAAATGCATCAGTCTAGTGAATTTCAAGATTCATTCTTTTCTGGAGTGATGTTGGAGGCTACCTCTTAGGGGGAGTAGGTAATGGCATTGATGATTGTTGTAGTTAGAGGAAGTAAGAGTTGGTACAGGTTGGTGTATACTTCTAAGGGGGAGTATTCAAAGCAACTAAGAAGAGTGCAAGTATGTGCAGTATCATAATTAGGGGGAGAAAGCTTGAGAAAGATGTGCCACTCTTTGCCATTGATGTCAAAGGGGGAGAGAGTTCATGTGAAAAACAAAGGGAGAGAAAGAGAGTAAGACGTATAAAAGAAAGCAAGAGAGTGAGATTGGTGTAGAGTTTTGTCATGATGATTTTTCACATCATATGTTTCCATCAATGACAAAGGGGGAGATTGTTGCAAGTAGGTGCTAATTGGTGTTGTCATTGATGTCAACATGTTTGTGTTGTCATTGGTGTCAATTGTGTCTTCTGATGTTGCTGTTGTTATTTGATTAAGTTGTGTTAAAGTAATTTGAATACCTTGTAGAGGTGATGATGATGTTAGTAGATTGTTCCTATTGCTACAATCTATTCGATGAAATTTGAGAAAATTTGATTAATACTGGAAACAGTGTGTTGAAGAGTCTTCTAGCTTACATAATACTATTCGAGGTTTTGCTCCACATTTCTTCTATGTTGGAGATTTGAGTGTGTGGTTTGGATATGTTGTCAAGAAGTGTTTTAAGATGTAAATCTAGAATTTGGTGCTCTGGATTGCTGTGTAGTGAAAGTTATGTTCACCAGTTTGAGAACAGTATTTGACAGTGTTTCTAAGTTGGGCATGTTGCAAGTATGTGCGTAATCGGTGTTGTCATTGGTGTCAACTATACCCTTTTTTTTATTTGTTTAGAAGCTTTATATGTTGAGGATATTGAGAAAATTATCCCTTCCGGAAGAATCAAAAAGTAAACAGTGAATCACAGTGAAGACAGTGAGTTGCATACTGAAGAACAGTCCAGAAGATTGCTCCACATTTCTTGCTGACTGAAGATGTTGGTCTGCAGATTGGAAGTTATTTAGAGGCATGTCTGAAGATGTTAAATCTTGAGTTTGAGCCTCTGGTATGAAGATTTGAGTGAGTTACATTCACCAGAGTAAAACCTACTTTTTCTGATTATTCACTGATGCTTGAGAGAAAGTATTTTGCTCTGCAGTTCTAGAGGGAAGTCTGGGATGATGATAAGTGCCTACAATTGCAATGGTTCATGTTTTGGTGGTTTGTAAGCTATCTTTCTTTTATGACAATTGAAGATAGTGAAGTTCATGTGCTCCGGTGTGAAGAATCTCATGGATAAAGTGGTTTGAGTTTGTGCGGTTACTCCTGGTGATTTCAACGTGCTTGTGGATACCTCCTGATCATGTTCCTACCTTTACATTGGTTCGTATTAAGGAATTGAGATTGTGTTTGAAGATTATTCCTAGATAACGTAGCATGTAACCAGTCTTAGCCGACTTGGTTAACTCCAGTGATTGCAGAGATCTCTTGAAGATTATAGAAGTGTATTGTGGTGTGGAAGATCATGTTTGAGTCCCAACTAAGGCATGGCATGATCCACACACATCTATACTACATTTCCTTTGTGTAATTTTGAATTAGGTCAAGACCTATTTTGTAAATGTTTGTAATGCCGACCTTGGAGATTGTTCCAATGGTTGATGATTGTAATGCTGACCTTGATGATCATTCCAAGGTTGATGAAGTGTATAAATACTTGTAATTGAGTTGTGGAAAAGATGTCCTGGTGTGAAGATGGGAAGATAAGGAAAGAGGTGGAAAGGCAGAGTAGAGTAGAGGAACTATTGTACTTTAATGTATTAATCTCAGACATGAAGATGTTGATCTTGGCAGTGAGCCACCAGTAGGGTTTAACATCCCTCATTGTAATCTTTCTAGGTTTAGGGTTGAGGCAGTGAGCCCACTAGACCTAGCTGTACTTCATGGTAGTGAGCTAGCATGTTCTAGGCCCATGGAGTGACCAAGCCTGAACATCATTTTTCAAAGATTGCAATATATTTTGAGAGCTAATCTTCTCCATGGTTTTTCCACACCTTGGGGTTTTCCATGTAAAAATTTGGTGTCTCTTGTGTTTAATGTTGCATCTGTGTTTAAGTTTTAGATTTCATGCATTCATTGTTTAATCATAATCACTGTGGACAAGTTATTAATGTTTAAGTGTAGAAGTGGTTGAGTTTTTGGGACAACTGATTCACCCCCCCACTCTCAATTGTCTGACGCATTCCAACAATTGGTATCAGAGCCACTTCCCTTCGGAAAGAGTCTAACAACTTGAGGGAGATCCTAAATGGAGCCTCAAGAAAAATAACTACTTATTGATGCACTGAATGTTCATCAAGAGACAATAAAGCTGGTTTGTCCAAGGAAGCATTTTATGAAGATAAGAGTGTCAACAATCTAAGGTGTTCTAATTTAGAGGTATGCACTAGCAATGAAGCCATGTTTCAAGGTGAGAACTATTGGGTGATTGATATTAGTTGTTCAAATCACATGACTGGTGACAAAAGTAAGTTTGTAAGTCTAGAAAGATATGATGGAGGGCTAGTTAGGTTTGGAGATGACTGCACTACTGAAATATGTGGAAAAGGATCAATCAATCTTGGCAATAGACAAATTACTGATGATGTTTTTTATGTTAAAAATCTAAAGCAAATTCTCTTAAGCATTGGACAGTTATGCAAAAAGGGATTCAATCTTGTATTTGAGAATGATACTTTTGAAATCAAAGAAATTTTGAGCTACAATGGCCATTGGAAAAAGGACAGAAGAGAATCTTTATCATCTTAGAAAAAGTGGCATTCTTGGGCTCACAACTCAAACCAATGAAAGCTGGGTTTAGCATAGAAGACCATGTCATGCAAATCTTGATAATTTAGTAAAGAAATGCTCAATTCAAATTGTAAAAGATCTGCCAGAAGTTGATTGCTCATATAACATCATTTGTAGAAAATGTCAAGATAAAAAGCTATCAAGAAGAGTACTACAAAAACCTTCCACTGAATGACTAGAATTGATCCATGCAAGCCTTTGTGGTCCTACAAGAATACAAAGCCTTCATGATGACAGGTACTTTATGTTTTTCATTGATGATTATTCTAGAATGACTTGGGTTATCTTTTTCAAAGATAAATCAGAAACTCTAGATGCACTCAAAGCTTTTAAAGAAATGGTTGAAAATGAGATAAGCATGAAAATCAAGTGTTTGAGGATTGGTAAAGAAGAAGAGTTTGCCTCCAACAATTTCAATATGTTTTGTGAAACCCATGGGATAGAGAAACAACTCTCTACAAAGAATAAGATAATGGAAGAAGCAAGTAGGACTATTCAGGAAACTACAAAATTAAGGATAGAAGAGGCAAATCTGTTAGAAGCATTTTGGAAGGAGGCGATTCAAACTACTGTCTACACACTAAACAGAGTTCAAGTAAAAGCCAAAAATGAAAAGCCTCCTTTTGAATTATGGTATGGAACAATACCCACTGTGAAATACTTCAAAATCTTTGGAAGCAAATGCCTTATCAAAATGGATAAGGATGATGATAAGTTTGAGTAAGGCATCTTTCTCAAATATTCATCTTGGAACAAAGCCTACCACTGCTACAACAATAGATTGGGAAAATTTGTTGAAAGTATAAATGTCAAAGTTAATGAGAACACTCAAAAGTACTCTGATTTAATCAATAAGGAACTGCAGAATGAAGCACAAGAAGGTTCCCAGACCATCAATTATAAAACAAAATGTGATGTATGCATGATTGCCAGTGTTGAATCTAAAGCAACTGTTATTGATAGAAAAGGGCACCAAATTGCTCCAGAAGACATTAAGAAGTCTGAGGAAGAAAACTTGGACTCAAAAGAAAATATGGTAGAAGTAAATAGTTGCATCTAAGAGCTAAATAAGGAAATCAAGGAACTCCAACAAAGTCTCAAAAGGAAAAGTGAAGAATTGAGTCTAGCAAATGAAGATAAAACAAGAATAGAGGATCATTTGAGCCAAGTTATGAAAGAAAAGTTAGAAGAATGTGAGAAATTGGCAAAAGAGATTATACTTTTGAAGTATGATCTAGAGGCAGCCAACAACTATAGAGAAAAAATCAAAATAAGCTTTGCAAAACTTGATGAGTTGCTAGCCAGTCAAAAGTATCCAGATGATAGGCAAGGCTTGGGATTTGAAAAGGGAGAAAGCTCAAATTCAAAACAAGTCAAATCTAGAGAAGGAAAAGGTAGAAACCATCTAGTGAGGAACCAAAGAAGCAAAAGAGATGAATTAGATCTGGATCAAGAAGGATGTTACTAAGATCAAGGATGGATCCACACTAGTCTCTGGTGCAGATACCTTCTCCAAGAAGTAAATTGAGAGCTCTGGTTCAGGGGGAGAAGTGTCAAAAATCTAAATTCCCTAGCCAAAAAGTTAGTGCTAGAATCCAGCATGAAGATACTGTTGAATCAGACAAGACAAATCCTGTGAAAGAGAAAACAGAAGAGGATAAGCTAATGTGAAACATTGCAGAGAAATTTCAATCGACTGTATCTACGAAGAAGGGTAGTCAGAAGAAACTTGATAAGGATAGGGAGCCATCCTTTGCTGATGTAAAGGAGGATGATGATAATGACGATGATGATGCCATTATTTTCTTAGGAAAGAAGAAGGCCAGAGGTGAGAAAAATGCAGAAGATGGGGAAGGAGGTAAATCAGTGGACAATTCTACATCGAAGGAAAAACATGAGGACAACGAAGTGGATGATGTGATTCAATTTATAGGGAAAAAGAAGGGGAAGAAAGGCAAAAAGAAGATAGTAGAAGGCAATGCCAATGCTGATGCAAATAATGATTTGGTCATGATTGACAAGGGTCAAAAACAAGGAGGACCTGCAATTCAACTACATCTAAGAAGCAAAAACCCAAGAAGAAAAACCCAAGGAGGTTAAAGGAAAGGCTTCAGTCAAAAAGGAAAGGCAGGAAAGGTTGGCAAGATTAAAAGGAGAGGAAGAGCAGCGTAAGGGGCCAAGCACAAAAAAAATGGAAAAGCTTTAGAGGAAGGTAGAGGGCAAATTAATGGCAAGAAGAAGTAAGAAGCTCGCAGATTGGCTTTAATGAGAGAGCAGTTCCTTGCCTAAAGTTAGGGGTCATCACCCCTCCTGCTCTAAACTAAGATGCATAAGAGTGCATCAGTCCGGTGGTTCTTAGAGTTCCTTCTTCATATTTGGATTGATGCTTTTAGGGCTACTTCTCAAGGGGAGTAGTCAGACAGTTCAAAAGAGAGATTGGATCAGAGCAGCAGAATGCAAGTATGTGCCCTTTTCCATTGATGTCAAAGGGGGAGAGAAATCATGTGAAAAACTCAGAGAGAAAGAGTGTAGATGTGTACAGAGATAGGGGAGAATCTTGTCTTGATGGCTTTTGTAGTTTTTCACATCATATGTTGCCATCAATGACAAAGGGGGAGATTTTTGCAAGTATGTGCCTAATCCCTGTTGTCATTGATGTCAACATATCTTTGTTGTCATTGGTGTCAACTGTATCCTATTTTGTTATTTGTTTAGAAGCTTTATATGTTGAGGATATTAAGAAAATTAGCCCCTTCGGAAGAATCAGAAAGTAAACAGTGAATCACAGTGAAGACAGTGAGTTGCATACTGAAGAATAGTCTAGAAGATTGCTCCACATTTCTTGCTGACTAAAGATGTTGGTCTACAGATTGGAAGTTATTTAGAGGCATGTCTGATGATGATAAATCCTGAGTTTGAGCCTCCAGTATGAAGATTTGAGTGAGTTACATTCACCATAGTAAAATCTACTTTTTCTGATTATTCACTGATGCCTAAGAGAAAGTATTTTGCCTCGCATTAAAGTGTTTTTCTCTGCGGTTCTAGAGGGAAGTCTGAGATGATGATAAGTGCCTACAATTGCAATGGTTTATGTTTTGGTGGTCTACAAGCTATCTTTCTTTTATGATAGTTGAAGAAAGTGAAGTTTATGTGCTCCAGTGTGAAGAATCTCATGGATAAAGTGGTTTGAGTTTGTACGCTTACTCCTGGTGATTTCAACGTGCTTTTGGATACCTCCTAATCATGTTCCTACCTTTACATTGGTCCGCGTTAAGGAATTGAGATCATATTTGAAGATTATTCCTGGATAACGTAGCATGTAACTAGTCTTAGCCAACTTGGTTAACTCCAGTGATTGTGGAGATCTCTTGAAGATTATAGAAGTGTATTGTGGTGTGGAAGATTATGTTTGAGTCCTAGCTAAGGCATGGCATGATCCGTACACATCTATACTACATTTCCTTTGCATAATTTTGAATTAGGTCAAGACCTATTTTGTAAATGTTTGTAATGCCGACCTTGGAGATTGTTCCAATGGTTGATGATTGTAATGCCAACCTTGATGATCATTCCAAGGTTGATGAAGTGTATAAATACTTGTAATTTAGTCATGGAAAAGATGTCCTGGTGCGAAGATGGGAAGATAAGGAAAGAGGTGGAAAGGTATAGCAGAGCAGAGGAACTATTATACTTCAATGTATTAATCTCAGACATGAAGAAGATGTTGATCTTGGCAGTGAGCCACCAGTACGGTTTAACAGCCCTTAGGGTTTAACAACCCTCATTGTAATATTTCTAGGTTTAGGGTTGAGGCAGTGAGCCTGCTAGACCTAGTTGTACTTCATGGCAGTGAGCCAGCATGTTCTAGGCCCATGGCGTGACCAAGCCTGAACATCATTTTTCAAAGATTGAAATATATTTTGAGAGCTAATCCTCTCCATGGTTTTTCCCCACCTTGGGGTTTTCCACATAAAAATCTGGTGTCTCTTGTGTTTAATGTTGCATCTGTGTTTAAGTTTTAGATTTCATGCATTCATTGTTTAATCATAATAACTGTGGACAAGTTATTAATGTTTAAGTGCAGAAGTGGTTAAGTTTTTGGGACAACTAATTCACCCCCCCTCTCAGTTGTCCAGTGTATTCCAACAGGGCAGAGGTGTTTGGGAGAAAGTATTTTGCTTCGTATTCCTCCACAGAAAGGTTTCAGGTGCTGCGGTTCTAGATATGTGTTCATAAGGATCTTACTTATCTTCCATCCAAAAAGTTTATGATTTGGTGCTCTGAAAAGTAATTTATTTTGTGGCAGAGTTTGATAGTGTTGTATTCAGGTGAAAGTTGTTGTGACAGAATTTGTTGGTTTCCAGGTGCCTCCAAGATGTTCATGGAGGTTTCTAGATTGTGTTAAAGTTCTATGTATGGTCCACAAGTTATGGTTGTGATCGTGGAAGCATGTGATCAAGAAATCCTTATGTTTACACTGTTTGGCCAACCTTGAATGTTTGCACTGATTGGGGAGTTGATTTAGTGATTATGTGAGTGTTGTGTAGCGTGCCTAGATAGATTTGGGTCTGAGCTAAGACAGAGTGGTTTTCCTTCATTCCTTTGTGTTGTGGAATGTTTAGGTCCAGACCTAATTTAAATATTATGTGTTTGCCAAATTTGGAGATTGTTTCAAGGAATGAAGATGGTGTTGCCGACCTTGAAGATTATTTCAAAGGTAATGATGGTATAAATAAGTATTAAGGATTCATGGATGCATGTGTGCAAATGGGGGATATGATGTTGTGATGCGAATTTGATCAGGGCAACAAGGGCTTTCATTTGTTAGGCTACCAGATGCAGTGAGAAGAAGGTGTCTACAATTTTTGGTGATGTTGCAAAGGTGTTGTGTATGTTGTGGTGTATAATGAGCTTCATTGGAACTAAACTTCATGCATAGGTTAGATGCAACTATATTAGTTCAAAGTCTGGTAGTGAGCCATTCTTTTCTCCCTTCTTTCTTTTTTATTGGGCAGTGAGTCCACTTGGACAGTGAGTCCCCTACAGTGAGCATTCTCTCTATGGCAGTGAGCCTTTGTAATTTGGTATTGTTACTACATTATATTGTGAGCTATTCCCCACCATGAGTTTTCCCTTTTAAGGTTTTTCACGTAAAAATCTGGTGTTCTCTTGTGCATGGTGTTAATGTGTTTAAGTTTCTGTTATCTACTTTTCATGTTTAAACTTCATAATAGATTAAGGGTTTAAGTGAACTAATGTGGATGTGATTATGTTTATGAGGATTTGAATTTTTTGATACAACTGATTCACCCCCCCTCTCAGTTGTCTTGTGCCTTCAACAAGAGCATCTTCTATTATTAGTGGGTGAAAAATGTAATTAGTGCTTCATGGTGGATTGCTTGAGAGTTACATATTCCAACTTGAGTGGTGGAAGTTGAAGATGCTTGTGTGTAGGGTTTTATTTTATTGTAGAGGCCATTGTCTTGGAGTGGATCTATTTAATTCTTAGTATGGTATTTTGGGACCTTGTTTGAGCCCATGGTATTGGTTTTTGGTGTTTTTCTAGGCCTCCTTGAGTCTATATATTGAGGGCTTGAGAAGGAGGCATTATGCATTGCCTTTTGTAGAGTTATTTTATGTGTTTTCTCTAGGATTGAATAATTTTGATCTCCACTTTCTCTTAATAGAGCACTAGACTCTAAGAATGTGTTGTAGGCATTGATTGTTAATAATATATTGGGTGTGCTTTGGAGGTTGGGTTTTTCCCAAAAGGATTTTCCTAGTGTATGTCTAAGTCACTCTTATTCTTGTGGTTGCATCTATTCTTTTTCTCTCATTCTTATTTTTCCTAAGTGTTGTTTTACGTGACAAAATATTGTTAAAACTTCTATACATTAGTTACTATGATATTCTCCTCGTAGGATTAATCTGGGGATAACTGTATGTTTAATAGTGGAGCTTAGTTTTTGAGTTTAATTGCTAAGGGGTTTGCAAATATATTTCCTTGTACATATTTAATCCTAAAGACAAAAATATAAGAACAAATCATTTACTATACAACAAAAAAAGTGAAGCAAAAAGAAAGTAAAAAAACATAAATCACATAGTGAAAGAACTGTTAGACACACAAGAATACTGAGAGGGGGGGTGAATCAGTATTTAAACAATTTTCAATTCCAACAACTTCAACTTATTTGGAGCAGATTAAACCATAAGCATCACAATATCAACATGAAAGAATAACACAGTGCACATCAGCACATAACACCAAATATATGTGGAAAACTCTAAAAGGAAAAAACCATGGCAAGGATTAACTCACAATATATGAAGCTCAAATAATAACTTTGTTTTAGGGGCTATAACCTAAGGAAGCTGCTACTTCCTAAGTAACTTTGATTTAGGGTCACTCCTAAGGAAGATTCTACTCCCTGATGACTTTGTTTAGGGTCACTCCCAAGGAAGCTACTACTCCTTGAAATGAGAACACATTTACAAGAGATTATAGTATGATAGTATTTCTACTGTTTGAAAATTGACATTGAAGCTCACACTTTTGATGATAGCACTTCTGCCTCCTCACACTATATTCTGAAGATCTAATCAGTTAGGCACACTCTATACTTGATCACTGTCACAAATATGTCTTCAAGATGAATCTGGATAGCATCAACAACATCTACTCTTTCTCCTTCAGTCACACATCAATAATGCATTTATTCCACCTTTTATTTGCTTGCAAACTTTTTCAATCACATTGCAATCACACTTCACCTCACTCACTTTGATTCACTATTTATACATGATATTACATTGATTACATTGCTTACATTGCTTGTCAGCCAGCTACAACATGAAAAATACATTTACAAGTCGGCCAAATATGAAACGTGTAGAAAATAGGTCTTAAGTGAAGACACACATTACACCAACAGAGATCCAAGCCTTGCGGATCACAAAACTTGCTTAACCAGGTCCAAAACATCCTTCACAACTTCAAACACCAAGGAATTACATCCACACACTCTACTCATTTGGAAATAGGACAACTTTAAGGAAAACACATGAAGACTTGAAGTATAACAACCACATCAACTTGAGAAACCTTGTACGATATTGGAAACAAGAAAGATCTTCGTGAAGCTTTTCCATATGAGTCCACATGACTCATAAAACATCCCCAAACACTCCTTTGCCACCGCGCATCAAAGAATTGTGCCGCACAACTTCAATCATTAACTTTGAGAACACTTTGTCATCCGGAACACACTGCAACATGCTGTCATTTGAAAAACTGAGTTACAAACCACGACTAGGAACCTTGAAAATAAAAAGAAGCATATAATACACATCTATAAACATGTCTTCAAAATTGCAAGGGCAATCATTCATTTGCGAAGGAATGTAGAGCATTCCATCAAACCTTCAGCACTGGCTTACTCTGCCAGATTATATGCTGGTACTCTATCATGCACAACTTTCACAATGGAAGGGTAAATCATCTGAATCTCTAGAATTATCATCTTCACTAGAATCTTGACATACATTCAAAATCACATAGCTAAATCTGCAAATGTGGAGAAGTGCGGAGAATCCTTCTTCCATGTAGTGATGATTTTCCTAGAACCAACACTGTCTTCACTTTATCTTTTGCAAAACATACTTCCGGTAGTCCATACATCATAAAACTTGGAATATGCAAGATTTTTCATTACATTAAGCTATATTCCAGTCCGCAAAGGCCCAAAACCAAACTGATGGAAATGCTGAGCAATTTCCCTGATAGTCTACAAAGGTGGTCATTTTGAAACAGAGACTATCACCAACTTCCAGAGGCTACAACTTATTTACATTAACACATGCATTCTTACAGATAGTAGAAGAGAGCATACAACATATCTTAGTCCATCAGTGCCATATCTTAGTGCTTCTAATTCCCATATTAATATAACTTCATAGTCAATTCTGCAATGAACAAGGTATGATATGAACCTCTAATTCCCATCTCAATGTATCTTCTTCAGGAGCATGTATCTTCAACTTCTAATTATCATCTCAATATCTCTTCTTCAGGAGCATTACATCCAACTATGAACACTATTACACATTCATAACAATGTTGACATCAATGACAAACAATACAACCATTGGAACCATATGTGTAACAATCTCCCCCTTTGGCATTGATGGCAACACATACTCGCACATTTCTCCCCCTTTGACATCAAGGACAAAGAGAAACTACCTTCAGCTTCATCAACAACCATACCTCTACACATTTTCATTTAGGTTATAAATTTTTATTGCAACAAACAAACTCCCCCTATCATTAGCAACCACTACCTGCTCCCCCTAAGAGGTAGCCATCATCAGTCTAGGAAACAAAGATATAACATTAACTCCCCCTGGACAAATGCATCACTATCCATCTTTAGCAAGAAGGAAGGGTAATCACCCCTAATTTTTTCCAAAGATCCTCAAAGGTGTCCTTTGCAAGATCCTTAGTAAAGATATCTACAATTTGATCCTTTGTTGGAACATATTCCAACTTCACTTCCTTATCTACAACCTTCTCTCTCAAAAAGTGATAAATGATTGCTATATGCTTGGAAAATATTGATAGCACTTGTAGTGTCACACAAAATAGGAATAGGCTCATCATACAATACCTTGATATCCTTCAAAGTTTTCTTCATCCACAACACTTGTGTATAGCAAGAGGCTGCTGCAATATACTCTACCTCTATAGTTGATAAGGACACTGAATCTTTCTTCTTGCTCTACCACGAAACCAATCTACTTCCCATAAAGAAAGCAACACCACTTGTACTTCTATCAACAACACAACCAACCCAGTCAGCATCAGTGTATGCACTCAAATCAAATTCATTACCTTTTGGATACCATAGACCAAAGTTTGGAGTTCCTTTCAAGTATCTGAATATCCTTTTCATTGCTTTCTCATGTGTTTGCTTAGGATTGGCTTGATATCTGGCAACCACACATACTGTGTGCATAATGTCAGGTCTAGAAGTAGTCAAAAACAACAATGCTCCAATCATAGACCTATAGATAGTTTGATACACCTTCAGAGACTCATCATCTTTTCTCAAGTGACATTTAGTGACCATGGGAGTACACACTGGTTTTGAATCCTCCATACCAAACTTCTTTAACAATTCTTTGACATACTTAGCTTGAGAAATAAAGATACCACCATCTAGCTTGGAAATTTGAAGCCCAAGGAAGAAAGACATTTCACCAATCATGGACATCTCAAACTCTTTTTGCATCTCCTCTTCAAACCTTTTACTCATATCATCATCTCCACCAAAGTTGATGTCATCAACATATACTGCAACTATCAAAATCATGTCTCCTTATTCCTTTATATAAAGATTACTATCTATAGTACCTTTCTTGAAGGCTTGCTAAAGTAAGTACTTGTCTAATCTTTCATACCAAGCCCTAGGTGCTTTCTTGAGACCAAACAAAGCCTTTTTGAGTCTACATACCATGTCTGGATCTTTTGATATCTAGAAACCATCTGATTGTTCAATGTATACTTCTTCTTCTAGGTCACCATTCAGAAATGCTAACTTGACATCCATCTGATATACTTTGAAGTTCTTATGAGTAGAAAGAGCAAGGAACATTCTGATTTCCTCCATCCTTGCTATCGGAGAAAAAATTTCCTCAAAATCAATGCCTTCTACTTGAGTGTATCCTTTGCATACTAGTCTTGCTTTGTTCCTTACAACTTCACCTTCTTCATTCAATTTGTTCCAGAACACCCATTTTGTTCCTATAATATTCTTGTTTGTTGGTCTAGGAACCAATTCCCATGTTTGATTCTTCTCAATCTAATCCAATTCTTCTTCCATAGCCTTTATCCATCCATCATCCTTACTGTCTTCAACAAAGGTCTTAGGTTCTACTTTTGATAACAAACACAAGTTTGCTTTCTCATGTGTCTTGGCAAACCTTCTTCTTGTCTGCACACCTTCATTCTTGTCTCCAATGATCTGTTCTACTGAGTGATTCTTCTAAACATGCTTTGCTAGAGTCTTAGGCTTCTGCTCTAGTTCTTGTTCCTTTTCTTCTTTCACTTCTTCTTCATCTTCAATGCAAAAAAAGATATTAGATCTAGTGTCTTCTGAATCTTGTGAGATTGGATACAAGTCTTCATCTACTTTGACATTTGTGCTTTCAATCATCTTTCCCAACCTTTTGTTGTAGCATCTGTAGGCCTTGCTTCTAGTTGAGTAGCCAAGAAAGATTCCTTCATCACATCTTGAATCAAACTTTCCTAGGTCTTCTTCATCTCTTCTAATATAGCATTTGTTGCCAAAGATCCTGAAGTATCTAACAATGGGAGGTCTTCCATACCACAACTCATAAAGGGTCTTAGTGCTATTGACCCTTAACTATACTCTATTAGTTAGATAGACAATAGTGTGAATTGCTTCCTTCTAGTATATATCAGGCAGATCTGCATCTTTCAACATTGCCCTAGACATTTCTTGCATAGTCTTATTCTTCCTTTCCACTACCCCATTTTGCTAAGGGGTTCTAGGAGAAGACAAATGTCTCCTAATACCGTGATCTTCACAAAACTTTTCAAATTCATTTGAAGTAAACTCACCTCCTCTATCTGACCTTAAACATTTGATCTTAGTATCCATTTCATTTTCAACCAAAGATTTGAAAACTTTAAACTTATCAAAGGCATCAGATTTTTCTCTTAAGAAGGTAACCCAAGTAATTCTAGAATATTCATCAATGAACAACATAAAATACCTTTCACCTTGTTGACTCTTTACTCTTGTAGGTCCACATAGGTCTATGTTAATCAGATCTAATGGATTTGAAGAAGAATACTCCTTGCTTTTAAAACTTGTCTTTGTCTGCTTTCCTGAATCCCATTTGACATTCCTTGCATACAGTGCTTACAGGCTTGATTATCTTAGGCATACATCTCATTGCATGAGTAGAGTTGATTCTTAGCATATTATCAAAATTCTTGTGTCCCATTCTTTTATGTCGTAGCCAACACTCACTGGATTGAGCCAACAGACATGTTATTCCATTTACCTCTTTCAAGTGATAAATATTGCCACCTATCTTGACACCTTCTGCAACTAGCTTTCTGAATCCTACCTTCCTGATTTCACAACCATTGGCATGAAAAGTAAGATTGTAACCTTTCCTACACATCTGACTAACACTGAGATTGTGCTATAATCCTTTGACATAGAGAATATCCTCAGTCCTATTCTTTCCATCAATAGTTATGACACCTTTTCCATAGATTTGAGCTGACTCATCACCTCCAAACTTGATAGCTCCACCATCCCACTTCTCAAGGTTGATAAACTTCTCTTTGTCACTAGTCATATGATTTGAACAACCACTATCAATAACCTTAGCTTTGGTTTATTCTTTTTCATGGAAGGCAATCCATACAACCATTGATTTTTCATTGTTTTGGACTGTTTGCAAGGTACCAACATCATCCTTTTTATCACCAACACTCATGGACAAGAAAAGTGTTTCATCATTTGAATCAGTATGATCCTCATCTTCAGAAGAACAATTATCTTCTATGGAAAATAGACTCCTTTTGAATTTACTATATTTGTTACTTCTCCTAGCTTCTTTAAGAGGACATTTAGAAGCAAAGTGATTAACCTTTCCACAATTGAAACATTTAAAGGGTAACTTACCTTTATATTTGCCAGAGCCTTTCTTTAGTGTTCTTACAAAATTTTCTTCAACATCATTAGGGCTTTCATCTTCATCAACAGTTTCATCCTTTGTCTTTTTACTGGCTTTGAAAGCAACTTCTTTCTTTGGAACATCACTGTCAAACTCTCTCATTTCAAAAGTAGTCAAAGTACCAAACAATTGGTCTAAAGTGTATGTATCCAAGTTTGCAGTCTCCTCAATAGAAGATACCTTATGGTTGTAAGATTTGGGAAGAGATCTTAGAACCTTCTTCACAATTTCATACTCTTTTATTGTACCACCAAGGCCTATGATTCCATTGACCACTTCATTCACACTGGATATATAGACACTAACTATAGTTCAACTATTAATTAACTAACTATAAAAACTGATCCACTCTCCTTCATAGAAGGAGAGGATTCCTTATTCTTGTAGATTTACAAACAAACTAGGAAGCAAAATACTTAAAATTGAACCAACATGTCCCCAAAAGCATGGAAACAATTATCTCATTCACATGTCCTCTCTTAAAGAGTTAATATCTTCATCATGATGTTCCCCTTTATCTTGACTTAGTCTTACGAAGAGAGTAGGTTGCTATAGGTCAACTTTGCAATAAATGTGTACCCTATTGCAGGAGCTAGCCTTTAGCTGCATGAACTCTATAGGTGTGACTGTATAACCTTCCACACTTTGGTTGCAGGATGCCTGTGTTTTGGTTACAGGAACTCTGTGGCTTGACTTCATGATGGTGATGTTTGGATGTTGAATGAAGAGTTAGTCCCAAAAAGTATCTAATCGTAAAGATTATTGTAAACATACTTATTCACTCACATTGCATATGAAAATAACCATTTTAACTACACAATATCCATCAAACATTATATAATTAATATAGTGCTTTAATCAAAGTATAGTATCAAGTCTTAGCCATAATCAGATTAAATTATTAGTAGAAGGTACTTGGAAATTGGTAAAGAGGAGATAAAAAGAGGTAATTATGGGGCTCATTACTTGAGTCCAACATTGTTATCCTTCTTTTGTTGTTCCAATGACATCTAATTATATTTTTGTAATCACACAAAGAACCAATCTCCTATTTCAAAATTCCTTTCATTGTAGTGTTGATCAACTTGTTGCACTTCATTCTATTATGTGTCATTGCCAAGTTTTCCTTGAGACTAGCTAGTACCTCTTGCTGGTGTTGCATGTGTTCTTCAACTACTCTAACCTTTAGGTGCACCTGCAATGAACAGGTTATTGATGGTTTATGGTACCCATATAGTACCAAAAATGGAGACATTTTAGATGAAGTGTGGAAAGAAGTGTTATACCACCATTCTACTAGTGACAACCATTACACCCATCTCTCTTGTTTATTTGAAACCAAACATCAAAGATAACCCTTCAAGAAATTTTTGACTACCTCAATTTATATATTTGATTGGAGATGATATGATGAGCTACGAGCAAGATGAGTGCCCAAAAATGAGAATAAGCCAGTCCATAAATTCCTGGAGAATGTAGGATCATGATCACTTACTATGATTTGTAGAGTCCCATGTAGCTTCTGAATGGTACCCATAAATCTTATTTATATTGTACTCACTACAAATAGGTATGACAAAGCACAAAAATGTGCATATTTGGTGAGTACATCCACAATAACCATGGTGACATTTTTTCCTTCAGATTTAGGCAAACTCATGATGAAATCCGTGGATACCTCTTCCCACCTTTGGCTTGGAATAGATAAGAATTTCAAAATACCCAAATTCTTAGTTGTCTCCCCTTTATTTTGCTAGTAGACCATGCATTTTGCTACAAATTTCTAGTAGTTCCCTTTAAGTCCAACCCAAAAGAAATCATGATCGATTCTATGATAAATCTTCAAGAATTTCGAGTGCCCAACTACTAGAGAATTGTGTAGTTATGCCAAAACCCTAAACTTAAGGATTGAGCTCCTACATAGGTATAACCTATCCTTGTACCATAGAGCATATCCTTTCCATGTAAATTTATTTGGCACACTTGAATCTTGTTGCAATTTTTTGATGAGTGTTTGAGTATCTATGTCATTTTCCCACTCTTCTCATGCATTATCCATCCAATTTGCTTGCACTATGGAAATGACATATAATAGGGAATTTATCGGTTCACCCCTCCTAGATAGAGAATCAATCACAGTATTCTCCTTTCCTTTCTTATATATAATCTCAAATTCATATCCCGACATCTTTGCAACCCATTTTTGTTGTTCTTTAGATGACAACCTCAATTCCAAGAAGTATTTGAGACTATCATGATTTGTCTTTATGTTAAAGTATCTTCCCACTAGATAAGGTCTCTATTGTGAGATTTCATGTAGGATAGCCATCATTTCCTTCTCATGAACTAACTTCAATAAATTATTACCTTTTATTATGTGACTCTTAAATTCTAGGGGTATTCCATCTTACATGAGAAATACTTGTATGATATACCTAGAAGCATCACATTCTAGAGTGAAGATTTTAGAAAAATTTTGGGTAGCTAGAACTAGAGTTTTGCATATGGCTTCCTTTAGCTTCTCAAATGCCTTGGTGCCTACCTTATTCCATTGGAAGGAATCTTTCTTCAACAAATCTATGAGAGGTGTTGCTATGCTACCATATTTTTTTACAAATTAGTGATAGTAATGAGTAAGCCCTAAGAAACTGTGTTGATTATTGAGGATCATAGGCACTTTCCATTCTACTATGGATTTAATCTTGTTAGGGTCCACCTTGACTCCTTCATGTGAAACAATATGACCTAGGTACTCTACCTCTTTGACTCCAAAAACACAGTTGGATGGCTTGGCATAAAGTTGATGTTGTTCAAGAATGTCCAAAACTTGATTCACATGTTGCAAGTGTTCCTCCCAAGTTTTTCTATATATTAAGATGCCATTAAAGTATACCAAAACAAATTTCTACAACAATGGCTTGAAGACAGAGTTCATCAAACTTTGAAATGTATATGGTGTATTTGTGAGGCCAAAAGGTATCACCAAAAATTCATAGTGGCCCTCATGGGTTCAAAAAGTTGTCTTATGTACATCTTCATCTCTAATTGTGATTTTATGATAACTAGAATGAATATCAAGTTTGGTGAAATAAATTTAGCACCATTAAGCTCATCTAACAAATCATCAATTACTAGAATTAGAAACTTATCTTTTATGGTGTACTGAGCTCTCTATAATTAGGATACATCTACCATATGTCATATTTCTTGTGCAACATTACCACTATAGAGGAGTAACCACTTTTACTATGCCTAATAATACCTACCTCTAGTATCTCTTGTACCATCTTCTTGATCTCACTTTTCTATACATATAAGTACTTGTAGGGCCTATTGTTGGTGGTTGAATCCCAATACTAGTTGAATGGAATGATCATGATCTATTTTAGGAGATAATCCTTTTCACATATCTCCAAAAACTACTAAGTGACTATCCACAATTGCTTGTAGATTAGGCAATGTAGGAACTTTTGACTGATAGGCTTCTAATGAAAACAATTGATCCACCAACCCATCTACACCCTTGTTAAGAATATTTTACATTTAATGAGAGCTTACCATCTATGGGGGTGATCCCACAATACTGTGTCCCACTTTTTGGCCAAAGTAGGACATTGAAATTAGCATTTTAAACCAAAATTTCACTTTTTGACACCTATAGCAAATAAACCTTTAAGAATTTGAAGATGATATGAACTAGTGATTTTTGAAATTTTGTGTGTAAATTCTAAATGTATTTTTTTTTAAAAATTAAGAAATAATTTGTGATTTTTTTACGTAACTTTTAATAACTTATTTTATAGTTAACAATATTTTTTAAAGTGACGTTTATACCATCATCATAACTTTTTTATAGAAAGGATCAAATTATAAAATTTTAAACATAGATTTGTAACACCAATATCTAGTGTGCAGATATTTTTTCATAATTTTTGTTGCATATATTTTTATTATTAATTTTTGGAGTGAGATTAATTATAAATCAGACATAGGTTTATACCATACAACATAACTTTTTCTATATGTATCTAATTTTTTTTTCAAACAAAGACATCAATACTTAGTGTGCAGATATTTTTTAGAATTTTTTCTCTATTTTTTATTTTTCCGTGTGTGTGGAATAGAGACCTTGATGTTCGGTGAAAAACCTATGTTCAATAGAAAATGGAAAATAAATATAATAATCAAATAAATATATTCAAAGTCATACTTTTTGAAAAGATTAAAGAAAGGGCTACATGCTTACAAAATAGAATTTCTAAATGACTTCATTTGATCCCCCAAAAGATGAAGCAAAATTAGTTTTTGTTAGCATTTTGATAGGTACAGAGGAGACTCCATTGAGGTTTTGATTTAAGACTAGGGAGGTTCTTTCCAAGGGGTTTTGATCTAAGGAGGTTTTATCTAAACCCCTTCAATTAAAACCATTTAGATGGAACCCCTCAAGGCTTAAACTAGTAATTTTTCTAAAAAAATGTGATTTTAGACAAAAATTGGGATCTCCCAAGTTTGGGACTCAGTATTGTGGGATCACCCATGGAGACTTTACTTTCAACCCTCTCAGTTCAATTGTGCTACCATCTAATGCATGAATAGCTCTTGGAATTTCATCTCAATTATCCCTAACGTAGTAATCCACTAGACTTCGAAAACAATGTCTATTGCAACCATAGAGATAGCAAACGTATAAAAATCTAGTTGGTAATCTCCCATGAAAAGTTTAATTCTATGGCATTTCCCCAAATAATTGATAGTACCCTTGTATGTACAAAATTGATCTAAAGGAAATGGAAGATAAATGAAAACAACCCAATACCTTCACCTTCAAACCAAATCCTCCACACATGATAGAACAGAGTAGATGCACCCAAATCTACTAGCTTTGTTCTCTTTGATGGATGATAGACTAGATGAGATGTTGATTGCTCAAATCTGCAACATAACAATGATAGACAAGAGGATCTAGAATGACTTGGACAACATGATGATGTATGAAATGTGCATATTTCAAGAGCCCCCAAATGGCTTGGGTGAGGCTTGATTTATAGGAGATGAGTGATGGGAATGGATGGCTAGGATTAAGTAATACAAGGATTTGTAGTCATGTGACAAGTGTCTCATGAGGGTTAAATGAGAGTGATAAAGTCAAATAGCTTCCATCTTACAAGGATTAGAAGCTTCTAGCCATGTGAAGATAGAGACAAATGTGGAATTAAATAATAAAATTATTTAATTTTTGGAAAGGGATAATGTGGAATACATTAATTATATAAATCTTTGATTTATTTAATTAATTTAGATGAGGGAAAAGTGGAAATTAATTAAATAAATATAATTTATTTAATTAATTGGCTAGAGGGATTAAAATGGGATTAGTTAAATAAATTTGATTTATTTAACTAATTAGGTGATGAAAGGATTACTAGGGCAAAACATGTTACAAAGTGTCTCAAGTACATCAACCAAGTGAAGTCACAAGACATGGTCAATTTTAGGTGTCTACATTTTGCCCCTTTGAGATGGTGTTCCGACTAAGATAAGTAACATCATTTCAAAGAAAATAAGGTATGGATGGAAAAAGGATGCCCCAACCACTTGAAAGAAAATAAGGTATGGATGTGGAGATGGGATGATGATGATGTAAGGATATAATGATGCCCACTCGAGAGGATAGGTGGGTTGGAAGAACACGGGTATGCTCTCGAAATGAAATGAAACGACAAAAGATAGATAAGGGGATGGAGGATGCAAGATAAGAGATGGATGAAAGAGATGAATGATACGTTATGCTGCATGAAGTGAGCAACCATATAGTTTGATATAGCACTAGAAATTATGCACCAAGGTATAAAGACTAGGGTGACGATGTGTTTTGTGCACCCAGTGTAATACAACCTTGTCTAGATGTATGAGGAAGAAAAATTAGAGAAATAAAGTCCTAATGCACAAAAGGTATGATATGACCTTAGATGCAAAGCAAAAAGTTATTCCAACATACACAAGATACAAATATTAGCTAGAATGATACAAATTTGATACAAATGCAAGATAAAATGATAACACACACAAGAAAGAAAGAAAGCATGCACAAATGATACAAAAACAAACAAGGAATTGCCCCTATCAAGCTATAAACCAATGATCGATCAATTGTTTGATGATGATTTGATTTGATGATGATGATACTAGTGTTGTTGGCCGTGTGAATCAACACCAGGATTTGATTAATTTGGATAGTGTTGACATTGTGGGGAACGACACATCCCTAGATCAACACAAGGATGTGGGAATGATATATCCCATTGATGATTGATTGATTAAGTGATGCTAGTGTTGTTGGCCATGTGAATCAACACCAGGATTTGATTGATAATGATGGATCTCTATACTTAAGTTAGACAGTCCTTAAGCAAGAGTTGATTGGATTGGATTGATTTGATTTAATGTGGTTTAGAAAAAGGCTAGGATTAAGACCAAAGGATGTGGTTGGATGATTTGGCCAAATTGATTGACTTGATTGGTATGGATTAATTATGACTTGCATTTGACTTTATTGGTTGGATTTTTTGGATATTTGATTTTTTTTGTATTTTGGGAATATTTTAATTTTTTGGATGGCATTGGATTAAATTTGGATAACCTTTGTTCTAGACACCAATGACAAGGGAAACCAAGTCTAGATGCAAGGATGAAACTAGGATTGGATAGATGGATCAAAAGGATGGGTGATAGTGAATGGGATGGAAGACTCATGATAGATGGATGGGTAAAAGGATAGGCAATAGTGGATGGGATGGGTATATGCATCATAAGGGAGCTAGGATCTGATCCTCAAAGACTATGTAACATAGGAATAACATGCCCCATTCTAGGTGTAATGCTTAGGACTTGACATGACAAACCTTATGAAACTAGGATGATGATAGGATTGGTTGGAAAGGATGAGTTATATCAAGAGATATCCAAAACATTTTTCAACATTTTGTACCCATATCTTTATAAAGATCAAAAGGAGGAAGGGAAGATGGACGGATTCAATAGGATAGGTACGTGGGCATAATGGCTAAGGATGGTAATATAAGATATGATATGATGGGAAATGATAGGTTGGATATGATAGTTTGGATGAGACAATGTGTCCCAAAGTATAAGTGACATAGATAATCAACCTACACATGATGCCTATTTGCTAGGTTTTCATCATGGTACTTATCCAAGGCACCACCAAGGGTGGTTTTCACCATTGGACGAATGGATTTATCTTTATTATTTTGATTTCTTCTTCTTCTTCTTCTTCTTCTTCTTCTTTTGGAATATTTGGATGGGATAGGTGGATATGGATAAGAGAGACTCAAGAATCTAGTTCCATGAAGGGTGATAGTGTCCCATTAGAGATAGATGTCATTGCAAATGGACCAAGTCAAATGTCATTATGCTCATAGATGTTGGTAGGGGATTGCATGAGAGGGGAGATGGAATAGGTAGATAGTGGATTTTGATGTGGATTACAAATGATTTATGCAAGGATAGATAGGGGATAGTGGATTTTGATATGGATTATGGAGGGAAGGATAATGGATGGAAGGATTAGTGGATGGAAGGTTTATGGTAGGGTAGGATAGTGGATTATGAATGGAAGGATAATGGATTATGTATGGAAGGATTATACAAAAGCATGGACCATAGGGAGGTGATGGGGGAGATATGTAGGATAGTGAATGGAAGATGGAAAGATGGAGGTATGTGGAAATGTTGCGGAATGGAAAGGAACCAAGACCAATGGTTGCAGACACTGTGATAAACATTGAATATTATGATTTGGAGTAGGTGTAGGAAGCAATGGACATGTTTGCTTAATGGATGTTTGATGTAGGAATTTAGGTACCCACATAGACTTATGATTTTTATGATTTTTGCATTGGGATTTTTGGATGGAATGGAATTTTTTGTGATTTTTGGGATGTAGATGCTTCATTTGTCTTGATTTATTTTTTCTTAGGGACCCAAACCATCTTATTTTTGGAATTTTCTTGTGTAGGTATTGGATTATATAGCCTTTTGGATTGATTTTGCTTTGATTCTTTGCATTGGTTCCCTAAGGCATGGGGATTTGTAGGATTTCTTGCTTTATGTAAGGAGACATCCAAATTTTTATTTTTGAACCCCATGGAATTGGTGGAAGCTTCATGTTTAGACGATGTGTGCATTGATTGGTCATGATTGGGAAGTGTAGGATATTTATGCATGGAGGGATTAAAAGTGGATTTATGGATGAATGGATGAGGGGATTTAAGGATGGGGATATTAGGCATTGGGAGACGTGGAGGTAAAGTGGATGGGGGGATATTAGGAGTTGGAAGGAGTGGAGGTGAAGTGGATGGTGGAAGGTGTATGGTCACATGTTTTTGAGATTTGTAGGATGATGGAGGAGGGATGGAAACATATGTTTTGGGAGTATGATGTGATTTGTGATGGAAAGGAATAGATTTAGAAGGTATTGAGGTGGTACCAACATCTTTAGATTGTTTTCCTTAGGGTAGATATCCAAGGCCATATGATTGTGGAGGGACTTTGACATGGATGGGCTCTAAAATACCTTGTTCATGAAAGCATAAGCCTTTACCTTGATAATTCATTCTTTGGAGCATGCGATGGACAATGCGACTATGTGTGTTTTAGACACTAGACACAAGATCATTATTTAATGGAGAAGGTGGGATGGTGGATAGTGGTTGTTGCTTTCCTAAGGAAGAACATTCATGGATGAAGGTAGTAAAACCAATGGGATAGGATGATGGATTTTCAATATGGTCGATAGTGGGTGATGAACGATCATTAGGATCTTGATTATCATTATGCTCATTAAGACCCAAGCTATTTATTTGATCATCTATGTTTACTTGGGAGCCAAGTGTCTCATTAAGGGAAGTGGATGGTGAGGGATTATGGATAGGACTAGGTGGAGGGTGGATAGGAGTAGTTTAGATATCTTGTTGATGGATAGTTGTGGGTTTATGTGTAGGATCAATTTGCTCATGGATAGGCTCATGATCATAGATATTATCTTGATCATAAAGAAGATATAGGTTATGGATGGGTTGAATGGAAGAGATTTGATCTTGATTGGAATAAGGGCTTGATGTTTCCACATGCTTTATATTAGACTCTTGACATAGCTGTTGGTTTGCATGAATGGAAGTGGAAGTGGGAGACAACTGGAGAGGCTTGATGGGCTCTTTATGGTCAACAACATGAGAGTGCAATGAATCTTGACTTGGACTAATGGTTGGAGATTCTTCAATAGGCTTGGTTGTGGACCACATGATGGATTTGGAGGACTAGATATGGTATTTGAAGGCTCTTTTATAGGATCAAGGATAGGTATTTAGTGACATGGAGATGGTTGATTCCTTGCTAACAGCCATTGGATCACATTCTTCATAAGTGTATGTGTGGATGGACAATATAATGGATGGATAATAAGGGTGGATGGTGTTGTAGGCTTAGGCTTAGGATTAGGTGGAGGGATAATAGGGGTGGAAGGTGTTGTAGGCTTAGAATTAGGATTTGGATTGGATAGAGGAATAATTGGATTGGATGAATTGGGAGTTGGACTAGATGGAGGGATAATGCGAATGGATGGATTGGATTTGTCTAGCACAATCTTACCACAATCTCTTAGTTTTTTTTATCATTCTCCAAAGTGTGGAACAATCAAATGTTTTATGGCCCTTAACCATATGGTATGCAAAATAATCATTTTCATTATACCAATGGGGTCTAACTTGGTTTTCTCTAAATTGTTTTATCAATGGTAGCTTAATCAAATTTACTTGGACCAATGTTTGTACAAGTCTCGCCATTTTTTCCTCTAATGAAGGGTCGGTAGAACATGGTGATATAGGAGTTGAAGGGGTTAATGGAGTGGAGGCTATGTGTGTTAATGGATTAGTATTAGGGTTAAATGGTGTTGTTGAGATAGGACTAGTAGGCTCTTGGATTGGTATATGATTGGATGGTGATGGAGGGTACTCATAGGATGCATAAGCTAGAGTGGTATCCCCTTGTCAAAGGTACCATGAGGACTTAAAGACAATTGATCTTTGTACAAAGGGTAACTTGGGCTTGCATGTGCTTTTTGTGAAGGAACTTGATAGTCTTGTGAATGGAGTTGGTGGTGAGTTGAAATGTTGGGATAAGTAGTTGGATGATCTTGGGGTATGGATTAATATGGATGTTCTTGGGGTGTGAATTGATATGGATATTGGTTAATATTGGAAGAAATGGGATAAGTTGATGTAGGATGGACATGATATGTGGATGAATTGGATTGGTATGAAGTTGATGGGGATGACTCATAGGATTGAGGTGGAAGTTGATGTTGTATGGGTGATGGTATAGTGGATGACGTGTCAAATGAAGGTTGTGGTTGTGTTTATTGAATGGATATGGGTTGTGTTTGTTGAGTTTGGGATTGGTAGGTGGCTATGAGTTGTTTTAGGGCTTGTTGGTTTTGTTGGACAATGGCTTGTAGTTGTTGGAACTATTGATGTTGGTCTAGGACTTGTTTTTGTGGAAATTATTGGTTTTTTGCATTTGGGATTGTTGGTGTTGTAATGGGGTAGTGACTTGTTCTTTTCCATATTGCATCCTAAGTTCATCAAACATTCTTTGAACACCATAACGATCATCCTCATAGTTCTTATTTTTTAGTGTCATAACCATTTTGACAAGGATGATGAAGAATGGAATGTGACAAGGATTATGTGGATGAAATAGGATGATGATTAGGATGATGAGATGGATGAAATTGATTGGATCATGGATAGATTGGGATGATGGTGATTGGATGATTTGTATGATATATGGGTAAATATGATTTGATAAGTGACTAAGATGATGGTGATTGGATGATTTGGAATGATTGGGTTGGATGAGTGACTAGGATTATGGTGATTGGATGATTTGGAATGATGCCCCCTCTAGAGGATAGGTAGGGGTGAAAGACAAAGATAGACTCTCGAAATGAATTGGGGTGGATAACGATTATGATGATGTGGATATGACAAATAGGATGATTAGGGTTTGAATTATGATAAAGATGACTTGGCTTAGGATGGATGCTATGACAAGGATGATGTGGAATGTTTTTGTTGATAGCTTGACTTAATTGATGTTCAAATGAAAGATTTTACATGTACATGGATGAATCACACACACAAGACACAATATCAAGTTTGTCTTTCAAGATTGATTGTTATGATTATGAAGGCACTTGAAGACACATCAACAAGACTAATATTAATCAAGTGGGTGTGGACAATAGGTCTTAATCTAGGATGTACAAGTGGTCTAAGGATGTACCTAATATACACAAGGTATGGGGGCCCGATTCCGTGAAATGAAAGTGAAATAATGCTACACAGCTAGGAGAAAGGGGTAACCCACCCTTCACCTTCACTTCCCCAAGGTATAAAGTTCTTGGGGGCTTAGCCCAAATTACAAGATTCCAACTTCCAAGAGGTGTGTCTTTTGATTCACTCCTCACTTTTTATACTCCATCAGAATGCTAGAGTTGAGGTCGTCCCTTGGAGTGGTGTGTCTCCAAGCAGGCCTCCTAGGAAGGGTGACAAAAGAAAATCGAGTGGGTGCTTTTGATCTCCAAGATCACCTTAAGGTGTGAGGAGAGAGAATACACACACACTTGATTCACACTCGCAATGTTTATTTACCCTTTAGATAATTGAAATGTGTATTGTGAAGATGAATGGATGAAAGGATGTTGTTGATTCTCAAGATCACATGAAGTGCATGAGAAGAGCATACACACCTTAAATCACACTCAAATCCACCAAACAATTTAAGCACAAGTTTGTTTTAAACCCAAGTCCAAATGTGATGAGGAAGACACATTTTCATTTTAAGCCCAATTTCAAGTATGATGATGCAAACAATTTTTCGTTTTAAGCCCAAATCAAAGTGTGACAGCAGACAAGTTTCTGATCAAATGAAAAGACAAAAGTTATGTTGAGTGCACCTGGAAATTTGTTTTCAAGTTTGATGATGAGGCATATGCATCAATTCATAGTCAAGGCCACAAGATAAATCATACACAAGTTTTTAAATGATATATCTTTAGCCAGCGAAACCTGCAACCCACTTGTGAGTAGTTAGATAAAAATGGTCTTCGACAAACTGATATGGTTGCAAGCAAAAAGTTAGTGACAAGAAAAACAAAAATTACTATAATGACTATTAAAACACAAAAAAAAGACTATGTTATGAAAAAAAAGTACTAGCTAAGCTAAAAATTTAACAAAAAATGTAAACTATGTTAAAATTTAACTATATTAGAATTAAAAAATTAAACACAAACTATTATCACAATTAAAACTAAATTAGTTAATCTAGAGTAAAAATTAAATTAATATTAAAAACTAAATTAAAAATTAAAATTAAAATTACAATTTAATAGTAAACTAAAATCTAATACTAAATTAAAAATTAAAATTAAAATCTAATTAAAATCTAAATTATAATCTAAATCTAAATTAATGTTTAAATTTAATACTAAATTAGGGAGATTGGATCGATGGCGAGCAGATGTAAGGATCCTCTTGAGCCTACCCCCCGGATTGACATCGCAGAAGAGAGCACAAAGGAATCTGAAGTCCTTTTGGAGACAACCTTAATATGTTGTTTTATCGGTCTGAAGCTTAGTAGAAAGCAAATAAAGGATTGGGTTGAAGAAATTTGGAAGATTCAATGCATCCTTAAATTCCTCCCCAAGGGATTTTTTTGGCCGCCTTCCTATTGAGCTCTGATTGCAATATGATCCTATAGGGAAGGAATTGGTCAAGGTCAGGAGCACCATTATATATGTAGAAATGGTCACCAAACTTTGATCTGACAAAATGCAACCCATATGACGAACCCAAATGGATCAAGTTATATAACCTCCCACCAGAGTTTTGGACAAAGGATTGCCTCTTAAAATTGGTCGCTCCCTGGGAATGATAATAAAGATTGATGCTGACCTCTTCAATAGCGATTCTTACCTGTTTGCCAGAATTCAAGTGGTGGCCATCTACAAGTTTTCAGAAGAAATCGTCTTACATATAAAGGAATATCAAAGGACACAGAAATTGGAGATTGAAGAAAGGTGATTCTTTTGTCTGAATTGCTGAAGTCGTAGCCACTCTCAAGATTCTTGCCCAAAAATATGGAAATATCTCAACACGACAGAAATGATAGCAAAGGACAAGGCCAACTCATACCTTTTTACACCTTTGTACAAGGGCAATCATAGCATCCATGTTCAAGAGCCTAATCCAAGTTCAAAGGCAAATATGGAGAGTGGTCCTTGCATAAAGAATTTAGCAACCAATAAAGATGAAACAGTTCATCCCTAGAAAAGAGATGAAGCGATAGTTTCCATCCCTACAAACTCAAATTCCCAGGCTCACAACACTCAAAAAACTTGAAAAGAAGTCAGATCATTTGGAAGGAAGAACTCTAAGGGAACCAGTGGTAGAAGTAAGCAAGCCTAGGCAAGCACCAACAGCGGAGACTTCACCAAGATTGGGAAATTGCATCAAAAATATTAAATTGTCATATTTCTTAGGGGGCACCTCTAGGGGGTGCTGAAACCTTCTTCAAAACAAAACCATTAAGGGGTAGTTGGATTTGTTTTTGGCACCTCAACATGCTAAAGGCTTTAGCTAGTTTCTTGGGAGGAACTTTGAGCCTTGCCGAGTATAGATAGAAAACATCCAAATCCTAGAACTGAAACACTGACCTGGACAAAACAAAAGGTTGAAGAAATGATTTAGCATGTCCCTTAAATTAAGAAGGTGCAGATGGAAAATTTACTTCCCTACAGAAAATTAGATTTTTATGGACGGATCAAATCCTTAGAGATATGAGATGTAGAAGTTCACATGCATTGGTTGCAACTTGAAATTACTTGGGAAACTTCGCAGACCTACCTACAAAGAATGAGCCAATAATAGAGCTTCCCATGTAGAAGAAATGGTGAATAGGATGTCCATCAACTATGTATGCCTTTGTTAGGCCGAGGAGTCAGAGGATGAAGAGGAAGGAAGTAGAGAAGAGGAAGAAGAAGAGGAAGAGGAGAGGGAGGAGGATGATGAAGATGAAGAGGTCGAGGACCATGAGGAAAACACTGCAGAAGACCTGAAAGCACAAATTAGACAACTCTTCAATGTGGGCTCTGCAGAGGTGGCATATGCGATCTTTAAAGTGATAGGTGCACATGTCTTTAATGGAGGCCACATCCATGACGACTTCCTATATGAAGAGTTCCTGATGAACTCTATCCTAATTTTAGGAAGGAAAAACAGTGGCAAGCTCATGGCTACCAGTTTTATCAAAGACAACATGGTGAACGTAGCGAAGGCAGTTATATCCAACTTCAACAAAAGACCAAAATTTGGCATGATGGCCAAGGTCTTTGATGCTGCTACGGTAAACAAAAACCAGGTGGCGGGTCAAGCTTTGGTGGTCTATAGGCAAGGTATTTGAAGGAACAATATGGAAACTTTTGCCTACTTTGTCAGCCAGTATGGGGATCTTCTATCCCCAGCTCAAGAAGAGTTATTGAACTAACAGAAAGGATTAGGTTCCTCTAGCATTTTGTCCAATAGTCTAGGTCCTCTTCTTTTCATTTCTCCTGCTTTCTCCATCCGCACTTAAGCTATGTACTTGGTTTTTCCACTTTAATATATTTGTTGTCATATAGGAAACAACTTATCTATAAAAAAAAATTAATACTAAATTAAAATTAAAATCTAATTAAAAATCTAAATGTAAATTAATATCTAAATTTACTACTAAATTAAAATTGAAAATCTAAATTTAAATATATATCTATTACTAAAGTTAAATGTAATACTAAATTAAAAGCTAAATAGAAATCTAAAAACGGTATTAAAAATTAAACTAGGTTAAAAAAATAAAACTTATGTAAAAAATATTTTCTAAAGTAAAAATTAAATTAGAAGCTAATTTAAAATTAAAAAGTTAAAATTAAAACTATGTGAAATGAAGTTGAAATTAGAAACTAACAACTAAAAAAAATTGATAGGGGAGGTCAATGTGTGGTGGGCGGAGGCCGTTCAGATGGTCGAAGGGAGATGGAGGTGGGGGATCGGAGTCGATTGAGCGGCGAAGGGGTGTTAGGGGATGGAAGATGGGTGACAGGATGTCGATAGGGGCAATGATGTGGTCGACAGGGCTTACAGAGGGCGACTGTGCAAGTTAAGGTGGTGGAGCGTCGACAGGGAGTTGGGATGGTGACCAGTGAGGTCAAAGGTAGTGTGGTCATAGGGGGTTCAGACTATCGATGGAGGGAACAAGGGACTAACAGTCGGTGGCGATAGGTAAATAATGGCGATGATAGTGTTTGGAGATGGTGTTGACTAGGATTTACAGCCGTGAGGATGAGATCAAAGGTGGTGATAGGGGTTTGAGCCAGTGGCGGAAGGTAGATATTTCGATGGAGGGATGCGAAAACAGATTGGCGGTGATGATAAAGCATTGAGGGAGGTCTGAGCAAAGATAGTAGGGTTTTGACAGGGGTGTGAGTGGGGCTATATTGGAAGTTGGTAGAGAGTTAAAATGGTAGTCAATAGGAAGGAATTGGGGGTGGTCTATAGATGAGGTGGTTATAAAGCATGGGTGGCGGATCAAAAGGTGAAGATATGGTTGAAAATCATAGTCGATCAGATTTGAAAAAAATAAAATAAATGTAATACACCTTCACAGTCAATCAGATCTTGAAAACCAAAATATATGCAAGACACCTTCAAACCAATAGATATATTGTTAAATCTTCACAAGTAAACCCTCACAAGCAAAAATGGTGAGATCAAACGTTGTTACAGACTATAAGGTAGGTTCGTACGGTATGGATTTGCCAAGTAAAAAAATTTCAAAAACTTTCCTGTAAGAAAAACATACAGTATTTTATGTCAATATTCACTTGTGAGGCCTTCTAAATGTGATGGTGAGGTCAGATCTGGAGTAGGAGATGAATCTGCAAAACTTGATCACCAAAACTTTACAAAAACAATGTTAAATTTGCAAAATCAAGCGCATAAACTTGCAAGGCAAGGGTTAGACCAGCGGGGTGTGCTAGAAAATGTATGTAGAAAATTGATCTAAAGGCAATGGAAGATAAATGACAACAACCCAATACCTTCACCTTCAAACCAAATCTTCCACACATGATATAACTGAGTAGATGCACCCAAATCTACTAGATTTGTTCTCTTTGATCGATGATAGATTGGATGAGATGTTGATTGCTCAAATCTGTACCATAACAATGATAGACAAGAGGATCTAGAATGACTTGGACAACATGATGGTGTATGAAATGTGGATATTTCAAGAGCCCCCCAAATGGCTTGGGTGAGGCTTGATTTATAGGAGATGAGTGATGGGAATGGACAGATAGGATTAGATTGGTGATGGATGGCTAGGATTGAGTGATACAAGGATTTATAGTCATGTGACAAGTGTCTCAAGAGGGTTGAATGAGAGTGATAAAGTCAAATAGCTTCTACCTTACAAGGACTAGAATCTTCTAGCCATGTGAAGATAGAGACAAATGTGGAATTAAATAATAAAATTATTTAAGTTTTGGAAAGGGATGATGTGGAATACGTTAATTAAATAAATATTTAGTTTATTTAATTAATTTAGATGAGGAAAAAGTGGAAATTAATTAAATAAATATAATTTATTTAATTAATTGGCTAGAGGGATTAAAATGGGATTAGAATGGGATTAGTTAAATAAATATGATTTATTTAACTAATTAGGTGATGAAAGGATTACTAGGACAAAACATGTTACAAAGTATCTCAAGTGATGTCGACCAAGTGATGTCATAAGACATGGTCAATTTTAGGTGTCTACAACCCCCATTTGCAATCATTACCTAAAATACTAGAGGTAGATATATAAAACAATTTAGATGAGAAATTAACTTCTTGTTGATGAAGTTGTGAGTGCTTCCCAAGCATATCAACATTTTACTCTCTTTTTCTTTAAGAAACCCACTACCTTAACAGTTTGTGGGGTGCTAGTTCCAGAAAGTGCATGAAAAGAAATAGTTGGTGGGGCATCTCTTGATTCCACATCTTTAGATTAGTACCAACCTATAATATTTCTTCTTCATTGTCTTCTTCCTCACTAGTCCCTTCAATGTATAACAATTGTTTTTAGCACATTTATGTCCTTAACTATATTTGCTATCATAGTTAAAACATAACCCTTTTGCCATTTTTCTTCAATTTGTTGAGGAGTCAATCTAGTGGGCTAAGGGAATGGTTGTACTAAAAATATATTCTCTCTTGTGCCATTAAACCCCTACCTTCTAGGAGCTAAAAAAAATTCCTCTACCCTACATGCTAGAATAAAAGAATCAAATATAGAAGGATTAAGCATATGTACCACATATTTGATGCAGTCTAGATGTGGGGATCTTATCAAACAACCAAAATATAGTAGCCAAAATAACAAATAACAACAATAATAAAAAATTCAAACTATTTTATTCATGTGTGCAACAACAATTAGGAGTACAAAAACTATACAATTCAATCAGTCTACTCTGCTTTTTACAATGACAATACTTTCTTTTCAAAACACCAGAAGTCCTTAACAAAGTACATCAACTTCCTTTTATACTTCTAGTTGAGGAAGTTAAATCATTTATCAAGCTTGATAGTTACAAACATTAGAAGTTAAACTGTTTGCAAGCATTTGAAGTTAAACCATTTACATGTTTCAGAAATTTAGCTATTTATCAAACTTGCAAACTTCTTGAAAAATATATTTTTGGATCAGTGATTCAGCGAACCTTCAAACTCTCAAACTCTTCCTTTAGAATACTTTTCAGCAAATCAGCGAATCGACAAACTTTCAAACTCTTGAACTCTTCCTTTATAACACTTTTCAGCAAATCGACAAATCGGTGAACTTTTGAACTCTTGAACTCTTCCTTTATAATCCATTTCGGTGAATCAACAAACTTTCGAATCTTTGAACTCTTTTTGGTGGAGCTCTTGGTTTGAAAATTTGGAATTTTGTTGAAAAGAAAAAAGAATCCAAGTTCTTTCAGTGAAAAGTGGAGTTGGTGAACTTGAGTTTTTTTCCAAAATGCTTCTTTTAGCAAACAAGAGAGTTCATGAACTTGGACTTTTACCGAATGAAAAACTCTTTTCATGAACAAGAGAGTTTGTGAACTTGAGTTCTTTGCCAAAATGCTTATTTTGACGAACAAGTGAGTTTGTAAACTAGAGTTTTTGCCTAAATGGTCCAGAATTCATCAAATTTTCCCAAACTTCACCAAATTGAAACTGTAGATACCCATTTAGCCCTTCTACAAGGTGATGTCCTTAACTTGACCAAATTGAATCTAAAATTTCTCCTAAAGAAAACTACCCAAAACCAACTGAAATGCAACAAAACTAAAAACAAAACTTGAAATATTTTTGGTTGATACAAGATTGCTTGTGAACCCAAATGCTCCTCTACTGGACTTTTACATGCTGCCCACGCCTCCTTGAAATCTACATCCTCTTCATATAACTCCCTCGTATAATCAAAACCAACAACATTCACTCTTAACTCATTCAACATTAAACACCTCCTACTTAGAGCATCAACTACTTGGTTTGATTCAACACTTCTATGTTTGAAAACAAATGAATAATTCTGCAAAAATTTTACCCATTTCATATTTTTTTGACTCAACTTACCTTGACTATTTATATACTACAATGCATGGTGATTTTTGTATAACACAAACGCCTTGGGTAGCAGATAATGTCTCTACTTCTTGAGTGCTTGCACAATTACATAAAACGAGCTTGATCATAAATTGAATATTTCCTTTTTTCTTCATTCAACTTCTCATTGAAATATGCAAAAGGCTTTCCTTCGTAACTCAAAACTCCTCGAATTGTAGTTCCACTTGCATCACATTATACTTGGAACACATTACCAAAATCAGGCAGTGCCAACACTAGTTGTTCTATCACCTTTTCCTTCAATAACTAAAAACTCTTCTGTTTTGTAGCTATTCAATTAAACTCTTTCCTACCACCCTTCATAGTCTCTGTGATAGTTGCACATATTCCACTAAAATTTATTATGAACTTCCTATAGAAGCTCGCTGACCCATGAAAACTTCTTGCTTCAAACATACTTCTCGGTGAAGGCCAATCTAGATTGCCTTGACCTTTTCTAGATCCATTTTCAACCGTTCTTCTAAAACAACAAATCCTAAATACACCAACTCCTTCATGAAACTACACTTTTTAAGATTGACTAGCAATTTTTCCTCCTTCAATCTTTGCAAAAAAACTCTCACATGCATCAAATGTTCTTCTTTTGTTTTACTAAAAATCAAAATATCATCCAAATATACAATGACAAACTTACCAAGGAATGGATTCAACACTTTGTTCATCAACCTCATAAAGTTGTTGGGTGTATTTGTCAATCTAAATGGCATGACCAACCACTCATATAAACCATCCTTTGTCTTAAAAGATATCTTCCATCCATCTCCTTCCCTGATCCTTATTTGATGTATCCACTCTTTAAATCTATCTTAATGAGGTACTTGGCTCCACTCAAACAATCCATCATGTCATCCATCTAGGGTAATAGAAATATGTACTTTATGGTTGTCTTATTTATTGCTCTTGAGTCTGTACACATTCACCATTCTCCATCCTTTTTAAGTGTTAGTACTAATGGAGTAGCACAAGGGCTTAGAATTTCCCTTATCAAACCCTTGTCTAACAACTCTTGTCCTTGTCTATTGATCTTTTCATTCTCCATTGATGTCATTCAATAAGGTGCTCTGTTTCTAAAACTTTCCTTGGGTATCAAATCCATTCAATGGCTTATACTTCTCATGGGTGGAAATCCATCTAGTCACTCCATCATTATGTCTACATGGTCATCCAAAATTTCTTGAATTTCCATTGGTAGTTCTTTACTCTTCCCTGATGTCCTAGTTTCTGCAGGTTTAGGAATGAAAGAAAAACATGCCTTCTCCTTCTTCATCTCCTTCAAAAATTTCTTCTTATAAATCAAACAAACATTTGGATTACTTTCTACTTCTTCATCTTTGTCTTTCAAAGGATTCAAGGTAAATTCCTTTCCATCTTTCTTTATCTTATATGTATTTGTTCTACCATCATGTACATCTTGTCTATCATATTGCCAAGGTCTTCCCAATAGAATATGGCATGCATCCATAGGCATCACATCACAAATAATTTCATCCTTATAACTACCAATCTAAAAATTTACTAAACACTGTTCACCTACCAATAATTGATGTCTTCTTTACAGCCAAGAAACTTTGTAGGGACTTGGATGTTTCACCTTCTTCAACTTCAAATTTTCCACCATCTCTTCAAACACAAGATTGTCAGTACTTCTGATGTCCACAATTACTTTAAAACACTTTCCACTTGATTTACATTTTGTTCTAAGCAATTTTTTTCTTTGAATAGGTTCTTGCTTTACCTTTTTAGGGTTTAACAATATTCTTCCCAACATCAAGGATTCTCCATCCTCATAATCCTCTCCACACTTTGGTGAAGCCACACTTTCTTCTTCTTCTTGTGCCACATGAATTCTTGTTTCTTTACCTTTTCCACTACTTTGTTGGATTTAGGACATTCAAATGCCCTGTGACCAGTCTCTCCACATTGATAACACATACTAGTGAATCCTCTTCCTTTTCCAAAATATCCCCTACCTCTGGAGTAATCTCCTCTTCCTCTTGAATAATCTAATCTTCCCCTGGTATCCTGGGTGTAACTTCTTGTTTGAGAGGTGTTGGCTTCTCCTTGTTTTTTTTGACATCCTCTTCCACCACTGGACTATCCTCTACCATGAGAGAATCTTCCTCTACCTCTTGAATTATTTTTTTTTCTTGCCAATTTTTCTTCTACCTTCAAGGCATACTGATAGGCTTCTTCAACACTCTATATTTAGACCATACTAATCTCATCTTGAATTGATAAATGTAATCCCTTTACATACCTTGACACCTTCTTGACATCATCATCAATATGTCTAGCCCTGATACTCATCTTGTAGAATTCTTCTATATAGTCCTACACATTCTTCTCCTTTTGTTTTAAATTTTGCATCTTCCAAACAAACTTAACTGGTAATCTGCTGGCAAAAATTTAGCTTTCAACTTTATCACCATTATGTCCCATGATTTTATTTTCTCCTTGCCTTTTCTTTGTCTATCTGTCTGCACATGATCCCACCACAGGGATGCATTTCCCTTCAATTTTGTACAAGAAAATTTTACCCTCTTCGAGTCTTCTATAGATTCAAAATTAAAATATTTCTCCATTTCTAAAATCTAGTCAATGAGTTCCTCCAGATTCAAATCACCTTGGTAGCTTGATGGATCCAATCTTGGTTTGCTACTAAGTTTAAACATAACCCACAAAAATCTTCCTTCTGGTTCATCCATTTCATCCTCTGTCTCAACTTCTTGTTCTTCATTTTCGTCCTCACTAACATCCTCCACACATACTCCCCTTCTTTGTACTGCCTCCATCACATCCAATCTTTCCATAATACCTCTCAACATCTCTGCTATTTCACCAGTTCATGGTGCTCCCCGTCATCCTCATCCTCTATGTGCCATGTTTGCATAAACCCTCTACAGTTGTAGGTCTTCTCTCTCTCACTCACCTACAACAAAATTCTATACGGTTTCTTCTTCTTGACATGACCCAAACCTGCTCTGATACCACTTGATGCAGTCTAGATATGGGGGTCTTATCAGACTACCAAAATCAAGCAGCCAAAATAATAAATAACAAAAATCAAATTCAAACTATTTTATTCATGTGGGTAGCATCAATCATGAGTATAAAAACTATACAATTCAATCGATCTACTCTATTTTTTACAACGACAATTTACTTTCTTTTCAAAAACACTAGAAGTCCTTAAAAAAATACATCAACTTCCTTTTATACTTCCAGTTGAGGAATTTAAATTGTTTGTCATCCTTGTTAGTTACAAATATTAGAAATTGAACCATTTGTAATCATTTGAAGTTAATCCGTTTACACGTTTCGACATTTCAGTTATTTATCGAACTTGCAAACTTCTTGAAAAATATTTTTTCAAAAAATCAGAGATTCGGCAAACCTTCAAACTCTCAAACTCTTCCTTTAGAATATTTTTTGGAAAATTGGTGAACCAGTGAACTTTCAAACTCTCAAACTCTTCCTTTATAATACTTTTTGGCAAGTCAGCGAATCAACGAACTTTCGAACTCTTGAACTCTTCCTTTATAATCCATTTTAGAAAATCAGCAAATCAACAAACTTTCAAACCTTTGAACTCTTCTCGGTAGAACTCTTGGTTTGTGAACTTGGAATTTTTCTGAAAAGGAAAAAAAGAAGCCAAGTTCTTTTGGTGAAATGTGGAGTTCGTGAACTTGAGTTTTTGTCGAAATGCTTCTTTCGGTGTACAACAAAGTTCATAAACTTGGACTTTTACTGAATGACAAGCTCTTTTAGTGAACAAGAGAGTTCACGAACTTGAGTTTTTGTCAAAATGCTTCTTTCAATAAACAAGGGAGTTCACGAACTTGAGTTTTTTTTCTAAATGCTCCAGACTTCACCAAATGTTCCCAAACTTCATGATGCAGGAGCATCCAGTGGTGTAAGGGCAATCTTGCATCACGCAAAAAAAGATGTATTTCAAAATTGTTGATTTTCTTTCCATTTCTTTTCAAAATTTGTGGTTATGGTTCCATAATCGCTTGAATAATGATGTAGAACTTTTAGTTTTTCTAAACTGCTAAAAATAGCAACCTGTTATTTTTAGAAAGTTTGCATTTGGGAATGGAATGAATTGAAATTTTACACGAAGCTTCATAACTGAAAAATAAGACCTTTGGTGAAGGTATCATGTAAAGATCATTTGCGAGCTGAATGCTATTAAAGTTTTCGTTTCCTGAAAAATGCTTGAAAATTATTCAAACTCGGGTTTGAGGCACTAAACGACCTTGTACGGGCCCGAAAATGGCCAGAATTGGCAGATCCAGTTCTCAGCGCGTAGAGCACTCCATAAGATTTCTGACGCATAAAATGGTTCATCAATCAGACACCCAGATCAAAGTTATGGCTCCCAGAAGTTGACCTATTTTTGGAGGGAGATGCAAATTTTGAAATTAGGTTGTTGGCTGCCAAAAAGGCTATTAATAACCATTTTTGGGAACCCTTGGTAGTAGTAGAGTTAAGGGGGGAATTGTAGAGTCAAGAATAGGTGGGAAAATAGAAACCCTAGTAGATTTGGTGTCATAGATGGCAGATGATTCCAGAGTCTTGTGAGAGGAAGCTGTAATGTGTTGCAGCCTGTGGAGCGTTGATTCTTCTGATTGTATTTGAGCTTCTGTAATGTAATAAGTTGTCCAAATCAATAAAAGAAAGTTCTATTTTCTGTGTACAATTTCTATTGTAGTGTGTTTTATGATTTACCCCCTTCATCAAGTGGTATCAGAGCAAGGGTTCCTGATTGTGTAGATAGATCACCGACCGTGAGGCAGTTTGCACCAGGACCTGAGGTTGTGGGTTTTCTACGGAGATCAAGATGCCTCCATGAAGAAATCGTATTGGGAGGAATGCTTTAATGGAAGAGGGTTTTAGAACCCTGCAAAGGCAAATGGATGCATTGCAAGAGGAGCTGCGAAGAGGGTTTGATCCGAGAACAAGAGAAGAAAGCAAAGATGAAGCTGAAGAAGAGCTATCTGAGGAAGAACAAGAAGCTGTAGGAGATCCTGCAGAAGTTAGGTTGTTAAGGGCCATTTCTAAGATTGGAAAGAGGCCCAGGATCAAAGTTTCTACATATTCTGGAGATTTGAATCTAGAACGGCTTATTGATTGGATCAATGACATGGAGGAATATTTCAAGTATGAAGATGTGGAAGACCTAGATAGGGTCAAGTTTGCAAAAACAAAATTAAATGGCCATGCCAGTATTTGGTGGAAGGAGGTCTAGTTAGAGAGGAACAAAAAAGGAAAAGGAAAGATCACTAGATGGGATCGGATGGTGGAGAAACTGAAGAAGTAGTTCATTCTTGTGGACTATGAGATGGAGTTGCTAAAGAAGCTGCAAGGACTGAAGTAAGGTAACAAGTCTGTTAAGGAGTATACAGAAGAGTTTTATAAAATTACTATCAGGATAGGCCATGCAGAGCCCAACAAGGAGAAGGTAGCCTGTTACATTAATGGGTTGAGGCCGAGTATTCAAGAGGAGCTGAGCCTGGTCAGAATGACCACCATAGAAGATGCATACCAGTTTTCCCTGAAGGTGGAAGAGAAGCTAAATAAAAGATTTGATAGCAAGCAAAGGGGAAGAGGTCAAGGTGGATTGACTAGTGGAAGACCCTATGGAGGCCGTAATGAAGATCAAAAGAAAAGTGAAGAAGTTGGCACTAGTTGGAATCAAAGAGGAGATAATACCTACTGCCCTTGTGACCAGAACAATGGTGAGCAAAGAGGAAGAGGAAGAGGAGGTTTTAGAGGAACTTGTTTCCAATGTGGAGAAGAAGGGCACCGAGCATACGAGTGTCTACAACATAAAGGAAGGACAAATAGAAGACCTGAAGGTAATGCACAAGTTGCACATGTAGATGAAGATGCGCAGTTTGAGTGTTTTGAAGATGCTGAAAGGGGAGAAACCCTAGTTGTCAGAAGAACTTTGTTGAATGAGGAGAAGGAACCCAATCAAAGGAAGAGTTTATTCCACACAAGGTGTAAATGTGAAGGTAAGTGTTGTGATATTATTATTGACAGTGGGAGCACTGATAATCTTGTGTCAGAGGAGATGGTTGACAAGTTGAAGTTGACAAGAAGAAAGCATCTACATCCATATCAGATTGCATGGTTGTAGAAGGACCATAGAGCTTTGGTTAATGAGTAGTGTTTAGTGAAGTTCAAGATTAGAGACTACCATGATGAGGTGTTGTGTGATATCATACCAATGGATGCATGTCATATGTTGTTGGGGAGGCCGTGGTAGTATGATAGGAGCGCTGTCCATGATGGCTATGCAAATACATATTCCCTAACAAAAGATGGAGTTCATCATAAATTGAAGCCCTTGAAAGAGGTGGAAGAAAAGGTATGTAGTACTACTAGAATTTTCTTGGTAGATGGTAGAAATTTTTTGGAGGGTATGAAGCATGAGCGTCATTATTTTGCATCGATTCCTAAGATTAGTCAAAAGAAATGTGAAGATGTACCAACAGAAGTTTCAGATATGTTGGAAGAATTTCAGGACATTATCTCTGATAATGTACCAAAGGGTTTACCACCAGTGAAGAAGATAAGTCATCAAATGGATTTGATACTAGGATCCAATTTGCCGAATAAGGCAGCCCATAGGATGACTCCAGCAGAGAGTGAAGAGTTGAACAAACAAGTTTAGGAGTTGTTGAGGAAGGGATTGATAAGAGAAATCCTAAGTCCATGTGTGGTACTTGCAGTACTAGCACCAAAGAAATACGGAGAGTGGAGAATGTGTACAGACTCTCAAGCCATCAATAAGATCACAATCAAGTACAGATTTCCATTGCCCAGAATGGAAGACATAATGGACTATTTGAGTGGAGCCAAGTAATTCACAAAGATTGACCTGAAGAGTGGGTATCACCAGATCCGTGTCAGAGAAGGAGATGAGTGGAAGATAGCCTTCAAGACAAAGGAAGGTTTGTATGAGTGGTTAGTCATGCCATTTGGGCTAACTAATGCACTGAGCACATTCATGCGGCTCATGAACGAGGTACTGAAAGAATTTTTGGGAAGTTTTGTTATTGTTTATTTAGATGATATTTTGATTTTTAGTAAGACTTGGGATGAGCATCTGATGCATATCAGAAGAGTTTTAGAGAAGCTGAGGGAGGAGAAATTGATTAATCTGAAGAAATGTAGTTTTGCAAAGAAGGAGTTGGTATACCTAGGATTTGTTGTCTCAGAGGAAGGTCTTAAGATGGACCTAGAGAAGGTGAGGGCTATCATTGAATGGTCTACGCTAAGGAGTGCTTTCGAGGTAAGATCTTTTCATGGTTTGGCATGTTTTTACAAAAAGTTTATCAGGAATTTTAGTAGCATTTGTGCACCCCTAACTGAGACAATGAGAGGGAATAGAAAAGAGTTTAGATGGACTAGAGGAGCAGACAAAAGTTTTGACACATTGAAGCAGAAAGTTATAGAGCAACCTATTTTGGCACTTCCAGATTTCAATAAGGTATTTTAGGTAGATTGTGATGCTCGTGACAGTGCTATAGGAGCTGTTTTGAGCCAAGAAGGTAAGCCCATTGCCTATTTTAGTGAGAAGCTTAATGATGCCAAGAAAAAGTATTTTTCTTATGATCAGGAGTTTTATGCAATAGTTTAGGCTTTGAAGAAATGGAGACATTATTTATTGTCAAAGGAGTTTGTTTATATACTAATCATCAAGCTTTGCAGTATATTAATAGTCAAGAAAAGTTAAACCAAAGGCACTTAAAATGGGTTGAGTTTTTACAGAGCTATACTTTTGTTTTGAAGCATAGGAGTGGGAAGTCCAACAGAGTTGTAGATGCCTTGAGTAGAAGGCAAAATTTGTTAACAAAAATGAAGATAGAGGGTTGTTGGGTTCAATGAGCTCAAAAGTTTATATCCTGAAGATCTAGATTTTGCAGAGGCTTGGAAAGCTTGTCTGGAACCTGTTACTTTGGATAGGACAAAATGGTTGGATTTCATAATCCAAGATGGCATGTTGTTTAAAGGAAGCCAGTTGTGCATTCCGAGGAGTTCCGTGAGAGAGAACCTGATTAAGGAGAAGCATAGTGGAGGATTGGCTGGACACTTTGGTCGAGATAAGACCATTGCTATTGTTGGTGAAAATTATTATTGGCCACAGTTGCAATAGGATGTGAGGAAATTTGTGCAGAGTTGCAAAGTATGTCAGATGGCGAAAGGAGCAAGTCAGAATACAGGTCTATATCAGCCATTACTTGTACCAGAGAAGCCATGGGATGATATCAGTATGGATTTTATTCTTGGTCTACCAAGGGCACAGAGAGGACATGATTTCATTTTTGTGGTGGTGGATAGATTTTCGAAGATCGCATGTTTCATTCCTTGCAAGAAGACTAATGATGCTGTTCATATTGTTGAATTATTTTTTAGGGAGGTGGTGAGATTACATGGTCTACCAAAGAGCATAGTTTCAAATCGAGATACCAAGTTTGTTGGTTATTTCTGGAGGACATTGTGGAAGAAGAAGACAAATTTGAAGTTGAGTTTGTACACCATCCATAGACTGATGGACAGACAGAAGTGGTGAATAGGAGTTTGGGTAATCTACTACAATGCTTAGTGGGAGATAAGCCCAAGGGATGGGATTTGATTTTACCATAGGCAGAATTTACTTACAACAATTCTGTCAATAGGAGTACTGGTAAATCACCTTTCCAGATTGCATATGGCAATAGTCCAAGAAATGCTTCAAAGTTAAGGAATCTAGACAAAGGAGAAAAGATAAGTGCCGAGGCTGAAGACTTTGCAGAACACATGAAGAATTTGTATGAAGAGGTGAGAAAGCACATTAATAAGATGAATATTTAGTACAAGTCTAAGGCAGATTAGAAGAACATATATAAGGAATTCTGGGTAGGAGATGAAGTCATGGTTCGCTTGAGAAAAGAAAGATTCCCGATTGGAACATACAATAAGCTGAAAATGAAGAAATTTGGACCATGCAGAATTTTGAAGAAACATGATTCAAGAAATGCATATGAGGTAGAGCTACCGAGTGAGATCAACATTTCCCATGTTTTCAACATTGCTAATTTATCAGAATATCTTGAAGGTGGAATAGAGGATGGACCAACAGAAGAACAGTGGAGTATTCTGACATCTACTTCAACAGAGGAGATAGAAGAAATCTTGGATAGTCGTGTGGGAAGAAGTACTTAGAATAGGCAATATGAAGAATACCTGGTGAAATGGAAAGGAAGGCCCATTGAAGATTCTTCTAGACAACAGAGGTTGACTATTTGGGTTTCCCTCACACAAACATCTAAGACGTGATAGGGTCACTTCTCAAATTACCCTAGGTGTTTGATGCAGGAGCATCCAGTGGTGTAAGGGCAATCTTACATCACCCAAAAAAGATGTATTTCAAAATTGTTGATTTTCTTTCCATTTCTTTTCAAAATTTGTGGTTCTGGTTCCATAATCGCTTGAATAATGATGTAGAACTTTCAGTTTTTTCAAACTGCTAAAAATAGCAACCTGATATTTTTAGAAAGTTTGCATTTGGGTACAGAATGAAGTGAAATTTTATAGGAAGCTTCATAATTGAAAAATAAGACCTTTGGCGAAGGAATCATGCAAAGATCATTTGCGCGCTGAAAGATATTAAAGTTTTTGTTTCCTGAAAAATGGTTAAAAATTATTCAAACTTAGGTTTGAGGCACTAAACGGCCCTGTACGGGCCCAAAAAAGACCAGAATTGGAAAAACCATTCTTAGTGCATAGAGTACTCCGCGAGCTTTCTGACGCATAAAATGGTTCGTCAATCAGACACCCGGATCAAAAGTTATGGCTCCCAGAAGTTGACCTATTTTTGGAGGGAGATGCAAATTTTGAAATTAGGTTGTTGGCTACCAAAAAGGCTATTAATAACCATTTTTGGGAACCCTGGGCAGTACTAGAGTTAAGGGGGGAATTGCAGAGTCAAGCATAGGCGGGAAAATAGAAACCCTAGTAGATTTGGGGTCACAGATGGTAGATGATTCCAGAGTCTTGTGAGAGGAAGCTATAATGTGTTGCAGCCTGTGGAGTGTTGATTCCTCTGAATGTATTTGACCTTCTGTAATGCAATAAATTGTCCAAATCAATAAAAGAAAGTTCTATTTTCTGTGTGCAATTTCTGTTGTAGTGTGTTTTATGATTTACCCCCTTCATCACTTCACCAAATTAAAATTACATATACCCATTTAGCCCTTCTATAAGGTGATGTCCTTAATTTGACCAAATTGAATCTAAAATTTCTCCTGAAGCAAACTACTGAAATCCAAGTGAAATACAACAAAAATGAAATGAAACTAAAAACAAAACCTAAAATATTTTTGGTTGATACATGATTGCTTGTGAACTCGGATACTTCTGCATCAATATTGGATGTGATCCTTGAGCCTGCCAAGAAACAAGGCATTTAAGTTCTCCTCTGCAATTATTTCTACTTGCAAGGATAGGTTCTAAAATTGATGAATATAATCCTTGACTAATCATGTTTTTAATAGTTTAGCTAACTAGCTTAAGTATTTATTTGATACACTATTGTTGTAGTGTAATTGTAACTCCTCTATAAAAATTGACCAAGTGACACTGAGAGCTTTTTTCTTTCTTTGAGCACAAATCCATTGATACCAAATGAATTACTCAAGTTTTAGATATAATGAAGCCATTGTTGCCTTCTATACACTTGGTATCTGATGTACAAAAAAAATTCTCCATTTGATTTATCTAAATAAGTGGATCCTTTCCATCAAACTTCCATATTCCAACTTTAGTATCATGTTTCAAGATCTAGAATGAATGCTAACATTTGGATCACAATTGACATGACTAGATGATCCACCTTGATTGATCAAAATATAATATTTTTTTTTGTGGTATTTTATCTTGGAGATAAAACATTACAATAGCCCATTGGACTTCAAGTTTAGAATTGATGCTAGACATTACTCCTCTAATTTTAGACTACATCTTTCGTATACCTTATTCCAACTCACACATTTTGTGATTTAATGGAGACATTAGATCTAAATTCCCCCTAATCCTAACTCTGAATCCATATCCTCTTTATTAACATTCTTTCCCAGAGTGATTGGATTCCTTCCCTTGTCTCTTGTTGTAGCTCTAGCCATGATGCTACCAAAATAATAGACACAAAAAATTACTCAAAATAAATAAAATAAGCTAAAAATATTATTATAACTTACTTGGGCCTAGATCTTACTTTACTAAAAAGTATCTCAATAATTCATTGTTTTGTAGTCTTGGAAGTGAATTTCGTGAAAACCCTAATTTCACAATAAATCCTTCAAAAATGCTTCAATTGATCTTAAATCTAGATTATAGCTACTTCAATGTACTCTTGATCAACCCTCTAGAATGTAGAAAAAAATCACTATTTTGTAGCCTTGGGAGTGAATTTGGTGAAAACACTAATTTCATAATAACTCTAAAAATGCTCCAAACAACCTCAAATCAAAACTAAATATTATTTAATGTGACCTTGATAAACCCTCTATATTTTAGAAAAGCTTTTGCATAATTGAGAGAAATATGTGCTTCATAACATGACCTCCAAAATTAAAAAAATTATCTTGACTCTCACCTTCTAGATGCCAACATCATGCTTTGATACCACTTGCAATGAACCTGACTTGCACAATAGAAGAATGCAGCAATAAATACTTGGAAATATAATAGAAATATTCATAAATATTTGATAATAATAAGCCACTTTGATGGGGAAAACCTCCAAATGTCTTCAACAAGAAATATAATTTAGAATATGATGATCAACTACTAATAACTAGGTCTCCAATATATACCATACTTATGCCTTGGATGCCACCCAAGTTGACCTAACTACCTATATAAAACTATATAAATAATCACATAACTTAATTAAGGGTTATGCTAGCCAAAGGTTATCTACAAATATCCCAATACAATCAATGGATTAAGGGGGTAGCGTCCTTGGTGATAACAATCCACATTAGATTTTTGATTGTGGGAAGGTCTAGTTGTGTTTTAGTAATGGGAGAGTGAAAAATATCAATGGTGTTTTACATGTTCTAGGACTTGTGATAAATCTTATTTTTGTATCCAAGTTGAATGATTCTAGAGTGCATGTGACACTTGATAAGTCTGGTAGTAGGTTAGCTGGAGGAAATTTGGTGATAGCAAGAGGCTCATAGTGTGGGACTTTGTTTAAGCTTGATGCTTCCACATTTTATAATTCTACCAATGTAACTAGCACTTTTGAACTTGCATGTATTTTGTGGCACCAATGTTTGGGCCACATTGGTGAAAAATATCTTCAAACAATTATTAATAAAAAATGGTTGATAGTTTTATGATTATTTTGATGATTTTGATTTCCATGAGCACTATGTGTTTAGAAAGCATAATAGAGTTTTATTTTTCTATGGTAAGTATGAGAGAAAAATAGTGTTTTAGAAGTTATTCACTTGGATGTGTTTGGCCTAGTGGATGCTAATTCTATTGGTAAATCATAATATTATTTTTAATTTATAGACGATTACTCAAGATACACCTAGGTTTATTTTATTATATCTAAATCTAAAGTTTTCTCTATGTTTAAGGATTTTAAGGCACAAGTGTTGAGAAACAATCAGATAGAAAAAAAAGGTGTTAAGATTTCATAATGGAGGGAAATATTGCTTTAAGGAATTTGATGATTTCTGTAGACATGTAGGTATTGTGAGACAAAAGATTACCCCTATACACGACTATAGAAAGAGGTTATAGAGAGAACTAACCAAACTTTGATGGAAAGAGCTAGAAGTATGATGAGCGATACACAATTGGATTGGTAATTTTGGGTTGAGGCTATGAGTTCTACCTATTACTCAATTATAAAATCTTATTTCTCTAATCTTGTTGATAAAACTCATTATGAGATGTGGACAAGTGATCAACTATCTATTTAACATTTAAGGACATTTGGATGTGAGATTTTTGTTCATGTGCCTATAGAAAAGATATCTAAGTTGGATCCTAAAGCTCATAAATGTATAATCATCAAATATGGCGAGAATGTTAAGGGTTACAAGATTTAGAATCCTCTAACCTTTAAAATGATTTATTCTAAAGATGTGGTTTTCGAAGAACTTGGAGTATTTTCTAATCTAAAATTACCCTATTGGCAGTAGCCAGTATAGAGACCAAAAATCACGGCACTTGGCCGCAAGTAGGATGTGAAGCATAAGGCCGACTAGGCCTACTATGAATAGTCATCTTTTGTAAGGGACATGTCCCTAGTAGAGTTATATGTATATAGTAACATAGGAGTAAGAGAGATAGATAAGAATATAAAAGGAAATATAGGACAAAAAGAAGAGTAGAGAAGATATTATTGTTGCATATGTTGTCATTGATGTCAATAGAGTTGTGATGTGGAAGGCTTACTATTTTCATTGATGTCAAGAGAATGGTGATCAGTAATGTCAGAAGAGTAAGTGATCATAAGTGTTGAGATGTGGAAAGCATGGTGATGTGTATATGTTGTCAAAAGAGTGATGATTAGTGGAAGTAGACAAAGGAGTTGTGAGGTGAAGGATATGGTGATGAAAGTCACGAGCATATTGTTTGATTAGTATCATCTATACACACTTGTACCTTATCTTTTGAAGTTCATGGACAGATGGAAATTGTCAAGAAGAAGTTGTGGTTTCTTGTTTTTGATGAAAAGAGTTGTGATTGTTGTCTATGGTGTTGTGAATGTTGAATTCAATGCCTCTTGTTGAAAATCATTGCATGAGATTTGAAAGAAAGTGTATAAGGTTTAAATTTTCAAAGGCACAAAGATTTGTACTACAAAAGCTCAGGAGAATGCTCTGCATTTGTCTGCATTTGAAGATATGGCCTTGCAGTTTGGAGGTTAGACAGAGATAGATATGAAGTATGCATGATCCAAATTTCAGAGCATAAAAGTTATCACAGAGCTTTTTAGAGCTAGCAGAATGAAGAGAGTGATGATACAGTATTGTTGCAGTTTCAAAGAGACAATACAATGGTATGCATTTCTCCGCACTTGAAGATATGATCTTGCGGATTGGAGGATAGTTGGTTATAGATAAGAGGTATGATATATTCAAGTTTCAAATGATACAATGTATTGCAGAGGTTCTCCGAAGTCAATAGAGTAATGACAAATCATGTTGTTGATTAGGATTGTCAGAGGTGTTGAGAGATTGATGGAAGTTTGTCATTAAAGTCTGTGTGTTGGAAACATGAGCTGAATAGAGAGATTGATGGATATTGAAGATCATGATAGTGTATGGTGTTGTCATTGATGGCAACCCATTATAGAGATGCAGTAGTGTTGGTCTAGAGAAGACCAAAGAACCAATTATTTTACAAATTTGTCTAAGTCCTGAAGTACAATCTTCAGTGTTCAGTGAACCATTTTTTGGGTCCCCATTGCTCCACTATGAAAAATTTTGTCATGTGGTTCTGAGGTAATTTTGGTACACATTAAAGGAGTCTAAATCCAAAGTTTTAAGGTTTGAAGTCCTCTACAATTGAAGATAGGATTGACAAAGTATTGGACTCTATAATGGCAGTATTAGTGGTAAGTTGGAATGCTTCGCATTCCATCGTAGATGAATATTTTTCTATGTGGTTTTAAGAATAAGTTTATAGATATCATAGATATGTGTTCTTAAAGTGGCAAGCATTTTAGTGGTCCACATGTTGAGTTGTGAGTAAACAGTTGGTTCATTCTAGTATTACTTCACTAGTGGTGCTGACCTGAAGGTTTTGAGGTTGTACAGAGTTGAGTTTTGTATGGAGCAAAATTATGAGAGTAATTATAGGTTATGCCGACCTATCTTAATGTGTTATACACTTTTATTCTCTTCACAAAGCGTATAGGGTTAAGTTTTGAGCCGACAGATCAAGAGGTCACACAGTACATCTATTATGCCGACCTATTTGATGTTTTGCTTGATTGCAGTGTATATACAAGATTGATTTCTTGTGTGGAAAAAGTGTGAAGTGTGAAACAACTAAGTGTGGTGTGTGTGTGAAATCTGATTCAGAGAAGGGCATGATAAGATTGTAGTGAAAATGAAGTGTGTTAAGTCAATAATCTGAGCTTCAGTGGAACTATATCTTCAACATGGGTCAGATGCATTGTTAATAATTCTTACTTGGCAGTGAGCCACCCTTTCTTCTATCTTTCTCCATTCACGACAGTGAGTCATTTGGCAGTGAGCCACCAGCAGTTAGCATTTCTCTTGTGGACAGTGAGTCCACCATTTTGTATCAAACTTGTAACCACTTGCATTATAATATATTGTGAGATAATCCTCATTATTTTTTCCCTTTTTGGGTTTTCCACGTAAAAATCTGGTGTTCATGTGTTATGTGCTTTGATAATTGCTTTCATGCTTTCCTTTCTTACTGCAAATTGAATATGCTATGTGGAATGAATGTTTAAATGCTTAAGCAGTTTCAGAGAATATTGATTCACCCCCCCTCTCAGTATTTTGGGTGTTCAACAATTGGTATCAGAGCTTGGTTCCTTGGAAGAAGCTTAGCCGCTTGAGGAAGATCTTGAAGTGTGAACACATGGCAACTAGGAAACATCCTATCCCTCTGGAAGAAATTCTTGTTGTTGGATTTACTAAAGAAGATTGTATAGTTGATATGAATGGAGAACTCAAATCAGCCCTTGAAGATCAAGAAAGAAATCAATGTGAGAATAGAGATCTGAAAGAAAATATTAAGGAAGCAGACGAATGCATCAAGAAGTTAAGAGAGCAAAATAAGAAGTTCAAAGAAAGATACAAGGAAGTAAATGAACTGCATAATGAGACAATCACTAGTCTAAAAATGCACATTGAAGAAGAAAAAAGGGCTGAAGAATGCCTAAATGCAAAACTGAAAGGCAAATTTGAAGAATGCCTAAATGCAAAATTGAAAGGCAAATTTGAAGAATGCTTAATGCTTGAATAAGAAATTGTGGTCTTAAAGATAGAACTAGAGAAAGAAAAGAATCAAGAAGACAAATTCAAGAAGAGCTCCATCCTGCTTGACAAAATGATTTGATGCAGAGCATCTAGGACAGCAGTCACAACTATGCTTTCTTGAGACAGTCATAACATGACTTGACAGTCACAATATCCTTCATATGGTGGCCTCTATCAAGACACCCTCAACCTCATACAACAAACCAAATCATTAACTTGCCAAACATCTAACATCTTCCTTAACAAACCAAAAATATGCCAAACATACCTAGCTTCTTCCTCGGTGGCTGTCTCCAATGAAGACTGTCAAAAACAGCAAACAACAAACAAAGAGGATTGATTGCTCAAAGAATCTTTCCATATCCCTTATCATAGGATCATTGCTAGATTTAGGGGCATCTTGCATCATTGGCATCTCACCACATCTCCACTCCTTCATTCACCAACATTCATCTTCCTCAGTCAATGATCACCTATTGTTGCTGTCCTCTTCCTACTTCCCAATACAAGACTCTTGATGGGCCATTTACATGGCAATTTCCACATTACACCGTTCTCCTACCTCATAGCCTCTACAAGACATTGAAACAACTAAAATACACTCCATCCCACTAATCAAAAATAGAAAAGATCAGTGGGATGAGGGTGGATCCATCGTTCTACTCAGGAGGAGCCCTAAATTAGGGTTTTGGGCAGTCAATGGAAAACTAGTGATTTCTTCCTCCTACCTTACTATAAAAACCTCAAAATAGATTCAAATCAAAGGTATTTTAGCCCTCTAACCATCCAATGCATACATGGGTTATGGAAAATTTGTACAGGTATAGAATTCTCAAGAAAACAGTGATTTCTGACTTGTAACAGTAGGGTTTAGGGCAAGCAAGGCATAACAGAGATTTCACACACCAAGATTGATGTCAGGAGCCCAAACAAGAATCCAAACAAAGCTAATTCAATCTACCATCCATCCACTATGTCTTTGTATGATGATAGTGCCGTAGAGGTATGGAATAATGCAGAAAAATAGTGAATTTCTGAGGTAAACAGCTATTTAAAAGGCAGTTTGGTATTTGAAGATCGTATCCTATCTTCTTTCAACTTCAAAGGCTCAAACTCACATCAATGGGTAGTCAGTCCATAAACCTTCACTTTCAAACATTCCACCTTCTACAACAGGGCCGTACTATATAATAGTACGGGCTCACAATGCATAAAAAACACAGAAAATTTAGAAAAGGTAGAAAAAAATAGTGTTTCTCCTTCTTTCTTTCAATTCCACCGAATATATCTTTTACAATGAACCTTCCTTGGCTTAAAATAAGCCTCATTATTTGCATGAGGTCATTTGGGGGTCCGAGAAACTACCCCACCATCGATTTCTTTCTTGAGTTTTAACTGCAGCCTTTGAAATTGTTTTTAGAAATTGTCTTTTTCCTGGACTCCACTGATTGTTTGATGACTAATCTTGCTTTTTAACATGTAGTTAACCTTTGGAAAAGGTTATATCAAACTTCCAAACCCATGACATGCCTTTTAAAGGCTTACAAACATGAAGATTAACATGACTTTCCTATATGCCTCATAAAGGCTTTACATAAAACTAATTTAAACTGCCTATTATAACATGATTGTCCTAACTAGGACTTGCAACACAACAAAAGATTCTTTTCAACATTTGGACATAGTCCAACTACAACATGGCTTTCAAAACCTTGGACAACAGCGAAGAGGGTCTTATAGACCTTATTTAACCAAACAAACTACTTGCAAATCTAACCAAAACCCAGATGTCTTGGTGCTCCTGCACCATGATTGCAAATCAAAAGGCTCCTAAGGATAAAGAAGTATTAGGATTTGAAAAGGGGGAAAGTTCAAAGGCAAATCATACTTTAAACAATGCTGAAAAGAAGAACAATAACTAAAGGAAGATTGAAGATAAGAAGAGTAATAACAGACAAGTCTGGAACCAAAAGAAAAATTTCAAAAGGCCACCTATTAGACAACCGGCTGCATAAAGGTACTCTGGTTACTATTATTCTTACAATAAGTTTGGACATAAGGCTATGGAATGTAGAAGCATAATGAATCATAATGTTTGATCATTTTCTGGTCAGTGTTTTACATGCAAAAGATTTGGTCATAGTGTCACGTCTCAAATTTTGATACATCTGGGTTTACTTTAAATGGAAATATTTCATGAATAATTATATGTGGATAGATGAACAATTGTTATGAATATTTTAATATGAAAAGATGTAATGAAATAAATGTAATATCCATGTTAGTAATGCTTCGGCTATGCTTCGGTTATTTGGATTACTAATCTATTAACGGGAAATTAGAGTTTACTATGAGTTGCAGGTTGTCGAAGATAAGAGGTGGTTGAGGTAAAGGAGATTAGCATCTTGGTAGGGTTAAGATGGAGGGATATCTCTCACACACTTCATGTAGTGTCATGTAGCTGCATATGTTGCATATTGAATGATTTAATAGTTTAATTTAAAATGCATTTTTATTTTATCTGAATTATATATCGCATAGTCAGTTAATGATGATTTAATTAGATTATTTAATGCATGAGTGTTTAGAAAATAGAATAATCGATTTAGTTATTTAATTTGTTGTATTTAGAGAATAATCATATTCTATTTTTATAGGTACATTATGATAAATATGCAAATTATTTTACAATATTATTAGAACTAGAAATAGAATAAAACATGTTTTTGAAACAAAAACTTATTTTAGGAAAAGAAAAGACACTAGAAAGCGAAACACTTGAGGAAGAGGAAACAATAAGTTACAATTCATTTCTTGCTCACCAAAAACTTCTATTTAACATTTTTCATTCTCATAAAGAGAGAATCATCATTTTCTGTAATGGCATTCAAATCAAAAAGAAATTGTGAAAGTATTCAGAGCACAAAAGGGAAAATAAATCAGATCAAGAGATCTTCTGTAGGAATCCAGCATTCAATTGTATTAGGAGCAAATTTTTAGGTTCTTATTAAATCTTAAGTTTCATCTGTGTTTATTTGGGTGTTGAATCTTTTCTTATCTACTAAATACATGATCTTCTGTCTGAAATTGTTGTAAATTCTAGGCTACTGGCTGTAGTTTTATGAAAGAACTGTTCTGTTCAATATATATATATATATATATCTTATCTGCTAAATACATGATCTTCTGTCTGAAATTGTTGTAAATTCTAGGCTACTGGTTGTAGTTCTGTGAAAGAACTATTCTGTTCAATTTTTATATATATATATATATATATACAAATTACAGTATCTTTCTCTCTCTATATATATATATACAATTCTATATTAAGATCAATTCATGGTAGATTCTAATGAATCGAATAATTCTGTGATGAATCAAATTGTAATTTTTCTTACTGATTTTATTTTTATTCTGACCAAATTGAATAATACTTAGAATCCTTTGTATGAATCAAGTAACAATTGTTATATCTTGAATCTAACTGCATTTTAAATTGAAAAGAATATAAATTACACTGACCATAGGCCGTTAGAAATTGGAATAGGGAATTGGCTTCCCAAATGGAGCCGCAGTCCCTTAAGGACTGCGACCCCATTTGGGGATAGTCGTCCATTTCCATATGTGCCTTATTCTTTTAAACTGTTTGTAATCAGCCTCAAACAATTGTGAAATCCTTGAATATTTATAATTTATAACATAACTCAGCTACGTTTATTCAATTACAGTCCATTATGTTGATATATATATATACCAAACGAATACCATTCTCTATTCTTTATGATGTAATGACTGTATCTTTACATTCTACAAATTGAAAAGTTCTTTATATCAGTTTATAGCATGAAGATTATTGTCTGAAAAATAGAATGACTGTATTCAATTTTTATCCTTGTTTATTTTCAATACAAATATATATACATATATATATAATATGAATATATGTCGTATATATATTTTGATAGTTAGAAATGAATATGATGAAATAAAACTTGAATGTTGTTTGAGTTTAACTGTCAATTGTATGAGTATTTATATATATGTCGTATCGATTTTGTTTATTGGAAATGGATATGATGAATAGAACTACAATGCAGATTGGGTTTAATTGTCAAATTGAATTATATGAGTATCTATATATATATTTTTTCTTTAATATATATATAACTAAAATTGAATTCTTTAATCTGTAGAAAAAGAAATATTCTCTTTTTAATTGCATTAATGAGAAAAACTTGTAGAAACTTTTGAATTATTGAATTCTTGATAAATGTTATCTCTACATTTCAATTGGAAAAACTAGTAGTATATCAAAATTCTTGATTTATGAAATAAATGCATTATGTTTATCTCGTAGATCTTCAAATAGATAAGATAAAATAAGGGAAAAACAATAACTTTTCATTAAGCGAACCAGTGAAATCATTTGATAATGGAAATAATGTTTGTAATTTTTTTTAAAATATATGATTATGGAAAACCAAACATAGGAAAACATTGTTGTATGTATTTTGGTAAAGTATGAACTTTCGAGACAGGATGCTGAATGTGGGCTCCCAGAGACAATAGTTTTACTTTTTCTAAAACTATCATTTTATTTAAAATGCTTGGCCAAGCTACTATACCATTTAAACATATGGAATTGTTTAAAAGCCTAGAACTTTGTAGTCTCTACTACATCCTGTTTGCAAGAGTTTATGTCATTCTAGTATTAGGATGCATACAGGCAACATGCATGCATCGAGAGTTTCCCTACTGCTTACACTGTTCCAGGTTGCTAGTTTCCTTGTGCAGGGTCGGTGCTTTCTTCAAGTTAGGAAGAAACCCAGGGAAGTTCAGTACTTCATGGTTGGGTGGAAAAAGTACCTCAACCACTCTCTTGGACTTGGTTTTTGGATGATCAAAGGATCGAGGCAATCAAGATTAGATATTATTATTGATATAGATATTTGCTTCTTTGTATGGCTTCATTGCCAAGTTGCAATTGTAATATGATTCATGATATCTTGATGATAGTTCTTCTTTGTGTAACATTGAAACAAATGTATTGTAACACCAAGTCAAGTGTATGTAAATTGTTTTGTAATCCATTCTATTTTGTAATCCATTCTGGTATATGGATCATTATTCTTATTCATGAATTCTTGCCATTATATGATTTTATGGATATTTGGAAACCATTATTGGTTGATTATCTTACTTATGCAATATGTTTTTCTTTTTGGGTATTATTTTTTTAGTTGGTAAATTTCCCCACCTTACATTTAGTATCAAAGCCAAGTTCCAACATTGGGTGCTCTAGGACGTGTTGCTCAGTTTGTTTGAACATGTGTGGGTCCTTGAGTGTTGGCATGTAGTAAGTAGCATGTGCCTTCTTTTGTATGTCATCCTCGCATGTGTGTGGCGAGTAATACATTACTATGGGTTAGATAAACCCTGGTGTTTGCCAAGAAGTTGCTTATGGGCATTTTCCTTCTTGCTGCCTTGAGTGTTGGGCATGAGTCTTTGCACTATGTGAGAGTGCTTGAGTGACCTTTGAAGGGTCGTATTTGTGCTTGTGCAACCACCTATGATGGTGGAGTTATCAAGACCTTTGTGTGAAAGTAAATACCATGTTCCAAGTGTAATTGAACTTGGTTTATTCTTTTAGAAGTTATACATTGTATGTAGACAAGAGGATGTTTTGATCATATGCTTAGAATATTAATGAACCTTGTTGTGTACAAGAGTAGCATATCCTTGTAATGCTTGCCTCTGTATAGAGACTGGTAATGCTTGTCTTATTGAGAGCATGTCCCTTGGTATGGATTAATTATGTGGTTATAAGATAGATAGTGTTTCATCGCATTACTAGAATAGATCATTTGGGTAATGACTTATATTCCTAGATTGTATTTTCCCTAGGATTCATGTGGGAAACTGGGTGTAATTATTGCATTGCATTATTTGAAGAGTTGAAAAGGGGTTGTGAAGAGGGACTTTTGTATAATCCTTGTGATGTTTTGGGTGAATTAACAAACCCTACATCTTGTGCCCTGAATTATAATTTTCCATCTCTTAGTATGCATTTAGTATACTTGTCATCATGTTGTGGAGGAGTTTAGAATCTTGTGAAAGGAATGTTGGGTAATTGCTTAACCCCAACCTAATCCTTCATGTTAGGGTTAGCCGGCAGAAGATATCAATTAAATGCAAATAAAGATTAAACAGAGAAATGGAAATACACAGAATTAATAACAGCGAGAGACAAGATTTAACGTGGTTCACCCAAACTCAGGCTACATCCACCAAACAGAGAGTCCAATATTATTATCCAATAAATCAAAACGATTATAATCAACAATCCCTGCAACTCAATACCGCTACAAATGCTACAATACCATACCCAAACCCTAACCCTTGGCTGCTTTTTATCAAGCCTTTTTGTCAGTTACAAAAATTAGGGTTTTCTTATGTCGGTCATAAAAAATAGGATTTTTTAAGTCGGCCCTAAAAAAAAATTTCTTGGGGGCTGTCGCCCCTGAACCCCCGCTTCTTGGGGGCTGCCGCCCCCAAACCCCCGCTCGAGGCCCGACCCAGCCCCAAACCCCAGCGAGGATACATGGATAGTGTATAGTACTTTCCTAATTAGTCACCACCTACCAACAATCTCCCACTTCGAGACTAATCAGGCTCCACACCAAACAATCTCCCACTTGGAGACTAAGCTTGGACGACACCGCTGCGCATGCAGCTCCCACTAGAAATAAGCACCCTGGACTCTACTATTCTATTTTTGTTGTTATTAGTCTAGAAGACCAACCGAAGCTGAAGAGGAGCTCAACTTCTCCCTTGTCACTGCCTTTGTAAACATATTCACTGGATTTTCATCTGTATGTATCTTTTCCAGCCTTAACTGTCCATTATCCAACATCGATCGAATGAAGTGATACCTCAACTGTATGTGTTTGGTCTTTGAATGCAAAGCAGAATTCTTTGCAAGATGTATGGCACTCTGACTGTCTATATACAAAGAACTGTTAGCCTGTTGTTGACCCAATTCTTCCATGAAAGATTGCAGCCATATCATCTCCTTGCTTGCCTCTGTTGCAGCTACATATTTTGCCTCTGTGGTGGATAAAGCAACCACCTTTTGCAACCTGGAAATCCAACTCATCGATGTTCCTCCTACAGTAAAGACATAACCTGTAGTACTCTGCCTGGTATCAATATCCCCTGCCAAATCTGAGTCTACATAACCTACTAAATCAGTATTAGAGCCCCCAAAACATAAGTGTTTATTAGATGTACCTCTCAAATATCTGAGAATCCATTTTACCGCATTCCAATGCTCAAATCTGGGATGACTCATATACCTGCTAATGACTCCTACAGCATGTGCAATATCCGGTCTCGTGCATACCATGGCATACATTAAACTTCTTACAGCTGAAGCATATGGTACCTTGGACATTTTTTCTTCCTCCTCTTGTGTCTTTGGACACATCTCCTTAGTCAATTTCAAATGACTAGGCAAAGGTGTGCTGACAGCTTTTGCATTCTCCATATGGAATCTCTGCAACACCTTTTCAACATAAGCAGCCTGAGATAGAGTCAATTTTCTGTTCTTCCTATCTCTTCAAATTTTCATACTAAGGATTTGTTTTGCTGCCCCCAAATCCTTCATATCAAATGATTGTGCTAACTGATGTTTTAACTCTCTGATGTGATCCATGTTAGACCCAGCTACAAGCATGTCATCAACATATAAACATAAAATAATGTAGCTGTCATTATCCAACCTCTTAAAATAAACACAATGGTCAGAATTACACCGACTATAGCTGTGCTTAGCCATAAAACTATCAAATTTTAAATACCATTGCCGAAGTGCTTGTTTCAAGCCATACAAACTCTTCTTCAATCTGCACACTTGTTTCTCCTTACCTTTGACCTCAAATCCCTGTGGTTGTGCCATGTATATCTCCTCCTCCAAATCACCATGGAGAAAGGTAGTTTTCACATCTAGCTATTCCAAATGCAAATCTTCAGCAGCCACAATACTTAAAACAGTACAAATAGAAGTCATCTTGACAACCGAAGAAAATATCTCATCAAAATCAATGCCCTGTTTCTGTGCAAATCTTTTTACAACTAACCTGGCCTTAAATCTTTTCTTACCTCCATCTTCCTCTTTCAACCTGTAAACCCATTTGTTTGGTAAAGCCTTTTTACCTGCAGGTAACTTACATAATTCCCAAGTCTGATTTTTCAGCAAGGAGTCCATTTCTTCTTTCATGGCAAGCTCCCACTGAACTTGTGTATTCACCTGCATAGCTTCATCATACCCTTCTGGTTCACTAGCATCTGTTAACAAAATAGAATACAAAGAGGGAGAAAACCTTTCAGGAGGTCTACTTATCCTTGTTGACCGTCTAACATTCACTGGAGTTTGTGGTATTTCTGGTTGCTGTTGCGGAGCATGAGGAGCCACTGGAACATCACTATTTGGAGTATCATCCAGCACCACATAATCCTTTTCTTTCTTCTCATGTTGCTGCAACTGATCTTTATACAACACCTTCTCATTGAATATAACATCCCTGCTTCTCACAATTTTCTGATTTTCAAAATCCCAAAGCCTATAACCAAATTCATCAATGCCATATCCAACAAAGGTACATTTTTTTGATTTCGCATCCAGCTTGGTTCTATTTTCAGAATCTATATGTGCAAATGCTTCACAGCCGAAGGTTTTCAGAAAAGAATAACTCACCTTCTTACCAGTCCATGCTTCCTCTGGAATACCACAGCCCAAAGGAACTGAAGGACCTCTGTTAATTAAATATACAGCAGTGTTAACAACCTCTGCCCACATGTTTAAAGGTAGTCCAGCATGCAATCTCATGGTCCTTACACGCTCCATTATTGTCCTATTCATGCGTTCAGCCACTCCATTTTCCTGTGGAGTCCCTGGAACCATTTTCTGCCTACGAATTCCATTAAAGGAACAATAATCTTCAAATTATTTGCTGCAATACTCACTGCCATTATCAGATCTGAGACATTTTAATCTTTTACCTATCTCATTTTCAACCAAGCTTCTCCATTTCTTAAATGTTTCAAATACATCAGATTTCTGTCTAAGGAAATAAATCTAGACCTTCCTAGTTGCATCATCTATGAATGTAACATAATATCGAGAGCCACCGAAAGAAGATACCTGAGCTGGTCCCCATACATCTGTATGCACAAGCTCCAACTTTTCATTTTTCTTTTGCTTCCCATCTCTGAGAAAACTGACTCTCTTTTGTTTTCCATACACACAACTTTCACAGAAATCCATATTAATACATTTCAGACCTGGTAAAACTTTCTTAGAATGAAGTACCTTCATACCTTTTTCACTCATATGCCCAAGTCTGTTATGCCAGAGTGTTGTTTCAGAACCTGCAGCAACTTTTCTAGTCTCTTCCTGCAAACCTGCAGCAACTATTCCTGAACCTGTTTGTTTTTTCTCTATAACATCTAAAGTAGAAGGAACAGTATGACCTGTACAAAGATATAAGGTGCCTACTTTCACACCTTTTGCTACTACTAAGGCACCTTTTGAAACCTTCCAATTTTTATCAGTAAATGTAACAGTGCAACCTTGTTCAGTTAGCTACCTTGCTGAAATTAAATTCCTACTAAGCCTTGGAACATGCCTCACCTCTTGTAGTAGCCAATGATTCCCATTCTGCAACTTAATCTTGATTCTTCCCTTTCCAACAATCTAACAGGGTTCGTTATCTCCTAAATAAACCAGCCCAAAATCCCCTTGGACATAATCAAGAAAATAACTTCTATGGGGCGTAGCATGAAATGAGGCCCCTGAATCTAAAACCCATGAATCATCAACATTATCTAGGGAAAGAATCAAAGCATCATCTTCAGATTTATTACTTACCACATTTGCTTCCTTATTGCCTTCTCGTTTGTCTCCTTTATTTTTTCGAGACTAGCAATCTTTCTTCAGATGACCTGGTTTTCCACAGTACCAGCAATCCTTCTGTCCTCTGATTTGGGATCTTTTGTCCTTTGATTTTCCTCATGACTTCCCATGACCTCCAGAACCTTTTCCTCTCTCCTTTGATCTGCCCCTGCTTTCTGCATTCAAAACACTGCCTGATTTGGATCCACCTGAGCTTTTCTTACGAATTTCCTCACTCAGAATAACACCAACAACATCATCAAATTTTAGGGTATTTGAACTAGAAACAGAGTTACTAACCGCCATTACCAAACTATCCTAGCTTTCAGGCAATGAACATAATATCAAGAGAGCTCTAACTTCTTCATCAAATTTTACATTTACAGAAGTCAATTGACTGACAATCGTATTAAATTCATTTAAATGATCTGTCATAGATCCACCTTCAACCATTTTCAGATTAAACAAACGCTTCATAAGAAATACCTTATTTGAGGCTGAGGGTTTTTCATACAATTTAGCTAAAGCTTTCATCAGACCATCTATTGTCTTCGCTTCCGTTATATTGAATGCCACCAACGGTGCCAGGCACAACCGAATGGTTCCCAGTGCCTTTCTGTCAAGAAGATTCCAATCCTCATCAGACATTGTTGCCGGTTTCTTGGCTACTCCTTCCAATGGCATCCATAAATCCTTTTGATAGAGGTGATCCTCCATCTGCATCTTCCATAACTGATAGTTCTGCCCATTGAATTTATCAACCTTCAATCTTCCCTCGTCCGCCATTGCTCCCACTCAACAATGAGACTTTCCTGCAGACGATAATCGAACACAACCTGGCTCTGATACCACTTGTTAGGGTTAGCTGGCAGAAGATATCAATTAAATGCAAATAAAGATTAAACAGAGAAATGAAAATACACAGAATTAATAACAGGGAGAGACAAGATTTAACATGGTTCACCCAAACTCGGGCTACATCCACCAAACAGAGAGTCCAATATTATTATCCAGTAAATCAAAACGATTACAATCAGCAATCCCTGCAACGCAATACCACTGCAAATGCTACAATACCATACCCAAACCCTAACCCTTGGCCACTTTTTATCAAGCCTTTTTGTCGGTTACAAAAATTAGGGTTTTCTTATGTCGGTCATAAAAAATAGGATTTTTTAAGTCAGCCCTAAAAAAAAATTTCTGGGGGGGATGCCGCCCTCGAACCCCCGCTTCTTGGGGGCTGCCGCCCCCAAACCCCCACTCGGGGCCCAGCCCGGCCCCGAACCCCAGCGAGGATACATGGCTAGTGTACAGTACTTTCCTGATCAGTCGCCACCTACCAACACTTCCTCCTATTTTATTTATGATATATTATTCCATATGTTATATTGGTGAATCCTTGATTGGTAAGAAGTGTTAACCGATACCTGTTGGAGAAATTGATGTGCTTAGATATCTCAGTTGTGAACCTGATTTTGTCTCAGCTTAGTCTTGATTTATGGCTGGATGACTGTGTATGTTTTTTATGTAGTGATTGTATGCAACTTACAGTTGCTTGGAATCATTGAATGATGTTTGTGTGGTTAAGTAGAAATAGACATGATTGGAATCTTGAAAGATTTGTTGTTAAGTTTATTCTCTTACTCACCTTGGATCTAGGTGTAGTGTAGCATTGTACTCCCTCTGTAGTGGCTAGAATTAGTCACATAGTTCTTGTAATGTGAAACTTGTGAATATTGATTTTTATTAGACTTTGTAAGGACCAACTTTGAATTTTTTTAAAAATTTTTCTTTTATTTATGAAAAAGTATAGCCATAAAAAATTGATGTTTATTTATCCTATGACCTTGATGGTCATGTTGTATTTACTGTTGTAATTGATTTTCTTTTCTTTGGCTCTATTTACTTAATTATTATTGGTGGCTATGCTTGAAGGTTTTAACTGTTGATCATGTGTCCTGTTATGTTCTCTATCATGTCCATGATGGGCCTCTGATGGATTGTATAAGGGATTAGAATGCAGAGAATAAACTAGTACTTGATGTGTGTATTACTAGAATTATAGTAGATTAAAATCCTTGGTTTGTTGATAAATAAAAGCGACTGTTGTGTGAAATATTGAGGAATGGTTTTATGTTTCTATGGATCACTTGAAGAGAAATGTATTCTTGTATGAACTTAAATGTAGATTTATGACTGTGTAAAGAACACATTTGGATTAAATCTTGTTTTTAGTTTAATTGGCCTAATGTTGGCTTAGTCCACCAACTTTAGTTGTTCTTGCTTATCTCGTTCATATTAATCTTGAACACGATGCCATGCCTAGTGTTCAACATTGGTAGAGTGTATGATGTTGTATGTAAGTTCCATAACTACCTTCTAGTTTGACTTAATGTAGGGTAAGATGGGTCTTTAGTTAGTGCATGAGCACGTAATGTATGTAGATATTTATGGTATTATAGTTGTCTTTTTGAGTTGCCAACCTTGGAAATTGAGTTGCTTCAGGAGTTTCTTCTTAGTAGTTGGAGGTGTTCTAGCTTGATGGGATAAGCTGTCCTTTGTATTCCATTTTATGGATACTTGGTATTAGGCTATGAAGAAGCCTTGTGTTTCTTAGTTGATCATGAATTTATGATCAAGTTGTGTTGTATGACATTTTGGTCTAGCCTAGTTTGAGGAAATGGCAGTATGATGGAGTAGTCTTTCTCCTTGTTAGTACATTGATGTCATCTTAGATGTGCTCCTAGTGAGTAACAAGTTGCTAAGCCTTGCTTTATAAAAGTGTTTACCCCATTAGAGGGTGTGATCAGATTCTTTCCTCTAAGAATATGTTGGGTTGGTCCTAGTTTTGGTAGTATAGTGTTAGAATGTTAAAGAAACCCTCTCTTTCAAGAGTGGAGCATGAGGAAGTATCTCATATAGGGAAACCATGTCTAGAGTTGAGATATGTGGTAATAGTGCCTATAACCTTTTGAGTTACCTTACCTAAGCCTTGAATTCTTTTGTTGTGAAGAAGGACTGTTGAGAGAATAATCTTTTGTTGCAATTTTCCTTAAGAGTAGATATGGTAGCTTTGTGAGTCTCCTTAAAATTAGTTGAGAGCTTGAGAGGTTATCCTAGCATAGTTGTGATCCTAAGTTTTTATGGACTTAACTTGTTGTTGTGATTTTTGGGCTAGAACTTCTTCTCATTGCAGTGGCAGTGGAACGATGGAGTGTGTAGTCTCAAAGGAGTATGCACGATGGTTGGTTTTGATCTAGTTGGTGTACCTTTGGAGATTTGTTTTGATATAGGGGATCTCGACCTAGTGATGATTAGAAGAACTGATTTCTTGAAATTATGTTATGATTCCATTGCATGTGCATTATGACAAATGATTCATGCTTATATGTGTCTATGATGGACTAAGATTTGGCTCATTTGGTGTGCTTTGGTGGTAAAATTATTTTTCCTTATAACTTCATTGATTTTGCTGATATTTTGATTATGCTCTGACAAGAGTACCATATGTTACTTGTATGGAATTAGGTGGTAGTTGTACCATGTATAGGGTATATGCTTGTATTGGCAGTAGGGCCATGTGTGTGATTGTTTATATTGATTAACATACTTTATTGGACCATTGAAATAGATGGCTATTGAACCATTGAAATAGATGGATATTGCACCATTGAAATCATTATTGAAATCATGATAAACTTTTTATCCTTGATCTTACTAATCATGTAATGATCTTCTTACATGTTGAAAACCTGTGATCTTATCTATTATATTTCAAGTTGAAGACCTTGTTGTAGATTGTGATATTTCTATTATTAAGACATTTTGATTTGCCAATGATGATAACAAGTAGTATGGGATGCTTGTTTTTCATCATAAGGGTAATTGATCTGTTGTCTCATACGAGTAGGCATGTTGACAAAATGAACATAAATGTTTTATTTTATGAAAATATTTGGGATATGAATAAGATTTTAAGAAGGAAATGATTTAACTTGCATGATTTTATTCATCTATTTGATGAACAACAACATGTTAATGATGTGTGCAAGTGAATGAATGTTAGACAGAGGAATCTTTGCAGTTATGAACAAACGAGTGCTTGGAGCAACAACACATTGTCAAGTAGACCAATTTTGAATTTGAGGTAAAATAGAATTAAAGAGGTATGAAACTTTATCTTTAGTTAAGTTGATCATCGAGACATTGATTCTTTTATGGGGAAAGGATGTCATGTCTCAAATTTTGATACATCTGGGTTTACTTTAAATGGAAATATTTCATGAATAATTATATGTGGATAGATGAACAATTGTTATGAATATTTTAATATGAAAAGATGTAATGAAATAAATGTAATATTCATGTTAGTAATGCTTCGACTATGCTTCGGTTATTTGGATTACTAATCTATTAACGGGAAATTAGAGTTTACTATGAGTTGTAGGTTGTCGAAGACAAGAGGTGGTTGAGGTAAAGGAGATTAGCATCTTGGCAGGGTTAAGATGAAGGGATATCTCTCACACACTTCACGTAGTGTCATGTTGCTGCATATGTTGCATATTGAATGGTTTAATAGTTTAATTTAAATTGCATTTTATTTTATCTGAATTATATATCGCATAGTTAGTTAATGATGATCCAATTAGATTATTTAATTCATTAGTGTTTAGAAAATAGAATAATCTATTTAGTTATTTAATTTGTTGTATTTAGAGAATAATCATATTCTATTTTTATAGATACATTGTGATAAATATGTGAATTATTTTACAATATTTTTAGAACTGGAAATAGAATAAAACATGTTTTTGAAACAAAAACTTATTTTAGGAAAAGAAAAGACACTAGAAAGTGAAACACTTGAGGAAGAGGAAACAATAAGTTACAATTCATTTCTTTCTCACCAAAAACTTCTATTTAACATTTTTCATTCTCATAAAGAGAGGATCATCATTTTCTGTAATGGCATTCAAATCAAAAAGAAAATGTGAAAGTATTCGGAGCACATAAGGGAAAATAAATCAGATCAAGAGATCTTCTGTAGGAATCTGGCATTCGGTTGTATTAAGGAGTGAATTTCTAGGTTCTTATTAAATCTTAATTTTCGTCTATGGTTATTTGGGTGTTGAATCTTTTCTTATCTGCTAAATACATGATCTTCTATCTAAAATTGTTGTAAATTCTAGGCTACTGGTTGTAGTTCTGTGAAAGAACTATTCTGTTAAATATATATATATATATATATACAATTCTATATTAAGATCAATTCATGGTAGATTCTAATGAATCGAATAATTCTGTGATGAATCAAATTGTAATTTTTCTTACTGATTGTATTTTTATTCTGACCAAATTGAATAATACATAGAATCCTCCATATGAATCAGGTAACAATTGTTATATCTTGAATCTAACTGCATTTTAAATTGAAAAGAATATAAATTACATTGGCCATAGGCCGTTAGAAATTGGAATAGGGAATCAGCTTCCTAAATGGAGCCGTAGTCTCTTAAGGATTGTGATCTCATTTGGGGACAATTACCCATTTCCATATGTGCCTTATTCTTTTAAACAGTTTGTAATTGGCCTCAAACAATTGTGAAATCCTTGAATAGTTACAATTTATAACATAACTTAGCTACATTTATTCAATTACAGTCCGTTATATATATATATATATATATATATATATATATATATATATATATATATATATATATATATATATATATACCAAACGAATACCATTCTCTATTCTTTATGATGTAATGATTGTATCTTTACATTCTAGAAATTAAAAATTTCTTTATATCAGTTTATAGCATGAAGATTATTGTCTGAAAAACAGAATGGCTGTATTCAATTTTTATCCTTGTTTATTTTCAATATATATATATATACATAATATGAATATATGTTGTATATATTTTTTGATAGTTAGAAATGAATATGATGAAATAAAACTTCAATGTTGTTTGAGTTTAACTATCAATTGTATGAGTATTTATTTATATGTTGTATCAATTTTGTTTATTGGAAGTGGATATGATGAATAGAACTACAATGCAGATTGGGTTTAATTGTCAAATTGAATTATATGAGTATATATATATATAATATCTGAAATTGAATTCTTTGTTCTGCAGAAAAAGAAATATTCTCTTTTTAATTGCATTAATGAGAAAAAACTTGTAGAAACTTTAGAATTATTGAATTCTTGATAAATGTTATCTCTACATTTCAATTAGAAAAACTAGCAGTATATCAAAATTCTTGGTTTATGAAAGAAGTGCATTATGTTTATCTAGTAGATCAGATAATATAAGGGAAAACCAGTAACTTTTCATTCAGTAAAGCAGTGAAATCATTTGATAATGGAAATAATGTTTGTAAGTTTTTTTGAAATATATGATTATGGAAAACCAAACATAGGAAAACTGTGTTGTATGTATTTTGGTAAAGTACAAACTTTCAGGACAGGATGCCGAATGTGGTCTCCCAGAAACGATAGTTTTACTTTTTCTAAAACTATCATTTTATTTAAAATGCTTGGCCAAACTACTATACCATTGAAAAAAATGGATTTGTTTAAAAGCCTAGAACTTTGTAGTCTCTGCTACATCTTGTTTGCAAGAGTTTATGTCATTCTAATATTAGGATACATACAGGCAACAGGCATGCATCGAGAGTTTCACTTCTACTTACACCGTTCTAGGTTGCTAGGCTCCTTGTGTAGGGTCGGTGCTTTCTTCAAGTTAGGAAGAAACCTGGGGAAGTTCAGTACTTTGTGGTTGGGTAGAAAAAGCACCTCAACCATTCTCTTGGACTTGGTTTATAGATGATCGAAGGATCGAGGCAACCAAGATTAGATATTATTATTGATATGGATATTTACTTCTTTGTATGGCTTCATTGCCAAGTTGCAATTGTAATATGATTCATGGATATCTTGATGATAGTTCTTCTTTGTGTAACATTGAAACAAATGTATTGTAACACCAAGTCAGGTGTATGTAAACTATTTTGTAATCCATTATGATATATGGATCATTATTCTTATTCATGAATTCTTGCCATTATATGGTTTTATGGATATTTCGAAACCATTATTGGTTGATTACCTTACTTATGCAATATGTTTTTCTTTTCAGGTATTTTTTTTTAGTTGTTAAATTTCCCCACCTTACACATAGAGCTAGTGAATGCAAAAATCAGATGATGAATGATTACAATAATGGTATGATGTTTCAATCTTTCAGTGGTTATTGTTATACTTGTAATGGATTTGGGCATAAGGCTAATCAATGCAGATCCAAAATGAATGGAAGCAAGCTTGTTCAAAATGTCAGATGTTACAAATACAATAAATTAGGACACATTGCCAAGTTTTATAGAAGTAAGAATGTGAAGGTTGATCCTGTAAAAAGGAGTGATCTAGTGAAGAATGTGGATCTGATAGAGATGAAGAAAGAAATGAACAAGGTCTGGAAAAAGAAAGAAGAAAATGAAGTGAAGAATGAGTCTGTGCCAACCTTTGGTGCAGATGTTTCCTCCAGAAACTAAGTAGAAAGCTTTAGCTTAGGTGGAGTTTTAACAGACAATCTTTAAGCTCCTACCAAAGATATGGTGCTGATGCCTTCAACACATGGATATGAGGTGTAGGTGACTGTCATGTTACGGAGCAGTTGGAGGTGACTGTACATTATAGTTAGGGTTTGACAGATTTATCAAGTTGAGCATTGAAAGCAATTTAGGTTATGCATAAAGGTATATAAGTAATTTCACTTAACAAAAGATCATTTGCAAATGAACATTCGAAGAGAGAAGAGTAATGAAAGAGCGAGGTGAAGCTTTTTAGAATTCTTGTGCACGAAACCCTAATCAAAATATATCAAAAGGTATTTACAAACATCTATCTTGCCCTAAGTTTTTAGAAGTATTTTGAAAATGTTTACACCATGAGTTGTAGAGGTTGTGGACTGACCCCATCCAAAATTGGTGCAGTGCACCTAGAATAAGTTTTAAGGCAATATTTAAAAAAAAAATTAGTGTTAAAGATTAAATGGAGTTTTAGAAATATTTTTTTTAAATGTAATAAAGCCATTAAGGCATGATATAGAGTGGAGGCCAAGTTTAGGCAAGTATCTTTAGTGGTCTATAGTTTACTAAAGAGTATGACAATCTAATAATAGAAAAACAGTCTTTTATGAGAAATCAGTCAGTTCTAGGCTATTTTTTAGCCTCTTCCCATGTTGGGAATCCATGTAATAGAGAATTAAGGTGATAAACATAAGATCAAGGCATTGTAAAGTGTGTGTGGTCGGAGGTATGGTGATTTTTAAGAAGCTTGAAAGGAGAAAATGAAAAAAAAAGTTACAGCTTGCTGTCCTAACATTGTTTTTCTGATTTTTGCTGTTCCCTTCAATTTTCCTCATTTGTACATCACTGTTATGAAACTTTCATGCATAGGAATGTTGAAGGAAATGATCTTAACTTTATTTTGAATCTAGTTGGAGGAGATTTTATGGAGATTTGAGCACTTTCCCAACATTTTCTTTGGGACTGCTCTTTTCTCAGTTTTTGACTGTTTTATGGCTGTTTTTCACTCCTGTATGTGACCGTACAATGTTTTAAAGGAAAAAAATGTATTTGGATGTGTAAAGGATGATGTTACCTTTCATTCAAACTCAGTTGGATGAGTTGGAATCATAGAATAAAGATTTATGAATGTTTTTGTGCAAGTAGGTCTAAACTATGGTTTTAGAAGCTTTTTGGAGGGTTTATTGAAAACGATGAATAAAGGACTTTCCACACTTGCTCCATAGGTGGAAATGACTGTAATAAGTTTGGTTTTTATGTTAATTAAGTGGGTTTTGTGCAGGAATTGTGGAGTTGGTGTGAAAGGACAGATTTGTGTTTCTTGAAGTCTAAATTCTGTCTTGGATAGTCCAAGCATGGTGGAAGAGTGGTTTTGAAAGGCAATGGAGAAGTTTGACACAAAACCTATAAAAACAGTGTATTTAGACCTTATATGATCTGTTTGACACCTTGGAGGGGGTCTTGGTAATTCAAAACAAGTTTTTTTAGCCTTTTTTTCATGTCTAGGAGGCCTAATTAGCCCTTGGGATAGCAGGGTACAGTCAAGTTTTGGATGTAGTGTTCCAAAGCAACCTATGTTGCATGTTTAATATTAAAGAACAAGGTAATGGGTAGTAAAAAATCCCTTGATAGTTTGGAGAAGAGGTCTGAAACAAAAGTTATTGCGTGACAGTCCTAAAAAGAGGGCTACAAGGAAGTGAGTGGGTTTGTGAAGGAAGTGGTACTAGGAGGTACCCTCAGTGAATTTTGTGAGTTTTGTGAGCTTGGGGCAATCAAACCTAGTTGACCTAGGGTATCTAGGAAGTTTGGGAAGGTCCCCATATGTATGAACCTATAAATGGTGTTATTATGCTGTGTTAAAGCAATGAAGAAGGAATGGACAGTCAAGTCCAAATTGAAGTCAATTGTTGCTGTTTGGTCCACTGAGGCCTAGATAAGTTGTTTGCCTTGCCATCCCCTATATCCTCTTTCCTCCAATGTTGTTAGTTTGATCCTTTTGTGGTCTTGTGTTGGTGAGCTCTGCATCAAATTGGTATCAGAGCACAGTTAGTAGGTCTGTGAAGTGTTGAGTTGAAGAGGCAATTTATCAAGATGCCTCCAAGAGAAAGAAACATGGCTCAAGAGATGAATGACCTGAAAGAGAAGCATGCTAGAGAGTTGAGGGAGCTAAAGGAAAGAATGACTACCCTAGAACAAAATCAGAGAAGAGGAGTGGTTCTAGGTGAAGAGATTGAGTCTGAGGAAGAAGAAGAAGTTGAGTATGAGGATGTGGAAGAAGAGTTAGACCCTAAGGATCAGAGGATGGTGAAGTTGCTGAGGGCAGTAAAAGAAGACAAGCACAAGATGAAGATAGATGTGCCAAAGTATGGAGGAAGCCTGAATGATGAAGAGTTGTTAGATTGGGTTGCAGCATTAGACAACCACTTTGAGTATGAAGAAGTTCCCGAGGATCAGAAAGTGAAGATTGCAAAGACCAAGCTGACAGGTCATGCTTTGTTATGGTGGGATTATCAGCAGACAGAGAGAAGAAAGCAAGGAAAGGCAAAGATTGTTTCATGGGACAAGATGGTGGCTAAGATCAAAGGTAAATTCTTGCCTAAAGATTATGAAGTTCAAATGTTTAAGAAGCTTCAAAGTTTAAGGCAAAAGGAAATGGATGTTAAGACATACACTGAAGAGTTTTTATAAGCTGAGTATAAGGTCTGGTCAAAATGAAACTGAAGTGCAAAAGGTTGCTAGGTATATTGGTGGTTTGAGATTTAACATGCAGGATGAACTAGTGTTGGCAAATCCGAGGAGTGTTGAAGACTGTTATCAGATGGTAGTTAGAGTGGAAGAAAAGCTAAAAAGAAGACAAGATAAGTCAGCCAGAGGCAGAGGCAATACCTCTAGAGGTAGAGGATCTTTCAACACAAAGCAAGTTAGTGAAAGTCAAGAAGACATGAACAAGACACAAGGACAAGGTGCTGATTTCAAGCAAGGACAGAGTGTAGATTTCAGAGGTAGAGGTAGAGGAAGATTTGGTGGTGGAAGGAGTGCAAATACCTTTGTAGGTAAGTGTTATAATTGTCAAGAGTTTGGGCACCCAGCATATAAATGTCCTGAGAAACAAAATTTTTCAAATGATGGTGAAAGGAAGAGTGAGAGAAGGACTCAATTAGTCCAAGAAGAAGAGTGTGGTAGTTCTAGTTACACAAGGTGTGATGCTGAAGTAGGAGAAGCATTGATGCTGAGAGAAAGAGCACTACTGAAGACCTCCAGGGAGAAGGAGCTGATTTAGAGGAGAGAATTGTTTAGAACAAATTGCAAAAGCGAGAACAAGGTATGTAAAGTTATAGTGGATTCTGGTTGTACTGACAATATGGTGTCAAGTGAGATGGTGGACAGACTGAAGTTAAAGAAAGTTCCTAGGGAAGTTCCCTACAAAATTTCTTGGGTGCGTGATCATCAGTCCATTTTAGTGACTGAACAAGCATTAGTAGAGTTTAAGATTCGAGCATATGAGGATAGGGTACTTTGTGACATCCTACCCATGGATTGTTGTCATGTGATACTGGGAAGACCATGGCAATTTGATAGGTTTGCAGTTTATGATGGAAGAGCTAATACCTTCACTATCAAGAAGGATGAGAAGACTTTTGTGCTACTACCATTAGAGGAGCAGTCAAGAGCAGCAAATATTATTATGTTTGGCAAGAAGGAGACAGTGATGTTTGAGGAGTGTGAAAACAGGGAGTGTGCAGCCTTTTCAAGGTATGAAACTATTGAAACAGCAAAGAGTAAGTGTGAAGCTGATTTGCAGCCTGATGAGAAGAGAAATATCTTCATGTGGAAGAAGGAAGTGATTGAAAATGTGAAGTGTAAGAGTGTAGAGCCTGTGGTAAGGCAAGGAGTGAGTGAAGGAGTCTTGGTAGGGACAATCATGTGCCCTGTAGTGATGAGTAGACAACCAAGAGAAGCTGGTGCAGTAGTTTGCAAAGTAAGCAAGTTGGATAAAGGCCTGACAGCGGTTGGTAAATGTAAGGTTATAGTGAATAGTAGTATGAAACAGTGGTGTAAACAAGGAGTTGAGAAGACAGTAGAGAGAAGCATAGTTGCTGATAAAGATGACAAGGTCAGAGGACCAAGAGTGGGACAGTCCACAAAGAGTGCATATGGTCAAATAGCAAGAAATGGTGGCAAGCATGCTATGGACAGTGAAGAATCAAAGCAAAATGGACCTGTTGAAGGCAAGTATGAAGTTCAAAGGTGTGAAAAGCTGCAACAAACTTTCCAAGAGACTTGGAAACATTTCAAGCCTAGGTGTATGGTGCAGTGCACCTAGAATAAGTTTTAAGGCAATATTTAAAAAAAAAATTAGTGTTAAAGATTAAATGGAGTTTTAGAAATGTTTTTTTTAAATGTAATAAAGCTATTAAGGCATGATATAGAGTGGAGGCCAAGTTTAGGCAAGTATCTTTAGTGGTCTGTAGTTTACTAAAGAGTATGACAGTCTAATAATAGAAAAACAGTCTTTTATGAGAAATCAGTCAGTTCTAGGCTATTTTTTAGCCTCTTCCCACGTTGGGAATCCATGTAATAGAGAATTAAGGTGATAAACATAAGATCAAGGCATTGTAAAGTGTGTGTGGTCGGAGGTATGGTGATTTTTAAGAAGTTTGAAAGGAGAAAATGAAAAAAAAAGTTACAGTTTGCTGTCCTAACACTGTTTTTCTGATTTTTGCTGTTCCCTTCAATTTTCCTCATCCGTACATCACTATTATGAAACTTTCATGCATAGGAATTTTGAAGGAAATGGTCTTATCTTTATTTTGAATCTATTTGGAGGAGATTTTATGGAGATTTGAGCACTTTCCCAACATTTTCTTTGGGACTGCTCTTTTCTCAGTTTTTGACTGTTTTATGGCTGTTTTTCACTCCTGTACGTGACCGTACAATGTTTTAAAGGAAAAAAATGTATTTGGATGTGTAAAGGATGATGTTACCTTTCATTCAAACTTAGTTGGACGAGTTGGAATCATAGAATAAAGATTTATGAATGTTTTTGTGCAAGTAGGTCTGAACTATGGTTTTAGAAGCTTTTTGGAGGGTTTATTGAAAATGATGAATAAAGGACTTTCCACACTTGCTCCATAGGTGGAAATGACTATAATAAGTTTGGTTTTTATGTTAATTAAATTGGTTTTGTGCAGGAATTGTGGAGTTGGTGTGAAAGGACAGATTTGTGTTTCTTGAAGTCTAAATTCTTTGTCTTGGACAGTCCAAGCATGGTGGAAGAGTGGTTTTGAAAGGCAATGGAGAATTTTAACACAAAACCTATAAAAATAGTGTATTTAGACCTTATATGATCTGTTTGACACCTTGGAGGGGGTCTTGGTAATTCAAAACAAGTTTTTTTAGCCTTTTTTTCATGTCTAGGAGGCCTAATTAGCCCTTGGGACAGCAGGGTACAGTCAAGTTTTGGATGTAGTGTTCCAAAGCAACCTATGTTGCATGTTTAATATGTTAAAGAACAAGGTAATGGGTAGTCAAAAATCCCTTGATAGTTTGGAGAAGAGGTCTGAAACAAAAGTTATTGCGTGACAGTCCTAAAAAGAGGGCTACAAGGAAGTGAGTGGGTTTGTGAAGGAAGTGGTACCAGGAGGTACCTTCAGTGCATTTTGTGAGTTTTGTGAGCTTGGGGCAGTCAAACCTAGTTGACCTAGGTATCTAGGAAGTTTGGGAAGGTCCCCATATGTATGAACCTATAAATGGTGTTATTATGCTGTGTTAAAGCAATGAAGAAGGAATGGACAGTCAAGTCCAAATTGAAGTCAATTGTTACTATTTGGTCCACTGAGGCCTAGATAAGTTGTTTGCCCTGCCATCCCCTATATCCTCTTTCCTCCAATGTTGTTAGTTTGATCCTTTTGTGGTCTTGTGTTGGTGAGCTCTACATCAAAAATTCAAACAACATCCTTTTAAATCCATGGAGACTAATCCGGAAGGCACTTTTTTGAATATTCCATATGGTGTAATGCATACAAAGGATGTGAGGATCTATATCCACACAAAATAGAAGAGTATAATCATGCAAATTTGGGAGAAGTGTGGGTAAATGAGTTAATTGATGATGAATTTGAGCTAAAAATCAAATTTAAGGGTTTGACAAAGAAGAAGATGGATGTTTGGAATGATTTCCCTATTTTTTGTTATGAGGATGCTTGGGTTAAGTATGTATTGAGCCACATTCATGACAAGTTATGTGGTTGGATCTGTCACACATGATCAAGAAGGAAGCTATTAGGATTGTGATAGGGTTATGCTCCGCCGGACCAGTTCTGGCACTAAAATTTGTAAAGAATGATATGGTAATGAAGCTCACTAGTACAAAATTTGACAAGCGTTCCCTAACAATGAATGATATTGAAGATCCTGTAGTAAAGTATGCTTCCATGATGATTGGATATAAGATCTTCTTCATGAACTGAGAGAACTTTGTATTGGCCACTGTAATACACATAACCTATCAAATGGTGAAAGAAAACAAAGGCATAGATTTTTGTGAGCTCCTAAAACAATAATTGATGGAGAATTGTCAGAAGACCAAGGAATATTGGTACCCCTTTCAGTACAGTATCCTAATTATATGCTTATTGTTTTACTTTCTTAGAGAATTTCCCATTATAAATAATATTGTGGTTGGTTAATAGTCTAGTTGCAATGCAAATTAGAGGCCACTTAAGAAGATTGTGTAACTTAGAAACTCATAAAACTGCATTATGGGGTTTCTTCAAAACATTTCAAGAGAACATGCATGTAAGGGAAAGAATTCCAAAAGGTGTTGTTGAGAAGTACAAGAATGACATTATCTTCATGGTGAGCAAAGATGAGTGCTTTATGGAAGTAGTGGAACCCATAACAGTATGGATTCCAGAAATGGGATATGAAGTGGCAGAAGACAATCACAGGACTTGCAGACTTAATGTTGAGAAAACCAAGAGATCCATCTATATATAGATTTGGAACTTATGAGGAGATATACAATGAAGTGCATTTGAAGCACAAGGAAAAGGAAATAAGGGAAAATGTTGAGAAGATGAGGACTAAGTTAGAGGAGATGGTTTCACCAAAGAGCCCTGCGAAGAAATCCAAAGGCCTATCTTCCCCACCAAAAGGGTGTCCCAACACAAGAAGGTCAATTAGAACCTCTACCTCCTCTCCTACTATTCCAAAAGCCTTCAGAGCCATACCTTCAGCTAGTTTAGAGAAGAAAGCAGCATCCAGTGCCTCTATACATCAACAGCCTCCTAAGAGAAGAAGAGTAAAAGAGAAGGCCACAAGAGAGAAGTACATCAGTCATGATGATGAAGAATAAGAGGAAGAGGAAGGACCTAAGTTGGTTTAGAAGAAGAAGAGAGTGTCTCAAGCCTCTGGAGAAGAGACAATACAAAGAAATAAAAAATTGACAATGAAGAAAAGGTTGAAAAGGAAGGATTTATCCTCAAGAAGAGAGAAATACAATCCGGTAAAGAAGAAAAGTCCCCTAAGGGTAAAGGAAAGGAGAATAAGAAGGACAAAACTCCTCCGATAAGGGAACACAACCCTCTAAAATTAGATGCATTATTTAATAGTATTTCAGAATTTGGTATCTTGAAAGAAACTACAAAAATGTATCCTAAGTCAAATAATGAGGATAAAGCTACCATTGAGGAGGCTATTGTGATGTATATGGTTATATTTAATGCTGGTCTAAATGATATTGAGAGTCAGCTTCTAGATGACTCGAAAGAAGTCCTGAGTGCAAGAAGACAAAAAGCAGTTGAGGAAGATGCAAAGATTAGGAATTTTGGCTTGGAGAAAGTTGGTTCTTCTCTCACTGATAAAGATAGAGCCTAATTAGCTCAAATTTATAACAGGGAATTCAGAACAAAATAGAGAGTTAGCACTCTGATGAGCAGGGACAAGGAAGACAGAGAAATTAAATGATGAAACAATGCAAAATGTCACAGATCTAGCCCTGGAGTTGATTAAAGAAAATTAAATGTAGCATGATGTATCAGCTCTGGAAGTCAATGAGCCTACTACTGAAGATAATGTTCAAGAAAATGTTATTACAAATAACCCTCCTCTGGTAAAAGAAAATATTGTTGAAGGAGATAAAAATGATAATGTTAAGACTACTCCAGAGAAGGGAAATGGTCAAGAACTACCTCTTCTGGATATGCAAAAGACTGCAGAGAAGAAGAAAATAGAAAAGAAAGAGAACCCAGAGAAGTCTGAGGAACAGAAGAATGAAATCTTGCCCCCTCCAAAAGATAAGAAGGTTGCAGAGGAAGAGAAAAATGTTCAAGACTATGGGGAGAAAGAAAAAGATAAAAAGGAAGAAGGAAGCTCTCAAACGGTTGAAGAATTCTCCAGTGCATTTGGATATTCTTTGAAAAATCTATTAGATATGTAGTTTTAGTTTCAACCAGTGGTGTCAACACAGTTGCTACAAGTTCCTATACAACAAGGATGACTTGACAGGGACAAAATATCTCCCTTGCATGAATTACAACTTGGTGATGTATTTCATACCTTTGCAAGCAAGGAGATTATACAAACCCATCAAAAGAGTGTTGAAATGATTGATGAAGCAGTAAAAGTACTACAAGATAGCCTTCCCGGTATAAATGTTGACAACTCTTTATCTGGTGTGGAGTAGCTGAGATTACTAATTGATTCCTTTAAGGAACATTCTACTGGATTAGAGGAGAAGTTGGAAAAGGAAATAAATGAGAAGATAAATAACAAAATGTTGGCAGATGTTTCTAACAAATGCACTATTTCACATGGTGAGTTACAGAGCAACTTAAAAGATATTCAGGATTGTGTTGAAGAGGCAAAAGCCCTATTTCAATTTTGTTTAACATTTCTAGTTTCCACTAAGAGCATAAAGGACCACATGGACTCAATAGAGTCTCAGATTGGTCATACCTCTGATGTTTATGATCCAATGGGAGATGTAGATGGAACAACAAGGTTAGTAATTGAGAATTTGCATTCACAGTTCTTCCAACTACAACAGCAAAAAGAGAAGATAATAGTGTAGTACTATCATCTCTGAGACATAGTAAGCGCAAGACTTAGTTCTTTGGCTGATGTAGAGAAAATGCTAGAACAAAATCTGGTACCCAGTTCTCTAGATGAAGGTGAAGAATTCTATGTGAAGCTTGAGAATCAGTGCAGAGTACTTTCCTTCACCAAGAAGGAGTGGGAAATAACAAAGAGGGATCTAGAGGCACACAGGTTGCAAAATTAAAGGAATCTAATCAAGGCAGTTTGGCCTCCTCAAGCTAAGTTGTACATTTTTGCTCTGTATAAATAACTTTCCTTATTATAGTGTACATATGCAGAGTATATTCTTTTTGATAACATTGTGAAAAGGAGTCTCTCAAATGTAAATTGTTGAAGAAATGTTGAGTATAAGAGTGAAGTAGTAAGGGGGAGTCAGTCTCATATATATACAGATATATCTTATAGGGGGAGAACTATACATGTCACCTAAAAATTTTGATATTAAGGGCCCCTTTTCCCTTGATGTCAAAGGGGGAGAAGATTGGAGAAGTTTTGAGTAGTGTTGCCATCAATGACAAAGGGGGAGATTGTTGAGAGATTGATGGAAGTTTGTCATTGAAGTCTGTGTGTTGGCAACATGAGCTGAATAGAGAGACTGATGGATATTGAAGAGCATGACATTGTATGGTGTTGTCATTGATAGTAACCCATTATAGAGATGCAATAGTGTTGGTCTAGAGAAGACCAAAGCACCAATTGTTTTACAGATTTGTCTAAGTCCTAGAGTACAATCTTTAGTGTTCAGTGAACTAGTTTTTGGGTCTGCATTGCTCTGCTATGAAGAATTTTGTTATGCAGTTATGAGATAATTTTGGTACACATTAAAGGAGTCTAAATCCAAAGTTTCAAGGTTTGAAGTCCTCCGCAGTTGAAGATAGAATTGATAGAGTATCAGACTCTGTAATGGCAGTATTAGTGGTATGTTGGAATGCTCTGCATTCCACCATAGATGAATATTTTTCTATGCGGTTTTGAGAATAAGTTTATAGATATCAGAGATATGTGTTCTCCAAGTGGCAAGCATTTTAGTGGTCCGCATGTTGAGTTGTGAGTAAATAGCTGGTTCATTCTAGTATTACTTCACTAGTGGTGCCAACCCGAAGGTTTTGAGGTTGTGCGGAGTTGAGTTTTGTTTGGAGCAAAATTATGAGAATAATTATACGTTATGCTGACCTATCTTAATGCGTTACACACTTTGATCTCTTCGCAAAGCATATAAGGTTGAGTTTTGAGCCGAAAGATCAAGAGGTCACATGGTACATCTATTATGCCAACATATTTGATATTTTGCTTGATTGTGGTATATATACAAGATTGATTTCTTGTGTGGAAAAAGTGTGAAGTGCGAAACAACTAAGTGTGTGTGTGTGAAATATGATGCAGAGAAGGGCAAGATAAGATTGTAGTGAAAATGAAGTGTGTTAAGTCAGTATTCTACGCTTAAGTGGAAATGTATCTTCAACATGGATTAAATGCATTGTTAACAGTTCTTACTTGGTAGTGAGCCACCCTTTCTTCTATCTTTCTCTATTCAAGATAGTGAGTCCTTTGGCAATGAGCCACCAATAATGAGTATTTCTCTTGTGGACAATGAGTCCACCATTTTGTATCAAACTTGTAACCAATTGCATTATAATATATTGTGAGCTAATCCTCACTGTGGTTTTTCCCTTTTTGGCTTTTCCACATAAAAATCTGGTGTTCATGTGTTATGTGCTTTGATGGTTGCTTTCATGCTTTCCTTTCTTACTATAAATGAATATGCTATGTGGAATGAATGTTTAAATACTTAAGTGGTTTCAGAGAATACTGATTCACCCTCTCTCAATATTCTAGGTGTTCAACAAGAGGGAGAAAGTAAAAGCCACCCCATTTCACTGCACTACAATATTTGGCTTTGTTGTTTGGAAGATAAGTTCATATTGCCTGTATGTTTGCTCAATTCAAGTTTCAAGTGTTGTGGAGTACTGCAAGTATGAGTTTCAATGTTCTATATCAAGATAGTGTATTCAAACTATGTTAGGGGTACCATCATCAGTGTTTGATTGTTTGCGCCAGCATGAATTGATAAAAGGAGTATATATGAAGACTTTAAGGATCACAAAGTGCTCGTGGCATGATCCACATGATGTTGTTTATATCTTTGGTACTGCTTTAGGTTTGGAGTTAATGCATGGAAGGATAAGTGTTTGTGATGCTGACTTGGTAAGTGTAAGTGATTGCATCATGTGTTTGGAATTGTGCGCTAGCTTTGAGATGGGTGCTGAGATAAAATAGGTCCTAGTTATCACTTGATTTGAACTGCATAATGAGATTTGTTCCCTATATTACCACAGTTGATTTGGAAGCTGACAAACAAGGTTGTTGCACGTTTCATGGTACACATTTCATCTTGGCCGAAAAAGGTGAGGTTTTGAAGACTTGCAGAGGATATAAATGTAATATAAAGATTCTTGCAAAAGGTAAGAGAGTGGGCGAGGAGCATGTGCGAGTGTGAAGAGTGTGTATGTGTGTGTGAAGAAGATAAGTGATTTGGAAGCTGAGAAAGAAATCTGGTGATTGTAATGCATGATTCATAACAGAGGTTGTGTTGTGTTGTGTTGCAAAAGTGTGTTGAATATAGTAGAGTTGTTTGAGCAGAGGTGATGCTGCGGAGGTGATTAAACCAATAGAATCAGTCAAGTGTTTTTGGTACAAAGGTTGGAGCCTCTTCTTGTAATTGTTGTAAGTGTTGTAGCACTTTAGAGAGTTGTAGCTTCCTTTGGGTTGGAGCCCATAAAACAATGTATCAAGGAGTTGTATCTTCCTTTGGGTTGTAGCCCATAAAATTTGTTGTAAACCTTCTTTCATTTGTGAGGTTGGATTTGGACAGTAGATCCAAGCAACTTGCTCACCATAGTTTTTCCCTTCTAGGGTTTTCCATGTAAATTTGGTGTTATGGTTGTGTGGTTGTGTGATTGTGTTTTGATTTACATAGTTTGATTCATAATCTATTTAAGGTAGTAGAAAGATTTTATTGATAAAGTTGAATTGGATTGAATTGTGGCATATACTGATTCACCCGCCTCTCAATATATTAGAGTGTTCTAACAATTATACATTAAACATTGTAATACATGAAGTTTATATAAATATAAAGGATGACATATGATTGGGATGCTTAAAATTAATGTTTAATTTCTATATGATGAGTTAAATCTATTAAATTAAACTTCTACATAATGTTATTTCCTACCACAGATACTCTGATCCTTCTCTTAATATCATAACTAGGGTATAAATACAACATGAAGGACTCATGGGCTTAGAAGTTCAGTCTACGATCCCTCATTCCTTGCCAACATTTGGTTTTATTGTCAGGACCCTGGTAAACCAGTAAATAATAAGATCATGGCACTAAAAAGAATTGTGGAGTAAGGAAAACTATTAGAAAGGATATTATAAACAAGATAGAAATTTTATGATTTGTGGTAGATTCTCCTAGGTCCTAACCTTGTGAGAGGGGGTCAAGCACATAGGAGATGATAAATGGAAAGGGAGGATCTTGAAAAGATGTGACTAATCAAATTTGGCCAACCATGGGATGCATAGAGGACCAATGAAATTCCACATCTTAAACACCCATGGCAAAAGTAGATAATAAAAAGTTAAGGGGGATTAAAGAGAATATCCAATTTGAAATAGAATTGAACATGGAAGGAAAGAGACAAAAATAGAGACAAGAAAGATAAGAGAGGTACCACAAGAGAATGGAGAAGGATGAAGAGATGGAGATAGAGCACACCAGAAGGGCTTTGATAGAAAAAGAAAAGGAAACTCCACAAAATTTTGAACATACAATTGAGCACAACACAAGGGATACAACTGATAATGAAATATTAGAAGTATTTAGCACTCCAAAACAAATGAAATCTCATCTTGATAAAACAATAGAAATCCTCAATAACTTAGAAGGAAGTATTACAACATATGGGATATCCCCAAAAATATGGGAAGAAGTATGTAATAGCATGAAGGCTCCACCACTTCTGACATTAAATCAAACACCACACCTTCAACCTAACCTATCTAATATCCAGATCACAATTGATGAAAGATTTGAAAATTTCCTAAATCCCATGGAAAGCTTACAACCCCTGAAATTTGATGCAGAGTATTTGGATCAATTGGTTACTAAAAGTGTGAGGAAATTAAGAGATGAGGTTTTATACCAAGCAGTACAAGAAGAAAACAACATGCTTAACTTAAGTAATAAAGCAATTGGATTAATAGAAGAAGATTAGAAACTATCATTTTCTAATAATGTCTTTAACCAATGAAAAGACATCTAAAACAAAATGGTACTTTGAAGAGTTAGAACCCCCAGACCACGAGTCATCCCTCGTGTCATATAAATCAAGGAGAATCTTAACATCGAATACAAGTGAAATAGGAGAATCTCAAGAACAATAATTTGTACAGAACTGCAGTGAAATATTAGGGAAATAATATTTTAATATACAATTAACCAAAGACAAAGGAAGAACTAGGAAAATACTACAATAGAAAATACAATAAGAAAAGGATAAATCACAAAAGAATAATACAAACAAACAACATAAAAGAGATAAATAACCTAATTCTAACATGGATTCACCAGTAAAACAAAGTAGAGGTAGAGAAAAGGCACAATCGAGGATCAAACAAAGTTATTTGATATTGTAGACACTCTAAGAAAAGATGCACTCAATTGGTATAGGAAAACATGTTTGAAACATGACAAAGAATGGACACAAATTAAAATGAGTTTTTTTATCAAATTTTGAATCACCAAAGATCCGAATTGAAAGTGCAAGTAAGATGAGGGATATGGTGCAAGAACAAGGAGAACCTATAAAAGAGTATGATCAAAGATTTAAAGAGGTATCTAGAAAATTGGAAGAACCTCTAATAGAAAAGCAAAACATAGAATGGTTCATTTCTGGACTAACACCTGAAATTAGAACTTCACTGGATGAAAGAACATTCAATACATATTCAGAAGTAGTAACACTAGCCTACCACATAGATGCACAAGCAAGGCAGGGATAAGACAAATCCACAAAAAATAAAGAAATAGAAAGGTTAAGAATTGAATTAGAACAATTAAAAATAAAACATGAAATATTTGTTACAAGTATGTGCTAATTGGTGTTGTCATTGATGTCAACAAGCTTGTGTTGTCATTAGTGTCAACTGTGTCTTCTGAAGAGGTTGTCGTTGTTTGATTATGTTGTCTTTCTAAAAGTGATTTGGTTTCTTTGTAAAGGTGCTAAAGATGTTGAAGATATACTTTTTTTGTTGGGTTTCCAAGTGCTTTTGAGAAAATTTGATTAATATTGGAAACAGTGTGTTGAAGAAGTCTTCTAGCTTACAAAGTGTTGTTCGAGTTTTTGCTCTGCATTTCTTTTGTGTTGGAGATCTAAGTGTATAGTTTGGATATGTTTTTCAGAAGTGTATGAAAATTCTAAATCTAGAATTTGGTGCTCCAAATTGTTGTGCAGTGAAAGTTGTGTTCACCAGTTTGAGAACAATGTTTGACAGTGTTTGCAGTGTGTCTAGGAGAAAGTGTTTTGCTCTGCATTTATCTGTAGAGTGGTTTCAGGTGTTGTGGTTCTAGATGTGTACTTATAAGGTCCTTATTTATCTTCAATCCATAAGGTTTGTGATTTGATGCTCTGGAAAGTGATTTCTTGTGTAGCAGAGTTCGATAGTGTTGTTTGTAAGCAGATTATGAACTTTCTTCTAGTGAAAGTTGTGGTTAAATTTGTTGGTTTTCAAGTGACTTCAAGGTGTTTGTGGATGTTTCTAGATTATGTTAAAGATTTGTGTAAGATCTATGAGGTGTTTTTACCTTTGAGGAAGCATGTGCATAAAAGTCCATAGTGTTAACTCAAGTTTGGCTGACTTGGTTGTTTGCACTAATTTTAGTTATGCTTTGTTGATTGAGGAAGCATGGAATAATGTGTAAGAGGGAATTAAGGTCCATGCTAAGATGTGGCATGGTTTGCATTCATTCCTTTCCTCCACGGGAATGTTTAGGTCCAGGCCTAATTTGAAATTTATGAATTAAGATGTGTTGTTGACCTAATTTTATGATGGTATAAATAAGTGTCAAGGATTCATGGATGTATGAAGGTGTGAAAGATATGTTGTTTGTGATGCAAATTTGATCATTATAGTGAGATATTTCATGTGTTAGGCTACTAGATGCAGTGAGCAGAAGGTGTCTACTATTTTTAGTGTTGCTGTGAAGGTGTTGTTTGTATTGTGGTGAATATTGAGCTTCATTGGAACTCAACTCCATGCATAGGTTAGATGCAATTATATCAGTTCAAATCCTAGCAATGATCCACTCTTCTCTTCTCTCTTTCTTTCTCAGTGGGCAGTGAGTCCACTTGAACAATGAGTCCACTTGTAGTGAACATTCTTTCTTTTGGGAAGTGAGCCCTTTGGTAGTGAGCCTTTTGTAATTCAGTATTGCTACTACATTACATTGTGAGCTAATCCTCACCATGGTTTTTCCCTTTTAGGGTTTTCCACATAAAATTTGGTGTTCTCTTGTGTGCGGTGTTGTTATGATTTAGTTTCAGTTATTTTCTTTTCATGCTTAATCATCATAACATGTTTAAAGGTTAATGTGGATCTGAATATTTGCAAGGGTTTGAAATTTTTGATATAATTGATTCACCCCCCCTCTCAATTGTCTTGTGCATTCAACAATATTGGCTAAATAAGAAAATACACAACAATTACAAAGAAAAAATATATGGTGCACATATTGCTCAAGAGAAGGACAGATTAGAAATGAATGCCTGATACCTAAAGGTAATACAAGAGTTTCTGCATTAAGGGTAGACCTAAGAACATCACTCAGAAATAATCAAATAGTCTATTGTGGATTATGCAATGAATGGGATGATCATGAGACAAATGATTGCCCATCACTATTATTCAAACTCTGACAAGAAGAAGAAGAACATGAACCATGGTGTGATCATTATCGCAATAACAAGGAAAAAATAAACCATGATATGACATACATAAAAGGATTAGCAGAAAGACTACTCTATGCCCAAAACCATGGATATAAAGCACCAGGGTGGAAAAATCAAAGAAACATCAATACATTACAAAACACACCACTACAAATTAGATAGCATATACACCAAATTACTCAAATGAGGAGAGAGGCTACTATAACAACTACAAAGGAGGTAGAGGTAGAGGTAGGGGTAGAAGAAGAAGATAAGATGCCACCTACTACAAATGTGGTGAACAAGGGCATTATGCAAATGACTGTTGGACACATAAGAAGAAACCATGTGGATTATGTGAAAATCTTGAACATGATTTATTCACATGTGAGAGAGCACAAGAATATTTTTAAAATTCTCCACCGCATTCAAAAAGCGACAAGCTATCTAGCCCCAATGCAACTAGAGGTGCGAAGATAATGCTAAAAATCCCCAAAAACCCACCGCAAGGGGCAAGGTGGTGCCACAAAGAAGAAGGAAAGCTAGAAAAATAAAAAAAATCTTATATATTAAGTGGGGAAGAAGAACTAGAAAAATAATATAGGGAGAAAAAGGAGAAATTAAGACATAAAGCCTTATTAGAATACAAGAAAAAAATCAACATTGTGGTAGTCACAGGAAGGGGAAAAGATACCGCAAAAACAAATCAACAAACAGAAGAATCAGAGGATGATGAAGAGGAAGAAGAAGATTTTTTCCTAACCAAACATAAGCATTAAAAATAGTGGAAGAATCTAAAAAAGCTATAATCCAGGAGAAACAAAAATAACAATACTTCAAGGCCTGCTTCTTCGAATAGGAAGCCTCAACACTAAAACAATTAGCCTTAGTTGCAGAACAAAACAATCTAATTGAAAAACTAAAACAATTTTCCAAGTATTGGGACAAGCAGACAATACCACAACCAAAGGTCCAGAGAATGACAAAAGCATCTTGACCCTAGAAAACAAGACCATTAATGATTGATGCACACATAAATCATAGAAAGATTAAACAAGTACTGGTTTCAATCTGGGTGCTGATGTCAACATGCTTCCTAGAAGGGTATGGGAACAATTAGAAAGACCTAAATTACATGAAACCCCCTACAACATTAGCCTAGGAGATGGTTCATTAATAGGCACAATAGGAACTTGAAAGAGTGTAGAATTCAACATACTAGGAGTTAAACAAGTAGTGGACTTCAAAATAATTGAGATGAAAGAACCCTTTGATACTTTCAACACACTTCTTGGATTACAACGGTTTATAGAATCCAATGGCATAATAGATTTAAGAAATGAGGAATTATCTTTTGTAGATGATGATAAGATAGTACACATACCTTTGGGTATAGACATGAGAAATGCATATGCAGAAGAAGTAACACAAGAAGAATATGATGACAAGGAAGCTAAAATGCTCTATTCATTGGCAAAATTATCTAAACCAGAATCAATGGAAGAAACAAAATTAGAAGGGGAGATATATATATATTTATAGTAGCAATGATAGTACAAACAATGAAGAGGTACTAAATTCTTAGTTAAGGAATGAACTAGAGCTACAATCTTGGAGGATAAGAAGAGCCAGATAGATCTATGCACTACATAGAGTCCTGAAAATTCCACCGCATTCCACCGCAAATGAAAATACCTTACCACAATCAACATAAAATGTATCCACTCAATATACCACCTCTACCATCCAAAAATATTGAAAAATAAATCACATTTCACAAGGGATATCATATATTAAGTTACCAAGATACTCAAGAGTAGGAGATCTAAACACATACTTGGAAGAAATGGAGAAAACCTTTCATAGAGAAGAATTAACATTGGATGCACTACAACATACATTAATCTGCAGTGAAACAAGGTGGTGAAACACCCACAAAGACAACATCCCTCGGTGGAAAGCTCCGAAAATCCTTATAAAAATAAGATACAAGAAGGAGAATGCAAGCAAATACCCAAGTATGACGGTGATATCTCACTGCAACAACACCTAAATATTTGTATAAATACATGTAACACAAGGATAGAATATGACACATTGCTACATACATCCAGATTTTTTATTGGACCCTTACACCTATAGTACAAACTTGGTACATCAAGCAAGAAAAGAGGGTAAAACAAGAAACTGGGATGAACTTCAGAGAGATTTTAAACATACTTTTTCCTTTTTCAATCCTAACAATAATATCCATAATGCACTACAAAAGATGAAGAAAATCATATTATTACCTACACAAGAAAATCTACTGGAAGTGCAGATAAAACAACAAATGCCATAACCTCAAAGAAAGGAAGGAATATGGAAGTTAATAGAATGGATGGATACACAAGAATAATATTCTAGGAAAATATGCTACACAATGCAACACAATGAAAGGGAAAATGAAGAAGGACCCCACTTGAATATAGAAATTAACCAGGGAGAAAGGGCTATCACGTCACATTCTGAACCTAAGGATAAATATTACAATCAACCATTAAAATTGAGAGAGGAAAATATAGCATCAAAAGGAAGTCCTAAATTTGTAAAAATAGAAGATTATTGGCAAGAAAAGGAAGTGATGCAAATTGCAGAAGTCCTGATAGAGTATGAAGATCTATTCCCTCGAACATTCATAGACATAAATGGAATCAAAGAAGAAGCAGGCATAATGAAAATCCAATTGAAAGAAGAAGTAAAACTACAGAAAAAGAGACCATACAGATTGAATCCAAACATGAAAAAGAAGGTTAAAATTGAAACTGACAAAATGCTTGTGACAAGAATCATCAAACTAGTAGAAGATGTGGAATGGATAAGTCCAATGGTTGTACAAAATAAGAAAATAGGAGATATCAAAATATGTGTATATTTTAGAGAATTGAACAAAGCTTGTATTCATGATCCATTTTCAACACCATTTACAGAACAGGTCTTGGAGTAAGTGGATGAAAGAGAAACTTACTCTTTCAGTGATGGATTTTCTAGTATCACCAGGTCAAAATTCAGGAAGAGGACCAATCAAAAGCCACATTTGTGATAGAGTGGGGTCCTTCATGTACATTCTAATGCCCTTTGGACTAAAGAATGTGCCAACAATTTTTAGTTGAATAATAGTCAATGCATTTATAGATTTCATCCATGACTTTCTAGAAGCCTATTTAGATGACTCAACAATCTATGGACTATTAAAAGACCATGCTCAAGTGCTCTACACAATGATAGAAAGATGCAAGAGCCTATAAATTGTACTAAACTTGAAAAATGCATCTTTGTGGTACCATTGGTACACTTCTAGGACAAATAATATGCAAAGAAGGCCTCATGGTAGACCCTTTGAAAGTGGCACTAATTATGAACTTACCACCACCAAAGACAACATCAGATGTGAAATCCTTCTTAGGTTATACTAGATATCACTATAAATTTATCAAAGGATATGCTACCATAGCAACACCAATTCAAGAACTATTAAAGAAGAAGTCAAATAAAACAATTGAGTGGAATGAGCAATGTCAACAATCATTTGACACACTCAAACAAAATATAGCAGAATCTCCCATACTAATATTTTTGGATTAGAACACACCATTCCATGTTCATGTAGATGCTTCTGGAACAACAATTGGCAAAGTATTAGCACAAACTAGAGGGAATAAGGACCATCCAATATTATTTGCAACCCACAAACTTTCCCAAGATGAGAAAAATTACACTACTATAGAAATGGAAGCACTAGCAATGGTATATGCTTTGCATAAATTCAGAAATTGTCTTCTATCTACCCCATTCACATTTTACATAGACCATGAGCGATTAAAATATCTACTTAACAGACCAGTAACACAAGGGAGAAAATGTAGGTGGTTGTTACTATTTCAAGAATTCAATTTCAATATCATGGTAAAATTAGGGAAGAATAACCAAGGTCTTGATTACTTATATAGAATAAAAATAAGAGAGGAACCTAATAAATTGGAAGAAGATTTGCCCGGTGCAAATCTATTTAGATTGACTGTGGTGTTGAAAGACTTAAATGATGTAGCAAGCTTATTATCCACATGACAATTTCCAAATAATAGTTCACCCAATGACAAACATAAATTTTTAAGGAAGTCACTACCATACACATTAATTCAAGGATAATTGCATATAATTAGGAAAGATGACATTATAAGAAGAGTGGTATTTGAAGATGAAAGACAATATATCCTCAGGGAAGCACATGAGGAAATTTTTGGAGGACATAGTTCAAGATATACCACTGCAAAGACGGTTATGCTATCTAGACTATGGTGGCCAAAACCATATAAGGATGCCAGTCAATATGTTAAGCAATGCAATATATGCCAAAGAGTGGGAAAACACACCGCAAAAGATGAGATGCCATTGCGGCCAATCCTTGTCCAAATACCATTTGAAAAGTTGGCTATAGACTTCATAGGACCCATTGATCCACCAACAAAATGCACAATAGCTAGGTTTATAATCACTAGAGTTGAATACCTTACAAAATGGGTAGAAACAAAACCAACTAAGGCCTATACAACCAAAAATACTATCAAATTCATATACAAAAAACATAATAACAAGGTTTGGGTGCCCTTTGAGTATTACAAGTGACCAATGAAATTATTTTGTCGGAGCTACTTAGTAACTTCATGATCAATCATAACAAAAGTAGTCCCTGCCATCCACAAGCTAATGGAGCAAGTGGAGCATTAAATAAGATTATAGGAACAACACTAACAAAGATGTGCAATGGCAACACAATAGACTAGGATATAAAAATTCTAGTGGTACTATGGGCATATATAATAACTTACAAAAGAACAACTAAATTTTCACCATTTGAACTAGTATATGGGTTAGGTGCCACTCTACCCATGAATTTTATTGTATGAAATTTACGTACCCAACTTACATTGTGGTTGGATGATGAAGAATCACTAAATAAAAGGTTGAAAGATCTCACCAAATTAGATGAAAATAGGCTACTAGCAGCATATAACCAAAGCCTAAAAAGTAAAAGACAAAAAGCCTAACATGATATAAATTTAAGATAAAGTAATTGATAAAGGGGATCTAGTGCTACTCTATGATAGAAAGTTCAAAAAGTGGGGAAAATTGAATGTCAGATGGTTAGGACCCTATTACATTGAAGAAATCTCAAAATCTGGTGCAGTGAGACCTAAAACATTAGAAGGAAAGCTCCTAGAAGGGTATGTGAATGGCACAAGATTGAAACACTATCATCAAAATACAAGATAAAGCAAAATGAAAAAATCAAAATTTGTACATATGTACAATATAAATTAAAAGTTGGCAAAATAAAATAACCCATGAGAATATAACGGTTACAAAACTGTGCCAAACCAAGAACGGGTAAATGCATTCAATGCAAATCCCACTATTAGGGTTATAAAACATAGCTCCAAACCATCACTAAACACACTTGCATACTAAGAGAAGTTAAGAATTGGAGAAAGAAGTACAAACTCTACAAAGCTAAGAAAATTACAAAGAAAAAATGTCAACCCTGACATTGGTTGATGTCATCAAGAAGTCACGCCCCAAGTATAAGAAGTTTCCATACAAGGCGATGGAGGTGGACCCAGATGGGGCATTCTCTATTGTCCTAGCTTATGTAATCTACACAGAGGATGTGAGAAAATATATTCATGTGCCTCTTTCATAGATTGACCATACTAAGTTCAAAGAACTCTGAAGAACCCTGTTGTAGCTAGACCAAACACAATACTTGCCATAATAGTAAGAAATAGAGAAGAAGAAGCTGGATGTATGGAAAGACTTCCCAGATTTCTTAGCAAATCATGGGTGGATTAAAATTATTCTAAGCCGGATCCATGATGAATATATTTATCTCAACAAACCCTACCACATAACCAAGCAAGCAATGCAGGCGGTAACGGGGTTGTGCATAATAGGGTAGCTACCCTCACAAAAGGCCATCAAGAATGAAAAAGTCATGGAGCTGACTCTTGCAACATATGATGGAAGGAGCATGAACGTGACAAAAATTAAAAATCTAGTTGTGTGATATGCTACCATGGGTATCACGTATAAAATATATTATACCAACAAAGAGGATTTTACAACAGGCACCCCAATCCACACTGCATACCAAATGACTGTAGAAGGCAAAGAGTTTGACTTGTGTGAAGTCGTCTACGAGTAGCTACTGGAGAATTTACAAAGGACAAAGAATGCACAATATCAATTTTAGTATAGAACTTTGATTATTTTCCTTACATTTTACTTCATGAATGCATTGCCTTCATTTTTTGGAAAAGCATGGAAAACAATTCAATTAGTAGTAGTGCAAATAAAATTTCATGTCCAACAGTTCAAAGACATTGCATCATGCACTGCTATGTATTGGGGTTTTTTCAAGGCTCTCCAACAACAAATGTAGAGCAGGGAACACATATCCTATGATATGGTGAGAAAGTATGCAAATGATATAGTCTTTCTAGTAGACAAAGGCTACACACTAATGGAGGCAGTATAACCTAGGGTATCATGGATCCTTAAAATACCTTATGAAATCAGCAATGACATGGTGGAATCCTATGTAATGACCCTACTAAAGCAACCAAAGGATGCAAATGCAAAAAGATTTGGAATGTATAAGGAGTTCATTGATAAGCAATCTAAGAAAAGTGTGGAATAGCATGTTGATAAAAACAAGACAAAACTACATGAGAAATGGGGAATTCCAATGCAAGAAGCACCATTGACAAGTACCTCTACACTGCAAGTGCAGAGGTCAGAAAGATTAAATAATTTGGGGTCCCCAAGGTCATAGGTTGCAACTGAATAGGGTACATCATCACAAGCAACATTAATAAGCACTCCGGAAGAAATGTAACTAGACCCATCAATATAATTAGTATCAAAAATATTGATACAGTTGAGCTCAGAAAAGAAGAAGAATCCTAGACAAAAACAAGGAGTAAAATGGAAAATCCAAACATTAGGCACAAAATTAGAGGAAGAAATAAAACCACCACAGAAAAGAATGAGGAGAAGCAAACAAAAAATGGTGGAAATAGAGATGGAGGAAGAATGTGCAAGAAGGAGGATATCATGAGTGTAGGCCTCCTAACAAGTGCCCTAAACAATAAAGGTATGCTCAAACAAACTGCTAAGATGTACAACAACGTATGCCTAGAAAATCAAGTAATTATTGAAGAGGTTACAATTCAAGATGAGAGTGTCTAAAGACACCTTAGACAACATAGTTAACAACTTCCTTGACTATCTAGCCTCTTTAATCTAGAAGAAAAGGGAAAAATCAGTAGAAATGGAGGAAGAAATAAGGAAGCAAGCATTAGAGGAGATTGACCCCAACATCTCTCCCGCAAAAAAGAAAATTAGCACAATTATAGGCTAGAGATATGAGATCTAAACAAAGTGTAGTACATTAATGAATCTGAATGAGGAGGTGACAGGGAAGACTCAACAAGAAATTTAGTTGCGGTGACAAGGAAAGCATATGCGGTAATGATGGAAGAAGAAAATAAGGCTCAACAAGAGGAAAACAAAGAATATGGAGGCACACACCAAGAAACAACATAATCAAAGGGAAAGGGCCCACAACAAGACCCACCTCTATCTCCAGAGAGGCCAACTTCATCCTATGAAACATCTCCTATGCAACATATCAAAGACTTGTTGGTACAACAAAAATAGATCTAGCCAATGGCAACACTACAATTACTCCAATTTCCACTCACATGTAGATTAGCATCTCACCCCTATAGAAGTTCCAATTAGGAGGTATCTTTCACAGCATAGCAATGGAAGAAATATTGAAACATGTTGAGAGCCCAGAACAATTGGAGGTTATAGAAACAATTCATATTAAGATGCTACAATTGGAAAGAGACACAACATTGCCACTAGGGCAACAACTCAAACAACTACTAGATGGAATCAAAGAACAGATGGATAATTAGGCCACTACAATTATAAATAAAGCCATAGTAGAGATGGAGAAAAAATAAAATGGATGAGGCTAGAAGAAAATGCGCCATAGCACATACACAATTAAAAACACATATCAACACTCTGCAACAAATGACCAATGATATTACCACACTATCAATTTTGCCTCCAATGGCCTACACTAACAAAAGGCCTAAAGGATTAGATGGAACAAATGGAGGTACAAATAATACAAGTGGTCGGTACTTATGATCCAATGCAGGATGTCGATGCGACAATAAGGGCACAGGTAGAAACAATGCACTCTGTTACAATAGTTGCAAGACCAAAGAGAATTGATCAAAGCTCAAATTAAATAGCTACAAGAAGTAGTAAGCCTTAGATTGGAACATATGACTAGTCTACTCAGAGATGCCAAAAATATAGTCCAACAAGTTCAAATCCCTACCAGTATTGTAGAGGCAAAAAATAATAATTTAGACCCACAGTCAAATGCATATATTGCAATAGGCAAAGACTGAATGGAATACCACATTTTCATAGTTGAAGAAGATATACAAGAACATATTTCCTGCAAACTAAACATTTTGCATGTCTTGAGGACAAGACATAGTTTCAAAGGGGGATGATGTTGGCAACAACCAATATAGAAATTAGAAGTCATCGAACTTGGCTGCAAGTAGGATGTGGAGCATAAGACTGACTAGGCCTACTAGGAATAATCATCTTTTCTAAGGGACATGTCCCCAATAGAGTTATATGTATATAGTAACATAGGAGTAAGAGAAATAGATGAGAATATATAAGGAAATAAGGACAAAAAGAAGAGCATAGAAGATTTTATATATTGGACATTGTAATACATGAAGTTTATATAAATATAAATGATGACATATGATTGGGATGCTTAAAATGAATGTTTACTTTCTATGTGATGAGTTATCTATTATATTAAAATTCTGCATAATGTTATTTCCTACCGCCGATACTCTGATCCTTCTATTATTGTCATAACTAGGGTATAAACACAACATGCAAGACTCATGGGCTTAGAACTTAGGTCTATGATCCATCTTTCCTTGCCAACATACCCAAAGAAAAAAGGAAGGAAAATAATGCATTTTAGTCTAATGTTAAGAAGAAGGAAGATGCACATGTTGAAGAACACAATTATGAATTTGAACATGGAGAGGGAGGATTTAGGTGGGAGTTATGAGTATGTTGAGCATGTAGAGCAATACATAAAATCCATTAATCCACCTTGAGGAGATCCATGAGTAAACAATACCTAGTTGATAGGTATAGCCCACCAAATTATTGTTGTGTATTTTCTTTATCAAGTGTACTAATGATGAACCTACATTTATTAGGGAAGCTCCCTCTTTAGAGAAATGTGAGTCTTTGAATGAGGCGATGTAGGAGGAGATGATGTCACTTGAGAAATGTGACACCTAGGATCTAGTGATTTTGTTGAAGGGAAGGAATCTTGTTGGTTGTAAGTGGATGTTCAAAAATAAATTTAGATCATATGGTTAGCTATAAATCTATAAGGCTAGACCGGTGGAAAAGTACGACATTAAGAGAGAGTAAGTTGATTTTGGTGATGTGATAGGTAAAAAGTAGGTTGATAAGATCAAGCATAGCCATGAAAAACCTAACCCTACCATCATCAAAGAATCTAATCTAAATGAGATCAAAAGCATGCAATTCAAAAACAATATCACCTAGATTGTATGATTCCTTGTTTATGATGTGGATTGCTTCTTCAACAATGAACAATTATGAAGATCAAAGCTTCCATGATAGATGGATAATAATGATAATAGGCTAGATGGATGCTAAAATGCTCAATATGCTCAAGATGATAATGTAGACGCTATATGAATGCTGGTTAGATGTAGTATGGAATGAGAGGGTGTTTATATAGAACTCAGCCAAAATCAATCAACGGTAGAGATTTGGTGGCTATGTGAAAGGATAAGATTAAAGGATAGTCATAGGTGAATGTGAAGATGACAAGTGGAGAGAAGATAAGGCTTATGTGTGACCGTGTACATAAAAAGTACTACATGTGAAAGATATCAAATAAAAGATGTAGTACCACTTATCTTTTTAAATGAAAGAGGCACACATGTCGTCTCATTAAGATAAATGATAAGAGAAATTAATTAAATAAATAAAATTTATTTAATTAATTGGAAAGTGGGTTTATGGATGTGAATTTTTAATTAAATAAATAAAATTTATTTAATTAAAATAGATAGAAATAGATAATTAAATAATTAAAGATTGCTTAATTATAGCTTAGAGGAAATAGCTAACGAATTAATTAAATAAATATAAATTTATTTAATTAATAGAAGAAATAAGTGTTAGGGACATTGCTCAAGTGTGTTAGACAAATATAGATGGTAGCTAATGTGATATTTGAATGCTAATGATAATTAGGTCAATTTTGGGTGTCTACATTTTGCCCCTCTTTAATACAATGTTAGTTAGAGTGTTGTGTCAAAGAAGATACGATAATCACTTAATAAAAAAGGTGATGCCCCAGTGTAACTGGCAGGTGATGCCCCCTCGAGAGGTAAGCCAAGCTGACTATGAAGGACTGGGTTGACTCGCGATAAGATGAAAGGCTAGAAAACAAGGTTGACACGAAGAAAACGGGGGTTGGGTGGGATAGAATGGGATGGGATAATAGAATTAGGGTTTGGACAAGGGCTATAAGTAGGGCTCTCAAGGGCAAATAGGCTCACTTGTAGTCATTTGTGTTTAGAAATCTAGAGAGATCCAAAGCTCCTTAGAGTTGGTGTGTGACGAGAGTTGGAGAGCTATCAGGATGGTGATTCCACATAGAGATCATCGTGCTGAGCGAGTGAGGACACATGGATGACCAGAGGGAGCAGGTGCACTGCTATGTTTTAAAACTTTTGCTAAAAGCATGATTTAAATAGGCTAGAAGCGTCATAAATACACACACGTCACCAGAAGCGACTAGATTTAAAGATAGGTCATGCAGGTTGCTTAGGAAGGAAAACAGGTTGCTTAGGGTAGTTGAGGTAGCTTATAGGCGCGACTTAGTTGCTTATGGGAAAAGTAGGTCACTTCCAGTCAGCTAGGCAAATAGATAGACAGAATGCACATATAGTTAAAAGCAAGTCGCTTCTAGGCTAAAAGTAGGTGCATATATAAGTTTAGCTCGCTTAGGAAAAACATATGCTCGCTTATAGAAAATAGATCACTTAAGGGGAAAAAGTATGCGCATATAGACATTTAGCTCGCACTTAGTCAATAAGCAGTCGCATAGGAAAACTATGTCGCATGTAGGCTAGAAATAAGCGCATGTATTAAAATGGGTTGCTTGGGATCAACAGATGGTCGCATATAGAAAAATGAGTCGCGTGTAGTAGATAGAAGCAAGGAGAGCAAGAAATAGTCAATTTTTTGTCATTTGTGTGAAGCGCAAGAGACTGATATGATGAGTGAAATGATGCAGAATGTACTACCACCATTGTTATCCCGAGAGCCACATCCTAGGGATTTGTGATTGGTGAGACTACTGGATGCAGAGGAGTGGCTAGTGTTAGAGATCCTTGGCTTGGAGCAAGTGTCTAGATTGGAGCCGGTACAGGCACATCAGGGATTGATGACAACAATGGTGGAGCGATGGAGGAGCAAGCATAGTTCTTTCTTGTTGCCGATAGGAGAGGCCATGATCACACTAGAGGATGTGTTCCAAATTCTGCGTGTTCCTATTAATGGAGATAGGGTAGATTATGATCCTAATATGGGTCCATCTGCATTCAGACAATTATTTGGGACACCAGACATTGGAGCGGAGGGTTCAGAGATTTCGATGGCGAGGATGGAGGAGCTATGTGATAGGTTGCAGTGAGTAGTTGTGGCTATTATCAGATGGCTGGTTGGAGACAGATGAGTGAGAGGATTCCTAGTCGGATGGGGGACAGTGATGGAGGGGATTTTCTCCTATGGGACGGGATAGCATGGGTGGAGTGTGTGCTTGGACAGCTCTATCATTACTTACATGACTATGCATATATGTTTGGGGCTAGTATGCCTGCTGGAGTCACAGTTTTGCATGTATGGGCCTATGAGCATATTCTAGTGACGAGGCCAGATGGATGGGTGGCTAGAGCAGTGGGAGAGCCTTATGCGAGGATGTATAGAGGAGCCTTGACATACCGGCAGCATAGAGGACTAGTGTACTAGTGGAGGATATTAGATGAGGTGGATAGATTTATATGGAGGCCATGGCTAGGATGCGAGTGGTGGGATGAGGAGGACAGAGAGCTTGTCTATGTTAGGTAGGTGAGATATATTTTTGGACATGGGATATATATTATAGAGTGCTATTTTCCAGAGAGAGTTTTGAGATAGTTCAGGTTGCCACAAGCAGTTCCAGTTGGTGATGCCATTTTTGGGAGGACTCGACATGAGGTTTTTGATTGGGGGCCAGAGGTAGTGGTTCACATAGCTTTGGCAGAGAGAGGGGCTACAGCTAGTTGTATGGTAGTGGGGACAAGGTCCTACAGATCTAGGCACGCTACCAGATTATGATGCATATTGGGTGACAGCGAGATCGACTCGATTGATGAGGGTTGGAGAGATAGGAGAGATAGGGATGGAGAGACTAGTCAAGAGGAGATGACGACAGGCTCCACTAGCACAATCTATAGTGCTGGTAGCTCCAGGGATACAGGTATAGGGACAGGCACAGGGGTAGCCTCAGATACTTACACAGCCTCAGGGTCAAATACTAGGAGGTGATGATGTCAAGATTCAGCAGTTGCGGAGGAGGATTAGGGAGGAGAGGAGATGGAGGTAGCAGGCTCAGATGAGGTTGAGGAGAGTGGAGTTAGATAGGAATTAGGCAGTGATAGGCTTGCGACATGCTAGAGCATAGGCTTAGACATACTAGGCTTAGATACAGACTAGAGTTCAGGCTGGGGATGGGCAAGATGATGGTTCACTTGCTAGAGTGACAGGGGAGAGAGATGCAACGAGGCAGAGTGAGTAGATGATGAGATTAGAGCAAGACACTGCTATACAGAAGATGTAAGCGATGAGGGCTGAGAGAGATGGTCTATGAATATGGTTCAACAGTTACAGGTGATGACTGGTGAGCGGGATAGAGCAGTGGCTGCATTAGGTACAGATGGAGCTACCATGTATCTGGCCACACAGCTGACACAAGTATAGGGAGAGATGAGGAGGGCACAGAGTGAGGTTGAGTATTACAGAGGCTTGTATTATAGGGTTGTACCAACAAAGCAGATGCAGCCTAGCTTCAGGAGTAGATCAGGAGCTTCGGGTTCACGGAGGACAGGTGGGTCTCGATCTATAGCATTAGTGATGGGGCCACAGAGAGATAGGGGGCCATGTATAAGACCCAGTGGTGGTGGTCAGGGTGAGGGAGCTGCCAATAGTCATTAGGGCTACATTGTTTATGTATATTATGTTGTATCATGATGAGGCCTAGAGCCGATTGTACATACATTCTTGATGGTTCAACTTGTACATTGACACTTGTATATTGACACATTTTTGTATATATATATATATATGATGGCCTTGGTTCTATGTGATTATGGATGCACTTATGGTATTATGATGGTTATGCATGTTATATTTTTACGTTCATGGATTATATGGATGTTTATGCAAATGAGTACAAATATGCAAATGGAAATAATGGAAATGTAACATGTTAATGATAATGCAAATAGATAAATGGTAATGATGTGATATGGACTAATGCTTACATATATAGATGGTACTAATAATAATATGTCTAACACACTCGTCTTGTAGGATAAGGAAAGCGAAAAAGGATGATGGAGGAAAGATTGATCTTGGTTGAGTACTACATAGGCATATGATGGTATGGATAAATGAAATAGCAGCTTTTAAAAGTAATTACTCAAAAATTAAAAGAAATGCAATCCTTATGTTTGATTTAGCATATGGATGTTATGCACCAAGGGATAGAAGACCAAAGTGTCGAGATATCCAATACAAAAACTAGCATACTACAATCTTGTCTGAACGTATGAGGTTAAGATGTTGAGCCACCATACACAAGATATGAGTAGCAGCTAGTGTTCTGAGATGGACTTTGATGCTACAAGTAATGGTTTGAGCTTATCTCCACTACACATAGTAATACCTTGCTGGTTATATGTATGGAGTTAGTCTTAACATAGAATAGTCTCAAATGCATAAGAGACTATTTAGCTTCTCAGATGCTAGAGATATTGATATGTAAGATACTAATCCCAACAAGTACAAGATAGCCATATGCATAGGAAGAGAGTAAGATCATCCCGCAGACATGGCATACGAAAGCAATATGACCATGCCCCAGTCCTTACTTCATTGCAACATACCAAGATATGATAGATCAAGGCAGTCTTGATTAGGCATAGGAAAGGAACAAAAGATAAATCAAAAGATAAAACAAAAGATACTGTCATCACGTTCTCTTGCCAAATTTAAGTGCTCTTGGATGAGTTTAAGTTGGCGCCTTGTTGAGAGGAAAGTTGCATCCTGTTGAAGGCTAAAGATGCTGATAAAATATTATAGCAAGTATTGGCTTGAGGCATGTAGACAAATGGCTTCTGGCGTACTCTTGATTTGTGAGAGTGCTTGAGCTTTCTCTGATGTGCATAATCTTCTTCTTGCTTGAGCTGATCAAAGAGAAAAAGGTAGAAGATGAAAGAAGATGAAGAAGATGGGGTGGATCATCTGTGCTTGAGTACTGGATACTTCCTTCATATTCCAGACTACCTACATACCCTGTGTCCATGGGATCAAATCACATTTATGATGGTGATGAGACATGATGAATATGTAGTTCTGGGTTTATTGATGATGCAAATGATTGATGCAGAGTGCACAGTGGAAGCGGTTAACAGATCAACAAACTTGATCGGTGAGAGAGTGACTTATGTCTTGGCGATCTGCTCTTATCGGCCAAACATACCTCATCGGCCACCTTGCAATTTCTCTAACCGATCTCTCAACTCTACCTGAAAACTCAACACAATGCTTTGTCTTCAGCGAGACTACATACCATCAGCGAGTTTGAAAACTACTCCGCCGATACACACCAATCACTCCGATATTACCTTCAAACCATACTTGTTGGCAAGACTTACTTCGTCAGTGGGATCTTTTACTCTCCTTTCGATGCGCTAATGTATCAACTTAGTATATGCTTGGCATGACTTGCTATTACCGGTGGACTAAAGTTTCTTTCCCCTGATTTCATCATTACGACCAGTCACCATTTGTATCTGATGAAAGATACATTCTCAACATACATTCTCAACATGCATTCTCCACATGCTTTTGCGCTATGCATACGTAATATACATTCGGTGAAACGATGCGAAACTTACACTGATATATGTTTCTTTGGTGAGACTTCCTTCATTCTTCACTGATACACTTTCTATCAGCCTAACACCGTTGATCGGTGTAACTTCAAAAAGTTTCTCCAAGGGTTGTGTTACACCGATGGCAGCCTCTACTACTTTGCAACTACACCGACACCAAACCAGAAACAAAAACAAAGACTTGACAGCATGGAAGGGGGTCTATAATTCTCTGCCAACACTTGATTAATCATCAATTTGATCACTCCACTAACTGTTCTCACATAACAACACTTTTCCCATCGCTTCAATAACTAGTCACATAGAGATGCCTAGTCAAAATCATGCCAAACTCCTTGGATCCTTGAGTGTTTGACCCAGAACTATAGAAAACACAAAATATACACTGTATTCCTCCATCACACTAAAAATGAGAATCTTGCTTTCAGTGGATAGAGGAATAACAGTCCATTTATTCACCAAACCCTAGTTTCTAGGTTTTCATATCAGTCTCTACAAAAAGAACAATATCTCACAAACTACAACACTTCAAGACACCAGACTACTTCTAAATGAAATCTACTTCAACATAGAAACATCTCCCAGTCAGTTTCAGGCAATCACCTATAGGTCGTACAGGATGACTGTTACAGAGAAATACTCAGAAAGAACAATGTTTCAACACACCCAAAAATCAAGATCTTCATTCATTCATGCATTCCTTCATTCATGTCATTACATCCAACTCCTCGCCTATAAAAGGCTTGAGACCTTTGTTTACATCCCACCCAACCATACAAACTAATTTTGAAAGTCAGTTAGCCATTGGGTTTCTCCTTTCACAAGAAAACTACCTGTTTTCATTGTGTTATTAAATCAAACTTGACCGAAACATGGTCTACATAGGTCTAGTGACCAAATTGACATAAAAAACTTATTACAAACATGATGTGGCTTAAAAAGCCTTATTGAAAACATAAACAAAACATGAATCCTGCACCATGGAGAAGGTGCTCCTGCACCAATGATGAAAGATAGAAGAAAAAGAGATGAAAGATTGGAGGAATGATTAGAAGAAAGATGAAAGATGAATGATGAAAAAAAGGGGGCTATCATCTTTGCATGAATCAGAGTGCTTCCTTCACATCTCATATTGCCTACATACCCTGTATCCACGGGATCAAGGCTTTAATGATAGAGCTGGCAATGTAGTTCTTTCTTATTGCGTTGATGGTTGATGTCAAAAGATCAACTTTATTGCTTGGATTTTTTTGAATTTTGAATTTTGATACATCTTTGATGTTTGGTTGAGCTAGGATTGATTGCTAAGATGTTGGTCCTGGTTCCAAATGTTGGCCACTTTTGAAGTTGGTTGTGTGCTGTGTTTTGAAGTTGAAAGTTTGTTGTGTTATGAGCTAGAGCTAGAGATATCCACTTCCAAATAAGGCTCAATAAGTGCCCCTAGTGTGGGATGAGGTTTTTTATGGAGAAGCGGTGAGGGATGGCGCATACGGTCAAGATACTAAGGTGCCAAATGATATAGTTACCCCATCAAACTCCAAACTACGAAAGCTAGCAAGACAGAGGGGAGGATGGAAGAGTGCTTATTAAGGATGGATAAGGGATGATGGATTACAAGACAATATGTGGATTATGATATGGATTATATAGGATAGATGGCAAAGTATGCTATGAAAAATCTATTATCAAAATAAACTAAGAGGATGATAGGAGCTAGTCACTACACATAGCGCTTGTTTGCTAGGTTTTCACTATGGTACTTATCCAAGGCACCTATTTACTGGTTTTCACTAGAGGACGGATTATTTATCTTATACTATTTATATTTTTGTTATCCAAAGCACCACAAAGTGGTTTTCACTATTGGATTTTTTTTTTAGGATAGTTGGGATTCATGGATAAACTTCTTGAGATGAATGATGTTGACTGGTTCATCCAAGCGAATGCCCTTAGGTATTGAGAGAGTGTATGCACCTAATCCATATACTGATGTGATGACAAAAGGACCAAGCTAATTAGGTTCAAACTTGCCCTGTTTCTCTCGATGCTGCTGATTCTTTTGATTTGCTTTAAGAACAAGGTCCCCAACTTGAAATCTATGTTCTCTGATTTTCTTGTTGTAGCTATGGCATAGACAGTTCTGATAGACTTCAAGATGGTTGAGAGCTTAAAGACACGGTTCATCTAATAGCTCAAGATCATGGAGTTTGGATACTCGATATTCTTCATCTGGAATAGTATGTTGTAAAGATACTCACAGTGAGGGAATCTCAACCTCAATAGGTAGGATAGCTCTAATACCATACATAAGAGCATAGGGTGTAGTTCCAGTTAGAGTTCTGATACTTGTTCGATAAGCCCATAATGTAGGATTGAGTTGTAAATGCCAATCATGACCAACTTCATTGACTGTCTTCTTGAGGATCTTGATAATTGTTTTATTAGAAGCCTCAGCTTGGCCGTTACTTTGGGGATAATAAGGTGTAGAGAATTGATGTTGGATATGGAACTTGTTACATAGATCTCTGACCTCTTGATTCTTGAAAGGATGACCATTATCAGTGACAATGGCTTGAGGAACTCCGTACCAACAAACAATATAGATAAACTTGGATATTTGCTTGCTAGTAATATAGGTCATTGGTATTGCTTCCACCCACTTTGTAAAGTACTCAGTGGCGATTATGACAAACTTATGACTGTTTGATGAAGTTGGATGAATTTTACCTATGAGATCAAGTCCCCACTGTGAGAATGGCCAAGGAGTGGTAATAGGCTAAAGTTCATGTGCTGGTGAATGTATTAAATCTCCATGTTTCTGACATTGTAGACATCTTTTTGCAAATTGCTATGCATCTTTCTCCATAGTTGGCCAATAATATCCAGCTCATAGAAGTTTCTTAACAAGGCCAGGGCCGGCAGAATGCGATCCGCAGACACCTTCATGTACTTCACGTAAGGCAACCTTTGCTTCCTCAGAATCAAGACATCTAAGAAGGATACCATCAAGACTCTGACGATATAGGGTGTCTCCTAAGATAGTATAGTGAGAGGCTCGACGGATGAAGGTTTTGCGTTGGGTATTAGATAGTTGGAATAGAAAGGTTTGATGGCAAAGATACTCATATATGTCCTCATACCAAGGCGAATTGGGAACAATAATATCATAAATAATCTCAGATTGTGGTACTTCAAATGCTGGGATCAAAAGTTGTTCAACCAGAAACTCACATTTATGTGTATTGGACGGCATATCTAAAAGAGATCCAATCATAGCCATGGCATCTGTTGCTTTGTTCTGTATCCTTGGAATTTGTTCAAAGGTAATAGTGTCAAAATATTTCTTGAAATCATCAACCATTAGCTTGTAGGGAAGAAGCTTCTCATCTTTTGTTTGATATTCATCTAAAACTTGTCTGATAACCAATTGAGAATCACCAAAGACTTGTAGCTATTTGATAGCCCATTGTACTGCCATGCGTAATCCTATGATTAAAGCTTCATATTCTCCTATGTTGTTGGTACATGGAAATGCAATTATGTATGATTTCGGGATACAATCTCCTTGAGGGGTAACAAACAATATCCCTGCTCCTAATCCATGTTGTGTGTAAGATCCATCAAAGTATAGCTGCCACAGTGTTGGTGAAGTTAGGTTGAACAATCCTTCATTAAGGAACTCTGGATGTATTGGTTGAATATCTGTGATGGGTGCTACGGCTAACTGATCAGCAATAACTTGTCCCTTTATGGCCTTGCGATCCATATATTGTATGTCAAATTCACTTAAGATCATAACCCATTTTTCTAGTCTTCCTGTAAGGATTGCTTTGGAGAGAAGATATTTGAGTGGATCAACATTGGATATGAGCTTTGTTGTTTGGTTTAACATATAATGTCACAACTTTTAAGAAGCAAACACCAATGCCAAACATGCTTTTTCCATAGGTGAATAATTATTTCATATCCCACAAGAGTTATGCTAATGTAATAAATGGCTTGCTCCTTTCCTGAATCATCATGCTGAGCTACAAGGGCACCCAATGCTGCTATTGTTGAAGATATGTAGAGCAAGAGTGGTCGATCAAGTACAGGAGGTACCAACATAGGAGGTGTTTCTAGATATTCTTTTATTTTGTTGAAGGCTTGTTGACACTTCTCATCCCACTTAAATGGTTCACCCTCAAGAAGAAGGTGTTGGAAAGGATGACACTTATTTGCTAGTTGTGAGATAAATCTGTGGATAGATTGCAATATTCCTTGTAGGCTTCAGAGCTACTTGAGATTTGCTGGTGGAGGCATCTCCATGATAGCTTTTACTTTGGTAGGATCCACTTCTATCCCTCGTCAAGACATAATGTATCCCAACAATTGTCTAGATGTTACACCAAATACAGATTTCTTTGGGTTTAGCCTAACTTGATACTTCTCCAGTCGATCAAAGATTTATGCCAATACTTGTAGATGTCCTTCTCTTGTCTTGGATTTTCCTAGAATATCATCAACATAATCTTCCATGATAGTATGAAAAAGGTCATGGAAAATCACTGTCATGGCTCGTTGATAAGTAGCTCCAGCATTCTTGAGACCAAAAGGCATTACAACCCAGTAGTATGTACCCCATGGACAAATGAATGATGTCTTGTCTTGATCTTCCTCTACTATTCTAATTTGGTTGTATCCTGAAAATCCATCCATCAAAGATAACATTTCATGTCCAGCTATGAGATCTACAATGTTGTCTATGCTTAGTAATGGAAAGTCATCTTTGGGACATGCTTTATTAAGATCTCTGAAGTCTATGCAACAACGAACTCGTCCATCAGGTTTTGCCACAGGTACCAAGTTTGAAACCCACTTTGGATAATCAATAGGATTTATAAACTTTGCTTCTAAGAGCTTCTGAATTTCTACCTTAACCAATAGAGCTACTTGTGGATGCATTTTGTGCAATTTTTGTTTGACAGGTTTTGCATTAGGAGATATTGCTAAATGATGTACCACAAGTGAAGGATCTAGACCTGGCATGTCAGCATAGGTCCGTGCAAAATTGATAGTTCTTTTTATAAAAAATGTTGTGAAATCTCTTCTTTCTTGCTCTGATAGTGATGCTACTAGATATGCGATCTTTGGATTTTGTTTTATGCCCAAGTTCATGTCTTGTGATTTTTCAACTAGCACTGTTGATTTCTCCTGATAGTCAATAGCAACAGGAAGACCAAATCCCCCATCCTTGGGTGCCTCAGGGAGGTTTTCACCCTTGGATACGTCCTTTATTTTTACTTTTTCACTGTCAAGAGGTGCCTTTCAATTTTCACCTAATGACCTATCTTTTTTGATTTTATTTATTTCACTTTTGCAACTTAAGGATTTGATACTTCTACCAAAATATGCTAGTTTAGGGAGATCCATCATGAAACTTGCTTTATGATCACCCAATGGAATGCCTTGTTGTAAGCCCATGAATTTAGAAATAGCTTCATCATTTTCAAATGTGTCCAATATCGGTGCCCCCTATTGGTCCCAATCGACGAGGTTAGGATAGACGAGTGAAAGGGAAACAAACGAAGGGTGTCGGCTAGATGAAGTTGTGGAGATCATGAGGATGGAATTTTCTTGAAAAAGGTCAGTGATATGAAGGATGATTCATCAATGGTATCCGTATTATAAATCTCTCCTACCGAGGAAGGTCCAGCTTCCATATCGGAAATACACTTAATATCTTTGGGAAGCGGTACCTCCGGCTGATAACCAAGGCCTTGTTTATTAAACTTCTTGGACAAAACAATGGGTTCAATAGGTCCTTGTTCTTGTGATCCCAATCCACCATTTCCTTTGTTGTCCATGTTCTTAATGATGCGGAACCCATTGTTATATCTCTCTATTTCAAGTTGTACTTGGTCATTCTCATCAAAGAATATCCAAGAGTTGATGTCATCAATGTCTTCATCGTCCAGGAATCCACCTTTAATGAATACTATGGGTGGGGCTTTTATGACAGCTGTGGATGAAGATGGCTTAGATGTAGGAGGTTTTCCATGAGATTTGGGAGATAAAGGAAGAGTTCCAACACAACAAGATTCTTGCAATGTGTACTCACCCGGGCCATGTTCGGTGTCCTTGATACAGAGATTGGAAGCGGCTTTGCTAGATGATGGCTTGAGTAGAACAGATGGATCTACATATGATGAGGATGGGTATGCTTCAGTGTTGATAGGGATGAGATTAGGGATTTGATATTTAGCTTGAAAGGCATGGCAAAATTGAAATAGATTGGGATCAGCATGGATAGTAATTTCAACACCGTTATGTGCAAACTTGAGACATTGATGGTATGTGGAAGGAACTGCTTTGAGAGCATGGATCCATAGACGACCAAGAATGATGTTATAAGGAAGCTCAATATCAAGGACCTGACAATGGGTGTTAGTAGTAATCGGCCCAACTTGAATAGGCAAGTAAATAATCCCTTCAGTATCTCTCTCGACATCATCATATGATTTGATAGTAATGACCTTGGAAGTGTCAACATCTTTCTTAGAATATCCCAATTGTTTTATTAATTTTAGTGAACATATGTTCAGACCAGCTCCACCATCCAGTAAGATTTGTTTGATATGACATTGTTTGAAAAACACTTCTATGTGGAGGGCTTTGTTATGTGATGGGTTGATAGAGGGTTAAAGATCTTTGTCAGAAAAGGTGAGGTGGCAAGGAGCTGCAATGGTAGCTATCATAGATTGGAATTGAGTGATATCAATATCATTGGGTACTGAAGATTCTTGGAAGGCTTTACGAGGATAGCTTTGTGGGCAGGGGATATATAGAGCAACTCAAGAATGGAAATATGCGTAGGTGTTTTGCCAAGGTGATCAAGGATGTTATATCTAGAAGATAGTCGAGGAGGATGGATAGGTGCTCCTTGAATGGTAACGTGACCTCTTTGAGTAGTTACAGCATAGTTGGGTGCTTTGCCTTGGATAGTAATAGTGGAAATGTGAGCATGGTCAATGTGGCCAATAGTAGATGATTTACAGTTATATTGAATGGCATTCCCAGCATGAGGGTTACTTGGTTTGTCATGAGATGGAAGTGGATTCTTGAAAGCATCTAGACTATAATTCGATGTCAGTTGCTATGTAGGTTGAGTTGTTGGAGGTGTGATTTTGATTAAGCCTTGATCGATGCAATATTGAATAACATGATTTAAGCGCATACAACCATTTGTATTATGTCCCTTGACTCTGTGGTAATCGTAATACTCATTTTCTTTGTACTAAGGAGCTTTGAAGAGCAGTTCACCGTTGGGAGGTGCATCCAGTAACATGATATCTCTCACTTGGAGAAGCTTTCGAAAGACAACTTCCATGGGTTTCATTAATGGTGTGAATTGTCGTTGAGTATTTGAAGTTTGTTGTTGTCGAGTTCGTTGAAAAGGTTGATTTGCTATCGATGTGGCTTGGATATTAATAGGAGCTTTCACTGTTTGGATGTTCTTTGCATCTACAACACCGTCATTCACAACATTGTTGTTCTTGTTCCAAAAGTGAGACTTATCATTGGGATTTTGCGGATTGTCTTTGTTATCTCTAAAGTTCGTGATAGTGCCTTTAGCAATTAGTGCGCGTTCAATAATGGATCCTTTGGAAACAAGTTCGTCAAAGGTACTAGCACTTTGCAATTGTAGTTGGAATGAAAGCTCAGGATGAAGATTTTGAACAAAGATATCGAGCTATTGTTTCTCAAGTATTTCCCATGACAGTTTGCTAGCCATATTATGCCATCATTGAGTGAATGAAGAGAAGGCTTCACCATTGCCTTGTTTATTGTTGACAAGATCATTCATGATCACTTCATGTTCAATGTTGAAAGAGAAATGTGATCAAAATTTATTTGCAAGTTCGGAAAATGATTTAATGCCCAGAGGTAAATGAGAGAACCATTCAAGAGCTTGTCCCACTAAGCTTTAGGGAAATAGTCTCAGAAGATATGTATCATCTTGAGCAACATCGAGACATGCAACAAAGAATGCTCTAAGATGGTCTTCCGGATTTCCTTTTTCTTTGTATTTGTTAAGTTGTGGAATTTCAAAGTGTGGTGGAAAAGGTGTCATATGAAGTGACTTGTCAAATGGATACGCGCATATGTCCTCCAAGGAAAATGTTTTCTTGCCTTGGCCTACCGCTTTGTTAATCATTTGTTGAACATCCACTGGAGAAAGGTGCTATTTTTGCAAAGGGGGTTGTTGGTTTGGAGGTGCAGTGTAATATGATGTATATTGCGGTTGTTGTTGCGGGATATATGAAGCCAGGACTGTTTGTTGAGGTTGCGTACTCACAATATATGTCATAGGATTGGTATGTGACACATATGTGTTGGATGATTGTTGTCCTTAAGACACAAGCGGTGGTTGAGTATATTGCGATGAATTAGCACCAAGGTTTTGCATCACATGGGAAGTAGAGGATGGATTGGCATTGGTCAATGGTTGTGAGTTCAGAGTTGGGTTTGTGACATGGTAAGTGAAAGAAGGATTGGTAGATGCGGAAGAAGGATGGACATTTGGGTTTGTACTTTGGACAACATGAGGATTGGTATATGTCGTATATTGAGTGGCGATAGGTAATCCTTGAGTAGTATAAGATGAATTGATGGTTTGTGAAGGATTATAGGAGGATGATTGAAGTGATGTAAGTTGATCAACATAAGAGACTGCGGCACTAGGATTAGCTTGTGAAACAATAGGCGGGTCATTCATGTCAATAAGACTAACCTTGGGATTGTATGACGCGTTGGATGGATTCGGGGAGATGGTGGAGACCATATTAGTAGTGGTAGGAATATGGGATGTGGTATCTACATGTGATGCAATGGGGGTAGTGGATTGCATTGGTTGTGAAACTTGGACCATTGGTGTTGTTTGGATAGCTTGGGAAGCTTACGAAGTATGGAATATGGGAATAGCTTGTGATGTTTGAGGGGTTTGCACTTGGGCAACATGGACAGCGTGTGTTACTTGAGGTGTAGATACAGTCATGGTAGGACGAGTATGTTGGGAAACATGGAAAGGTGGAATGTTCAGATTTTGTGAAAGGAAAGGGAGCACATTGGTTGGAGTTATCAAAGGTTCTAAAGTGTACTTCGAGTGTGGTGGGTCAAATGAAGTAATAATAGGCAATGAAAGAGATGGGTTGGAAGATGGATTTTGTAGCATGGCATGTGATGGTGTGGCTATAGTGGATGGTCCCTTTGCAACAACAACGGGAGTTCTTAGATCATTCTCTCGAATAGAAGATATGTCAAAGTCTCTTGGTAATTTGGCTCCCATGCGGGCAAGTTGCAAGAAGTAGCGACTAGGATCAGATAAAACAAGCTTCTCAACTTGGTCCCATACATGTGTGTCTTGATAGTCGATAAATCCTCTTGGGAATGCTCTTCATAAGTCGCTGTGAAGGGGTGTGATTGTACTTGGTGTGATGACTCACCAATAGTGTACCCATGGGGCACAAACATGTGAGGAGGCATACCAGTCATAAATTGAGTTGCATCTCTAAGAGGTGTTGATCTAGATTGTTGCATCTTGGCTTCCATCTCAGCTCGCAATTTGGCTTCCATTTCAACTCTATATTGACTCCTAGTTTGAGGCATGATTGATGTTGAAAGTTGGACTTTAGCTTGTCAAGGTTGAGACTTAAAAGATGATGGTTTGCTGATTGGTTGCTTGGTTGATGGTTTGCTTTTCTAGTTTGTTGTTTGCTTTGTTGTTGGGTTGCTTGGTTGATTGTTTGTTTTGTTTGGTTGATGATTGCTAGTTGTTTGATGGTTAGTTGATAGACTTCCCTAGAGGATAGCTCACACACTCAAAGGGAAAAAGCTGGTCGATGTTGTTATTCGCTGATAATGCTAAGGCTAAGGCTAAAGGATGATGTTTTGCTGATGTTGGATTGAATGTTGGATGGTTGGTTTGCTAAATTGAGGTCTCAAGAATATGGAAAGTCCGCAAAGTCCAATTGTTTACTATGCTCAAGATAGGAGACAAAGTTTCAGGTGTCTATAAATGATCAGAAGCACGTCTGAAAGCTAATGCTAAAGCTAAGCAAGCTGGAAATGTAGCTGGTTTGGTTAAGTTGATGGGTTTTACTGATATTTAGCCAGAGGTGACAAATAATAGCTTAGATACGACACAGAAAAAGCCATAGGTGACTAATAATAGCTTAGAAGTGATTTAGTTTCGGTTCAGGTAATAGGTTACAGTATTAGCCAAAGGCGAGCCCGTTTGCTAAAGGTGAGCAATTTTGATTCAAAAGTGATTTTCTAAGGATTAAAGGCAACTTAGTTTAGGCCAAAGGCAAGCGACTGTTGTTCAAAAGTGACTGGATTTAAGCATAAGGTGACCGACTATTGTTTAAAAGTGATTTGGCTATCTGTAAGTGATCAGTTAAAGCTCAAAAGTGATCTGTGTCTGTCAGGGAGTATGTTTGAATTGTGTTTTTGACAAGAAAATAGTAATTTCAGTCACTCACACTCACAACAATCACAAACTTGTACAACGTAGGCTAGGAAAGGACTGTATTTGTTGAGTCCCCTAGTTGTGCTTATTCAAAGCGGATAGCTTCAAGATCTTGGTAGCATTGGTTCCTCTCCACGGCACACTCTTCTCATGCATACCAAGATCTGGGTTTCCCAAGGCTTGTCCCCCCACCAAACCTTAGGATTGTCCCTGCTATCTCTACTAAGAACCACGTGAATCAGGGTGGCTTCAAAGGTCCCACCTTCTGCATCAACAAATAGAGGATTTTTGGCTACTACACAAGGTTGCTAATGAGGGCATCCATTCGGGTGGCTATACATGCAGCAATGCTATTCTCCATTATGGAGTCTCCCAGCCTTCAAGGGTTACACCTTGGAGGGTTTTGGGGGAGGTTGGATGTCGGTATAACACAACAACAACCGTTGTTTGTAGCTTTCAACACAAACACGTTTCTTATATAGTGGTTTAGAAGGACTTGGCTTTAGCCCGTTACCGCTTGGGTCATACCCCTTCTCATACCAGGAAGGCAAGCCCTCTAAAGATAATAAGAAGTTCTCATGCACCTAAGATCCATTTGATAGGCAAGGGGAGAGGATACTTTTGTTATTAAATTTGGGTTACAAACATGCACATTCAAGCAATCAAGAAAGATAAATCAAGCACGAAGCAAACAATGATTCATTTTAAGCACCAAGCCCAAATGTGCTTAAATTAGTGAAAAACCACAAGTCTTGGACCGATCAAAGTTGTAACAGATATGTTAGTAGTTTGATAACCTCCTTTTCTTGGACAATCAATAAGATGCTACACAAATACCCAATTAGTAACCAAGAAAACTGAACTACAAATGATACAGACTGAAAGCGACATAGTTACCAGAGGCGATCAGTTGTTGATCAGAAGCGAACTGTATTATGCCACAAGTGAAATGTTACAGATCAGAAGTGACACCAATAATGCCAGTTATGAAATTATAAAGCTTATAAGTGATGTGAAAAGGTAACATGCAACTGATTATGGGTCATAAGTGATTCAGATCTGCGAAAAAAATAGAATATAACAAAAACCCTAGTTTTGTAGAAGGCAATCCAAATAGCTAAAAGCGATCACTGTCAGGCTAAAGGCGATGCAAATAAGGACATAAGCGAAAACTGTTAGCTCGTAAGCGATCAAAAATGGGCAATAAGTGACCACTATTCTCTCAAAAGCGATCCAGGAAATACTATAAGTGTCTGGTTTCAGCTTAAAAGTGATGTAGATAATTGGACAGTGACTGGTTTTTGCTCAGAAGTGACTGAAACTTTGCCATAAGCACTTAGAAAATATGATCTTCACAAAAACAACTTCAAATAACAAATTTAATCAACGATGTGAGTCCCACCGGACATGCCAAAATGTGATAGGTAAAAATTAGGTTGATAAGATCAAGCATAGCCATGAAAAACCTAACCCTACCATCATCAAAGAATCTAATCTAAATGAGATCAAAAACATGCAATTCAAGAACAATATCACCTAGATTGTATGATTCCTTGTTTATGATGTGGATTGCTTCTTCAACAATGAACAATTATGAAGATCAAAGCTGCCATGATAGATGGATAATAATGATAATAGGCTAGATGGATGCTAAGATCAAGCATAGCCATGAAAAACCTAACCCTACCATCATCAAAGAATCTAATCTAAATGAGATCAAAAGCATGCAATTCAAGAACAATATCACCTAGATTGTATGATTCCTTGCTTATGATGTGGATTGCTTCTTCAACAATGAACAATTATGAAGATCAAAGCTACCATGATAGATGGATAATAATGATAATAGGCTAGATGGATGCTAAGATCAAGCATAGCCATGAAAAACCTAACCCTACCATCATCAAAGAATCTAATCTAAATGAGATCAAAAGCATGCAATTCAAGAACAATATCACCTAGATTGTATGATTCCTTGTTTATGATGTGGATTGCTTCTTCAACAATGAACAATTATGAAGATCAAAGCTGCCATGATAGATGGATAATAATGATAATAGGCTAGATGGATGCTAAAATGCTCAATATGCTCAAGATGATAATGCAGACGCTATATAAATGCTGGATAGATGTAGTATGGAATGAGAGGGTGTTTATATAGAACTCAACCAAAATCAATCAACAGTAGAGATTTGGTGGCTAAGATTAAAGGATAGTCATAGGTGAATGTGAAGATGACAAGTGGAGAGAAGATAAGGCTTATGTGTGACCGTGTACATAAAAAGTACTACATGTGAAAGATATTAAATAAAAGATGTAGTGCCACTTATCTTTTTAAATGAAAGAGGCACATATGTCGGCTTATTGAGATAAATGATAAGAGAAATTAATTAAATAAATAAAATTTATTTAATTAATTGGAAAGTGGGTTTATGGACGTGAATTTTTAATTAAATAAATAAAATCTATTTAATTAAAATAGATAGAAATAGATAATTAAATAATTAAAGATTGTTTAATTATAGCTTAGAGGAAATAGCTAATGAATTAATTAAATAAATATAAATTTATTTAATTAATAGAAGAAATAAGTGTTAGGGACATTGCTCAAGTGTGTTAGACAAATGCAGATGGTAGCTAATGCGATATTTGAATGCTAATGATAATTAGGTCAATTTTGGGTGTCTACATGTGAAATTTTCTCTCCTATTTCTTTTTGTTGCTATTACTTGTGATTTTGAAGTAGAGAAAATGGATGTTAAAAATAATTTATTACATTGACAACCCAATGGATTTATGGTAAAAGGGGAGGAAATTTTAGTTTGCAAGTTAAAATAATCATTGTATGGTTTACAACAATCACCTCCAATGTGGTATCAAAAGTTTGATTCTTTTGAATTGAAGTTGGGTTTTGTTAGAAGTGCAGAAGACCATTATGTTTATATCAAATTCATTGATGATTAGATACTAATTATTGTCTTGTATATTGATGACATGTTCATTGGTAATAGCAAGGGCATGATTAGAGAGCTTAAATTTTAGCTTTTTGCTATATTTGACATGAAGGATTTAGAGGTAGAAAAATTCATTTTAGGAATGGAAATTAGTAGAGATTGAGTTCACAAAAATCTTTGGCTTAGTCAGAGTAAGTAGGGTGACACTATTTTACAGTGGTTTACTATGCATAATTGTAATGTGATGAGTATTCCTTTAACTATTGGCACTAAGATTTCATCAGAACAATATCCTAAGTTAGATGATGATGAGTATACTTATAATGTGCCTTATGCTAGTGTTGTAGGTATCTTTATGTATGCAATTGTATGTACTAGACTAGAAATTGCCCAAGCAGTGGGAGTTCTTAGTAGGTTTATATCTAACTATGGTAAAGAGCATTGGACTTATGCTAAGTAAGTATTTATATATTTTTTAATAAATTATAATTATTTCTTATGTTATCATGGTCATAGTGATGTGGGAAAGTTATTAGACATATAGGGTTTTGTTGATATAGATTGTGCAGGTGACTAGACAGTTGGAGGTCCTCTAGTGGCTATGTTTTCTTTGTTTGGAAACACTGTTAGTTGGATGATTAAGGGACAATATATGGTTGCATTTTCCACTACCAAAGTAGAGTATATAGCTAATACGCATGCTTGTGAAGATGTAGTATGGTTACAAAGACTATGTTCAAGTGTTGGTTTTGATTGCAAGGTGGTTAAGATTGGATGTGATGGTTAGAGTGTTATTTATTTGACTAAGAATCCCATGTTCTATGCTCATAAAAACACATTGATGTGTAATATCACTTTGTTTTCAAGATGGTGGAGAGTGGTAAGTTCATATTCATAAGGTTGACATTTTGTATAATGTTACAAATTTACTTATGAAACTAGTTAGCACAAATAAGTTAACTGGGTGCAGGGAGGCCATGGGCCGTGCATCTTATACTTGATTCATTTTATATTTCTCTTGCGTATTCATAATGTTAATATCAAGTGGGAGAATATTGGGGTCAGGTGATACCTACTTTGTAAATCCCCATGTCTAATATATTTAATTATATGTGTAGATGGAAAATTAATGTATTTTCTCCTTAGACATGGAATGGGTGAGATTGGATGCCCATGTGTGGTGGGAAAAAAAATTAATTATTATTCTTTGGTTATATTATTATTGCAAGAATGCATGGAAAGATAAAAAGGAAGATCAAAGGTTACTTTGGAATACAAAGGGTCACGCCTTGTAAATGGAGCCTTCATGGGATTCCCACGAGTTACAAGTTGACTTCTTCATGAATAATGGTGGGGTTACATACTTGGGAGATACTTTCTACTCTTGAAAAATGCTCTTCATGAGTGGGGCATTGGAATTTTGACTTGGATATGGGTGTCTATTTGGGCTCATGGTTTTGATCCATTATTTTGCAAACCATTTATGGTTTCTTATTTCTATTTTCTCTATATATTAGAGGCATGTGACAGAGGTTTTGTATGGTTATTGTTAGCAAGTTACTGACATATAACAGAGCTGACCAGAGGAGACCACATAGGATGTGGAGGCTGGAAGCTGACATGAGATGATAAATAACACATCCCTAGATATATTATATATAGTATATATATAGATAGGAGATAGTAGAAGTAAGTAAGAGAAGATAGGAGAATAGGAGTATGTTCTAGTGTAAACAATGACATAGGAGTCATGTATGTAATTGGTGAGGCAAATACTTAGACCTGCCAGAGGATGGATCAATGATGTATACATTTGGTTGCTACTAATATATATATATATATATATATATATATATATGAAGATCTGTCAGTACCAGGTACCTGTGTGTTGTATATTATTTTGATATGTATGTGATGCTCTATTTGGTTAATCTTTATGTTTTGCTGTCAATCTCTAACTACATGACTGGGGTATAAACTAACTACCAAGACTTGACTGAGGACTGGATCTCCAGACTGGTATCTCCTCTACATTTCTTGCTAACATTTGGTTCCATTGACGGGACCCTGGAAGAGGGTAGTTAAATATTGGAAGAGAAAGACATCTAAAGTAGTAGCACAGAGCTTCGAGAAAGAGAAAAGGTGAGGTTGGCGGGAAAATATTTCAAATTGCGGAGAAATTCAAATCTCCTTAAGTTTCTACCTTTGTGAGAGGGGGAAAGACACTTAAGGGGATGGCAAGTGGGAAGGGGATAGGGTCCACAAGGACCTTTCAAACAATGTGACTCTTCAAATAAGGACTCCATGGGATATAAGAGGACTAATGGAACACCAAATCCAACAAACCCATGGCAAAAGGGGAGAAGTGCAGGAAAAGAGAGATCAACGAAGAAATAAGAACCGGAATGAAGATAAGTGAAGAAGAGAGATTGAAGCAAACTCGGTAGAGATAAGAATGTTACCACAAAAGAATGGAAAGGGCATGAATGATGGAGGAAGGAAGGATAATAGAAGATGCGAAATAAAAGATAGAAGAACATGAAGAGCATGTCACTGAGGGTGCTACCGGAAGGAAGGAACAAGACATGTGCATCATGAAGGATGTTGTTGAGCATGCCAAGGAGGGTGCTACCAGAGAAAGGAGATCACAAGGTGAATACATAGAAGGTGTTATGGAGAATGCAAAGGAGCGTGCCACTGTGGGTGCTACCAGAGAAGAAGATAGAAGGGAAAGAGAAGAAATAGGTGAAATAGGGTGTATACTGTAGACTGCCAGAACATATGAGCTAATACTGAAGATTTTGAAGATGGATGAGGAATATATAGAGAGGAGTTAATTTTCCAAAGCATAAAGGAGATAAGAGAAGGAGGAGAAGATGCAGTGAACATTGAGAGGAGTTTTGAGGGTTTTGGAAGGTTATTTGATGCCGATAGGATGTCATTTACAAAGAGAAGAGATTCCCCTAATTTGAAGAGACACAACCCATGGACCATAAGCCACCTTGAGTGCCATATAAATTCAAGAAAATTTTAGTTAAGAAGGAATATATTCGAGAAAACAAAGAAGCAGAGAGAATAGAAAAGATCCAAAGTAATTTTGTAGAAGTTTTAGGAGAAGAGTACTTTGAGATTCAAATACAAAGAGATAAGGAAAGAGAAGAGAAGCAATTTAATATAAGACAACATAATCGTAGGAGTAGACTGGAAGAAACTCACAGCTAAGTACCAAATATTGTGAGAAGATCAATCATGGATACACCTATCAAGTTACTTGTATTTGAGAAGGATACTACTGAAGTAGTTGAACACATTTTTGTACAGGAGTCTATTTGGAACTAGAAGAGAGAAACAAGACATGAAATCAAGTTGTTTGACTTCATAGGCACCTTGTGGAATGAAGCATTTAAGTGGTATAGGAAGAAATGCCCAAACAATGACAAGGAATGGGATGATATCAAGAAGCTATTTTTGGAGAACTTTAGAGTTCCATATGTTTCAACAGAAGGGGTAAGTAAGATGAGAGATATAATGCAATTGGAGAACGAATCAATAAAGGAGTTTCATAAAAGATTCAAGGATACAACTAGGAGATTGGAGGAACCACTAACTAAAAAGAAGAAGAGAGAATGGTTTATTTCTGGAATAAGCCCTGAAATAAGGTCAACCCTAGATGGAAGGATTTTTGAAACATATGTAGAAGCAGTGACATTGGCCTACCGGATAGAGTCTCAATCTTGGTGCAGACAAGATAAGATGAAGGAAAACCTAGAATTAGAGAATCTCAAATTGGAATTGGAGCAATTAGAGCTGAGGTATGAGATATTGGTGAAATAAGAGGACAATACATAGAAGCAAAGACCTAATATCTATTGAATGCACAAGACAATTGAGAGGGGGGTGAATCAATTGTAGCTTAAAATTTCAAAACCCTCACACACATTTAGATCCGTATAGATTCAATTAACCCTTAAACTATTATAATGATTAAGCATGAAAAGCAAATAACAAAAACTGAATCAAATCAACATCAAGCACAAGATAACACAAGATTTACGTGGAAAACCCAAGAAGGGAAAAACCACGGTGAGGATTAGCTCACAATATAAAGTAGTAACAACACAAAAGGCTCATTGCCAAAGGCTCACTTCCAAAGGGCTCTCTGCCCAGAAGAAAGGCTCACTACCCAAAGAGAAAGAGAAAGAAGTGGCTCACTGCCAAGATTTGAATTGTTATGATTGCATCTGACTTATGCATGGAGTACAGTTCCAATGAAGCTCAAAATATAGAACCAATATTCACCACAATACCAACATCACATTTGCAGCATCACTAAAAGATAGTAGACACCTTTTTCTCACTGCATCCAGTAATCTAAAACATGAAGGCTTGTACTGCTTCACACACTCAATGGTGCAGGAGCACCTGAGGTGTCATCAAACCCCCATAAGGCATATTTTGAAGTTTTTGTGTTCTAAGAGACCATGGTTGTTAATAAGGTCTTGAAAGACCATTTCTCATGTTTTGTAATAAGGTCCAATGGACCACTTCCTAAGTGTTTGTAATAAGTTTGGATCCATTTTGTAGGCATTTGTCCAAAATGCCATGTTTTGTCAATATTTTCATATTATTGTCACATGGTGAAAATGTAACCAAGGATGGATCCAATGGATATAATAAGGCTGTTTGAGTCTCCTTAGGTGTTTCTAGGGTGTTTGTGGCCCTTTAAAGGTAGTTGGGCTCTTGCAGCCTTCAATATTGTCAAAATGTGCAAAGTTATTTGGCAACTTTTACAAATTGTAAAGCAAACAAAGGGCAAAACTACAAAAAACCAATGGTCACCCTCTTGAAAAGTAGTTGGGGATAGTTGGAACTGTAATTACATGCTTAAAATTCCTCCCAAGGGTCAAGGTAAGGCAGTAGTTGGAGTTGGTGATCAAGAAATACAAACAACACTATGATTTCCAGAATTTTCTTCATTTTTGCTACTATAACATTCATAACTTTTGTATACAGATGAATTAGAAGGTGAGACTAGACTTTTTGGAAAGCCCTGTATCTTACCTTTCATTTGAGTCTAGTTATAGGTCTCTACACTCTTTCTAGAGGAAGTTATGAGTGTTTTCCCAAAAATGGGTTGCTGAAAATCTGTATTTTCTGAGTTTTTTTTGTTGTTCCAGGCTGTATTGTACACAAGTATGGAATACTCATCTGCCCATGGTGTTATGATTTGATAGTACATTGAACCAAATTTAATTTGAGCCTAGTTTGGAGTTGGGACATTAAGTTTGAAGGGAGTTACAAGGGTTTTACTAAAATCAGTCTTTTAAAACCCTCAACAAGGGTTTGATTGAAACAATGGTCATCTGACCATTCCACTACCCCTCCTCACCATAGAACCAGTGGAATGGCTTGTCATACTCTTGTATTAGATGTTTGGTTCATTTTTAGGGCAAGGAGATTGGTTTTTGAAGAGTTTTGTTGAAGTGGGCTTGATAAACCCATGTATCAAGCCATTGAAGGAACCCATGTGCATGAAGAAGGTATAGTCGACCGTAGGCACTCAAAAACTATGAAATCATTGGTTTTGGCACTAGTTTGACATGATCCAATAGTTAATAAAGTTCTGTGAGTTGATTGGAGGGGGGTCTCTTTGTAAATTAGGGCTAATAGGGGCTCTAGGTCACTAGGAGGGGTCATAGGTTAGACCATACTGTCCAAAACAACCCATACCCATTTTGTAATATGTCATGGGGGATCCAAATGGGTATCTCTAGATTATCTAATTTCTAAGTTTGCAGGTCTGTGTAAGAAGTTATTGCTGACTGTTCATGTTTGGAGGGCTACAAGGGATTTGGAGGCCTAAAGAAGGAAGTACTAAACCCATGTTTGTTCTACCTTTGCCAATGGTTTGGATGGGTCCCATGGCATTCCAAATCAATTTTTCCATGAAGATTTTAGGGCCACTAACTTTTGTTCCCAGTTTTGCAAATTAACCTTTGAATTTGGGTTTTTTGGGTGTAGTGAAAACCTTGTCAAATTGTTCTATCCTCCCTCTATCCTAGTGTCTCTACATCACTCAACCACACTATTACTCACATCACATTCATCACCCACACCCAATCATGATCCCTTGATACTTATTTATACTGTCTTCAACCTTGAGAACATTCTCCAAGGTCGACATTACACCTTAACACAAAAGATTCAAATTAGGTCTAGACCTAAACATTCCTGCGGTGGAAGGGAATGAAGGTAGACCACAAAATATCTTAGTTTGGACCTAAATCCATCCAATCACACTACTCCACACTTTCACAATCACCAAAGCAACTCTGTAATTAGTGTAAACACCCAAGGTAGACTAAACCTGTGTTAACATAATGCTCTTTTAAGTACATGTTTCCTCAAACCCAAAAGTGACTTGTGGACCACATGCAAGGCTTCACCACAATCTAGAGTATTCCATGAACATCCTGAAACATCTTGAAATCCAACCAATTCCTCCGTAACAACTTTCACCTGTTGCACGACCTTATCTTGCTTATCTAGTATGCTCAACTATCTCTGTCATACACTGTATCTCTAGAAATCAACTTCCTGAGCACCAAACCATGAACAAATTCAATAGAAGAAAGATATAAACCTTATAAGCATAATTCTAGAACTGTAAGATCTAAGACTTCTTTGTGAAGAAATGCAGAGCAAAGACATTTCTCCTAGACACCTCTGCACAACTCAAAAACACAGTCCACACACTGGTGAACACAATTTTCTCTGCACAATGAACTAGAGCACCAAATTTGGAATATAACAACTCTTAACACCTCTAAACAACATATCTAAACTACAAAGATAGATCTTCAACATGGAGAAAATGCAAAGAAAAAGAATAACATTACTCTGTAAGCCAAAATGCTACTTCAACACACTGTTTCCTTTATTAATCAAATTTTCTCAAAAGCACTTGGAAGCTAACCAACATAAACATATTCCTAACAACTTCAGCATCTCTTCAAGGTAACCACATCATCTTCAGCAAAGCAACTTGACCAAATAGCTCACACCATTGCAACAACCTCATCTTAGAGACAATATACACTCAACACTAACTATTCATATTCTTGCACCATAAGCAACTCACACAAATGACATAGTTGACACCAATGACAACACAAGATTGTTGATATCAATGACAACACAGATTACATACTTGCAACAATCTCCCCCTTTGTCATTGATGGCAACACATAATGTGAAAAACCAGCAAGACACAACTCTGCACCAAACTTCTTTTCTTTCTTACTCTCCCCCTTTCTTTCTTTCTTTCACAACACATATTCTCTTCTCCAACCATTGACTCTTTTCTTTTTCACATTACTCTCTCTCTCCCCCTTTGACATCAATGGCAAAGGGCTACACATCTCACTTTCAATCTTACTTTTAGACAATTGCTAAAACTTGTACCTACTTACTACTACTTTGCAACATCATTTATTTTACTACTCTGTATGATCCCCCTTGGAAGAAACCAACCTTAGAACTTACTCCCCCTGACTGCAACAACCATCACAACCACTACCTGCTCGCCTTGAGAGGTATCCTCCAACATCAGTCCAGAATAACAAATGAAACTTGAACTCCACTGGACTAATGCATCTCCTTGTGCATCTAGTTTAAAGAAGGAGGGGCAATAACCCCTAACTTCTCTCAGAGATACTCAAATGTATATTTAGGAAGAGCCTTGGTGAATATGTCAACAACTTGATCCTTTGTAGGCACATACTCAAGCTTCACTTCATTCTCTACAAATTTCTCTCTCAGGAAGTGATACTAGATTGAGATATTTTTTTGTCCTTGAGTGCATCACCATATTATTTGAAATGTTAATAGTACTAGTATTATCATAGAAGATAGGAATTGGCTCATCATATACAACACTTATATCCTTCAAAGTTTTCTTCATCCACAACACTTGTGTGCAACAAGATACTACAACAATGTATTATGCCTTTATAATAGATAAAGATACTAAATCTTGCTTCTTACTTAGCCATGACACCACTCTGTCTCTAAGAAAGAATGCGCTACCACTTGTACTTTTCCCATCATCAACACATCCAGCCCAATCTGCATTTGTGTAAGCACTTAAAGTAAAGTCATTATCCTTTGGATACCACAAACCATGATCTAGAGTGCCTTTTAAATATCTAAATAGCCTCTTCACTGCTATAACATGTGACTCTCTAGGATCTTCTTTAAATCTAGCCACAAGAAAAACTATGCATAATATCTGGTCTTGTAGCAGTTAAGTATAATGATGCAAAATCCAAAAACATCTTGATGGCCTCCATCCTTGCCACCGAAGCATAAGTTTCCTCATAGTCTATTCCTTCTACTTTAGAGAAGCCTTTACACACAAGCCTTTCCTTGTTTCTTACCACTTCTTTGTTCTCATTCAGTTTGTTCCGGAAAGCCCACTTAGTTCCAATCACATTCTTGTTTGCTAATATTGGGACAAGTTCCCAAACCTAATTCTTTTCAATCTACATTGGTTCTTCTTCCATAGCCTTGATCTAATACTTATCCTTGCATGCTTCAATCATTGACTTAGGTTTAACTTTAGAGAGTAACCATAAATTTACCCATTCTTCAATAGCTTTCCTTCTTGTCAGCACACCTTTGTTCTTGTTACCAATGAATTGATCTTTAGAATGATGCTTCTGTACATACTTGGGAGTTTTAGGAGTCTCTTTCAGAGCTTCTTCTTCTTCAGTCTGTACATCCTTTTCATTAGCATTCTCTTCTTCTCTACAATAGAACTCATCTAAATCATATCCATTGATTTTAAAACTTCTTCTTGCTTGCTTTCCAATCTGACATTCCTTACAGATATCATTGATGGGATTTGTAATTTTTGGTAGATCTCTCACATCTTGAACTAAACTTATCCTTACTAGGCTATCAAAATTGATGTGACACAATCTTCTATGCCATTACTAACTTTCACTGATCTAAGTCATGAAACAATAACCATCACCACCTTTGAGATGATAAATATTTCCTTCTGTCCTCTTTCCAATAGCTATCACAGTTCTGGAATCTTCTCTAATCTCACAACCACCATCTTGAAACACAAGATTGTATCATTTGCTACACATTTTTCAAACACTTAGTAGGTTAACAAAAAGAACATCATCAATATTATGCTTTCCATCAAAACTAATTGAGCCTCTTCCACATATCTTAGCAACACTATCATCACCAAATCTAACTAGTCCTCCATCATATTTTTCAAGTTTGACAAACTTACTTTTATCACTAGTAATATGATTTAAGAATCCACTCTCAATGACCCAATGGTTCTTTTCCTATCTGGTATGAAAAGTAGATATCAAAGTACCTTCAGTATTAGGACCTACTTCCGGAGCCTTTTCCTTCACATATTTCCCAAAGTTAGTAGAAACAATATCATCTCTTAAAGCTATGAACAAACATTCATTAACCTCATCATTCTCAAAATCAGATTCATCATTAGATATACTTGCATCCTCTCTTACATAGTATCTTTTCTTAGGCACTCTACTTTTGTTCTCCCTATTCTTGTTTATCAAAATTATTTCTGGACATCTTGAAGCATAATGACCTATCTTGCCACAACTGAAACACTTGAAAGGCAACTTACCAGTACCCAATTTCATTCTTCTTGCAAAATTGGTTTCCAAATCATCTATATCCTCCTAATATGAATCCACAGTCTTCTTAGATATTCCAGTCGTGAAAGTAGTCTTAGCCTTTACACTACTTGTACTGAATTCTCTTATTTCTAAATCAATTAAGGTGCAAAGCAACTGATCTTTGGTAAATTGATTCAGATTTTGCAATTCTTCTATAGAAGAAACTTTATGACTGTAGGCTTTAGGAAGAGTTCTGAGTACCTTCAATATCACTTCCTTTTCATCCATTTTTCCACCAAGACCTTTGATGCCATTAACAACTTCATCCACCCTCTATAACTAGCTTGTAATGTTTTCATCTTTAGACATCCGCATGGTCTTAAACATGAGCTTTAAATTCTACATTTTATCTTGCTTGACCTTATCATTTCCTTCATGAATACTTTCTAACATTTTCCAGATTTCATTAGAAGATTTCAGATCCATGACTTTCACCAATTTAGAATTAGAAAAACCACTTAAAAGAGCATACCTTGTTTTACCATTGATTTCATAGGCCTTGACCTCATCTGTAGTACTTAGTGCATTTTCAGGAATTGTATATTGAGTCATTGCAGACTTCCAGATGTTACATATCCAAGAGACATCAAATAACCTTCCATCCTTATTTTCCATAAAGCATAGTCCGATCCATCAAACAAAGGAACATCCTTCTTGTGCACCATCCTAGATCTACCTCAAGTGGTTAAGATCTCTTCCAAGGAACCTTGCTTTGATACCAATTGTTGAATGCACAAGACAACTGAGAGGGGGGGTGAATCAATTGTAGCTTAAAATTTCAAAACCCTCACACACATTTAGATCCACACAGATTCAATTAACCCTTAAACTGCTATGATGATTAAGCATGAAAAGAAAATAACAAAAATTGAATCAAATCAACATCAAACACAAGAGAACACCATATTTACGTGGAAAAGAAAGAATGGAAAAACCACGGTGAGGATTAGCTCACAATATAAAGTAGTAACAACACCAAATTACAAAAGACTCACTGCCAAAGGGCTCACTACCCAGAAGAAAGGCTCATCACCAAAGTGGTCACTGCCCAAAGAGAAAGAGAAAGAAGTGGATCACTGCTAATATTTGAATTGTTATAATTGCATTTGACTTATGCATGGAGTATAGTTCCAATGAAGCTCAAAATACAGAACCAATATTCACCACAATACCAACATCACATTCGTAGCATCACTGAAAGATAGTAGACACCTTCTACTCACTGCATCCAGTAATCTAACACATGAAGACTTGTACTGCTCCACACACTCAACCACACTATTACTCACATCACATCCATCACCCACACTTGATCATGATCCCTTGACACTTATTTATATTGTCTTCAACCTTGAGAACATTCTCCAAGGTTGACATTACACCTTAACACAAAAGATTCAAATTAGGTCTGGACCTAAACATTCCCATGGTGGAAGGGAATGAAGGTGGACCACAACACATCTTAGTTTGGACCTAAATCCATCCAATCACACTACTCCACACTTTCACAATCACCAAAGCAACTCCGCAATTAGTGTAAACACCCAAGGTCAGCCAAACCTATGTTAACACAATGTTCTTTTAAGTACACACTTCCTCAAACCCAAAATTGACTTGCGGACCACATGCAAGGCTTCACCACAATCTAGAGTGTTGGACAAGAACATCCTAAAACATCCTGAAATCCAACTAGTTCCTCCGCAACAACTTTCACCTACCACACAACCTTATCTTGTTTATCTAGTATGCTCAACTATCTCTGTCATACACTGTATCTCTAGAAATTGACTTCCCGAGCACCAAACCACAAACAACTTCAAAAGAAGAAAGATATAAACCTTATAAGCATAATTCCATAACCGCAAGATCTAAAACTTATTTGTGGAGAAATGTGGAGCAAAGACATTTCTCCTAGAACCTCTGCATAACTCAAAAACATAGTCCACACACTGGTGAACATAAATTTCTCTGTACAACGGACTGGAGCACCAAATTTGGAATATAACAAATCTTAACATCTCTAAACAACATATCCAAACCACAAAGATAGATCTTCAACATGGAGGAAATGCGGAGCAAAAGAATAACACTACTCTGTAAGCCAAAATGCTACTTCAACACACTATTTCCTTTATTAATCAAATTTTCTCAAAAGCACTTGGAAGCTAACCAACAGAAACATATTCCTAACAACTTCATCATCTCTTCAAGGCAACCACATCATCTTCAGCAAAGCAACTTGACCAAATAGCTCACACCATTGCAACAACCTCATCTTAGAGACAATATCCACTTAACACTAACTACTCATATTCTTGCACTACAAGCAACTCACACGAATGACACAATTGACACCAATGACAACACAAGCTTGTTGACATCAATGACAACACTTATTACATACTTACAACAATATCTGGTGCTCATATTGTACAAAAGAAGGCCACTTGAGAGATGAATGTCTAAGGATGAAAGGAGAAAGACAAGCTGCTACAATAAAAGCAGATACCAAGGAAACAATGAAAATAATCAATTCAGTATATTTTGGATTATGTGGAGAATGGGATGACCATGAGACACTGGATTTCCCTTCACAAAGATTTCAGAGGAAAAGAGAATTTGTTGATGAAGGAAATGAAGCATAGTATGGTGGAAACACTACAAACTATACAAAAAGTAGTAACATGACATACAAGAAAGAAAGAACCTCATATGATCATGACAACAAGCAACCAAGTTGGAGAAATTAGAGGAATATCAATGCATTACAAAATTCAAATTCTAGTGGTCCATCATATGGAAATAGCTATAATAATGATGACAAAGAATGGTTTAGAGGATACAAAGGAGGCAGAGGCCATGGAAAAAGTCAATGAAGGATGGAGGATGTAATATGCTTTAATTACAGTAAACTAGGATACTTTGCTAATGAATGTTGGGTCAAAAAGAAAACACAATGTTCATTTTGTAACAACACAAAGCATGATTTATTTTCTTGTGAGAGAGGACAACAATAATTCTGGAATGCACAACCACAATCCAAGAGTGATGAGTTACAAAACTTGAACAATAAAAAAGGAGCAAGGGTCATAAGAAGAGAACCAAAAGACCAAGGAGAAAGAACATTCTGGAAGAACATCAGAGAGGGGATAGACATATATTCAATTGAATTCATAGAAGAAGAAGAATACTACCAGAGAAGCATAACAAAACATACTAGAAAAGAGAGAAGGAAAAGGAAGGAGAAAGCCACGATAGTGACAAGACAAGGAACAAATACTAGAAGACAGTGACGAGGATGAAGAATTTATCCCTACTAAGAAGCAACATGAAGAATTCGTGAAGGAGGATAAACAAACTATAAGGAAGGAGAAAGAAAAGGAGAAGCAATACAAGCAATTTTTCACCGAAGGAGAAGTAGATGCTCTCAAGCAATTAGCCCAATTGACATAGCAACATAGACTAATTAAAAAACTGAAGCAATTCTCTAAGTATTAGAACAAGGAGCAAGGTCAAAAAGGTCAACTCTAGAGGATGGGAAGGACAGACAAAGAATGGAAGACAAAACCATTGATGGTGGATATTCACATTAATCAAAAAAGGTCCGAAATGTCATGATAGATTTGGGAGTAGATGTCAACATGATAACAAAGAAGTGGGAATAGCTAGGAAGATCTAAGTTGTCATAAACAACTTACAACATAATCTTGGTGGATGGATCTAATATGCAGACAATGGGAACATGGAAGAAAGCAAAAGTTAATCTAATGGGGATCAAACATGTCTTAGATTTCATTGTGGTAGCCATGAAGGATCAAGGAGAATATTTAAATGCACTTTTGGGCTTGAGATGGTTTGTAGATGCAAATGGTGTCATAGACTCTCAGAGAGAAGAGTTATCATTTGTCAATTAGAACAAAGTTGTCAATATCCCTTTGGGATCATCTATGGAGGAAGCATATATGGAAGAGATAGTTAGGATGAATACAATGATAAGGATGTAAAGAATCTCTATACAATCACAAATTTGGATGCAGAGGAGACAACAGAAGAGCCTAATTATGAGGGAGAATTGGAGATAGAGGATGATCACTACAGTATAGATAGTGAGGAATTTTTAGAAGACTGGATGAGAGAAGAACCAGAATTAAAAACAAGAAAAATATTAGGCTACCGGAGCATATGCATGATCAGGACTGGCAAGGAAGACATACCGCAATCCTCCACATTTAATCAAAACCCATCGTAGACCACTTGTGACACATATGGGGAAGACATGGAAGCTATATCTCAGAAATTTTAGAAAATTTAACAAAAGAAGTAGATAAATCAACATAACCAGAGGACTGAAATACTGGAGATACAAGCAAGATAGTCACAAGTCAAGAGAACGAAAAAAGGGAGAAAGAACGCAAGGAAAATTTTGGAGAGATGTTTCTTAGCATATCAAATCACCAGATCATCCATCTCCAGAAGAAAGAAATCAATTACGGAAAGATTCTGCCATGACAACATATTGTATCAAAACCCAACCACTAACAAGGAGCAAAACTTAAGTCATAAGGACAAAAGAAATAAAGTAACAAAGAAAAAGAAGGGAAAAGCTAAGCAGGAAAAATTAGGGCAAAATGAAAAGGTATTTAACCCTACTCTCATCAAAGAAACAACACTTTGCATTCATAATTTGGCTGACAGAAGAAACAAGTGGAGGATTCAGTCGCAAAGAGAAGAATCACACAGGCAACTAGAAAAGACACAATAGCGACTCCTGAGCTAATCGACATCACACACAATCCTTGACGAAAATTCAAGAAATATCCTTGGAAAGCCCTAGAGGTGGATCCAGATGGTGCATTCTCAAATGTACTAGTAGACATCATGTATACATAGGATGTAAGGAAATATATTCATAGTACTTTGGCGGAGATCAACCACATGAAGTTTGAAGAGTTGAGGGACACACTATTAGGAGATACAAGATATTTACTAGAATATGCAAATATACAAGTAAAGAAATTGGATATATGGAAAGACTACCCTGACTTCATAGACGCCCATGAATGGATAAGGATCATCCTAAGCAGAGTGTATGATGAGTTCATATATCTAGACAAACCCTACATAATAACAAAGGAGCCTATTAGGGAAGTGACAAGGTTAAGTGTCATAGGGCCCCTACTAGTACTGAAAATGATCAGAATGAATCAAGTGAGGGAGATGACTGGAGCCATAATAGATGGGAGAAATATGCATGTAAATGATATCACAAATCTGAGGGTGAAGTATGCCACAATGGGCATTGCTTACAAAGTCTATTATGCCAATCGGGAGGGTTGAGCCACAACAACAACAATCCATACAGCCTACTAGAAGGTGAAAGAAGTCAAGGATTTTGATCTATGTGAGGTAATGCACCAACAACTCTTGGAGAACTTGCAAAAGACTAAGGATTCTAGATATAACTTCTGGTATGGTACTCTAATCATTTGCCTTGCATTTTATTTTTTGAATGAGCTACCAGGGTACAAAGGGAATCAATAGCAATAGAATATACTGGTAGGGTTAGAGGTCAAATGACACATAGCTTCATTTTTTTGAAGCTATGTGTCATTTGACCTCTAACCCTATAGGAAGAGATGAGGGAAAGGGATAGAATCCCTTATGGAACAGTGAAGAAATATAGAACATATATCACATTTTTGGTGGACGAGGACTTTACATACATGGAGGTAGTAGAACCAAGAACATCATGGGTACCTCAATTACCCAATGAGATAACTGCAATAGAAGTTGATTCGTATGCAGAGCATTTACTGAGTAATCCGAAAGATACAAGTGCGGAGAGATTTGGTACTTACTCAGAAGTGATGGACAAACAACATAAGAAGCATGTGGAGGAACATCTGGAAAAGAACAAAGAGAAGTTGCATAAATAGTGGAGAGTTCCAGAGAAAGGAACTACCTCAGCTCCAAAGCTAGCCTCATCAACTCCCCTACCTACCAAAGAAGCTCCAAGAGTAAGAAGGTTAGAAAGGACTAATCACAAGTGCAACATCAGAAGTGCTACCAGGGGTGAAGAAGAATATAGAGAAGAAGGCCCCTGGTAGAAACAACAAGCAAAAAGGAACAAAACTCAAGACACTCTAGAGGAAATTGAGTCAGAAGAAGGAGAGGAGCGGGAATCAAAATTGAAAAAACAAAGAAGAAAGCACAAAAGAAACCAGAGGAAAAATTGACACATCAAACAATAGAGGAATTGACATAGGAGCGTTATAATTTGAAGGCACTGATCAATGCAATGGAAAATATAGGTATGTTAAAAGAAATTACTCTTTTATATGAAGATTCATCTAAAGAGAATAAATAAATGATAGTAATTGCCATGATACAATACATGAGAGACAAGAATAAAACATTAGATGAAATAATGGAAGGATTCCTCAAAAGTTTAATAGCAACATTGAGGGAAAGGAGAAATAAGGCACTCCAATTGGAGGAAGAAATAAGGCAACATGCCATTAATAAGCTCAGTGACACATTGTCACCAGAAGAGAAGAATAAATTAATACAACAACAAGCTTTGTAGTTAAGGAGAAAATAGAGGGTAGACACCCTTATGAGTGGAAATAAGAAGGAAGAAGAGCAAATACAAAAATAAACAGATGAAATAACAAAAAAGATATACCAAACTATCAAAGAGAAAGAACAACAATAGTTGGCACACTCACCTCCACATAACACTGAAATAGGTTGGCAGGAGAAGAGAACAGAGCAGGGGATAGTTTTCTGGAAGCTCCAACACAAGGGGTACTCCCTCTGTGGAACACAGGGATGGGTGAGAGGAATATAAAGAAGTAAACAGAGAATCTGAAGGATAAGGAGGAAGGAAGAGAGGATAATACAAAGGAAAAAAGGGAATCAGAGCAAACTGATATTTTGGAGGCCTCATCTTCCATTGAATCTATCAAAGAATTTTTAGAACAACAAAAACAAATAACGCCAATTTTGATCCCACAATTGCTATAGTTTATGGTGGTAGAGGGACAAATAAACCTTGCCAGAATATCTCCACTATAGAAGCTACAATTGGGAGATGTGTTTCATTCCTCCACTAAAGCAAAAATTCTGAAGCAACATGTGGAAGGAAGTGAACTCCTACAGGATGTGGTGGACACATTAGAAAAGGAGATGCTGGAGATTGTGAGAGATACTACCTTACCCATGCCAAAGTAGTTGAAATAGTTAACAGAAGGGTTTAAGGAGTACTCTAGCCAGTTGGGGAAGAAGGTCACTGAGCAATTGAACAAGAAAAGACTAGCGGAAATGACTAATAAGTGTGCCAAGGCACACTCTCAGTTGGAGACACAAATAAAGAACATACAACAAAGCATAGTGGAGGCTAATATGCTATACCAGTTTTGTCTAAAATGGCCACAATCCACAAAAGCAATAAAATATCAAATGGATGCTTTAGAACTTTAGATCACAAATGTGGCAGCACAATATGACCTTTTGGCAGATAAGGATGGAGTGATAAGAGCACAGGTGGAGACATTGCATAACCAACACCAACAGCTCTAGGATCAAAGGGACCAGATCAAAGGCCAAATAAAATAGCTAAGGGAAGTACTTAATTTGAGATTGGCCAACCTAATCGGTAGTTTTTTAGAAGCTAAATAAGCTACTCAGACCATAAAGATACCAGAAAGTATAGAAGAAGGAAAGGAAACATATATAAAAGTAGGACAGATAGCCATGGCTAAGGCCAAGAAGCAGTGGGATACCAGTCAAAATCAGCTTAAGCAAATCTACAAGACTATCCTACCTAGCACCTGATTTTACATGTCTTGAGGATAAGACATAATTTTGTGGGGGGGATAATGTTACCAAGTTACTGGCATAGAACAAAGCCGACTGGAGGAGACCACACAGGATGCAGAGGTCAGAAGCTGACAGAAGATGATAAATAAGACATCCCTAGATATATTAGATATAGTATATATATATATAGGAGATAGTAGAAGTAAGCAAGAGAAGATAGGAGAATAGGAGTATGTTCTAGTGTAAACAATGACATAGGAGTCATGTATGTAATTGGTGAGGCAAAGACTAAGACCTACCAAAGGATGGATCAATGATGTATAAATTTGGTTGTTGCTTCATATATATATATATATGAAGATCTGCCGGTATTGGGTACTTGTGTGTGTTATATTATTTTGATATGTATGTGATGCTCTATTTGTTTAATCTTTATGTTTTGTTGTCAATCTCTAGCTACATGACCAGGGTATAAACTAACTACCAAGACTTGACTAAGGACTGAATCTTTGGACCGGTATCTCCTCTACATTTCTTGCTAACAATTATTATTATGCACTATTATGATACTAGAATACTATCAAATAAGAGAATCAGAGTTGATTGTATGAATGTAAAACTTTCATTGTGATTAATACAACTTCGATGTCTCTTTAATGGTGGTGTTCTTTCCCAATTCTCCACATACATCCAATGTTATGTGTGTTTTCTAATTTTTAGTTTGGTTTTATGTGTTTCTCCATGTTAAATTTTAGATTTAATGGTTAATCACATATTTATTTATTTTGGATAATAATATCTGAGCACTTTATGCATCTACTTTCACTATAATTGTTCACTATTTTCTCAAAAACCTAGTATTAGATCAATATGATGACTTATGTTCCTCTTTGGTGGAAGTCTATCAGGGATCTAACTAGAAATAATATCTTGTTATTCTTTTAGAAATATTCTCACCTCTTTTGGTAGATCAAGATCCTCCTTTGAAACTTTTATGAAGGTTTAGCAATGAGAGACATGTTGGAAAGAGACACTGTTATGCATGACAGGTGTTGTCATTGATGGAAACTAAGTCTATCCTACATATTCGCATTACATGATTTGTTCATACTGGAAGTCAAAATGAGGATTTGTCTAAGTTCGGATATTAGAAACAGAGCATGTGACAGGGTCTGGTATCTTGGTCCGGATCTCTCCGGTGGTAATTCACAATGTGTTACGGATCTGATGGAGTGACAAGGAGTATTAGGACTATCTAAAACTAGAATCTTAGCCTCCTGTGATGAAGGACTCAAAAGTTATAAGCATCTGAGTATCGGGTTTTAGTTAGTCAATACAGTCAGAAGAAGAACAGGCCGACCTAGTATTTGATCTTGGTGCAGATGAAAAAAAAGTGTTAGTGAAGTAATTTGTGATAATCAGTGGTATTGACAGACATGATTGATGATTTGGAACACAAGTCTTTGGTCCGCATTGTTGTTTGTGCATGGATTTAGCTGATAGAGCAAAGTCTTTTTAATAAATGTTCTAAGTTCTTTTGAAGCTGACTACAGTTGATTGAATTTCTTGATGCAGATATATATAGCTGATGGATTCGAGTGTTTTAGTGTGTGTGATGTGGTGATGGAATAAGTGTGAAAAAGGTAGAAAGAAGTGCGAAGGTGAAGATCTAAGCTCAGATTATGGTAGAACAGTAAATAGGGCAGAGTAAGGATGAAGTGTGTAAGATCAGTATTTTGTACTTAACCAAAACTGAATTCTTGCATTGGCAGATGCTGTTCATCAGTTTAAACATTATGTAACCTTCTTGTTATCATTCCTATAGGTAGTGAACCTCTTTGCGCAGTGAGCTCTGGGCAGTGAGCCTGAAGGCATGTGCCTTTCCATTTGTAATACTTTTAATAGAGTATAATTCTTGTGGGTTAACCCCCACCGTGGTTTTCCCTTAACCGGGTTTCCACGTAAAAAATCTTGATGTCAAGTGTGTTATTTATGTTTCTGTTCATGTGTTATTGATTCATGCTTTCATGATTATATCATTAATTTGGTAACAAGTGGTAAAGAAGGATTTGTTGGAATTAGTCTGGACAATTGAGAGGGGGGGTGAATCAGTTGTCCCACAATTTTAACCATTTTTGCTTTTAATCTTTTTTATCAGCTTACAATTAGATTAATGATGTAAACATTAAGGCATGAATCAACAATTCATGAGCGTAAACAAATTGAACACACATAACACTAGGATTTTTACATAGAAACTTGGTTAAGGGAAAACCACGGTGGGGGTTAACCCACAAGTTTGTACCCTGTTAAAAGTACTTGAAAGAAATGAAAAGGCACTTGCCTTAGGGTTCACTGCCCAGAGCTGACTGCTCAAGGAGGCTCACTGTCTATAGGAGGCTCACTACCTACAAGGATTTATGTTTAATACAGAAAGAATGAACTACAAAATAGCATCTTCTTTATGCCTGGTTCAGTTCCTTTGAAAGCTTACAAGACTTCTGCTCTGCCCCAAACACTTCTTCACCATCTCTTCATACCTTACTGTTCTTGTTCCTCTACTCCTCCTCTTCTCTACTCTACCTTTGTACCTTTCTTAGGATTTTATCATTTTCGCATAAGGACAACTTTCCACAATTCATTCACAAGTATTTATATGCTTCATCAACCTTCGAACGAACATCAAGGTCGGCACTACAACCATATGAATCACTATGTTGTCGAACAAACATAACTGAGACTTGAATCTTCTTCCAGCAACACACCACACTCAAAAGAATTGCTCTTAGATCATCCGCAACACACTTGAAATATCCGATCAGCCAAGACTGGGAAGAACAACAACAAAAAAGAAGAAACCTTCAACAACGAGCTCAATCTTCAATGCAGACCTTCAAAACTGCAGTCACACAATCCAGAGAACTCCACAAGCACATTGAATTCAACAAGAACATTCGCACTCCTCCAAAAAATCAAAATCATTTGCATCTTAATCTGGAACCTCAAGAACACTATTTGTCATAACTGTCATACTAGAAAGATTGCTTGCAGACCTCAAAAACATGAACCACTAGAGTTGATGATACACACTAACTTCCCAATGATGCCTATAGATCCATAGATCATAATATTTCAATGCGGAGTGATCCAGACAAATTTACTGTCATTCTATCTCTTCTGATCATAGCAAAACCTAGTTTTACTCAGATGGCCATAGCTTCTTCAAATCTTCATGTGAACCTCTCAAATCTTAACTGGAGCTACTTCAGACAACCCTCTATACTGCCATATAGTCTGCATTCATTGATCTTTATTAATTTTCTCAATATCCTCAACATTTTAGTCTTCTAAATAGGCAAAAAAATAGGATATAGTTGACACCAATGGTAACAAGAATATGTTGGCATCAATGACAACACCGATTAGGCACATATTTGCAACAATCTCCCCTTTGTCATTGATGGAAACATATGATGTGAAAAAATGATTCAACCATCAAGACAAGAACTTCTCCCCCTTTCTCTTATCACTTCTGCAACCACTATCTTCACTGCTCCCCCTTTCATCAGCAACTAGTTTTTCACATGACTTCTCTCCCCCTTTGACATCAATGGCAAAGGGCACATATTTGCAGTTTTTTCTCCTTCTTTTTGTTTCATATCAATCTCAAAACTTGCATTTTGACTACTCCCCCTAAGTAGTACCTTCTTAACATCAATCTGAATCACAAGATATGACTATGAATTCCACTGGACTGATGCACTCTAGTGCATCTTAATTTTGATCAGGAGGGGTAATGACCCCTAGCTTCTCTCTGAGATACTCAAAAGTATCCTTGGGAAGAGGCTTAGTGAAGATATCCGCAATCTGATCCTTTGAAGAAACAAACTCCATTTTGACTTCATTCTCACTTACTTTTTCTCTCAAGAAATGAAACTTGATGGATATGTGTTTTGTTTTTGAATGCAACACTAGATTCTTGGAGATATTTATTGCACTTGAATTATCATAGAAGATTGTAACAGGCTCCTCAAATACCACTTTGATATCCTTCAACATTTGCTTCATCCACAAAACTTGAGTGCAATTGCTTGCTGTTGCTATGTACTATGCCTCTGAAGTAGATAGAGATATTGCCTCTTACTTTTTGCTCAACCAAGAAACCAATCTTCTTCCCAAGAAGAATGCACCACCACTAGTACTTTTGCTGTCATCCACGTCTCCTGCCCAATCAGCATTAGTATATGCATGAAGAGTGAATTCATTGTCCTTTGGATACCACAAGCCATAGTCAAGTGTCCCTTTAAGATATCTAAAAATTCTCTTGACTTCTACTACATGGGATTCTCTAGGATCAGCTTGAAATCTAGCAACAAGTCCAGCTACATTCATGATAACAGGTCTGGTCTGAGTTAGATAGAGAAGTCCCCCAATCATTGATCTATACATTTTCTGATCTACCTTAGGTGAATTATCGTCTTTACTCAACTTGCATCCGGTTACCGTAGGAGTACTTACTGGTTTTGAGTCCTCCATTCCAAACTTTTTCAACAATTCTCTCACATATTTAGACTGAGATATGAAGATACCTTTATCTGACTGAGTGATTTGCAGACCTAAGAAGAAATTCATCTCACCAAACATGGACATTTTGAATTCACTTTACATCTGATCAGCAAATTTTTTACACATGCTTCCATTTCCACAAAAAATGATATAATCAACAAATACCTCAACAATTAATATGTGCTCATGATCAATCTTGAAATAAATATTACTGTCAGTAGTGCCTTTGCTAAATCCTATCTGTAGCAGATGCTTATCCAATCTTGCATACCAGGCTCTTGGGGCTTGTTTAAGTCCATACAAAGCTTTTCTCAGTCTGCAGACCATATCTTCTTGATTAGACAACTGGAATCCTTCTGATTGCTCAATGTAGACTTCTTCTTCTAGCTCTCCATTTAGAAATGCTAAATTGATATCCATCTAGTATACCTTGAAATCTTTATAAGCAACAAATGCAAGAAATAATCTAATTGCCTCTATTCTTGCCACCAGAGCAAAAGTTTCTTCAAAATCAATTCCTTCCACTTGAGAATATCCTTTACATACCAACCTTTCTTTGTTTCTTACAACTTCACCATCTTCATTTAGTTTGTTCCGGAAGACCCATTTAGTTCCAATCACACTTTTGTCCTCAAGTCTAAAAACAAGATCCCAAGTGTGATTCTTTTCAATTTGAATTAATTCTTCTTCCATTGCTTTTACCCATTTTTCATCATTGCAGGCTTCGCTTACTGATTTTGGTTCAATTTTTGAAATCAAACAAATCTCTTCTTGATCTTCAACAATTCTTCTCCTAGTTTGAACACCTTTATTTCTATCTCCTATGATTTAATTTCCAGGATGATTCATCCTTACATACCTGAGAGTTTTGGGATTTGTTTGAAACTCTATTTTTTGAACTTGTTCCTCAACTTCTACATTATCCTCTTTAGTCACTGGATTTTCCGGATCAATCTAGATCTAAATTTGAGTTTGCACTTGCCTTTCTTGACTTGGATGTTCATCTTGATCATCTGAATCATATCTGCAAGACCTGGTATGTCCTTCTTTGCTCTCATCAACTCTAACATTTGCACTTTCAACAATCTTTTTCAATCTTTTGTTAAAGCACCGGTATGCCTTGCTTTGAGTAGAGTAACCCAAAAATATTCCTTCATCACTTCTTGCTTCAAACTTGCCTAGATCCTCATCTCTTTTGATATAGCATTTACTACCAAAAACTTTGAAATATTTCACAGTAAGAGGATGACCAAACCATAGTTCATAAGGTGTCTTACCAGAATTACCTTTGATCTACACTCGGTTAAGAGTGTAGACAGCAGTACTCAAAACCTCTGTCCAATAGACTTGTGGAACATTTACTTCCATCATCATGGTCCTGGCAGCTTCTTGAATGGTCCGGTTCTTTCTTTCTACAACTCCATTCTGTTGAGGAGTCCTAGGAGCAGACAATTGTCTTTTTATTCCTTTCTTCTCATAGAATGTATCAAACTTACCAGATGTAAACTCTCCACCTCTATCGGATCTCAGACACTTTATTTTCACACCAATCTCATTTTCAACCATAATTTTGAACACCTTGAATTTGTCAAGAGCTTCTGATTTTTCTTTTAAGAAAGTTACCCACGTCATCCGGGAGTAATCATCAATCAGCAACATGAAGTATCTGTCTCCTTGCACACTCCTAATTCTAGCAAGACCACAGAGATCAGTATGCACAAGTTCCAACTGTCCAGTTGAAATTATTCTTTGTTTTTGAATGAATTTTTGTTCTGTTTACCTAATTGACAGTCTCTACACATGCTATCAGGTTTCACAAGTTTTGGAAGATCTCTCATAGCCTGAGTAGAACTTATCTTGACAATATTAAAAAAATTCACATGACACAGTCTCCTATGCCATAGCCAACTTTGATCTGTCTAAGCAATGAGACAACTTTTGCTAGAACTACTTAAATGAAAGATGTTACCTCTAGTTTGAGTACCATATGCAATTTCAGTTCTGGAGCTTTCCAAGATTCTGCATTTTCCATCCTTGAATTGGAGATCATAACCCTTGTCAACTAACTGTCTAACACTGAAAATATTATGATTTAGTCCTTCCACATACAAAACATCATTAGTATTATTCTTACCATCAAAAGAGATGGATCCTCTACCACGGGTTCTACGAGCTGAGTTGTCTCCAAATTTCACAATTCCATCTTCATATTTTTCAAAACTTATAAACTTACTTTTATCACCAGTCATATGATGAGAACATCCACTATTAATCACCCATTCATCCTTTTCAACAACCTGAGCAGCCAAGGCACTTTCCACATTTGCACATCTATTAGATTCAGTAGACACTGGATCTTCTTCTTTGATAGAAATGAACACCCAATCACTTTCAGTGGAACCTCCATGATCAGATTCATCATCTGTGACTCCTTCTCCAGCTTCTTGGACATAGTAACCTTTCTTCTGACCTTTATATCTGTTAGGGTTTGGCTTTGAAAATTTCTCTGGACATCTTGAGGCAAAATGACCAATCTTATTACAAGCAAAACATTTGAATGGCAACTTTCCTTCATACTTACCAGATCCTCTTGGCATTCTTTTGGCAATAAGAGCTTCAAGTTTTGCAGACTTAATTTCATCATCTTCAAGATCCTTCCTTGCCTTAGCAAATCTATTTGATCTTCCTGAAGAGCTTTCACCGAGATCATATCTCTGTTTTCCATATACACTGGCCTTAAATGCAAATTCAAACTTAGGAAGAGAATCACCAAACTCACTCATTTCAAATGCTGAGAGCTTACCAACTAGCTGATCCCTTGTAACAGTTATCACTATCTTCATATCTTCGATGGCAGGAACTTTATGCTTATATGTTGTATGTAAGGATTTGAGCACTTTGGCAACAATCTTTGATTCTTCCAATACTCCACCAGCATTTCTGATACTAGTCACAAGTTCATTCACTTTCTGCATGTAGGAAGTAATGTTTTCATCTTCACTCATTACCAACCTTTCATATTTGCCTTTCAGGCTCTGTAGCTTAACACATTTGACATATTTGTCACCTTCATACAGATTTTCCAACTTTTTCCAAATTTCATGGGCAATTTTCAAATCTAGGACATTTGCCAATTCTGTATCAGTCAGGGCACTCAATAATGCTTCTTTGGCTTGAATATTGCATTCAACTTCCTTGAGTTTGTCTAGAGTAGTAGGGCCATTCTTCAGAATCTTATACTCATTCTTTGTTATCATCCAAAAGTCATTACCGATACATTCCAAATGACACTACCTGCGTACCTTTCAAAGGGAGTAATTTGTTCCATCAAATCTCAGACTTTCCTTCTTATAAGTTGACATCTTGGATCTCCTCAAGGGGTCAAGCTTCTTTTAGAGGATCTAGGTCTGATACTAATTATTGGAATTAGTCCGGACAACTGAGAGGGGGGGTGAATCAGTTGTCCCACAATTTTAACCTTTTTTGCTTTTAATCTTTTTTATCAACTTACAATCAAATTAATGATGTAAACATTAAAGCATGAATCAACAATACATGAGCAGAAACAAATTGAACACACATAACACCAAGATTTTTATGTGGAAACCCAGTTAAGGGAAAACCACGGTGGTGGTTAACCCACAAGATTTGTACCCTGTTAAAAGTACTTGAAAGAAATGAAAAGGCACTTGCCTTAGGGCTCACTACCCAGAGCTCACTGCTCAAGGAGGCTCACTACCTACAAGGATTTATGTTTAATACAGAAAGAATGAATTGTGAAATAGCATCTTCTTTATGCCTGGTTCAGTTCCTTTGAAAGCTTACAAGACTTCTACTCTGCCCCAAACACTTCTTCACCATCTCTTCATATCTTACTGTTCTTGTTCCTCTGCTCCTCCTCTTCTCTGCTCTGCCTTTGTACCTTTCTTAGGATTTTATCATTTTCACACAAGGACAACTTTCCACAATGCATTCACAAGTATTTATACGCTTCATCAACCTTGGAACAAACATCAAGGTCAGCACTACAACCATGCGAATCACTATGTTGTCAACCAAACATAACTAAGACTTGAATCTTCTTCCTGCAACACGCTATGCTCAAAAGAATTGCTCTTATATCATCTACAACACACTTGAAACATCCGGTCGGCCAAGACTGGGAAGAACAACAACAACAAAGAAGAAACCTTCAACAACGAGCTCAATCTTCAATGTGGACCTTTAAAACCATAGTCACATGATCTAGAGAACTCCACAAGCACATTGAATTCAACAAGAACATCCACACTCCTCCAAAACATCAAAATCACTTGCATCTTCATCCAAAACCTCAAGAACACTGTCTGTCATAACTGTCATACTAGAAAGATTACTTGCGACCTTGAAACCACGAACCACTAGAGTTGATGATAGGCATTGACTTCCCAATGATGCCTATAGATCCACAGATCATAATATTTCAATGTAGAGCGATCCGGACCAATTTATTATCATTCTGTCTCTTCTAATCATAGCAAAACCCAGTTTTACTCAGATGGCCATAGCTTCTTCAAATCTTCATGCGGACCTCTCAAATCTTAGCTATAGCTACTTCAGACAACCCTCTATACTGTCGTATGGTCTGCATTCATTGATCTTTATTAATTTTCTCAATATCCTCAACATTTCAGTCTTCTAATTAGGCAACATAATAGGATACAGTTGACACCAATGGCAACAAGAATATGTTGGCATCAATGACAACACCGATTAGGCACATATTTGCAACAGACTTAAAACTACATAAAGTGTTAAAGTTTTCAGACAACTGATTCACCCCTTCTCTCAGTTGTCTCCCCTAATTTCAACAATTGGTATCAGAGCGAGGTTCCTTGGAAGAAGATTAACATCTTGAGGAAGATTTGGGAAGGAGTTTCAATGGGTTCTCTCAGAGAACAACTTCAATTGGCTTTAGAAGATCTTGATCAGTCCAAAGTAGAAATAGATGACTTGAAAGCAAACCTTAAGGATGTTGATGATTGCATTCATTTGCTATAAGAAAAATTAAATAAATCAATGCAAAAGAGGAAGGAACTACTTCATCAACTAGCTAATCTTACTGAAGAAAATGGCATGAATGAGGCTTTGGAAGAAAAGACAAAGGAATGTGAGAAGCTGACAAAAGAAGTTTTTTTCTAAAACATGAAATGGAATCTAGGGTGATGAGGCTAACCAAAGAAATTGAGGAAAGGAAGAAGACTAAAGAAGACCTGAATCAAACTCTGAAGGAAAGAATAGAAGAATGCTGCAAAATGGATAGAGCAATTGGCCACCTAAAATCTGACCTACAAGAATACAGATATAATGAAGAGGAATCTGAAAGGCAAATTGTCACTCTTAGACATGAGCTAGAAATTGCAAATGAATATAAGGAGAAGATCAAGATAAGCTTAGCTAAACTTGAAGTACTACTTGAGAGTCAGAAGAAGGCTGATGATAAGCATGGTCTTGGGTATGAGAAAGGTGAAAGCTCTGGATCTAGACAAAGAATTTCTCAATCAAGGAATGGGAGAAACAAACCTAGAAGACCTCCGATAAGACAGCCTAATGCTCAAATATATCCATCTTTCAATGGAAATTGTTTCAATTGCAATAAATTTAGTCATAGAGCTACTCAGTATAGAAGCAGAGTAAATCAAAGTGGTCCATCCTTCTCTGGTCAATGCTTCAATGTAAGAGGTATGGTCATAAATCTAATGAATGCAGAAATATGATAATGAATAACTCTAACAATAGAGGAAATGTCAATTCTTTCAATGGCAAATATTTGCATGTAATAGATTCAGACATATGGCTAATCAGTGCAAATCAAGAGGAAATCAATCAAATAGGCAAAGAAATGTTGTATGCTTCAATTGTAACCAATCCGGTCATATTGCAAGATTCTGTAGAAATAATGAAAGAAGAGGTCTGATAAACAGTAAACCAGATGAGTAGAGACAAGATAAAGGCAAGAGCAAAGTTGATGTAAATAAGGTCCAGAATGAAATGAACAAGACATGGGTGAAGAAAGGTGCAATGAACAATGATGATGGGTCTGCACCAGAATTTGGTGTTGGTAATTCCTCCAAAAATTGAATTAGGAGCTCTAGCTCAAGGTGAGCTGCATAGAAAAACAAATTCCCCCAGCCAATAAGTGGGTGCCTGAATTTGGCACAACAATTGAAGTTAGAAAAGCCTATTGCAAACCTATTAAAGCTAATTCTGAAAGAAAAGAAGCCAATGTGATTGATTACAGAGGAATTGAAGTTTAATTGTATACAGAAACAGTGTAACCGGATGTATTAGGGCAACACATTTATTACAATGGAAAATTAGGTTTTGCGGAGCATAAAAGGTAATCCTTTCATCATTTGGATCACTCTGCATTCAAAGAGAGAAAGCAGAAGAACTCTTGAGCTAAGATTTCAAGGATTTGAAGTGCCACTGATGAATTCATCAACCAACCCTAATTCCGTGAAAAAGGTATTTCTATGTGAAGATTTGAACTTGTAATCTTTTGCAATGGCTACACCTTTGATTTTTGATATCACTGAAAGGCCCCGATCCAAATTCAAGAAGCATCCACACAAATTAGTAGAAGTCAACCCGCTAGTGTTCCGTATGGTGTATTACATGTTGAGGATATTAGGGTCTATATTCATGCGAGCATAGATGAATTTGGGGATTCAAGGTTTGTAGATTTGTTTGAGAATCATCTAAGGGATGAAATTCACGGTCTTAAACCTGAGTATAAGGCACTGCACGATAAACATTTCATTCAGATTATGGGAATTCCAACCTTCAATGAAGATGAATGGGTCTAGTATGTTTTAAGCCGAATGAATGATGAGTTTATATGGCTAATGAAACCTTTCAAGATCACCAAGGATGCCATCAAGGCCGTGACAGGGTTAAACTCATCTGGTGGACTGCCAATGTTGAAGGCTATAAAGAATCAAACTGTGACTGATGCAACCAGTGCCAAATTTGACAAAAGGGCAATGACTATCAATGATATTAGTGATCCAGATGTTAAGTTTGCTTCAATGGTAGTTGGTTACAAAATTTATCACTCCAGTAGGGAGAACTCTGTTTCCAGAATCGCTATATATGATGCATATCAAATGTTAAAACAAAATGCAGATTATGACCTGTGTGAGTTATTACAGAACCAACTAATTCAGAACTTGAACAAAATCAAGAAAGACAAGAAAAACACATTTAAATATGGTACATTGGTTCTATGTCTATTTTTCTACTTCATGAATGAGGTACTTGGAGTAAAGGGTGTGCACTGGACTAATGATGAGCTAGTTGCTATTTAGATAAAAGATCATCTACATAGCATTGGTGACTATAAAGTATAAAAAATTTCAATATGGGGATACTTCAAGAATTTTTAGAATATGATGCATTCTAGGGAAAGAATCCCTAAATCAGTTGTTGAGAAGTACAAGAATGAAATCTATTTCATGGTGGACACTGATTAGTGCTTAATGGAAGCGGTAGAACCCAGAACTGTTTGGATCATGCCCATGGGGTATGACGTAGATGAGAAAATTTTGAATATGTATGCTCAACACCTTTTGAGAAAGCCAAAGCACACAACAGTTGAAATATTTGGGACATATGAGGAGCTAAGTGTGAAATTGCATGTTGAACTCAGAAAACCTAAAACCAATAGGAAAGTAAGGAAAGAAGTTGAGCAGTTGGCTGAGAATCTAGGCCTCACCAAAGAAGCTATGAGGTAATTTAGGGAAAGAACTGAAAAGGCTGAAAGGGAAAAGTAGGATAAGAAACAAGCAAGTACTTTCGTAGAATCCTCCTCCACACCAAGGACCACTAGGAGCTCTGTTGTTACCCTGGTTCCCCCAAAACCTGCAAATCCTGACAAACCAGAAGACAAATCATCCAGAAAGGAAAATAAAAGAACAAAATTAATGGCAAAAAGGCCATATGGCAGTTTGGAAAAGGAGGATGAAGAAAAGACAAATTCAAATGATGAGTTTAAAGAGCTAAAGGCCACAGACACCAAAGAAGTCAAAGTGTCTAAAGAGAAGCATTCCGAAAGCAAGATGACAAATAAGAGGTAGAAGTCAAAAGCTAATGTTGAGAAGCCAAATCCTTTTGTGAAAAACATTGTTAAGTCAATCATTGCTGATGTGAATTTAAAGCCACTGACTAAATTTTATGATCTTTACAATGATGTTGACAAGAGACTTTTGGAAGATGGTACTATCAAATACTTGAATATATTCAATTGGGCTCTGGTAGAGATCTTGTCAGGAGTTCCCAAGAGTTTAAGAGATATTCTAGAAATTAGAAAAGAAGCTGCCAAGACAAAAGATATGGAGCTGAGGGAACATGTGTTAACCACTCTATGTCTAGTGATCTCTAGCAAAGAAGTAGATAAAATTTTTAAAGAGGTCAAAAATGAATTTAGGAGTAAGACAAGGATGAACAAATTGATGATTGGAGACATAGATGAAGTTGTCCAAGAAACTGAACAAATTCTGAGGAAAGCATTGGACAAGAACAAATTCTTTGTGGTTTTAGATGAACCTGTTGATAACACATCAGTTCTAGATGTTGAAGAACAATAGAAGAATGAGTAACAAATTGGAATAGATGACTCCTCTATTCTAGAAAAGGAAGTAATAAACAAAGAAGATGAGGAGATGACAGATAAAACTAATGATGCAGGAGGTATTCAAACTCCTCCGGATCAATCTGGAAAAGAAAATACAGATATGAATGTTGAAACAGATGATCAAATTGAAGATGATTCATTGAAGATTGAAGAGCATGAAACAGAAAAGGCTAAGGACTAAGAAGTAGAAGAAGTCAAGGAGAAAAATGATAAAGAAGAAGAGATTGTAAAGGATGATGAAGAGCCCAAGCAGGACAATCCGGTTGACAGTACCGGTAAGAATCAGATAGACACATCATCATCTTGGGCAAGAGACACTTCGGAGGCAGTAAAGGAAATTTTGGAAAGGGACAAACAAAATAAAGAAGATCAGGACATAATCCAAGGTCCAATTAATTTTGACACATTATCTCCGATACAAAAGATAAAGCTAGCTTCCATTGCTCAAGCTAAAGCCAGAAAAGACATTTTGAAGTCTCACATAGAAGACAATGAGCTACTTGGTCTGGCATCAGGGATTTTAGAGAAAATCATGCCAACATACCAGAAGGATTCTTCAACATCCCCCTTGAGATAGCTAAAGAACTTGATAAACTCGGTAAGATCTCATTTTGAATCTTTAGAGAAGTCTACAGAGGTCAAGGTCCAAAATGATTTCAATGATAAAATATTTGATGCTCTAAAAGGGTTTATTGGAGTAGATAGAATGGTGCTAGATGCCAGTGTAAAGAGTATTCAGAAAGCTCTTATAGAAGGAGGGACTGTATATAAATTTTGTTCGTCTTGTCCTAAAGCTATAGAGGACATTGAAATAAAAATAAAGGAGTCTAAGGAAAAATTGTCAAGTGTATCCCAATCTTTTGATCCTCTGACAGTATCAATGATGGGTCAAGAATGTCAAATAATCAACCTGATTGAAGATATAAAGAAATTGACAAAAGAAAAGGAGAGCATAGAGACAAGGATGAGTGAACTCCAGGGACTAATTTCCCCTAAAATGGAAGCAATGTTCAATGCCCTGACCGAAGCCCAAGATGCAGCTCAGTCAAGTGATCCCATTGATCTGTGGATGACAGAGTCACAAGCATTTCTTTTCAATGGCCACATCTCAATTTTGAACACTATAAAGAGGAGTTGGGATAGTGAGCTGGCACAATTGAAGAATGTTTTTGGTGATATACTTAAGTTTATGTAAATAGGACTTAAGGATTGTTTGTACATATGCAGCCTGGTATGTAGAATTTTTGTGTAATTTTTGGTTTGCGGACCCCACCCTTTGCCATTGATGTCAAAGGGGGAGAGAAGAGCAGTGAAAAATGAGGAATCCAGCAAAGGGGCAGCATTGGAGATCAGTGAAAAGCATAAGTATACATAGAAAGGGGGAGTTGTTCCGACACTTAGTCATTTTCACTAATTGTTGCCATTAATGCCAAAGGGGGAGATTGTTGGCAAGAGACACTGCTATGCATGACAGATGTTGTCATTAATGGAAACTAAGTCTATCCTACTCATCCGCATTACATGATTTGTTCATACCAGAAGTCAGAATGAGGATTTGTCTAAGTCTGGATATCAGAAACAGAGCATGTGACAGAGTCTGATATATTGGACCGGATCTCTCCAGTGATAATTCACAATGTACTGTAGATCTGATGGAGTGATAAGGATTGTCAAGGCTATCTAAAACTAGAATCTTACCCTCCTGTGATGAAGGACTCAAAAGGTATAAGCATCTAAGTATCGAGTTTTAGTTAGTCAATACAGTCAGAAGAAGAACATGTCGACCTAGTATTTGATCTTGGTCCGGATGAAGAAAAAGTGTTGGTTAAGCAATTTGTGATAATCAGTGGTATTGGAAGACATGATTGATGATTTGGAACACAAATCTTTGGTCCACATTATTGTTTGTGCATGGATTTAGCCAACAGAGCAGAGTCTTTTTAATAAATGTTCTAAGTTCTTTTGAAGCTGACTACAGTTGATTGAATTTCTTGATACATATATATATATATATAGCTAATGGATTTGAGTGTTTTGGTGTGTGTGTGATGTGGTGATGGAATAAGTGTGAAAAAGGTAGAAAGAAGTGTGAAGGTGTAGATCTAAGCTCAGATTATGACAGAATAGTAAACAAGGCAGAGTAAGGATGAAGTGTGTAAGATCAGTATTCTGTACTTAACCGGAACTAAATTCTTGCATTGGCAAATGTTGTTCATTAGTTCAAACATTCTGTAACCTTCTTGTAGGCAGTGATCCTCTTTGAGTAGTGAGCTCTAGGCAGTGAGCCCGAAGGCATGTGCCTTCCCATTTGTAATACTTTTAATAGAGTATAATTCTTGTGGGTTAATCCCCACTATGGTTTTCCCTTAACCGGGTTTCCATGTTAAAAATCTTGGTGTCAAGTGTGTTATTTATGTTTCTATTCATGTTTTATTGATTCATGCTTTCATGATTATATCATTAATTTGGTAACAAGTGGTAAATAAGAATTAAACTGCAGAAAGTGTTAAACTTTTCAGACAACTGATTCACCCCCTCCTCTTAGTTGTCTCCCCTAATTTCAACAAGCCAAACCAACTTCATTTCCCCCAACTCACTCAAGAAATCCTTCCCACCAACCAACACAACTCTAGATTTATGTGCATGCTCCTCTTTTGGCATATTCACTAGGCTCAAGTGGTACCTCTTGCCTTATTTCACTATGTGTAGGTATTGTCCCTACCATCATGCACACCTTCTATATCATATTTATAGGGTCTCTCAAGCAGTACACATCATGATATCATTCCACACCTCGTCACTATATGAACATATCTCACAAGACACATCTCCTTCACCACCACATGTTGATTCTACTAAATTTATGGGACCTGATAAGGGTTTGGAAGAGTTGATTTATTCAACTCTTATTTATTCACTATTTCTATGGAGGCCACGTACTCCCACTATTAATGATGACCTTTCAACACTTACCCTTAGATTTACAAAAATATTGAAAAGGCTTCTCCCCTACATGGCTTTAATACTTTCTTTGGGTGATTTTAGCAGCACTCTCTTCATCAAGAGAGCTTCCCTTTATTTTGGTTCTTTGGTAGGTGATATAATTGATTCCTCCTCAATCTCCTCAAGATGAACATCCACTTCATTTTCTGCACAACCTTCTATATGGTTTAACTACATCAGAAGCAAGTTCCAAAAAATCCTCTACCACTTGTGCCATATCCACCTCTCTTTGAATCATGTGGTTTGTCTTATCCTTTATTTCAATGCTTGGAAAGTGCTAGCCTCCACTTCCTGTTTTCTCTTTCCTCTACCTATAAACAACCATTCTTTTCCTATATTGGATTATGTCTTTGATAATTTTTATTATACCTTCAAAACAAGCTAATATGCTTCCTCTATTGAGTCAACTCTCAACATACTTAACTAATCCTAGATGTTGAGTCTGAATGCATCCACATACCTTGATATTTTTTCTTTATCCATCGCATGGTGACTTGATCTAATAACAACTTTGTATAAATATTACATGTGTAGTCCTTGACACTCATTTATCTCTACCTCAAGTTTTGGAGCTTATTCAAAAAATCCAATTAATAGTCTTGACTTCTCCTTCAACTTGGTAACCATATGGTTCCATTAAGTGATCCTCACTCCACTAGTTCCCACCGTCTCATTTGCACCTCTCTCTAGCAAAGGGTTGCATGCCCCTTTAACTTGGTTTGTGTCATCCTAATCCTTTGAGGATGTTGGATATCCTCATACTCAAAGTACTCTTCAAATTTACTAATCCAATTGATCAAATTTTCTAGGTTCAAACTCCTAGAAAAGTAAGGGAAATACATCCTTGTTTTTCTTCCAATCCTTGCAATATCCCTTAAGAAATAGTCATCTCCCCATCCCAAAGGTTGCTTCTTTCTCTCCCTCTCTCTCTCTCTCTCCAATCCTTTCTTCTCCTTCACCATTGTCTTCTTCTTCTTTTGTAGGATCCCTTCTATGGTTAGATTCTAATACAGTTATACTTATTTGGAGATTTTGGAACATCTCCTCCACTCTTTATAATATACCACTTTTCCTTAAGGAGGAATGTTGTCACCAACAAACTAATACACATAAACCCAAACTTCAACCTAGAAACTTGAACAAGATACTACTAGGGCGTAGACCCACTCTTATAAAATTTGATTTAGATAAGGGTAAGGAGCCAAGTGAATGGTGACATTTCCCTTGTAGAAAGAAATCACAATTTTTTTACAAGGCTAAAAAATGTCTTAAAACTCTGGAAGTAAAGTGAAATAGGAGACCTTTTCAGAAGTTCCAAAACCTAGAGTGCAAATTCCAACAACTAGTCACTAAATTGGTATCTTTGCAAGGTAAAATTTCATACTATCGTTTAGAGTTTTTCACATTAAACTTTTTATTTTCTTATAGACATTAGAACAATATAAAAACATATATATTGACTAATTTATAATAGCAATGAAATTTTACTCATTCATTCTTGAAACTAGTTGATTTTAGAGACAATGCATAGAGGAAAGTGTTGATTTCATTACCATAAGTTAACAAGATTACATCAATAACTAAAGGGAAAATTTTAATCTAAAATTGATATATGATATATTTAAAGTTTCTCTAGCAATCCAAAACTAAAAACTATCACCAAAAATCCACTACTCAACAACAAAACTATATAAATGCTAGAGTTCATAAATTTGTCGTGGTCTTCACCCTAGAGCTTCTCAAAATCTCATAATAAACCCACATATCTCTTTATCCAACTTCAAGCTAGAATAAAAATTAATAATCTAACCTTTCTCCTCTACAATTCTCCTCCTTTTCCAAATATGGCACTTAATCCATAAGATCTTAGTCAAGAGGTCAACAGAACTCCCAGTTGGTTCTCTCTCCTCATGTAACAAAATTATTCCAAGATGGTAAAGGATTGAAGTCAAGGAGTCATATTTTAAATCCTCCCAATACAAACTCCTCCATATGGCATCATTCAACAAGGATTAATTCAAATCAAGAAGTCAAGTGTAACTTCCACCTAGTCAACTTGAAGAAGACCAAGCATACAAGATGAACTCCTTACATTGCAACTATCTTCCACATGAGCACTCAAATAAATAACAATGGCATGTAAATGGGGATTACACATGAAATTTTAATGGTCAATATGGAATTGGTCCACCACCCCAGGTGCTCCTATGGAAATTGTGACGCTTCAACTTCCATGTATGAGCCAAAAATATGCTCTCAGATGCTCCAATTTGAGAGGGAAAGTAATTTGAATTCAAATTATAAGATTTATCCAACCTTCAATCCTAAGATACAAGGGTTAGAACACACTAAAACATTATTGAAATAAAACTAACAATTTTGGTGATGTTGATTACCTATGCCCCAAATGCTTCTACATCGATTTTATTGATATTTTTGTTTTTATATTGATACTAACATTCTTATTTATCTAGGTTAGTGGGACCAATGAAAATTCCACCTTCATTTGTTTGATCCACTAAGTATATAAATAATTCCTTTTAAGAAACTAAAATAATTTAATTCATAATTATTTCTATTTTTTATAGAAAACTATCTAGTGGTTTTGAAATGCTCTCAAGCAAGTTTTCAAATCTTACAAAAATGTCAAAATCATTTAGTGTTAGGTGTATAAGAGTGAAACTCTTCAGAAAACATATCATGGAATGAAACTAATGTTGAAATAGGTTTTTCATTGATGTCAAAAGTTAGAGGTTGAGAGTTGGAGTATGAGTTCACGCTCCAAGATCTTCATGCTTCAAGATGCTTCATGATATGGCTGCTTCATGATGTTCATGGTCTTGCTTCATGTTATAATGTTCATGTTCTTGATTTAAGAGTTGATGCTTTAGGAGTTGTGAGTTTTGTTTGGAGACCAAAGGTTGATGGGTGTTAATGATCACAGTGATGTGAGATTAAAGAAGTTTTAGTCAAGAAGATTCTACCATTCATTTCATGGTGTTCATGCTTCATATGGTATGTTAGTATGTTATGTTAACCATTGTTATCAGCATGGTGTTCATGTCATGTGACAGGTTATTAGGAGGATCATCATCAGATATCATCATCAGATGTCATGTGATAGGTACTTGAAGGTGATCAAAGAAGTTTGTCATGCACAGTAGAAAAAGTGGTGTTGATCATCCTTGTTAATTAATGGTGTTGAGAGATCACAGGTTAAGTTGGTATGTATCAAGTGCATTAAAAGGTTAGTCATGTTCAAGCTTCAAGGTCATTTCAAAGTCTTGATGCAAAATCCATTGATGCATGGTGTTGGTAAATTGATTTGGTGTAAAATACAAAGGTGGAAGGTGCTATGATTCATCTGCAAAGGTGCTATGATGTTGAGAGTTTGATAAGAATCTTTGATAACTTGTTGTACTTATCTTGATGTCAAAAATGAAGTTTGAAGGTTGATGTCAAATTGGCAAGTTGCATTGATAGTTGTTGCAAAAGTAAAACTAAGTTGCTTCATGATAATGTGATAAGTACATAAGGTGAATGAGGATATGAGAGCTATAACTTCAGTGGAAGGAATTTGCAAAGGCATATGGTGAATAGAAGAAGTAATAATAAATCACTTGCTCTCAAGTTTATGAAGGTTTTGAATGTGATAAGGAGTTAGGGCTTTGTCTTTGTGAAATATGTTGCTTTGTATTATCTCATAACAGTGAGACACGACATAAATTAGGGTTTGTATGGTATCTTGTCAATGGGCATTTTTTGAATTAAGGATTTGTAAATCACTAAAGACCTAGTCTTCAAGACCTTAAACCCTAACAATCTATGTGTTTCAAATGACTAAGGGTTGAATTGGTTATATGATGGGAAGCACTTTTCTTTTGTTTTTAAGTTGACTCCCTATAGCAGGTAAGGGTCCACTTAAGTTACAATTTAAGTGTGTCTTCTTCATTAGGCAACTGGCCCCTCAACCTAAGGAAACCAACTCCTCTAGTTATACCTCTTATGTTGGGTACCAAAAAGGACATCAAAGGTCATGATTAAATGTTTTGAAGAGTGCGAAAATAAAATCTAAGGTGCATATTTAAATTTGTTTCAAATGCTAATTGCCATCTTCTATGTTTAACTTTGACGGAAACGTTCAACCAACAATGATGTAAAGAATTTTAGAGGTTAAATATAACCTATCCAAGAATAGACTTGTCCATTGAACATGCATGATGCATGCACTCCACTCTCTTCTAAATAAAGAGGCACTTCAGTAACTGAATACTTAGAAAGCATGAAGGTTTTAAAACATTAAGGTGCAAGAATAGTTTTAAGGTGGATGAGTGTGTATATAGAAACCTCTATGAATGCAGATGCAGTAAGGAGATTATGAAGATGAAGAGTGATAATATGGAACAAGGGATAGGCAGATAGAGCAAGTGTTTTTTATTGTGTATTATGAAGATGAAGAGAGATTTGCAGAGAAAGGCTGTATGATATTTTCTATTGAAGAAGCTTGCAGAGGATAGATGAGTTAGTGTTTTCAGTGATAGAATGGAGGCAAGATCTGATGCATAAAGATCTTCAAGTGAATCAAATCAAATGCATGTGTCTGAATGTGATAGAGAGAGTTATGTTGGTGTGTTCATCACAGAGATTAGGTGACCATTTGCAGAGGATTATGTTTAGTCTTTGAAGGTAAATGAATATCAATTTTTGTAATGGTAGACATGATGATTACTTTGTGTAAGAAGGAATAAGTGAGATCTATGTGTCTAGGGGGCAAAGCATGAATGGTTGTAGATATTGTATTTGTGTTCTTGATGTCTTTATAGGTAGAGTGGTAAGATGATTGTTTGTCCTCTTTGTCTTTGAGGTACTCTCAGAAAGTTGATGTGAATGTATTGGACATATAATGGTCTTGAAGAGTCAAAGAAGATGGTAGTATTATTTTGAACATCTACACATAGAGGTGCTTGAACAAATTTGTTATAGAATTCATCTATAACCATTGGTATCATTGTAAATAGAGTAGTACTTTGTGTTTATCTTCTTGTATTAAGATTGGAGTTGTTGTGATCAGTGAGATCCTATGATTAGTTAGATCCTTGTCAGTGAGAAATGTATGTAATCAATGAGATTTTGGTCAATGAGACCTAATAAAGAATTTGGTGAGGTTGTACAGTGGTTTTTCCCTTGATAGGGTTTTCCACTTTAAACATTTGTGCTATGGTCTCATGATTCTGTTGATCTCTATGTCTTTGGTATGTTGATGTTAATTACATGATGAATGAATTAGTTCTATCAGATCCCTGATTCACCCCATCCTCTCAGTGATCCATTGTATTCCAACAACTAACTACACTGAGATGTTAAGGTGGATGAGTTAAACCTAGAGGATACCTCAGTCTACCACCCATGCCTCCTAGACCTTATAGGCTAGATTGGTTTGATGAATTCTCTCAACCAACCTAAGATATAAAAACAAAAAGCTTTGATGGGATGGTGCACACAAACCAAATAATGTATGGGCCTCTTGTTTCTTCATAATTGAACAAATGTTGCCAAAAGCATCAAATTGGTGTTGTGTTAGGGAAGTAAGATAAACATGTCATGGCACCAAACTAAATACATCAACACATAATATTGGGTGCATTATCCCTAGTGGAGGTCTCATTCCTCCACCCAGCCCTACCTAACCTTCTAGGCTACATCAATCTGACAAGATCCCTCAAGCAACCTAAGATAGAAAAATATGGCACTCTGATGTGGTCATGGACCCAAGATAAGAAACGTACAAACATCTCTCAAGTCCCTTTCAATAGCCTATAGTTTTTCTAACTTAAAGTGGTTTACCTATGGAAGTCAATTTTTAAATGTTACAAAAGGCATCAAATTGTTGCATTTTTAGGGAGATATGAGACCAATTTTGTGGATGACACGCCATGGCACAAAAATGCGCATGCTAACACATTGTGGTGGTAAGGACAAGCCTAGATTAATCTCATCATCATCAATAATAAATGGAACAATTCATAAATCTAGCAACTCATTAGATCATAAATTAATTGATACAAATAAATGAATGCCGATATATTAAATCAATCATAATGGTGACACATACACATAAATTTGACATATGCCAACTCAATATATCTATATATAGTATGTGGCATATGCCACCTCTAAAAACCAAGGAAATTGGTTATACATCTAATCTTAAGGTTGTATAAAATTAGACTAGAAGGAAGATTAAGATTTTGAGGATTGATAATAATGGTGAGTCTTGTTCTATAGATTTTGATAGATTTTGTAAAGAGCATGAGATTGAGAGACATAAGATAACTCTATATACCCCTTAGTATAATAGGGTTGCAGAGAGAATGGACAATATGCTGATGGAAAGGGTTAGGAGTATGCTTGGTGGAGAAAGCTTGGAACAAAAGTTCTCAACAAAAGCAATTGCTATGGTTTGTTACCTAATTAATATAGGTCTCTTACATTAACTCTTGTTATTAGACACCTATGGAGGCATGGGTGGGAAAAAATCCATCATTACAAAATCTTAGAGTTTTTGGTTGTGAAGCATATGCACATGTGCCTAAGAAGAAGTAGTCAAAGTTGGAGAACAAGGTAATGAAATGTATCTTTATTAGCTATGGTGTTGTTGTGAAAGGGTACAAACTTTAGGACCTTACGGCTAAAAACATTCTATATAGTAGAAGTCTTATTTTTAGAGAGATTAATCCTTCTTCCATAGTGTTGAAAGGAAGAAACGTATGCGGAAATGCTTCCTACACTAATCTAATGAGGAGAGTGTTGTGCAAATTTTCAATCTTTTAACAATTATAGAAAGTAAACACATATAAACATAAAAGAAACAATATACAATAACATAGATGTACATGGGGAAAACCCTTTTAGGAGAAAAAATCCCACACTCCAAAGAAGATGAATGTATTATTTAGTAAACAACACAATTACGATACACTTGTAGAGCAAGCCTTCACAGGAGTATTACCAAAATTTGGAGGAATTCTTACAACATAACAATACCTACAAAAATCACTACATAGCCTCCATCTCAAGTAATACATGAAACCTTCAAATGGTAATTAAAAAACCATGAGCTAAAACCACCAAAAATAGTGGCACCTAAATCCTTAGTTAGAAATCCAACACCCAAATTCTAAGATGAGTCTACATGCTAAAAATAGCATATTCCTTCCACCTTTCATAACCTCATTATAATCCACTCACCAAATTGGGTATTCAATTTTGGATTCATTATCTCCATCCAAATATTCCTTTTGATGTGTTGGTCAAGTAACTCCCCTTTATAGCTATTTTATGTGTTGATGTTTTTACATTTCCAATGTAGGAGGCCTAACTTCCAAAGACCATAACTTTTGATTTGAGAGGTTGATTGGGCCCATTTTTAAAAATTGTATAGTTTAAAGAGGTCAATGTGAAAGTAAATAGAGAACAAGTGCTAAATAATCCAAAAAATATATTTTTTCTAAAAACCAACTCTATATCCCAGAAATTGAGTTTTTCTATTTTTCAACCTAAAAATTGCACTGCTTGTAATCTTAACATTAGGCGAAAGGTTGAGAAACCTTTCCTAACATTCTCCCACTTATTTAACACCTTGAAATAGTAAATAGTAAACTTACTAACACTAAAATCTAACTGTTAGGGGTCGAGAGGCCCATAGACTCACTACATCAACTGAACTTGTATGTGCTCTCTAGCTTTGTCAATGAATCTACAACATTAATCAAACTATCAACCAACTCCAACATCACTCTTCCATCCTTTACCATATCATGAACAAAATGGTACTAGACATCAATGTTCTTTTTCCTTCAATGAAAGGTCAAGTTTTTTGCTAGACATATGGCACTCTAACTGTCACAATGAATCATAATGGCTCCTACATCTAGCCCAACATCTGAATACAATCTCTTAAGTCAAATGGATTCCTTATGAGCATGAGTAGTTTCCATGTACTCTACTTCTATAGTGGACAAATAAACCACAACTTGTGACTTACTCATCCAACTAACTGCACCACCGAACATAGTGAAAATGTATCCACTAGTGGATGTCCTACTGTCAATATCACCAGCCTAATCAAAGTCCAAATCCATGAATACACACTGAATGTCAATTCCCTATAGCATAACCATTATAATAAATGGAATACTTAGAAGTACCTCACAAATATCTGAAGAACCTCTTCACTACATCCCAATGTACCCTTCTAGGATTAGCAATAAAATGCCTAAGGACTCCAACTTCTTGGGAAATTTTTGATCTTGTATAGACCATGGCATACATCAAACTTCCAATAGCACTAGCATAAGGTACTCTACTCATATTCTTCATCTCATTAGGAGAATTTGGGCAATTCTCAACTGATAACTTTGTTCCCATTGTAAAAAGAACACACAATGGCCTACAAGATGACATGTTGAACCTATCCAACATCAAGTTCACATACTTACTTTGGCCCAATGAAATTTTTCTATTCACTATGTCTCTTTCGATCTCCATCCCCAAGATGTACCTAGCTTCCCCTAAGTCTTTTATCTCAAACTATGCTGAAAGATGAGACTTCAATTCACAAACCAAACCCTTCCCATTATCAAAAAACAACATATCATCAACATACAATGCAATAATGAGAATACTATCACCATCCATCTTATAATATATGCATTGATCTAATTTGGATCTCATAAATACCAAACTTAACACAAAAGAATCAATTTTTTGGTACCACATCGTAGGAGATTGCTTAAGACCATACAAAGATTTCTTCAACTTCCAAACCAAATGTTATTTACCTTTCTCAATGTAGTTCTCTAGTCGTGTCATATAAATCTCTTCTTCCAAGTCACCATGAAGGAAATTTATCTTCACATCCATTTTATCAACCTCAAGATCATATGCTACAGAAAGTGATAAAGAAACCAAATGGATGTCAGCTTAGCAACTGGAGAGAAAATCTCACTATAATTAATTCCCTCAACCTGGGAATAACCCTTTGCAACCAATCTTTCCTTGTACTTCTCAACACTACCATCTAAATCAATTTTCTTCATGAACATCCATTTGCATCCAATAGGTTTACATCCATCAAGCCAATGTACTAGATCCCATGTATCTGTGGAACAAACCCAGATACTGAGAGGGGGTGAATCAGTATCCAATCAAACTTCAAATCCTCTAGAGCAGATTAAAACTTAAACTTTACAGTATTAACATAAACATGAAAGATCAATCACAATGTATAACAACACATAACACTAGATATACATGGAAAACCCAAGAAGGGGAAAACCATGGTGAGGATTAACTCACAATATATAAGCTCAAAATTACAACTTTGTTTTAGGGCTACAACCTAAGGAAGCTACTACTCCCTGCTGACTTTGTTTTAGGGCTACAATCCAAGGAAGCTACTACTCCCTGAAGAAAGGTTCTAGGGCCACTCCCAAGGAAGCTACAACTCCCTACTAACTTTGTTTTAGGGCTACAACACAAGGAAGCAAATACTCCCTGAACTGAGAATGAACTCATAAAAGATTACATCATAACAGTCCTTTTACTATATGAAAAATGACATTGAAGCTCACACAATTGAGGATTGCTATTCAGCCTCTTCACTCTTCTTGTGATGATTGGATCAATTAGGCACGCTCTTTACTTCCCTCCTATCTGAAAAATGACTTCAAGATGAATCTAGATAGACCTTATTCCTTCTACTCTTTCTCCTTCAGTCTGTAAAGAACCCTACTAGTGCTATGCAAATTTTTGGATTCTTTATGCAATGTTTTCAATCTTTTGCAACCATATAATCAAATTGAAGAATATGAACATGAAACATCAAATACCATATAGCAAATCAAAGCATGTAAACCCTCAAATAACATACCTAGAATCCACTTCACTTCTTATTGATTTCAAAGAGATGATTACATGTCACAGCTGGTTGGTCTGTTATATCAGACTTGACTGATTTTTTAATAAGACCTTATACAAGTCAAAGATATGAACAAATGAATGCCAAAACCCTAGCCAAAGGATGGATAATGATGCCAAATGAAACAATAACCCAACTAGGATTGATTATATGACTATAGGTGATCCTTTATCCTTGCTATACCCTCTGATATCACTGTTGCACCTACTAATATCACTCTTGTACCTGATGTAAACTGCCCAGATTTGCAAAGCAATGACCAAAAGTGCCAAATAACATCAAAATCATGAAATCACATATGCCCAAATGAGTGTGATTTGGTTTAGCAAGGTATAACTTGTCTCCAACCTTCAAAGTATGCCAACAAATGATACCAAATAGCTTTGTTATGAATTTTCTAGTCTGTTGATGCCAAAAATTAGAATATTGAAAGATGTCAAAAACACACAAGAATCACTCATTCAAATTGGCTATCATAAAAGTTACATCAACTCCATAGCCAAAACTCAAAACCCAACTCCATAGCTAGCTGTAGATGAATATTCCAATCAAACCCTAGCTTAGTATGAAGCCAAAACATCAACCAAAGCATCCAATGAAGCCCAATGATGAACTCTATATGAATTCACCTCACAATGTGAAAAGTGATCATCACCAAACCACTAAAAAATAAAGGGAACATCTCCTTGATATCACTGAAAATACATTTCCAACCAAGAGTAAAACTCACAATACAAAATTTGTCAAAATATCAATAGTTACAAAATGAAGGCGAAATCCTCTATTTATCTTCTTCTTTTCAATTTGACAAATTCCATACAATTTCAATTACACCAATGGAATTCAATTTTCAAATGAACAATTTTAAATGATTTGCACTCATCAACCACCAGCATTTAAAATAATAAAATAATAATATTTTATTATGTTTTCTTATCTCTCTAGACGCCAATATTTAAAAAATATTATTTTATTTAATATTTTCTCCTTCTCCTCAAGCGCCAACTTTCTCTTGGTCAAATAATATATTTTTTATTAAATTTTTGCCTTTTTCCTCTTGGTGTCAATTCCCACAAATAATAAAAAATAATATTTTATTATTTTTTATCTTCTCCTTGGTGGCGTCAACCTTTTTGCCAATAAAATATTAATTTTTAATTATTATTTTTCTTCTCCATGTTGGCGTCACTTTGCCGAATAAAATAATATTTAATAATATTTATTTTTTCCTTCTTTATAATATATTATAATAAAGTATTTTATTTTATTTTTTCTCCTTGGCATTGGGAAAAATAATAAAATAATAAAAAAATAAAATACAATTAAAAACTGTATTCTATTTTCCTTATTTCCTTTCCATCTTCTAGTCATCCAACGTTTATCTTTCCATCCTTGGCTTGGAAAATGTCAATATTTTGGCTATATGAAAAATATGATAAAACAATACTAGCCAAAATCCTAATAAATCACATGTTGAACCAACATTATAGTTTTCCATCCTTCTAAGCCCAAGCTCAACCCAAACACATGTCTAGCTCAAAATGGGGACATTACATAGTCACACATCATAATGCATATCATATTCATATTCTACTCTTCACATATTCATCTTTGAAATCATGCCTCACCTTGATCAACTAGGTTTACAATATATACAAGACATTATATTACAAGTCGACCAATGCAACAAGAATATTACAATTTACAAGTCAGCCAGAGATCACACATCATGAAACATTTAAAGGGCAAGCCCTAACATGAACTCCACGCAACTCTAGGAAGAGACACACGCCTTGTGGACCTCAACACATGCTTAACCTGGTCCTAAACATCCTTCAAGGAATATCATCTGCACGTTTCACAAATTTGAATTAGGTCACCCTTAAGCAAGAACACATGAATCTTGTAGCACATTGGTCATAACAACTTGGTGGTACTCATGAAAGATTCAACATTGCTTCCTTTTCTCCTAGATGAGTCAGTAGTGTTAGATGCACAGGATAACTGAGAGGGGGGGTGAATCAATTGGACATTAAAACATTAAACCCTCAAGCTATTCCAATCTTTAAAGTCTTATTATGCATTAGCAGAATGTAAACATATGAAGCATCAATGCAAAACACATCAAACACATAAGAATACTAGATTTACGTGGAAAACCCAAGAAGGGAAAAACCATGGTGAGGGTTAGCTCACACATATATGGATAGAAACACTGAAAACAAATAGGCTCACTACCAAGGGCTCACTGCTCAGAAGAAAGGCTCACTGCTAGAAGAAAGGATCATTGCCAAAAGGACTCACTGCCCATAAGAGAGAAGAATAGAAGAGGACTATTACAGAGAGATTCACTATCTCAAAGCAACAGAAGAAATCCACCATTGTAATTTCTTTCCATCTGCAACCTTCGGCTCACTGCCTCTAGTAACTTCAATCACACTGAAATGTAGACACCTTCTGCTCACTGCATTTCAAAGTCATAAGCATTTAAGCTCGCACTCAATTCACTACCCTTGATTCACATTCGCATCATCTTCTCTACGTTGCTCCACTCAACTTCATCTTGCATTTATACCATTCACAACCAAAAACCATCTCAATTAGGTTGGTCCTAATGAAATGTATGCACCTCAAATGTACAACACCAAAATAGGTTGGCACTAAACACTTCCACAATGGAAATAAGTGAAAGTGGACCATGCCAAGGGTTAACTAGGACTCAAATCTATACCACCATGCTGCTCATCACATCCACAATCCATGAAGTGCCTCTGCAAATAGCAGTAGCAAGCCAGTGACGAGGGTCATTGCAGTCCTCATCATTTAATTTTAATAATATCAATCCAAGGCGGTGTCCATGGTTGTATGCAAAAGGGAAAAGGAATAACTTGCATGGCAATCTTTTCTACAAAAGGGAATTGACAACAATTGCATGAAACAAACTAGGGTTTAAACTCTACTAAAAAAGACAACCTAATATAAGGAAAGTAATAACTTGAGAAACTAATGTAATTCTAGAATAAAGGAATTGCACAACATAAAATAACTTAATCTAAGTAAAGCAATAACTGGATCGACTAAAGGAACTCTGAATAAAGGAACTACATAACAACAAAGCAACTAATGAAACTAAGAAATATGGTCTTTGCCTTTTGGTTGGAGTGGGCCCTTGCTCCACCTCCAGAGAGAGACTAATCAATTCCAGCAATCAGCAAATAGATAGAACAACTTATTTATTCAAAAACTTTCAAGATCCAATGTACATGCTGCTGAAAAATAACAAAGTTCTTTTTCAATTTATTCTTTCATAACTTCCCTTTTTTATTCTATGCCATAGATCTCTAATATAACTATGGTTATTAAATTCTAATTGAGAGTCTCTCCAGAGTAGAGAACTTATTCATGCAGCTAACTAAACTTATTCATTTAGTTAACTGATTATACAATTGCTGATTAGAAGGCAAAACATGTAGTTTTTTAGAAAGACATGCAATGACACTAAGTGTGTATTCTTTGCATGAAATGATTACTCATAATTAGATCTATTAATTTAGGAGTAATTATAGTCAATCTATCCCTCAAAAACCTTGGAGTGCATGTTGGTAGATTGGAAGAATCCACAACAACTTCATAAAGTATTTCTGGAACATATCTGGAGCTTGTAGAATAGACATCTTCTGTCATTAACTGCTCATTTAATTTACTAGATCTCCTCAAATTTTTTCTAGTTTTTGTTCCCCTCACTTTCATCTTTCCAAATCATTTTGAATTTCTGAATTTCATTAAGAAATGAGAGAGATATCATGGTTTTATTGAAACTACCTTTTTGACTTTTTCTCTAGCACTCTATAACAATCAATTTTTGTCATTAACCATTTATTCATTTTAATGAATCTCCTCAAAATGCCTTCAAGGATCTGTTCATCTCTCTTTGATCTTTTTGGATCATTTTGAAAATTTGATTTTCATTAAGAAATGAGTGATATATTGTAGTTTTATTGAAACTATATTTTTGACTTCTGCATCTTCGGCACTCTGCATCTTTGGAACTATGCATCTCCAGAGCTCCAACTTGACATAAAATAGACTGTCTCTTCAATTTATTGATAAAATAATTGTTGATCTAGAGGTGTGTTGTTCTCAAAATCAGCTACGCTCATTTTGTAGACAACCACACGAAACTTGTCCGTATCGTGAATCTACACTCTAAGATCGCAAATCGAGAAAAGATTTTCTTGTTCTCGTGCGAGGTCAGTTGACATTTTAAAACTCGTTTGCGATGTTTCCTTGAATTAATTTCTTGATATTTGCGAGGAAAATCCAAGTCGTAAATTGGTTAGGATGTTAATTTTAGTCATTTTTTAAGTTTGTAAATTTTTTACTCTTGATATGCAAGAGCGGCAAAATTTGCCGCTCTTACATATTACTTAAGTTTTGTTTTTGATGCGATGGCGGCAAAATTGGCCCCTATTACATCGCTTTGAGTGAAATCTGCGAGAGCGGCAAAATTCGCCGCCATCGCATATGTCTTTCATCGTTGGTTCATGTAACGGCGGCAATTTTCGCCGACTTTGCATATTGGTTGATTCCATTGTCGTAGCGGCCGAAATTGCCGCCCGAACGAGATCTTCGGGATTCTGCCGTCGAGTGCCATTAATGGCCACTCGTGCCAGGCGCTTCAACTCCAGTTTTAGCCTTTTAAAAGCTTTTGTCCCCTTGCCACTCGTCATTCCTCATTCATAAGTCTTTTGCGCAACTCTCTCGACATCCTCAAATTCTTCTTGATCGCACCATTCGAATTCGCCGACGGATCTAGCATTGAGGACTTCACTAGGGTCTCCATTTTCACCACAGGTAAGTTTCTTTCTCGTTTTTCGTCTCCTTTTTCCCAGTTTTTCCAGAATTCTATGTTTTGATTCTTGTTTCGTTTTTCCTTGTGTTTTGTTTTGTTTTTCGTTTCTTAGTCGTTGTTTTGTCGACCCTGTGAAAACCCTAGGTTTTACTCCCGAAAACCCTAGGGCTTGTGTTGTATTAATACTCCGAACCCTCAAATTCTGCTTGATCGCCATCCCATTGACGGCAGATTTCACCGAGCCTGCTCGGAGACCAGGTAACCTTCGCCGAGTTTTGAAACGGCGAACATCCCGAACCTCCGCACATAAACTCAAGTGTTAATCAAATGCAACAGCGCTTGAATTCACCGATATAACCTCAATCCACTTTTCAAGTGCATTGTCGGTGAAATTCGCCGCTCAGGCATATATAGAGCTTTCCCTCCATGCAGCGTCGGCAAAATTCGCCGACGGAACATCAAAAAGCAAAACTTACAACTGGTTACCAATATGCAGCGTCGGCGAAAATTGCCGCTCATACGCCAACACACCTTCCTGCATCGACGGTGAAAATTGCTGCTCCAACCATCTCACTTTTTTCTCAAACTGCAAAGGCGGCAAAATTCGCCGCCGATGCAAATATACCAAAACCCTCATTTGCAAGGGCGGCGAATTTTGCCGCCCGTGCAAAAAATATCTCAAATTTTCCTAACATTGGAAAATTTCTAATTTCATTTTCCCGAGCCCGCTTCTCCTCTGATCCTTGGCCAGCTCGCTCTATAGCCCTTTTTCAAGTGCACTCCCATAGTCGTGATCGTTAACATGCAATTTTCCCAGATTGTCCATATTTTCCCTGATTGCATGATCATGATTTCTGTTGCAGTTTCTTCTGCGGAGCTCCTTTTGACGTCAAACTTCTTCACGGTAAAAGTTCGTCCAAATGACTGACTTGTCCTCGAAGAAATCAAAAGCTATGAAGTACAAATATCAAGGTGTTTTCCCAATCACCTCAGTCCACTCTAATGTTGAAGATATTAGAGATACAGAGATTGGCCATGTTGATATGGCTGAGTTTGTAGAGAGAACCAAGTCGAGCAACCCCGGTGCTATGATGAGGAAAATAGTGGAAAGTAAGATTCATCTGGTATCCTCCTTCCCAGTGGCGGCTCACAATACAGAATTTGTTCTTCAGTGCGCCCATTTCTACAACAAAGATATCAGAGCTGTGGTGGACGCCAGTGGTAATGTAATAATCAGGTTGGATCCTGAGTTCATTGACAAGGTGTTCATGTGTCCTCCTGCAACAGAGGTGTTGAAGCTTGATTTCATCGAAGCTCAAAAGGAATATGACAAGAATCCAGAGAAGGCGAAGAAAGTAATCAACAACAAATGGTTGAAGATTGCGAGGTCAAGTTTGTCTAGATGGCCACGCAGCTTCCCTCGAAGTGATTTCGTGGAAGAAGTTGGTGACTTGATTACCCTCCTCAGCAGGATAAGAGGTTTGTCTTCCTCTTCACAATTTCAGGAATGGATGTATCCCTTCATTAAGGTCATACTCCAAGGCAAGCAGGTTATTTTCTGGGGAGAGCAAATCAGTAACGCTTTGCATGATCAGCTGACGAAGGTATCCACTACCTCCAAGTTCTTCATGACTTCCTACCTGGTATACATTGCAGCCTCCATGAGGATTTTTCCAGGATTGTCGTCAGAAGGGGATAGAAGAGTAGTCCCAGTATACCAGTACTATTCTCAGCTAACGTTGAAAGGCTCAATTCACCATTTCAGGAGAGTGAATGATGCATTCTTTGCTGTATTCTTGTGTCTTTTCAATCCCCAACTGGAGCAGAGAAGAATCTCAGATGAGGCATGGACAGTGGTTAATGGTTTTGGTTGCATGTTTTTGCAATTTCCATCTTTCTCCTACTTGAGGGTTGGCTTTTTTCAAGGCTACCCTTATATGCTTCCAAGGTTTCCTTTAGATAGATTGGTCTTGATGGAGTTGTGCAGGCAAATGATTGTCGTGCATAACAAACAGATGGAACTCAAGAAGCCCGGATTCAGATTTCCCGTAGAAATCGGCAGATACTCAGTATTGACTGCCGCAAAGGCAAGAGCTATGGAGACAGAGATGCAGTTGGTCACCATGAAGCAATTCAAGAGGAGACCAAAGTTTGATTACCGGGGTGTAAAGGATAAAATCAAGAGGAAAACACAGTTCCATGAACCCATGGTGGAAGATGTCTGGATAGATTTGAGAACAGAGGAAGACATCAGGAAACTGGACTATAGTAGGCTGTCTCTAGAGCAAATTGAATACCTAGGACTTGCTGATATCCCAGAGGACCTTGTGGATGATGGCGAATTGGTTGATGCCAAGTATGAAGCAGAACAGATAGCTGGTACTCCTCTACCGTCAATCCAATGGTCCCAAAAGGAGCTGACTTCCCTAAGGAAGAGATTTGAACCCATATTGGCCAACACCAATAAGTGGCTGGAAGATAAAGGAATTACGCTGAAGGAATTCCTCACTGGTTCAGAAACTGAAGTGCAAGAGCAGACTGGTAAGAGGGTTGAAAACAGAACGAAGAATAAGAGTGATGCTCCATCATCCTCTAAAACACATAAACCTAAAATCAGATTTGTGACAAAGAAAGCAAAAGTTGTTGAGAAGGAACCTGAAGCGAAAGATATGGAAGTTGAGGAGCCAGCAGCCGAGGATCCAACAACTGAAGAGCTAGCTACAGAAGAGATGGATGTCGAAGACAAGGGGTCAGAGCAACAAGATAAAGAGGCTTTGTCTCCACAAGACAATACACCTGTTGCACCCCCTGTGCCTGCTTCCCCCATTATCATTCCTTCCTCTGAATCCCCCTCTCCTCCTAAAATAATTTTTGATAATCCCCGGGGCACTTTTGAAAATATTCTCCATTCTTCTGATTCAATTCCTAGTTTGTCTTCTTCGTCATTTGATATAGGAGATACTTCTATGTTTGATCATTTTGTGATGAATACTGAGCAGGTTTCAAGTGCCAATGTAACAGGTGCTGTTTTTACCAACACCCCGCCTATTGTTTCTACCACTAGCACAAGTACAGTTCCAGTAACACCAATGGTAGGAATGGACTCCAATGTGAATATTTCTCTACTACCACCTTGGTTGTCAGCTTACACGCCAAAGAGGAAAAAGCAAGTCATCTCTCCAGATGATTTTGATTTCACTAAGCTGGCACCTGCAAAACCTAAGGCTCCGAAGAAACCAAAGATCCTTTCAAGGGTACTTGAAGAAAAGGGGCAGAAAGTTTTGGAGATAGCAAAACCCCCACAGGAGGCAACTGTTGAAAATTTTGACATGAATGACTATTCTATTTCGAGGGTTGAATTGGGCAAAATCACCCATGAAAGCGCTAAAAATGATATGCAGTCAGCCATGGACATCCTGATCCAGAAATTCGACAGGGAAAAAGAAATGAAAGACTACCACAAGGCAAAAGCAGAACAGCTGACTGCAGTGGTAAGAAAGATCACGTTGAATTCAGAAGCAGTTACTCCAGAGGCCGTATCTGTAGAAGACCCCGTCATCCTGAAAGCGGAAAAGACTCACCTCCGAGGGAAAGTACTTGAAGAATACTTGGACAGGATGCGAGCCCAGGGAATCTCTTTGCTCAAGGAGGTATTTGAGAAAACGGATAAGATGAGGAAAGTAAGAGCAGAACTCAACAATCTCATTGATGCCATCTCTCATGATATTGAGCACACAGAGGATACTCATGATAAGTGGGTTGAAATGAGGAAGCTGAAAATGAGCACTTTAATATCCATTGGCGCCATTTCCAACAGGGATTCATATATAGAGACAAAGGAAGCTCTAATGTACAGGAGCAATGTGCTAAGAAATTTGATCAAGGATCTCGAAGCTGCAAAGGAAACCAATGAAGAAAATGATGTTAACATTTTGCATAAGCTGGAGGAGTTGCCTTGTAAATTGGTATCACAGGATAACCAGTTTCTTTCTACAGAAGAAATGGTTAAGGAATTTGAGGACATGTTTCAGTAGGAATTTGAAGACAAGGTATTTTCAATAACTTCTGTGGATAGCATATTAGACAACCAGTTGACCTTGGACAATTTGAAAACCAGGTTAACCAATCATGCCAAGTCAATCACTACAGTAAGGGATGCCATAGTGAGGGCCAGGATGATCTTCAAAAACACATTCAAACCAGATAGCATTGAAATGCAGGTGACCTTCACTATGTATGATGACCACGTGAGAAAAGGTGGTGACACAAGTTGAAGCAGCTGGTTTTTCCCTTAGTTTATTTTCTGATTTCCATATGTACTTTCAAAACAGTTTTGGACATTTTTACATGTACATTTTTGATATGCAATTACATGTAAAAAAATAGGAAGTCCCAAGTCAATAAGGACTCCTATTTTTGAATAAGTCAAAGTAGTTGTAGATTTCCTAGATTTTCTCAAGGTCTTTCCCTATAAATAAAGGGGACCTCTTTTGTAAATATTATCTTTTATCTATTGCAAGAAAACTCTGGCGAATTGAAAAGCAAATCAAGACTTTGTGCTTATTGTGAAAATCAATATTCAAATATTCATCAATACAAGAAAGCAAGTTCAATTCCAATCTTTGTCTTGGGATTATTTGTGTTGTGATAGTTTTGTTCTTATGTCTTGCTATCATAATCTTAATTGATAATAATTGAACGGTGGAGTTTGTTTCAAGTGATTGAAGAGCGCTCTAAATTTGATTCTGATAAACTTTGTGTTATCAAATCAGTTGTGGGTTATATGTTCATGTTTGTGAAAATACAACAGTTTGGGGACTTTGTGCTGCAAGTTGTTATATTTGAATTACTTTTATCATATTGAAGAAGAGTGAAGACTTTGGGCTGCATTCTGCTTCAAAGAGTTCTGGTTACAAGTAGTGAGTGAGGTAACGGAAAACTTTGTGTTTCTGTGATATTGTGATAATTTGTAAGTTTTATATCAAGAGTTTGAAGTATAAACATCTATTCTGAAAAAAGAGAATGAGATGAGATGGAACCACCACCAACATAGTTTTTAGTGTATATACATTTGATAAGTTGTTTGATTTGTACAAGTTAAGTAATCAGAGGGAACCTCCCCTTGCTGAGAGGAGAGACTTTGTCTCATCATAGCTGTGGTTGATATACCCATTTTGCCGTTAGCGAGTTAACGACAAAATATTCACCCAACAAGGTGAACATGTAATATCAAGATAAACTCATGCATGGCATTGATTGTTCCATTTAGACAAGTTTATTTGATATTTAGCTAAAAATCTTCCAACACATACTCAAGTCCACTTCAAAACTGATTTAATGAAGAGAAAATATATGCTTTTATTTGACTAAAGATGAGACACTTTATGGTCTCATTAGCTAGGTCAGCCAAACCTGAACAAACATTGTAAGCGACCACATACACTCCTCTCCAAGTCCAAGAACATCATGTGGACCACAAAGAAGTATTTAACAACATCCACACATCTTTCCAGAGTGTTCCAACATCATCATAATCTTCTGCAACACTACCGCAACCGCCTGAAACAAAGAATGTCTTCCTTCCGCACATCAGGATGCACTACCACTAAACACCAATACAAGAACTAAACTTGTGGAGCAAAATAACACTAGAAAACTCAAGGGAAGGTAGATATGGATAATATAAGCACATTCCCAAATCCGTAAACCAAGAAACCTCAATGCGAAGAAATGTGGAGCAATCTCATTTCTCCCAGACAACCTTCTACACAGGCAATCACTCTATCAAACACATCTTCCACTGCCGCATGATCTAGAACTTGAAACTCTGGATATAACACCTCTAACAAACACTTCCAAACCACACAAGCATATCTTCAACTATGAAGAAATGCAGAGCATAATACTGAACATACCTCTATCACACTACACACCTTTTTATTCAAATTTTCTCAAGAGCACTTGCAAACCAAGTGAACCATCTACTGGAGATTGACATCAATGAAAAAACCAGCAAGATTCCAATAGGAAGGACCTATACACCATCTCCAAATTCCCCTTAAACTCCAAACAACAAGAACTTTGTGCCACACACCTTCAATCATGTGTTCTGGGAACAACCAGACATCCAAAACTATCTATAGCTCACTATTACTTGAAATCTAAACTTGCAGACCATCAAAACACTTGAAACTCATATGGATACACTCATGCACTACTCTGACCATATCCTCAAAACCACACAATCATATCTATCACTACAGAGGAATGCAGAGCATTCCCACAATCCTTTATCATCACATTATTCTGCCAGAGCATAGACCGGAACTCTATCACTTGTAAATTTCACTGCTGAAGGTATAATGACATGAACTCTTAGATATAACACCTTTAGAACATACTAAAATCAACATCTAAATGGCATGATCTTATCTTCAAATGCAAAGGAATGTGGAGCATTTTACCAGGCAACTTCCTGCAGCAGAAACCTTCACCAACTTCCTGAGACTAGAACCTTCTTGTATTAGCACATACTTCCTTAGGAACAATAGGAAGGATCATACAACATGCTTCAAGTCATTAGAAACATCTTCTCATAGCTTCTAATTCCCATCTTAATATATCATCATTCATCTTGATGCTTCTAATTCCCATCTTAATATTGTTGGAATTAGACAGGACAACTGAGAGGGGGGGTGAATCAGTTGTCACACAAAATTAAACTTTTTATGCTTTTAACCTTCTTTATCAATTTACTATCAGATTAATGATGTAAACATTAAAGCATGAATCAACAATATATGAGCAAAAACATAAGAAACACAATTGACACCAAGATTTTGACGTGGAAACTCGGTTAAGGGAAAAACCACGGTGGGGGTTAACCCACAAAGATTTGTACCCTGTTAAAAGTACTTTAGAAAAATAGAAGACACATGCCTTCGGGCACACTACCCTGAGTTCAATGCTCAAAAGAGAGGCTCACTGCCTATAGAATTTTTTTTTAGTACAGAAGGATTTAACTTGAAATAGCATCTTCTTCATGCCTGGTTCAATCTCATTGAGTGCTCATAAAACTTCTGCTCTTCTCCCAAATACTTCTTCACTATCACCTTATCCTTTACTATTCTTTCTCCTCTGCTCCTCCTTTTCTCTACTTTACCTCCGATCCTTTCTTGGGATTTTATGATTTCGCACAAGGAAAATTTCCCACGACTCAACTACACTCCTTTATATGCTTCATCAACCTTGGAATAAACATCAAGGTCGGCACTCCAAACGTCTTACTTAATGTGAATCACAAAGCTATTGGCCAAACATGACTGGGACTCAAATCTTCCTTGATCAACATGCCATGCTCTATAGAATTGTTCTTAGATCATCTGCAACACACTTGAATCATCCAGTTGGCCAGGACTGGGAAGAACAACAACATCAAGGAAGAATTCTTCAACAATCGAGCTTAATCTTTAATGCGGATCTCCAACATAGTAGGCACACGATCCAGAGACTTCCATAAGCACATTGAATTCAACAATAACATCCACACTACAAATTGTCAAAATCACTTGTATCTTCATCTGGTACCTCAAGAACACTGTCTGTCATGATTGTCACACTAGAAAGATTGCTTGCGGACCTCCAAATCATGAAGAACTTGAGTTGATAATACACACTGACCTTCCAAACATGCCTCTAGATCCATAGATCATCATTTTACATTTATGAAACAATCCAGACCTCTTTCATGTCACTCTGTCTCTTCTGAATACTGCAAAATCAGTTCTACTCAGATGGCCATAGCTTCTTTAAATCTTCATACGAACCCTTCAAATCTTAACTGGAGCTTCTTAAGACAATCCTCTACTCAACCATATGGTCCACATACATTGATCCTTATTAATTTTCTCAATATCCTCAACATTCCAGTCTTCTAAATAGGCAACAAAATAGGATACAGTTGACAACAATGGCAACAAGAATATGTTGACATCAATGAAAACATTGATGGGGCAAATATTTGCAACAAATATATCATCATGAAATCATCTCTGCTAACCACAAACATGCTCAATACAACTTTGCTTGACATTAATCAATGCATGACATCCAACCATGAACATCAGCAACCATTGCTAGCACACCATCAACACAGTATATCATCATTATAAGCATCTAAGCATAGCTTTGTCATCAAAGACAGCCACACAACCACATCAGTGACAGACTCAGGTAACATATGTGCAATGGTCATTAGTGTTGACATCAATGACAGCCACACAACCATATCAGTGAAAACCTTATACGTGCAATAATCTCCCTCTTTAGAATTGATTGAAACACACATCTTCTCATTCTCCCCCTTTGACATCAAGGACAAAGGGCAACTTCTTCTTCTCCTTAGGACACAAGGTTTCCTTTTCAACTTTCTCCCCCTTTGAAGTACATACAGTTCTTCTTGAAGCAACTCACTAACTCCCCCTGTCAACAACAACCACTACCTGCTCCCCCTGAGAGGTAGCCACTATCAATCTAGGTAAAAGATATAGCCTGAATTACCCCCCTTGGATAGATGCACCACCATGCATGTAGCAAGAAGAAGGAGGGGCAATTACCCCTAACCTCTTCCAGAGATACTCAAAAGTGTCCTTTGCAAGAGCCTTTGTGAAATTGTCTGCAATTTGATACTTTGTTGGAACATATTCCAACTTCACTTCCTTATCTACAACCTTCTCTCTCAAAAAGTGATACCTGATTGATATATTCTTGGTTCTAGAATGTATCACTGGATTCTTTGAAAAAATGATAGCACTTCTATTATCACACAAATAGGAATAGGCTCATCATATAGTACTTTGATATCCTTCAAATTTTGCTTCATCCACAACACTTGTGTACAACAGGATGCTATTGCAATATACTCTGCCTCTACAATTGATAGAGATACTGAATCTTGTTTCTTATCATGCCATGAAACCAATTTGCTTCCTAAAAAGAAAGAACCACCACTTGTACTTCTTCTATCATCCACACAACTAGCCCAATCAGCATCAATTTAAGAACTCAGATCAAAGTCATTACCTCTTGGATACCATAAGCCATAATCTGGAGTTCCCTTCAAGTATCTGAATATTATTTTCACTGCCTTCTCATGAGATTGCTTAGGATTAGCTTGATATTTGGAAACCAAACATACTGCATGCATAATATCAAGTCTAGAAGCAGTCAAGTACAACAATCCTCTAATCATAGATCTATAGAGAGTTTGATCAACCTTTGGTGACTCATCATTCTTGCTTAAGTGACAACCAATGACCATAGGAGTATTCACTGGTTTGGAATCTTCCATACCAAACTTCTTCAACATCTCTCTAACATACATAGCCTGAGAAATAAAGATGCCATCATCTAGCTGAACAATTTGAAGCCCAAGGAAGAAAGACATATTACCAATCATAGACATCTCAAACTCTTTTTACATCTCCTCTGCAAACCTCTTACACATATCATCATCTCCACCAAAGATAATGTCATCAACATATACTGCAACTATTAAAATCATGTCTTCCTCTTCCTTAATGTAAAGATTACTATTTGTGGTGCCTTTCTTGAATCCTTGCTGAAGTAAGTACTTATCCAACCTAGCATACCAAGCTCTAGGAGCTTGCTTGAGTCCATACAAATCCTTTTTGAGTCAGCACACCATGTCTAGATCTTTTGATAACTGAAAACCATCAGGTTGCTCAATGTAGACCTCTTCCTCTAGATTACCATTCAAAAATGTTGACTTGACATCCATCTGATAAACCTTGAAATTCTCGTGAGTAGCAAAGGCAAGAAACATCTTGATTGCCTCCATCCTGGCTATTGGAGCAAAAGTCTCCTCAAAATCAATGCCTTCAACTTGAGAATAGCCCTTACACACCAATCTTTCTTTGTTCCTCACAACTTCACCATCTTCATTCATCTTATCTTGGAACACCCACTTTGTTCATATGACATTCTTATTGGCTCATCTAGGAACCAATTCCCATGTCTAATTTTTCTCTATCTGATTCAATTCTTCATCCATTTCCTTTAACCGTCCATCATCTTTGCTAGCATTCGCAAAGATTTTGGGTTCTACCTTTGACAGTAGACATAGATTCACTTGCTCACTTGCTTTTGCAAGACTTCTTCTAGTCAGTACACCTTTATTCTTCTCCCCAATGATTTGATCTACTGAATGATTCCTTTGAACATACTTTGCTAGAGTCTTAAGTGTTTGCTCTTATCCTTGTTCCTTCTCTTATTTCTCCTCTTCTTCTTCTTCTTTAATGCAGGGGTTATATCTAATCCACAAACCTCTTGTTCTTGTGAGATCTGATACAAGTCTTCATCTCCCTTAATGTTCATGCTTTCAATCATCTTTCCCAACCTCTTGTTGTAGCATCTATAGGCCTTGCTTTTGGTTGAGTAACCAAGAAAGATCCCTTCATCACTCCTTGAATCAAACTTTCCTATGTCTTCTTCATCTCTTTTGATATAGCATTTGCTACCAAAGATCCTAAAATATCTAACAGTGGGAAGTCTTCCATACCAAAGCTCATAAGGGGTCTTAATGCTATTAACCCTCAATTGTACTCTATTGAGAAAATATATAGCAATGTAAACTGCTTCCTTCCAGTACATATCAGGTAGATCTGCATCTTTCAACATTACCCTAGCCATCTCTTGCACAGTCCTATTCTTCCTTTCCACTAACCCATTCTACTAAGGGGTCCTAAGAGCATACAAATGTCTCCTAATACCATGATCTTCACAAAACTTTTTAAATTCATTTGAAGTGAATTCACCTCCTCTATCAGACCTTAAGCATTTGATCGTATCATCCATTTTAGTCTTAACTATTGCTTTGAACACCTTAAACTTATCAAAGGCTTCTGATTTTTCTCTTAAGAAAGTAACCCAAGTTATTCTAGAATAATCATCAATAAGAAACATGAAATACCTTTCACCTTGTTGACTCTTTATTATTGTAGGGCCACATAGGTCAATTTAAATCAGTGCCAAAGGCATTGAAGAAGAAAACTCCTTGCTCTTGAAATTTGTCTGTCTCTTTTCCCATTTGACATTCCTTGCATAATGTGTTTGTAGGCTTTGTTATCTTAGGCATGTCTCTCACTGCATGAATAGAGCTGATCTTTACCATGTTATCAAAGTTGATCTGTCCCATTCTTTTGTGCCATAGCCAACACTCACTATATTGAGCCAATCAGAAGGTTCTTCCATTTACCTCCTAGAGATGATAAATATCTCCATATATCTTAATACCTTCTACAACTAGTTTTCTGGACCCTACCTTCTTGATTTCACATCCTTTGGCATGAAAGGTAAGATTGTATCCTTTACTACACATCTAACTGATACTAAGAAGATTATGATTTAGCCCTTTGACATAGAGGACATCATCAGTCTTGTTCTTCCCATCAATAGTTATAGCACCCTTTCCACATATTTGTGCTGACTCATCACCAACAAACTTAACAGCTCCACCATTCCACTTCTCAGGGATGATAAACTTCTCCTTGTCACTAGTCATGTGGTTAGAACAACCACTATCAATTACACAAGTATTGGCTTCTTCTTTTGCATGAAAGGCAGTCCATACAACCATTGAATTTTTATTATCTTGATCATTCTGCAAGGTATCAGACTTTTCACAGTTTCCAAAATCATCCTTTTTGTCACCAATATTCAAGGCCATGAAAGGTGTTTCATCATTTGAATCATCATGATACTCATCTTCTAAAGAACAATTGTTCTCTATGGAATAAAGACTTCTTTTGAACTTTTCTCTTGTTACTACCCCTTGATTCTTTAACAGGATATTTAGAAGCAAAATGACCAATTTTTCCACAATTGAAACATTTGAAATGTATTTTCCGGTGCCCTTATTCAATCTTCTTACAAAGTTTGCCTCTACCTCATCAAGGTTATCATCTTGATCAGTTCCTTCATCTTCTATCTTACTTGCTTTGAATTTTTCTTCCTTCTTTGGAGCACCTTTGTCAAATTATCTCATTTCAAAGGCCGTGAGAGAGACAAACAATTGATCTCCTGTATATGTATTGAAATCCCGAGTCTCCTTAATAGTAGATGCCTTATGACTATAATATTTAGGAAGAGTTCTCAGTACCTTCTTCACAATCTCATCTTCTTTCACTTCTCCACCAAGACCTATGATGCCATTAACTATTTCATCCACTCAAAGAATATAACTGGCAATGTCTTCATCTTCTGTCATCCTTAGAGTCTCAAATTTGCTCTTGAAGATTTGCATCTTGGTTTGCTTCACTTTACTATCTCCTTTATAAATTCTTTCAAGTTTTACCCAAACATCCTTAGCAGATCTGCAACTCATTACCTTTAGATGTTCTGAATCAGCTAGCCCACTCATGATAGGACTCTTTGCCTTGGCATTATTATCATACAACCTAATCTCATCAACATCTGTAGGCTCAGAAGGAGCAATGTAACCCTTCTTGATAGCTTTCCAAACACCAAACCCTAGACAAGATAGAGAGTTTCCATCCTGAGATTCCAAAAGGAGTAATTTGTTCCATCAAACAAACTTCAAGTGGTTAAGCTTCTTCTGAGTAACTTGGCTCTTATACCAATTGTTGAACACACCCAAATACTGAGGGGGGGTGAATCAGTATCCAATCAAACTTCAAATCCTCTAGAGCAGATTAAAACTTAAACTTTACAGTATTAACATAAACATGAAAGATCAATCACAATGCATAACAACACATAACACCAGATATACATGGAAAACCCAAGAAGGGAAAAACCACGGTGAGGATTAACTCACAATATATGAAGATCAAAATTACAACTTTGTTTTAGGGCTACAACCCAAGGAAGCTACTACTCCCTGAAGAATGGTTTTAGGGTCACTCCCAAGGAAGCTACAACTCCCTACTGACTGTTGAAATTAGGGCAAAAAACTAAGAGGGGGGGTGAATCAGTTGTCACAAATTTTTATCTTTTGCTGCATATAATCTTCTTTACCACTTATAAACAGATTAATGATATAACCATGAAACCATGAATTAACAACACAAGAGCAGAAACACAATTAACACACATAACACTAGGATTTTTACGTGGAAACCCAGTTAAGGAAAAAACCACGATGGGGGTTAACCCACAAAATTTATTCTCTGTTAAAAGAATAGAAAAATGGGAAGGCACTTACCTTCAAGTGCACTACCCAGAGCTCACTACCTATAGAAACATTCACATGGTTAACACTAAAAGGTTGAACTAAGAAACAACATCTTCTTCATGCCAAGGTTCAATTCCATTGAAGCTCACAACACCTCTGCTCTACCCCAAACACTTCCTCACTACCTCCAAATTCTCGCTCACCTCCACACATTTACATGATCTCATTACACTTATTTATACATGACATCAACTTTGGAATGAACATCAAAGTTAGCCTTATAATCATCTATCTAGAACATTCTCCAAGATAGGCATTACAAGCAATTAAAATCACAAGACTTAAAATGCTACATGCGAACCATTACACTGTCAGCCAAACATAGCTGGGACTCAAATCTTCCTCAAACAACATGCTCCATAGAACTTCTCTTAGATCATCTGCAATACGCACCAAGCATCCGGTCGGCCAAGACTGGAAAGAACAACACCCAAGGAGAAATATTCAACTACGAGCTCAATCCTCAATGCGGACCACCAACACATTAGGCACATGATCCAAACACCTCCACAAGCATAATGAAATCAACAGGAACAACCGTACCACCTCAAATCACCAGAATCACTTGCACCTTCATACAAGAACTTAAGAACACTGACTGTCATGACTGTCACACTAGAAAGATTGCTTGCGGACCTATAAACCACAAACCACTTGAGTTGAGGATACACACCAATATCCCAAATATACCTCTAGAACCATAGACCATTATATTCCAATGAGGAGCAATCCGGACCAAATTCCTATCACTCTGTTACCTCTAAACAACTGCAAAACCTGATTCTACTTAGATGGCCATAACTTCACCAATCCTCCATGCGGACCTATCAAATCTTAACTGGAACAACTTTAAACAATCCTGTACACAACCCTTTAGTCCACAGACTCTAATCTTCATCTCACTAGAAATGTGGAGCAATCTACTTTGCTAAACTACATTGTCTTCACTATCTTTGACAAAGAGATATGTTGACATCAATGACAACACATCATATGCACATATTTGCAACAATCTCCCCCTTTGTCATTGATGGCAACATACGATGTGGAAAACTGATTCAACCATCAAGACAAGGATTTCTCCCCCTTTCTCTTATCACACCTGCAACCACTTTCTTCACTGCTCCCCCTTCACCAACAACTACTTACTTCCAAGTTTTTCACACGACTTCTCTCCCCCTTTGACATCAATGGCAAAGGGCACATATTTGTAATCATCTCTCCCCCTTTATTCCTTAGATAAAACCAAACTAAACTCTAGAATTAACATATTGAGTACTCCCCCTGAGTAGCATCCCCTTAACACCAATCCAGATCACAAAATATGATTATGAGTTCCACCGGACTGATGCACACTAGTGCATCTTAGTTCTGAACAGGAGGGGTAATAACCCCTAGCTTCACTTTGAGATACTTAAAGGTGTCCTTAGGTAGAGGCTTAGTGAAGATATTTGCAATCTGATCCTTTGAAGAAACAAACTCCAATCTGACTTCATTCTCATTTACCTTTTCTCTCAAAAAATGGAATTTGATGGATATGTGCTTTGTCTTTGAATGCAACACCGGATTCTTTGAGATGCTTATTGGACTTGAATTATCAAAGAAAATTGTAACTAGCTCTTCAATCACAGTTCTAATGTCCTTCAACATTTACTTCATCCACAAAACTTGAGTACAATTACTTGATGTTGCTATATACTCTGCCTCTGCAGTAGATAAAGATATTTCCTCCTACTTTTTGCTCAACCAAGAAATCAATCTCTTTCCCAAGAGAAATGTACCACCACTAGTACTCTTCCTGTCATCCACATCTCCTGCCTAATCAGCATATGTATATGCATGAGGAGTGAAATCATCATCCTTAGGATACCATAAGCCATAATTAGGTGTTCCCTTCATATATCTAAAAATTCTTTTGACTACTACAACATGAGATTCTCTAGGATCATCTTGAAATCTAGAAACAAGGCCAACTACATTCATAATATCAATTCTGGTATGAGTCAGATAAAGTAGTCCTCCAATCATTAATCTATACCTTTTGCTGATCTGCCTTAGGAAAATCATCATCTTTACTCAACTTGCATCTAGTTATCATAGGAGTACTCACTAGTTTTGAGTCCTCCATTCCAAACTTTTTCAACAACTCTCTCACATACTTAGATTGAGATATGAAGATGCCCTTATCTGACTGAATGATTTGCAGACCCAAGAAGAAATTCATTTCACCAATCATGGACATCTCAAATTCACTTTGCATCTGATCAACAAATTTTTTACACATGCTCTCTTTTCCACCAAAGATGATATCATCAACAAATACCTCAACAATAAAGATGCATTCATGATCAATTTTGAAATAAAGGTTACTGTCAACTATACCTTTGTTAAAACCTAACTTAAGCAAATACTTATCTAATCTTTCATACTAGGCTCTTGGGGCTTGTTACAATGCTTTCCTCAATCTGCAGACCATATCTCCTTGATCAGACAACTAGAACCCTTCTGGTTTCTCAATTTAGACTTTTTCTTCCAACTCTCTGTTCAAGAATGTTGACTTGACATCCATTTGGTAAACTTTGAAATCTTTGTAAGTAGCAAAGGCAAGAAATAATCTGACTGCTTCGATTCTTGCCACCAAAGCAAAAGTTTCTTCAAAATCAATTCCATCTACCTGAGAATATCCTTTACACACCAGTCTTGCTTTATTTCTCACAACTTCACCATCTTCATTCAATTTATTCCGGAAGACCCATTTAGTTCCAATTACATTTTTGTTTTCAGGTCTAGGAACAAGATCCCAAGTATGGTTCTTTTCAATTTGCATTAATTCTTCTTCCATTGCTTTTACCTAGCTTTCATCATTACAAGCTTCATTCACTGATTTTGGTCCAATCTTTGAAATCAAACAATATTGCACTTGTTCTTCAGCAATTCTCCTTCTAGTTTGAACACCTTTATTTCTATCTCCTATGATTTGATCTTTAGAATGATTCAACCTTACATACCTTAGAGTTTTGGGATTTTCTCTAACTTCTGATTCTTGAACTTGTTCCTCAACATTTACACTAGCTTCTTGAGTCATTGGATTCTCTGGAGCAATCAGAATCTTTCCTTCATTTGGACTTTCATTTTGATAATCTGATTCATATCCACAAGACTTGGAGGGCCTCTCCTTGCTTTCATCAACCTTGACATTAGCACTTTCAACAATCCTTTTCAATCTCTTGTTAGAGCACCAGTATGCCTTGCTTTGGTTAGAGTAACCTAGAAATATTCCTTCCTCACATCTTGCATCAAACTTGCCTAGATCTTCATCTCTCTTGATATAGCATTTACTACCAAAAATTCTGAAGTATTTCATAGTAGGAGTATGACCAAACCATAGTTCATAAGGTGTTTTACCAGTATTACCTTTAATCTACACCTGGTTAAGAGTGTAGACAATAGTACTCATAGCCTCTCTCCAATAGACATGTGGAACATTTTCCTCCATCATCATGGTTCTAGCAGCCTCTTGAATGGTCCGGTTCTTCCTTTCCACAACTCCATTATGCTGAGTCCTAGGAGCGGATAATTGTCTTCTTATTCCATGCTTTTCACAAAATGTATTAAACTCACTGGAGGTAAACTCTCCACCTCTGTTAGATCTCAGACACTTTATCTTCACACCAATCTCATTTTCCACCCTAGCCTTGAACACCTTGAATCTGTCAAGAGCCTCTGATTTCTCTCTCAAGAAAGTGACCCACATCATCCAGGAGTAATCATCAATCAGCAACATAAAGTATCTATCTCCTTGCAAACTCCTAACTCTGGCAAGACCACACAAATCAATGTGCACAAGTTCCAACAATCCATTTGAAAATTGTTCTTTACTTTTGAATGTAGCTCTATTTTGTTTACCCAACTGACATTCCCTACACATGTTATTAGCAGGTTTCACAAGCTTTGGAAGATCTCTCACAGCCTAAATAGTACTTATCTTGACAATGTTATCAAAGTTCACATGACACATTCTCCTATGCCATAACCAACTCTGATCAATCTGAGCAATCAAATAACTTTTACCAGTACCACTTAAATGAAAGATATTACCTCTAGTCTGTGTACCAGATGCAATCTCAGTTCTGGAGCTTCCCAAAATTTTACTTTTTCCATCCTTGAATTAGATATCATACCCTTTGTCAACCAACTGTCCAACACTAAGAAGATTATGCTTTAACCCTTCTACATACAAAACATCATTAGTATTATTCTTACCACCAAAAGATATGGATCCTCTGCCACAGATTCTACCAGCTGAATTGTCTCCAAACTTCACAATTCCACATTCATATCTTTCCAAACTTATAAACTTACTTTTGTCACCAGTCATATGATGAGAACATCCACTGTCAATCACCCATTCATCCTTCTCTTCAACCTAAGCAGCCAAGGCACTTTCTGCATTCACACAACTAGCAGATTTAGTAGGCACCGGATCTTCTTCTTTGATAGCAATGAATGCCCATTCATTTCCATAGGTACTTCCCATATCAGATTCATCATCTGTGACTCCTTCATCAGCAGCTTCTTGGACATAGTAGCATTTCTTCTGAACCCTAGGTCTATTAAGGTTTGGCTTTGAAACCCTCTCCAGACATCTTGAAGCAAAATGACCAATCTTATTGCAAGTAAAACATTTGAAAGGCAACTTTCCTTCATACTTACTGGATTCTCTTGGTAATCTTTTGGCAATAAGGGCTTCAATTTCTTCAAGATCATATTCATCTTCTTCAAGTTCCTTCCTTGCCTTCTCATATCTGGTTAGTCTTCTTGAAGAACTTTCACCTGGATCAAATATTTGCTTTCCAAAAACACTATCTATAAATGTAGATTCTGATTTAGGAAGAGAATCACCAAACTCACTCATTTCAAATGCTGAAAGCTTACCAACCAACTGATCCCTTGTAACATCTATGACAGTCCTGATCTCCTCAATAGCAATAACTTTGTGCTTGTATGAAGCAGGTAAGGATCTAAGCACTTTGCCAACAATCTCTGATTCTTCCAATTTTCCACTAGCACACCTGATACTACACACAAGTTAATTCACCTTCTGCATGTAGGAAGTGATGTTTTCATCTTCACTCATCCTCAAACTTTCGTATCTACCCTTTAGGCTCTGTAGCTTAGCACATTTGACATATGCATCACCTTCATACAGAGTTTCCAACTTCTTCCAGATTCCATGAGCAGTTTTCAATTCTAAGACATTTGTCATTTCTATATCAGTCAGGGCATTCAACAATGCTTCCTTAGCCCAAATGTTGTATTCATCTTCTTTGATTTGATCTAGAGTTGTAGGACCATTCTCCAGAGGAGTATACCCATTGTTAGTTATCAACCAATAAGGATCACCCATGCATTGCAAATGACACTCCATGCGATTCTTACAAAGAGAGTAATTTGTTCCATCAAATCTTGGATTGTCCTTCTTGTATGTCGTCATCCTAGATCTCCTCAAGTGGTCAAACTTCTTTTAGAGGAAACGGCTCTGATACCAATTGTTGAAATTAGGGCAGACAACTAAGAGGGGGTGAATCAGTTGTCCCAAATTTTTATCTTTTGCTTAATTTAATCTTCTTTACCACTTATAAACAAATTAATGATATAACCATGAAACCATGAATCAACAACACAAGAGCAGAAACACAATCAACACACATAACACCAAGATTTTTACGTGGAAACCTGGTTAAGGAAAAAACCATAGTGGAGGTTAACCCACAAGATTTATTCTCTGTTAAAAGAATAGAAAAATGGGAAGGCACTTGCCCTTCAGGTGCACTGCCCAGAGCTCACTACTCAAAGGAGGCTCACTTCCTACAGAAACATTCACATGGTTAACACTAAAAGGTTGAACTGAGAAACAACATCTTCTTCATGCCAAGGTTTAGTTCCATTGAAGCTCACAACACCTCTACTCTACCCCAAACACTTCCTCGCTACATCTGCATTCTTGCTCACCTCCACACATTTACATGACTTCATTACACTTATTTATACATGACATCAACTTTGGAATGAACATCAAAGTCGGCCTTACAATCATCTATCTAGAACATTCTCCAAGATAGGCATTACAAGAAATTACAATCACAAGACTTAAAATCCTACATGCGAACCATTACACTGTCAGCCAAACATAGTTGGGACTTGAATCTTCCTTGAACAATATGCCACACTCCATAGAATTTCTCTTAGATCATCTGCAACATGCACCAAGCATCTGGTTGGCCAAGACTGGAAAGAACAACACCACCCAAGGAGAAATCTTCAACTACGAGCTCAATCCTCAATGCGGACCACCAACACATTAGGCACATGATCTAGAGACCTCCACAAGCACAATGAAAGCAACAATAACAAGCATACCACCTCAAATCACCAGAATCACTTGCATCTTCATACGGGATCTTAAGAACACTGACTATCATGACTGTCACACTAGAAAGGTTGCTTGTGGTCCTCTAAACCACAAACCACTTGAGTTGAGGATACACACCAACATCTCAAACATACCTCTAGAACCGCAGACCATAATATTCCAATGCGGAGCAATCTAGACCAAATTCCTATTACTCTGTTACCTCTGAACAACTGTAAAACTTGATTCTACTCAGATGGCCATAACTTCACCAATCCTCCATGCAGACCTCTCAAATCTTAATTGGAGCAACTTCAGACAATCCTCTACACAACCCTTTAGTCCACACACTCTGATCTTCATCTCACTGGAAATGCTATTTGAACAAAACTACTGAACAATAAATACTATAACCGTCCATTATCCAACAACGTAGGAAGAGGACTTTATTACAAAGAAAACTAGGAATAGGAAACTAAACTGTCATGAAGGTAGCATAGATGGTACAATCCTACTATAACTCTCTCTAGTCTTTATGAAGAACAATCAAGACTAGAAAAAGAACATGGAGCACAATCTAAGATTCCTTCGTTATTCATGACTGCATCATCTGTCGAAGGATAATTGTCAAAGAGTGGAGAGTTATGGATGACTCACCCCAATCAATTCAGGGTCTTCTTCATTTGGCTGCAGGTGCCTGTATTGTCTATTGTGGATATCAACACCTCCTTTGTTATGAGTTACCCAGTGGTCTTCATGAAATATAGCCATGTTCTTGTTGCATGAGGGGTTAGTACATCACATGGTATTTATATATCACAATTACTAAAATTAACCTAAAGTCCCATCATATTTCATGAGCAATCAAACATTCACACATAATTAATTAACAACATATTATATACCCATCTTCATGATTTCAATGTCTCAAGGATGATTATAGACATAATTATTATATATAAAAGTCTAGGAATGTCTTACGAAATATGTACTTAAAGCAAGAGAAACAAGACAAAACATGGCCTAATCACACCCCCCAACTAAACACGTTGATGGTCCTCCAGCAACCAAGGTCTTTGATTGTACTGAAGAGCTATCTCCTTGTAATTTATAGGTTCTTCTACTCCTCTATCCTGTTTGAGATACAAGCCCTTCTATTATGCCAACCTATTCCACCTAGACCATTCTGATGCCTGACTTGTCCTCTTCCCCATCCAATGTGGAATGGGATAAAGAAGTAGGGGAGGATGTAATACTAATGGTAGCCAGGTTATCCCATGTTCATTGGCTGATCTTATGTATCTTTGTGCCCTATTGATTGTTGTTGAGAGGTTGAATATTGAATGAGGCTCTTTCCTTTGCAGTGCTAGTGTCAACTCTTTCCACCTACCCTATGAGAAATTCAAAGCTTCCTTACCAATTCCTTTAGCCAATTCCCTAAATTTATAGTAATCCATGGCTCTACATTCTAGGCGTTTAGTTTCTACCTCTTGATGTTCAATTAGGTCCACCCATTCCTCCACTATCTTTTAGGGAGTTAGGGATTCTTCCCTGAGTTTGAGAGGAAGTGACTTCTCTCTCTCATTATACTGCTACTGTAATGCTCCTCTCCTATGCTCATTTTGAATGAATGAGGCTAGGGCCTTCAATTGTACATCCCCAATAACAACTAGGGGATTCAAGTGAGTGTCATATGGAATGGCAAGTTCTTGGAGGTAGAATTCACATAGTTGGTTTTGCATTTCAGGGGTAGCTCTTTGGTAAGTTGTTAGAAATAAGGCAGGTGTAAAAAGGGAGATAGGGGCATCACTATAAAGTTGGCTAACCTGAAAGCTCAGATACTGCTCCTATAGATAGAGGGCATAAACTCTTGCAGGTGGCTAACACCTCATCAATTGGATAGTCGTGTCTACCATTCTATCTATTTTGAATTTCAATCTTTTTATTTCTATTTTTTTCACCTCTATTTTCTTGCTATGTTTCTCCTCCAATTCACCTTGTTCTTTTACTAATTCATATATCTTATTCCATAGTTGCAAGGTAACTGTAAATAAGGTGGGTGGAGTAGGTTCTTCGGACTATTCTTCTGATTGCACATGCTCTAGATTTTGTCTATTAATTTTTATGATGGCCAATTGGGCCAAATGTTCTAGTGCTAACCCTTGTTTATGGAAAACATGTAGCTAATCCTCCAACTTCTTAACCTGTTCATTTAAACCTATCTCTTTTTGTTGATAATTTCTCAACTGCTTCTCCAATTCTACAATTTTCTATAGGGCTACCTGTAATTCATCCTTCTCTCCCTCTATTGTATCTTTAGAATCCAATAGTGATTCTTCTTCCTATGTTTCAACTTAAGAGGTTCAAAAATCTAGATTTTCAGTTTCAGGGGGAGGTTGATGCTTTTTCCTAGTTGCATATAAATCTTCCTCCTCATACTCTGTACCAGGCTCCAAAATGAGTGTGTCGCCTATATTTTTTTGTTCCCTATCAAGAAACAAATGCTCCCTTTCGGAGTCTATATCAGTGTCTATTACAACCGCATTCTTCTTTTCATGCTGGGTTTTCCCCACTGAAAGTTCTTTCTCCTTTAGGCGGTTTGAGTGCCTATATGATTGAGTAGGGACTCTTTATTTCTTCTTGGCTTTGGACGAAGAAGAGGATGATTTTATTTTCTTGGTGGGCTCTGAAACAAAAGGAGTTTCGGGTGCTACAGGCGGTGAGCTAGAAGCTACAGGCTGCAGTTTTCGTTTTGAATTTGTCTTTATGCGGATAGAAGTATGTGAGGATGCATGTTCTGGCAAGGGCATTGAAACTAGTGAAACTATAGGTGTGAAGAATTAGTAGGTTCACCTATAGGATTATCAGGGGTTAGAGCTAGATGTCCCTCATGAGTTTCATGGCAGTGGGTAGGTGAAGCTTCTAGGTGAGAAGAGGTCGCAGGTGCTTCCTCTTCTTCCTCTGTATGTAAATTTTCTACTTGTGCCTCTTCTTCTCTCTCTAGTTCAACCCTCAAAGGTCCTGTTGGCAAGAGACACTGCTTCACATGATAGGTGTTGTCATTGATGGCAACTAAGACTATTCCACTCATCCACATAACATAATTTGTTCATACCGGAAGTCAGAATTAGAATTTATCTAAGTCCAGGTAGCTAGAGACAGAGCATGTGACAGGTTCTGGTATCTTGGTCTAGATCTCTCTAGTGGTAAATCAGAGTATGCTGCAGATCTGAAGGAGTCATAAGAATTATCAGGGCAATCTAAATCTAGAATTTTAACCTTTGGTGATGAAGGATTCAAATGTTATTTGTATCTGAGTATGGGGTTACAGTTTGACAATGCAGACAACTAAAGAACATGCTGACCTTGTAATTGATCTTGGTTCTGGATGAATGAAAGTTGTCAATTGGATGATTTGTGATGATAAGTGATAGTGGCCAACATGATTGATGATTTGTGAATGCAATTTTTGGTCCGCGTTACAAGTTATGCATGGATTTAGCGAATAGAGTAGAGTCTTCAACAAATTTCTAAGTGTTCTTGAAGCTGACTGAAAAGTGATTGAATATCATGATGCAGTTATATATATAGATGATGGATCTAAGTGATTTGTGTGTGTGTGTTGCGACTATGGAATAAGTATGAAAAGGGTAGAGATCTAAGGTTTAGATGTTAGCAGAACAGTAAACAGGGCAAAGTGAGGATGAAGTGTATCAAGTCAATATTCTATGCTTAACCGGAACTAAATCCTTGCATTGGTAGATGCTAATTATCAATTCAACCTCATTGTAATCTTCTTTTTGTAGGCAGTGAGCCCGAATGCATGTGCATTCCCAATTATAATACTTTTAACAGAGTATAATCTTTGTGGGTTAACCCCCATCATGGTTTTTCCCTTAACCAGGTTTCCACGTTAAAAAATCATTGTGTCATGTGTGTTTATTTGTTTCTGCTTATGTGTTGATGATTCATGCTTTAAATATTTTAATCAGTTCTAAGTGATATTGTTGCAAATGATAAAGTTTTGGGACAATTGATTCACCCCCCTCTCAGTTGTCCAACCTAATCCTAACAATTGGTATCAGAGAAAGGTTCCTTCAAAGAAGCCTAATAGCTTGATGAAAGATCTTGGAAGGATTTTTCAATGGGTTAACTCAAAGATCAACTTCAGTTGGCCCTAGAAGATCTTGATCAATCCAAAGCATAAATAACTAATATGAAAGATGAGCTTAAAGATGCTGATGATACCATTGAAATGTTAAAAGATAAATTAAATAAATCTATGGAAAAGAGAAAGGAGCTACTTCTGCAGTTATCCAGTTTAACTAAAGAAAATGACATGAATGAAGCCTTGGAAGAAAATACAAAGGAGTGTGAGAAGCTGTCAAAAGAAGTTGTTGTTCTAAAAGTTGAGATGGAATCTGGGGCAATGAGGCTAACCATAGAAATTGAGCAAAGGAAGAAGACTTGAATCAAACTCTAAAAGAAAGAACTGAAGAATGTTGTAAATTGGACAAAATAGCTGGCCATCTAGACTCTGACCTACAAGAAAGCAGAGATAATGAAAGGGAACTTGAAAGGCAATTTGTCATTCTCAGAAATGACCTAGAAGTTGCAAATGAATACAAGGAGAAGTTCAAGATAAGCTCAGCTAAACTTGAAGCACTGCTTGAAGGTCAGAAAAAGGCTAATGACAAGCATGGTCTTGGATATGAGAAAGGTGATAGCTCCAGGTCTAAACAAAGAAATTTCCAACCAAGGAATGGAAGAAATAGACCTAGAAGACCTCCAGTAAGAACCTAATGCTCAAAGATATCCATCCTTCAATGGCAATTGTTTCAATTGCAATAAATTTTGTCATAGAGCTACGTAGTGCAGAAGTAGAGTAAATCAAAATGATCTATCCTTCTCCGGTCAATGCTTCAAGTGCAAGAGGTATGGTCACAAATCAAATGAATGCAAAAGTATGATAATGAATTACCCTAACAATAACAGAAATGGCAATTCTTTCAATGGCTACTATTTTTCTTGCAGTGGATTTCAACACATGGCTAATCAGTGCATATCAAGAGGAAATCAAGTATATAAGCAAAGAAATGTTGTGTGCTTTAATTGCAATAAATCTGGTCATATTGCAAGATTTTACAGAAGTAGGATTAATGGAAGAAGAGGTCCGGTAAACAGAAAACTGGATGAGCAGAGACAAGAAAAAGGCAAAGGAAAAATTTATGTGAATGAGATCTAGAATGAAATGAGCAAGACATGGGTCAAGAAAACAATTGTGAAAGATAATAATGGGTCCGCACCAGAATCCGGTGCTAATAATTCCTCTGGGAATTGAATTAGGAGCTTTGGCTCAGGGGGAGCTGCATTGCAAAATCAAATTTCCCTAGCTAGTAAGTGGATGCCTAAATCTGGCATGAATGGAAAAGATAATTTGGGTCACTACAAATCATTTGAAAGAATCTCTGGAAGAAAAGAAGTGGATTTAATGATTTGTGGAGAAATTAAAAGTCAACTGTGTATAGAAACAGAGCAATCGGATGTGTTAGGGCAGAGCATTTATTACAAAGACAAATTAGGTCTTGTAGAGCATAAAAGGGTCACTCATTATTCATTCAAATCACTTTGCATTAGAAGAAAGCAAAAAGAAAGGAAGTGAATGAGTTCCGAGCTGAGAATATTCAAGAGCTAAAGTGCGAAGAGGATTTCCAACCAAAACCCTAACCTGCAGAACAAGGTACTTCTATTTTATGTGAAATCTCTTGAAATTTTAATCTCTGCAAATGGACACACCTCTAGTTGTTGATGTAACTGAAAGACCTTGACCAATACTTAAGAAGCACCCATACAAGTCAATTGAAGTTGAACCGCTTAGGTGCATTTTTTGGTGTCCCATATGGCATACTGCATGTTGAGGATATTAGGGCATACATCGACTGTAGCATTAATGAATTTGGAAACCTAAAACTCTTGGATTTGTTTAACAACTACCTAAGGGATGATAGTTATAAATTGAAACTGGAATACAAAGCCCTAGAAAGCAAACATTTTCTACAAGTCATTAAATTTCTGACATTTGATGAGAATGAGTGGGTTCGATATATCTTGAGCCAAATACAGGATGAGTTCATATGGCTATTGAAACCATTCAAGATTACAAAGGATGTTATCGAGATTGTAACTAGGTTAAATTCAACTGGTGGATTACCCATGCTGAATTTTGTGAAAAACCAAACTGTTACTGATGCAACCGGTGCGAAGTTTGACAAGAGAGCAATGACCATTAATGACATTATAGAACTAGATGTCAAGTTTGCATCTATGGTGATTGGCTACAAAGTCTACCACTCCAATAGGGAAAATTCTATCTCCAGAAATACAATATATGCAACCTATCAAATGTTGAACGAGAATGCTGATTATGACCTATGTGAGCTGCTACAAAATCAGTTGATTGAGAATCTAAGCAAAATAAAGAAAGATAAGAAAAATACCTTCAATTATGGTTCCTTGATTATATGTTTGTTCTTCTATTTTATGAATGAAGTGCCTGGAGTTCAAGGTGTGCACTGGACAAATGACAGGCCAGTTGCATGGCAAATAAGAGATCATCTACTTAGCCTTGGTGATTCCCAAGCTCAGAAGAAAGCCATTTGGGGTTACTTCAAAAACTTTCAAAGTATGATGCATGCAAGAGAGAGAATCCCTAAGTCAGTTGTGGAGAAATATGAGAATGAAATATGCTTTATGTTTGACACTAATTAGTGCATGATGGAGGCTATGGAACCTAGAACCATATGGATTATGCCAATGGGCTATGAGATTGATGAGAAAGTTTTGGAAATGTATGTTCAACATCTCCTGAGCAAATCAAAAGACACATCTATGGAAAGGTTTGGAACATATAAGGAGCTAAGTCTAAAATTGCATGTGGAGCTCAAACAGCCAGAGACCAAAAGGAAAGTGTAGAAGCAAGTTGAAAAGTATGCTGAGAGCATTGGACTAACCAAGGAAGCAGTGAAACAAAATAGAGAAAGAATTGAAAACGCTGAAAAGGAAAGGCAGGACAAGAAACAAGAAGATGCTCCAGTGGAACCATCCTCCACTTCAAGGACTACTAGGAGCTCTACTGTTGCTTTTGTTCCCTTTAAACCTACAAAACCAGAAGACAGACCATCTGATGAAGGAAGTAAGAGAAAGAAAACAAAGGCTTCAAGAACATATGTGAGCACAAAAGATGATGAGGAGATGGAGACAAATGAAGAATTTAAAGAGATAAAATCAAAGAAAGCCAAGACTTCAAAGGCTTCTGAGGACCAGCCTTCCAGAAGTAGAAAGGCAAGTAAAAAGAAAGAAACTGGTAAGGTTGCTATGATAGTTAATCAAATTATAAAAACAATCACTATTCATGGAAATCTAAGGCCTATAAAAGATTATTATGATAATTTTGATCAAGCAAATAAGAAAATTTTGGAAGATGTCACCATCATGTACTTGAATAAATTCAATAGAGCTCTACTAGAAATTTTACAAGAACTTCCTAAAAGTTTAAGGAAAATACTGGAGATGAGGAAGGAAGCAGCCAAGGCCAAAGATCTAGAACTTAGAGAATATGTCCTCTCCACTTTGTGTCCAGTAATGTCCAAAAAGGAAGTAGATAAAATACTCAAAAAGGTAAAAGATGATTTCAGAAACAAGGTAAGGATGAACAAGCTAATGCTTGGGGAAACAAAGGAAATTACAAAAGAAACAGAGGAAATTTTGAGGAAGGCCCTGGATAAAGATAAATATTATGTTGTCTCTGAGGAACAAGCCGAGGAAGGTAATCCTACAGTTCTAGAACTAGAAACCTCAAAAGAAGAAACTGGAAAAGGAAATGATGACCAAGATGATACTCTAGATCCTCCGGAGCAAACCTATGAGGCGATAGATGATGGGATTGATTCATCAATTCTAGATATTGAAAAAGTAAACAACAAACTAAAGTTGATGACTCCTCTATTCTGGAAGAGGAGCAAATAAATAAAGAAGACACAGAGATGGTGGACAAAACTAATGATGTAGGAGATACTCTAACTCCACCTAATCAATTCAGAAAAGAAGATAATATTGCTACTACACAAAGCCCTCTGGAATAGGTAGCAAGTGGTGAAGACAAAGAAAAGATTCCCACTGCAGATGATACAGAGAAAGGTAAAGCAAAAGAAAAGAAAGAAGAAGGTAAGGAAGATAAAATAGAAGATGGCGCAAATGTTGATGCATCTAAACAAATTAGTCTTGATACTAACATTGACAAATCTCAAAGAAAGGAAGGTGGTTAAGGAATTGTGGCAAGAGACACTGCAGATGCAGTAAAAAGTCTCCTGAGTACATAAATGCTTGAGTTTGATGAACCAAAGCTGTTTCAAGGACTGATCAATCTAGATACTCTCTCTCTAGTTCAAGTAATGAAGATAGCATCCTTCACACAAGCCAAGGCAAGAGAAAAGATGTTGAGATCTCACTTTGAGGACAATGAGCTACTAGGCCTTGCAACCAGAGTATTGGAGAAGATAATGCCAACCTTCTAGAAGAATTCTTCTGAATCTCCTTTCAGAAATATGAAGAATCTTATAAGTTCTGTAAGTACACATTTTGAGTCTTTTGAGAAGTCTGCAGAGACTTAAGTTAGAAATGAATTTTTGGATATGAAATTTAGTGAAATAAAGAGCCAAATAGGGTATGATAGGATAATAATTGGTATCAATATAAAGAGTATTCAAAATGCTCTAAGTGATGGAGGTGATATATACAAATTTTGTATATCCTGGCCCAAAGTCAGTGAGGATATTGAGAAGAAGATAAAGGAGCAAGAACAAAAATTGTCAAATCTATCTCAAAATTTTGATCCTCTAGTAGTTTCTCCTATAAGTCAAGAATGTCAAGTAATCAGCTTGATCGATAAAATAAATAACCTTGTTAAATAAAAAGACAATATTGTGAAGAGAATGTGTGAGCTCCGGCGATTGATTTCCCCCAAGTTAGAAACAATGTTTAATGCACTCTCAAAAGCTCAAACTGTAGTTCAGACAAGTGATCCTTCAGATCTAACAAATGCAAAAGCATACGTGTTTCTATTAAGTGGACACATCTCAATTTTGGATGGCATGAAAAGAAGTTGGACCTCTAAACTTGAGCAATTGAAAAGTAGTTTTGCAAATATTCTCAAGTTCATGTAAATATAATTTAATGATTGGGTGTACATATGCGGCACTGTATACATAATTTTTGATTTTTGGCTTGCAAACCCCATCCTTTGCCATTGATATCAAAGGGGGAGTGAAGAACAGTGAAAAATGAGGAATCTAGCAAAGGGGGTGCTCCAGAATCAGTGGAGAACATAAGAGTATAGAGTAAGGGGGAGTAAGAGTCATTTTTCACTAAGTGTTGCCATCAATGCCAAAGGGGGAGATTGTTGGCAAGAGACACTACTTCGCATGACAGGTGTTGTCATTGATGGCAACTAAGACTATTCCACTCATCCGCATAACATAATTTGTTCATACTGGAAGTTAGAATCAGAATTTATCTAAGTCTGGGTAGCCAGAGACAGAGCATGTGATAGGGTCCGGTATCTTGGTCCAGATCTCTCCGGTGCTAAATCAAAGTATGTTGCGGATCTGAAGGAGTCATAAGGATTGTCAGGGAAATCTAAATCTAGAATTTTAACCTCCAGTGATGAAGGATTCAAAAGTTATTTGCATCTGAGTATGGGGTTATAGTTTGATAGTGCAGACAACAGAAGAACGAGCTGACCTTGTAATTGATCTTGGTTCTGAATGAATGGAAGTTGTCAGTTGGATGATTTGTGATGATCAGTGATAGTAGCTGACATGATTGATGATTTGTGAATGCAAGTTTTGGTCCGCGTTACAAGATATGCATGGATTTAGCCGACAAAGCAGAGTCTTCAACAAAGTTCTAAGTGTTCATGAAGCTGACTAAAAAGTGATTGAATATCATGATGCCGATATATATAGCCTATGGATCTAAGTGATTTGTGTGTGTGTGTTGCGACTATGGAATAAGTATGAAAAGGGCAGAGATCTAAGGTTTAGATGTTAGTAGAATAGTAAACAGGGCAGAGTGAGGATGAAGTGTATCAAGTCAGTATTGTGTGTTTAACCAGAACTGAATCCTTGCATTGGTAGATGCTAATTATCAGTTCAACCTCATTGTAATCTTCTTTCTATAGGCAGTGAGCCTTCTTTTGAGTAGTGAGCTCTAGGCAATGAGCCTGAATGCATGTGCATTCCAAATTATAATACTTTTAATAGAGTATAATCTTTGTGGGTTAACCCCCACCGTGATTTTTCCCTTAACTGGTTTTCCACGTTAAAAATCATTGTGTCATGTGTGTTTATTTGTTTCTACTCATGTGTTGATGATTCATTGGTGCAGGAGCACCTACCTGACAGCTGGCCTTCATGAGGCAGTTAGTTGTTTTAGGTCTTGTTTACGTTTCCAAGAAGGTCTGGTAAGACCAAATGCATGTAATAAGGTCAGGCTGATCATACTAAGATCATGCTGACCATGCTTTTACTATTTTTAGGTAGTTTGTTAGAACAGCTGTCATGCTGTAGGATCGGTTGGATCTCCCAGCCGCCTGGAGAGATTTCCCAGCCGCTTGGAGTCGGGTCAGTAGTACTCGTAGGAAAATCTATTTAAGCAGGAGGATCGGTTGATATTGCACATATCAACGATCAGACTTTGCAAGAGTGAGACAGAGAGAGAGAGATTGATCCTTGTATTTGCATCTTTTGAAATCAAATAAAGTGATCCTGTTTGTATTCATCCTCTGTTGAATTCCGTTATTTGATCGATTTGCTGGTTTGGGTGGTTTCATGGATTCACTGATCCATTCCACCGGTTGATTCATCTGATCGGTGGAATGGTTATGTACAGTAGGGTAGGTGTTAGTTTGTTTGTTCGCATGCAGGTGTGCAGGATCGCAGCTGAAAGGTGTTGAAGACCCTAGCATGGGCATGTGCTAGGTCGAGCTGATAAAGTGTGGAAGATCACCCTAGAAGTGGATCGGGTCGTCCCAGGAGGATCGGCGAAGTGAAATTTCACTAAGGTTGAAAATTCGTTAAAACGGCATCATCAGGATATTTCTGCAAATATCCTGCAGTCGCTTTGGACATCGTCATCCGGATAAGTGGAGATGAGCATGATGCTTTCGATTGCATGAAGTGCAAGTGCATCGGGGTGATCATCATCAGGAGGAGCCGAGGAGGAGCGTATCGGCATCAGGTTGAAGATCGGGTTGATCGCGGGCCGAAGAAAAAGCTAAGTTTGGCCAACAGCAGGATATGACGTCATCATCATTAGGATATACGTCATCAGGATATTTCAGAGCAGCAGGATATTGAGGAGCTGCGGGTGACGTCATCGTCATCAGGATATACGTCATCAGGATATTGGGTGACGTCAGCATCGGAAGGGACGGTGCGAGAAGTGAAGGTTGGTCATCATCAGGATAAATGGGAGGAACCGGATGTTCTTTATCCTGTTGATTATCATGATGTTGAATATCATGATGCTGAAGATAGTGAAGACGGAAGTTGTCGCTGAAGTGAACAGTGGACGTCAGGAGGATGTTCGCGTTGGTCGAACATGATGATGCTGTCGATAATCGAGTAAGGTGATGCTGTTGGAAGGCGAAAGTGCGAAGGTTTGTCTGCAGGAGGATATCGGTCGGCAGGTGAAATATGATGATGATGATGCTGACAGTGTTAAGCAAAATATGATGATGATGGTGATGATGATGATGATGATGGGCTGCAGACGTCCGTGCTGTATTGTAAGGTTATAGTGTGGATGCCTCTGCATCATAGTGGTATCAGAGCTCAGCAAAACATCTGGGCTGTTGTGTGTTGATTCTGTCACCGAAAGGGCAGAGGTAGAGTTGATTGTGTGTTGTGTGTTGATTGAGAGGTTGACAAAATGCCTCCTAAAGGTAGTGGTACTGCAAGGGAATTGCAGGAGATGAAGGAAAAACATGCCAGAGAGATGAGGAAGATGAAGGAGCTTGCTGAAGCACTTCAAGCCAGGCTTACAGCCCTGGAAAAGAACAAAAAGAGGGAAGTGGCAGACAATGAGTCTGAAGAAGATGAAGATACTGTTGAAGAGTATGAAGAGGTAGCTGAAGATCTGGATGCTGAAGACCAGAAATTTGCAAAACTGTTAAAGGCAGTGCAGAATGATAAACCTAAGGTAAAGGTTGATGTTTCCAAATATACTGGAAGTTTGAATGAAGATGAGTTGTTAGATTGGATTGCTGCACTTGATAATCACTTTGAATGTGAAGATGTTGCTGAGGATCAGAAGGTAAAGATTGCAAAGACCAAGTTAGGAGGTCATGCTTTGGTTTGGTGGGATTATGTACAATCTGAGAGAAGGAAACAAGGGAAGTCAAAGATCACTTCATGGGATAAGATGGTAGCAAGGATCAAGGGTAAATTCTTGCCAAGGGATTATGAAATTCAGATGTTTAAGAAGCTGCAATTTTTAAAGCAGAAGGAAAGGGATGTGAAGGCATATACTGAGGAGTTTTATAAGTTGAGTATGAGATCTGGTCATCATGAGAATGAGGTAGAGAAGGTGGCTAGGTACTTGGCTGGTTTGAGATTTAACATACAGGATGAGTTAGTTTTAGCTAACCCTAAGAATGTGGAGGATTGTTATCAAATGGCAATCAGGATTGAAGAAAAGATGAATAGAGGACATGATAAGTCCATGAGAGGAAGAGGAAACAATATGAGGGGAAGAGGATCAGCCCCTACACAAAAGCAAACCAATGAGGGTCAAGAAGACACTGGTAAAGGACAGGGACAGTCTGATTTCAGGGGTGGATGGAAAGGTAATAGAGGAAGATTTGGAGGTGGTAGAGGTTCTACTACATTTTCAGGAAAATGTTACACCTGTGGTGAGTTTGGTCATCCATCCTTTAAATGTCCAGAAAACAAAGGTTCATCATCCAGACATGATAGAACAAATGACAAGAGAGTACAACTTGTACAAGAAGAGACAGTAGAGCAAAGTGTGCAGAGTTCAAACACTTATCACAAGGATAAGGAGCCTGATAATTATGCATACCCAGAGAGTGGAGAGTCTCTGCTGATGAGAAGAACAGTGACTACCATGAAGGTACATGACAAAGAATCCCCACAAAGAAGAGCTCTTTTCAAGACCATCTGCAAGAGCAAAGGTAAAAAATGTAAGGTTGTCATTGATACTGGTTCAACAGACAACATGGTATCTCAGGAAATGGTGGATAAACTGAATTTGGAAAGGATTACACATCCACACCCTTACAAGGCATCTTGGGTGAATGATAGTCAATCACTTTTTGTCTCTGAACAGGCATATGTGGATTTTCAGATTGGAGCATATCAGGATAGAATTTTGTGTGATATTTTGCCCATGGAATGTTGTCACCTACTGTTGGGTAGACCATGGCAATTTGACAGAAGGGTATTGTATGATGGGTACGCTAATACCTATACCATCAAGAAAGATGGGAAGACTATTAAGTTAATGCCATTGCAGGCAGATGCTGCAGCACAGGGGGCAGCCAAAATCATTTTGATGGGAAAGAAGGAATTTATATAGATGCCTAGAAGAGCAGGCATAAAGATAGTTAAGGATAACAGATTGAAGAAAGTTTTAGTTTTGACTGATAGAGGTCAGCAGCAGGTGCAGAAACAGGTTTGCAAACAGCAATCAGTTGAGAGGAATGACAAGGATGTTGTCATAGTTAGGACTATTGCTTGTCCTATAAAGGTTGAAAGGAAGATAGGATTAAACAGTGCAACAGTTCAAGAGGCAGTTCAGCCAGAGGTTCTGGTCAGACAACCTGACAAACACAGGGTATATGAGAAAAAGGCCTACATTAACAGGCATGAGGATTTACTTGCCAGAAAGCAAGTTACAGTACAGAAGTCTTGGAGCAGCCAAGAGACAGCAGAGGACAAAGCTGGAACAGTTCAGCATATTGCAAAGGCACAGTGTAAAGGTGGAAGACTTCCACAATCCAAACTCATGGGACATGAGTTCTTTTCTGTTGGGGAGTATGGTGCAGGAGCACCTACCTGACAGCTGGCCTTCATGAGGCAGTTAGTTGTTTTAGGTCTTGTTTATGTTTCCAAGAAGGTCTGGTAAGACCAAATGCATGTAATAAGGTCAGGCTGATCATACTAAGATCATGCTGACCATGCTTTTACTATTTTTAGGTAGTTTGTTAGAACAGTTGTCATGCTGTAGGATCGGTTGGATCTCCCAGCCGCCTGGAGTCGGGTCAGTAGTACTCGTAGGAAAATCTATTTAAGCAGGAGGATCGGTTGATATTGCACATATCAACGATCAGACTTTGCGAGAGTGAGACAGATAGAGAGAGATTGATCCTTGTATTTGCATCTTTTGAAATCAAATAAAGTGATCCTGTTTGTATTCATCCTCTGTTGAATTCTGTTATTTGATCGATTTACTGGTTTGGGTGGTTTCATGGATTCACTGATCCATTCCACCGGTTGATTCATCTGATCGGTGGAATGGTTATGTACAGTAGGGTAGGTGTTAGTTTGTTTGTTCACATGCAGGTGTGCAGGATCGCGGCTGAAAGGTGTTGAAGACCCTAGCATGGGCATGTGCTAGGTCGAGCTGATAAAGTGTGGAAGATCACCCTAGAAGTGGATCAGGTCGTCCCAGGAGGATCGGCGAAGTGAAATTTTGCTAAGGTTGAAAATTCGTTAAAACGGCATCATCAGGATATTTCTGCAAATATCCTGCAGTCGCTTTGGACATCGTCATCCGGATAAGTGGAGATGAGCATGATGCTTTCGATTGCATGAAGTGCAAGTGCGTCGGGGTGATCATCATCAGGAGGAGCCGAGGAGGAGCGTATCGGCATCAAGTTGAAGATCGGGTTGATCGCGGGCCGAAGAAAAAGCTAAGTTTGGCCAACAGCAGGATATGACGTCATCATCATCAGGATATACGTCATCAGGATATTTCGGAGCAGCAGGATATTGAGGAGCTGCGGGTGACGTCATCGTCATCAGGATATACGTCATCAGGATATCGGGTGACGTCAGCATCGGAAGGGACGGTGCGAGAAGTGAAGGTTGGTCATCATCAGGATAAATGGGAGGAACCGGATGTTCTTTATCCTGTTGATTATCATGATGTTGAATATCATGATGCTGAAGATAGTGAAGACGGAAGTTGTCGCTGAAGTGAACAGTGGACGTCAGGAGGATGTTCGCGTTGGTCGAACATGATGATGCTGTCGATAATCGAGTAAGGTGATGCTGTTGGAAGGCGAAAGTGCGAAGGTTTGTCTGTAGGAGGATATCGGTCGGCAGGTGAAATATGATGATGATGATGCTGACAGTGTTAAGCAAAATATGATGATGATGGTGATGATGATGATGATGATGATGGGCTGTAGACATCCATGCTATATTGTAAGGTTATAGTGTGGATGCCTCTGCATCATTCATACTTTAAATGTTTTAATTAGTTCTAAGTGATATTGTTGCAAATGATAAAGTTTTGGGACAACTAATTCACCCCCCCTCTTAGTTGTCCAGCCTAATCCTAACATGTCCCTCATTAACATGATCAATTTCAAGAAAATGTTCCCAAGAAATTTTAGGGTACTAAATAGATAAACTCCTCTTTACTAATAGCACAACCAAACCATGATGAGACAACGAAGACTGGGAATTTTTCCTTCTATATTCAGCAGACATCCTTTTTAACAAATTGAACAAAAAAATTCAAAACATTCACTACCCTTCCATGATGAAGATGGCTCAAAAGTTTGAGATGTACAGTATAAAGCAACGATTACCTCCCATCACAAGTAAGATATTTAATAATATAGGTATCAACAGAGGCCCATAAATAGGGTAAAGAGATTTGTTTGGTACCTTGAGATGTAGATTCCATCCTTTCACCTAGTTGTAAGAACTCAGCCCTTGCAGAAATGGTGTCAGCTCTTACAGGGAATTCTTCTGAAACAACCCGTAGCCTCGTAACTTCAGCTATGGAAGCTACAGTCATGTCAACTTGTAAGCCTTTCACTATAGCCTCCTCATTCTGGAATGTTCCCACAAACTGCTGGGCAATGTCTTCATTATACTTTGTTACCTTAAGAAAATATTCCAACCACCCTGCCTGCTGAAAAATAGGCATGTAATCCCCATCAGCTAATAATGTCGAGTGGACATTAGGCTCTCTCCTAATCAAATCACCACCCATCATGATATCTCATGAAAAAATTCCAATTCTCCATAGCTTAATTCCCTGTTCTTTTTCCAATTCTACTCAATAGACCCTTATTACTGGTTGCTTCTACCAGTTGCTAGTCTGTTGGCTTGTATTTTATGCAGCAGATGGTCATAATTATGAAGGAAGGGATTTAAGAAGTTTGAATGCACATAAAATAATTCAGTATCCCCCCCAACTATAGGTTCATTTGTCCTCAAATAAGAACATAGGCTAGGCGTAAAGAAGAACGAGTTGAAAGCATGTCAAAGCGATATAATATGTAAAAATAATTATGTGCGAATTGTGAATGTCATAAAATAAGAAGCAATAAATGTTAATTAAAGCAATAGATAGATAAATACCTTTGAGGTTATGTCAAAATTGAAATTGATGCATAGAAAAATGATGGCATGATGGCTGGAGTTGATGTGCTCAATGAATGATCCGAAGCAAATCACAATGATGTGATGTTGAAGAGATGTGTGAACAGAATGTGCAGTGGCTGTGTGACATGTAGCAGGGATGTACAGGCCAATGGAAGATGGCAGCATGTGGATGTCATGAGAAAAGGTGCTGCAGGCAGTAGTGGCTACATGCACACAATCAGAACATGAAATGAAGAGGTTCCATGTGCGGTGGCTATGGGTGCAGTTGATACAGGTCCCATGAAATAGCAAAAAGCCTTTGGCTATAGGTCCCTTCAATGAAGTGGTTGGTGGCCAAAGGAAAGCTCAAGTGGATAATGGTAGATGAATAGATGGAGCCTGAACTCTGATTGAATTATATGGTGTGGAGGATATCCTTGTTTTATTGCTAGGCGATGTTTTTTTTGTTTTTTTTTAATTTTTAATTTTTTATTTTTTATGATTTTATTTATGTACAAAGTGCGTAGAACTCAAACCTCTTGTGTAACCTTAGTCAAGCTGGCATCTTGATCTATTGCTGGAATATTGTGATCAATGACTACTTGGTTGTAGGCCTCACCTGAGGCAGGAGGTTGTGGAACTTTGTTATCCATATTTACCCTTAATTTCTATAGGAATGCAACTTTACTCAAAGGCTTCTTATACAATTTCAATCTATGTCCATTAACCATCAGTGAGAATCTACCTGAGTCAATCATGGTTAATTGGACTGCACCATTTGGGAAAACTTCCTTGATCTCATAAGGGCCTAACCACATGGTCTGCAATTTGCCCTTATGATCTTTATACCTAGAGTCATAGAGGAGTGCCTAATCACCTACCTGAAAGTCCTTGGTTTTGATATACTGATCATGCCATTTGATTTTCTGATTTTGTACTAATTCAATGTGATGAACTACCTCCATCCTTAATTCCTCCAAGGCATTAAGTTGGCACAACCTTTCCTTTTGAGTTGTTGATAAGTCCATCCCAAGTTGGATAGTGGTTCTCAATGTTTTGTATTCAAACTCAATAGGAAGGACAACCTTTTTTCCATAAACTAGATCATAAGGTGTGTACCCTGTAGTTGTCTTCCATGTAGTTCTATATGCCCAAACTGCTTTAGAGAGTCTTGCTGCCCAATCTTTCTTGTGTAATGCAACTGTTTTTGTCAATATTGCCTCAAGCTCCATGTCGGTGACCTCAACTTGGCCATTTGACTGTGATGATTGGCAGTGGACCTTTTATGTTTGATTTTATACTCCTGAATAAGGCTAGCAATCAGTGTTGATGTAAACTGTGGTCCCTATTATGTAACTATTTCCCTTGGGACTCCATACCTTGTAAATATTTCCTCATATAGGAATGTAGCAACCTTTCTATCTCTAGCTACTATAAAAGCTTTCACCTCTACCCATATTGTGAGATAATCAGTGAAAACAAGTATATATTCTTTGTTATTAGATAGTGGATCAATGGGTCCAATAAAATCAATGCCCCATTTGTCAAATGGTGTGACCACCAGTTGTGGTTGTAGAGGCATTTCATCACTTCTTGTAGGTCTACCCATCATTTGACAATGGTCACATCTTCTTGTATAGAGAGATGTATCTTTGTGCAAGGTTGGCCAATAATATCCAGTATTAAAGATCTTGATTGTTGTCCTCTTAGTTGCAAAGTGTCCACCATAGGGTTCATCATGACATGCCTTGAGAATGTCATATATTCCATCCTCTCTAATACACCTTCTCATGATATGATTAGGTCTTGTATAGAAGAGGTAACTAGCTACCCAAGTATAGGGAAAGTTGTGCTCCACTAGGTGGCACCTCTCCCTTGGTGAGAGGTGTGGAGGTGTTTTTCATGTGACTAGATAATTTGATATATCTACATACCAAGGAGTTTGTACAGTCAGTGCAAATAAGCTCTCATCTAGAAAAGCATCATCAATGACTGGGTCCTCATTACAAGTAGGGAGCCTGGAGAGGAAATCAACAACAACATTGGCCTTCCTAGGCTTGTCCACAATGGTGATATCAAATTCCTGGAGTAGCGGTAACCATCTAACCAATTTGCCACTTACCACTAGTTTGTTCATCATGTATCTTATTGTTGCATGGTCAGTGTGAATGAAAACAAGATACCCAATGATATAATGCATGAACTTATTAATTGCATAAATAATAGCTAACAGTTCTTTCTTAGTGACAGTATAGTTAAGTTCAACACTTTGTAGATTCTTGTTGATGTAGTAAATTGCATATTCCACATTCCTTCTTTCTATCCTAACACAGCCCCCATAGCAAAGTCAGAAGCATCTGTATGTATATGGAAAGGTACTGCCCAATTAGGTCCTCTGAGTACAGGTGTCTTTGTTAATGACTCTTTGATATTGTCAAAGGATGACTGACAGTCAACTATCTAATTAAATTTTGCATCTTTAGACAGTAAGACAAACAAAGGGGCAGCAATCTTACTGAAGTCCTTTATAAATCTTCTATAATACCTTGCATGACCTAGAAAGCTTCTAACATCTTTTTTTTTAGGGATAGGTAATGTTGAAATGATTTCAATTTTGTGTGGATCCACTTGAATGCCTACTTTGGACACAAAGTGATGAAGCACTACTCCTTGCATCGTCATGAAACATTTTTCATGACTAAGGGATAGGTTATTATCTTGACATATCTGTAGTACTTTTTCAAGGTTTTTTAGGGCCTCTTCATAAGACTCTCCATAAGTGGTGAAATCATCCATATATACTTCCATAGAGTCATGGGCAAGGTCAGCAAAGATGCTTAAAACAACCCTCTAAAATGTGGCACGTACATTATAGAGTCTAAATGGAAGGATGGAATAGGCATATGTACACCATGGGCATGTGAATGTGGTCTTATGCTAGTCCTTAGGGGCTATCTTGATCTAGTTATATCCATTGACTCCATCAAGGAAAGAAAAATACTTTTTCCCAGCCAAGGAATCTAGGACCTAGTCAATGAAAGGAAGAGGGAAATGATCTTTCCTGATGGAAATATTTAATTCTCTGTAGTCTACACAAACTTGCCACTTACCTCCTTTCTTTGGTACTATGACTAGTGGAGATACCCATTGGCTATATAATATTGGATATATGAATCTTGCATCCAACAATTTTTTCAATTCATTCTTCACTATGTCTCTTACCGTAGGGTTCATCCTTCTTTGAGGCTTCCTAACTAGATTTTGCCCCTCATTAATGTATATCCTATGCATACAGAGGTTAGGGTTAGTGCCCTTCATATCATGATAGTCCCATGCAAATGTTGTCTTGTGGGTTTGCAACATTTTTATCATTTCAGTATTCTGGACAAATGTTAATTCACTGTTGATGTTAAGTGTCTTGCCTGGTGTTGCCATGGCCATTACAGAGGAAATATCCAATCGTAATAAGTTGAGGCTACAACTATGAGGCAGCAAATGATGAAACATATTGCTGGTGAAAGCATAGGTTGGAGTGTTGATTGTAGGCAGAATATTGTGCAGTGGGCAGGCCAGACATACTAGACATGGGTCTTGCTGCATGTTTGTTCCATAATTGTTTTGTATGACATTGGAAAGCACTTCATCTTCATCTTGGATATCCAATAGTGGGCCTCATTCAATTGTCATTAATGTCTGAAGAGAATAGTGGTTAGTATCCCCTAGGTCTAGCCAAATAGTTTGTTCCATATCAGCAAAAGGTTGTGCAGGTGGATAAAGGACCAATTTTTTTGTTATAATCCCATTGGAAATTATCATATTCCCTTACCGACATCCTATGCAGGCATCTTTTGTTGCCAACCAGGGTCTCCCTAGGATGAGTGGAAATCCTCCTAGGTTGGCCTTGGACTGTAAGGCCATAACGTTTGTAGGGTATTCCCATGAATGCAATGAAATTACAAGATCTTCAATAGCCCCTTTGGGTTTGATAGTGGACCTATCTTCCAATTGGAGTACTATGGGAGTAGATCTAAGGTTATCTAACTGAAGGTTATTCATTGTTTCCTTTGTTATTACATTGATGGTTGCACCTAGGTCAATCAAGGTATTTTTTATAAGGGTACCATTGATGTTTACATCAACCACAAGGCTTCCAGGATCTACATCTTTTGGAACAGCCAAGTTACCTAACATGATATCAACAAGTTGTCCTATAACATGTACTTTCTGAGGATATATTATGGGTACATCCTTCCTGGTTTCTTAAGGCATAATTCCCTTATAGCCTTGGTATATATGGGTACATCCTTGATGGCTTGGATGAGGGGAATTTTAACATAGACATTTTTTAATTGTCCCATAAAATCAAAATTAGGCTCAGATAGATTTGGTGGAAGATGCATTTTTAATCTCTCTAGAAATGGAGGGATCCTGGTGATGGTTTTTACTATAGAGAGATTTGTTCAAAAGGCCTCTGCTAGTTATTCAAATGGTTGTCAATGACGGAGGGTTTCTCCTCATCAGGAAGTTCTATGATGAGTGGAGATGGAGGTCCAACAAGCATTTTTCCTGAGCGTAGGTGCACATCACTAACTTTAACCATATAGGTTGGGTATTGGATGGCCTCATTAGTATAGACCTACTAAATAGGCTTGTTGTTAGGGTTAGGTGTAGGTTGGGCTAGAAATTGAGTGACTAAGTGGGACAGAAGTAGGTGAGGCTTCATTTGGCATAGGGCAAGTTGTTGAGGCGGGGCTTGTTGTGGTTGTGGGTAGTTCATATTTGGATTTTGCCAATCTTGGTTCCCATGCCACTATTGTGGCTAGGGGTTTTGATTAGCTTGACATTGTGGATTAAAATTTGAGGGTTGAAATGGTTGTTGTGGCCATACCCCCTATTGCTAGGTGGCATGGTTGCCCATTGCTGTTGTGGCAAGTTGTACCAAGGTGCATTGCTCCATTTATGGATATTTGAAGCAAATGATGCAAATGACATGGGATTGGACAAGGGGTCCTGAGGCATACTCTATCTTTGCTTCCATGGTTTCCATTGTGTAATGTAAAAAACTTGACCTTCTTCATCTTCTATAGCTCAAAAATGCTTTCTCATTATTTCCCTCTAAAATACTAGCAATACCCTTGCATCAGCAATTGGCTTCTTCTTTCGATAGTATGGACATTATTCACTCAAAGTTGCCTCTGATGCCTCTTGTTTCTTCTTTATGTGCAGAGTGTCCAGTTGTGTTTCTAGATGGCTTATGATATCCTCTTTCATGTTTTGATAGTAGATTTTTGGGCTTTACTTTGGAGACTCCATTGGATGATTTATTCGAAGTCAGGGTTCTTAAACCTCTATTTTTCTTCAAGGTGGAGCATGAATAGTTTCTGTAGATTTGATAAATTTCATCAAATCTAATTTAAGAGATCCCCTATTCCAATTAAATTTAGTGCATCCATGCATTATTTGCTCACACCTCTTAGGAAGACTAACTTGAGTGACTCTGGAGAGAGCCTGTTTTGTCTTGACTTCTTGAAGCAAAACTAAAATCTCTCAACATAATCTTCCAAGGGTTTATCTTTCTTTTGTGACATCCTAAAGATGGCATCCCCTTTCATATCTCTACCATGACAATAATCCTGATATTTTTGCAGAAACTTCTCCTTCATGGTAGCCCAAGTTGTTACTAAATTCTCACCCAGTCCCACAAACCATCGTAATGCAACATCCTTAAGGGTGGCTTGGAAGAGCTTGAGTCTATACGCATATATAGTGTAATCATAACTCCTACAAAGTACATCAAACTCAAAGATAAAGGTATTTGAGTCTTCAGTGATTAGCCCATGAGAGTTTAGTAGAGCTGAAGGAGGGATGTTTTTCAAGGTGTCAGCTCTCTCCTGGTTTGTAATAGGAAAGGAAAAGGTAACTGGTTTAGCTGGGTTTTCTACTACTTCTTCTACCATAGTGCCTTGATTCCAACTTGCAATATCCTCAAAATCCTCATTGTTCTCACAAACAAGGGATAATTCAAAGTGTTCATCTTCTTCTTCTATTAAACTGGTTTGAAGAAAACTCCCTCTATGGTCTCTTGGATGCCGCATATAATAATGTATAAGCTAATGGCTCCATTCCTGCACCATGTTAGTGGATAATTTGAAGATAGATTGAATATCTAAGTAATCCAAAATGCTGGAAAATACTATATTCTAGTAAAGCAAGTACAAACATAACTCAAAAAGAACTTAGAAACTCCAAACCCTAGTACCATCCCCAACAATGGTGCCAAAAATGTTGAACTCCATTATTAAGCAATATATTGATGTAGAAAGGGCATGCACACAACTCAACGAACCAACAGATCCTAATCAAGCAATCTACTAGCTATATAATGTGTTACATTTACATTGTCGAACCAGTGAATCATACTCTTCTTAGATGATGCATGTACTATGTGTACAGTTAATGATTTCTTAGTTTTAATCTAGAGGTTGTGTATAGGAATAAACTAGTTGAAAGAAAAATAATTCTAATTGCAAGAATTGACAATACTCTAAGTAAGCAGGTCTGGTAGGAAATAACTAATTCTTATTCAAACAACTGTAATCAAATGGTCTTATGTAACTCCAGATGAAAGAGCAGCTAACAGTTGGTTCGGTGATCACCTTGACTTAACAACATAGATTACCAAAGTCTAACTAATTCATACAACACAACTCATTACAACATGCATTAATCATATATATATAAACATACAATATAAACTAACATATGAACAGATTGGAGAGACACACTACCTCAAGTGGCCCTTGCTTGAGTGATTTTGATTCCACAAAATCTACTAAATCTTTACTGTATCTTTGAAACCATTAACTGAACTCTAAACATGTGTTCCTTTATTAAATCCTGAAGAGAAAAGTACAATAAGGAAATATGATAATACAATCTCTGTCTAACCTCTTGTATATAGAAAATCTAATCCATATATAGACAAGATCATCCTTGTCTATTTGAACAAAACTACTAAACAATAAATACTATAACTATCCATTATCCAACAACGTAAGAAGAGGACTTTATTACAAAGCAAACTAGGAATAAGAAACTAAATTGTCATGAAGGTAGCATAGATGGTACAATCCTACTAGAACTCTCTCTAGTCTTTATGAAGAACAATCAAGACTAGAAATAGAACATGGAGAATGATCTAAGATTCCTTCGTTATTCATGACTACATCATCTATCAAAGGATAACCGTCAAAGAGTGGAGAGTTATGGATGACTCATCCCAATCAATTCAGTGTCTTCTTCATTTGGTTGCAGGTGCCTGTATTGTCTATTGTGGATATCAACACCTCCTTTGTTGTGGGTTGCCCAGTGGTCTTCATGAAATATAGCAACGTTCTTACTGCATGAGGGGTTAGTACATCACATGATATTTATACATCACAATTACTAAAATTAACATAAAGTCCATCATATTTCATGAGCAATCAACCATTCACACATAATTAATTAACAACATATTATATACCCATCTTCATGCTTTCAATGTCTCAAGGATGATTATAGACATAATTAGTATATGTAAAAGTCTAGGAATGTCTTAGGAAATATGTACTTAAAGCAAGAGAAACAAGACAAAACATGGCCTCATCATCATGAAACATGTAAAGGGAAAGCCCTAACATGAACTCCATGAAACACTAGGAAGAGACACACATCTTGTAGACCTCAACACATGTTTAACCCAGTCCTAAACATCCTTCAAGGAATATCATCCATACATTTCACAAATTTGAATTAGGTTGCCCTTAAGCAAGAACAAATGAAGCTTGTAGCACATTGGTCATAGCAATTTGGTGGTACTCATGAAAGATTGAACATTTCTTGCACTTCTCCCAGATGAGTTGGTAGGACCTATACACCATCTCCAAATGCTCCTTGAACTCCATACAACAAGAACTTTGTGTCGCACACCTTCTATAATGTGTTCTGGGAACAACTAGGCATCCAGAACTATCTGTAGCTCATTGTTACTTGAAATATGAACTTGCGAACCATCAAAACACTTGAAACTCATATGGATGCACTCATGCACTACTCTAAACATATCCTCAAAGCCACACAATCATATGTATCACCATGGAGGAATGTAGAGCATTCCCTCAATCATTTATCATCACATTATTCTTTTAGAGCACGGACCGAAACTCTGTCACTTGTAACTTTCACTATTGTAGGTATAATCACTTGAACTCTTGGATATAACACCTTTAGAACATACTAAACTTGACTTCTAAACTGCATGATCTTATCTTCAAATGCAGAGGATTTTACCAGGCAGTCTTCCAGGCAACTTCCTGCAGCATAAACCTTCACCAACTTTTGGAGACCAAAATCTTCTTGTATCAGCACATACTTCCTTAGGAATAATAGGAAGGATCATACAACATGCTTCAGGTCATCAACAATAGCTTCTAATTCCCATCTTAATATATCATCATGAAATCATCTCTGCTGACCACAAACATGCTCAATACAACTTTGCTAGGCATTAATCAATGCATGATATCCAACCATGAACATCAAAAACCAACCATGAACATCAGCAACCAATCAGCAACCACTGCTAGCACACCATCAACATAGTATATCATCATCATAAGAATCCAAGCATAGTGTTGTCATCAAAGACAACCACACAACCACATTAGTGACAAACTCAAGTAACATATGTGCAATGCTCATTAGTGTTGACATCAATGAAAACTACACAACCATATCAGTGACAACCTTATATGTGCAAAAATATCATTTTTCTTTAATGCAACCATCTCTTCTTCCATAGCCACTTTCCAAGAATCTACATCATTCATACTTGTAGCCTCCTTTATAGTCCTACATCATTAGTGTTAGTAGTCAAAGTAAAAATACATCTCCAATTAGGAGGAGTATACATATCTAGTTGTTGTCTTTACCAAGTGGACCTCAATGACTAAGGTGGGGTTCTATCTCTTCTTTGAAACTTTCTAAAATATCTAAGCTCTCCTTCTCTTCAGGTCCTTCGTGGGCTTCTGGTTCAACCTTCTCAGTCTTTGGGGTTAGTTGAACCACATCTTTCTTTCCATCCTTATCTAGCTCCAATACTATGGAAGAAGGCTTGACCTCTCTAAAGCTAAAACTTTTTCTATATAGAACTCTCTCAACCATAGGATCCCAAATCTTCTACCCTTTCACACCAACACCATAGCTAATGAAGATACATTTTACTACCTTGTTCCCCAACTTTGACCACTTCTCCCTAGGCACATGTGCAAATGCCTTACAACCAAAGACTCGAATATGTATCAATGAGGAATGTTTTCCTAACCACACCTCCATAGGTGTCTTATCAACAATTGCTAAAGTAGGAGACTTGTTAACTAGGTAACAAGCTGTGGCAACTACTTCTACCCAAAACTTTTGTTCTAGGCCAACCCCACTCAGAATACTCCTAGCCCTTTCCATAAGTGTTCTATTCATTCTTTCTACAACTCCATTCTATCAAGGGGTATATAGAGTTGTCTGGTGCCTTTCTATTCCATGATCTTTATAGGAACTATCAAATTCTACCAAATAAAACTCACCACCATTGTCAATCCTCAAAACCTTAAATATTTTTACCAATCTAATTTTCTACAATGGATTTAAACTCCTTAACCAACTTCAGACTTCAAATTTACTTCTATGGAAATATATCCATGTGCTTCTAATATAGTCATCAATGAAAGATACATAATAAACATATTTTGAAATTGAAGAAACAATTACAAGACCAAAAACATCAAAATGTATCAAGTCCAATACCCTATAAGATTTATGAGAACTAGAATAAAACTGGACATGGTTTTGTTTTCCATAAACATAATGTTCATAAAAATTGAACTCAAGGTTACAATCATTCAACCCCTAAAGAAAATTTTTATTTTTCAAGGTTCGTAGACCCTTCTCACCTATATGACCCATCCGTTGGTGCCATAACATTATTTTCTCTATTGGAAATTTTGTCTCCAAAGCATAAGCACCCTTTGGTATCCAAAAAGCATGACCATCGAAAGTGGATGCAACACACCTCTTTACTACTAGTTCCAATGGTGAAGGTGAAGATTATGCATATCTATTCACTACAAGAATAGAAGAACTACTACATCGAACCATGCATGTATCTAGCTAAAATGGAGTGTCAATCTGGATGCCCTTAGCAAGCACCATAGCTTCTCTAACCATCTTACACCCTTCACTCAAGAAAACAATCTACACACCTACATCATTAAGTTTACTTACAAAAAGTAGGTTCCATGCCAAACCAGGGATATGTAGCACACCACTTATCTCATTCACTCATCCATTAGGGAATCAAATTGGGTATCTTCCATGGCCAACAATATTTAGATGAGAATCATCTCCAAGGTACACCTTCCCACTATTGTATTATTCATGTTTTCTAAACCATCCCTAATGTGAGGTCATGGAAAGAGGCACTGGAGTCTATCAACTACACACCTTCTGATGCATGAGTAGCTAAGATAGTGATGAAAGCATCACTATCATCTTGGGAGGATCTCTTAGACTCATCATCAAAGTTAACTTTTTTCTTCTTCTTCTCCTCCTTGCAATCTCTTCTAAGGTGTCCAGCTTTGCCACAATTCCAACATTTCACCTTGAACTTACGAGGAGATTTAGATCTCCCACAAGATTTGAATCTAGACTTATTTTGCCTCTTGTCCTTCTTTACTTTTTCTTTGGATCTTCCATGAACCATTAGGGCCTCCTTGGCTGACTAAAAAGACTTCCTTCTCATTTCTTTAAAGAGAAAAGATGCAACCACTTCATCCATCTTAAACTTAGTGGTACTGCTCCCAATGGTCATAATTAGGTGGTTCCATAAATCTAGCAAATAACACAACAAATTCATACAATGATCCTCCTCATCCATCTTCACTCCCATGGAGTACAATTGTGTAACTAACATATTAAATGCATTTAGATGTTCGACCATAGACCCACCATCCTCCATCCTAAGGGTTTATAGCTTCTTTCTCAGGAAAAGATTATTCACTAGGGATTTAGCATGATAAATTTGTTATATTATGGAGCCTATTTCTATATTACAATGTATTTCAAATACTATACACTCTTAATTTTTTTGGATCCTCCTTTTTTCACGGGTACAGATATGTGCAGATCCCTTTTTTTCTGCAAGTATAGTTATGTGTTTGATTTATACTTGTATATGGGCGGAGTCATCACCCATGATTAACGGGAACTGTTATGGGTTGACTTGGCCCATGGTTTGGTACCCATTGTTTTATAAAACCATTGTTTCGGTTACCTATTGATGTAATTATAAATAGATAGACATACATTAGGTAAAATATAGGAAGAATTGAGAAGGTGAATAGAGTGTGTGAATTCAAGTGTGAATTCGCGAGAGTTTGTTAAGCGCAGCTCCAAACAATATTTGTGCATTGTAATTGTGAGAAGACTAATCTGAGAAAGTGTTTCTTGGTGGACGTAGCCCACATTGGGTGAACCACATTAAATCATGTCTTCATATTGTGCAATTTTTATTTATGTTCTTTATTTATCTCTATTCATAATTCTTGTTGTTGCAATTCTGAGAAATTATTCCACATTGATTCCTATTTTATTTCTAAGAAAATTTTTCCAAGTTTCTTCCAAAGATTCATCGTGGTAGTCTCTTCATGCATTTTCAGCAACACTAAATCAACCAAACTCATCCTAATGAGACCCTTCTCTTTTCTATCCATCTTGTCTCAGTTTTCTTGTGATGTGGCTATAGATTTAGATCTAAATACTACAACCCATAGATCTTGATCTACGAGAACATACTCCATCTTGAACTTCCACAACTCAAATTTTATGCTCGAGAACTTCTCCATCTCTATCCTTGATGTGTTTTCTTTCTCTCCCTGTAATAAGATCAAAACCTTATCTATGCAAGATCCCACTCAAACAAAGATTAGTACAAAAAATCCTCTACCCAACACCTAGAATCTGAGGTGATCAGGCTATGATACCAAATGAAAGGAAGCAAGGTATGTGCAAATACTTCCCACACTAATCTAATGAGGAGAGTGTTTATGCAAATTTTCAATCTTTTAACAATTCATAAAATGTAGGAACACATATAAACATAAAATAAACAATATACCATAATAGGTGTACATGGGGAAAACCATTTTGAGAGAAAAAAACCCACACTTCAAATAAAATCAATGTATTGTTTAGTAAACAACATAGTTACAATACACTTGCAAAACAAGCCTTCACAGGCATATCACCAAAACAAAGATCTAGAGGAATTTTGACAACATAATAATACCTACAAAACTTGCTACATAACTTCCATCTTAAGAACCTACTAAATAGGAGATACAATACATTAAACCATCAAATATTAATTAGAAAACCATGAGCTAAAACCATTGAAAATAGTGGCACCCAAATCGTTATAAATCCAACACCCAAATTCCAAGATGAGTCTGCAAGCTAAAAATAGCATATTCCTTCCACTTGTCATAACTTCATTATAATCCACTCACCAAATTGGGTGTTCTATTTTGGATTCATTATCCCCATCCAAATATGCCTTATTATGTGCTTGCCAACAAGTGTAACTCCCATTTATAGCTCTTTTATGTGTTGATGTTTTTACATTTCCAATGTGAGAGGCCCAACTTTTGGCGGCCATACTGAGCCCATTATTTTTTTAAATTATAGATCTTGAAGAGGTCCATGTGATAAGAACTAGGGAACCATTTTTGAATAACCCAAATATTTAATTTTAGCCAAAAACCAACTCTAGAGCCCAAAAATTGAGTTTTTTAAAAAATTTCAACTTGAAAATTGCACTATTTTTAATCTTAACATTAGGTATGCAAGATTGATACACATTTACTAACAAGTTTTATATCCATAATATTATAGAAAGAAACATTTTAAACTGTCCCCAAAGACTGAGAAGGTTGAACCAAAATCTCATCAAGGACGTAGAGAGGAGGATAACTCAATAGTTCAGATAGTTTTGAAGAGGAGGTAGATCCTCCACCTCAACTTTTATAGAGGTCCACTTAGTAGAGATAATAACAAAATAGGTATACTCCTATTGATTGGAGATATATTTGTTCTTTGATTACTAATACTGATGATCCTAGAACTATGAAGTAAGTGATGGATATGGATGATTCTAATTCTTGTTGAGCATCTATGGATGAGGAAATGGTTGTGTTGAAAAATAATGACACATGGGACTTAGTACTATTTATAGAAGGAAGAAATCATATTGGATGTAAATAGGTATTCAAAAAGATCCATTTAGATGATGGTATTGAAAAGTACAAGGGAAGGTGGGTTGTAAAAGGATATTCCTAGGTTGAGGGGATAGACTTTAGTGAGATTTTTTCCCCAGTTGCTAAGTTAACATCTATTAGTTTCCTATTATTATAGAAAAAACTTTTGATTTAGAGATAAAACAAATGGATGTGAAGACATTATTCTTGCATGGTGACTTGGAGGAAGAGATGTATATGGCATAACCTGACCACTATGTGGAAAGACGGAAAGAAACTTTGGTTTGTATATTGATTTTTTTGTATGGTCTCAAATAGTCTCCCAAGATTTGGTACCAAAAATTTAATTCATTTGTGTTGGTCTTTAGATTTTTGAGATCCAAATTGGATCATTGTTTTTATTATAAAATGGATGATAATTGATTCCTTGTTATCACATTGTACATAGATGATATGTTATTTTTTGGTAATAGTAACGATGTGATTTGTGATTTGAAGTCTCATCTTTCAACATAGTTTGACATGAAGGACTTGAGAGTTGCCAAGTATATCTTGGGTATGGATATTAGAAGAGATAGAGTAAACAAAAAGCTTTGTGTTGGAGAGATTCAACATGTGACTTTGCAAACCATTGAGTGTTCCTATTTTGGTGGGGAATAAGTTATCTATAGAGCAATGTCCATCTACACCTAGTGAGATGGAGGAAATGGCTCAAGTGCTTTATGATAGTGTTGTTGGGAGTTTGATGTATGCTATGGTTTGTATAAGACTAGACATTGTGCAAGTAGTAAGAGTCCCTAGCAAATTCATGGATAATCCTAAACAAGATCACTAGAATGAAATTAAGAGGGTCTTCAAATATTTTTGGGGCACCTTTGAGTACTCTATTTTTATCATGGTGATTCTACCAGAGATCAGCACTAGAGATGTCAACAACAAAAGATCCACTAGTGGATGTGTTTATTTTATTTGGTGGTTTTATTAGTCAAATAAATAACAAACAGGTTGTGATCACTTTGTCCACTATATAGGTTGAGTCAAGGAGCTATCAAAGTTCTTTGTGACAATCAAAGTGTCATATGTCTAGCAATGAACCTGACCTTTCATGCAAGGACAAAGCACATAGATGTTCAATATCATTTTGTTTGTGACAAGAGGATGGAAGGGTGGTGCTAGAGAAAGTTGACACTATACAGAATGTTGTAGATGTAGTGATGAAGCCAGTTAGCATAGAGAAGTAAAGGTGGTGTAGTAAGTATATGGGCCTCTTAGCCATTAATAGATAGTTGATAGTGTTGCTATTCCCTTTTATATTGTAAATTGTTTAACAAGTGGGAGAATGTTAGGAAACATGTCTCAACCTTGCATCTTAGTCCTTATAACAAAAAATGCAATTGTTGGGCTATAGAGCACAAAAATGTAAATTTCAAGGCTCTAGAGGTTGATTTTGGCCCCCCAAAAATGTCAAAATAGGCCTTAACCAAAGCAAGTGAGTTATGGTGACATGGATCTCTTTTAGATATTCAATTTTTAAAAATGGTCTCAATCAACTTCTTGGATCAAAAGTTATGGTTTCTAAAAGTTGGGTCTCCCCCATTGAAAATGTAAGAACATCTATGACGCATAAGAGAGTTGTAAGAGATATTTACACTTGTTGACCAACTTATGTTGCATGTTAAGACATATTTTAAGGCATATTTTAATGGAGATAATGAATCCAAAATAGAGCACCCAAGTTGGTGAGTGGATTATGATGAGCTTATGACAGGTGTAAGGAATATGTTATTTTTAGCCTATGGACTCATCTTGGGATTTGGGGCACTGCCATTTTGGGTGGTTTTAGCTCATGGTTTCCTAATTACCATTTGATGGTTTCATGTATTGATTCTCCTATTTATTGGGTGCTTGGGATGGAGGTTTCATATTTAGTTTGTAGGTACTATTATACTACCAGAGTTGCTCTTGATCTCTTGTTGGTGATACTCCTATAAAGGGTTAGAATTTACAAGTGTATTGTAACTATTGATTATTGAATAATATATTGAGTTGCTTTGGAGTATGGGGTTTTCTCCTAAAAGGTTTTTCCCAACATAAATCATTGTGTTATGGTATATTGCTTTTGTGTTTACTTTCTTGTAACTATATGATTGATTTAATTTTTGCATGCACCTCCTCTCATAGATGAGTGTAGGAATTGTATTTCACACCTCTACTTCCTATTAGGAATCACCAACTATAAATATGGGAAGCATTATGATCATGATAAAGGTAGTCATAGCATGGAAACAACATAATAATCATGGAGGATAAGGATCACAAGGATATCACAATCATGTGTCATCATAAAATCATGTAGCAAAGGAACATAACAAGGAACATGTAAAAACCCAAGGTGGTAAACATAGAAAATAATAGGGAATAAGAGTCAAATAGGGTATATAGGAAATCATGGAGAGATAAGATAAAAGTAATGTAAGAAAGATTCCCCCAATGGTGAAATGAAGCATTAATCCATAACATAAAAGGTGAAATGAGAATAAGAAGTGCAACAAGTATGGCATAATCAATGGGGCCAAAGTGTAAGAACAAATAAGGTAAAGGGATGAATAGGTGAATGGGATCACAACATATATGACACAAGCAAAAGGGAAAAGTAGAAATGATACAAAACATAAGGAAGAAACTTGACATTGTTAGTGAACAGATTTTGCCACAAAACTCTTATATATTTTGCACAACACAATGATGACAATTGCACTAACAATTGAATGAATTGTAAATGATTTTTACAATTGCTCTCTGCATTTTGAAAAGGGGCATCTCCCTCTGTAAGATAAAACTAACTTTATGGGTACGCTTTTAACCTAAAACTAGGAAAAGAGATTTTCTAATAAAAAGAAAATAAATGATGACTACAAATGCCTCACATACCTACAAAAAATGTTTTTAGAATAAAAATGATGATCACGATTTCACCCAAACACAAGAATGGGAATGAAACCTAGATATTAAACCACTTAACTGCAACAATACTATCACAACACTTCACAAACACAAGAATAAAAGCATCCTGACAATATAAGCATGAAATAAATAGGCTTTCAACACTGCAAATATATATACACCGTACAAGACTTTCCTTTTATCCAATTTGCTACCAACTCAACATAAAAAGGATTAATAACATAACAGCAAGGTGATTTGACTCAATGCCAATTTTTTCATGTATTAATGAATAGAAACACAACACAATACTTTGTTTCCCCAAAAGTATTACACAACCAATGTATGTATATCAAAAATCCCAATGTTTTAAAAAATGTAAACAACTCTTCTCAAGTGATCTAGTCATGAAACAATTTTACCAAAAGATCTAAACTCTCTTTTACTCATACACTTTATAGTAAAAGATTGGGAACTAACTTTTCCCGTATAATTGTTTCTCAAAACTAACAATTGAAATAAAATAAATTTTCTTGAAACATAATGATACATAGTCTCGAATGACAATATAAGTCTTAACATAAGTTTAAGAAAGCATGAAAGAGCTTAAAGAAACTTTTAGGGAGACACTTCTTTGTCCTTGTCATCCCTTGCATTAGACCCTACATGTTCCTCCTGGAGTACATGTCCATATGTACCATCTTTCTCTGCTTGATTTCCTAACCTTTCTGAAGCATTCAATTTGGCTTGAAGAACTTTGAATTTGTTTAGAATGGAAATGGTACCCTTGGCATTAGTAATACTGGTAATCATTAACCTAGTCCTACACATCTGTAATATGTTTTTGGCTTCTTCATATTTCTTATGGATTTCCACTACATCCTTCTTGAAATTCAGGAGATAGGAAGCCACATTTTTTAGTTTCTCCATGGGATTTTCTTTAACTTTTAACTCTTCAACCAACAGGTCTCTAAAGGCTTGTTTGAAAACAACAACATCCAACAGGTTGGTTTCAGTTTCATCATAAATGTCAACCCCTAAAGAAACACAGGAGCTCCTGAGATCTAGCAAGTAAGATCTATTACTTTTAGCTACATTCTATAAATAATTCAAGCATTGTTTCACCATGGTTAGTTTCCACTCCACTAAATTTAGCCATTTGATTGATTCATTCTCCTCTAGTTTGTTTATGATATGTTATGTGACCAGGACACTGGAATCAATTTTCACCATTCCCATCAGTCCATCCCTTGCCACATTCAACATAGTCTCATCCTTCTTAATTATCTTCAAATCATTCAAAATCTTAGTTTGCTCGCTGGATATCTTAGTATATAAAAGAATAGTATCATGAATGAAAAGAAGTCCATCCATAGTAAGCTTCTCCACCCATTCTTCTACTGCTTTACAAAGAAATTTGTACCTGTTAATCTGACCTACTACCTTTGTACTCACACCCTTAGGAGTGTTTGTGGTAGCATCCAAGGGTTGGGATTTAGTATTAACAATAGACTTGATATAGGTGGTCAAAATATTCACCTGGTCTTCCAAGACATCATTTTAGCTTTCATTTTCCTCCAACCTTGTAGCCATAATTTCCACAGAGAGTTTAGCATTATGAATATCCCCATGAACAAAAGGAGGTCCCAAATCTACTTTACTAACATGAAAATCATCAACAAACACCTCCCTCTCCTCTTTGTCCACCACTGGTTCAGCAATCTCCACATATTGGTGCTTGGTGACCGGGTCAACCATGAGCCTTGACATTCTTCTAGCTTTCTTGGGGGTTGACTCTAGCTTAAAGAGCCTTGTAACTACATCAAACTTCGTATATATAATTGAAGAATATCTCCTCTTATTTTCGACCTCTGTTTTCATCCAGACAAGGGTTGATAGCACTAAACAACCATCTATAGCAACATGAGGCATATTATCTATTATGGGAGTACCATGTACCCCTTTTTACTGCTGAGAAGGTGGGGGAGTCTGAGACATTCCATCTGTAAATACATGAGGAGGGGTCTATGTAAATGGTGGAGTTGTATCTTGAGTTAGAGAGGGTATTGTCTCCTTATCTTCTTCATCCTATAACAGCTGCTCCTGCTCTGATAACCTATTGGCATGAGGATTCAAACATCTTTTAGTCTTGAATTTTCTCCTAGGGGCTTCACCGCCCCCTTCACATTGTGCTTTCAACTCTGCATTCTTTTTTTCAACTCTACATTATTTTTAGGATTCTCCCCACCATCATTCGCATCCTTGACTAGAGATAGTGAGCTTGTGTTGTGGGTAGTGATAGGTGTATTTTGGCTGGAAGTGCCTACAGAAACCCATTGTTCCCCCATGATCTACTACTTGTGAGAAGGAGAACCTGCACCATGACCACTTACTTTATATCTTAACCATTGTTGACTTTTATTCATCAAAAAATAAGATCTATCTTTAATATCTGTCATCTCACTTATAGTCCAATCTATCTCAGGAAGGGGTTTAGTAATTTCAATAGAGAAGATAGGGTCAATCAAGTCAGCATAATCATCCACCAGGTTTGGAATATCCCAACCAAGCTTGTAGATCCTCATTTGTTCTAGGTTCAACCTTGACCAGTCTCTTCTCCTCACTTCATACTCATCTATACAGTCAACCCAAAAATCTTCCAAGTGAGGCCAATGTTCTCTTAACATGGGGAAATAAAGATTTGTCTTCACAAAATCCTTGTTGTCAAAGAAGCTCCTGGAGCCAAATGATGATAAGTGAAACTTGGCAAGGAGTCTATCCACATTCTTATCATTTTTCAGTTTGGTGCATGTATAATGAGAGCCTCAAAGGGAAGGGGTATCCCTTCTTGGAATCATGGTATCTCTTGCTTGCAAGAGATGCCTGTCTATATTACCTCCAGGAATACAAGATAGTCAGAAGCATATCTGGGTAGCTTCAGAGGAGGAAATTCAAAGCCACCTATTCTGAGGTAAGTGAATTTCTCAAACTAAATAAAATAACTCCCAAATTGCATCACCTAGTTTGCTACCTCTATGGAGATTCTAACCTTATGGTTTTCATAAATTCTTCTCACCATCAACATAAGGAAAGCATCGTTGACTCTCCTGTAATCTTTATTACCATGATCTTCTTGTAATTGAGGAAAATAATCGTACACCTGGGTGTCATGAGTCATGGGGCTAGCTATGTTTAACCTTGGGCAAACATGTTGAGTTATGGCTAGCAAATAAATCAAATAAGAACACATGCTGAATTTGTTGCCTCTCTTTTGGAAATTGACCAATTGGTCATGTAGATGTTCATTGATTATTTGGGACTAGTCTATATACTACTTCCTAGTACAGATGACAAGAATAAATTGGCACATCCATTGAACAAATTCATTGCAATCGTCACTTCCCACCACTCTGTGTAACAATGTGATGATATCTAAAATATCATCCTTGAACAAGGCTCTAACTAAGTTTTTGGGTAACTATGATCCACCCTTCTTCTCCTTCTTGAGCCATGTAGTATCAATGGCATCTTTGCACATCTTCTTTCCTTCAACGAAATAACTCCAACCGATTTGCTATGAAATACTAACATATTCAAGTTTCACTGGCAAACCCAATCTATCGTTGATGTTATCTACATCTATACATAGGATTGTTTTATCACTAGTTGTCCTGATCTCATGAGATTCAGCATGGTAGTTATGGATTAGCGTTCATTCTTACCATGAACTCTTTAAGGTCAATGTGACCCAAATTGGTATCCTTAACCCCTGATAATTTTTTCTCAATTATAAAGGAGATATCCAACCCTTGATAATAATATTTCATTTTAAAAACCTTGAGTAACCAGTTTGTGAGGCCATTGACAATGATGAAGACCAGGGGTTTTAGGTTTGACAAGGGAAGTTTATGGTTAATGGTTGGAAGAAATGGGGTTTAATAAAATTTGCAATGTACATGCCCCCACCAATGCTAGTAGTAAATTTCAACTAAAAAGAGGAAGAGCCAATGCACTCACATTGAATGCGATGCTTACGAGAAGGAAGAGGCTAAATTGACTGTGACCGAGCTCCAAATAACGTTCTTAATAGCTAAATGTGAATTACACCATAAGAAATGTTTAATTTATAAGGTAAATGAAGTGAATGGAGGTTACATTAAATACCTTCCCATAATAAATACCTTCACAGCTCATTAAGCCAAAATCACTTTATCGGGACGCTTAACTTTCCACGAACCATTCCTTTTAACTAGGGTGCCTTGTCGGCAAAAATGACAATTGTCGAGCTTAACCATAAGTGAATTTTCCTTTCCATGAACTAAAATTCAAGCCTTTAAGTCTACATAATCATTGAAAAGTTAATTTCATGAACTTTATCTCCTTCCAATTCTATGTGTTTGTCGCTTTACCGATAATTTCAGGAATTTGTGAACCAAACGATTCTCTGACAAATTTTGCAAGAGCTCAAAATTTTATTATGTCCGTTGAAATCTTCCTTTCATGAACTTCAATAAAAATCCTTGATGAACAAGACTTCCCCTTTATCGGCAAAAAGTACTTAACATGAATCAAATACTAGCTATCGGGTTATCAACAAAAATAAGAACTCAAGAACTGGGGATGGATAAGGATAACATGGTTAAGTTTGTGAGAAGTAGAAAAAGTTGATAAAGGAGACTTGACAAAAGAATGACAAGACAAAACTTGAGGAAAGGTTATCAGAAAAATAGAAGGTTTGTGAACTTGAATTTTTCTCAATAAAGTTCATGTACTTAAAGGTTTTCCAACAAGGTTTGCTGACTGAAGATTTCTCCGATAAGATAGAAAGAAAGACCAAGTTTAGAAAAACAAAAAAATGCCAATAACAAAGGAGAGTCAGAAAGGAACACTACAAAAACTTTAAGTTCAAAAAATGAGGATTTTACCGATAAAGGGGGAGAAAGACTTAAACTTAGAGACACAACATAAGGACAAGGAAAGGAGAACAAAATTAGAGAAACAACTAGCTCTAACTAGGGATGAAGACTAAATAGGATGAAGAGAATGCATATTCAATGGCTAGCTAGAGCCTTATTCATTGGGCTATAGAGTCACACTAAAGATATGGCGAGTGATAGATGGAGGCACCAAAAATCTACGAGTATGGTTAGGAAACCGTTTACAGTCACAAGAAAGTTTGTTTGCAGACTTTCTTAGGGCTCAAGTAGGGTACCTTCAAAATGAAAGGAACAAAAGTTTGGAACTGAAAAAACAAGGGTTTCAAAATAATGGAAGCTTGGATGCTTATGGGGAATGTGGATATGCAAGAAATGGTGACCTCAAATATAGTTGTTCAAGATCTGGCGCTGGACCAAAGGCTTCACAATTTTCTCCTTCGACTTCTTTTCAACTGCAAAGGGATTGGAGTCAAGTGAGAGAGAGTTTCAAAGCAAGATTTGACAGATTTGGTAAATTAAAGTGATATGGAATTTGAACACCTTCATCTATTCATCAAATCTGGAGGAAGAAAGAGGTGCAAATGAAGGAAAGGGTTGAAGATAAGGAGATAGAAGTTGAAATTCTAGATGATTTGATCTTCCCACATGTGAAGGATTTAAGCCAGAAAGCTATAATAGGTAAGATCTAGAACTTCTCTCCAAGTAAAGATGATTTGGATTTGTGGGTTAAAGAAAACTGGGCTGTTATCACAAATCTTTTTATTTTAGAGAAGGATACGGGTTACTTTGTTGCAATTTTCTCTAATAAAGATGCCAGAGATAACATCTTGAGGGTTAAATAGTGGTTCTTTAATGGTAGAGGAATATATTTGCAAGAATGGGAGCCTAATTTTAACCCTTTATCAAGTAAGGCAAATTTTGTTCCATTCTGGGTTAGTTTACAAAACTTGCAACTAGAATATAAAGATACTATGATTATTCGGCTATTGGCAGAGAAGTTAAGGTTTTTTGTAAATCACAATTTGTTCACATTTGAAAATCCTCAATTGCCTATCCAGTTTTGTGTGATTATGAATACTTCTTATCCACTTCCTAAAATTGTTTTACTCAAGACCTCAAAAAGCTTTTGGATCTAGAATCTAGTATTTGAGGATCCGCAGACTATAATTGAGTTTGATCATATTACTGATTCATTGGCATGTGAGGATCTAGAAACTATAGTTAACACCTCTTCTCCTGATTTGAAGAAGATTGTTGGGAATAATGAAGCGGAGTCTCCTATTTGTTTTGATAGTGATGCATCTATATTATGGATTGAAGGTCATTCTAAAAACCCAAATCTGGAGAAAAGTGGGTTAGATGAAGATGCATCTATATTAGGAGTTAAAGGTCATTCTAAAAATTTAGATTCAGAGAACGGTGGGTTAGAAGAAGGGGAACTTCCTTTTGATTGTTTGCTAAATAATATTGGGGTGTTAGATCCATTAGGTTCAAACTTCGAGAAGATTGGGATAGAGGAAGGGGAACTTTCTTTTGACTATCTACTTAATAATAATTCTGATTCTTTGACTGATCAAGTCATCTCTTTAGTACAAAATCAGATAGTAGTGAATGACAATGAGGTAGAAGATGGATAATTTGGATTTAACATCCCACTCTCATCAAATTGCCTAAAATTGTCTTCTGAAAGTGTAGATGAGGCTTTGGCTAAACCTGTGTTACAATCAAAACATGATCTAGAAATGGAAAATGAGGAGTTATCTTTTGACTGCACAAGTGAAGTCTCAGATTTTCTAGAAAATAGTTGCTTTGAAAATGGGTCTCAAAAGGATGAATCTGTGAGGGGAGATGTTGCTAAAAGTGATAAAATGGATTTGTTTCCTTTTGAAGATGTAGATAAATTAGTCTCAGATATTCTTCAAAAAATTGGGTCATAACTCATTGAGAAAATAGTGAATGAAGTGTTATTAGAAGATCCTTCCCTTGATTCTAATCTTCTTAGTGCCATCTCCATCCCAAACTCCTTTAGAGGAAGAAGTGAATCTTCCTACTCCACCTTCCAAAAGGGGGAGGAAAAGTAAAGCAAAAAAGATAGAAGAAGAGATTCAGGTTGGGATCCAATCAACCCTTGACAGAGTGATTCGCACAAGGAGAGCATGTCGCTCTCCTCAGAGGCAATGAAGATAATTCTTGGAATGTTAGGGGCATTAATGCCCCTAACAAGAGGCGCTTGATTAAGCACCAAATTGATAGTTCAGGAGAAAATATAGTTCTATTGCAAGAAACAAAATTCTCTTCCCAACAAGCTGAAGATACATTCTCCAAATGGAAAAGCGGGAACTTTCTTCAATCTGTTGTCGTAGGTTCTTTTGGAGGTTTATCTATTCCATGGGGGAAATCAAGAGTAGATGTCTCGAAATGCTTTAGATCTTTAAATTGGATGTTAGTCAGAGTTAGGTTTGGGGATCTTTATTTCTAGCTTTTTAATGTTTATGGGCCCTCTTCAACAGTTGAAAACAAGGCTTTAGGGGATACTTTGTCAGCTGTTATTTCAAACCTTAAAGATGAAAAATTGATATTAGGGGGTGATTTCAATGTTGTAATAAATATGGAGGAGAAGACTAGGGGTATAATCCCTCCCTTGAGAGTTATGTCTGATTTTGCTAATTTCATTAGTGTGAATTGTTTTCTAGATCCTTCTCCTACAAATGGAAAATTTACTTGGACTAACAGAAGAAAGAATTTTTGCCTCATAGTAGAAAGGCTTGATAGATTTCTTCTTTTAGCAGAATGGATTGATTTCAATGTTCAATTTTATTCTTCCATTTTTCTTTTTTCAGGCTTAGATCATTATCCTATAGCGATAGAAGTGAAGTCTTTATCATTGGGAAGTTCTGGTAAGAAGTCATTCAAATTTGAAGCTATGTGGTTTAGGGATGAAGGTTTTCTTCCTTTGCTTAGCCAGTGGTGGTCTTCAGCACCCTTTGTTGATGGATCAAGGATGTTTTAGTTGTGTAAAAAGTTGAATTGGATGAAAACTAAAATTATGGATTGGAATAAAACAAATTTTAAGAATATTTTTACTCAGAAAGCTCATTTGGTCAATCTCCTTGAGTCAATTAACTCTCAAATTATTCAATGTGGTATGAATTAGGCCCTGTTTGAGCAGCAAAAATCACTCCAATTAGAATTGGAGGAAATACTTGTTAGGGAAGAGATTTATTGGAGGCAGAAATCTAGAGAAATTTGGCTACGTGAGGGGATAGAAATTCAAAATTCTTCCATGCTTCTCTTAAAATAAGAAGACAACATAATATGATTCAGTCCATCAAATCTTCAAAGGGTGAAATATTATCACAGCAATCTCTCATCTAGGTAGAGGTAGTTAAGTTTTGTTTCTAATCTTCTTTCTAATCATAGTGGAGATCCTGATCCTTCTTCTATTGAAAATATCCTGGATTGTATCCCTGAGTTAGTTGAAAAGGAAGATAATGACATGTTGCTTCAAAAGTTCACTTTAGAGGAGATTTGGGGAGTTGTTTTTTCTTTGGATCCAGACAAAGTGTTGGGCCCTGATGGTTTCCCACCTCTCTTTTTTCAGAAATGTTGGGATTTTATGGGGAAAGATATCTGGTTAGCCCTTGAAGAGTCTAGAAGAAACAAAACTATTTTGAAAGAAATGAATAGTAACTGTATTGTGTTGATTCCAAAATGAAGTTCTCCATGTTCTTTCTCAGATTTTAGGCCAATCTCCTTATGCAACACTCTTTAGAATTTTTTTTCTAAAGCAATAACTTTACTACTTGCTATGATTATCCTGAAAATAATTTTGAAAGAAAAAGGGGGATTTGTACCATGTAAAGAAACTTCAGATGGGGCTATCCTTGCACATGAGATTCTTCACTCAATCTAGACTAACAGTCTTTAGCCTATGATTTTGAATCTAGACATGATGAAGGCTTATGACAGAGTCTCTTAGAGTTTTCTCATGAATGTCCTTGCTAAGTTTGGCTTTGCTCAAAAATGGTGTAAGTGGGTTTTGTCTTGTTTCTCAAGGGTTAGATTCTCAGCTTTAATAAATGGCTCTCCTTTTGGTTTCTTCCAATCCAGTCAAGGTGTCAGGTAAGGTGATCCAATCTCATTGTTTCTTTTTATCATCACAGTAGAAGCATTAAGTAGATTTATTGTAGTTCAAAATAATAATCATACTTAGAGAGAACTTGAAATCCCCAAGGTCCCATTTGTCTTCACTCACACTCTTTTTGTTGATGATACCCTGATTTTTGGATTTCCTTCAATTTCTGAAGCCAGATGTATTAAAGGGGTAATTTCTTTGTATTGTCATGTGTCTAGGCAAGCAGTAAATCTAGTTAAATCTAAAATTTTCTTGCACTTCTTGGTTTCATCATTGACTCTTTGCCTTCACAATATCTTGGGGTGCCTCTCTTCTATGGAGTTCATAAGAAAGGTTTTTGGCTAAAGGTTTTTCATGCTATTCAAAAGAAAGTAGCTTCATGGAAAGGTAAGTGGCTTACACTTGCAGGAAGAATAGCTTTAATTAAATTAGTTTTGACTACTATCCCCATCTATATGATGATAGTTTTGAAAATTCCTAAGGGGGTAATTAGTGAAATTGAAAAGTCCTTGAGAGACTTTCTATGGAAAGGGAATGCAGAAAAGGAAAGACAAATTGCTCTCATAGCTTGGGAAAAGGTTTGTTCTTCAATTAAATTTGGAGGGACTGGGATTCATAGCCTGTAAGATCATAATTTGGCACTAGGAGAAAAATTGGCATGGAATTTATATGTCAAGCCTCAGTCTAAATGGTGTAAACTAATGTAGTATAAATATCTTGACTCCCCTTTTCCAGAAAGGGTTTTTACAATCTCTAATCCTCCAGTGGGGTCTAAAGTGTGGAATTTCCTTGTGGATTGTAGGAGGGTTATTCTTCCTCATTTATCCTGGGTTATTCATTGTGGGAATAAGGTTTTCTTTTGGTTCGACTCATGGAATGGTTCCCTCCTTTGTGTCAATAACCAAGTCTTGTTCTAGCACAAGAAGTTCTCTCAAATTTATGGGGAACTAAGGTAAGGGATTATCTCTCTGTCTCTAGTGATTTAGGTTTTTCTACTATGGTTTGGAAAGACTTCAAAGATTTCCCTTTTGCTAATGATCAAAAAGAATTTTTAACTTCCATATTGAAGAATAGGAGAATCATTCTCTCAGATAAAGATGATGAATTAGTCTGGTCATTCTCTAAGACAGGGCTGTATTCAATTAAAGATGGATATCAATCTATTCTTTAGAAGAAAAGCATAATTACTTTTAGATGACCTTATTTTCTATGTTGGAATAAGGCATGTTTGTCGAAAGCAAGTTCTTTTGCTTGGTTAGAATATAATAATAGGATCCTAACAAGCCAAAGATTGGTAAATCTGGGTATTTCTGAATCTTTTAAGTGTTTTCTTTGTGGTTTATTTGAAGAGAGTACTGATCATCTACTAGTGACTTGCCCCTTTGTAGCTACTTGTTGGTACTGAGTCTATGAAAAATTAAGCCGGTATTCCCCTTTATCGAGCTCTTTGCAAGACCTTTTTAATAGTTGGCCTGTACTATACAAGGATTCTAGTTTTTTAGCATTGTGGATAGTCTCTCCTTCAATTATCATTTGGAGCATCTGGCTTGAGAGGAATAGAAAAATCTTTAGAAAAGAATGTAGAAGTTTAGAAGTAATTCTTTCCATAATTGAGAAATCAATTTGTAAAGCAGTCATGTCTCATCTACATAGGCCAGGAGTTACAAATATGTCTTCCTCTTCCTAGGATTCCCTTATGATTTCAAATTGGAAGAATTTGAGTCCCCCCTCTTCTAATTGTTTTTCCAATTTAAAGAAAGTGGACAGGAGTTTGGTTGTTTGGATCCCTCCCATTGACTCATAGGTCAAGATTAATTTTGATGGAGCAACTAGAGGTAATCTAGGCCCATCGGCAGTAGGTTGTGCTATCAAAAACTCTTCAGGTGAATTATTAGCTAGATTGTCCAAGAGCATTCTTGATGGTTCTAATAATTAGGTTGAAGCAACTGCATTCGTAGAAGGATTAAGGTTAGCCCTCATGAAAGGAATTAATAATATCAGTGTAGAAGGTGACTCTTTAATTATTGTCAATGCTTTGAAATCAAAAAGAGGTTTCAATTGGAAATTAATTATACATTACAAGAGGCTTGGAAACTATTGGAGTCCTTTGAACACTTTGTTATAAATCACTACTATAGAGAGGCTAACAGTCTTGCAGATAGTTTGGCTAACCTGGCTTTGGATCGATAGTTGGAGGTGAAGGTCTTTGGTAAGAACTCAATTGAGGACTTTCTCCATTTGTTTAATATAGTTCAAAAAGAGGCCAAGGTGAATCAATAATTGTTGAGTTGGCACTTGACAAGAAGGCTTTGGTACAACATGTCCGAGACATTAGTGGGGCCTTTTAGCTCCAACGTGGCTATACACCACATGTTTTTATCTAACTTTGTGTTTATGGTTGCAGGTATTGATTTTCTAATCAAAGACGGAGATCTCATTTCTAATTATTTCTCATTCAGTGCGAGATCTTATACAGAATGGAATTTTTTGAGTAGATGAATTAGTTGAAGCATGCTAAATCGCATGCTAAATCTCCCTAATCATTCTGTGTAATCTTTCCTTTTAAGGGGTCGTAGTAGTTTATTAAATCCTAATTGTGTGAATGGGATGGATCATTATTATCCCTCCCTCTTCGTCGGTGCTATTTATGTCAGGTTTTATGCTTGATTAAGCATTGCTCCTCTTTTGGCTTCAACAATGGAGAAATGGATTAATCAGAGAGTTTTCTTCCGAATTTAGAAGTGGGAGCGGTCATTTGTGGACTTAATTGACATGGAGGCTCTGGCGTTAGTTTTTTCTCTGGATGGACATGATGTGTAAGATTCCATTCGAGAGTTAATAGGTAGAGATTTGCTGGAGCAACAAGCATGCTCTTTGTATCCTTCATAGGTGCTCTTGGCTCTTACCTTGAATATTATGGACCTAGCTCAGGACTTCAATATTGTAAGAAATATTGTTACTAAAGTTTCTCATGAATTTCTCTTTTCTGAAGATTCTCTAGTTGTCACTTTGCAAGGCTATGATCTATTCAAGCATGCAGTGCCAGTTGGGGGTTTGTTTTCTCTTTGTCAGATCATTCATGTCTCTGCCTTCAATTGCATATTTAATGTGCTTCAACATGGATTACAAAATGCATGTGAGAATATTGTTGTTTTCTCACTGAGAGCACATAGAGAGGAAATCAGTGAGGCTATTGCAGTCAAAATTGAGATAAATTTCATGTTATTTTGTTTCTTCTTCAGTACCAGCCTCAGATTCCTCCACCACTGGGAGACTTTGTTGAAGATGGAGAAGGTGATGCTAATAATAACATGTTAGAAGATCTTCTTGGGCTGGTGATTGACATGAATGAACCTCCAGCTGCTTAATGTATGTTGTTTCTTTTCTATAAAAATGTCTAATCTTTTTGTATTTGCCAGGTTGCAAGGTTTTTTGTTGGTTTTTAGTCACTAGTATAATTTTAGATAGCTTTGTTCATAGTGACTATTATGGGGCTTTGTTGCCTATTCTGCACACTGGTGCATGATGTCTTTTGGTCATTTTTTGTCTTCAATGTAATGAACTTTCTTATATTAATATAATACTATTTCAGGTGCTTAGCACCTTTTGCCTAAAAAAATGGAAAAAACAAATAAACAAACAAACATAAAAAGATATGATACAAATGGGGGGACAACCCATTTCACATGTTGCATTGTTTCAAATTCTAACCATTATGTGGAAGAGGTACAAGAGTACCATCTGGATATGATATCATGAAATCATTAATACCACATACCTATGTTATAATGAAAGGCCCTTTCCACAAAGAGTCAAATTTTCCATGAGCTCCCTTTGGATCTCTCCTTCTATCCCAAAGCAATACTGAATCACCTATTGAGAAGTCTCTTCTCCTGGCCCTCTTATCAAAGATCCTCTTTACTTGTAATTGATGTTGTGAAATTATGTCAACTACTTCTTCTCTTTGTTCTTCAACTTTACTTAGAAGCATAACCCTCTTATCCAGAGCATTCTGAAACTACTCGTCCTCAATAGCCGTTTGTAGATTAATGGTTGATAACTCCAATGGAATAGGTAAGGTACTATTTATACCATAAACAAGTTCAAATGGGAACATGCCTATAGCTCTCTTAGGAGTGATTTTGTCACCCCACAAAGCATCATACATCCTTTTGTGCCAGTTCTTCTAATTCTCATCAACTAGTTTCCTCACAATGGATATCAAATTCTTGTTGTTGGATTCTACTTTACCATTACCTTGTGGATAGTAGTCAAAGGAATGAGCTATAGAGATGTTATAATCATAATAGAATGATGAAAAATCATGGGAAGAGAAACTTGAAGCATTATCAACAACAAACTTGATAGGAACCCCAAATCTGACCGGAATGTTATGCTTGATAAAATCACATACTACTTCAGATGTGGTATGTTTAAATAGAGCTGCCTCTACCCACTTAGTAAAATATTCAATAGAAGTTAAAATGTGGGTGTGACCAACACTGGAAATGGGATTGATGGGTCCAATAAAATCTAGCCCCCATTATTGGAAAGGTTCATCAATAATGACTGGTCTTAAGAGTAAAGCTACTAGCTAAGGCTTACCAGTAAATTGAATACACTTTTCACATTTGGAAACCCATTTGTATGTGTCCTTGAACATACCTAGCCAATAGTAGCCATGTCTCAGGATTTTATAAGTTGTGATAAAAGAAGAGAAATGACCTCCATAGGCTTCACCATGAAAAAGCTTAAGTAATCTCACCTATTGCCCTTTATCAACACACTTAAGGAAAGAACCATCAATACTTATTTTATAAATAGCGTTATTCCACAATACATACTTAGTTGCCTTAAGTTTGATGTTCCTTTTTTCTTTGGCAGATAGGTGAGAAGGACAATCTCCATAGGTTAGGTAATAAGTAATTTGAGAAAACCACTCATCTATGACTCCAACAAATAAAACAAGAGGTAAGTCTTCTGAATCTGCCTTGTTTTTAGTGATTGTTTGACATAACCCTCTATCCCTAGGACGTGCTTTGTTGGTTTAATCTCAATATCATACTCTTGTACTCTGGCTACCCATGCCCCTCTTCTATTGCAACTCAGATCTTGTTGGGTTAGAATGCTTTTAACAGCTGAATCAGGGACAAAAACAATAGTGTGGGAATGCAGTATATAGAATCTAAACTGCTTCATTACTTTAACTACAATGTAGGCATCCTTTTCAGACTGTGAGTAACTCAATTCATACCTCTTAAGTGGAATACTCATGAAGGTGATGGGGGATTCCATACCTTTCTTATCTTTTTGAACTAATATAGTAGATAAGGTATGTTCTAAAGCATAGCTATACACTATGAAATCCTTGTCAAACTCAGGGTGAACTAGGATAGGAGTATTAGAAATTGCAGATTTAATATTAGTAAAGGCCTGTTTACTTGATTCTATCCATTTGAATGCTTGATTTCCTTTCAACATATCAGAAATGTGCCTTGTGAGTTCAAAAAATTTGGGAACAAACCTCCTCAAAAAATTGACCTCTTCGAAGAAAGATCTTACTCTTTTCACATTGATAGGAGGTGTGAGTTTCAAGATAGCTTCCACTCTATCAAGGTCTATTTTTATCCCATCTTTAGACACTATATGCCCTAATAGATTGCCTTGTGTAACAAAAAAATGGATTTCTTAGGATTTAGAGAGGTACCATGTTGTCTACATCTTTCCAGTACAGTCTCGAGGTCTTTATAATGGTCCTCCCTTTTCTTTGAAAAGATGGTCAAATTGTCCAAGTACATAACAATAATCTTATTCTTCAAATCTCCTAAAGACAAATCCATCGCTCCCTGAAAGGTGGCCCCTGCATTGATTAAGCCAAAAGGCATGTGACTATAAGCAAAAGTTCCAATAGGGGTAGTAAATATTGTCTTGTGCTAATACTCTTTCTCCACACTGATCTGATTATACCCTGAGAAACCATCCAGCATAGACATCATCTCTGATTGTGGTATCGTTTACAATATTTGATCCATTACCAGTAATGGGTAGTTATCCTTAAGAGAGGATTGGTTCAAATTCCTAAAATCCACACAAATTCTAATTTCACCATTTTTCTTGTGGACAGGTACTATATTTTCCACCCATGTGGAATGCTGAAATAGGTATATGATTTTAGCCTTTTACATGATCTATAAATCCTAGAAGATAGATTCTGCCACTTTAGGGTTATAAGGTCTCTATTTCTGTCTGACCAATGGCATACCATGCTTAAGGGGAATTCTGTGTTGTAGCTTACCATCCATGAAATTCTTTAAATCCCCATAGTTCCAAGCAAAGACATCTTTGTATCGAATCAGAAGTTGAATAAATCTCATATTCTCCCTAGGAGTACAACACTTACCAATACATACTAGTTTTAGTGCTTCCTTAGTTCCTATATTATGGTTTGCAGTTCTAGAGGTATGTTTGGGATGTTGGTGTGTATCCTCAACTCAAGTGGTTCATCGTTTGGAGGTCCGCAAGTAATCTTTCTAGTGTGACAGTCATGACAGTTGGTGTTCTTAAGTTCCTGGATGAAAATGCAAGTGTTTTTGGTGATTTGAGGTGATGCGGTTGTTCTTGTTGATTTCATTGTGCTTGTGGTGGTCTCTGGATCATGTGACTATTGTGTTGGTGGTCCGCATTGAGAATTGATCTCGTGGTTGAAGATTTCTCCTTGAGTGTTGTTGTTCTTTCTAGTCTCGGCCGACCGGATGCTTAGTGCATGTTGCAGATGATCTAAGAAGAGTTCTATGGAGAATGGCATGTTGATCGAGGAAGATTTGAGTCCCAGCTATGTTTGGCTGACAGTGTAAAGATTCACATGTAGCATTTTAAGTCTTGTGATTGTAATTGCTTGTAATGCCTATCTTGGAGAATGTTCCAGATAGATGATTGTAAGGCCGACTTTGATGTTCATTCCAAAGTCAATGTCATGTATAAATAAGTGTTGTGAAGTCGTGGAAATGTGTGGTGGTGAGCGAAGATGCAGATATAGCGAGGAAGTGAGTAGGGGGAAGAGCAGAGGTGTTGTGCGCTTCAATGGAACTGAATCTTGCATGAAGAAGAAGTTTCTCAGTTCAACCTTTTAGTGTTAACCTTGTGAATGTTCTTGTAGGTAGTGAGCTCTAGGCAGTGCACCTGAAGGCAAGTGCCTTCCCATTTTTCTATTCTTTTAACAAAGAATAAATATTGTGGGTTAACCCCCACTGTGGTTTTCGCTTAACCAGGTTTGCACGTAGAAATCTTGGTGTTACGTGTGTTGATTGTGTTTCTGCTCATGTGTTGTTGATTCATGCTTTTATGTTTATATCATAAATTTGTTAATAAGTGGTAAAGAAGATTAAAAGCAGTAAAAGTTAAAGTTTTGAGACAACTGATTCACCCCCCTCTCAGTTGTCTATCCTTATTTTAACAATTGGTATCAGAGCCGGTTCCTCTAAAAGAAGCTTGACCACTTGAAGAGATCCAGGATGTCAACATATAAGAAGGACAGTCTGAGATTTGACGGAACAAATTACTCTCTTTGGAAGAATCGGATGGAGTGTCATTTGCAATGTATGGGTGATCCTTATTGGCTGATAACTAAGGATGAGTATAAGCCACTGGAGAAAGGTCCTTCAACTCCAGATGAAATCAAAAATGCTGAAAATAACATTTGGGCTAAAGAAGCATTGTTGAGTGCCCTAACTAATATAGAAATGACAAATGTCCTGGAATTGAAAACTGCTCATGAAATTTGGAAGAAGTTGGAAACTCTATATAAAGGTGATGCATATGTCAAATGTGCTAAGTTGCAGAGCCTAAACGGTAGATCAAAAGTTTGAGGATGAGTGAAGATGAGAACATCACTTCCTACATGCAGAAGGTGAATGAACTTGTGTGTAGTATCAGGTGTGCTGGTGGAAAACTAGAAGAATTAGAGATTGTTGGCAAGGTGCATAGATCCTTATCTGCTTCATACAAGCATAGAGTTGCTTCTATTGAGGAGATCAGGACTGTGACAACTGTCACAAGGGATTAGTTGGTTGGCAAGCTTTCAGCATTTGAAATGAGTGAGTTTGGTGATTCCCTTCCTAAATTAAAATCTACTTTTAAGGCTAGTGTTTCTGGGAAGCAAAGATTTGATCTAGGTGAAATCTCTTCAAGAAAGCTAACCAGATATGAGAAGGCAAGGAAGGAACTTGAAGAAGATGAAATGGAGCTTGAAGAACTTGAAGCCCTTTTTGCCAAAAGATTACCAAGAGGATCGGGTAAGTATGCAGGAAAGTTGCCTTTCAAATGTTTTGCTTGCAATAAGATTGGTCATTTTGCTTCAAGATGTCCGGAGAGGGTTTCAAAGCCAAACCCTAACAGACCTAGGTTTCAAAAGAAATGCTACTATGTCCAAGAAGTTGCTAATGAAGGAGTTATAGATGATGAATCTGATAAAGGAAGTACATTTGGAAATGAATGGGTGTTTATTGCTATCAAAGAAGAAAATCCAGTGCCTACTGAATCTGCTAGTTGTGTGAATCTGGAAAGTGCCTTAGCTGCTCAGGTTGAAGAAAAGGATGAATGGGTGATTGACAGTGGATATTCTCATCATATGACAAGTGATAAGAGTAAGTTTATAAGTATGGAAAGATACAAAGGCAGAATTGTGAAGTTTGGGGACAATTCAACTGGTAGAATATGTGGCAGAGGATCCATCTCTCTTGATGGTAAGAATAACACTAATGATGTTTTGTATGTAGAAGGATTGAAGCATAATCTTCTCAGTGTTGGACAGTTGGTTGACAAAGGGTATGATCTTCGATTCAAGGATGGAAAATGTAGAATTTTGGAAAGCTCCGGAACTAAGATTGCATCTGGTACAAAGACTAGAGGTAATATCTTTCATTTAAGTGGTACTGGTAAAAGTTGTTTGATTTCTCAGATTGATCAGAGTTGGTTATGGCATAGGAGAATGTGTCATGTAAACTTTGATAGTATTGTCAAGATAAGTACTACTCATGTTGTGAGATATCTTCCAAAGCTTGTAAAATTTGCTAATAGCATGTGTAAGGAATGTCAGTTGGTCAAATAGAGTAGAACTACATTCAAAAGTAAAGAACAATTTTCAAGTGGATTGTTGGAACTTGTGCACATTGATTTGTGTGGTCCTGCCAGAGTTAGGAGTTTGCAAGGAGACATATACTTTGTGTTGCTGATTGATGATTACTCCCAGATGATGTGGGTCACTTTCTTGAGAGAGAAATTAGAGGCTCTTGACATATTCAAGGTGTTCAAGGATAGGGTGGAGAATGAGATTGGTGTGAAGATAAAGTGTCTAAGATCTAATAGAGGTGGAGAGTTTACCTCTGGTGAGTTTAATGCATTTTGTGAAAAGCATGGAATAAGAAGACAGTTATCTACTCCTAGGACTCCTCAGCAGAATGGAGTTGAGGAAAGGAAGAACCGGACTATTCAAGAGGCTACTAGAACCATGATGATGGAAGAAAATGTTCCACATGTCTATTGGAGAGAGGCTATGAGTATTGTTGTCTACACTCTTAACCAGGTGCAGATCAAAGGTAATACTGGTAAAACTCCTTATGAAATGTGGTTTGGTAATGCTCCTACTATGAGATACTTTAGAGTTTTTGGTAGTAAATGCTATATCAAAAGAGATGAAGATATAGGAAAGTTTGATGCAAGGTGTGATGAAGGGATATTTCTGGATTATTCTAACCAAAGCAAGGCATACCGGTGCTTTAACAAGAGATTGAAAAAGATTGTTGAAAGTGCTAATGTCAAGGTTGATGAAAGCAAGGAGAGACCTTCCAAGTTTTGTGGATATGAATCATATGATCAAAATCAAAGTCCTCAAATTCAAATTCAAAGTGCTCTAGAGAATTCAGTGACTCAAGAAGCTAGTGTAAATGTTGAGGAACAAGTTTGAGAATCAAAAGTTCAAGAAAATCGCAAAACTCCTAGGTATGTGAGGTTGAATCATTCTAAAGATCAGATTATAGGAAATAGAAATAAAGGTGTTCAAACTAGAAGAAAAATTGCTGAAGAACAAGAAGAGTATTGTTTAATTTCAAAGGTTGAACCAAAATCAGTGAATGAAGCTTGTAATGATGAAAGTTGGGTAAAAGCAATGGAAGAAGAATTAATGCAAATTGAAAAGAATCATACTTGGGATCTTGTTCCTAGACCTAAAAATAAAAATGTAATTGGAAATAAATTTCTGGAACAAATTGAATGAAGATGGTGAAGTTGTGAGAAACAAAGCAAGATTGGTGTGCAAAGGATATTCTTAGGTAGAGGGAATTGGTTTTGAAGAAACTTTTGCTCCGATGGCAAGAATTGAACTAGTCAAATTATCTCTTTCCTTTGTTTCTTACAACAAATTCAAAGTTTACCAAATGGATGTCAAGTTAGCATTCCTGAATGGAGAGTTGGAAGAAGAGGTCTACATTGAACAACCGGAAGGTTTCCAGTTGTCTGATTAAGGAGATAAGGTCTACAGATTGAAGAAAGCATTGTATGGACTTAAACAAGCCCCAAGAGCCTGGTATGCAAGATTAGATAAGTCTCTGCTAAAGTTAGGTTTTAGCAAAGGCACAGCTGGCAGTAATCTTTATTTTAAAATTGATCATGAACACATCTTGATTATTGAGGTACTTGTTGATGATATCATCTTTGGTGAAATGAGAGCATGTGTAAAAATTTTGCTAATCAGATGCAAAGTGAATTTGAGATGTCCATGCTTGGTGAAATGAATTTCTTCTTGGGTCTGCAAATCATTCAGTCAAATAAGGGCATCTTCATATCTCAGTCTAAGTATGTAAAGGAGTTGTTGAAAAAGTTTGGAATGGAGGATTCAAAACCAGTGAGTACTCCTATGATAACTAGATGCAAGTTGAGTAAAGATGATGATTCCCCTAAGGCAGACCAAAAAAGGTATAGATCAATGATTGGAGGGCTACTTTATCTGACTCATACCAGACCTGATATTATGAATGCAATTGGCCTTGTTGCTAGATTTCAAACTGATCCTAGAGAATCTCATGTTGTAGCAGTCAAAAGAATTTTTAGATATCTGAAGGGAACATCTGATTATGGCTTATGGTATCCTAAGGGTGATGATTTCACTCTTTATGCATATTCAAATGCTAATTGGGCAAGAGATGTGGATGATAGGAAAAGTACTAGTGGAGGTGTATTTTTCTTGGGAAAGAGATTGGTTTCTTGGTTGAGCAAAAAGCAAGAGGCAATATCTCTGTCTACTGTAGAGATAGAGTATATAGCAACAACATGTAATTGTACTCAAGTTTTGTGGATGAAGCAAATGTTGAAGGGTATCAGAATTGTGTTTGAAGAGCCTATTACAATCTTCTGTGATAATTCAAGTGCAATAAACATTTCAAAGAATTTGGTGTTGCATTCAAAGACAAAGCACATATCCATCAAGTTTCATTTTTTGAGAGAGAAGGTAAATGAGAATGAAGTCAGATTGGAGTTTATTCCTTCAAAGGGTCAGATTGCAGATATCTTCACTAAGCCTGTACCTAAGGACACTTTTGAGTATCTCAGAGAAAAGCTAGGGGTGATTACCCCTCTTGTTCAGAACTAAGGTGCACTAGTGTGCATCAGTCTGGTGGAACTCACAGTCATATCTTGTGATCTGGATTGATGTTAAGGGGATGCTACTTAGGGGGAGTAGTTAGTATGTTCTAAGTTTAGTTTGGTCTTGTTTAAGAAATAAAAAGGGTGAGAGATGATTGCAAATATGTGCCCTTTGCCATTGATGTCAAAGGGGGAGAGAAGTCATGTGAAAAACTTGGATGGAAGTGAGTAGTTGTTGGTGAAAGTGGGAGCAGTGAAAAAAGTGGTTGCAGGTGTGATAAGAGAAAGGGGGAGAAGTCCTTGTCTTGGTGTTTGAAACAGTTTTTTACATCATATGTTGCCATCAATGACAAAGGGGGAGATTGTTGAAAATATGTGCCTAATCGGTGTTGTCATTGATGTCAACATATCCTTGTCATTAGTGTCAACTGTATCTTATTCTATCACTTTTTTAGAAGACTTGTATGTTGAGGATATTGAGAAAATTAGCCTCTCCAGAAGAAACAAGTTACATATCTCTCTATCAAAGATAGTGAAGATAGTGCAGTTTAGTGAAGTAGGTTGCTCCGCATCCCCAGTGAGATGAAGATCAGAGTCTACATATTAAAGGGTTTGTAGAGGATTGCTTGAAGTTTCTCCAGTTAAGATTTGAGAGGTTTGTATGAAGTATTTGTGAAGTTATGGCCATCTGAGTAGAACTAGGTTTTGCAGTTGTTTAGAGGTGATAGAGTGGCAGGAATTTGGTCCGAATTGCTCCACATTGGGATATTATGGTATGCAGATCTAGAGGTATGTTTGGGATGTTAGTGTGTATCCTCAACTCAAGTGGTTCATGGTTTGGAAGTCCACAAGCAATCTTTCTAGTGAGACAGTCATGACAGTTGGTGTTCTTAAGTTCCCAGATGAAGATGCAAGTCTTTTTTGGTGATTTTAGGTGATGCAGTTGTTCTTGTTGATTTCATTGTGCTTGTGGTGGTCTCTAGATCATGTGCCTATTGTGTTGGTGGTCCACATTGAGAATTGAGCTTGTGGTTAAAGATTTCTCCTTGAGTGTTGCTGTTCTTTCCAGTCTTGGCTGATCGGATGCTTGGTACATGTTGCGGATGATCTAAGAAGAGTTCTATGGAGCATGGCATGTTGATCGAGGAAGATTTGAGTCCCAGCTATGTTTGGCCGATAATGTAAAGATTTGCATGTAGCATTTTAAGTCTTGTGATTGTACTAGCTTGTAATGCCTATCTTGGAGAATGTTCCAGATAGATGATTGTAAGGCTGACTTTGATGTTCATTCCAAAGTCAATGTCATGTATAAATAAGTGTTGTGAAGTCATGGAAATGTGTGGTGGTGAGCAAAGATGCGGATATAGTGAGGAAGTGAGTAGGGGGCAGAGCAGAGGTGTTGTGTGCTTCAATGGAACTAAATCTTGCATGAAGAAGATGTTGTTTCTCAATTCAACCTTTCAGTGTTAACCTTGTGAATGTTCTTGTAGGCAGTGAGCCTCTTTTGAGCAGTGAGCTCTGGACAGTGCGCTCGAAGGCAAGTACCTTCCCATTTTTCTATCTTTTAACAGAGAATAAATCTTGTGGGTTAACCCCCACTGTGGTTTTCCCTTAACCAGGTTTTCATGTAAAAATCTTGGTGTTATGTGTGTTGATTATGTTTCTGCTCATGTGTTGTTGATTCATGCTTTTATGGTTATATCATTAATCTATTGATAAGCGGTAAGAAGATTAAAAGTAGTAAAAATTAAAGTTTTGAGACAACTGATTCACCCCCCTCTCAGTTGTCTGCCCTTATTTTAATAGACATAACATTATCAGAGGCACTAGAATCAATAATGCAATTGTTGAGTTTACATCTAGCTATATACAGATATACATAGAAGGGGTTAGGCTTTTCAGGGGCCACTAAAGTATTGGAATCTTTAGCTTTGGTTGAAGAGGCATTATAATATGAATTTTCAACACAAGGTTTAGAGGACTGAGCATTTACATGAGTTGAGACACTTTCATATTTTACAAAATTTACAAGGCATTCCAATTCTAATGGATTTAATTTTAAATCTTTTTCTTGAGATATTTGTACTTTAGTATTTTTATAGAATTCCACAATGTCAAAAGAATTGAAAGCCTTATCATGAGAAGATGTTACCAAATTTGCAACAGCAGTTTTTGTAGATGTTGCAGAAGATTGCCCAGTAGTAGTATTCCATGATAAAAATATATTTGGGCATGGAATTACCTTCATCTACTTGTTGTGTTCTATTCTACTGCCTCTCCCTTAGAGACTGGTTAACCTAGCTCCTTGTATGAACTGAGAAGGCTTGTCCATCCAACTCTGTGAGGACATCTTCACCCTTCTCTGAATCAGATTCATATTCCAAATAAAATAGTGTAGAGTTGCCAGAGGGCATAGGTTCCTCATCTTCTGAAGCCTCCTCCATGGTGACTTCTTGTATTGCAGCCATCTGCATGAATCTGTTCATTTCAAGACATGAGGCCCCATCATGATTAGAAGTTGGATGAAAATTGCACATCACGTTCCCTTTATTGTTCACAGACAACCCTTGTATGGCCAAATGTTGTACCGCTAGAGTTAATTCCAATGTTTTTCCTTTATGATTATTTGGAGGAATATACCCTTTCCTTGGTATGTCCTAGTAGAAAGGTTGTGTTTGATGAACCTTTGGAAACTATTTCATTGGAAAGATTCTAGATCATAGGATCTGTGGAGGTGGTGGCAGGGCCTTTTTGATTCCACAACTCTCTTTTCCACTTCCCTGTTGACAATAAATCATCTTCAATCCCTATGGTAGAGGCTTAATCATCTACCAAAGTAGTTGCCCCATCCCTTTTTAATTGGTAGCTAACATCAGGAGGTTGTGTATTAATAAAGAACCCTTTATTCAATTCATCAAAAGGCCTTTTAGCTATTGGAATTTAGTTCACCAGCTTATTGAATCTAGCAACAAACTCCCTCATTGGTTCTTGTTCTCAAAATCAACTACGCTTGTTTTGGTAGACAACCCCTACGAAACTTGTCTGTTTCGTAGCCTACACTCTAATTTCACAAATCAAGACAAGTCCTCTTGGCCTCGTGTGAATTCATCCAACATTTTAGAATGGTTTATGACGTTCCCCTAAGTCGATTCTTCGATATTCGCAAAAATTGATTAAGTTAGGAGCCTGTCGAAATATCAATTTTGACTATTTTTAAGTGTTAGAAAATTTATGTGTTTACATGTAAAGGTGGTATTTTTGACCGCCAATGCATGTTACTTATGTTTTTCCTCTTAGATGCAAGGGCGGTCAAAATGACCGCCCATGCATGATAGTTTTCCCTTGTAAGATGTAAGAGCGATGGAAATACTCGCCCTTACATCTTCTTCCTTCTTTCGTGCGAAGACGACGTTTTTGGCTGATGGTACATCTTTTTCTTCACATTTATGTTACTTGTGTGTATTTATTACATCTTTTTTTATTTATTTGGGCAATCTTTGAGTTACTTTAAACTATTTTCGATTAGTTTTTTGCTTTATTTTTGTTTGTCCATCTTACCTAAGCGTTGAAGAGAACCTGAAGCAGACGCTTTCTAGTGCATCCCACGAATTCAATCTTACTCAAGTTCTCATTTTTTCTTCTTCGTATTTATACAAGTAAGTTTCTTTTATTTCTTCTTTGTGTTTGAGGTTTTATTAATGGTAAATAGTGTTTGTATCGTTGTTCATTTCTTGCTCAAAACCATCCTCTGGTTATCTTTTTAAAACCCTAGTTTTCTTTTAAATTTGTATGTTTCTATTAAACCCTAGGTCTTAATAGCTTTGGGTTTTTAGTTCATTTTTGTTTTGTTGAAGATTTCATTGCCTTATGAGAACTTAGGTTTTCTTTTTACCTATGTGTAGTCGGTATTTTCCGCCAACGGTGTCTTAGGAATTTTTTCGTTGTATGTATGGTTAGTAAAACTACCGACACATACACCTTGCTTTCGGACTACGCCACATGTAAGGGTGATGAAAACTACCACCCTTACACAAACTTTGTGTTACCCCCTATGTGTAAAAGAGGCCAAAACTCCCGCTATTGCATATCTGACCTAGAGTTTCAAGAGTACCTGTATAAGCGGTCTTTTCGACCGACTCTACACTTCAAACTTTTTTCCTCATATGCATTAGCGGGCAAATTTGCCACTTATGCACATACAGATCAAACTTGAAGTTTTTTTCTATTCAACAGGCATCGGTGGACCTTTTCACCACTTTTGCATGTGCCTCGAACTTGATTTATTTTTCCCTCATATGTAAGGGTGGTCATTTTGACCGCCCCTACATCAAAATATATAAATCTTCCCAAACACGTGTAATAGCGGTCAAAATGACCGACTTTGCATGATAAGTGAATGATCCCTTGTGCAGGAGCGGTCATTTTGACCGCCCATGCACACTTTCCTAAATTTTTCTAACACTGGGGAATATTCACCTTTAAAGGCATGTTAACCTTCTTTCACCTTTTACCTTGATTTACGTGCACTCAATCCCTTCAACGTATGCTTCCCTGTTCATGATCATCAAATCGTAGTAATCCTAATTTACCCATTTTTCTCCTAACTATGAGATCATGGCTTTTTGCAGTTTTCGACAGACATCTGTAGTAGACGATGTTTCCAGTTTCCTCTTCAAAACTCATGTTAGAGTCGTCTCCATCCAAAGCCAAAATCATGAACTACAAATACCAAGGGGTCTTCCCTGTCACTTCAGTACAGTGTAAGGTTGATGAAATCAGAGATATAGAGATAGGGCATGTAGATATGACAGAGTTTGTGGACAGAACTAAATAGACAAATCCTTCCAAACATATGCAGAAGATCATTGATAGCAACATCCACTTGGTTGCCTCCTTTCCAGTTGCTACCCATAACCCTGAGTTTGTTCTTTAGGTGGCCAGCCATTACAACAAGGATGATAGGACTATATTAGACTCCCAAGGGAATGTGATTTTGAGATTAGATGCAAAATTTCTCAACAAAATCTTCATGTGTCCTCCTATTGAAAATATTGGACAAATTGATTTTGCTCAAGGGCAAAGAGACTATGATGTAGATGTGGAAGCCACGAGAAGGTACATAAATAGTAAATGGTTGAAGATTCCTCAGAGCAATCTAACTAGATGGCCGAAGGATCTCCCGAGGAGTGACTTTGTAGAGAAGGTCTGTGACTTGATCACACTTTTGAGTTGTATTAGAGGACTCCCTTCTTCCTCTAAGTTTCAGGAATGGATGTATACATACATCAAGGTGATTCTCTGGGGCACACAAAAAATCTTCTAGGGAGAACAAATTAGTAATGCTTTACATGAGCAGTTGGTGAGAGTCAACACAACATTCAAATTTTATATGACCTCATATCTTGTATATGCTGCCGCAAGCATGAGAAGTTTTCCTAGTCTTACTCAAGTTGGTGACAAGAGGTTGGTTCCCATGTATGAGTATTATCCTCAAATCACTCTAAAAGGATCAATCCATCATTTCCATAGCGTTAATGATGCTTTCTTTTCAGTGTTTATGTGCTTATGGGACAATGAGCTTGTTCAGAAGAGGGTTTCAGATGAAGCTTGGGAAATTGTAAATTCTTTTGGCTACTTGTTCTTACAGTTTCCTACTTTCACATATCTCAAAGTAGGGTATTATCCTGGTTACCCTTATATATTTCCACGATATCCTAGTGATTGGATTGTTCTCATGGAATTATGTAGGCAGCTGATTATGGTACATAATAAACAAATGGAGCTGAAAAAGTCAAGGATAAAGTTTCCTATATAAATTGGAAGGTACTCAGTTTTGTCAGCTACCAAGGTAAAAATAGTTGGTTCTGAATTGCAACTGGTCACCATGAAAACTTTCAAGAAACGAGACCATTTTGACTTCAGGAGGGTACAAGATAAAATCAAAAGAAAGTCAACTTTCCATATGCCAATGGTGGAAGATATTTGGGCTGACCTGAGGACACAAAATGAGATCAGGAAGTTAGACTATTGCAGACTTCATTTGAGTTAGACAGAAGAGCTGGGCCTTGCAGATATTCCAGATGGAATGGAAGATGATGGGGATGTTCTAGATCCCAAATATAATACTGAGAATGTTGAAGTCTCACCTCTTCCATAAGTAAAATGGTCAGTCAAAGAGGAGACTTCTATAAGGAAAAGATTTCAGCCGATCTTGGCTAACACAAACATATGGTTGGAAAGCAAAGGGATCATCTTGAAAGAATTTCTTACAAGGTCAGAGACTGAAACTCAGGAGCAAATAGGTAAGAAAGTGGAAAATAGGATGAAGAATAAGAGTGACACCCCTTCTTCCTCCAAAACACGTAAGCCAAAAATTAAGTTTGTATCTAAGGGAGGGAAGAAGAAGGAGATCACAGAGACCTCTAATGTTACTAAATCTGGTATTTAAGACATTGATGTTGATCAAATGGAGGTTGAGGATGTTGAAATTGAACAACAAAATATTGAGAAAGCTAAGGATATCCAGCAAGCAAAAATATCTAAAAATCCTACCGAGGAAGATGAAACAGAACAAGGTAAAGATGAGAATGTAGAACAAGAACAACTTGGTGATTCACAACTTTCCCCACAGAAGGACCTTCCATCAGAATCCCAAGCTTCTAAATCTCAGCTTCATGTTCCTGTTCCTAGTGTTTTTCCTGCAGTTTCAAATACTCCTATTTCTCCTATTTTGGTTGTTTCCTCAGATAATACTTTGCCTTCTTTAAGAACGAGTTTTCCATTCCTAGTTATTCTTCTCCGTCTTTTGATATCAGTGAACAAACTATGCTAGAACATTTTCTAGATAGTTCTGAAAAGGTTGTTGATACTACTGTTGTTTTTACTCCTACCAGTCCTATTGTTACAATAATAGGAATAAACATGGACCTGGCAAAGCAAGTGATTGATTCTTCTCCTAATGTGGATGCTTCTGTACTTCCTCCTTGGTTGTCTGTATATACCCCGAAAAGGAAAAAACAAGCAATTTCACAGATGAAATTGATATAGAGAAGTTGTTGCCTTTGAAGTCAAAAACTCTGAAGAAAAAGCCTAAGACTATTTCTAGGCTTATCAATGAAAAGGGGATCAGATATGCAAAAATTGCCAAGCCACCAGAGGATGCTACTATCGACAATTTTGATATGAATGATTATGTCATCTCAAGGGTTGAGTTAGGTAAGCTAACTCATGAAGGTATTAAGGCAGATTTTCAAACTACTACCAGGACCTTGCTCAAAAAATATGATGAAGTCAAGAAGGAGAAAGAACAGTATAAAGCTAAAGCAGAACAACTTGTTGTTGTTCTTAAAAAAATAGTAAAGTCATTTGAAATTGTGGAACCCATGGCAGTAACTGTAGAAGATCCTCTGATTTAGAAGGTGAAAAAAGCTCAGGCCAGACGAAGAGTGGTAGGAGATATTGTGGAACGTTTGCTATCCCAAGGGCGAGTTTTATTGAAGACCACCGTAGAAAGAAAAGAAAAGATGGATAAAGTTAAAGCTGACCTTGATAACATGGTTGACTTACTTTCTCAAGAGCTGCAGGATCAAGAAGAGAGCTTGGAGGAGTGGATAGAGATGAAAAAGATTAAGATAAAGAATCTGATTACCATTGGGGTCATCTCAAATCGGGAATCATATCTTAAGACTAAGGAGTTTGTTATTCATTGTATCCATATAGTAAAAGGCTTACTTGATAACTTATGCCAAGTTCGTGAAAATAGTGATAACAATGATGTCACGCTTCTACACAGGTTGGAAGAACTCCCATGCACCCTCACAGGTGAAGATCATAAGTTCCTTTCAGTAGATGAAATGATAAGCTCCTTTGAAAAGATGGTTCAACAGAAATTCAAAGATGAAGTGCCCTTAGTACTTTCTATGGACAGCCTCTATGATCAGCATTCAACTTTTGAGAACCTGAAGGACAACCTTGACAAGCATGAAAAGGCAATAAAGGTAGTGAAAGATGTGGTTCTCCGAGCCTGCACTATCTCAGAAAATATAGCAAAGCCAGATGCATGTGAAATGGCAGCTATACAGGCCATGTATTGGGACTCTCTAAAGAAGAATGACAGAGGAAGCTGAAGTTCATTTTGATACCTTAGTTTATTTTATTCTTGTATATGTAATTTGAATTTTGTTATGGACATATTCATGTGTAATTTTCCAAAATGTAATTACATATGAGACAAAAGAAGTCATAAGTCAAATAGGACTTTTGTTTGAATAAGTCAAAGTATTTAGGATTCTCCTATTTTTGTTGTAGCCTCCTCCCTATAAATAAAGAGGGCCTCTATTGTATTGAGTATCTTTTAGTTATTGAAGCAAAACTCTGCCAAATTGAAAAGCATTATGAGACTTTGTGTTCAAATTGTAAATCATATTTTATCAAGTGAATAGAAAAGCAAGCGATCTTTCAATCTTTGCATTGGAATAACTTGTGGTGTATTGGAAATTGTTCTTATGTCCTTTTCCTTATGCTATCTTATCCACTTGATCAAATTGTAGTGTGAGTGTGAATAATCTGGGAGATGTTCTAAAGCTGATTTTGGAGACTTTGTGCTACAACAATTATCTTTAGCTTGTGATTTTATGTTTTGAAGTAAAAGATATTGGAAAGACTTTGAGCTACTATTATCTTTTGTGATTGTATGTTTTTTCATAGTATTCGGTGAAGACTTTGAGCTACATCTTATCCTACTTGGTTCTAAATTTTAAATCAGTAAAAGAAGCAACGATAGACTTTGTGCTCTCTTGGGTTTCTTGGTTATTTCAATTTGTATTGTGAAAGTACTCTTTTATATTGTAAACATCATTTCTGAAAAAAGAGAAATGGATGACATGGTTTCACCATCAAATTTTTTCTTAGTCTAAATAAGTTTGTAATAGTTAATAGGGAACCTCCCCTTGCTGAGAGGAGAGATTTATCTCATTACACTATGGTTGATATAACCATTTTGCCTTCAGTTAGTTGAAGAAAAAATATTCACCCAATAGTTTTTGGCGACTCTACTGGCGAAGGAACACGCAACTTGAAGCCTCGCGCTCTGAGTTGAAGCACTATAGTTCTTTTCCATTGTTTCAAGCTATTTTCAAAATTTTGTTGAGTACATTGCATTCTGGCAGACTCACGGTATACAAGAAGCAAGAGAGCTCAAGGTATTATTGATCTTGTATTTGATTTGATGCAGTAAAATAATTTTCGTCTTTTGCCTCCACAACCTCAACTTCAGCAGACTAGGAGTTTTCCTCCTACTAACTCCAGGTCTCCAATACTAGGGGAAGCTTCTAGTTCTAGTACTAACAGAGTTTTGTCTGTTCATATCCCACAAAGGTTTGTTATCCCACCATTTAATCAGCACACCATGGCAGCTCAAGGCCCTTGAGGTAACACTTTTGGTCCTTTGAATTTAACTCCACCATTGCACGAACTCCCTTGTAGTTCGAGGAATAATTTTCCTAAGTTCTATGGCGATGGGAAAGTCCACCCGGATGAACACATTGTAGCTTTCTACATAGCTTGTGGTGTATTAGGTGTGGAACATGAAGATGTAGCAGTAAGACTTTTTGTGGAAACACTACAAGGTGCTACTGCAGATTGGTTTTACCATCTTCAAGCTCAAACTATAATGAGTTGGAACACTCTCAAGACTAAGTTTGAAGCCAGGTTCAAACCTGTAGAAGATGTACGTGCCTTGTTAGCATAGCTAACACAGATGAAGAAAGAGCCACATGAACCCATGCGAGACTTAATCGCTAAGTTTCATAAGCTAACAAATAGGATTCCTACAACCGCTCAGCCAACAGCAGAGAATCTTAATTGTTTCTTTATCAATACTCAGCTTCCTGAGGTAAGCTTTCTGCTAAGGCGAGCTGGCCCCGCAGATCTTCCCACAGCTTAAATTTTGGCTACGAAAGTTGAAGATGATCTTATCCTTGCGGGTAAGATAAGAAGAGATTCCAACAGGAATAGAGGTCAATCCTCTACTGATAATCCTTCCACGAGCACCACAGATCCTATGGTGTAAAAGTTAGCAAATGAGTCGCTAGCTTTGAAAAGGCAAATGTCTCAAGGTATGTCTACTCCTCCTTGTCTACTCCTCCTTCTTATAGGGATATACCAAGGAGAACATTTCCTAACAATTCATATCAAGGCAATGCTACTAGAAATCAAGGGCAACAAAATCATCTTCCACCCACATAGGGGAAGCTCACCATTGAAGCAGCGCCGGTCAACTCAGCAGTTGGCTATTATGAAGTAGAACATGACCATTCTTTCCAACCTAAGTTGGATCAGGAGAATGATGCTAATCTTTTTACAGAAGGAGAAGAAGAATTAGTTGGCGACTCTACCATTGGCTTTGTGAATTACCAAGATGAAGCTGAAAGAGAGGGAGAAGTATATGATGGAGCATATGCTATTTTTGCTAGGTCCCAGAATCAGTCAAATCAACAAGCTGATAAAGGAAAGGCAAGAGAGGAACCTCAGCCAGTGATCTCAATTGCTAAACGGGGAACTCCATTGCCTTTTCAGTCAAAGGACCCGGTTGGCGATAAGCAAGTAAGTACATCTAACAATCATGTGTCTTCTACTTCTGTCCCTCAGACCAGTACTACCCTTAATAAAACTTAGAATGATGGATTTCCTTCCTCTGTATCTAGTTCATTTCAGCTATTTGACATAATAGATCATGCTAGGAAGACCAAAATCCAAATGTCTGAGGTTGAGTATTTACAAGCTAATCCTGAACAATTTGATAGGTTAGCTAAATACGTCAAAAACTAGACTGTTCCTACAGGACAAGATTCTCCCAAAGTTGCCCATGATTCCTCAAAGAACAAATCCACCCAAAATAATCTTGTCACTACTCCCCTTGTTGCCCCAGGAAAAATAGAACCTTTCTATGTTTCTCTATTGGTAAATGGTCATAAGTTGAGCAATTACATAATAGATTCTGGGGCCTCCGTTAATGTCATGCCTGCCAAAGTGGCAGATGCCCTTGGTCTCACCTTAACCAAGACCTTTGGGATATGTTTCTCCATGGAAAATAAGCAAGTGCCATTGTTGGGCCAAATCAAAGATGCCCAATTTTTCATTTGCAGCCTTTTCAGACAAGAGGATCAAGATGGCTGTCCTAGTGGTTGATGTTCCAGCCTCTTATGGCATCCTCTCCTCGGGTGTAATTTCTATAAAGATGTGGGTGGAGAACTGAACATGGACCTATCCAAAGCAAGGATACTTGTTAAAGGCGTCATGCAAAAGTTGCTTCCTGAGAAAGAAGCAAAATATACTGTTACCCAAACGGCAAATCCCAAAGCCCAAATTTTGTTTGAGTCCTCAGGAATGGGTAATTATTTCTTGTCTACTGAAGATACTTCTAGTTCATTAGACAAGAACTCTAACATTTCAGATGCAAAATCAGAGGATGTTTCTAGTAAATTAGATGAAAGTTTAGATGAGAGCATAGTGATACCAAAATCTGCTCTTTCTAATGAAGAAGAATCTACTAGTAACAAAAACATCAAAGTAAGAAATTCAAATGATGTTTGGGTTTTAGAATTTGATGGTAGTTGTTCCTCTACCAGTTCTGGAGCTAGAATTGTTTTGATATCTCCATAAGGTGATATCTTCCCTTTCTCATACAAGCTGCAATTTGACAATACCAATAACACCGCTGAATACGAGTCATTGTTGCTCAGATTGGAGGCTGCTCATGTTAAAGGTGTTTAAATCTTCATGCTCAAGGAGATACTGAATTAGTTGTTTGCCAAGTGAGAAATTTATATCAGACCAAAAATGAAAGGTTGAGGCATTACCGCAACCGTGTTTGGGATTGCATCGAAGGTTTTGATGCTTTTAACATTTCTGCAGTACCGAGAGAGTTTAATGATCGTGTTGATTCATTAGCTATCTCTGCCACCCTCATGGTTCCCCATAAGGACTTCAAAGGTAACAAGTACACAATTGAGTTGGTTTTCTGACCAAGTGTACCAGATAATGCTGACCATTGGTAGGTGTTCAATGGTGATAATCAAATCATAGCTTTCTTGGAAAAGATGAATAGCTTTGATGAGCTCTATTTTGAAGGTAGTGAATCTCCACCACGAGAATATGTTTCCAAAGTAGATTCACAAACTGATGAAGAGTTTCTTCAACTAAAAGGGAATAAGATTCCAAAAGGTCTGGTTTCCCTGGAAAATCTATTTGATAAGCATTATAGATACATTAAACAACAGCAACAACTTGATTCAAGTTCATCTATGGAATTTGAACAAGTAAATTTGAGTTCTAAGGCAGATCCCAAAATGGTCAACATTGGGAAGTGTTGCATTGCCGATGAGAAATTTAAAATCACTACACTTCTTCGCCATTACATTGATGTTCTGGCATATTCTTATGATGATCTAAAGTCCTTCAGGCCTAAGGAGATTCAGCATGAAATTCCTCTCAAAGTTGGGTCATTACCTCACAAGCATAAACAAAGCCAATATAATCCCAAAATATCAAGTACTATTCTTTTTGAAATTCAGAAAATGTTGAATGCAAGAATATTCTTTCCGATTCATCATTCTACTTGGATCACGAATATTGTTCCTGTAAGAAAGAAGAACGGTGAAATCCGTATTTGCGTTGATTTTAGGAATCTCAACCAGTCTTCTCTAAAGGATAACTACCCCCTACCCATCATGGACCAAGTGTTGCAAACTGTGACTAGTTTAGAGATGCTGTCTATTCTAGATGGTTTCTTAGGATATAATCAAGTAGAAGTCAGCGAAGCAAATCAGTACAAGACTGCTTTCACGACACCTTGGGGCACGTTTGCATATCGCAGGATGCTGTTTGGTTTGATCAATGCCGGCGCTACTTTTCATAGAGCAATGGACCTTGCTTTCAGAGATGAGATGGGGAAATTCATTCTGGTATAACTTGATGACTTGACCATTTTCTCCAAACAACATCAAGATCATGTGTATCATTTGCGACAGGTGCTAGAAAGATGTCGACAAAATGGTATTTCTCTTAACCCTAAGAAATCAATTTTCAAGGTTACAAAAGGTAAACTTCTCGGTCAAATTGTGTCCCGAGAAGGCACTAAAATTGACTCAGAAAGAGTCAAGTCCATCCAAAGTCTTACTCTGCCTACTAGTAAGACTGCAATTCACTCTTTCTTTGAAAAAGTGAATTTTCTGCAGAGATTCATTCCAAAATTTGTAGAGAAAACCTGTCCCATTGTCAACATGATGAAGGGTAAGACTACTTTCCATTGGAGTGCGGAAGGTAAAGCAGCATTTGAGGACATCAAGAGAGCCATAGCTCATGCTCTGGTTCTAGTTTGTCTTGATTATACCAAGGATTTCATAGTATATAGTTATGCTTCCAAGCATACACTTTCAGCCATTCTTGTTCAGTAGAATGAAGAAGGTGTGGAATCTCCTATTTCATTTATGAGTTGTCCTCTGAAGGCTCATGAATTGAAATATTCAAATATGGAGAAACATGATTATGCCATGGTCATGGCAGTAAAGCATTTGCAGTTTTATATTTTGAATTCACATACTGTTGTTTTGGTGCCCGACACAACAGTGAAGTCTATCCTGACTCAACAGGAGTTTGGAACCAAAAGAGGCAATTAGATTGCCAAGATTTAAGAGTTTGATCTTGATATCAAACCTACCAAGCTTGTGCGTGGTAGAGGTTTGTGTTAGTTGATTGCCGACAATGTTCCAAAAGAGACAGGAGATGAAGAAGAAGAAGTTGAGGATATGCCAATTGTTCTTTTTGTCACTACTACAGATGAGTGGTATTCAAATATTGCTCATTTTCTCACCTATGGTGAGTTTCCTTCTCATCTCTCCTATAAGGAAAAGAGAACTATCAAATTGAAGGCTACGAACTATGTCTTGTGGGACAATGGTTTGTATAAAAGAAGCCTTGATGGAGTTTTCTCCGTTGTGTGAATAAAACGCAACAAAACAGACTTCTGGAGTCTTTTCACAATTTAGCTTGTGGAGGACATTTTTCTACACCTGTGACAGCTCATAAGATTCTGCGGGCTAGGTACTATTGGCCCACACTATTTAAAGATGCGTGCAATTGGGTACGAAGATGTGAGTCATGTCAACAGTTTGTTGGAAGGCCTAAGTTGGTTGCACTACCTCTCAAGCCAGTTGTAATTGAAGAACCTTTTCAGCAATGGGGCATTGACTTCATTGGTATTGTGAACCAGCCGTCAAGTGCGAGACACAACTTTGTTCTCACTGCAACTAATTATTTCACCAAGTGGGTGGAGGCCAACCCAGCGAAGCATGGTACTTGTGAAGTGGTATGTAATTTTCTTAAGGAAATTATTATTTCCCGGTTTGGAGTTCCAAACAAAGTTGTAGCAGATAATGCTACTTGTTTCTCTTCCAACGAGATTACTGGCTTTTTCTATGAACATGAGATTATTATTTCTCACTCTTCAGACTATTATACACAAGGAAATGGTCAAGCAGAATCTAGTAACAAAAATCTGGTTATTATTATCAGGAAATTGGTGGAAGATAATCAAAGAACTTGGCATAAAGCATTGTTTGATGCTTTATGGGTAGACAGGATTACCCCCAAAAGGGTGATAGGTATGTCACCATTTCAACTTCTGTATGGTCTAAATGCAGAGATACCTATTACTTTGGAGTTGCTGGCACTAAAGTTGGCAAAGGCAGTAGAAGATAGAACTTTTGAAAGTTCTATTGACAAAAGAATCATGTACCTCATTGAACTTGAAGAACAATGAACTATGGTAGTAGACCATATCACTGAACATCAAAGTCAGGTGAAGAAGCTCTTTAACAAGAAGGCAAAGGCTTGTGATTGTCAAATTGGAGATCAAGTCTTGTTATGGGAAAAGAGGAGAGAACCAAAAGGAATGCATGGGAAATTTGATTCCCTATGGAGAGGCTCGTTCATCATCCATCAACTTTGTGGTGAAAATAGCTTCTTATTGGAGTATCTTGATGGAACACCATTCTTGTTGCCTCACAGTGGACAACATCTGAAGCACTTTAATCCTTGAAGTATCAGATAAGTTCATTTGTACATATTGTATAGTTTTGTGTTTATGTTTTTCATTTTTGTTTAGTCTTTTGTGTCTTTTTCTTTTGGTAGCTTGACTCTATGGCCCAATGGCATGGATGAAGGCACTTAGAGACTGGATTCTTCTCCCTTCGATTGTTTCAAAGTTTGATCGAAGGAAGTTCTCCAGTTAGAGCCAGCTGTTGTTCTCAAAATTAGCTACGCTTGTTTTGGTAGACAACCCCTATGAAACTTATATGTTTCGTAGCCTACACTCTAAGTTCACAAACTGAGACAAGTCCTCTTGGCCTTGTGTAAATTCATCTAACATCTTAGAACAGTTTATGACGTTCCCCTAAGTCGATTCTTTGATATTCGCAAAAATTGATTAACTTATGAGCTTGTCGAAATATCAATTTTGACTATTTTTAAGTGTTAGAAAATTTACGTGTTTACATGCAAAGGCGGTATTTTTGACTGCCAATGCATGTTACTTATGTTTTTTCTCTTAGATGCAGGGGCGGTCAAAATGACCACCCATGCTTGATAGTTTTTCCTTGTAAGATGTAAGAGTGGTGGAAATACCCGCCCTTACATCTTCTTCCTTCTTTCGTGCGAAGAGCGGAGTTTTTGGCCGATGGTACATCTTTTTCTTCGCATTTATGTTACTCGTGTGTATTTATTATGTCTTTATTTATTTTTTTGATTTGGGCAATCTTTGAGTTACTTTGAACTACTTTCAATTAGTTTTTTGCTTTTTTTGGTTTGTCCATCTTACCTAATCGTTGAAGAGAACCTGAAGCAGACACTTTCTAGTGCATCCCACAGATTTAATCTTACTCAAGTTCTCATTTTTTCTTCTTCATATTTATACAGGTAAGTTTCTTTTATTTCTTCTTTGTGTTTGAGGTTTTATTAATGGTAAATAGTGTTTGTATCATTGTTTGTTTCTTACTCAAAACCGTCCTCTGGTTATCTTTTTAAAACCCTAGTTTTCTTTTAAATTCGTATGTTTCTATTAAATCCTAGGTCTTAATAGCTTTGGGTTTTTAGTTCATTTTCATTTTGTTAAAGATTTCATTGCCTTACAAGAACTTACATTTTCTTTTTACCTGTGTGTAGTTGGTATTTTCCGCCGACAGTGTCTTAGGAATTTTTTAGTTGTATGTATGGTCGGTAAAACCACCAACACATACACCTTGCTTTCAGATTACCCCACATGTAAGGGCGGTGAAAACCACCACCCTTACACAAACTTTGTGTTACCCCCTATGTGTAAAAGCAGCTAAAACTCCCTCTATTGCATATCTGACCTAGAGTTTTAGGAGTACCTGTATAAGCGGTCTTTTCGACCGACTCTACACTTCAAACTTTTTTCCTCATATGCATTAGCAGACAAATTTGCCGCTTATGCACATACAAATCAAACTTGAAGTTTTTTCCATTCAATAAGCACGAGTGGACCTTTTCACCGCTTTTGTATGTGCCTCGAACTTGATTTTTTTCCCTCATATGTAAGGGCGGTCATTTTGACCACCCCTACATCAAAATATATAAATCTTCCCAAACACGTGCAATAGCGGTCAAAATGACTGACTTTGCATGATAAGTGAATGATCCCTTGTGCAGGAGCGGTCATTTTGACCGCCCATGCACATTTTCCTCAATTTTTCTAACACTGGGGAAAATTCACCTTTCAAGGCCTGTTAACCCACTTTCGCCTTTTACCTTGATTTACGCGCACTCAAGCCCTTCAATGCATGCTTCCCTATTCATGATCATCGAATCGTAGTAATCCCAATTTACCCATTTTTCTCCTAACCACGAGATCATGGCTTTTTGCAGTTTTCGACAGACATCTGTGGTAGACGATGTTTCCAGTTTCCTCTTCAAAACTGATGTCAGAGCCGTCTCCATCCAAAGCCAAAATAATGAAGTAAAAATACCAAGGGGTCTTCCCTGTTACTTTAGTACAGTGTAATGTTGATGAAATTAGAGATATAGAGATAGGGCATGTAGCTATGACAGAGTTTGTGGACAAAACTAAACAAACAAATCCTTTTTGACATATGCAGAAGATCATTGGTAGCAACATCCACTTGGTTGCCTCCTTTCTAGTTGCTTCCCATAACCCTAAGTTTGTTCTTCAGGTGGCCATCCATTACAACAGGGATGATAGGACTGTATTAGACTCCCAAGGGAATGTGATTTTGAGATTAGATGTGGAATTTCTTGACAAAATCTTCATGTGTCCTCCTATTGAAAATATTAGACAAATTGATTTTGGTCAAGGATAAAGAGACTATGATGTAGATGTGGAAGCCACAAGAAGGTACATAAACAATAAATGGTTGAAGATTCCTCAGAGCAATCTGACCAGATGGCCGAAGGATCTCCCAAGAAGTGACTTTGTAGAGGAGGTATATGCCTTGATCACACTTTTGAGTCGTATTACAGGACTCCCTTCTTCCTCTAAGTTTCAGGAATGAATGTATACATACATCAAGGTGATTCTCTGGGGCACACAGAAAATCTTCTAGGGAGAACAGATTAGTAATGCTTTGCATGAGCAGTTGGTGAGAGTCAACACAACATTCAAATTTTATATGACCTCATATCTTGTATATGTTGCTACAAGCATGAGAAGTTTTCCTAGTCTTACTCAGGTTGGTGACAGGAGGTTGGTTCCCGTGTATGAGTATTATCCTCAAATCACTCTAAAAGGATCAATCCATCATTTCTGTAGGGTTCATGATGCTTTCTTTTCAGTGTTTATGTGCTTATGGGACAATGAGCTTGTTCAGAAGAGGGTTTTAGATGAAGCTTGGGAAGTTGTAAATTCTTTTAGCTGCTTGTTCTTATAGTTTCCTACTTTCACATATCTCAGAGTAGGATATTATCCTGGTTACCCTTATATATTTCCATGATATCCCAGTGACTGAATTGTTCTCATGGAATTATGTAGGCAGCTGATTGTGGTACATAATAAACAAATGGAGCTAAAAAAGTCAGGGATAAAGTTTCCTGTAGAAATTGGAAGGTACTTAGTTCAGTCAACTACCAAGGCAAAAATAGTTGATTCTGAATTGCAACTAGTCACCATGAAAACTTTCAAGAAATGGGACCGTTTTGACTTTAGGAGGGTACAAAATAAAATCAAAAGAAAGTCAACTTTCCATATGCCAATGGTGGAAGATATTTGGGCTGACCTCAGGACACAAAATGGGATCAGGAAGTTAGACTATTGCAAACTTCATTTGAGTCAGACAAAAGAGCTGGGCCTTGCGGATATTCTAGATGGAATGGAAGATGATGGGGATGTTCTAGATCCCAAATATAATACTGAGAATGTTGAAGTCTCACCTCTTCCAGAAGTAAAATGGTTAGTCAAAGAGGAGACTTCTATAAGGAAAAGATTTTAACTGATCTTGGCTAACACAAACATATGGTTGGAAAGCAAAGGGATCAACTTGAAAGAATTTCTTATAGGGTCAAAGACTGAAACTCAGGAGCAAACAGGTAAGAAAGTGGAAAACAGGACCAAGAATAAGAGTGACACCCCTTCTTCCTCCAAAACATGTAATCCAAAAATTAAGTTTGTATCTATGGGAGGGAAGAAGAAGGAGATCACAGAGACCTCTAATGTTACTAAATCTGGTATTGAAGACACTAATGTTGAGCAAATGGAGGTTGAGGATGTTGAAATTGAACAACAAAATATTAAGAAAGCTAAGGATATCCGGTAAGCAAAAATATCTGAAAAGCCTGCCGAGGAAGATGAAACAGAACAAGGTAAAAATGAGAATGTAGAATAGGAACAACTTGGTGATTCACAACTTTCCCCACAGAAGGACCTTCCATTAGAATCCCAAGTTTCTAAATCTCAGCTTCATGTTCCTGTTTCTAGTGTTTTTCCTGCAGTTTCAAATACTCCTATTTCTCCTATTTTGGTTGTTTCCTCATTTAATACTCCCCCTTCTTTAAGAACAAGTTTTGGAACAATGTTTGATTCATCTGGGTCCATTCCTAGTTTGTCTTCTCTATCTTTTGATATCAGTGAACAAACTGTGTTAGAACATTTTCTAGATAGTTTTGAAAAGGTTGTTGATACTACTGCTATTTTTACTCCTACCAGTCATATTGTTACAATAACAGTTATAAACATGGACCCGACAAAGCAAGTGATTGATTCTTCTCCTAATGTGGGTGTTTATGTACTTCCTCCTTGGTTGTTTGTATATACCCCGAAAAGGAAGCAATTTCACCAAATGAAACTGATATAGAGAAGTTGTTGCCTTTGAAGTCAAAAACTCTGAAGAAAAAGCCTAAGACTTTTTCTAGGCTTATCAATGAAAAGGGGATCAGATATGCAGAAATTGCTAAGCCACTAGAGGATGCTACTATCAACAATTTTGATATGAATGATTATGTCATCTCAAGGGTTGAGTTAGGTAAGCTAACTCATGAAGGCATTAAGGCAAATTTTCAAACTACTGCCAGCACCTTGCTCGAAAAATATGATGAAGTTAAGAAGGAGAAAGAACAGTATAAAGCTAAAGTAGAAAAACTTGTCGCTGTTCTTCAAAAAATAGTAAAGCCATCTGAAATTGTGGAACCCATGGCAGTAGCTGTAGAAGATCCTCTAATTCAGAAGGTGGAAAAAGCTTAGGGTAGAGGAAGAGTGGTAGGAGATATTGTGGAATGTTTGCTAGCCCAAGGGTGAGTTTTACTAAAGACCACCGTAGAAAGAAAAGAAAAGATGGATAAAGTCAAAGCTGAGCTTGATATCATGGTTGACTTACTTTCTCAAGAACTGTAGGATCAGGAAGAGAGCTTGGAGGAGTGGATAGAGATGAAAAAGATTAAGATAAAGAATTTGATTAACATTGGGGTCATCTCAAATCAGGAATCATATCTTAAGACTAAGGAGTCTCTTATTCATCATATCCATATAGTAAAAGGCTTACTTGATAACTTATGCCAAGTTCATGAAAATAGTGAAGACAACAATGTCACGCTTCTACACAGGTTGGAAGAACTCCCATGCACCCTCACAGGTGAAGATCATAAGTTCCTTTCAGCAGATGAAATGATAAGCTCCTTTGAAAAGATGGTTCAACAAAAATTCAAAGATGAAGTGCCCTCAGTACTTTCTATGGACAACCTCTATGATCAGCATTCAACTTTTGAGAACCTGAAGGACAACCTTGACAAGCATGAGAAGGCAATAAAGGCAATGAAACATGCGGTTCTCCGGGCCCGCACTATCTTAGAAAATACAGCAAAGCCAAATGCATGTTAAATGGTAGCTATACAAGCCATGTATTAGGACTTTCTAAAGAAGAATGATGGAGGAAGCTGAAGTTTCTTTTGATACCTTAGTTTATTTTATTCTTGTATATGTAATTTGAATTTTGTTATGGACATATTCATGTGTAATTTTCCAAAATGTAATTACATATGAGACAAAAGAAGTCATAAGTCAAATAGGACTCTTTTGTTTGAATAAGTCAAAGTGGTTAGGATTCTCTTATTTTTGCTCTAGGCTCCTCCCTATAAATAAAGAGGGCCTCTATTGTATTGAGTATCTTTTAGTTATTGAAGCGAAACTTTGCCAAATTGAAGAGCATTTTGAGATTTTGTGTTCAAATTGTTAATCATATTTTATCAAGTGAATAGAAAAGCAAGCGATCTTTCAATCTTTGTATTGGAATAACTTGTGGTGTATTGGAAATTATTCTTATGTCCTTTTCCTTATGCTATCTTATCCACTTGATCAAATTGTAGTGTGAGTGTGAATAATCTGAGAGATGTTCTAAAGCTGATTTTGGAGACTTTGTGCTACAACAATTATCTTTAGCTTGTGATTTTACATTTTGAAGTAAAAGATATTGGAAATACTTTGAGCTACTATTTTCTTTTGTGATCATATGTTTTGTCATAGTATTCGGTGAAGACTTTGAGTTGCATCTTATCCTACTTAGTTCTAAATTGTAAATCAGTAAAAGAAGCAACGATAGACTTTGTGCTCTCTTGGGTTTCTTGGTTATTTCAATTTGTATTGTGAAAGTACTCTTTTATATTGTAAACATCATTTCTGAAAAAAGAGAAATGGATGACATGGTTTCACCATCAAATTAGTTCTTAGTGTAAATAAGTTTGTAATAGTTGACAGGGAACATCCCCTTGCTAAGAGGAGAGATTTATCTCATTACACTGTGGTTGATATAACCATTTTGCCTTCAGTTAGTTGAAGACAAAATATTCACCCAGTAGTTCTTTAATGTCCTTTTTCATATGAGTTAATTATGCAATTAGGGAATGCTCATCCTCCGAGCTTTTGAACCTATCTTCAAATTTTTGGACCATGGAGGCCCACGAATCAATAGATGTTGGAGGCAGATGATAAAACCAATCAGCAATAGCATCTGTCAAAGACTCAAAAAATAGTTTAGCTGAAACATCCCCGTGTTGAATTCCCAAGATAGAAAAGGCTGCAAAGAAAGCGTTGATGTGTTCATTCATAGATACCTTACCATCTCCTTTAAATTTGGGGATAATTTTCCTACACCATGAGGGAGATCAAGTAATTGATTCCCCAAGGATAATGGGACTACAGTGGCACCCCAAGGTACTGTTGGCAGTGCTGGTTGTCTGTGTCCCATAGCATTTTGGAGATTTACAATTAAAGGAAGGACTATACCATGCAAGACTAAGGCCTAACACATGAGCGAATTATTTGCAACTTTGGTAGTGGAAGGTGGCCTAGTAGTTGTTCTTGATAATTTTTTGGTAGAAGGAAACTCAAAAGAAAAACTAACCTTCTGTAATGCCTCAAATTCTGAATCAATGATTCCTCTCCTTTGATCACGCCTTGTGTATATTTTAGTTGCTAGCATGATAGTCACCTCTGATTATTCTATGTGTTATTTCACTAGTTATTTTGTCTGCTATCAGGGACAACGTGTATTTGAAAGGGGAAATTCCTTCTTGGTATTAGAAACAACAATAAGGTTGTCATGAACTACCCCAAATTCTATGGCTTGTCTCCTCAGGTCTTGACTAATATCTTCTTCTTCTTCTAGAACCCAATTAACCTAGTGGTATTGCTAATTATTTCTCCTATTTGTCTAGGCTAAATTACGTAAATCAGTGATAATATCGTCTTGTTATATGTCAATCCAATTAATGTTAGGTTCAAGAACTAGGCCAAATCTCCTTTGTAAAACCATAGGCTTTTTATTTTCTCTTTTTAAGACAGTACCTTAGAATGCAAGAAAGATTAGCCTCCCATACTCACTGCAAATCGAGAACTCCTGGTATTCTTTAAATTTCCTTTCTCTTATTCTCACTGCATTTATTCCTGTGTCTCTTTAAAAATGGTTGTAAACATAATTTTTAATATTAGACTCGGACAATACATATATTGTGGAAAACAATCACGTTCAATGGCACACAATCTTATGGCTCATTCTCCCCAGTAGAGTCACCAAAATCTGTTAGTGAAAATAGGTTGCTACCAAACTCATATATATTTTTCCCAACACATTGATGACAACTGCACCAAAATTTGAACGAATTGTAAATGAGTTTTACAATTGCTCTCTGCATTTTGAAAAGGGGTAGCTCCCTCTGTAAGATAAAACTAGATTTATGGGTACACTTTTAACCTGAAAGATGGAAAGGATATTTTCTAATAAAAAGAAAACAAATGATGACTGCAAATGCCCCACACACCTATAGAAAATGTATTAAAAATAAAAATGATGATCACAGTTTCACCCAGACATAAGAATAGGAATGAAACCTAGATATTAAACCACTTAATTGCAACAATACTATCACAACACTTCACAGACATAAGAATGCAAGCATTATGATAGTATAAGCATGAAATAAATGTGCTTTCAACACTGCAAATATATATACACTGTGCAAGACTTTCCTTTTATCCAATTTTCTACCAACTCAACATAAGAAGGATTAATAACATAACAACAAGATGATTTGACTCAATGCCAAGTTTCTCATGTATTAATGAATAGAAACACAACACAATAATTTGTTTATCCAAAAGTATTACACAACCAATGTATGTAAACATTAAAACACAATATTTCAAAACATGTAAACAACTCTTCTCAAGTGATCTAGTCAAGAAACAATTTTGCCAAAACATTTGAACTCTCTTTTACTCATACACTTTATAATAAAAGAGTGGGAACTAACTTTTCCCGTAGAACTATTTCTCACAACTAACAATTGAAATACAATAAAGTTTCTTGAAACATAATGAGACATAGTCTCAAATAACAATATAAGTCTTAACATAATTTTAATAAAGCATGAAAGATCTTGAAGAAACTTTAAGGGATACACTTCCTTGTCCTCATCGTCCCCTGCATCAGACCCCGCATGTTCCTCCTAGAATACCTGTCCATCAGTACCATCTTTCTCTACTTGATTTCCTGACCTTTGTGAAGCATCCAATTTGGCTTGAAGAACCTTGAATTTGTTTAGAATGGAAATGATACCCTTGGCATTAGGAATGCTGGTAATCATTAACCTAGTCCTCCACATCTGTAACATGTTGTTAGCTTCTTCATATTTATTGTGCATTTCCACTACATCCTTCTTGGAATTCAGGAGATAGGCAACCACATTTTTTAGTTTCTCCATGCGATTACCAGTTGAATCTTCTTTAACTTTCAACTCTTCAACCAATAGGTCTTTGAAGGCATGTTTGACAACAACAACATCCAATAGGTTGGTTTCAGTTTCATCATAAATGTCAACCCCTAAAGAAACACAGGAGCTCCTGAGATCCAACAAGTAAGATCTATTACTTTTAGCTACATTTTTTAAATCATTCAAGCATGGTTTCACCATGGTTAGTTTCCACTCCAGTGAATTTATCCATTTGACTGATTCATTCTCTACTAGTTTGTTTATGATCTATTCTGTGACAAGGACACTGGAATTAATTTTCACCATTCCCATCAATCCATTCCTTGCCACATTCAACATAGTCTCCTCATTCTTAATTATCTTCAAATCATTCAAAATCTCAGTTTTCTTGTTGGATATCTTAGTATATAAAAGAATAGTATCATGAAAGAAAAGAAGTACATCCATAGTAAGCTTCTCCACCCATTCTTTTGCTACCTATAAATTTGTACATGTTAATCTGACCTATTACCTCTGTACCCACACCCTTAGGAGTGTCTATGGTAGCGTCCAAGGGTTGGGTTGTAGTATCAACAATAGACTTGATATAGGTGGTCAAAATATTCACTCGGTCTTCTAAGAGCTCATTGTCCCTTTCTTTTTCCTCCAACCTGGTAGCTAGAATTTCCACAAAGAGTTTAGTATTATGAATATCCCCCTGAATAGAAGGAGGTCCCAAATCCACTTTACTAACATGAAAATCATCAATAGACACCTCCCTCTCCTCTTTGTCCACCATTTGTTGAGCAATCTCCACATATTAGTGCTTGGTGACTAGGTCAACCATGAGTCTTGACATTCTACTAGCTTTCTTGGGCATTGACTCCAGCTAAGGAGCCTTGCAACTGCATCAAACTCCATATCTATATTTTAAGAATATCTCATCTTGTTGCCGACCTCTATTTTCAGCCAGGCAGGGGTTGATAGCACTGAACAATCATCTATAGCAACATGAGGTATATTATCTATTATGGGAGTACCATCTACCCCTTGTTACTACTGAGAAGGTGGGGGAGTCTGAGACATTCCATCTTGAAAGACATGAGGAGGGGTCTATGCAAATGGTGGAGGAGTTGTATCTTGAGTTGGAGAGGGTGTTGTCTCCTTGTCTTCTTCATCCTGTAACAATTGCTCCTGCTCTGACAATCTATTGGCATGAGGATTCAAACAACTTTTAGTATTCAATTTTCTCTGAGGGGCTTCCCTACCCCCTTCGCATTGTGCTTTCAACTCTGCATTCTTTTTAGGATCCTCCCCACCATCATTCCCATCCTTGACTGGAGATAGTGAGCTTGTGTTGCGGGTAGTGACAAGTGTATTTTGGCTGGAAGTGCCTGCAGAAACATGTTGTTCCCCCATGATCTACTCCTTTTGAGAAGGAGAACTTGCACCATGACCACTCACTTTAGATCTTAGCCTTGTTGACTTCTATTCATCACAAAATAAGATCTATCCTTAATATCTGTCATTTCACTTATAGTCCAATCTATCTTAGGAAGGGGTTTAGTATTTTCAACAGAGAAGATAGGGTCAATCAAGTCAGCATAATCATCCACCAGGTTTGGAATATCCCAACCAAGCTTGTAGATCCTCATTTGTTCTAGGTTCAACCTTGACCAATCTCTCCTCCTCACTTCGTACTCATCTACATAGTCAACCCAAAAATCTTCCAAGTGAGGCCGATGTTCTCTTAACATGGGGAAATAAAGATTTTTCTTCACAAAATCCTTATTGTCAAAGAAGCTCCTAGAGCCAAATTATGATAAGTGAAACTTGGCAAGGAGTCTATCCACATTCTTATCATTTTCTAGTTTCATGCATTTATAATGAATCAGCCTCAAAGGGAAGGGGTATCTCTTCTTCTTGGAATCATGGTATCTCTTGCTTGCAAGAGATGCATGTCTGCATACCTCGAGGAATACAAGGTAGTCAAAAGCATAAATGGGTAGCTTCAAAGGAGGAAATTCAAAGCCACCTATTCTGATGTAAGTGAATTTATCAAATTGAATAAAATAATTCCCAAACTGCTTCACCCAGTTTGTTGCCTCTGTGGAGATTCTAAACTCAAGGTTTTCATAAATTCTTCTCACCATCAGCATAAGGAAAACATAGTTGACTCTCCTGTAATATTTATTACCATGATCTTCATGTAATTGAGGAAAATAATTGTACACCTGGGTGTCTTGAGTCATGGGGCTAGCTATGTTTAACCTTGGCCAAACCTATTGAGTTGTGGCTAGCAAATAAATCAAATAAGAACACATGTTGAATTTTTTGCCTCACTTTTGGAAATTGACCAATTGGTCATGTAAATGTTCATTGATTATTTGGGACCAGTCTATATAATGCTTCCCAGTACAAATGACAAGAATAAATTGGCACATCCACTGAACAAATTCATTGCAATCTTCACTTCCCACCACTCTATGTAATAATGTGATGATATCTGAAATATCATCCTTGAACAAGGCTTTGACTAAGTTTTTGGGTAACTGTGATCCACCCTTCTCCTTCTTGAGCCATGTAGTAGCAATGGCATCTTTGCACATCTTCTTGCCATCAATGAAATGCTTCCAACTGATTTTCTGTGAAATACTAACTTATTCAGGTTTCACTGGCAATCCCAATCTATCATTGATGTTATCTGCATCTATACGTAGGATTGCTTTACCACTAGTTGTCCTGATCTCACAAGATTCAACATGGTAGTTATAGATACACGCCATGATTTAGTTCGTGTATTGAACTATTGGGGGAAAACCACCTGCATGTGCTAGCCCACTGTCTAAAGTTTTCTGGGCAATGGGTGTTCTTAGATTAGCATTCATTCTTACCCAGAACTCTTTAAGGTCAATGTGACCCAAATCGGTATCCTTAACCCCCAATAATTTGTTCTCAATTATAAAGGAGATATCCAACCCTTGATATTTATAAATTTCATTTTGACAAACTTGATTAACTAGTCTATGAGGTCATTAACAATGACGAATACCAGGGGTTTTAGGTTTGACAAGAGAAGGTTATGGTTAACGGTTGGAAGAAATGGGGTTTCACAAGTTATGAAAGGTAAAAAAAATGCAATTGACACCCCCACCAATGCTCGCAGTAAATTTCAACTGAAAATAGGAAGAGACAGTGCACTCACCTTGAATGTGATGCTTACGGGAAGGAAGAGGCTAAATTGACTGTGACCAGGCTCCAAATTGCATTCTCAAAAGAAAATGTGAATTACACCATAAGAAATGTTTACTTTATAAGGTAAACAAAGTGAATTGGAGTTACATTAAATACCTTCCTATAATAAATACCTTTACAACTAATTAAGCCAAAATCACTTTATTGGGACACTTAACTTTCCATGAACCATTCCTTTTAACGAGGGTGCTTTGTTGGCAAAAATGACAATTGCCGAACTTAACCATCGATGAAATTTCCTTTCTGTGAACTAAAATTCAAGCCTTTAAGTCTACATAATTGGCAAAAAGTTAAATTTGCAAACTTTATCTCCTTTCGATTGTATGTGTTTGTCGCTTTACCGGTAATTTTAGGAATTTACGAACCAAGTGATTCTCCAACAAACTTTACAAGAGCTCAAAAGTTTATTATGGTTAGTGAAATATTCCTTTCATGAACTTCAAGAAAAAGCCTCGATGAACAAGACTTCCCCTTTATCAGCAAAAAGGACAACATGAACCAAATACTAGCTATCGAGTTATCAGCAAAAACAAGAACTCAAGAACTAGAGATGGATAAGGATAACATGGGTTAAGTTCGTGAGAGGTAGAAAAAGCCGATAAAGGAGACTTGACAAAAGAATGACAAGACAAAACCTAAGGAAAGGTTATCAAAAAAATAGAAGGTTTGCGAACTTGAATTTTTCCCAATAAAGTTCACAAACTTAAAGGTTTTCTAACAAGGTTCGATGACTGAAGATTTCTCTGATAAGACAGAAAGAAAGAACAAGTTCAGGAAAACACAAAAATGCTGATAAGAAAGGAGAGTTAGAAAGGAACACTCCAAAAACTTTAAGTTCAAGAAATGAGGATTTTGTCGATAAAGGCGGAGAAAGACTTAAACTTAGAGACACAACATAAGGACAAGGAAAGGAGATCAAAATAGACTAAGTTTGAGTTGTACAAGGACAAAGATCAAAATTGGGGTAAAAGACATCAGTAACACAACACATGTTCAAAGTCACCTTTGTCAAAATTCACCATTAAAGGTGTCTTTGTGTCATCCACATGGAAATATTAAGCCAAGAAAAAAGCAAAAGAATAAAATGTGGCAAGTAATGAGAAGGATAGGTGGGTATACCTAATCAATGAATTCATTCCTCATCTTGTGGATTAGGTGGTTTCTCTTTTATGTCGTTTATAACCTCAATATAGGGCATGTTTTAGTGAACACGATTAATCTCTTGATGCATATGCTTTGATTTATTATGTTTCACTTGATCAAGTGAGGGTTCATGAGTATGTTCAATGCTTATCTTCCCTTTATCTATAAATTCTAAAACTTTGTTTTTGAGTTACATGCATCTATCCTTATAACATCCATGTATATGATGACAAGTACAAAAAAATTTAGCCTTGTGTGGTTTTACAAGAGGTGAGGGAAAGAGAGTGTGTTTTAAAAGTTGTTCTAATACCATATGTGTAGGATTGAAAGGTACATTAGGTTGTTGCAATGGATGTTGGCCTGTTGAAATGAACTAGACAACTGAGAGGGGGGGTGAATCAGTTGTGTTATTACTTAAACAATTCTACACCTTAAAACATTAAAAACTTGTCCACTGTTTGTTATGATTAAGTCATGAAAGCATAAACTCATAAACATAAACACAATTGCAAGATCATACACAAGAGACACCAGATTTTTAAGTGGAAAACCCTATTAAGGGAAAAACCATGGTGGGGGTTAACCCACAAGATATATATGTAAAGCATAATATCAAAAATTAGAGGTTCACTACCCAGAAAAAGGCTCACTGTCAAGGGGTTTTGAACTGAGATGTTAGCATCTACTCCATGCCTGAATTCAGTTCCATTGAAGCGCAATACTCTTCTGCTCTGCTCTGCCTTTTCTCTTCCTTACTTATCTTAGCATTTTTCACACAAGGACACACTTTCCTTGACTCAATTGCAAGTATTTATACACTGCATCAACCTTGGAATGTTCATCAAGGTCGGCATTACAATCATCAACTGTTGGATCATTCTCCAAGGTCGGCATTACAAACATACATAAAATAGGTCTGGACCTAATACAAAATTAGCTAAGGAAATTTTGTAAAGATGTATGCAAATCACTCCATGCCTTAGATGGGACTCAAACATGATCTTCCATGCCACTACATGCTTCTACAATCTTGAATACATCTTCGCAATAACTGGAATTAACCAAGTCGGCTAGGATTGGTTACATGCTACGTTATCTGGGAACAAACTTCAAACACAATCTTAATTCATTAACGCGGACCCATGTAAATGTAGGAACACGATCAGGAGGCATCCACAAGAATGTTGTAATCACCAGGAGTAACTGCACAAACTCTAACCACTTTATCCATGAGATTCTTCACATCGAAGCACATGAACTTCACTATCTTCAACTATCATAAAAGAAAGATAGCTTGCAAACCACCAAATCATGAACCATTGTAGTTGTAGGCACTTATCATCATCCTAGACTTCACTTTAGAACCGCAAAGCAAAATACTTCAATGTAGAGAAATGCAAAGCAAAATACTTTCTCCCTGTCACCAGTGAATAATCAGAAAAAGCAGGTTTTACTCTAGTGAATGTAACTCACTCAATTCTTCATATTGGAGGCTCAAACTTAGGATTTAGCATCTTCAGACATGCCTCTAAATAAATTCCAATCCGCAGACTACGATCTTCACTCTCCAAGAAATGTAAAGTAGTCTTCTGGACTATTCTTCAGTATGCAACTCACTGTCTTCACTATGATTCACTATTTCCTTTCTGATTCTTCTGGAGGGGCTAATTTTCTCAATATACTCAACATATAAAGCTTCTAACTAAATAACAAAATAGGATATAGTTGACACCAATGACAACAAAGATATGTTGACATCAATGACAACACCGATTAGGCACATACTTGCAATAATCTCCCCCTTTGTCATTGATGGCAACATATGATGTGAAAAACTACAACAGCCATCAAGACAAGATTCTCCCCCTATCTCTTTACACATCTACACTCTTTCTCTCTAATTTTTTCACATGATTTCTCTCCCCCTTTGACATCAATGGCAAAGGGCACATACTTGTACTCTACTACTTTGATCCAATCTCTCTTCCGAACTCTCTTCATCTGACTACTCCCCCTGAGAAGTAGCCCTTATAGGAATCAATCCAGATCTGGAGATGGATTTTTAGATACCTCTGGACTGATGCACTTCTGTGAATCTTAGTTTAGAGTAGGAGGGGTGATAACCCCTAACTTTTCTTTGAGATACTCAAAAGTATCCTTAGGCAAAGGCTTAGTGAAAATGTTTGCAATATGATCTTTTGTAGATACATATTCCAACTTGACTTCATTCTCTGTCACCTTTTCTCTCAGAAAGTGATATCTTATGGATATGTGCTTTGTCCTTGAATACATTACTGGATTCTTTGATATGATTATGGCACTTGTATTGTCACAAAAGATTACAATTGGATCTTCATACACAACTTTGATGTCCTTTAATGTCTACTTCATCCATAACACTTGAGTGCAACTACATGTTGCTATAATGTATTCTTCTTCTGTAGTAGACAGAGATATTGATTCTTGTTTCTTGCTTAACTAGGATACCATCCTTTTTCCTAAAAAGAATGCACCTCCACTTGAACTTTTCTTCCAACTAGGATTTGCTCATCATTGATCTGGACCTTTTTCTTCCAGATTTTCTTCCATGAGCTTCTTCATATTTGATTTCTCAACACCTCTTTAATCCAGATTCCTGCACTAACTAACTGGCTAAGGGTTTTTTTTATTTTCAACATAGCTCCCCCCAATCCATAGCTCACAATTTAATTCCCAAAGGAAGTATCTGCACCAAATGCAGGTGTGGATCCATCCTTGATCTCATTGACATCCTTTTTGATCCAAATCTTACTCATCTCATTATTGGTTTCTACTAGATCAACCTTGTTCTTGCCTTTGTCATCTTTCTGCTTTGTCTTCCTCTTCAGTGTGGGATAGTCTCTCTTTTCATTTCTACTTCTGTAGAATCTAGCAGAGTGTCTGGGCTTATTGCAATTTAGAAAGACAATATCTCTCTGACCTTGATTTCTTCTGTTGATTTAGTTTGGCCTTGATCTGCATTGATTAGCCATATGCCCAAATCTATTGCATGCAAAACACTTTCCATTGAAAGAGTGAACATTCTTTGGATTGATTTGATTGTTTCTTAACACACTTCTGCACTCATTTTCTTTATGACCAATTTTCTTGCAATTGAACCATTGATAAAAAAAGATGGAACATTCTAATTCATTCTACTCATACACTGAGTGGCCTTATGACCATACTTATTGCATTTAAAACAATAACCATTGAAAGATGGATACCTTTGAGCATTTGGTTGTCTGATTGGAGGTCTTCTAGGTCTGTCTTTTTAATTTCTTACTGGATAGTTTCTGCCTCTTCCTTTCTCAGATCTGACTTGTCCTGGAAACGAACTTTCTCCCTTTTCAAATCCCAAACCTTGCTTGTCATCTAGACTCTTTTGGTCAAGCTTTGCAGAGCTTATTTTGAGCTTTTCTTTATAGCTATTAGCTGCTTCTAGATTAGACTTCAAAAGCACAATTTCTTTTGCCAATTTCTCACATTCTTCTGACTTATCTTTTACAGCTTTGCTCAGATGATCCTCTATTCTTGTTTTTTCTTCATTTGCCAGACTTAATTCTTCACTTTTCTTTTTGAGACTTTGTTGGAGTTCCTTAATTTCCTTACTTATCTCTTGGATGCAACAATTTACTTCTACAATATTTTCTTTTGAGTCCATGTTTTCTTCCTAAAATTTCTTAATGTCTTCGAGAGCAAATTGGTGCTCTTTACTGTTAGTATCAGCGGCTTTAGATTCAACATTGGCAATCAAGCATAGATTCATTTGATTCACAGTAGTTCTGTGTCCTTTCACATCACATTTTGTTTTATCACTGATGGTTTGGGAACCTTCTTGTGCTTCATTTTGTAGTTCCTCATTGATTGAGTTAGAGTACCCTTGAATGTTTTCATTAACTTTGACATTTGTACTTTCAACAATCTTTCCCAATCTATTGTTATAGCAGTGGTAGGCTTTGTTCCAAGATGAATATCCAAGGAAAATGCCTTCATCATACATAGCATCATCCTTTTCCATTTTGATAAGGCATTTGCTTCCAAAGATTTTGAAGTATTTCATAGTGGGTATTGTTCCATACCATAATTCAAAGGGAGTCTTTTCATTCTTGGCTTTTACCTAAACTCTGTTTAGTGCGTAGACAGTAGTTTGAATTGCCTCCTTCCAAAATGCTTCTGATAGATTTGATTCTTCCATCATTGATTTTGCAGTTTCCTGAATAGTCTTTCTTATTTCTTCCATTACCTTATTCTTTACAGTGAGTTGTTTTTCTATCCCGTGAGTCTCACAGAACATATTGAAATTGTTGGAGGTAAACTCTTCTTCTTTGCTAGTCCTTAAACACTTGATTTTCATATTTAGTTCATTTTCAACCATTGCTTTAAAAGCTTTGAGTCCATCTAGAGCTTCTAATTTTTCTTTGAAAAAGCTAACCCACATCATTCTAGAATAATCATTAATAAAAAACATAAAGTACCTGTCATCATAGAAGCTTCGTATTCTTGTAGGACCACAAAGGCTTGTATGGATCAATTCTAGTCATTCAATGGAAGACTTTTCTTTGCCCTATAGTATTGTTCTTGACTACCTTTTATCTTGACATTTCCTGTAGATGATGCTATTTGAGTAATCAATTTCTGGCAGATCTTTTACAATTTGGACTAAGTCTGTCTTTACTAAATCATCAAGATTTATATGACACAGTCTTCTATGCCAAAGCCATCTTTCATTGGTCTGGGTTGTGATCCCAAGAATGTCACCTTTTCTGAGATGATAAAGATTATTTCCTGTCCTTTTTCCAATGGCCATTGTAGCTCCAGATTTCTCTTTGATTACAGAAGTATCATTCTCAAATACAAGACTAAATCCATTTTTGCATAACTGTCCAATGCTTAAGAGACTTTGCTTTAGATTCTCAACATAAAAAACATCATCAGTAATTTGTCCGTTACCAAGATTGATTGATCCTTTTCCACAAATTTCAGTAGTACATTCCTCTCCAAATCTAACTAGCCCTCCATCATATTTTTCCAAACTTACAAACTACTCTTGTCACCAGTCATGTGATTTGAACAACTACTATCAATAATCCAATAGTTCTTCGCTTGAAACATAGTTTCATTGCTGGAACTTACCTCTGGATCCAGACACATTAGATTGTTGACAACTTTGTTTTGGAGAGGAAGTACTCATCATCTTCATAAAGCACTTTCTTGGACAATCCAGTTTTATCACATTTAGGTGTATCAAAATCAGTATGTAGCTATTCATCTTTTAGCTCCATTTAGGATCTCCCTCGATTTGTTAGACTTTTTACGAAGGGACTTAGCTCTGATACCAATTGTTGAAATGAACCAAACAACTGAGAGGGGGGGTGAATCAGTTGTCTTATTACTTAAACAATTATGCACCTTAAAACATTAAACACTTGTCCACTGTTTGTTATGATTAAGTCATGAAAGCATAAACTCATAAACATAAACACAATTGTAAGATCATACACAAGAGACACTAGATTTTTACGTGGAAAACCCTATTAATGGAAAAACCACGGTGGGGGTTAACCCACAAGATATATATGTAAAGCACAATACTAAAAAATCAAAGGCTCACTACCAATAGGTCTCACTACCCAGAAAAAGGCTCACTGCCAAGGGGTGGCTCACTACCAAGGGCTTTTGAATTGAGATGTTAGCATCTACTCCATGCCTGAATTTAGTTCCATTGAAGCGCAATACTCTTTTGCTCTACTCTGCCTTTTCTCTTCCTTAGTTATCTTCACATTTTTCACACAAGGACATACTTTCCTTGACTCAATTGCAAGTATTTATACACTACATCAACCTTGGAATGTTCATCAAGGTCGGCATTACAGTCATCAATCATTGGATCATTCTCCAAGGTTGGCATTACAAACATACATAAAATAGGTTTGTACCTAATATAGAATTAGCTAAGGAAATGTTGTAAAGATGTATGCAAATTACTCCATGCCTTAGCTGGGACTCAAAAATGATCTTCCACGCCACTACATGCTTCTACAATCTTCAATACATCTCCGCAATCACTGGAATTAACCAATTCAGGTAGGATTGGTTACACGCTATGTTATCTGGGAACAAACTTCAAACATGATCTCAATTCCTTAACGCGGACCCATGTAAATGTAGGAACATGATTAGGAGACATCCACAAGTTCATTGTAATGAGCAGGAGTAACCGCACAAAATCTAACCACTTTATCCATGAGATTCTTCACACTGGAGCACATGAACTTCACTGTCTTCAACTATCATAAAAGAAAGATAGCTTGTGGACCACTAAATCATGAACCATTGTAGTTGTAGGCACTTATCATCATCCCAGACTTCCCTTTAGAACCACAGAGAAAAATACTTCAATGCAAAGAAATGCAGAGAAAAATACTTTCTCCCTGTCACTAGTGCATAATCATAAAAAGTATGTTTTACTCTGGTGAATGTAACTCACTCAATTCTTCATACCGGAGGCTCAAACTCAGGATTTAGCATCTTCAAACATGCCTTTAAATAAATTCCAATACGCAGACCAAGATCTTCACTCTCCAAGAAATGTGGAGCAGTCTTCTGGACTGTTCTTCAGTATGCAAGTCACTGTCTTCACTGTGATTCATTGTTTCCTTTCTGATTCTTCCAAAGGGGCTAATTTTCTCAATATCCTCAACATATAAAGCTTCTAACTAGATAAAAAAATAGGATACAATTGACACCAATGACAACAAATATATGTTGACATCAATGACAAGACCGATTAGGCACATACTTGCAACATGGCCTATATCTAGTTTAGTAGAGAATGACATTGAATGAAATGTAGGTTTAGTAGATGTATTTAAGCCATGTGGATAGAAGGAGAATGAGGGTTGAAAGATAAATCACAAGAAGGTACCATTAGGTCTATACTATCTTAATGGGCACTAGGTTTAGAAAAATAATCAATGAAAGCATGTGCCAAGTTCATAAAATAGATGTAAAACAAACAAAATGTATTAAACCGTTGCAAAGATTTAGCACTAAGTTGAAGAATAAACTCACTAATCAATTAGATATCATCATATATACTTTTAATTAGCAAGAAAGAATATTTTAACAAGTAAAAAAGCATCAAAAGAACCATCATAATTATTGTGTAATAATTCCTCACTAAGAATCATGATATCATTAACATATGAACTACATGGGAAGAAAACAAACTAACATCAAGGTGTATACTAGCATCATGTAGGACATCACTAAGTGAAAGATGTGAATATTCATAGAGCTAACCTAAAAGGTAGAAATGTGCCAATCATAAGACATAGAATAGTCCATAAAAGAAGGTAATTCATTGAAATCATGTGCATCTATAGATAAGGGGTTGCAATAACATGTAAGAGAAGTATCATAAAAAGGTATAATAATGTCATACATGGGTGAAGAGGGTATAACATCATCAATAACTATCATGCCAAATGCATCACTAACAAATGATAAAGCCTCACTAGGTATATACTCACCAATATCATGAGCCATGGGTGAAGTGTTTTTAATATGGGATTCACAGACAAGTGAAGTAGTGTGTCTAAAAGGAAAGGATGACCACTAACCAACTCAATGGAGGGGAAAAATAATACATGGTAAAACAATACCTACATTAAAAATACATCTTCATCCATAACATAAAATGTCACGAGAGTATCAAGTATGGAAGGATCAAAATAAAAAGAATATGCATGCATATCAGCAAAGGAAGTGACCTAAAGGAGCCATAAGGGTAGATTATCCTAGGGTGAGAGGCTAGGGTAAAAGATGTATGTCACTCTGTGTACTCAAACCCTAAGCAAGTGTGAATCTGAACCCTAGGAAATATGAAAATGAATCATAATATCATAATTATGTTAGATCTAAAAACCCTAAAAAGAGTGAAGGTCAAACCTTAAGGTGTGTATGCATGGACATGTTAACTAAAAATGTAAAAGAAAAATAATTTTCCCTAATGTTAATGGAGGCTAATTAAATGATTTCACACACATAAGCATAAATTAACATAGATTAATTAATATCATAGTAGCTAGGAATGATAATTGAAATGACATTCATAAAATTAAATGTGAATGATAAAGTACTTAGTTGTGGGAACTATGTGTTGAACACACCAAGATACTAAGAGGGGGGTGAATCAATATCTGAACAAACTTCAAATTCTCTGGAGAAGATTAAAACTTAAGCATTACAACATTAACATAAACATGAAAGATCAACACAATGTACATCAACACATAACACCAGATATACGTGGGAAACCTAAGAAGGGAAAAACCACGGTGAGGATTAACTCACAATATATGAAGCTCAAAATAACAACTTTGTTTTAGGGCTACAACCTAAGGAAGCTACTACTCCTTGAAAACTTTGATTTAGGGTCACTCCCAAGGAAGCTACAACTCCTTGAAGACTTTGTTTTAGGGTCACTCCCAAGGAAGCAACTACTCCTTGAATTGAGAACAAACTTAGAAAAGATTACAATATGACAATCCTTCTACTGCCTGAAACTTACAATGAAGCTTACACCTTTGATGATTGCAATTATTTTCCTTCTTATGATTGAATCAATTAGGCACACTCTTCACTTCCCTCCTATCACAAAAATGTCTTCAAGATGAAGTAGGACAGCTTCTAACACATCTACTCTTTCTCCTTCAGTCAGACATCATAATGCATATGTTTTTCATATTCTGCTCTTCACACACTCACATATTCATTTTTGCAATCATAACTCACCTAGACCAACTAGGTTTACAATATATAAATGACATTACAATGATTATATTACATGTCGACCAATACAATAAAAATATTACATTTTAGAAGTCGGTCAGTGATCACAACACATGAAACATGCATAGGGCAAGCCCTATCATGAACAACACATTACTCCAAGAGAAAACACATGCCTTGCGGATCCCAATACATGCTTAGTCTGGTCCTAAACATTATTCATAGCATCATTCATCAAGGAATCACCTCCGCACACATCGTTCATTTGAAATAGGATGGCTTTAAGCAGGAAGACGTGAAATTTGAAGTATAACGGATACCTCCACTTGAAAAACCTTGTGCGGTAATGGAAACATACAAGATCTTCATGAAATTCTTCCAAATGAGTCTTCATGACTCATACAACACCTTCAAATACACTTCTAACTTTGCACATCAAATACATTGTGTTGCATACCTTAAAACATGCATATTGAGATCAAACAACCATCTGAAACACATTGTGACACACTAGCATTAAGAAACTAACTTTGCAGAGCACCAAAACACCTGAAATTGTAAAGATACATGTAATACACATACCTAAACATGTTCACAAAACCACATAGGCAATTCTTCTCTTCCGGAGGAATGCGAAGCATTTCAACAAGCTTTCAACACAACTTTTCTTAGACAGAATACAAACCAGAACTCTACCACTTATAACTTTCACTGCAGAAGGTGTAGAGACTTGAAACTTTAGAAATAGAACCTTCACAAGTCACTAAGATTAAATTCTAAACCACAAGACATCATCTTCAAATGCGCAAGAGTGCAGAGCCAAACATTGCAGCACAGTGAATGTCTTCTTTAGAACCAACACTATCTCCAAACTGTCAACTGCAAAACACCCTTCCAGTAATTCAAACACCATGAAACTTGGAACATACATGCTTTGAAACTATGTGAATCTATCTTCCAATCCATAGAGGCACAACATCAAAAGCATGAAAATGTGGAGCAATCTCCTAGACAGTCTTCAAAGCAGTCTTCCTGTAACAGAAACTTTCACCAACTTCTGAAGGCCAAAACCTTCATCTAACAACATATACATCCTTGAGAACAACAAGAAGGATCAAACAACATGCTATAGGCCATCAGTAACATCTTTTCACCCTCATCATAGCTTAATATATCATCATTCATCTTAGTGCTTCTAATTCCCATCTTAATGTTTCATCATGAGAACATGACATGCAACCATGAACTGTATCTTCTCTGTTGGATAGGACATGACATCCAACCATGAACTTCTAATTCCCATCTTAATATATCTTCTCTGTTGTCATTGGATAATATTGTGATTGATTATTTGAAACAAACTGTAAGAACCTAATAAGATACCACAATTACTCTAAATTCCTACTCAAATTCAAATCATCAATGAAACTAGGAAAAATATAGAAAACATGAATTATACCTTGCAAACTCTGATTTATCCTTCATGTTCCTTTGTCTCCTATCTTCTCAAGATCTTGCTGATTATGATGATGCTCTTAGAATTGTACTTCTTTGTTTTTCAAGATGACTATGAGATGAATGGAATTGTGGATTCAAATGCAATGTAAACAATCCTACAATGCAAGACTAATGATAATGATGATGATTTTTATAAAAGCTAATGTAATGTTATTGATAATGATTGATATGAGGATAATGATATGCAACTAAATGATACTATGAAGCTAGATGATAATGCAACAACAAAGATTATGATATTGATATGCAAATGGAGGCCAAAGGCATGCTTGGATACTTGATAGAATTTATGCACCATGTAAGTATGATAGCTCTTGTGATGCAAAATGAAGGTGAGGAGCTTCCCTTTATAGGCCAAGGATGGCTCAAATCTAAGTGTCAAAAGATCCATGGTTGAAGAATAAGCCTTGTGACATGTACGGTCAAGATCAAATTGGTTGGATAAGGGGAGATAAAGATAGAAGATGTTCCTACTACGATGACAAGGTGGAGGAATATGAGGGGCAAGGAGCCACATGGCATGATGCTCACAAAGACCAATGAGATAAAGATGGAAGACCATGAGAGAAACATGGAGGAAGGAGTCTTTGTTTGTTGGAATGTTAGAGGGAATATAGGATTCATGAGACAAGTGTCTCATAGTCAACATTGACCATGGTGATGTGGAGAAACCAATTTCTACAAAGTAGGGATGCTTGAGAGGAAATAGGGCATGTGTTGAGAGGATAAATACCTAATTAAATATTAATAATATTTAATTTATGGAGCAACATGGTGAGTTGTCCACTAACATGGAGGGTGACATGGATGAATGATGTGGATTTTAGACCTAGGACTTTGTCTTAGAAGAATAATTAAATAATGATGATTATTTAATTAGAGATGACTTAGAGGAATTTAAGATATTTAATTGTTGGAAGAATATGATGAATGTGAACCAAATCAATAAATTATTATGTTTATTTATTGATAGAAGAATAAGAATAAAATAAATATAAAATATTTATTTAATTCATCTTGAGCCATTTTTAGGTGTATACATTTTGCCTCTTTGAGAGAATGTGTTTTATCACATTGTTTCAAAGAATAAAAATTTTATGAGTATGATGCATGCCCCAGTTTGCCCCTGGTACAGGTTTAGTGTTGGTAGGATGCCCCCTTGGGAGATTGGTTGAGTTGAATTTTGCAAAAGGATAATGAACGATCTCATGATGAACAAGAATGAACGACACAATCCTCGTGTAAAAAATGCAAGTGATGGACAATGAGAAATGGATGAAAAACATAGCATGCATGTGCAAGGTCAAAACACTTCCAGTTAGGGTTGATTTGGCTATAAATAAGGATGAGGGTCCCTTTCTTAGTCATTTGGACACTTGGCATTAGAAGAGAGATTATAAGGAGCCCTAGAGCATAGCAAAGCATAGCAGTTCTAGCGAAGATGTAGATTCCGGTAGCTAACCACAGGTTCAAGAGGATTCGTCGATTCAAGCACCCAGCAGAGTATGGACCCCCGGTATGTATGCCTTGAATTTTGCGTTAAGTGCATTTATTAGGGTCAAAAACTAGGGTCAAAATCAACTTTTTTCCATGGGCAACAAGATTTTTCCTTTGTATATGATCATTTTTGTTGTGCATCTGCCCATGCATATGCATAATTTTTGCATTTGATTAGGTTTCCTACGCATGTGATAAGAATATGCGCATACGATATGAATCTGCACATATGTTATTATGTTGTGAATCTAACCCATTTTCCTACGCATATATGATGAAGTTGCACTTTTGATAGCTAAAGTTGCACATCTGATTTAAAAAGGTCATTTACTTAATGAGTTGATTGAGTCGGCATCATGATCGATGTTGGCCAACTGATAGGTGATCTTTGAGATTTATAGAATCTCAGAAGAGATGATAGGATAGGTTTAAGATAGGATAGCTAAGTAATTGTTTGATAGATTTGATAGATATGTAGCTTAGTTGGTTTCTTGATTAATGTGCTTGTGTCATTGATTGCAGGATGAGCTAGATGTGATGATGTCTCAGGAGAGATTTCCCCCGACACAGTTGCTACAACCCTACTTGTCAGAGACTAATCACTTGGTGTTAGGGTCTACTAGATTATGGTATGTGACCTTTATTCCTGGGATTCAGGCGAACCTGGGTATGCTAACTACTCTGGCTAAGAGTTGGCACAGTGAGCACTGTACATTTCACTTACCTACTGGAGAGATGACAGTGACATTGGAGGATGCGCACCGGATCTTGAGGATTCCAATATATGGAGAGATGGTGGAGTATGATCAGCATGCAAGAGAGGGACTGAAGGAGTTCCTCCAAGTTTTTGATGATGAGGACATTCAAGGGATGGAGATCAGTTGGGCCGATATGGTTGACTATTATGAACCCCTGCCATCGATACTAGAAGGATTGATTGGAGGCATGATCTACTTTGATAGGAGATCACATGGAGTTTTCATTGGATGGGGAGGACATTGGAGAGGATGGTATATGAGGGGACACGCTTTTCTTGGGATGTCTGCCTACTAGCTCACTTATATCATGACTTACATCAGTTTGTATATGATGGTACTACTAGTTTATCTACTGGGGTCTCATTGCTACAGATATGGGCATGGGGCCATATAGAAGTTACACGGCCTATAGGCATGGGAGTGAGGGGTAGCGATTGACCTTATTCTTACATGTATCAGGACAACCTTTCCCAGCCCAAGCTGGGAAAGCTTGAGTACTGGAGACATCTGCTGGAAAATGTCGATTCAGTGGACTAGCGGCCCTACTTAGATTATTAGGCATGGGATGATGATGCGACTGAGTTACCTTTTTGATTTTAGACATGATGGTTGATAGGGCGGACACCCTATATTCTTGAGCATCATATTGTTTCTCATGTGTACCAACAGTTTGGCAAGGTCCAAGGGATGCCCCAAGGTATTGTTGTATTTGCTCGAATGCACAAGGAGCATCCATGCTGGGGTCCAGTTGCATCATATGAGCAGGCTCTAGCTGACTTCCTACAGATTCCCTATCAGGCTTGGGATTTGAGGCATGATATTGTAGATGCTAGGATGACAACAGATTATTCAACACAATTTATGACTCATCCCTTTCCGAGGTACTCTGGACCTGGAGAGTTAGCTCCTCGATTAGAGGATGGGGATGAAGAGGATTAGGCACAATGGAGGAGGAGATGACGACAAGGTGGTAGAGTGGTAGAGGTAGAGGGGATGATAGAGGTGACAAAGGAGATGAAGCAGATGACAAGGATGATGGGGATGATGGAGGAGGCAAGGGGGACAGAGGAGAGTCTGACAGAGAGTATAGAGGGCACCACAGGTGCAACCTCCGCCATAGGTGCAAGATCAAGTACTAGATCAGGCATAGGTGTAGGTTTTGGTGCAGGGATAGGGTGATGGGGAGGTGGTAGCACTACGACCCCAAGTGGCTCAACTATAAGGACAAATTGGCCAGATGTAGGGATAGATTGGCAGAAGCATGGGCAGATTACCCAGTTGCAAGGAGATGTGAGGGTGGTGACCTTAGAGCAGGATATTGCTATTTAGAGATACACTAGGGTAGAGGTCCTACTTCAGCAGGTACAACAGACTGTAGCATAGGGTCCTAGTGGATAGACTATTACAGAGATGGTTCGCATAGGGCAGGAGATTTTCTATTGGAGATCTCTGTATGAGCAGACGGTTCCCCCAAAGCAGAGAGCATGTAGCTTTCATCCGAGTTCACACAGTATATCTAGGTGGACACTGTCTAAGAGTGGAGGGGTTTTGGGGCCGCCACCTCCTCGAGGACCACCAAGAATAGGGCCTTTAGGTTCTCAGCCTCATCGGCCAGCACCTTTTGGAGGCAGTACCTCATAGACACTTTGGGACATGCATCATTTTATATCATTTTGCATACACATTATTTTTGATAGCTCAAGATACACTCCGTGATATCATTGTATACTTGGACATTTATTTTTTGATGATGATGATGATGATATATAGATGAGTTCGATGGACTATATGCATGTGTACTATGGATAGTTTTTTTCTATATGATTGATGTTATGATTATGCTTCTATTTGATGATTCTAACCTATTGATTCTATGATGCATATAGTACTTATGATATGATGCTTCTATAATTCTTTTGATGACTTATCTTCTATGAGTAATGTTATGAGTAATGATCTTATATGCTTATAATTTATGATAACTTAATGCATATTTTGATGATTCTTGAATGCAATACATGATGTTTAATTTTACTAAGTATGATGACATAATATGGATATGCTATGACAATGATATCTATGTTTTTGATTTTTGATGATAAAGTTATGTATGAGATCTATGTTGATATATGACATCACTATATGAATGATCTAGATGTTTTTTAGATAATGCATTTAAATGATATGATCTTATGATTGACATGCCTATGATATGCACAATGATAATGATTTATTTTTGTTATGCCAAGTATAATCAATCATGAATAAAAGATCACTTAGAAGAATTAGAGGAATGATAAATAGATGACTTGTAAAAATGAAATAACTTGGATGAATGAAAGCAAGAACTTGGATAAATAGATAACTTGGATGAAATGAAAGAAAGGACTTGGATCGTAAGTCACTTGGAAAATGTTAATTATGGAATGCTTATAAATAAAATGAAATGCAACCCTAATAAATACAAATGAAGTTTAGTCATCTTGTCTACAAATATTTAAAGTGCTTGTTTTCATCATTGAGCTTTTAAAATGTTGCAAGGAAATACAAGCATCTAGGTATAATTAAACTGAGATGACCTCAGTATCTCTTACATGGATTTTGATTTAGCAAGTTAATACAAGAATCTAGGTATAATTGAACTGGGATGACCTGAGTACTGCTTGCATGTATCAACAGACAAGGATTGTACCTTTTCATGCTCAAACCCATAATGTCCTCGATGACCATTTGCTAATCATGTCGGTAGACAAGTCTTCACATTACTAAAAATAAACCCAAAAATAGAAAACAAATGAAATAATCATGCCCCATCATAGCTCCTCTAGTCCTAGACATCCTCGAGTAGCATAGAAAACATGATAACAAAAATCAAGACATAAGACTTACACTTATAACAGCCATCAAATCTTGCCATAGATATGTTTTCTTGCCATAAAAGATAAAATAATCCCGATAGTTTATGCACATTGTTGTCTGATACAAGTTAATGTCCTAGGGCCAATATTCTATTTAAAAGCTTGCTGTTGTGATGTGTTTTGTTTGGAGATAGTACTGCGATCCGAATTGTTATCCTATGGATTGTGGCATTTAAGAATTTAATTCTATAACTAGGCTGAGGATTTTGCCCCCAATGAAGTAAAGGATCTACCTATTATGGATGAAACATATGGATGAACTGATGGGAGACTTGATGTGACAGGCCATAAGGGACTAACCTAGTGCCTCGGTGGCTCATCAATGATGGCCTTGCCTACAATCTCCCCTTTGGCATTGATGGCAACACATACATGCACATTCTCCCCCTTTGACATCAAGGACAAAGGGTAACTTCTTCTTTCTTAGGGCATAACTTCTTCTTGCAACAAACATACTCCCCCTATCATCAGCAACCACTACCTACTCCCCTTGAGAGGTAGCTACCATCAGTCCAGGAAAAAGATATAACATGAACCACTCCCCCTAGACAGATGCACCACTATGCATCTAGCAAGAAGGAGGGGCAATTACCCCTAACCTTTGTTGGAGATCCTCAAAAGTGTCCCTTGCAAGAGCCTTTGTGAAAATGTCTGCAATTTGATCCTTTGTTGGAACATATTCCAACTTTACTTCCTTATATGTAACCTTCTCTCTCAAAAAGTGATACCTGATTGCTATATGCTTGGTTCTAGAATGCATCATTGGATTCTTATTAATATTCATAGCACTTGTATTATCACACAAAATAGGAATAGGCTCATCATACAATACCTTGATATCCTTCAGGGTTTGCTTTATCCACAACACTTATGTACAACAAGATGCCGTTGCAATATACTCTGCCTATGCAATTGATAAGGACACTGAATCTTGCTTCTTGCTCTGCCATGAAACCAATCTACTTCCTAAAAAAAAAGCACCACCACTTGTACTTCTTCTATCATCAACACAACCAGCCCAATCAACATCAGTGTAGGCACGTAAATCAAAGTCATTACCTTTTGGATACCATAAGCCATAATCTGGAGTTCCCTTCAAGTATCTAAATATTCTTTTCACTGCCTTCTCATGTGTTTGCTTGGGATTAGCTTGATATCTAGCAACCACACATACTACATGCATGATATCAAGTCTAGAAGCAGTCAGGTACAACAATCCTCCAATCATAGATCTATAGGTAGTCTGATCAACCTCTGGAGACTCATCATCCTTCCTCAAATGACATCTAGTGACCATGGGAGTACTCACTAGCTTTGAATCCTCCATACCAAACTTCTTCTACATCTCTTTGACATACTTAGCTTGAGAAATAAAGATACCATAATCTAGCTAAGCAATTTGAAGTCCAAGGAAGAAATACATCTCACCAATCATAGACATCTCAAACTATTTATACATCTCTTCTGCAAACTTCTTACACATTTCATCATCTCCACCAAAGATGATGTCATCAACATATACTGCAACTATATATATCATATCTCCTTCTTCCTTGATGTAAAGATTGCTATCTATAGTACCTTTCTTGAAGCCCTACTAAAGTAAGTACTTTTCTAACCTAGCATACCAAGCCCTAGGTGTTTGCTTGAGACCATATAATGCATTCTTGAGTCTACACACCATGTCTGGATCTTATGATATCTGAAAACCATCAGGTTGCTCAATGTAAACCTCTTCCTCTAGATCACCATTCAAAAATGTTGACTTGACATCCATCTCATATACCTTGAAGTTCTTATGAGTAGCAAGGGCAAGGAACATTCGGATTGCCTCCATCCTGGCTACTGGAGCAAAAGTCTCCTCAAAATCAATGCCTTCAACTTGAGAGTATCCCTTACATACCAATCTTTCTTTATTCCTTACAACTTCACCTTCTTCATTCAGCTTGTTCTAAAACACCCACTTTGTTCCTATAACATTCTTATTGGTTGGTCTAGGAACCAATTCCCATGTCTGATTCTTCTCAGACTGATCCAATTCTTCTTCCATTGCCTTTATCCATCCATCATTTTTGCTAGCATCAGCAAAGGTTTTGGGTTCTACCTTTGATAGTAAACAAAAGTTTACTGACTCATATGCTTTTGCAAAACTTCTCCTAGTTAGCACACCCTTATTCTTGTCCCCAATGATCTGATCTGCTGAATGGTTCTTCTGAATATACTTTGTTGGAGTCTTGGGCATCTGCTCTAGTTCTTGTTCCTTTTCTTCTTTCTCTTCTTCTTCTTCATCTTCAAGCATGGAAAGATATCAGATCCAAAGTCATTTGATTCTTGTGAGATCTAATACAATTCTTCATCTACTTGGACATTTGTGCTTTCAACCATCTTTCCTAATCTCTTGTTGTAGCATCTATATGCCTTGCTTCTGGTTGAGTAACCAAGAAAGATCCCTTCATCACTTCTTGAATCAAACTTTCCTAGGTCTTCTTCATCTCTTTTGATATGGCATTTGCTGCCAAAGATCCTGAAGTATCTGACAGTAGGTCTTCCATACCATAGCTCATAAGGGGTCTTAGTGCTATTGACCCATAACTGTACTCTGTTAGTCAGATAGACAGTAGTGTGAACTACTTACTTCCAATACACGTTAGGCATATCTACATCCTTCAACATTGCCCTAACCATCTCTTGCACAGTCTTATTCTTCCTTTCCACTACCCCATTTTGCTGAGGGGTCCTAGGAGCTGACAGATGTCTCCTAATACCATGATCTTCACAAAAATTATCAAATTCATTTGAAGTGAACTCACCTCCTCTATCATAACTTAAACATTTCATCTTAGTAGCCATTTCATTCTCAACCATATCTTTGAAAACCTTAAACTTATCAAAGGCATCTAATTTTTCTCTTAAGAAAGTAATCTAAGTCATTCTAGAGTAATCATCAATAAGTAACATGAAATACCTTTCACCGTGTTGACTCTTTACTCTTGTAGGACCAAAAAGGTTAGTATGGATCAGCTCCAATGGCATTGAAGAAGAGCACTCCTTACTTTTGAAACTTGTCTTTGTCTGCTTTCCCATTTGACATTCTTTGCATATTGTGTTTGCAGGCTTGGTTATCTTGGGCATATCTCTCACTGCATGAATAGAGTTGATCTTTACCATATCATCAAAGTTGGTATGTTCCATTCGCTTGTGACATAGCCAGCACTCACCAGATTGAGACAATAAGCATGTTCTTCCATTTACCTCCTTCAAATGATAGATATCACCATATGACTTGATGCATTCTGCAACTAGCTTTTCGGACCCTACCTTCCTGATTTCACAACCTTTGGCATGAAAGGTAAGATTGTATCCTTTACTACACATCTGATTGACACTGAGAAGATTATGCTTTAGTCCTTTGGCATAGAGAACATCCTCAGTCATGTTCTTCCCATCAATGGTTATAGCACCTTTTCTACAGATTTGTGCTGACTCATCACCACCAAACTTAACAACTCCACCATTCTACTTCTCAAGGATGATAAACTTATCCTTGTCACCAGTCATATGATTACAAAAACCATTGTCAATTACCCAAGATTTGGCTTCTTCTCTTGCATGAAAAGCAGTCCATACCACCATTGTTCTATCATTTTTTTGGTCATCTTGCAAGGTATTAGTCTCTTCACATTTTTCAATATCACCATTTTTGCTACCAATATTCAAGGCCATGAAAAGTGTTTCATCATTTGAATCATCATGATCCTCATCTTCTAAAGAACAACTCCTCTGTATGGAATACAAGCTTCTTTTGAACTTGTCTCTCTTGTTACTACCCCTTGAATCTTTAAAAGGACATTTAGAAGCAAAATGACCAACCTTTCCACAATTGAAACATTTGAAGGGTAACTTACCTTTGTATTTGCCTGTGCCTTTCTTTAGTGCTCTTACAAAGTTTGCTTCTATCTCATCAAGGTCATCATTTTGATCAATATCTTCTGTCTTCTTACTTGCTTTGAATGAACTGCTTCCTTCTTTCAAGCACCTTTCTCAAATTCTCTCATTTCAAAGGTTGTGAGAGAGCCAAATAATTGATCTATTGTGTATTTGTCCAAATCCTAAGATTCCTCAATGGCAGACACCTTATGACTGTAAGATTTAAAAAGAGATCTCAAGATCTTCTTCACAATCTCATCTTCTTTCACTTCTCCACCAAGACCTCTGATGCCATTGACTGTCTCATTCACCCGGAGCATGTAACTAGTAATGTCTTCATCTTCTATCATCCTCAGGGTTTCAAATTTGCTCTTGAAGATTTCAATCTTAGCTCGTTTCACTTTACTATCTCCTTCATTAATACTTTCAAGTTTGTTCCAGACATCCTGAGTAGATGTACAGCTCATTATCTTCACAAGTTTAGAATCAGCTAGTCCACTCATGATAGCACTCTTTTCCATGGCATTGTTCTCATACAACTTAATTTCATTTGCATCTTTAGGTTCACTACTAGGAACAGTATAGCCCTTCTTGACTGATTGCCAGATGTCATACCCTAGAGAGGTGAGATAGTTTTCCATCCTTAGCTTCCAAAAGGAATAGTTTGTCCCATCAAACATGGGTACCTTGAGAGAACCATTTCGAGCCATCCCAGACCTTCCTCAAGCAATTAAGCTTCTTCTAAGTAACTTGGCTCTTATACCAATTGTTGAACACACCAGGATACTGAGAGGGGGGTGAATCAGTATCTAAACAAACTTAAACTTCTTTGGAGCAAATTAAAACTTAAGCATTACAGCATAACATAAACATGAAAGATCAACACAATGCACATCAACACAGAACACCAAATATACGTGGAAAACCCAAGAAGGGAAAAACCACAGTGAGGATTAACTCACAATATATGAAGTTCAAAATACAACTTTATTTTAGGGCTACAACCCAAGGAAGCTACTACTCCTTGAAAACTTTGATTTAGGGTCACTCCCAAGGAAGCTACAACTCCCTGAAGACTTTGTTTTAGGGTCACTCCCAAGGAAGCAACTACTCTCTAAATTGAGAACAAACTCAAAAAAGATTACAATATGATAGTCCTTCTACTGCCTGAAACTGACAATGAAGCTCACACCTTTGATTATTACAATTCTACTTCTTCTTACGATTGAATCAATTAGGCACACTCTTCACTTCCCTCTTGTCACAAAAATGTCTTCAAGATGAATCAAGATAGCTTCTAACACATCTGCTCTTTCTCCTTCAGTCAGACATCACAATGCATATGATTTTCATATTCTGCTCTTCACACCATCACATATTCATTTTCACAATCATACCTCACCTAGACCAACTAGGTTTGCAATATATACATGACATTACATTGATTACATTACATGTCATCCAATACAATAAAAATATTACATTTTACAAGTCAGCTAGTGATCACAACACATGAAACATGCATAAGGCAAGCCCTTGTTGCAAGTATGAGGTTATCCAGTGTTGTCATTGATGTCAACATACTCATATTGCATTGACAAGAAGGATTTGATGAGCTGTGTGTTGAGGATATTGAGAAAATTAGTCTCAGTCAGGAACAGTGAAGAACAGTGATGAGAAGAAGGTAAATGTACTGTATAGGATGAGAACCGGAGGATGCAGATTAAAGGGTTAGTAGATATGAGTCTTGAGATGCTACAGTTAAGATTTCAGAGGTCCGCATGAAGATCTGAAGGAGTTGTGGCTGCCGGTATAGAACCGGGTCCGGCAAGTATCCGGAGGTGACAGAGGATCACAAAAAGGTCCGGTGAGGTCCGGAATTGTATTATCCTAATCTGCGGATTGGAAGGAGTGTTTGGGATGTCCTTGTGATGTATCATCCTGATTTGTGTATGATTTGGAGGTCCGGAAGTACCTCTTGCATTATGACAGTGGCGACAGACTGTGTTCTTGAAGTTCCGGATGAGGAAGACAAGAGATCCCAGTAAGCAGAGGAAGTGCGGATGTATCCGGACATTCAGACAGGCTTGTGAAGGTTCTTGGATCATGTTTAGGTTTTGTTGTTGGTCCGCATTGATGGTAGAGCCCGGAATTGAAGTTATTCTTCCGGATGAAGTTCTTGCTTTGTGTAGCCGACCGGATGAGATGTTCATCCTGCGAATGTTCTTGTAATGGCCGACCGGATGTGTTATTCATCTTGCGGATACTCCTATGGTTGTTTGCCGACTTAGATGCTTGTTCCTAAGTCGATGTCTTGTATAAATAATGATTTGTGAATTCATTTCAGTGAGGGGTGTGAGGATGAGCATGGTATAGCGAAGAAACGTGCGAAAAGCAGAGCAGAGATTGTTGGGCTTAATTGGAACTGATCCGGACATGGTAGAGATGTCATTCTCCAGTTCAAGACTGTGATTTTCATCACTTTGTAGACAGTGTGTCTCCTTGTAGGCAGTGGGCCTCTTTGTGAGCAGTGTGCTCGGGCAGTGAGCCCTTATTGGCATGTGCCATTCATTTTTCTTTTATTCTTCTAACAGAGAATAATTCTTGGGTTAATCACCCCGTGGTTTTTCCCTTAACCGGGTTTTCCACGTCAAAATCTTGGTGTTCAATGTGTTGATGCTTATCTGCTCTTGTGTTTATGTATTATGCTTCCATGGATGATTATTTGATATGCTGCTAACTAACAACAGTGAGTTAAGTGTTTGAAAGACAAGAAGTTTTATACAACTGATTCACCCCCCCCTCTCAGTTGTATGCCCTAGATCCAACAATTGGTATCAGAGCAAAGTTCCTCTGACAAGAGCTTAACCGCTTGAGGAGATCCGGGATGTCATCATACAAGAAGGATAGTCCGAAGTTCGATGGAACCAACTTCACTCTCTGGAAAGGTCGCATGAAGTGTCACTTGGAATGCATGGGAAAAGCATATCTGGGTATGATTTCAAAACCATATGTACCTCCACAAGGTGGTCCGACTACTCTGAATGAAATCACAGAAGCTGAAAACAATCTGCGGACCAAGGAAGCTCTTCTAAGCGCATTGAATGACTCAGATCTCTCGAATGTCATTGACCTACCCACTGCATATGAGATCCTAACTAAACTGGAACTTCTGTATGAAGGAGATGAGTTTGTCAAAAGTGCAAGATTGCAAAGTCTGAAAGGGAAATTTGAAAGATTGAAAATGAGAGATGATGAAAACATCACTACCTTTATGCCAAGAGTAAATGAGCTGGTATGTGGAATCAGAAATGCTGGTGGAACTTTAGATGAAAATGAGATTGTCTGCAAAATCCTAAGATCCCTTCCTGCTGCCTACAAAATCAAAGTTGCTGCCATTGATGAATTCAGAGCCCACACAACTGTCACAAGAGAACAACTGGCTGGCAAACTAGCTGCATTTGAAATGACCGAGTTTGGAGATGATCCTCCCAAGACTGAATCTGCTTTCAAAGCCAGTGCCTATGTGAAAGGCAAACAGAGATTTGATCCGGGTGAAAACTCATCAAGGAAAATGTCATGGTATGATCAAGCAAGAAGAGACATGGAAGAAGAAGAAGCAGAAACAGCTCAACTTGAAGCCCTCATTGCAAAAAGACTGCCAAGAGGATCCGGTAAGTATGAAGGAAAACTACCCTTTAAGTGTTTCAACTGCAATAAGATTGGTCATTTTGCCTCAAGATGTCCGGAGAGATCTACAAGATCTAATACTCACAGACAAAGGTTTCAAAAGAATTGCTATTATGTTCATGAAGAAGATGACAATGAAGGAGTAACAGATGATGAATCAGAACCAGGAGGCAAATCCGGAAATGAGTGGGTGTTTATAGCCATCAAGGAAGAAGATTCCTTGCTCTCCGAATCTGTCAATCACAAAGTTGTTGAAAAAGCCTTGGCTGCTCAAGTGGAAGAAAAGGATGATTGGGTTATTGACAGTGGATGTTCTCACCATATGACTGGTGACAAGAATAAGTTCTTAGACTTGGAAAGATATGAAGGAGGAATGGTAAAGTTTGGTGACAATTCTGCTGGCAGAATCAGAGGTAGGGGAACTATTTCCTTTGATGGTAAGAGCAAAACAGGAAATGTACTGTATGTTGAAGGATTGAAGCACAATCTTCTCAGTGTTGGTCAGTTAGTGGACAAAGGCTATGATCTCCGGTTCAAGAATGGAAAATGCAGAATCTTTACAAGCTCCGGAACTGAAATTGCATCCGGTACTCAGACAAGAGGTAACATCTTTCATCTGGTTGGTTCAAATAAAAGTTGTTTATTTGTTCAAATTGATCAGAGTTGGTTATGGCATAGAAGAATGTGTCATGTAAATTTTGATAACATTATCAAAATAAGCAATACTCAGGCTGTGAGAGATCTTCCAAAATTGATAAAACCTACAAATAATGTGTGTAAAGAATGTCAGTTAGGCAAACAAAGCAGAGTCTCTTTTAAAAGCAAAGATCAGTCTTCTACCGGATTATTGGAATTAGTACATACTGATCTATGTGGTCCGACAAGAATCAAGAGTCTGCAAGGTGATAGATATTTCATGTTATTAATTGATGATCATTCCCGGATGATGTGGGTCACCTTTCTAAAAGAAAAATCAGAAGCTTTTGAGAAGTTCAAAATCTTCAAAGCTATGGTGGAGAATCAAACCGGATTGAAATTAAAGTGTCTAAGGTCTGATAGAGGTGGTGAATTTACATCTGGTGAATTCATTGACTTTTGTGAGAAACAGGGTATAAGGAGACAGTTGTCTGCTCCTAAGACTCCATAGCAGAATGGAGTAGTTGAGAGAAAGAACCGGACCATCCAGGAAGCTGCTAGGACAATGATGTTGGAAGCAAATGTTCCTCAAATGTTTTGGAAAGAAGCTATCAGCACTGCAGTCTACACTCTCAATCGAGTTCAAATCAGAAACAACACCGCATACCGGTGTTACAATAAGAGATTGAGGAAGATGATAGAAAGCACCAATGTGAAGGTTGATGAAGGAATTGAGAAGCCCTCAAGATTTTATGAGTTTGATGAAGATGACCGAGACAGTGTTCAAGGACCTCAATCCTCTCCGGTGAGACAGAGTCAGCCTGATCCGGTAAATCAGGAAGAAGAGTTAGATTTGAATGAGGCTGATCAAGAAACAACAGTGCTGGATACTCCCAAAATTCCAAGGTATGTAAGACTGAATCACTCTGAAGATCAGATCATAGGTGACAGAAGCAAAGGTGTACAAACTAGAAGGAATATTGCTCAAGATCAGAATGAATGTTGTCTGATTTCAAAGATTGAACCTAAAACAATAAATGAAGCCTGCAATGATGAAAACTGGACCAAAGCAATGGAAGATGAACTGATGCAAATTGAGAAAAATCATACTTGGGATCTTGTTCCCAGACCTAGAGACAGGAATGTAATTGGAACCAAGTGGGTCTTCCGGAACAAACTAAATGAAGCTGGTGAAGTAATCAGAAACAAAGCTAGATTGGTCTGCAAAGGCTACTCTCAAATAGAAGGAATTGACTTTGAAGAGACTTTTGCTCCGGTAGCAAGAATTGAAGCAGTCAGATTACTTCTTGCATTTGCTGCCTTCAAAGACTTCAAGGTATATCAAATGGATGTCAAGTCTGCCTTCCTAAATGGTGATCTGGAAGAAGAAGTCTACATTGAACAACCGGATGGATTTCAATTGTCTGATAATAATGATATGGTCTGCAAGTTGAAGAAAGCTTTGTACGGATTGAAGCAAGCCCCAAGAGCATGGTATGAAAGGTTGGATAAGCATCTTGTGCAGATTGGATTCAACAAAGGTACTGCTGACAGTAACTTATATTTCAAAATTGATCATAAAAACATTCTAATTGTTGAAGTGTTTGTGGATGATATCATTTTTGGAGGAAGAGATAGTATGTGCAAAACTTTTGCAAATCAGATGAAAAGTGAGTTTGAAATGTCTATGCTTGGTGAAATGAATTTCTTCTTGGGTCTGCAAATTACTCAAACAAAAGAGGGGATCTTCATCTCTCAGACCAAATATGTGAAAGAATTGTTAAAGAAATTTGGTATGGAAGACTCAAAGCCTATGAACACTCCTATGGCAACCGGATGTAAGTTAAGCAAAGATGATGATTCTCCAAAGGCAGATCAGACAAAGTATAGATCAATGATTGGTGGATTGTTGTATCTCACTCAAACTAGACCAGATATAATGCAGGCTGTTGGTCTTGTGGCAAGATTCCAGGCTGATCCTAGAGAATCTCATGTTATGGCAATCAAAAGAATTTTTAGATACTTGAAAGGAACAGTTGAGTATGGTCTATGGTATCCTAGAGATCCGGATTTCTCTCTTCATGCTTACACAGATGCAGATTGGGCAGGAGATGTGGATGACCGGAAGAGCACTAGTGGTGGAGCATTCTTTTTGGGGAAGAGATTGGTTTCTTGGCTAAGCAAGAAACAAGATGCAATATCTCTGTCTACAACTGAAGCAGAATACATTGCAGCAGCAGGTAGTTGCACTCAAATCTTGTGGATGAAGCAGATGCTAAGAGACATTAAAGTTGAATATGAGGAGCCTATCACAATTTTCTGTGATAATTCAAGTGCAATTAATATTTCCAAGAATCCGGTATTGCATTCTAAGACTAAGCACATATCTATCAAATTTCACTTTTTGAGAGAACAAGTAAACAAGGAAGAAGTCAGATTGGAGTATGTTCCCTCCAAGGATCAGATTGCAGATATCTTTACCAAACCTCTTCCCAAGGACTCCTTTGAATATCTCCGGGAGAAGTTAGGGGTCATGGCCCCTCCGGTGATGAACTAAGATGGCACTGATGTGCATCAGTCCGGTGGCTATCACAGTCATATCTTGTGATCCGGACTAATGAGGAGCTGCAACTAAGGGGGAGCAGCTAGTATGATTCTGATGCATGAGAATTGCAAGTATGAGCCCTTTGCCATTGATGTCAAAGGGGGAGAGAAGACATGTGAAAAACAAGTGGTTGATGATCAAAGGGGGAGCAGTAAAGGAAGAGAAGACATATGAAAAGATGAAGTTCTTGTCTTAATGGTTTTTCACATCATATGTTGCCATCAATGACAAAGGGGGAGATTGTTGCAAGTATGAGGTTATCCAGTGTTGTCATTGATGTCAACATACTCATATTGCATTGACAAGAAGGATTTGATGAGCTGTGTGCTGAGGATATTGAGAAAATTAGTCTCAGTCAGGAACAGTGAAGAACAGTGATGAGAAGAAGGTAAATGTACTGTATAGGATGAGAACCGGAGGATGCGGATTAAAGGGTTAGTAGATATGAGTCTTGAGATGCTACAGTTAAGATTTCAGAGGTCCGCATGAAGATCTGAAGGAGTTGTGGCTGCCGGTATAGAACCGGGTCCGGCAAGTATCCGGAGGTGACAGAGGATCACAAAAAGGTCCGGTGAGGTCCGGAATTGTATTATCCTAATCTGCGGATTGGAAGGAGTGTTTGGGATGTCCTTGTGATGTATCATCCTGATTTGTGTATGATTTGGAGGTCCGGAAGTACCTCTTGCATTATGACAGTGGCGACAGACTGTGTTCTTGAAGTTCCGGATGAGGAAGACAAGAGATCCCAGTAAGCAGAGGAAGTGCGGATGTATCCGGACATTCAGACAGGCTTGTGAAGGTTCTTGGATCATGTTTAGGTTTTTTTGTTGGTCCGCATTGATGGTAGAGCCCGGAATTGAAGTTATTCTTCCGGATGAAGTTCTTGCTTTGTGTAGCCGACCGGATGAGATGTTCATCCTGCGAATGTTCTTGTAATGGCCGACCGGATGTGTTATTCATCTTGCGGATACTCCTATGGTTGTTTGCCGACTTAGATGCTTGTTCCTAAGTCGATGTCTTGTATAAATAATGATTTGTGAATTCATTTCAGTGAGGGGTGTGAGGATGAGCATGGTATAGCGAAGAAACGTGTGAAAAGCAGAGCAGAGATTGTTGGGCTTAATTGGAACTGATCCGGACATGGTAGAGATGTCATTCTCCAGTTCAAGACTGTGATTTTCATCACTTTGTAGACAGTGTGTCTCCTTGTAGGCAGTGGGCCTCTTTGTGAGCAGTGTGCTCGGGCAGTGAGCCCTTATTGGCATGTGCCATTCATTTTTCTTTTATTCTTCTAACAGAGAATAATTCTTGGGTTAATCACCCCGTGGTTTTTCCCTTAACTGGGTTTTCCACGTCAAAATCTTGGTGTTCAATGTGTTGATGCTTATCTGCTCTTGTGTTTATGTATTATGCTTCCATGGATGATTATTTGATATGCTGCTAACTAACAACAGTGAGTTAAGTGTTTGAAAGACAAGAAGTTTTATACAACTGATTCACCCCTCCTCTCAGTTGTATGCCCTAGATCCAACAGCCCTATCATGAACAACACATTACTCCAAGAGAAAATACACGCCTTGCAGATCCTAATACATGCTCAGTCTAGTCTTAAACATTATTCACAACATCATTCATCAAGGAATCACCTCCGCACACATCGCTCATTTGAAATAGGATGGCCTTAAGTAGGAACACATGAAATTTGAAGTATAACGAACACCACCACTTGAAAAACCTTGTGCGGTACTGGAAACATACAAGATCTTCCTGAAATTATTATGAGTCTTCATGACTCATACAACACCTTCAAATACACTTCTAACTCCACACAACAAATACATTGTGCTGCATACCTTAAAACATGCATATTGAGATCAAACAGCCATTTGGAACACACTGTAACACATTGTCATTGAGAAACTAACTTTGTGGAGCACCAAAACACCTTAAAATAAAAAGATTCATGTGATACACATCCCTGAACATGTTCACAAAACCACATAGGTAATTCTTCTCTTTTGGAGGAATGTGGAACATTTCAACAAGCTTTCAACACAACTTTTCTCAGACATAATACAGACCGGAACTCTACCACTTATAACTTTCACTGTGGAAGGTGTAGAGACTTGAAACTTTGGAAATAGAACCTTCACAAGTCACTAATCTTAACTTCTAAACCACAAGACATCATCTTCAAATGTGGAGGAATGTGGAGCCAAACATTTCCACACAGTGAATGTCTTCTTTAGAACCAACACTGTCTCCAAACTGTCAATTGCAAAACACCCTTCCGGTAATTCAAACACCATGAAACTTGGAACATACATACTTTGACACTATGTGAAGCTATCTTCCAATTTGCAGAGGCACAACATCACAAGCATGAAATTGTGGAGCAATCTCCCAGACAGTCTTCAAAACAGTCTTCCTGTAACAGAAACTTTCACTAACTTCTGGAGGCCAAAACCTTCATATAATAGCATATACATCCTTGAGAACAATAGGAAGGATCAAACAACATGTCATAGGGCATCAACAACATCTTTTCATCCTCAGCATAGCTTAATATATCATCATTCATCTTAGTGCTTCTAATTCTTATATTAATGTTTCATCATGAGAACATGACATCCAACCATGTGTTAGACTTAGGGCACACAACTGAGAGGGGGGGTGAATCAGTTGTGCAAAAATTTCTCCAATTTCCACACTTAAATCTTCTTGGTGATTAGCAGTATATCAAACATGAAACATAATGCATTCAAATCAAAGGCAGAAACTCATCAACACATAAGACACCAAGATTTTGACGTGGAAAACCCGGTTAAGGGAAAAACCACGGGGTGATTAACCCAAGAATGTATTCTCTGTTAGAAGAATAGAAAGAACAAATGGCACATGCCAATTAGGGCTCACTACCCGAGCACACTGCTCACAAGAGGCTCACTGCCTACAAGAGACACATTGTCTACAAAGAAATAAGTATCACCTTTATGAACTGGAGAATAGCATCTTCACCATGCTTGAATCAGTTCCATTAAGCCCAATACTTCTGCTCTGCCTTTCGTACTCCTCCTCACTTCCACACTCTCATCACCGCAAGACACACTTTGGAATGACTTCACAATCCCTTATTTATACAAGACATCAACTTAGGAATAATCATCTAAGTCGGCAAACACCTACAAGAACATCCACAAGATGTGTAATACATCCGGTCGGCCAGTCTCAGGAAGAACACCAACATCCGGTGGTTATTCTTCAAATACAAACTTTAACTTCAATGCGGACCACCAACATGAACTGGAACCGATCCATAGATCACCACAAGCTTTCCTGAATCACCAACAACATCCACACTTCATCTACTTACTGGAAACCTTCTCTCCTTCATCCGGAACCTCAAGAACACAGTCTGTCATCACTGTCACAAAGGAATAGGTTCTTCCAGACCTTCAAGCCACAAACCAATCTACTTGACACTTCACAAGGACGTCCTCAACACTTCCTCAAATCTGTAGACTGGGATAATGCATTACCGGACCTCACCGGACCTATCTGTGTCACTTTGTCACCTCTGGACACCTGCCAGAGCCGGTTCTACTTGAGCGGTCATAAATTCTTCAGATCTTCATGCGAACCTCTAAAAAATTGACTAGATCATCTCAAGACTCATATATACAAACCCTTTAAACCGCATCCTTTGATGCTCAACCTATCTTGGACTTTTACCTTGTTGTCATCATTGTTCCTGATTGAAACTAATTTTCTCAATATCCTCAACACACAGCTCATCCAATCCTTCTCATTAATGCAACATGAGTATGTTGACATCAATGACAACACCGGTTAGACCCATACTTGCAACAATCTCCCCCTTTGTCATTGATGGCAACATATGATGTGAAAAACCATCAAGACAAGAACTTCTCCTTACATCATAACTCCCCCTATCAACAACAACTATTCATATATCTTTTCTTCCTTTACTGCTCCCCCTTTGATCATCAACCACTTATTTTTCACATGTCTTCTCTCCCCCTTTGACATCAATGGCAAAGGGCTCATACTTGCAACTTCCCATCATTAATCTAGATCACAAGATATGACTATGATATCCACCAGACTGATGCACATCAGTGCATCCTAGTTCATCACTGGAGGGGCAATAACCCCTAACTTCTCCCTGAGATACTCAAAAGAGTCCTTGGGAAGAGGTTTAGTAAAGATATTTGCAATCTGATCCTTGGAGGGCACAAACTCCAGTCTGACTTCATCCTTGTTCACTTTCTCTCTCAGAAAGTGAAACTTGATAGATATATGCTTATTCTTAGAATGCAACACCGGATTCTTAGAAATATTTATTGCACTTGAATTATCACAGAAGATTGTGATAGGCTCCTTATACTCTACTTTAATATCTCTTAGCATTTGCTTCATCAACAAAACTTGAGTGCAACTACCTGCTGCTACTATGTATTCTGCTTCAGTTGTAGACAGGGATATTGCCTCTTGTTTCTTGCTTAGCCAAGAAACCAATCTCTTTCCTAAAAAGAAAGCTCCACCACTGGTACTCTTCCAATCATCCACATCTCCTACCCAATCAGCATCTGTATATGCATGAAGAGAGAAATCATGATCTTTAGGATACCACAAACCATACTCAACTATTCCTTTTAGATACCTAAAAATCCTTTTGATTGCCATGACATGAGATTCTCTGGGATCAGCCTAGAATCTTGCAACAAGACCAACAGCCTGCATTATATCTGGTCTAGTTTGAGTGAGATACAACAATCCTCCATTCATTGATCTGTACTTTGTCTGGTCTGCTTTAGGAGAGTCATCATCTTTGCTCAACTTACATCCGGTTGCCATGGGAGTATTCATTAGCTTTGAATCTTCCATTCCAAATTTCCTCAACAATTCTTTCACATATTTGGTCTGAGAAATAAAGATTCCTTTCTTTGTTTGAGCAATTTGCAGACCCAAGAAGAAATTCATTTCACCAAGCATTGACATCTCAAACTCACTTTTCATTTGATTTGCAAAGGTTTTACACATACTGTCTCTTCCTCCAAAGATGATATCATCAACAAATACTTCAACAATCAAGATGTTTTCATGATCAATTTTGAAATATAAGTTACTGTCAGCAGTACCTTTGTTGAAACAAATCTTCAAGATATGTTTGTCCAATCTTTCATACCAGGCTCTTGGGGCTTGCTTTAGTCCATACAGTGCCTTCTTCAGCTTGCATACCATATCACTATGCTTAGATAATTGAAATCCATCTGGTTGTTCAATGTACACTTCTTCTAAGTCACCATTCAAGAAAGCAGATTTGACATCCATATGATACACCCTGAAATCCTTGAAGGCAGCAAATGCAAGAAATAATCTGACTGCTTTAATTCTTACCACCAGAGCAAAAGTTTCTTCAAAATCAATTCCTTCTATTTGAGAGTAGCCCTTGCAGACCAATCTGGCTTTATTTCTGATTACTTCACCAAATTCATTTAGTTTGTTCCAGAAGACCCATTTTGTTCCAATCACATTCTTGTTTCTAGGTTTGGGAACAAGATCCCAAGTGTGATTTTTCTCAATTTGCATCAACTTTTCCTCCATTGCTTTGGTCTAGTTTTCATCATTGCAGGCTTAATTTATTGTATTAGGTTCAATCTTTGAAATCAGATAATATTCATCTGAATTTTTAGCAATTTTCCTTCTAGTTTGCATACCTTTGCTTTTGTCACCTATGATCTGATCTTTAGAGTGGTTTAGTCTTACATACCTTGGAACTTTGGAAGTTTCTTGCACTTCTGCTTCATGATCAGGCTCATTCAGACCTATCTCTTCTTCCTGATTTACCAGATCAGTCTGAATCTGACTTTCAGAAAAGGATTGAATTCCTTGAACCAAAACACCATTCTGATCATCTTCATCATATTCATAAAACCTTGAGGGTTTCTCTATTCCCTCATCAACCTTCACATTTGTACTTTCTATCATCTTTCTTAGTCTCTTGTTATAACACAGGTATGCTTTGCTTTGAGTAGAGTAACCCGAGAATATTCCTTCATCACTTCTAGCATCAAACTTGCCTAGATCTTCATCTCTTTTGATGTAACATTTGCTACCAAAGACTCTGAAATATCTTACAGTAGGAGTAATGCCAAACCAGAGTTCATAAGGGGTCTTATCGGTATTGCTTTTGATTTGAACTCGATTGAGAGTATAGACTGCAGTGCTGACAACTTCTCTCCAATAGATCTGAGGAAGATTTGCTTCCATCATCATGGTCCTAGATGCTTCCTGGATGGTCCAATTCTTTCTCTCCACTACTACATTCTGCTGTGGAGTCCTCGAAGTAGACAACTATCTCTTAATTCCATGTTTCTCACAGAACTCTATGAACTCACCGGATGTGAATTCTCCACCTCTATCAGACCTCAGACATTTTAACTTTATTCTTGTTTCATTTTCTACCATAGCCTTGAATATTTTAAATTTCTCAAGAGCTTCTAATTTCTCCTTTAGAAAGTTACCCACATCATCCGAGAAGTCATCAATTAGCAGCATGAAGTATCTGTCACCTTGAATACTCCTGGTTCTTGCCGAACCACAAAGATCAGTGTGAACTAAGTCCAATAATCCGGTAGAAGACAGTTCCTTGCTTTTGAATGTGACTCTACTCAGCTTACCCAACTGACATTCCTTGCACAAGCTGTTAGTAGGTTTCGCCAATTTTGGAAGATCTCTTACAGCCTGAGTATTGTTTATCTTGATGATATTATCAAAATTCACATGACACATCCTTCTATTCCATAACCAACTCTGATCAACTTGAACAAATAAGCAGCTTTTATCAGTACCAACCAAATGGAAGATGTTACCTTTAGTTTGAGTACCGGATGCAATCTCTATTCCAGAACTTTCAAAGATTTTGCATTTACCATCCTTGAATCGGAGATCATAGCCTTTTCCCACCAACTGTCCAACACTGAGAAGATTGTGCTTCAAACCTTCAACATACAGTACATTACCAGTTTTGTTTCTTCCATCAAAAGAAATAGTTCCTCTTCCTCTGATTCTACCAGCAGAATTGTCACCAAACTTTACCACTCCTCCTTCATACCTCTCCAAATCTAAAAACTTATTTTTGTCACCTGTCATATGGTGAGAGCATCCACTGTCAATGACCCAATCATTCTTCTCTTCAATTTGGGCAGCCAGAGCTCTTTCCACAGTCCTAAGATTGATAGATACAGAGGACATTGGATCTTCTTCCTTGATGGCAATGAACACCCATTCATTTCCAGATTTATTTCCTATCTCTAATTCATCATCTGTTACTCCTTCATTATCATCATCTTCATGTACATAGTAACAGTTCTTTTGGAACCTTGGCTTGTTAGGATTTTGCCTTGAAAATCTTTCCGGACACCTTAAGGCAAAATGACCAATCTTATTGCAGTTAAAACACTTAAAAGGTAATTTTCCTTCATACTTACCGGATCCTCTTGGCAGCCTTTTTTCAATAAGGGCTTCAAGTTGAGCAGTTTCTACTTCTTCTTCTTCCAGATTTTTTCTTGCTTTTTCATACCATGACAATTTCCTTGAAGAATTCTCTCCCGGATCAAACCTTTATTTACCTTTAACAAAGCCACTGGCTTTGAATGCAGATTTAATCTTAGGGGGTCGTCTCCAAACTCTGTCATTTCAAATGCAGCCAATTTCCCAGCCAATTGATCTCTTGTGACAGTTGTATGGGCTCTGAATTCTTCAATGGCAGCAGCCCTAATTTTGTAAGAATCAGGAAGGGATCTGAGAATTTTACCAACAATCTCATTTTCATCTAAGACTCCACTAGCATTTCTAATTCCACAAACCAGCTCATTCACTCTTGGCATAAAATTGGAAATATTTTCATCATCTCTCATCTTAAGTTTTTCAAATTTCCCTTTTAGACTCTGTAACCTTGCACATTTAACATACTGGTCTCCTTCATGAAAAAGTTCCAGTTTATTCCAAATCTCAAAAGGAGTTGGTAGGTCAATAACATGTGAGAGCTCTAAGTCAGATAATGCACTTAGAAGAGTCTCTTTGGTCTGCAGATTATTTTCAGCATCTGTGATTTCATTTAGGGTTGTCGGACCACCCTGTGGAGGTACATACGCCTTTGTAACCATGGACTAGTATGCCATTCCCATACACTACAAGTGACATTTCATGCAACCTTTCCAAAGAGCAAAGTTGGTTTCACCAAACTTCGGACTATCCTTCTTGTAAGACGACATCCTGGATCTCCTCAAGTGGTTAAGCTCCTTTTAGAGGAAATTGGCTCTGATACCAATTGTTAGACTTAGGGCACACAACTGAGAGGGGGGGTGAATCAGTTGTGTAAAAATTTCTCCAATTTCCACACTTAAATCTTCTTGGTGATTAGCAGTATATTAAACATGAAACATAATGCATTCAAATCAAAGGCAGAAACTCATCAACACATAAGACACCAAGATTTTGACGTGGAAAACCTGATTAAGGGAAAAACCACGAGGTGATTAACCCAAGAATGTATTCTCTATTAGAAGAATAGAAAGAACAAATGGCACATGCTAATTAGGGCTTACTGCCCGAGCACACTGCTCACAAGAGGCTTACTGCCTACAAGAGATACACTGTCTACAAAGAAATAAGTATCACCTTTATGAACTGGAGAATAGCATCTTCACCATGCTTGAATCAGTTCCATTAAGCCCAATACTTCTGCTCTGCCTTTCGTACTCCTCCTCGCTACCACACTCTCATCACCGCAAGACACACTTTGGAATGACTTCACAATCCCTTATTTATACAAGACATCGGCTTAGGAATAATCATCTAAGTCAGCAAACACCTACAAGAACATCCACAAGACATGTAATACATCTAGTCGGCCAGTCTCAGGAAGAACACCAACATCCGGTGGTTATTCTTCAAATACGAACTTTAACTTCAATGCGGACCACCAACATGAATTGGAATCAATCAACAGATCACCACAAGCTTTCCTAAATCACCAACAACATCTGCACTTCATCTACTTACTAGAATCCTTCTCTCCTTCATCTGGAACCTCAAGAACACAGTCTGTCATCACTGTCACAAAGGAATAGGTTCTTCCAAACCTTCAAGCCACTAACCAATCTACTTGACACTTCACAAGGACATCCTCAACACTTCCTCAAATCTGCAGAATGGGATAATGCATTACCGGACCTCACCGGACCTATCTATGTCACTCTGTCACCTCTGGACACCTGCCGGAGCCAGTTCTACTTGAGCGGTCATAACTTCTTCAGATCTTCATGTGGACCTCTGAAAACTTGACTGGATCATCTCAAGACTCATATATACAAACCCTTTAAACCGCATCCTTTGATCCTCAACCTATCTTGGACTTTTACCTTGTTGTCATCACTGTTCTTCACTGTTCCTGATTGAAACTAATTTTCTCAATATCCTCAACACATAGCTCATCCAATCCTTCTCATTAATGCAACATGAGTACGTTGACATTAATGACAACACCAGTTAGACCCATACTTGTAACACCATGAACTATATCTTATCTACTAGATATGACATGACATCCAACCATGAACACCATCACACATCCATGATAGTGTTGACATCAATGACAACCAAATGCCAACACTATGATGAAGAATTAGTTGCAAGCACTACATAAATCAATCACCTAGATACTAGAAAAATTTTTGTTTAGGAAACACCTTAGGATCATAATGGTTTTAAAATTTTCTATGGATCAAATCCATGTTGTGTGGGATCAATCTCACTCTTTGTAGTATTGACCTGATATGTAGAAGTAATCTGAGACCCACAAAATTGAACCTACTAAATGTGGGTTGTAGAGACCCATGTCACTTGAAACTTTAATATCTTCTAAAGCATAAGGATTGGTGATATTCACGTTCTCCTCAATCAACCCCCTACTTTATCAACTTTGATGGGTTGAATTATTGACTTCTTTTTATGCTATTTTTATATGTTTTTAAGACCTTTCCATATGATCCTACAGATACTTTACAAACATCACCATTATTATATGTTGTTTCTCATATCCTTTTCAAAGACTTTAAACCTATGTTGATAATATGGAATATGGTGGTTATATTATCAAGTGAATGATTTAAATTATAAGTATGCATGTAATATAAATAGAATCCTATGGTTTAAATATGAGAGTTATTTTGTGTGCATATGTTTGAGAATTAACCCTGTATAACAACGACATGGCATCAAGGAAAGAGCAATTGCAACAAGTTGCAAGATAGGGGAATTAAGTGAAGTGTAGTTTGAACACCAAGAGTGAAGACAGATGGAGGATGAATCTATACCATCATGGATTGGAATAAATGTAGAAAGGAAGACTTGTTCTAAACGCAGTCTATGAGTGGTTTTTCATACAAACTGTTTCATGAGAGTTCGTGTTTGAACAAGACTTTTCTTCTTTTGATCAGTTAGATTAATAAATCAATCATGCAACCTATATCCTAGTATCTAGGGTTGGATTGATTGAGGATTAGTTAGTGGTTGCATAGAACTCTCCTGATTTTGTATAAGTTAGAGGGAGGAGTTTGTTGCTAAGTTAGTTGCTTTTTACTTTCCACTTAGTCGTTACTCTATTTTTCAAGTATCAATTATCCAAACATGTTTTGATTTGAATAAAATATGAGAAGATTTTGTTTCTGATATGAATTGAATACAATTCAGTGTTATGAGAATGCATGAGAATCTGAAGTAGATTTGGTTTCCAGATTAAGTGAGATAGTTCCCTAAGCTGGCTACTCAAGGTACTAACCCTCACTTCATATATTTCCTTATTTATTCATGCATTCATATTTAAAATTGTTTTTTTGTTATTTCATCAATTGCATTGTGAGACAAGTAAAATATCTTGATTACCATTACCAGTAGTTGGGATTCATGAACAAGTGCATATTTTAAGTCCTCTGGAGGTTAGTGTTAGTTCTTTGATCATTCTAAATATTTTGAGTTAATTTTATAATTCCCTGTTGAATATAGTTATCTCTAGCTTATGCTGAAGGTACCCATAGCAACTAGATTTTAAATTGTTTTTGTTGTTCTTACATTTCTGTGAACTTCAATAAATTAGGTTAATCTAGAATAAGTCTGTATGAGTTAGTTTAGGATAGAAATGAGTCTTGAAGGCATATATAGTGCAGGCATCATCATAAGCTTACTCTCCTTGGTCAATAATTCAATGTAGGAATGCAATGATAGAGTGGACTGTTCATATAGGTTTACCCCTAAATTTTGTTTAAGTCTACAACGCATTAGTTTTCCTCTACATTTTTGGTACCGTTGCCGGGGATGGTGCTACCTTCATAGTCTCATTAGTTTTATATGATTTCATAGTTTAAATTTTGATTCCAGCATTAGAATTAATAAATTCATTTTTTAGGAAAAACTAGACATTATACTAACATTGTGTAGGACCACTGAAATATCAAGCTAAAACCACTGTATGTGGAGGCAGAGAGATCACCGAGGTAGATTCATGCCTTCAACTTCTCAGGATAATGAGGACACAGCTGACTTTGTCAATTATACAGTAGAAAGGTGCTGAAGAAGAGTTTCCTCTTACATCTTCATCAACACCTCCTACATCTCCATCAACTTCCTCCATAGCTACAGAAGGGACTTTTAGAACCATGGAAAATGCTGCAGTAGAGGATCCTCTAGGACAAGCAACATTTGAATTCCCTATCCTAGACCAAGCGCAGGATGCTACTCTAAAAAATATACCACCTTCTGCATTACCTATTTTCTACAGCTTGGTGACTGAAGATCCTGACACTTTCATGTTCAAGTTTGATGTCTTGTGTAGAAGTTATGACTACACCATTGATCCTTATAGAATCATGTTGTTCCCTGCCACACTTAAAGATGCTACTTTAAGATGGTTTATGGGGTTGGGGAAAGATGTCATTCCAAACTGGGATACCATGAAAACAAAGTTCCTGGAAAAATATAAAGACTACTGCAGAGGACATGATAGGAGGAGAGATGACATATTCAGGATGTCCCAGAAAGAGGATGAACCACTGGAAGACTATGTTGAAAGATTCTAGTTTGCCTTGAAGAAAAACCCTCAAAATAGATTGTCTGAAGAATCACTAAAGCTAGTCTTTTTGAGGGGGGTTAATGATAACTACATGGATGCCCTCAATCTCATTGGAACAGGGGATATATCTTAACTTCCCTTTGAGGATGTTTGCAAAGCTTGCAGAAATTATTCTAGAACCTTTTCTAGAAAACCAAGGGGCGAAAGAGCAGCCATCTTAGGCAAGGCAACCAATGGGGTTTCAAGAGTGGAGATTAGTAACCTGCTAACCAACATGAAAGAGGACATTATTAGCCTTATGGATACACAACTGGACACTCTTCATATCAAGAAGAAACAGGAAGAGGTAGGTGCAATGCTTACTAAATACTACCCCAGTTGTAGATAGAGGAAGGCCAATTGTAAATGCAAAAGGGTGGCCAGTATCTAGCAAGAAAAGATTGAAAGGCCAGAATTACAGCCATTTGAAGGAGAAGATGGGAAACTGTTCTTCATAGCTCAAAGGAGACCTTGGCAACAAATATAAGGTATGCCCTTTGATCCACTTAATCTTAATTCCCCCTTTCCTTTTGCAAACCAGAATTTCTCTGCTTGGAACACTCAAGAGTGGCCTGGTAATCCAAATGCATGACAAACCCACAATGGCCTACTCCACAAGCTGGTTGGAACCAACAATAGCCAAACCCATGGCCTCAACAAAATTTCCAAGGTCCCAACTATAACCCCCAGTGGCCTACTCAGCAGCAACAATGGCAACTCAATGGAACAAGGGCCAACAATGGCAACAAAATGTACCTTTTCAGCAACCAATGATTCCATCTCAGCCACAATAGCCAACCATAATGCCACCCTCAACACCTCAAAATCCACCTCGTAGACCTGCCCAAATCCCTGCCCAACCTACACCTAACCCTAACAACAAGCCTGTCCAGCAGGCTTATACTAACGAGGTAATGCAATATCCCACCTATGGGGTGGAAGTGAGTAATGTTCATCTTAGATCAGGGAAGCAACTTGCAGGGCCTTCATCTCCCCAAATCATAGAATTTGAAGATGAAGAACCCACTGAAGAAGCCTCAAATAAACCACCTTTGGAACCTGAATCAACCCAAGATGCCCAAACTACCTTACATCAAAAGCCTCCTCCTTTCCATAAGCACTTGGCTATGCAAAAACAAACAACCCAAACTAAAATTGTCCTTCTCAGCTAGCTAAAAGATATAAGCATCAAGATTCCTTTAATCCAAGCCATCAAGGATATTCCTATCTACACTAAGACTATTAGGGATCTTTGAATAAAGAAGCCAGGAAGGAAGAGAATAGACCCTCAGACAGTACATGTTTTAGGCAATCTTGTTGATATCATGTTGGGTAATATAACAATTCCCAAATATACATATCCAGGTAGTCCAGTGGTGGATGTCAAGATCAATGGGACTCTGACTAAGAATACTCTGATAGATTTAGGTGATGCAATTTATGTCAAGACCAAGGAGATAATGTAGACACTCTAATTAAACAACCTTAGGCCTACTTAGACAGTCTTACAATTAGCTGATAGGTCTATAGTCAAACCTGAAGGAGTCATAGAAGATGTGGTCATTGCATTAAATTCTTGGGAATACCCTGCTGATTTTATAGTGTTGCAGCCAAAGGTTAATCTTGTTGGTTATCCTCTTATACTAGGTAGACCATGGCTTGCCATTGCTGATGCATTTATAGGTTGTCAGTCTGGTAACATGATCATAGCCAATGGGACTGTGACCAAGAAATTGGTTTTATATCCACCAGCCCAGCCATACCATGAGCTTGAGCAGACCATTTGGCCTAGTCTAGAAGATGAGGACACCTATTCCCTGCAAACCCTGATGACTATTGAACGTAGCCCCTTATTGATATTCCATATGAAGATGAATTAATTTCTCACATTATACAAAATGACTGTGGGAGGCACCCATAGCAACAAGACTGCCTATCCTGCTTACAAGACCCTTTTAACAGCATAATACCTAGCAGTTCCTTGGAAGAGGTATCCCAAATATTTCATGCTTTATTACCCCAACAATGCTTACCCGTATTACCCAACCTTGATTTGTCCTCTGTGCAAGAACTTTCCAAACAATTAGAAATCAAGCTGGGTAGGATGTTGCATATTAACAATGCATTGGCTGATGAACAACAATAATCCCTACATGAAATATTGCATACACACTCAGCAGCATTCACCTTGGATTACAGTGACATGAAAGGCATTGATCCTGCCTTATGCATGCACAAAATATATGTTGATGATGGCTATAGACCCATCAAGCAGTAGCAGAGGCGCATGAACCTCACCCTCAGAGAGATTGTGAAAGTTGAACTTCAAAAGCTTCTGGACGCAGGTTATATATACCCATTTCAGACAATGAATGGGTTTCACCATTGGTCATAGTACCCAAGAAAGGTGGCAAATGGAGAGTTTGTGTTGATTATAGAGAACTCAATACTGCTATCAAGAAGGATCACTTTCCATTGCCATTTATTGACCAAGTTCTTGACTCTTTGGTAGGCAAGAAATATTTTTCCTTTCTTGATGGCTTTAGTGGCTATAACCAGATTAAGATTGCTCCAGAGGATTAGGATAAGACAACATTTACTTGCCCTTGGGGACATATGCATATTTTGTCTTACCCTTTGGTTTGTGCAATGCTCCAGCTACATTTCAAAGAGTAGTCCTCAATATTTTCTCTGATTTTGCCCATGACAGCATGGAGATTTATATGGATGACTTTACCACATATGACAACACATATGATGAAGCCTTACACAATTTGGAGAAAGTGTTGAAGAGATGCACATAGCACAACCTCTCTTTGAGTAATAAAAAGTGTTTTCTGATGATGACACAGGGAATAGTCTTGGGACATTTCATCTCAAGTGCAGGAATCCAAGTTGACCCAAAGAAGATTGAAATCATATCTACCCTGCCTATTCCACAAAGATAGAAGGATGTAAGGAGCTTCCTGGGACATGCAGGATATTACAGGAGGTTCATTCAGGATTTTAGCAAGATTATTGCACCTCTGTTTACTCTGCTGACCAAAGACAATGAATTTGAATGGACATCAGATTGTCATACTTCTTTTGACAAGCTAAAAACATCATTGACACAAGCCCTTGTTCTCAGAGGTCCAAATTGGACACTACCTTTTCACATCCATACAGATGCATCAAATTTTGCCATTGGGGCAGTCCTAGGCCAACAAGAAGGAAACAAAGAGTATGCCATATACTATGTAAGTAAAAATCTACAAGGAGATGAGTTAAAATACACTATGACAGAGAAAGATATGTTGGTAGTTGTTTATGCAATTAACAAATTCAGGTACTACATAACTGGTTACAAAGTATTCATACATACAGATCATGCAGCCATTAGATATTTGATGAATAAGCCAATAGTGGGTGGAAGACTTGTAAGATGGTTATTGTTGTTATAGGAGTTTGATATTACAATTGTCGATAAACCAGGCAAGGCTAATGTAGTTGCTGATTTTCTGTCTAGACTACCTACACAGTCCTCAGAAGGAGTGGTTGATGATTCTTTTCCTAATGAGCATCTATTTGCTCTAACTATAGACACTCTATGGTATGCAGATATAGCCAATTATTTGGTTACAGGGCAGATTCCAGGATACTTCTCTCCAAGGGAGAAGAGGTAGCTAGTTCACAAATGTTTCTCTTACTCTTGGATTTCTGGATTCCTATTTTACACTTGCCTAGACAATATTATGAGAAGATGTATCAAAGACGATGAAGTGTTTGATATAATGAAGGCCTGCCATGATGAACCTTGTGGGGAACATTTTGCAACCAAGAGGAAAACCTTCAAAATACTGACAACAGGATATTATTGGCCAACACTTCATAAAGATGCTGTCAAGTACACTAGGAGTTGTGATAGATGTCAGAGAATGGGGAGGCCTACAAGAAGTGATGAGATGCCTTTGCATCCACAAATCTCATTGGCCCCTTTTGATAAGTGGGGACTGGATTTTGTGGGATCTATATCTCCTACATCCAACAACAAGGAATATATCTTGGTATGTACTGATTACTTAACTAAATGGGTTGAAGTTAAAGCCTTACAGTTTGCTAGAGATAGCAATGTAGCCAAATTCTTGTATGAGGACTTCACTAGATATGGTGTGCCAAGGGAGACAGTAATTGATCAAGGACCACAATTTACATCTGACTTAATCACCAAACTGGTAGAAGAATATCAGATCAGACATAAGAAATCCACTCCCTACCATCCTCAAGCTAATGGTCAAGTGGAAGTCACAAACAGAGAAATTGAGAACATCTTGACAAAGATTGTGTAACTTCACATACGAGATTGGGTTTCTAGGCTCCCAGAAGATGTTTGGGCATACAGGACTACCTGGAAGACAACTACAGGGTTTACACCTTATGAACTGGTCTATGGAAAGACAATAGTCATGCCTATAGAATTTGAACACAAAACCCTAAGGACAACAGTGGAACTAGGTATGGATCTGACAATAGCTCAACAGGACAGGCTACAACATTTGAATGCCCTGGATAAAATCTAATTAGAGGTCATCCATCACGCAGAGGTCATACAGAAACAAAGAGCCAAATGGCATGATGAGTACATCAAGACTAAAGAATTCACTGCTGGTGACTGGGCACTCCTCTATGATTCAAGATACAAGGACTTCAAAGGCAAGCTTCAGTCTCGTTGGTTAGGCCCATATGAGATTAAACAAGTCTTTCCTAATTGTGCAGTTCAATTGTAGACCATTGATGAAGTTTGGTTTTCACTGCTAGTAAATGGGCACAGGGTAAAATTGTATAAAAAGCCACTTCAGGAGGATGACTTTCTTGTTTCTTTAGTTGCTCAGTATGGTACTCTTGACCCTCCTGATGAAGATGATGTAACACCAAATGATACACCTTTCGAAGCTGATCCACCACCACTATCCAGTGATGTGGAGGTTGAGTTGCAATACTCAACCCCTGTCGCTGAAATATAATTTTTTTTGCTTTAAAATCACATGCACACACAGCACAATATCCATGGTTACTATAGTTACTTCAATCGGGACCTGTTTACCACTCACACAGTAGGGACCTAACTCAACTGGGACCTGATATATTGCATCTATAATTACACAGTCGGGACATGTGCTGGCGGCACCCGTAGCCACTTCTGTATGCAGCCTTCTTCCACAATTTGGTGAATAGTACCCATTTTTTCCCGCCCATTCCACATACCGCATTCATTTCAAAATCACTCCGCTCTATTTTCGCAAGTGTCAACTCACAATTATGAGTTGTTCATTTTTCTTTGCCTTTATGCGCCATCGCATCATATTTCTCCCGCCATACTAGCCACCTTACCATTCGCCGCATGCATATCAACTTGACTCATCAGTATATGTTCACAAATTCCATGATGTGTTAATTATTTCTTTCCATTCCATATGTGCATTATGTAACTTTCAATCATTAAAACTAGCTTTCTTTTTATCTTCATAATTACTTGTAGTTTATTTTGTGCATGCGAGAATATTATCCACCATTCCATTTAATCAATACTCCTCATTCCGTATTAATTGACATGTGAAGTGAGGTCACTTCAAAATTAAGTTGGGGGGGGGGTTATTTTTTTATTTTTGCCATTCACCATCTTTTACCTTTCAAGAAAAACCAGATAAAACTTCCTATGCCATGAACTTACCCTGTTTTGCCAATGAGTGAACCTATTACCCGAAGGAAGTTACAATGGAGAAGAAAGGAGAGGCATAAATTGTAAGTGGTTCTTTTTGGTGGTGAATTGAAGCAGCTAGAATTGTCTTTTTGGGGTGGTGAGTTGAAGCAGCAAATATTGACACTATTTAGTAGAAATTGACATTGTAGAGATTGCAATTGCAATTTACAGAAATCATGGGAGGGGACACAATCAAAAGAGAAGCCTTTGTGCATAAAGAAATACTAGAAGGTTCTTCCACTCTTTACAAGAGTGGGTTGGTTAGATTACTTTCTTAAACTGACAGAGTATGATGATGAGATGGCAAAGGAATTTGCATTTACATTATAGTATGATGAAGCAATGGTGAAAGGATTGACTATAGATGCTTCTGAAATAGCTATTGCTTAGGTCACAAGGTTTCCACCTAGAGCCGATGCAGTCATGGCGAGGAAGGAATTCTGTGAGAGGGGTGAACACCTGGACTTTACCACTCAAGGTATGAAGCGATTATCTCTTCCCTTATTTTGGGGGAAATGTGCTTCATACATTATCGTGATGGTTGATATAACATGTTATATACTGTACATTTCAAATTGCTCAATCATCTACGACATGAAAAATTGGTCAATGTCCCAAATTTTCTGTATAGTATGTTGAAAAGAATGTCTTTTGAATACTAGAAACAACAGTCAAACACCACTCTATCCCATCATTGTTTAATAGCCCTGCTAATAAAGAGAAGTTTGAGAATTCAGTACCCACAAGTTGAGTGGGAAACTTTTAAGCAATGTGTGTATATTTCAACACTATTAGAGGCACCTGAACCAGAAGATGAGCCTCCATATGAAACTGAGCATAAAGAGCCACAAGATGAAAATCCTCCAAAATTTAGGCCTGTAGCAGCAGAAGAACCCTCATCATCCATCCCTAAAGCTAAAAGAAGCACTCCTTTAGCATCTAGTAAAGAAAAGAAGAATAGGAAGGGTGTGAAGAAGCACAAGAGCACAATGAAAGAAGAAAATATAGAGGAAAGAAGGAAGAAGAGGGACAAGAAGAGGAGGAAAAAGGAAGATAAGTAGGAGATTGTCACTCCTAGATGCTCAAGTAGGCTAAAGAGGCAAAGTGCCAAGGAAAAATTTGTTGAGGAACATAAATTAGAGGAAAAAGATAAAGGCTAGTAGAACATTGATCCAATTCCACTAAATATAGATTCAGACATTGGAGAAATTCCTTCGGAGGATGTCTCTGTTGATGCCTATGATAATGTTAACATGTCTTCCAGGAAAATAAGGTATGTTTCTTCTTCTGATTCTGAGTTAGAGGATTTGTTTACTACAAAGAAACTGGGGAAGTCTGTACCTGATAATTTTGCTCAAGAAGTTTTTGATATTCCTGGAAAAGGTGATGTTGAAAATCTAAATTTTGAAAAAGAAAAAGAATTACTGGAGGACAAAAATATTAGAAAGGAACTTCAAGAAGCTTTGGATAGAATAATACAGTTAGAAGAGAAGGTGAAGGGGTATGAGGAGAAAGATAAAGAAAAAGAGAAAAAGATTCAAGAGTTGGAAGAGAAAATTCAGACTTATGGCCATGGTTCCAATTTGGATTTATTAGCAAAACTATCTGAAAGTAAAACAAAATTTGAAGAGGATGAAGTACTCACTCTCCAAGCTCCTGTGACAAAAACCCCAGGGTACCATACCACTCTGTCTCTAGGCTTTGAATTAATGAAGCTAACTCATAAAACCAAGCAGGAAAAGGAGAACTGGGAAAAAGAGAAACAAAGTCTTAATGCTTTAGTTGAGGAAAAGGATTTGGTAATCAAAAGGTTGGAAGGGAAGCTAGCAGAGGTAATTAATAGAGAAATTCAAATCATTGAATGCAGACCTCCACCAAGAGTTTATGCATTATTTCTCAAGGAAAAGTTTCTTAGTTTTCAATTTAATAGATTCATCAATGATTAGTATATTTCTATCTATTCAAGGCATGATTTTTTCTAGTTATTTCAAGAAGTCAATTTGGAAGAACAAGATTAGTTGTGTGAATACTGTTTGCACAATTATTTGATGGAAGAAGATATAGAGTGGAACCCCTTGATCTATGCTGGTGATTTTCAAGTTAGAGCACTGATGTCTTACCTCAGGAATGAGCGGCTTAGAGGGGAGCTAATGGATAAATATGAGGAATAGGAAAAGAAGGTGCCACTGCAGATTAGGCAAGAAGCCTTAAATCCTAATGCGATCCTAACCCAATGGTTAACTCTCCTCTCTCATAAGGGTCCAGGTAAGGTAATTATGGATTTAAGACTCAGGGATTATAGAAGGATACAACGGTTAGCAGTGTCTATCATTCAGAATTGTAAGAGGTATGTATAGAACAGGTGGGATAGTCTAACTTTGAAATTACAGAGGAAAGAGCCCCACTTCTTCCACAATTTCATGAACATGTTTGAGAGGCTACACAGGTATATCAAGATTTCAAAGCGAACAGGAGTAGCATGGCTGCCACTCACATTTCACCCTCCTATTCTCCTTTACCCAGTACCATACTAGACAAAAGAAAAGAGATAAATGTAAGAATGCAGAATTAGTCAGGATGAATAGGCTTGCCTGCTACAATGGTTTCTATCTAAAATAGGGACAAGGAGTTAGAGAAGTCATGGACCTCAGACGAATCACTCTGTATTATAATCTTCTCCTCTAGATGTTTAGTTCCTTGATTTTGCTTGAGGGCAAGCAAAAGAGTAGTTGGGGGGAGATGATGGGTTGAATTATTGACTTCTTTTTATGTTGTTTTTATATGATCCTGCAGATACTTTACAAACATCACCATTACTATATGTTGTTTCTCATATACTTTTCAAAGACTTTAAACCTATGTTAATAATATGGAATATGGTGGTTATATTATCAATTGAATGATTTAAATTATAAGTATGCATGTAATATAAATAGAATCCTATGGTTTAAATATGAGAGTTATTTTGTGTGCATATGTTTGGAGAATTAACCCTATGCAGCAAGGACGTGGCATCAAGGAAAGAGCAATTGCAGTGAGTTGCAGGACATGGGAATTAAGTGAAGTGCAATTTGAACACCAAGAGTGAAGACAGATGGAGGATGAATCTATACCATCATGGATTGGAATAAATGCATAAAGGAAGACTTGTTCTAAACGCAGTCTATGAGTGGTTTTTCATATAAATCGTTTCATGTGAGTTCTTATTTGAACAGGACTTTTCTTCTTTTGATCAGTTAGATTAATAAATCAATCATGCAATATGTATCCTAGTATCTAGGGTTGGATTGATTGAGGATTAGTTAGTGGTTGCATAGAACTCTCCTGATTTTGTATAAGTTAGAGGGAGGAGTTCGTTGCTAAGTTAGTTGCTTTTTACTTTCTAGTTACTTAGTTGTTACTCTGTTTTTCAAATATCAATTATCCATACATGTTTTGATTTGAATAAAATCTAAGAAGATTTTGTTTCTGATATGAATTGAATACAATTCAGTGTTATGAGAATGCATGAGAATCTGAAGTAGATTTGGTTTCCAGATTAAGTGAGATAGTTCCCTGAGCTAGCCACTCAAGGTACTAACCCTCACTTCGTATATTTCCTTATTTATTCATGCATTCATAGTTAAAATTATTTTTCTGTTATTTCATCAATTGCATTGTGAGACAAGTAAAATATCTTGATTGCTATTACTAGTAGTTGTGATTCATGAACAAGTGCATATTTTAAGTCCTCCGGAGGTTAGTTTTAGTTCATTTATGATTCTGAATATTTTGAGTTAATTTTGTAATTCCCTATTGAATATAGTTATCTCCATCTTATGCTGAAAGTACCCGTAGCAACTGGATTTTAAACTGTTTTTATTTTTCTTACATTTCTGTGAACTTCAGTAAATTAGGTTAATTAAGAATAAGTCTATATGAGTTAGTTTAGGATAGAAATGAGTCTTGAAGGCATATATAGTGTAGGCATCATCATAAGCTTACGCTCCTTGGTCGATAATCTAATGTAGGAATGCAATGATAGAGTGGACTGTTCAGATAGGTTTACCCCAAAATTTTGTTTAAGTCTACAACGCATTAGTTTTCCTCTACAAACTTTATGGCTTTTGGTGAATATTGGCAGACAACAATCAAGCATGTAGGTGTCCTAGATAAATGTAATGTAGATTAGGTTCCTTTTAATGCTCCAAATGAAGTGTTCCTAGAATGATTCTCCTTTAAGTGCTTAGTATTTCTAGATATGAATTGCTTATGATTAATGCATTTTGAATGCCTTTAAATACCAATGCATAGCAATTAATCATGCAAATGCGTACCAAGTTGACTCATAATGGTTAGTGGCTGACCTTGGACAAGTAAGTGTGAATATCAAGGTGAGGAATGAATATATGAATATAAATACACAGATAAATGTAATAGATAAACTATAATAATGAATGTATAACAATATGTGTAATATTATGAAATGTGTAAAAATATGAATAAATAAACACAAGTAAAGGATAAAAAATAAACCCATCTTTATACAAGGACATACAATTTATTAATAGGTAATTATATTAAGACATTCTCAAAATATACCTAAAACTAAAACTAAATAAGATTTAACATAAATATGCAAATTTCACTATTACAACACTAAATAACCCCTGGCTCCCCCACTTCATTATATTAATAAACCAAAAGACCTTTTCTTTCTATATTGATGAGTTAACATTTCTTATATTTTATTTATGTAAAAACTCAATGCACCAATAAGAAAATTTCCTTCTTAGAAATGATGAAATGAAGATATTCATTTGGAGCAATGATTTATTGACAACTTATAATGATGTTAGGTAGTTGATATGCATAAGTAGTCACGTTAATTCTAATATTATGTGGAAAGCATTTAAATAATAATAACTAAAAAGAAGACCCCACACAAAAACTGCAATCAATATATTCTTTTAAGGTACAACAGAAATTTTTTTGAGGTTCTAGATTGAAAGCTAATCATTTTTAAACGATGAAACTAAAATAAAGTATATATTAAATCAATATAAATTTAAAGTTTTACTTATATTTTAAATATTATTATAAGATTATAAAATTTATTATAACTTTCCAAGTTCAAGTATAAAGTGAGCTTTATCGTTCATTTACAACATAAACATTTATTATATTATATGTATTAATATCAATTCCATTTTAATTTGAAATTATAATATAATTTTTTTTTTTAAATTAAGTTTATTATATGAATTTGTACACTTAATAATTTTTAGAAGAATGATAAATAATTTTAAGTTATGTGAAAAATGATTATATGTAAAAAGTTCTAATGTTAGTAATCTAAATTAATTTTGTTTTCTAATAATATTAGTTAAACAGTGTCCAAATCTAATAAATTTATACGATCAATAAATAATTTAAAGTTATGTGAAAAATGATTATATGTAAAAAGTTTTAATGTTTTTGATTAAGGTTAGTTAGGAAAAGGGTCCCAATCCCATACAAAGTAGGAGGTCAAATTAGTTCCACATTACAGCATAAAACCCTAATAATAACCCTCAGAGGGCCAGGGTACCATGAGAGCACAAAAAACTAGCAAAAACAATTAGAAGACTAGTCCCAAACAAAAAGAAAGAGCAATCCATGAACACAGTCCCAAGCATTAATCTCCTTGATAATAACCCCTAAGGGGCTAGGGAGCCAAGTCCAAAAGTTACCCAGCATAGTATAAGTATTAAGTACCATTAAAATAGACCACCCTGATAATAACCTAAACAGGCGAGGGGAACAGGCAGAACATAGTAGGAAAGCAGTACATATTAAAAGACAACACATAAAACTAAAAATCAGAAGTGCTCCAATCCTTACGCATCTTATTCATCACCTCCTCCCAAGAAGAAGTGTCCTTGTCAATCTTATGTCTTTCCCCAGGCTCATTTTCTTTAAACTACATAGATTTATGTTTCTCCATTTGGTTCTTGATTTTCTTAACCCCAGCAACAATGTTTCTCATGATATCACTAATGAAGTTTACCAGATCCTTCAGACCTTTCTCTAACCTCACAATCATGTTCTGATACATTTGACACATATCAAACATAATAGTCCAACTCTCCTAACAAGTTGAACAATTCATTCTTCTATTGAAGATTTCTTCAATTCTCTCCAATCTAGCTAATAGATCTTGAAAGTCTGGATAGGTATAGTCTTTTGCATTTTTATCAAAGTTATTGAACTTTGTTTCAAAGGTCCCTAAGTCTTTCTGGACATCCAAATCATTACAAATCATTTTTAGATTTAAGAAATAAAATACGATGATGAGTTTGTTTCAACTATGGAATGAAAAGCAATTTAGTGTCTTTATACTGTTTAGGGCTCTATTTATGGAACACAAAATATTTTAAAAAAATTGCAAGCAATAACTTGTTAGATGCACTAGCTTGATTATCTAAAAATTAATAAATATGATGATGTAAAACAGTTTTTGTAGATGGATTTGTTTATGATGAGTTTGTAGGGGAATGGAATCTAAAAGAACTTAACTCAAAAAAGTATAATCAATAAAAGTAGGAAGGAGATAAGAATAATTCTATTAGAAAAAGTTGTTTGTTTCTTCAAAGATGATCAATGCAAACATTTGTAGAACTACTAGGAGAAACTATATGTTGTAAAGAGATAGTTCTTAAGTATTCTTTTGTAATGAAATTATAATATTTCATACTTGGTCTCAAAATTTTCCTTGCCATATGCACTCAATCATGTTCATATAAACAATTCTAAGCCCATCTCAAATTGTTTATTATAAATTATTTATATAATATAAACAATTGTGTAATTGTGTCACTCATAATAATATGTGTTTAGGGGACAATACTAAAATGATGTTTTTACATAAAAACTATACACTTCCTTTTGTGAACTTCACATTTTATTTAAATTTTCACTCTTGTATATCATTTAAAGGTAGGTCTCTACCTCAAAAATTAAAAGAGGAGTTTCTTCTACATGTAAACAAGAGGATAAGCTTCCCTTGAACATCATGTGACTTAAGTTCTTCGTTTGCTTACAAAAGAGAAGCCTATTACATTGGTGAAACTCTAGCTTATAAATAAATTTCACATGTGCATCATAAATGGATAATTACATTCTTATTAGTTATAAGATTCATCCAACCCACTTATATAAGAAAAATATTCACAAAATTTGTTCTAATATTTTTATAGAATAAAGTAATAAATAAATTTAAATTGAAGAAAACTAACTAAATGTTATGATATATGAACGTGGAGTATATGCCATATTATAATAGAATTAATTATGAAAACATTAAGATCACTTAGCTTATTCAGATAACTAGCTAAACTATATAAAAATATGGGAAACTAGGATTTCAATAGTTAAAGCATTGAAGGGCATTAAGATTTCTATTGTCCTAAAATCCAACCCCTAGTTAATTCACAATACAATAATTATCCTATTATTAATGTTGATTGTTATGCAAACCACTAGAAAATTCTCATCACATTGTTTATCCCACAAAATGTACATCAATAAAGTCAAGTCACAACCATATGAATATCTTTGAAGGCTAAATACACACCTCCTCCATCAAATCTTAGAGTTCCACAATGTTCTTCCTTCTTCAAACAAAGTTAGCTATTAAACCTAAACATGGGTATCCTATTGGTAGTCCCATTTCATTAATCAAAATTTTCATAGTGTTATGGACTAACATAGTTAATGAACATAACAAACTTCACCTTCAAGGGATAAAATGACAACCCATACATAGATTCTATAATATTCTTTTACTAGAAAATTTTTCTTGCAAGATGTCCTTCACCTTAGATGACACACTAAATAGGTATCTCTTCCATCAAATTTGTGGAGATAAGTACATCACACCCCAAAGTAAATGTAGTAGTTTCCTTGACTAAAAATGAATATATATATATATATATATATATATATATATATATATATATATATATATATATATATATATATATATATATATATATATATGAACACGTAATACATCTCATACAAATTTAAACATAAAATAATGATTTACAACTTAAGTTTAGTCCATATAAACATATTGCACATTGTGCAAAAGTTTAAAGGCACAAAAATAATTTACCACTCAAACTTATCTTTATAATGGTGATATTTGCATACCCATGCCATTTCCCATTTAGTTTTGTGCCCATCTTGATGAGAATGTCTTAATGAAATAACATATCAATGAGTGCATATTCTTGTGCTAAGTTTAGCTTGTGGCCTAATTCCTATCCATCATCATTTCACCCTATTTGCACTAATCCCTATGTGTTTTCTATCTATTCATATCTACTTCACCCCCATTGGTATCAATTTCCATACATCCAATACCCACCTCGAAACTAACATTTTATCACTTTAAATCATTTTTGTGTTCCATGAGATTGATCTAAGTCAATCCCAAGGAGCACATGAATGATCCTTAAACCCCAAAGCCTTGAATTCAAGTTCAAACTTTCCCACCCCTTTCTACTAGTTGTTAAACAAATGTTTGTGCCACATGATGCTATGCCATGGTATTTAATGACACTCATTTTATAGTTATACACATCAAGAGTGGAATTATAGAACTATTAGAGCTTTTATTTCAAATTTAAGAGCATTAAAGGAATTGAATCAACATCATTATATAGGTCATCTAGGCATGTCTATGAATGTTGTCTTTAATTTTTCTCATCATCATTAATTTGGTATGCCAAGGGGTTTGACCTAGGAGAACCTATTCACCTATTGAGTCAGCAAGCTCCTAAATGGTGTCTCTAGACACCACCTTGACATATTGAGACATATAGAAGGAAAATGTGAGCAACCCTTTAGGTGCACATTATGTTAGGTCATTCCCATGCATCTTAGGTCAAATCTCATGTAGCAAATTAGGTTGGCAATAGTCAAGATTGACTACATAGGGCTCAAAATCAATTTGCAAGGTTTTTTGTGCAAGTTCAAACTCCAAAACATTCATCAAAACAAAACAACTAATTTTATGGCCCTAGATTCATAATATCATCAATATCATTTATCCATCACCAATCCTAAAACTAAATCTCCCCATTCTTTTATTTAATTATCATATTTACTTCTTTTAATTATTAATGCAACTCTATTATTTAAGACAATTGTTATTTTTGTATTGTATTAAGCTATCAAAAGAATACAAAGAATAAAATAAACAAACAAGAGCATCAAGAGAAACGAGGACAACAAAAAAACAATATCATTAAGCACCCAAAACTAATCTCCAACCACTCAAAACATAAGAGACAAACCAACTTACATACAAAATGAGTCTAACAGTTATAAATAGTTACATCTAGAAATAGAAAGACCTAGTTGTAACTCAATAAAAGAGCCTCAATAACAACCCAAGATTGTCATCCCACGGTCTATAAATGATTGTTCAATAAATAATGAACATTCAACATTACAATATATATACAAAATGCATCCACCAACAGAGTAAATGAGATTTTCCATTTTCTTAATCACCTTTAGCTATGCCTTGAGAACTCAAATCTCAAACACATCAATCATATGCTACTATGTATTAGACTAGCAATGTTGGTGATCCCATTGATAATGGATTGAAGGCATTATAGAACCAATAATGTTGATGACCACCTAGCATCTGAGAATACATGCTTGAACACCATTGAAATTATAAGAAGTCATGGGCATTTGGACAATACTTTGGAGGCCTTGGCTAATTGGGCAATTTTATAATTTAGATCATGTTTCCCTTCCATTTTTGTAGCTTTAAGATTGAAGACTACTGACTTGTTTTATGAGATCCTCATTATCCTTAAGTTGTTCTTTGAGTACTAAGGTGGGATTGATCACCTATAGTGATAAGTTGGAACATAGAATTTGGATTTCAATCTCCAAAGGAAGAATGGAATGAGAAAAAGAAGCCAAGCAGTGGAAATTCCAAATGTGTTTGATAATGATGTGGTGGTAGGTGCTAGTGATCACATTGAGCAACATATGAGACAAGAAGGGCTACTTTATAGGACTAGGAAAATTTGAAGATGGCAGGCATGGAGGTCATAAGGGAGGACCAAAGCATTTGAGCATGTGAGTAGAACCAAAAGTAGTGCTAGATGGACTCAACCTTTACACAAAAGGGGCAGGAGGGGGTGGGTAAAGGAATTTGAGGTGTTTCCCAACAAGAAGCTTGGCATGGAGAAGCTTCCACATAGTAAGCTAGGATTGTCAGTCTACTTTAGTTTACCAAATTTGAAGACTGAATTTGTATCATTAAGCTCGATTGAACTCACACCTCTAAATTATGTTTAGACAATGTGCAAGGGGTAAGGCAGACCTGAGTTGTTTATAAATCACCTTGAGGAGGAAGGTTCAACTACTATGACCATTAGGCCACCTCCAATCTTTGAGGAAATTGGAATGGTAGTAAGTGGAAAGCAAGATTGAGAGGTTTAGAGGGACAAGTTTTTGGAGTTCAAGCGCAACCAACTTGTCTTTTTAGTTGAGATTGTAGCAGACCTTAAGTTGGTGTCATGATTTCCAATTGAATCTTGTTAAATCCCATATGTCTTGAAACACTTGGATTCCCCTTTTAAAAAGGTGTTTAGCTTTGGAACTAGGGATTACACCTAATGGTTTTCCATTCAATTAGATCAATCAATTCCACTAGATAGAGGAAGTAGCAAAGCTAAGCCTATGATTGAGAGGTTGATCAAACCAAGACAACTTGGGTGAGACTAGCAGCTAAGCCTTCCAAATGTTATTGAAGGGGGTCGATCCATGGGTCTTGAGAAGGGGAGCCAACAAGATCTTATCATTCCCATGAACTATGTTCCCTGGGTTTCCCACAATAGCAATTTGTATGTGAAAACAAATCAAGTGTTTCCGAGGAGCATCCCCCTCTAAATCCCTCACAATCCCCTTGGCTATAAGACAGACCCTTAGGTGTAAGGATTGATATACCTAAGCCTCCTTTCTCCTTTGAAAGGATGCAATGTAACTAGGATATGGTCGGCATGCCCTTCTTATTACCCCATTTAGCCCAAATATAATTCTGAATGAGCTACATTAACTGATTATAGCAGATCTTAGAAGGCAACCAACAAGAAGAAATATAAATATGACTCACCAAGAAGATTTTATTTACAACCTAAATGCAACATTAGAAAACAAATATATAATTTCTTCCAAACTCTTACCTAATTCAAAATTTATTCATCATCTCACCAAGCACCTCACCAACTCAACAACAATAAAATCAACAAGAAGAGGAGGCAAATCTGGGAGAATAATTAGAGGCTATCAATGTCTGTTGGAGGTTAAAAGATGATATTCATTATAGCAAAGGTGGAAAGTGCAGGAGCACGTGAACCCATGCCAACTAAAATCTATAAAAAAATTGAGTGCTGAAATTGACATATTTGTCCCCTATCTTTGTCCTTGTAAAATTCTATTATTATAATATACAAGTAACCTTTTTCTTTTCCTTGTGGTCAATCGGACAATAAATTTTTTTGTCCGGACAGCGACAAACGGATACGTAATACGGAATGCACGGAACCGTAACTTTTGTACGTTAAAGTAAAAACTCAACGTTACCTAACTATATTCGGACTGCAGACTGTAGACCCTTGGTCAGCGTGCGTAGAGATGCTTAACCGTATCCGTATGCGTTTGAATCATACGTATGCAATACGTATTCGGGAAAACTGATTTTTTTAATATCATCTTTGTGGGGGTTTAAAGTTGGGGGGCGACACACTAGAAAGTTCATTGTCTTTTGTTGAGTTTGGCATATAAATTTGTTCCACGTCAAAACTTTTTGGTATAAAGCTTTTAGAGTTTTTCTTAAAGAATACTAGTTTATTTCTCACCCTTTTTAATTGACCATAAAATAAGCAACTAAAAACGCTGAGGAGAATGAGAATGTGTAAGCAAGGGAGGAAGACAGGGGTAAAGATCCAATTTCTTTCCTCATTATTTTGCATTCCCTAAGGTAAGTGTAAAGATACAACTTATTAAATTCCAGTTAACTACACAATTAATCATAAATTCCCATATTTTCCACCTTTATGTAAAGTTATATGTATAGAATATAATATATAGGGGTGCAAAGTGTATGCTTTAAATTTTGTATTTCGTTTTGAATTCGTTTTGATTTGTGTGTTTTATATGTAATGATTAGTGTGCAATTTGTATGTTTCTATGTAAAAGAATAAATGATCTTGAGTCCACATAGCCCAAGGGTTTAGACTTATTTGCAATTTTACCTTTCATTGTCTTGGGTCATTGTCATGAGCGTACATTTGAACTTGGTGTAATACCCTAGCTTTTACACTAGGACATTAACAGATACAAATAGGGCAAACAAATTTTTTGCAATGCAATTGTAACACTCGTGCATGTCACAACTGCACACTCAAGCGTGAAAACCACCACATGAAAACACTAAGACACAAGGAGAAGGTGGAAACAAGAACACACACACACACACACACACACTTCTCTACTTGACAAGAACAACCGACATCAACAAATGGCCAATAAGCCAAGCAATGTCGACAAAAACCATCAAGCCAAAGGAGGATTGATCACAAAGCCTTAGAAAGACAAAATGCCCAACATGGATCCAAACACAAAGAATCCAATTACCAACCATGAATCAACATGCTAACTAACCCAAAGCATGAAAACAATTCAAATAAAGGTAAACATACAATTTCCAATCATTCTAACATACATGCCAAATATGAGAAATATCACATGAAATGTTATGCTCATTCAACACCAACGTCGAGATGGGCTAAAAACAATAATGGGAATCTCAACTATAATGTGGGAACATTACAACCCAAATCATAAACATAGTATAAGATATCATTACAACAATTAATAGAGGGCTCCAACATCCTGATTTAACCATTTCCATCAAAATAAACTATGCTAGAGCATGATAAATTCTTTTCTAAACAAGGTTCATTTTCTAACCAAATGAAATCATAATACAATTACATGATGGAGGCTACTTCCCAAACATGGAAGGATCACACTCCAATAATTAAATTACATAAATAATATATTAGAACATTAATAAATCACCTCTGAAGTGCTCCAATAGGCATGAGATACACCATGATCATAAAGTAAACAATACACAAGGAACTCTTCCAATGTCCAAGAGATCTTCTTGTAGGACCAATGGGGAAATGTTACCCACCATCCTACCGTATTGCCATCATTGAGCGCAATAGATATCTATGCCACTCTAGGCAACCCTCGAGCTACAGATAAGAAGATCATGGCAACACCGCTATCAAGCCATCTCACACAAACAAGGATCTCAACAATACTCCAAGGTAATCCACACAAGGTTGAACATGGGTTCCACACACACCCAACACAACACCAAGGGGATAAAATAACTAGTAGAATTAATGCACACCCACACATGAATATACACATATCATGGTCCAATGCATGATTCACCATAGGGTTACTCATGACCCAACCAAGCAATAGAAGGGAAAGAGTTTAACACAAGAGCATCAATACTTTTAAATTCATACACATCCTTTTTTAATACATCACTAACATACCATTTCATCACAGTGGAGAAGATAAGGGAAAACACTTCAAATCCATAATACAATTCATCCAATAATGCATACCAAATATTATTTTCTCAAAATGGAAATAGCACGCAAAACAAAGTATGACATCATCATGTTAATAAACATACATACAATCATCAAGATCAAACAATTATGCTAGGAGATTATGGCCTTCTACAAGCAACCCATAGGAAGACTAAGTATCCATTCCTAAGTTCAAAAGTCAACTTTGATCAAAAGTCAAACTTTGACCAAAAAGTCAAAAGATGGGGAAATGAGGTCAAAACACATAACACTCATATCCACGTAACCAAAAGTATACAATTCTAACATAAGGCCTATAAAAGGTCAACTTTGACCAAAAAGTCAAGTATGACCCAAAAGGTCAAAACATGGAGAAATGAAGTCAAAACACATAACACTCATATCCACATGGCTAGAATTATACAATTCCAACATAAGGCCTATACAAAGGTCAACTTTGACCAAAAGCCAACTTTGACGAAAAAGGTCAAAACATAGGGAAATGAGGTCAAAACACATAACAACCATATCCATGTGGCCATAAGTATACAATTCAAACATAAGCCTATAAAAAAGCCAACTTTGACCAAAAAGTCAAAGCACGAAAAATGAGGTCAAAATGCAACTCATATCCAATAAGTAGGGAATCCTATTTCCCTCATGAGACTTTTCGTCTCACAAAATAATACTAAAAACTAAGGTTTAAAACATAATTTTCATTTTTCAATTAGAGGGGAAAAAACCATAAAACCCCAAATTCGCCATTTGGAGACCTCCCTCAAGAACACCCAAATTTCTAACTTCCATAATACATAAAATTTCAAAAATCTGAAAGTGCCCTTATGGTTCTAATATGCACAACAACATGCTTTACAACTCAAATAAATTCTTTCCTACTCGCAACCCATTCTAGGAAAAATTTGCCATAACTTGGCCTCTTTTTATGCATTTTCAAAATAAAATTTGAATGCAATTCAAAAACAAATTCAATCTAATTATTATTTACATCATTGAATTCTATTCATTGCTACAATGAAGAGACCATAAACATCTACCTATTGTGGGCATGGTAAATGCAAAATTTAAATTAAAAAACAAACCACAAGAAAAATACCTCCTTCCAAGCAAGCTTTCAAATGGAAAAATCTCTTATTGAGAGGCATGAATCCAAGACCATTCCAATGCACTCCCACCCACAAGCAAAATCCAATTGTAGCCACCTCAATGAATTTTTCTTTCAAAGGAGAAGGAGAGAGAGAAGAATACAAAAAAACACATAAAAAGAAAATAGAACTCTATTTTCCTTATATGCTTCCAAAACCCTTTTATTTTCTTATGTATTTTATTTTCTTTATTTCGCGTTCCCAAATATCTATTCCAAAATACATTTGAAATAATAGGAAAGTAACTAATTAAATTAATGCAATTATTTCTACAAGGTAATTACAATATAATTTAACCACATTCCATAAAATCGAAACACTCACATAATTAAATTAAATTTCCTTTATAAAATAATTCTATGTAAGACAAAAGTCTAGAAATAGATAATTCTAATAAATGGAAATTAATCTATTTCTCAAGCACATAATAATGAAATATAATGCATTTTCCACAATTTTAATATTTCTAACTTATGAAAAATAACTCTGATAATTAAATTAGAATGCATTTCACTTGAAATCATAATTTCTGAAACATAAATAAATAAAATACAAAGCCTTCCCTAAGGCACGTGCAATAATTACATATAATTGTTATTCCATAATTAAAACTAGTAACTCAAATTAGATAACCCCTTTTCTCATTTCTAACCATTTAAATATTTCGAAAACACAAAAAACACATTTTTTGAAATAAATTAAAATATAATGCAAAAAGCTAGAGAAAACAGACGCAAAGGACTCATTCACACTTTATGGGTTTAATCACAACACAAGGGTCCAGAATCACAACATATTCAAATGAGAGGCAAACTGCATAGACATGAAAAACATCCTTCAATTTACAACTAAATAGGATGGGTTAAGCAACCAACCTACCATAAGAACATAGGGTCAACAACTAGACCACTAGGACTAGGTAAGGAGAGACGACTAAGCATCCCATGTCAACTTCTCCACATCCCACTCATTGGTCAAGCACCTATAAAAATATATCCTGCACACTCAAGGCAAAGCATCAAATCCAACAATGGAGATCATAGCTGAAGCAACATATAATGACCAATGAGGATGCATAATCTAGCAAGGCACATATTCATCTTGCAATTACATCATATAATAATCAACTCAATATATTATTTAATATAACCATAGAAATAATAGCACACGATAAGAGATGCACATGGGTGGGCACTACACTTGGTTCATATTTGTAGTTGCAATTTTGAACCTTAAACTTGCAAAATCAAAGTTAATTATGGGCCTAAGTTGACCCCTTTCCAACTAATTGTTATTTGCCAATGTAAGCATAAAATATTCAAATTGGTACATAAAAGTGATCTATAAAAGGCAAAGCCTAATTTATTTGCATCATTTAAGACTTAGCAAGGAATTATCTTATGACATTAGCACTTTAGCATTGCATCATCATCACTTTTTGAAAAAGATGATTTAGTGGAGGTTTTATTGAGACCCTTGTCCTTAATAAGCATAATATATACATCTAGTATACCACCTTACAATATCGAAAAAGACCTAGCTTATAAAATGGCACTACTAGAAAAAACTAAAAAATATATAAGCATTGCACTAATAAACCAAAATACAACCAACTTGTTGCTATACAATAAAAACTAACAAAACAAAATAGCTAAATGTGTTACAACCCATGTGTTTCTATCTACTTACTATTTACCTAGATTGGTTAATTTGTTTGGAAAGTGAGTGATTATGGATTTCTGCATCTATATATGTGTTTTTATCCATTTACTATAGATTGGATATTTTGTGAAAATTGAAGTATTTATGAATCTTTGCATCTATGTGTGTTATCTATCTTGAATGCAATATGATGAGAAAAAGAATAATTCAATGTCTTGTATTTAATGTAGTTATTGTTAATCAATGATGATATTTTGTTCAGCTAACTACTGTGGCGATGATCTAAGTGGATGCAGGAATAGGTTGTCCCTCTGAAAGGGAGGGGAGGTATCACTCAGGAGAAGGACTTGGTCTAGTAACTTTAGTAAAACCTATATTGAGCAATCACACACTCACAACCCTATCTTGACCTAGGTTGTGTCAAGTCAGTTGGATAGCGGTAAGTGATGTTTGTTGTGAATCTTGATTGCGTGTTTGATGATCGTGTGAGAACTGTGATTTAATCTGCATGTTGATAAGTTTATGATTGCATAGACAAAGTTTTATTGTGAAACGATTTTATGTTATGCATGTGTTTATGTGGTTATCATTCATGTCACCAATGTATGTGTGGTTTCCATTCATTTGTGTCATCAGTATGTGGTCATGAGATTATTTGGTTTTGAGTGAAGTCGATAAACATATATATGCATATATATATGATAGCTTTTGTTATTATAAACATATAGATATATATACATGTGTATACATAGTTATTTATGATTTGTGAAATATTGATGAATTGGTGAGAACATTATCATGTCTATGTGGATTTCATGACGATTTTATTGTAAGATGTGAATGCATGATCAATATGTTAGAAGTGATTTTATTTACGATTTATAATAATAATAATAATAATAATAATATTATTATTATTATACTCCTATGTTTTTAAAAATATATAATTATAATACTTTTGGAAAAAATGATATTGTTTTATTAAATATTATCCATTATATATATATATATTATAAAAAGTTAAAAAGGCACGTATTCCTTAAAAAAAAAGGAAGAGGTTTATTTAGGTTTAAATTTAGTTATAAAGTTTAAAAGGCATGTAGCCTTAAAAGAGGTGAAGTAATTTATTAAAGGCATGTTTAAAAGGCATGTTAAGTGCTCCACATAAGTTCCACAGCCTAAGACTTAGGGGGAATAACCACCGCCGCCCCCGATGCACGTGGATAACCATTTGGAGGAGGTAGTGGGTAATACCACTTACCTCATATAAATTTTACCTTCTTGCAAGTGCTTAGGGTGGAAAATAATATGCTTCACCTTGGTGAATTTTATAACATTCTTTTATTTTTAGAAAGTGTTTTAGTTTTATGAAATTAATTTTAGATTTTTGTTAAGAATGTCACCATTATGTCGACATTTTTACTAATTTTAGATTTTGTTAAGAATGTCACCATTGTGTCGACATTTTTGAGTTGGTTCCTTAGGTTTTTAGTATAAATAGGGGTGCTCTCCCTCATTTTTACTCACCTTTTTTCTAATCAAGAGCCATCTCTTTTTAAATTTGAGTTTTGCGTTAGTGTCAAAAGTTTGTCGTTTTGCTTTTGTAAATTGTTCTATTTAGAGGAGATCTCTCTCTCATTCAAATACACACAAGTTTTGCTGAGAGCATTCTTATTTTGCTATTTTCATTTTTGAATTAGCATTGAGAGTTTTTGTCATTTTTGCTTTGAAGTTGTGAGGAAAGGTTTTGGATGTTTAGGAGAATTGTTTTACTTGGAAGGAGGTTTTAGTTCATTGGAAGGAGCTTAAGCAAGGGAATCTTGTTGATTCATTTGGGAGCTTATATCAAAGGCATGGGGATTTCTCTTTTATTATGCTTTTCTGTTTTGAAGGCATTTTGTGTCGAATGCATCATTGTTTATCAATGTGATTGTCAACTTGATTATATAATAGCATTTATATTTATATATATCTAAGTAAGTGAAAATTGTGTTGTGAAAGTAAAATTAATCTTAGTAATAGAGATTTGTGTCTATATGGGACTTTATGTATATTTATCAATTTGGGTATGATTAGTTGATTGTATAAGGGGAAAGACAGTAAACTACAATTTGCAAGTAGAGTTATTTCGACATAGGTGTCATGATGAAACTTGGGATAGGTTAACCTTGGGATATGTGATCCATGGAAGAGGGGGAATAACCTAGAATAGAGTTTGATGTAATTGTTAAGCAAGAATATTCCTAGGATTTGTTGATCCTTGGGAAAGGGAATATCCTATGTGTAGAGAATGATACATTTGTTAAGTGGGGTTATTCCTGGGATTTGTTGATCCATGGGTAAGGGAATAACTTTTGTATAGAGATTGTTGTCTTTCCCAATCGAGATGGAAAGGTGGGTGAATATGAGACAAGAAAATTTTGGCCAAAGTGGTGTAGATTGCCAACATTTACACTGTCTAGGTTCACTGTGATCCAGGTTTACATTTCTAGTAGGGATTTCATATTGTGATGGTTGTAACCATAGTATGATAGTACTAGTTAATGTAGGACACAACACCTTGCTCAAATTAGGCCTATTTTATTTGGTGTTACCATACCAATCCCTTCGTCGAAGGGTAGGACCGTTTACTAGTTTGGTAAATGTGTGGGGGACCACAATTAGTCCGTGGTTGGAGGTAAATCGCTTGAGTGATGCTTCCCCTCATACAGATGGTGGCCGGGAATATTGAAGACAGACAAGTATACAATCATGTATCTCTATTTATCAGTTAAGCTCTTGAATCTTGTATGTATATTATGAAAAAGTTGTAAAGATGATTATTCAATTATTTTATTGAGGAAATAAAATTTGATTTATGCAATAGGAGTTTGGAATATGTTTCAAATGTGCATTTAATCAAAGGAATTTAAAGAAAATTTTTATTGCTTTCGCTATCAATATCTTGATCTATTTACTTTCAAAGTTAAACTTGGTAAATCTTAGTTGGTAGAACAAGTGGCATGTTACGCATGGTATCAGACCTAACCAAGTTCATCTCTGGAACCTATGTGCTCACTATGTTATGAGAGTCCAAAGTTGAAACTAGTTTTATGTGAGATGGCATAGTAGACTAACCAAGAAAATTGTCAGAAGGACTATTATTCAACACTTACCAAGCCAGTGTTTAGGAGAGAACCAACTGAGGAATTAAGGAATCCATGAGTCAATTTAACTCTATTGAGGATATAAAACATAAAGATTCCAAGACTTGGATTAAAAAGGTAAAACCTTGATCAAATGTTATTAGACTAAGAGCTCAGGAAGAGTAGTGTTTATATGAATTCAAGATCACTTTTATATCTCAAGAACTTAAGGATGGGAAGATCCAGAAGAAATCAATCAAGTGTAGAAGCAACTGGGTAATGAATATTCTAGGAATTGTATCAAAGATACGTAGATGATTATGGTTCTTGTCTAAACCCTAATGGATTGGAATGAGTGAAGGGAGATAAAAGGATCAATGAAAGACAAGTAGTGATGTATTGGCATAAAATGCCTAGAAAAATAGTACAAGACTTGGAAATGCTTCTGTTTTCTAAAAATTTCTGAGAAAACCAATTTCCATATTCAAAGAATTATGCATAACTAAAGGAGAATAAGAGTTCCCTTATTAACTCATGAAGCCTATTGAAAAAAAGTGTCAATATGTAGTTGAGGACGTAAATGAAGAGGATCCTCTCGGGTGATATTTTGATGAATAAAGATTGGGATTAGTATCATTCTTTTGTTAAGAGTTTGCATGAAGTTTGCAAGATAATTCGTAGCAGTTGCAAGAGAAGTTATTAGTTATTTCATAGTATTTGGACAAAAGTTGAGAACTATGTATTTGTCTCTTGGTGGAGATAGAAAGAATAATTACAATGAAGAATGAGATCATCACCGAGATATTTAGACCAGTTTGATTAACTAAACTATTCTGGGAGGTAGGGAATAGAGTTTTGTAAATGAAAAAAAAAAGTTTGTGTTCCAACTGAAGTTTGTGTGTGTCGTATCACCATCTTTGAATATCATCTATGTGATGAACAATAAATTTTCCACGATGTAAGGGTAGATGTGTTTTAATCTTTTGATTTTGAGTATAGAGAAAATCTTAAAGGACTTATTTATTTATTGTGCTAGTGGCATGATCTCTAAACCACTGTAAGTTTTTGGAAATCTCGAGTGTAATACAACAATCTACTCCCTTGTTAGTGACTTAGTCAATCACATAGTGCATAGTCAATATATCTTTTGATTTTGACACTTCTTGAACTTTTGGAGAATTTCCTTTTTAAATATTTGCATGAATTTTTCATTGTTTGGAATGATCTAGCCACCAAATTTTGAAGATTATTTATTTTATGACCAGTTGGTCAAAATTCGATTTATTGAGCTCAAACTTTTATCTTATTGTTGAAAATGAAATTGCTTATTCTTTGACATTGATTTAAATTATTGAGGTGGCTATACTAGAATATTTTTGGTTGTTCGCCTCTGTCATGTCCTAGATGGGCTTTTGATGGATTGTATAAGGGAGTAAATTGTAGAAAACGCACTTGGTATATTCCTAACTTTTAGATTTATGAAACCTTGTGAGGTAGGAAATCCTTTTTAAATCATAATCAGATCATCTAGGAGTAACTAAATTTCTAGTTGGTGTGAAATCTCTTTATTTCTGAAAGAGAATGAAGAGTGATAGCAAGTTGTCGAGAATGTGAGAGTCAAGGATGATTAAAGCACCCAGTAGGGAATCGGTATCTATACGATATTCCAAGAGTGGAACTGGCAGATCATTAGCCTAAACTTTGTAAAGTCTTTAGCGCTAGAAGATTAGATTTTTATAACTTGGCTTATCATTCTGAGAAAGGTTGTCAACTTTAACTGTTTGCTTTTGGTCTCTCCAACCAAATCAGAAGCCTTACCACTTTCTAAGGATATGTTCTTAGAGTATAGTGTGAGCTCTCCGATGCTGTTTAGGAATCTGTATGTTCCTCCTTTAGCAGAAGTAATTGTAATTTATTTAAGTGATGATTCGAAGGAATATGTTTCCCCAAAATTATGTATCTGAGGATAAAGTTAAGGGTTATTACCCATTTGAGGATAATCATGGACTAGAATCTGAGGGATATACTCCACTCAGTTGTAGCTGAGAGGGTATTCAAATCCTTTTGATATAAAGGAAAGAAAAGTGTTTTATCAAAAGCTTATGTATAAGAAATCTTTCTTGGGAAAATTTTTTCAATAAAGAATAGGAAATTCTATTTGGAAATGTTAAATGTTTTTTAGAACATTGGATAACATTTGTAGAATCTAAATCTTTATGGAAACCCATAGGGTGAACTATCTTGTTAAGATTGTTAGAACAAGAATTAACTTTGTGGGGAAGAAAAGAAGTATGATAAGGAGTTGAGAGTATGGGTACTAAGTTAGATCAAATCCTTACAATGTTGATAGAAACAAGAGAGAGAGTCAGATTATTAGAGCAAGGAAAGGTTAAAGTAGAAAAAGAAGTACCTAACAAGGAAAAGTTTCCAATAACGAATGAAAAAGAAAATTCTCAAGCTAGTAAACATGGGGAATCAAGGATCTCAATCTCAATCAGGTTCTAAAAGGCTTAAGAATAGGAGAATGGCAAAAGAATTATTCCAGGACATGAGAAAATTTACTCCTCTAAAGTATGAAGGTAGTACCAGATGTCCCAAGTGAAGGTGGAGTATTAAAATGGGAAGGCAAGACATAGCCTATAAATCAAGAAGCAAAAACCTTATGCTTTGTATGATTTGAAGTTAGCAATAGTTGTTCATGCATTACAAATATGGAGACACTATTTGTTGGAAAAACCTTTTGAATTAAAAATAGACCATCATGGTTTAAAGTGTAGACACCTAAAATTGACTTGCTTTGCAAACCAATTTCCCGTACCTCTACACCAATTTATCCCCCCTATTAATTAAATAAATTCATCTTATTTAATTAATTTATCCCTAACCATCTGTCTGTCCCTTGTGATCAATTAATTCATTTAATTTATCACTATACCTTACAACTATATCCTTATTGATTAAATAAATATTTCTAATATTTATTTAGCTAAATTGTCCATCTCCCTAATCCCTATTGATTAGATAAATCATTCTTATCTAATTAATCTACCCTACAAATCAATCTACCCTAGCCTACCTATCCCCTAGACCTAAGTTAATTAAGCTAAACACTTAATTAACCTTGCTTACCCCATCCTCCCACACACCTTTGAATAAAAATATTTTTTTATTCAAAGGGTCAGATCCTCCTTACCCCTCATTTATCACCCTCTTACACATGTAAGTGTACATGTGTCCTTCAACCTTCACATCTCTACATAAAAGTGAATTTTTAATTCACACTCCCCCATGAGGTAAATTTTTAATTCACTTGTCATATCCACTCTTCCCAAAAATAAATTTGTAATTCATTTTTATCCTCAACACCTTTCCCCATGTGAATTTGAAATTCACAAATAATGAGAGCCCTCCAATCCCATTGACCAGGCTTCAACTCTTGATCTCTCTCATCCACTCCCCTTGTGACACTTGTCACAAGGCTATGGCTTCAATTCAAACCCTAACTCTCAACCATTTCTAGCCCTTGATCTCATCTTTTGATCCTCACCCTCCATCCCCTTTTCCAAAAATCTATAAATGAGACCCTTCTCTAAGCCATTTAGGGGGACTTCTTCTAGCATCCAAACTCTGCCCAAATTTCTCTCAAATCTCCTTATCCCAACACCATAATGCCAAAATCACTCTAGCCATTCCATCTAATCTATCAACCTATCATCCAATGCCTTATCTACATTGTGTTGAATGCATTTGAGCAATCCACATTCTACATCAACTTGGGTAAAATCTAAGGAGCTTGGGTGCAACTCCTTCCACCCTATCTTGGATTTGTGGGTCATTGTGAAGGTATATCATTTGTGTTTTGCATTTGATTTGTGTTTTGGCTTTCATTTTGACTTCATAGATTACATTGGCATGCCCGGTTTCTCGAATCTAATCAATCATTTTCTAAGGTTTTGTTGTCAAAAATCTTCATTTTCTAACCTTGGTTTTTTGTGAAGTTGTGCAAGTTTTGGGGGTGAGTTGTTTCAAGTTGCATCTTGGACAAAAAAGGACTGCACCATTGCGATCAGGACGTTGTTTCTGAGTTTTTTGACAGTAAATTTGACTATGTTCTGTGACTGAATTTTTTGAAAATTTTTGAAAATTTTTTAGGGCCACAAGTCGTACCGTACGGATCTGTGACCCCCCTGGCGTACTAATATGTGCCTTGTTTATTTTCTGTCATCGCTGGTTTTCTGTGTTGAGGGTCATTTGTTTTGCAGGTCTAATGTTATGTGTTTGAAGGTTCTGGTTTAAACCCGCCACTGCTTCACCTCCTCACAGACACTCCCGCTTCACCCAATCTCCTTGGTTCCGCCCACCTAACTCTTAATCGCCACCTCTGTGGCTAAGTTGACACCTCCCTTCACCCGGTCAATGCCCCATTGTCTAATGCACATAACCTTCAGCCATTACAAAAGCCAACGTGTTTTATCTATCGCTCCCCCCCACATTTCGTTGTTGCCGCCTCTAGTGATTTGTGGTGGTGACCTGGTCATTGCACCCCTTGAAAATCATTCCCCTCTCACCGCTCAGCCAAACCTTGCCACCCATATGGCCACTATTGACGCCTCCACCGCCTGCAGAGTCGACACCCATCCTCTACACCCTTGGCCACTTCTAACTACAACTCCTCAGCTCAGCCCTGTCGAAGCCTCTTCCCGCCGACCTCCACCTGCTACCTTTCACAGTCGTAACCACCTGAGCTCCATCTTCCATCACCCTCTGCTGGTAAACCCTAACTCCATCCACCACCAATAACTTCAACTTATCTTTGCCAAACCCTAATACCTCCGTCGACCCTAACCGCCCTTTATTCCTTTTCATGGCAATTTAAAACTGCAAATCTTGACGGGTTAAAGTTTTGGTGGGCCATCAACATGGTTGGGCTTTAAGCCCTCTTTACACCTGAACCACCGGTCACTTCAGTGACCAAGAGGAAAAAGAGGGGAGGGGGCTTATAAGCCCCTTTCATATATCTTTTTTATTTTTTGGATCTAGCCCTTGGTTATACCAGCGACTAGGGGCCTATTTCACCTCTAACTGCCCAAACAATAAACCACTAGAGCACAGACCAATGCATGTGACCAGGTAGACAGTGATCAAAAATAGTTAATGCAAACAATCAGAGTTGACCTCTTGTGCCTCCTACATGCCAAAGGAGGCTATTTTTTTCAAACTTACACAACTTTCACATACGGTAACGAAATCGCACAAAATTGGTGGCGTCGGAAAGAGGATTCAAAGAACTTTACAATGGTGCTGATTTTATTAGGTGACTATACCATTTTATCAGCCTTTTTAGCAGTCAAATTCAAACATGCATGAAAACTTTAAATGCTCATATCTTTTGCAAATTTGATCCTTTTTTAGCGGAATTTTTTTTCAAATTGCATAGAATTTCATCTAGAATCTGTTTATGTAGTCATTTTTTCTATAAGTTCATTTTTCATTAGATTTTATCAGAATCTTAATTTCACATAACGATCATCTTGGCTAGTCTACTTGCTTCATTTTCGATTTTGTGACTTGCAGGTGATCATTTGGGGCTGAAACAACATCAAGAACAACATATATAGACATTTGGACAAAAAAATAATTAGGTGCACTCATTCTATCTTTCAGTTCTTCATAATCTTGTTTGCAAACACACTTCAATTTGGGACATAAAATGAATCATTTTTTGCATACACACTTTGATTTGGGCTTCTAAAATGAACATTGCTTGATCACACATCATTAAAAATTGAGCTTAAAATCAACAAGTGTCTTCATCACACATTTAGACTTGGGCTTTAAAAAGAACCATTTGCTTGACTTGTCTTCCTCACATTTCAATTTTCTAAGGGTCAATTAACCAAGTGTGAGTGTAAATCAAGTGTGTGTGTGTGTGTATTCTCTCTCCTCGCACTGCAAGGTGATCTTGGAGATCAAAAACACCTCACTTGATTTGCTTTTGTTTACCTTTTCCTAGGAGGCCTACTAGAGGATTTCATCACCCCTAGGGACGACCTCAATTCAAGGCTGAATCGAAAGACACCCTCATTGAGAGTTGGAATCTTGTCACTCTTGGCTAAGCCCCAAAGAACTTTATACCTTTGGGAAGTGAAGGTGAAGGGTGGGTTACCCCTTTCTCCCAACTGTGTGGCAGGATTTTGCTTTCGATTCCTAGTCAACCTCGTGTAAACATTGCCCAAGACCTAATTGGCCATACCCTATTTCAAACTAGACATTAGGACATGTTGATGTGTCTTCCACATGTGCTTGTTTAATCATCATTACATTTCATTTTCAAAATCCAAAATTGCTTATGTGTCTTGCGTGAGTGAATCATGTTTGTACATGTGTGATCATTTGATTAAACATTGCCAAATCAAGCTAAACACCAAACACATAAGTCATTCAACTCATTCTTCCAACACATTCAAATCCAATCACATTCATCCTAATCACTCATTTTTAGCCACTTCATTCATAATCACATCCAAGTCATCTTAAATAAATCCTAATCATATCCTTGTCACTCTACATCATCAAATCATCATCATTCTATCTAAATCATTATCCAAACAACATCATTCTAATCATTACACATCATCATTATCTCCATTCTTGTCAAATCAACCTCAATCCCAATCATCCCTAAACACATCCTAGTCATATCTCCATCCTTCATCCTCGTCCTATCAACATCATCCCAATCATTATCCTAATCATCCCTAATCATTCCATATCAAACCCTAATCATATCCAAGTCATCATCACATCATATCAACATCGATCCCAATCAACATCCAAGTCCCCCAACAAGGCTATCAAACTCCAAATCCAAATCAACCCAATCAAAAATCAAGACCTTAATTGATCATCCAATCCAATCAACCCAAATCAGTTCTATTACTTAAGTGCCATTAGTCCACCTTAAGTATAGAGAATCATCCATCCTTTGAAGAAAGTCAAATCATCCTAAGGTCTTGAAATTTGATCCCCAACATTGCAATCATCCATCATCCCCCATCATCTCATATCTCTCCCACAAAATGGATCCTTATGAAGCAATGCAACAATTACAAAGACTTAGAAAAGTCTATGAGAACATGGATCCTAATGTTAAGGAAAAATGCAAAAATGACATTAAGGATATACCCTTAGCACACCTCATCATTGGAGAATCCCAAGCCGCTACCCAACCTTCATCATATCAACAAACACCCTACATATCATCCCCATCCACATCATATCAATCCTCATTATTTCAACCTTCATCCTATATACCCACACCGTCAACCTCATATCAACCTTCATCATATCAACCTTTACCCTTATATCAATCACCATCCCCTTACACATCCATGCCATCATACTTATCCAATCAATCAATACCTCCAACTTATCCATCCCCCAACCTTTGTCACGCTAACTTTGATCAAGGGAACACTAATCTAGCACACCTTATATCTGAAATCCCTAGCTTATATCAACAACCATTTCCCCATACAAATCCCCCATCCTCTAATCCCCATCAACCTTAATCCATCACCCTACCTACCTTACAATCCACCAATCCCAACCCCCCCAACACAATGTTCCTCCAATCTTAATCCATCACCCTATGTATCTCCCAATCCACCAACCCCTATCACACATGCACCTTCTAACCCACCATCAAATCTTCCAAACCCCAACACTAAGACATCCAAAGAATCCTTGTGGGATTTCCTCCAAAGAACATCACCAAACAAAGCAAAGGAATCCCCCAAATCCTCCACCCCTCCAACACCACCACCTAATCCAACACCTATCCTTGAACCCACCCAAAAACCATCACTACCTAATCCCATCACCCACCTATCCAATCCCAATCCTAATCCCACACCAACCACCATCATTATCCATCCATTATATTGTTCTTCAACCCATACACTCATGAAGGATACCATCCATTGGTTATTAGCAAGGAATCAAACACCCTCATGCAATCCTACACCCACCAAACCTCTTGAACAATCCCCTATCATAAGTCAAGAACCATCAAGTAGCCATGTTCAAGAACCCATAAGTCAAGCACCTATCACATCCATCCAAACACCTATCACATCCATCCAAGCACCCACCACATCTATCCAAGTCACTCCCACTTCTATCTAAGCACATGAGCTATGTCAAGAATCAAATCCAAAGCATGTTGAAACATCAACCCTTCTCCTAATCAAGATCCCACCATCCCATCTAATCCCATCCCCGATCCCCTCCCATCTATTGGTCAACTTATTGATCTCACACCATCTTCTACCACCCCTTTACCATCTCCCATGAATCCTTCACCTCCATCTACCAATCCCATCCCAAATCCATCCTCCTATTCACTCAAACAAAGCACTTTCATCCGTGGTGACTCCCTCGTAGGAGGTGAACAACTTCCATCCACCACCTATCTTTCTCCAACAAATAACGGACTCGTGTCTTGTTTCCAAAGCACCAAACATCCCATTGCATGTCGTATGCTCCAACATATGAACTATCAAGGCAAAGGCTTAGGCCTTCATGAACAAGGCATCTTGAAGCCCATCCACACCACATTCCATCCATCCTCGCATGGCCTTGGCTATGCACCCCAAGAAAAACAATCTAAACATGCTGGTACCACCCACACACCTTCCAAAATCCATTCATCCAATCCCAAACATGGTGCATCTCATCGCACCCCCAAAGCATATGTCGCCATCCCTCCTCCATCATCATATCATTTGCAAAAGCATGTGACCATCCATTTTCCTCCATCAAATTTACCCCCACTACTTCCAACTCCAAATATTCCTATTAAATCCAATTTACCTCCTATCCTACCAACTCCCAACATCCCTATCCACAAATTCTCTTATCCGCCCATCCTCTCAAACATCCCTCTCATCAAATCTCCTCACCCATTTATCCATAAATCCACTTTTAACCCCTTCACCCATAAACCTCCTAAAATTCCCAATCAAGACCAACAAAAGTACACATCTTTCAAACATGAAGCTTCCCCCAAATCCATGGGATTCAAAAGTAATAATTTGAATGCCTCAAAGCATAAAGCACAACAAAATCCAAAATCCAAAAGGCTATCAAATCCCACACCATCACAAGAAAAAGTAAAAACAAAAATGGTGTGGGTCCCCAAACAAAAAGCACCAAACTCTAATGAGGTATCCACATCCCAATCCACTCCAAACTCCCAAACATCTCACTTCCCATCCAAAAATCCCATAAATCCTAAGTCTATTTGGGTCCCTAAAACCCCAAATCGACCATCCAAAAATCCCCCATCCTAATCCCCATTACTCCCAACTCCACATCCAAAGTACAAGCTTCCAAATACATCATGGTGTGTGAAACCATTGGTCTTGGTTCCCCTCCACCACTTGACATTCCCACATACCCCAATCTCTCCATCTTTCGTTCACTATCCTACATATCTTCCCCATCACATTCCTATGGTCCATGCTTTCGCATAATCCACATCATAATCCATTCCATCTTTTCCTATCTACCAACAATCCATGCAATCATAATCCATAATGCTATCCAACATGGGACCATCTTCACCTTGCTATGGAAACAGATGCTAGAGTCCCCCTTCCATAAAAAAAAATTAAAAAAATCAAGAAAATAGTAAAGAGAAAAATCTATCCAATGGTGAAAACCACTCCTTGTGGTGCCTTGGGCAAGTACCATGATGAAAACCCCTTGTGGGCATCATGCGTAATCCCTTCTCCATCCATTTTGTATCCCTACACTTGGGGGCAAAATCATCTAATCATCCACATCCATAACATCCTTTTGCATATCCTATCCATATATCCTTATCCTATCATATTCCTATCCACTACCCCCTATTTATCCTATCATTTCCCATCCATCCTATCCATTATATCTTGCTTTTACCATCTCCCACCTTAGATCTTGATAAAGACAAGGGGCAAAATATCAACAACATGCTTTGGAGACCTCTTGGCATACTCCCTTTGTAAGTATATCCTCCATCCATCTACTGCAAAGTCCATCCATTCAACAGGAACCCATCATGCAAAATTCTAAGCATTGGGGCATATGATTCCTTGCAACTTAGCCCTTGGATAAAATCCTAAAACCCCCCATCCATATATCATGCATACCTATCCCTCATCCCTATCTTCCATCTATCTAACATGCATCCCTATCTCTATCTTCCAATCCATCTATCATCAATCTCCTCTCTACCACCTTCCACTACCAAACCTCCCATCCATCTATCATGTATCCCTACCCAATTCTTTATCCCCCATCCTATCCCTTATCCGCATGTATCTATATATCTACCACAAATCTCCTATCTATTATCCTTTCATCGCCAATCCCCCAACCCAACCCCATCACCTTCACCTCTAGACTTGGTGTTCCCTTGTCATTGGTATCTAGCGCAAAGGCTATCTAAACTAAATCCAATACAACCATCTCATAATAAATCATTCCCTTTCCAAAATCACAAAAATCCAAAAAAATCAAAAAATCCATAAAATCCAAATATATATATATCCATCACAAAATTGACATTGTTCCATCAACATCTCATCATGTTCCAACATCCTCAAAATCACCCAAATCATCCAAAACATCATCTTCCAACATCATTACACCTATCCTCAACCATCCCACATCATCATCACAAATCAGAACTACATATCATCATCACCTACATCTTAATGTGCCTTGATCCCGTGGATATAGGGTATGTAGGCAGTCTGGAATACGCAGGAAGTTTCCAATACTCAGGTACATAAGATGCACCCATCCAACCTGCTGAGCTTACACTAGATCCAAGCATCACATTACCTATCAAAGCATCATCCCTTAATCAAAAATCATCAACTATCAAATCACCATCAACCACAACTTGTCACCATCATATCTTGAGCCACTCTTATAACATCAACTAAGCATGAACCAATCATCCATTGATTCCTGCCTTAGGATATATCGTTCCTACAATAGGCAGAATCTATCAAATCATTATCCATTTTGGCAAGAGATACAATGGCTAACTGTTTGGTTCGTTGGTCTTTTCATTTTTGATTTTTTATCTTTTGTCCTATTCAAAGATCACATCAAAGCTACCTTGATCTCACTATATCATGGTATGTGGCTAAAACATCTAGAATGGGGCATAGTCTTGCTTTTGTATGTTGTGCTTGTGGGTTTGGTTTCATTACTCCAAGCTAGTATTCATATCTTGTGGATCATAGGGTTGGTTCTAGCATATTGATCTCCTTGTGCATCTAAGGTTCATCATACCTTTTGTGTACGAAGGACTTATGTTATGAGTCCCCTTCCTTCATCTAGACAAGGTTGTACTATCTTGGGCATGCATGCGATCATCCCTTTGTCTGTGTGTCTAGTCCATGCAAATGTTGGATAAACATCATCACCCTGGTCTTCTATACCTTGGTGAAAATATCCACTTTACTATATCAAACCTAGCATTGCTCTAAATCATTTTCAGCACAATGATCATCCACCAATCAATCTCCCAACATTATCACACTTTCATCTCCCCCTTATCCTCCAACCACTTCTACCAATCTCTTCCATCCATTTCGAGAGCACAACCGTGTTCTTGCAACCCGCCTATCCTCTCGAGGGGGCATCACCCTTATCAATTATCCCCAAACGTTACCCTATTCTTCTAAGCCAAAATCTTTTTTCTATCCAATCCAACTCTATGTTTTAACTTCTTTGAAATGATGTTACTTACCCGCAACACCATCTCAAATAGGGGCAAATGTAGACACCTAAAATTGACTTGCTCTGCAAACTAATTTCCCGTACCTCTACACCAATTTATCCCCCTATTAATTAAATAAATTCATCTTATTTAATTAATTTATCCCTAACCATCTATCTATCCCTTGTGATCAATTAATTTATTTAATTTATCACTATACCTTACAACTATATCCTTATTGATTAAATAAATATTTCTAATATTTATTTAGCTAAATTGTCCATCTCCCTAATCCCTATTGATTAGATAAATCATTCTTATCTAATTAATCTACCCTACTAATCAATCTACCCTAGCCTACCTATCCCCTAGACCTAAGTTAACTAAGCTAAACACTTAATTAACCTTGCTTACCCCATCCTCCCACACCTTTGAATAAAAATCAATTTTTTATTCAAAGGGTCAAATCCTCCTTACCCCTCATTTATCACCCTCTTACACATGTAAGTGTACATGTGTCCTTCAACCTTCACATCTCCACATAAAAGTGAATTTTTAATTCACACTCCCCCATGAGGTAAATTTTTAATTCACTTGTCATATCCACTCTTCCCAAAAATGAATTTATAATTCAGTTTTATCCTCAACACCTTTCCCCATGTGAATTTAAAATTCGCAAATAATGAGAGCCCTCCAATCCCATTGACCAGGCTTCAACCCTTGATCTCTCTCATCCACTCCCCTTGTGACACTTGTCACAAGGCTATGGCTTCAATCCAAACCCTAACTCTCAACCATTTCTAGCCCTTGATCTCATCTTTTGATCCTCACCCTCCATCCTCTTTTCCAAAAATCTATAAATGAGACCCTTCTCTAAGCCATTTAGGGGGACTTTTTTTTGCATCCAAACTCTGCCCAAATTTCTTTCAAAATTTCTTATCCCAACACCATAATGCCAAAATCACTCTAGCCATTCCATCTAATCTATCAATCTATCATCCAATGCCGTATTTACATTGTGTTGAATGCATTTGAGTAATCCACATTCTACATCAACTTGGGTAAAATCTAAGGAGCTTGGGTGCAACTCCTTCCACCCTATCTTGGATTTGTGGGTCATTGTGAAGGATATCATTTGTGTTTTGCATTTGATTTGTGTTTTGACTTCATAGATTACATAAAGCATTTATTTATTCAACCTAATCTAGATGCAAGGCAAAGGAGGTGGTTAGAACTGATATCGGATTAAGATTTCAACATTAACTATATCAAAGGAAATGAGAATAGAGTTGCTAATGCTTTAAGCTGAGGATGGAATATATCTTCATTGGTAACTATCCAAATTAGCTTCCAAAATTAAGTATTGAAAGGATCCAAGAGTGATGAGTTCTATGAACAAGTTAAGTAAGTACTCACGGATAATTTGCAAGATAAAAGGTATGAAGGATTTTTGCTTTGAACCCAATGGGTTATTGAAGAATGAAGGAAGAATTTATGTACCTAATGCCTCATATTTAGGACATCCTCATGTCACTAAGATGTTAGCGGATGTAAAGCCATTTTATGTTTGGAAGAAAATGAAAAGGGTGCTGTAAGATTTGTGGCAAGTTGTTTAGAATGTTAAAAAATAAAGGTAACATATTTTATATCAGAGAATTTATTTGGTGGAACACCAGTGTTATCTCATAAAATTGTGTAGGAAGTGTTTAGTTTATATAGAGATCTTGAGGAGAATATCTCAGATAGAGATGCACATGTGACAACAACGTTTGGGTAACCTAATGTAAGTATAACTTATCATTCAGAGAACAGATGGTTAAACTGTGAGAGTTAACTAGGTTTTGGAAGAATTATTTGAATATATTGTATGGATCAACACTATAAGTGGGGAAGAATATCTACCACTGGTGGGTTTTGATTATAAAAATTCCTATCTTTCTGCTTGTAACATTGGACAGAAGAAGATGCTGAACTCCTATAAGCTGGGTAAGCTAGAAGATAGGATTAGCATTAGTCCAGAAATGTTGTCATAAATGGATGAACAGATCATGTTGATTACAAAAGATTGGCAGAGAACCAATAAGGAATAGAAAAGTTACACTAATGCTAAGTATATACAGAGACAATTCTTGAGTAGAGAGTAAAAGTTCTATTGAGGGTCCAACCCTAGAAAAAGTTTCATTATGTTTGGAATGTATTCCAAACAAGCTCCTAGACGTAAAGAGCTCTTCGAAGTTCTCGAAGTTAACAAATCAATTGATTGTAGAATCATTCTAATAATAGCTATTGCCAGGAGGCACAATGCTCTTAATGATTCAAATTTAATATATTTATATATTTAACTAATGATTATTATACTCATAGAATGTATACAAGTACAGAAACCAGGTATGGTTTTGATCAAGCATTTGAAATGCTTGAAGTTCGCAAGCTCTGCTTGCATAAATAGAAAGGTTATGTAGTGAAAGGTCCAATTGGATCTGTATGCAGAAGGTTCTGCCACTTGGAAAGATTATGCTGAGATGAAGCAAAAGTTTCTATAAGTTAATATGAATTATGAAAGCTCTTGATATCAATATGTTTTGTAGTATGATAATTTTATGACTTATGTATGTGGTGATAATACTTGATACTTAAAAATCATTGAGGATGATGATTCATAAGAGGGCAAGTATGTTACACCCCATGTGTTTCTATCTACTTACTATTTACCTAGATTGGTTAATTTGTTTGGAAAGTGAGTGATTATAGATTTCTGAATCTATATATGTGTTTCTATCCATTTACTATAGATTAGATATTTTGTGAAAATTGAAGTATTTATGAATCTTTGCATCTATGTGTGTTATCTATCTTAAATGTAATATGATGAGAAAAAGAATAATGCAATGTCTTGTATTTAATGTAGTTATTGTTAATGAATGATGATATTTTGATTAGCTAACTACTGTGGCGATGATCTAAGTGGATGCGGGAATAGGTTGTCCCTCCGAAAGGGAGGGGATGTATCACTCAAGAGAAGGACTTGGTCTGGTAACTTTAGTAAAACCTATATTGAGAAATCACACACTCACAACCCTATCTTGACCTAGGTTGTGTCAAGTCAGTTGGGTAGTGGTAAGTGATGTTTGTTGTGAATCTTGATTGCATGTTTGATGATCGTGTGAGAACTGTGATTTAATTTGCATGTTGATAAGTTTACGATTGCATAGACAAAGTTTTATCGTGAAACGATTTTATGTTATGCATGTGTTTATGTGGTTGTTGTTCATGTCACCAATGTATGTGTGGTTTCCATTCATTTGTGTCATCAGTATGTGGGTCATGAGTTTATTTGGTTTTGAGTGAAGTCGATAAACATATATATGCATATATATATGATAGCTTTTGATATTATAAACATATAGATATGTGTGTGTGTGTATACATAGTTATTTATGATTTGTGAGATACTGATGAATTGGTGTCATGACTCAATGTTTTCCAATTAAAGATTGGAAAGGTTCGATAGATCTCATTGCATTCACATTCCATCCTTGAAAGACAACAAGAATCTACCCAAGATCATTACAAGAGAAAAGGACAAAATAGAGAATAAGACAAATTGATGATGACTCAAGTCAATGAGTCAACATCCATCAAACTAAGACAAATGTATTACCACACAAGGCAGATGAGTGTAGAAGAGGAGCGATCAAACTTCAAATATGCAGCCATTGTGATATTCCCTTATCATGCATATTTGATGATGAAGACAGTCGAATAGATAAATACCTCAGATCAAGGCCTCAGACAATGTCATCGACTAAGGAGAAGATACTATAATGAATTAAATTTGATATTAGAGATTGACTAAGGATCCTACTCAATAATTCAAGATAAGACAAAAAAATGAATAAAGACAAAGCGCCATAAGGAGACAAATTAGTTATATGCTAAATGAAGGGCATTCTATCTAATAGTTGATTCATAAGAAGCACTGATTATATGTGATAAGGGAGACATCTCCAAGAAAGGACGTGACCCAATGCAGTGCAAAGGTATAAAAGATGAGATCGTAGATATCATTGGGGGGAGATTCATATAAGGAAGACAATCACATATTCAAATAAACAAGTATCTCTGCATATAAAACAATCATTCTCTGCATATCAAGATCGATCAACACATATTGAGATAAACTAGTCTTCTTTAGATATCGAACATCATACTACGTTACTTCTGCCTATCAAATATTAGAACTAATTATCTCTGCATATAGAACACCAGAGATTCAAATTAAAGTAGACATTATATATATATATCAGGAATCATATAATCATTGAATCATCACATCTGCATATCGAAGCAGGGAATCATTAATAAGATAGTGACAAGCATACACCATCATATCTTCTCATCAAGATATAACAATTTTACATCAAATACCGATCAACACACTTAAGAGCAGTCAGTGATAAGTAACTCTACCTACATACCAATCACAGATTGAATCAAGGGATCGATCAAGACAAGAGAAGGATAAAGGCCTATCAACGAATCCATATTCTGGAACATCATTCCTTGATCAACAAACTTCATACTCTAAAGCCACCAAACATTTAATATCATCATTGCTACATCAAATTATACTTAGTCCCATGGAATCTCAAATATATCATAACAGCACTATACCCAGTAGGAAATAAGCATATACTATCGAATACATCATTCTCCAATCAGAACTCAATCAAGGAAGGATATTAATTATGGTGCAGGCCTATATCATATAGCAGCAATATAAAGGTATGTCTTACATCCATTATTTCTATATTGCTTTATAAATTACTTAAAGTCTAATTCAATGATATGTGATCATAGATGAGCGAATGTATTATAACAAGTGCTGCAAATCATATGAAATAAACCATAACAATGATATAATTTCATGTACCATGAAAAGTAATACATTAGTCTCATACGAGAAAGTGAACATGAGATGCCTAAGAGGCCAATCATGGGTATATAGAGGACTTTGTCACATGCTGGTACAAAAGGTACCCATAGTGCAAAGGATATTTATCATAGAGGCCTTTGTCACATGTTGGTACAAAAGGTACCCATAGTGCAAAAGATATTGATATAGTGGCCTTGGCTGCAAAAGGTGCAAAAGGCATCCCTAGTACCAAGGAATCTCATAGAGGCCTTGACTCCAAGGGTACAAAAGGTACTCCTTGAGTCTAAGGATAGACATAGAGGACCCATGATGGATAGTGGCAAGTGTCATCTCACCTCTCTCATATGAAGCTAATGATTAATACATGGGAAAGTGATAGAGAATGGAAATGCATATTGATAGAGATCATGACATTTAATGATAGAGAATATGGAAGATACATTAATAGTGAATTGTTGTGTGGTTACACAACACACCCCATTTTGCATTAGCAAAACAGGGACCCAACTTTGCTGGCTTGTTCCCTTGCTTTTGTGCTCTGGACGGTAATGGTAAAAACAATATTAGTCAGTATGCATAGGCCTAATGTTAGGTATATTTGTGATCTTGAAATTTGAACCAAATTTCAAAGTCTGAATCTATCCTTAGAAAGCTTACCATGTGAAAGAGGATGAAATTCCAGGCAGGTTTGCCTTTTACATCACCCTGAAATTTGACCAAATGAGAAAGTTGTGACAAGTCAAAAGTCTAGTCAAACATGATATTTCTGGGAGGATCATATTCCAAACAACGGTCATCCTGATATTATAATATCACCCTGCTTAGAAAATCTACCATCTGCATATTTGTATGCGCACGTTAAATTCCTATCAGAGGGTCATCCACCTTCAAAACATTCACATATTCAATAGGGGGTCATATTTACTAATATGACTGATATTCACTAGGATGATGGTGACGTCATCTTATATCCTCCTGATTTCTTTTGATGTGATCATCAGGTCATCCTGCAGCATGTTAATGAAATTTGTCCACGATGATGACATCATCATCCTAACCAGATATTTGGGGGGGGTCATTTTAGTTAAATATGCCTCATATTAGCTAATATACATATCAGACCCGACGAGGCTAAAAGTTAGAATGAATGCTTAAATGAATCCGTCGGGTGCATCTTTAAGTGGTTTGTATATGCATTACATTTTATACATACAAGCCGAAATCGAAAAGTTTATGAAATAACGAAAAATCATTGTATATGTTGTGTGTTGTATATGCATTACATTTTATACATACAGGTCGGAATTGAAATGGTTATCAAATAATATGAAGTTCTTGTATGTCTCGATACATACATGTAGTTTATACATTGCGGTGACATACAACAATTTATACAAGCCGGAATCAAAAGTATTATGAAATAAGGAGAAGTTCTTGCATGTTTCGATGTACATCGTGGAATTCAGAGGAGATTTAAACCCGATATAATTAGTGTATCATATTAAAGGCATATTGAGAGATGCATGTCGGTGTATACATAGCGGATTCCACAATGGGTTAAGTATGGTAGATAAAAGTGATAAGTCCGCCGGATGAATAGGATGATCATGGTATAACCGGATATACAAGGTCGGATTCGAAAGGATATTAAAAGTGGCAAATTCCTTGTATGTTTTTTGCGCTTGTATGTTCAAAAGATTCATCACCCTATATACAATCAGATGATATACAAGCCCAGGTTTCAAACGAAAGTTAAATGCAGCAAATTCTTTGCACATTTTAATGCTTGTATGAATACGATATACAACCCGATATATACAAAGGAATTGATCACCCGATATACAAAGAAATAGGCGGGAAAATAAAGCGATAGCCTTTTGAAGATTTTTTTTGACGCCCGAATGCATGATTTCGGTCAACGATGGTTGACCCGATTATTTTAAGCGATGTATATGCATTTAATGCATGATTTTCATGGATTTAGAACCTGATTACCGTGTGCTTGCACATTGAGCTTGTTTTAAATGTTTATTTTCCTACTGTTTTAAGATGATGATGATGCTTATTGCTTGTCTATCTATTGCAGGAGGTTGAGGCTGTTTGGAGCTGAACAATTGCGGAGTTGCTGACACAGAGGCAACCTAAACCAGAGATGAGGAGGATATTGTCAAATATACTGTTTGCTAGCTGGAGGATGGACTAGGTCAAAGATGTTGGAATATTCTGTGCCAACTGTGTAGTTGCCAACTGGCAGACACGTGCTATTCATCTAGACTGTTGATCTTAATAGATAAATCCTGACCGTAGGTCATCTGTAACCATTCCTTCACCTTATTCTATAAAATGTGCAGGGATGTGATAATTGGATCATTCAGAAGCTTAATTGGAATTTGACTACTGAAATATCAGGGCCTATTTCAAAGTTATTGTAAGCATGCATATCATTGCATACTTAATGAAAGAGAAGACCGTTTGATTACAAATCATCATAAATCCTGAGTAATCAGTGTTTGAATTCTTGATACATGCTTTGATTTGTTGCGTCCCTTGGAGTGCTTATCAGTCTGTATGTGTTGTCTTCATTCCTTTTCCTTCAAAGTTAGCATCATTTGTATCTAGCTGTGGAACATCCTGGTGAAAATATGGTTTGATTTCTTCTCCTCATGACTGTATCTAGTATGTATGTGGTTCAATAGCTAAGATTCACCAAATTTGAAGTATTCTTTTAATTTTCTTTGAATTTTAGAGTAATTCCCCATCATAATTGCAAATAACAGATAATCAGAAGCAAATAACATGAAATATGCTGACATCTCATAGATATCTGAATATCATTAGCATATTTGAGCTAAATGCATGTAGTGTTGAAAATATCATGCAAAGAATTGCAAATAATGGTAAAATTCATGCAAATATCAACCTGTAGGCACATTATTTGAGTGAATTCATAGTGCAGAGGTAAAATAATTTGGAGATTTATGCAGGGCAGATATAAAGAATAGGATATTTGGAGAAGTATTGATGAACTTTACAGAAATTACTGAAGAATGTAAGGCCCCTGAATGATTAACAGCAACACACATCAACCACTGAGTAATGTCAGTAGATTATGAACTAATCAATGGAGACTTGGGATCATGTATTCTTTGAATTCATCGTATCTTTCAAGATGAGTAAAGGTTGTTGTGTAACTTTTATTCTGTGTTTGTTTATGACTAACATCATCATCAATATGAACTTAAGAGGGAACATGTGAAATATATATAATGATAATGATTATAAGATTAGTGATAGAAAATGTGTATTGATAAGGATCATAAGATTATGCATAGGAGATATGAAATGATAAATTATAAGGGCAATGTTCTTATGTGATTTGAATATATCATATATATATTGCTATAAATGAAATCAAGAGGGTTTAGTGTACTAATGTTCTCTTCTTGCGAGTTGAAATCGTGTGCAAGATTGTGAAATTTAGCTTGCGAGAAGGGGACATTACAATTGGTGAGAACGTTATCATGTCTATGTGGATTTCATGATGATTTTATTGTAATACGTGAATGCATGATCAATATGTTAGAAGTGATTTTATTTACGATTTATGATAATAATAATAATAATTTTATTATTATTATTATTATTATTATTATTATTGTTATTATACTCCTATGTTTTTAAAAATATATAATTATAATACTTTTTGAAAAAAATGATATTGTTTTATTAAATATTATATATATATATATATAAAGTTAAAAAGGCACGTATTCCTTAAAAAAAAGGGAAGAGGTTTATTTAGGTTTAAATTTAGTTATAAAGTTTAAAAGGCACGTAGCCTTAAAAGAGGTGAAGTAATTTATTAAAGGCATGTTAAGCGCTCCACATAAGGCCCGCGGTCTAAGACTTAGGGGGAATAACCATCGCCACCCCCGATGCACGTGGATAGCTATTTGGAGGAGGTAGTGGGTAATACCACTTACCTCATATAAATTTTACCTTCTTGCAAGCGCTTAGGGTGGAAAATAATATGCTTCACCTTGGTGAATTTTATAACAAACATTCTTTTATTTTTAGAAAGTGTTTTAGTTTTATGAAATTAATTTTTGATTTTTGTTAAGAATGTCACCATTGTGTCGACATTTTTGAGTTGGTTCCTTAGGTTTTTAGTAGAAATAGGGGTGCTCTCCCTCATTTTTACTCGCACCTTTTTTCTAATCAAGAGCCTTCTCTTTTTAAATTTGAGTTTTACGTTAGTGTCGAAAGTTTGTCGTTTTGCTTTTGTAAATTATTCTATTTAGAGGAGCTCTCTCTCTCATTCGAATACACACAAGTTTTGCTAAGAGCATTCTTATTCTGCTATTTTCATTTTTGAATTAGCATTGAGAGTTTTTGCCATTTTTGCTTTGAAGTTGTGAGGAAAGGTTTTGGAAGTTTAGAAGGAGAATTGTTTTACTTGGAAGGAGGTTTTAGTTCATTGGAAGGAGCTTAAGCAAGGGACTCTTGTTGATTCATTTGGGAGCTTATATCACAGGCATGGGGATTTCTCTTTTATTATGCTTTTCTGTTTTGAAGGCATTTTGTGTCGAATGCATTGTTGTTTATCAATGTGATTGTCAACTTGATTATATAATAGCATTTATATTTATATATATCTAAGTAAGTGAAAATTGTGTTGTGAAAGTAAAATTAATCTCAATAATAGATATTTGTGTCTATATGGGACTTTATGTATATTTATCAGTTTGAGTATGATTAGTTGATTGTATAAGGGGAAAGACAGTAAACTACAATTTGCAAGTAGAGTTATTTCAACATATGTGTCATGATGAAACTTGGGATAGGTTAACCTTGGGATATGTGATCCATGGAAGAGGGGGAATAACCTAGAATAGAGTTTGATGTAATTGTTAAGCGGTAATATTCCTAGGATTTGTTGATCCTTAGGAAAGGGAGTATCCTATGTGTAGAGAATGATACATTTCTTAAGTGGAGTTATTCTTGGGATTTGTTGATCCATGGGTAAGGGAATAACTTTTGTATAGAGATTGTTGTCTTTCCCAATCGAGATGGAAGGGTGGGTGAATATGAGACAAGAAAACTTTGGTCAAAGTGGTGTAAATTGCCAATGTTTACACTGTCTAGGTTCACTGTGATCCAAGTTTGCATTTCTAGTAGGGATTTCATATTTTGATGGTTGTAGCCATAGTATGATAGTACTAGTTAATGTAGGACACAACACCTTGCTCAAATTAGGCCTATTTTATTTGGGGTTACCATACCAATCCCTTCATCAAAGGGTAGGGTCGTTTACTAGTTTGGTAAATGTGTGGGGGACTGCAGTTACTCCATGGTTGGAGGTAAATCACTTGAGTGATGCTTCCCCTCATGTAGTTGGTGGCTGGGAATATTGAAGACAGACAAGTATACAATCATGTATCTCTATTTATTAGTTAATCTCCTGAAGCTTGTATGTATATTATGAAAAAGTTGTAAAGATGATTATTCAATTCTTTTATTAAGGAAATGAAATTTGATTTATGCAATGGGAGTTTGGAATATATTTCAAATGTACATTTAATCGAAGGAATTTAAGGAAAGTTTTTTATTGCTTCCGCTATCAGTATCTTGATCTATTTACTTTCAAAGTTAAACTTGGTAAATCTTAGTTGGTAGAACAAGTGGCATGTTACAAAACCCAACCAGAATAACACTTGAGTATGAACCCACAATAGATCCACCTTTTGATGATTCCCTAATGCTAATAATTAGCTAGGTTAACATCCACCTCTTCTACCACCTCCTCAACCAAATTCACTACCCTTGGAGCCATTCTCCCTTGTAGAGGCCTTACCATGAGGGGAAGCAAAGTCCATGGAAATTTCTCAATGGTGACATGTCTTATGCACATAGTTGTTGCAAAATACTGAAATCATGAAATCGCTACCCACCTTCATCCTATCATGAGAGTGAGTCACATACAACCCTACTAGAACCTTGTCCACATCATGACAGTAGGCACAGAGCACCCTCACTTCTCAAAAAATCTCCTCCATCTCCTTTTGCCTATTATTTTTTGGCACCAATGAGGAAGCAGAGGTGACACTATTAGACGTGTTCCTAAATTTTCTCATTTTTCGTCGTCTACGGTTTTTTGTAGAGCATTGTGCTAGGGTTTATCCCTAATTATGTTCAAAACCCTCAACATGTCGAAGGCTTGGCCTTGGTTGTGGGTGTTATGTTTTTTTGTTAACTAGTTTGATTGGTCATGGTTCACTTAAGTCATTACCTGAGCTCCTTATTATCATTCATTAACCGACCCTTTCGATTAAGTTATCCATTGTCAACTGTCGTCACAAGTTTTAGTTATCTCGTGTTATCACTTTAATCTTTTGGTGGTGGATATATGAGTCATAGTCCACATATCCAAGCATTATTGTATCACTAAGTTTCAATGAAGCACACTCTCACTTCCTTGGTTCTCTTTGAGTTTGCGAGTTTACGTGGTAATAGCACGTGTGAAGGTAATTGCCAGTTGGTTCAAGTGATTTGCTTAGTGGCGGTTCCTGCTAGGTGGTGATTTCTCATTGCAACACTATGTTTCCTTCATAGTGCATTCTCAACAGGTGGGCCTGTCTCTTCATTTGGATATGTGAGGCCCTATCGTGAAACCTTCACTTTATGGGTGTAATCCACATGGCTTGTTTTCATTGCATCGCACAGAAATGTATGCATCACAAACTCAAAAGGGTATCTCATTTCCAAGTTTGCACTATGCAATGGGTGTCCTTTAAGAAAAGATGACTTGTGTTTTAAGTCCCTGTTGTTGAAATCGGATTGGGCCACATATGTACTATACAACATTTTCAAATGGATGAAGAATTTTACACATGCCATTACTCTAAGTTGCAATCGATGGATAGAATTTAAAATTCTCAATAGTCCACCCAAGGACTGCAACACGTATGAGCATTAATCAGGAAGGTGGTGGGGTTTTATGCAAACTATCTTGATTTTCCAAAAGCATTTTCACATAATTTACCCTATAAGTTGTAGAAAATGAGTTGTGATGTCAGCCCCTTATGACTTAACATCCAACAGAGAATTACAGAAGAAATCAGAAGGAATTATGTGCTTCTTAGGTGCATCATAAGGTACATGCTCTGTAACTATTTGAATTCCTTTTTCTGAAAGAAGGATTAGGGCTTCTCCAATTGTACTAAAAATTATCGGGTAGGGTTTACATTTGCGAGGAAAATTCCTTGAAAAATAGTCAGCATCTGAATTCCTGTGACCATTTCAACTACTACTATGAGTCAAGCTTTAGTCCAGTCGGGTAGGTCCAAAAGGGCTTTAGACCTGGTTCTTCAAAGAAAACCAAACTAGCCCAGAGCACTGGTATTTTATCTCAGAGATTGGAGGATAAGAAGGAGGGCATTAAATACCCAATTATTCCTTGGACAAGATGGGACTTATTCAAATATTGCTATGCCTATGCTAATGATCATATCCCAATCTCAAATATTTGGCAATTCGACATAGGGAAGCCCTGTGTCCCTAATGTTTATGTGAGCCTTGAACTAATATGTGCACAGTGATCATTATAACCCAAACACTAGGAAATTGAACACCCATGGAGGAAAGGTAATGTTTACATTAAACAGGGAATTAATTGTATAGGTTTTCAATTTGAACCCCCAAGCCAATGTCAAGATTGATTCAAAAGATTTATGCTGAGAATATAGAAGGAACGAAAGTAGTTATAGGGTGAAATGGTTATCTCAGCATAGGAGGAAGGGATTAAAGGACATTCAATTTGATGAAATGGAGCCCTCGGATGATGCCCCATTCCATGATTACTTTAGAAACACATATATGGCTCTATGTTAGGTTTTAGGGGTTAATTATAAGATGCAAACGCTTGTTGATTTGATGATGATGATTGTTGACATCCAGTGCACTGGGAAGTAAATAGGTTGTTTTACTATGCATCTTTTATAGCAGAGAAGATTCACCAAGGATCGGTTGATCATAAACAATGTGTCGATGCCTATCACTTCAGGTGGTACTCCATATTGTGCCATATCCTTTTATATTAGGGAAGGAAATGGGATTCTACTTTGAAGGTAGCACAAAAGACACAGATGGTTTTTAAAAGTTTTTTGTGAGAAGAATATTAAATGTACTTGGGTATAATATATGGATATTGTCTCCTGCTTTTACGAAGTTTCTGAGCCTAGGGAAGTTGATCCCGAGGAGAATTGGACTCACAACTTTGGTGATTGGTTCTTCCACAATGAGTAAATAGTGATCAAAATATATGGAGTTGAAGTAGAGCCACACTTACTACCTATGTTTGTGTCAGATAGGATTACATTTCTTAAGGCAATGTGGCAAATGAATGTTAGATAAACTTCACTTGATAAAGATAAAGAAGGAGTCATTTCTACCTTCTACAATTGATTTCTCTAACTTCCTAGTCACTGTCGAGGAGGGTTTGGATAAATTAGAGACAAAATTGATAAGGTACCGATGAAGGCTAGGTCTAAAGAGAAGGTGTGACACTAAACATCACATTGACCAACTGAGAAAATTAGTGGGTAGGTCAGGATATAACCACCATTTTAACCTCACTGAGAATCTTATCAGAAACCTTACAACCCAAGGGGAAATTACAAGAAGGAAAGAGATATAGGATAATATTGTAGCATTTGAAAAAAGAAAGGAATTGGTTCCAACCTACAAAGGAGCATTCCACAATACTATGGATTTGTTAGCAAGAGTGGAAATGATGATGAGCAATGTGGATATCTTAGGAGTAATGCTAGAAGAAGGTGTGTCAGATGTTAAGCCATTCGTCCACCATGCCCCATTTATTCAAGCCCCACTTGTTCAAGCTCCAACCATGAGCTCTATGAAGAGTGAAGAGGGAAAAGGTCTTGGTAAAATTGAATCACAAGGCATGGTTCCGCCTTTGGTAGATTATGACATTACTAAGTGCACTAGTGAAATTAATGTTGAGCATCAAGATATATTACAAACAATTCCCTCTCCAAGGAGATAAAGCATGGCTCACTTCCCTCATTGGAGAACATTGCTAAATCTTGTAGAAGGTGACCAAATACCTGAGGATGTCAAGACTTTGGCCTATGAGGAATTCCTCTCTGATGATGATTTTATAAAAAATGATGCATTCAAAACATTCTTGATCAAGGCTAAAATGAATGCAAATATGCAAATGAAGATGGATGTTTCTCAGCAAGAGGAAGAAGACAGAGAAGGAGGAGTAGTATAGAGCATCTAAAAACAAATTGAGTTTGATCTATCAAGAATAACACCTAAAGAAGGAAGAAGAATTTTCATGGAAAGTGGATGCTTGTTGTTGCCTAGATGGTCCGATATAGCTTCTATTATAGTCCTTGATACTATCAAAAAATAATATTATGAAGATGTTTTGGGAGATGAGGAACAGGCTAGAAAGTTTTAATTTGGGTTTATTTTGATGCTAAACATGAAACTTTAGCCATTTGGGCTATATCATTGGAACATAACAAGCCTCAAGTTGTCCAGGACATCAGTGAGCTTAAAGGAAATTTAATTGTTAAGAGGTTGAGTGATACAATAGCCCCATAGGTTACTTCTTTAGAAATCAATACTTGCAGGTTCAGTGAGGCTGCAACGAAGAAGTTACAAGTAGATTATGATAGACTGTAGGTTGAATACAGTAAATTGATGCAAGAGTACAATAAGGTAAAGTCATTGGTTGATTATCCTGAGATCACCATGACATAACATGCATCACCTCCTGTCTCTTCAAGCACAAAATCCCAGCAAGATAAGGAAACTTTCCTACTCAAAATTAAAGACCTAAAGGAAGAGTTAAGGAAAAGCCAAGAAGTGGAAGTTGCTACAAGAACTAAAGGGGTGCATGATGCCTCTGGATTAGTAAGAAGCCTTTTTGACCATGGGATATCTACTATCTTGGGAAAAGTTGATGATTCTTGGTTATATTTTGACAAGTTAAGGGAATCAAAAAATGTCCAAATCATATAAGATTCGACTTTGAAGCAAATATTGAGTGCATGGATTCCAAGGTTATCTTCATTAAGCACAATCTAAGGAGTGGCACATTTCAATCCAGATGCTCTGCAGGCAATAGGGATTACTCATGAGGTGGCAAGTTTCTTGGGTGATATTTCATCTTCCCAATGGAGATATGACTTGCTAATTAAGGAATTTTTTAAAAACTTCAAGGCTCTAGAGGAATTTTGAAATGAAGCAAGGTACGTGGAAATGCTTCCTACAATGAACTAATGAGGGGAGAGTTATGCAAATTTTCAATCTTTACAGTAACATGGAAGAAGATACACAACATAAAACAAATCAACAATACCATAACACAAGATGTATGTGGGGAAAATCTTTTCAAGTAAAAAAAATTGCACTCCAAAGAATAGCCCAATGTATTATTTAGTAAGCAAAAGTGGTTACAATAAAATTAAAAATCCAAGCTCTTCCAAGAGTTCACCAACACGTAGTATCTAGAGTAATTTTGGTAGCATAACAACACATGCAAATCAACTATGCAAACTCTACTCCAAGAACTTGTATAAATAGCATTCATAAGGCAATCTGGGAAGCTTCTAGAGGAAGGCACCTACAAGGTCAAGATGCCCAAAATCCATGCCCCCCTATGCTCAGTGACACATGGATCATCTTCACTTACACCACTGACAACTGTCATAACATGCAAGATTCACCTCCCCCAATATGAGCACTCCATCCAAGAATAGGCAATGATAGATGCTCTTACACATCTTACAGTTGTCATACAGTCTGTCATAACTGACAACACTTATAATTATAAGAGAATCTGTCATAACTAAATAATAGTCAATTCCCTTACAACTTGTCATATACCAACTTGAGCACCTAGCATGCCCTATTATAGCAGTCAAAGATGTTTTATGACATGCGTCATAACACATGTCATAAATCCCTCTATTTTTGACTCTTACTATTAGATTTGGCTATGAATCCACCCAAGATCAAAATGATTGAAGGAAAAGAAAGAATGGAAATCTAGAGATGAAATAAACCAACACTCCCTTGCATTGAACTTAGCTCATCACTCATTTATCATTTCTCGTTACTCATTAACAAAGGGAGAGGTGAGTGTTGTCTATATAGAAAAATGAGGGCAAATAAAGCCAAGAGGAGTAATAACTCCCAACTGCCCAATATAGGCGGGATTTATACCTACTTGTGTAATGCCAGATTACATGGTTACACCTACCCAGGTAAAGACAAACAGATGGTTATGAGAGGTGGCAAATAAATCCAAAAGAGGGTGTGAGGCTCAACTACCCAAAGGTGGGTAAGAGCGACACATGTAACTGATGGATTATGCCATGTGTCCTCATATTAACCATGTCTTATATAACCTAAGCAAGCTTAATATATGTGTAGGAAAAATAAATATTCCTAACATAAGGAAAATAAAAAAATCTACACTAACACCCCTCCTAAGCATAGCTTAGGTGGGTGAAAAGATGCGAAGATGGGTCCCGACTACAAGGCCATGTTAGGTACCCATGTACAAACAAACTCTCTCACAAACAGAGAAAAGGAAAAAACCCAGTGGGACAAAACTCCTCCCCAAAAGAGGGAAAATGAAAGTAAGTTCCTCCACACAAGAAAGAATCCCATGCACAGAAAAAGTCCCCTCCAGAATAGGGAGGAGAAGAGAGACTAAGTAGCCTCCTCCCAAGTAGTTAACTATGCCAATGGTTGATGCTAGAAACTAGATGTAGAAGATGGTCCACGATCGTCGAACAACATTCCTCCCCTTAGGAAGAAACAAAACCAAAGGTGCATACATGATGCCTTCCCATTCCTAAAAGGAATATAAGGGAAGAAAGCTCAAGATGTATGAAATCTCTTAAAACTGATCATGTGTCTTCATGTCGATTTTGAAAGATATCATGAATAAATCAGGAGTCCCAAGCCTAACTGATGAAAGTGACAATCCAGAACCAAGTGAAAACTAAAATAGAATAGGATCCAAAGATGAAGATATCTCCTCTAAAGATAAAGATGCCTCCTCCAAATGTTGTTCAATGATCTCCAAGCCCTTGTCAAATTGTGACAAATACTAATAAGATGAATCAAGTACCATGCAAGCTTTAGGTACTTCTGCAAAGGATGTCAACATGAATGATGACTAAGTCAAATAAGACTCATGAATATCTACAAAATCTGTCACTGCAGAAGTTGATGTAGGTAGAGAAGGAATAGTAGACTCTGAATGTGCCCTCGAATCATCTGAAGAAGAATCAACTCCATCAAAGAGAAGATGAAAGCAATCAATAGTGTCTCCCAAATCTGAAATGTGGGACTCTACAAACAAAGATGAAATGTTTGGTAGGAATATGTCCCAAGAAACTAGATCGAGAAGACCAATATGAACCTCCTACACTACTGCAATGTTGAGCTCAGAACAAGTAGGAGGAGGAGAAGAAATACAAGGTTCAAGAATTAGATTAGATGTGAGAATACCCAAGTTCAAGTAACCAAAATTCTCCTCAAAATCAAATGTCACACTAGGAGTGTGTTCAACAACCAAAGGATCTGAGCCATCATTAGGTGCAAAGTCTGAAAAGGTGTATAATTGAGATGCATGATCAACCACCCTAGTAGCAATTATCTCTCTGCTCTCAAAATCTTGAATGAAAACTGAATTAGGTGTGAATTCCACAGTCGTCCCTATTCCACCATGGGTAATATGGTAGATGGAAAGAAGATTGTTTGACAAATGAGGTACACACAAAACATCATTGAAAGTGCCATCCCCAATATCAATAGATCCCATCCCAATTACATTCATGTAAGTATTGTTTCCCATCAAAATAGGTGGCATAACACAAGGCTCAAAAGAAGAGAACATAGGCTGTGAAGAAGCCATACTATGAGAAACTCCAGAATCAAGAAGTCATCTCCCTGATCCAAGACTTGTAGAAGCACAAAGAGCTTTACCTTTATTTTTAGTTGTCACATAAGAAAAACCTGCATGACCTTTTTCCTTATTAGATCTTAACTATTTTGAATTTGAAGAAGAAGAAGATGATGACTCAAACATTCTAGAAGGTAGATCAATGTTATTCTTCTTAAGAATATGTTTCAGTTCATCAATATCTTTCTTATAAAAAGAAGGTTCTTCATGTCTAGTCCTCTTACAATATGTACAATTAGGCTTCTCCTTCTTAGATGAGTCCTCTTTTGAAAAAGGATTTGTTTTGTACTTGATCTTTGTGTGGATTTTTCTTAGAGTTCTTATGTTTCTTGTCAAATTGTCCTGACTCTTTCTATCCTTTCGGCTGACTAGCCAACAAAGCCTGAGTATGTGATGGCTTAATGCGGCCAATAGAAAGAAGCTTTTGTTGTTCATGCATTAACATCTCAAAAAAATATGCAAATGAAGGCATAGTATATGTGGATCCCATAGTTAGCATGTGAGTGTGAAATCTAGAAACAAAAGTTGCATATTCAAGACCAAGTTTGTTTAGTACATTATAGATTAACTGAATGTCCTTTTTTTCAATACCACAAGCTTTACATTGTGCTCTTAGATCATTAACCTTAGTTATATAATCCTAGATGTTGCCAAAGTTCTTAGGATCAAGGCTCATCAATTCATTGTCAATCTGATAGCCTTTGAGTTCATTTTCTTACCATACAAAGATTTTAACTTTTCCCAAGCATCATGCGAATTTGTACATGCTTCAATCTGAAACATAGGATAAAGGGAAATAAATCTATGAAAACATCCAAGAGCTTTTATACGTTCAAGCATCCATTTTATCTTTTCCTTATCATATGTAAGTTCAACTACCTTTTTTTTAGCATATGGAGTATACCTTGTTGGCACCTCTAAAAAACTAATTCATATCATATGGAGTATACCTTTTTTTAGGGTTGGTCTCTGAGCCAATTGTCTAGTCTAGAAGAGCCTAAGGAGTTTCTCTGGCATCAACACACGATTTGTCCAGTTTATAAGTGAAAGGATATATTTAGTATTGTGTAGGAAGGTTATAGAATGCAGATTTGAATGTAGTGAATGTCTCCATAGGAGTTTGTAATGATTTTGGTAAATATGTAATCACAGTTATGTATTTTTCTTTGCCAGGTTTGCTAGTATGAGTGTAATAGGTGTTTGGAGATGTGTGACAACATCTAAATAAATACAAGGCTTTGTATTTGCCATCATTCTGTTACACAAGAATTAATGCAGTCCTCTTTTGGATTATTAAGTATGTTCAATGTATGAAAATCTATTAGAAAGTCATATGTGCAAATGTATGTCTAGTTTTGTTGATCCTTTACTGATTATTTTTTTTCCTCCTTACATACTGTGACTCTGTTGCCCAATAGAATAGGCACCGGTCCATATTAGATAGGGATCAAACACTTTTTATAAATCAAACAAATCATTCACCTATGGTTCAGGGTAAAAACCATCTTCCTGTGCATGTACAATCGCATAGTTGAATCAGCTTAATGAGAGGCCTGTGCAGCTAGTTATTCTTGACTTAGTGATAGTCTTTGGAGTCAAGATGATGAGTTGGGTTTGGTTGTCCAATATTTTTAGTTTTTCATCTGGTTTGAACTCAATACCTATTCAGGTATAGCCCTTGGAATATCCCTCCAAAGTCTAAACTGAGGTCAAAGTGCAGAGGAGTCTACCCACTCTTGTTAGTTGTCCAAGATTGCCCAAAACTTGTTGATAAACCTCTTCCTATCACCCTAACAATAGTCCCTGGCCTGGGTGATTAAGGAATGTTTTAGAGTTTTGTGTTGCCATTATTTTGGGTCCCAACAAATTAGTGCCATTAGTGGGGAAGACTTGAAAAGATGAATAATTTGAAGACCTCTTTAACAGCACGTTGTCTAGTGTAGTTTGTTGATGTGGGTAAGTTGGTAGCCTTTCAACTTACGCCAACAGACTAGCACCAATGTATTGCTAGGTTATAAATATTTTATGACTCTATTGGTGTGAGCAACCTAGAATCAATTTCGTAGCCTTGGAGATCAGTCATGCTTCAAGGGATTTCCTAATTCATTGAGGTGGTGACTCTGTTGTAAAAAAAAAATAAAGTGTTGCTACTGTGTGCACGTTTCAAGGAGGTTGCAATTGGTTAAGGTACAAGTTTTTCTTTCTACCTTGACCACAGTTTCTTTCTCAGTAAAGGAACATGTTGTTTGCTTTCCTTTGTCCTACACAAGTGGTGTGTAGTTGGTCATGGCCAACTGTTATGAATATGGATACCCTAGGGAGGATTCTTGCTCTGCATCTTCTTATGTTGGAGACCCTAGGAATTATATGGCCTTTGACCATCATGTTAATCCATTTTCTAATCATAAGCATGCCAATTTTAGAAACCCATAAATTTTTGAGCCCTTGCATAGTAGAAATGAAAAGTCTTGGCTGTAGAATAAAATTGAAAAAGAAAAGCAATTCTTAGATTCTTTGTTGCAACAAGAAAAAGAATTAGCAGGCCGAATCAGGCTACATCAATCTAGGTCGCAGTCTGATTCCCCTCTTGTTGTTCCCATTTGTTCTTTTCCTTGGCCTCCCCTATTGCAAATGAAAACACCTATAGACAACTGGACCTCTCATGGGTCAATTATGAGCAACAATCCATGCCCAAAAATATTTACAATCAGATGCCTTTATTTGATGGGTGTGAGGTTTTCAATGGGAGGGCACACATTGATGCATTTTCAGACTTCATGGATAAATTTCATTTTGAAGATGAGTATATGTGGATGAGATTTTTTGTAAGATCTCTATGTGGAATAGCATGAAAGTGGTTGGTTAGTTTCCCTAACCAACATTTTGCTTCATGGGATCAGTTGGTGGCTGCCTTTGAAGACTATGCAAGTAGTCTAGACCCTACTTTTCTTGTCTAGGAACTAGAAAATATTAGAAAGCAACAAGGAGAGTTTAGCATGGAGCACAGCCATAGATTTGCAATGGCCCTATCTCACATCCCTGAAAAATTTAGACATGATCTTCCTATATGTATTGATATGTATTTGAGAGCTTATGACAATTCTATAAGCTCAAGTTCTATATGGGAGGAATTCAATCTAATGGGTTTGCAACAAGTCTATGTGTTCATTGATTATGTTGACAAAGTTAAGATGGATATGATTGCAAAATCTATATCCTCAAATACAGAGGTAGCTGCTAATGAACAGGCTCTTGTAGACAACAAGGATGTGGATGTTTCATATGATCCAAACACAATATCGAGTGATGATTGTGTGTGCAAGAGGGAAGATGAAGGTGCTGGTGCAGTGTATGACAACAATTTAGATGAGAATAGTAGTGACTACACCTGCATTCCATTAAATTAGTCATTAGATGATGAAAATGAAGAAATCAATCCATCTAGTGAAGAGAATTTTGACCCTACTGCATGTTGTTGTATTGTAGATCACCTGGAAGGTATCTATGCAAGTGATGCATCGAATGAATTAGCTCAAGCGGTTGATTATTTAGTGCATGCATATACTGATGAAGCAAATGATGATGAAGAGATAAGCATAAGAGATAATGCCCTTTATGAAGAGCATGCAAGTCCGTCATGTAACATAATTTCTAATTATTATTGGTGCATGGATAATCCTCTTTTTGAATATTATATTGGGTTTAGTGAGTTTGAGCTATCATCTTTGGAGGAGGAGAGTCATATGTTGTATGACTCGACTACCTGTGGACAATAAGTCGAAAGAGAGGGATGTATACATAATGATGTTGAGGGTGAACAAGAGACTAGTCTCTTGTTTGGTGTGTTACCCTCATTTATCCCTGATGATGACAATGAGGTCATTGGAACTTGTTTGCATGGGGATGATGTGAGTTATGCTTCAACTGGACATCATGAGGGTAATGCTACAACTACAGGCGATTCTGAGGTAATTGTTTCCCACTTTGAAGACCGTGTAATAGATGATTTTCTAGAGATTTGTTTGGGGCATTTACCTCTGATTAATGTGGATCATGTTGAGGGTACATTTTTGAGCTCATTGGCTGGGCCTGATGACATTGAAGCTGGATGTTCAAGTGTGGGTCAAGTTTTTGATCTGCAAGGTGAAGAGGAGATAATCATTTTTTATTTTCTTAGTAGGAAATTTTACACAGCAGTGTTTGTCAAGGAATACAAAATAGAGAGGCAAATTGAAGATTATGAGTCTTCATTTGAAGTGCCTCAAATTTCAAATTTATATGCTAATGGTGGAAATTTAAATCTGAATCATGCCTTTGATTCAGTCATTGAGGAAGACATTAGCATTAGTGTAACTAGGCCACAAGAAATTGAGCAATCTTATGACATAGCCCAGCATGAGATCACGCCTGGGATGGATACATTTCAACTTGATATTTTTATCCATGTTGATATTTATGTAGGCCTAGAAATGCATCATGTCGACATGGGACTTGAAGGTTAGTGCTTATATGTGATTCAGCATGATGATGAATCATATTATCTATGGCTGTCTTGCCCTGGTAAAAATCATTTCCAGCTTCAGCATGATAATATGAATGTTTATATTTTGTATGTGTATGCATGCAAAATGTCTTTATTGTTGATGTTAGATGATCAGTGCAGCAAAGGAGGGAGATCATCTCTTTCAATAGGTTTGTCTTTGACAGAGGCAAGTAGCTTCATTTAGTTTTCTATAGGTGTGACCTGCAGTGTCCCAAAATTTTGGGTACAGTCATTTTTTATTGTGTGTTTCTTTGTAAATATGTTTTGTGTGTTTCCATTTGTGTGTTTGTGTGTTGGTTTTCCTGGAGATATTCTGGATTCTCATTGTGACACTGCTTGTCACACATCCCCAACCAGAGCCAGTGTTGGCACCTATAAAAAAACTAGTTCCATGGTGCCCTTTCTACCCTCAAAATCAAAAAATCATGTGCAAATGTCTTAGCCAAGGTCACCATTGGATAGAGTTTTCAGTTTTGAGCAGCTTTGCCTTTTGAACCATGTCGAAATTCCTTAAAATGAAAAAGTTGTCCTTGGTCAAAGTTTGGTCAAAGACTATTAAGTCTTGTTCCCTTTCGCCCCTTAGAAAATTTTTCATATTTTGCCTTATTATCGGCAAATCAGCAAAATCCTTAATGAGTGAACTTGTTCTCAAGTTCCTTTTTCTGCCAGTTCACCAACAGTGGAAGGGAGCAGGCTACCACGGAGTAGATTGCAAAAGTTTCTAAGGCAAAAGGAAGAAAGAGAAAAGCTTTTTCGGTGAAGTTGGAGGGTTGTGAACCTCCAAGTTCACCGACAAGAGGTTTGACCAACAACAGATTCCTCGATAAAGGTGAAAAGATGCAGCAAAGGATTGGTTCGATAATTTTAGGATTTGTTGATAAGGCAAATGAGACCAAAGGGGAAAAGTCAAAGGTTCATGATGAGGCATTTTTGCTGACAAAGAAAAGGGAAAATTGGCTAAGGGAAGGAAGACATCGGCAAATCGAAAAAATGAGGAACTAGCAAACTAGTCCAGGATTTTCATAATTTGTTGATAAGGCGATAAGGGAGATGGTTCACAAATTTTAGATTTTACTAATAGAAGGCAAAATGGCTCAGGTTCAGCAAAATGATGTTTTGCTAACAAAGGCGATATAAAGAGAAAAAGCCCTTGGTTTTGAAATGAAGATTTTTGCCGATAAGGGCAAAGTAAGTTGGTTCAACAAAAGTCAATTTTGCTAATAAAGGCAAAAAAAGTTTCAAAGGGCAGCAAGTTCGGAAAAGTGAACTTTTGCTGACGAAGTGGAAGCATGCGCAAATAAAGATGAGTTTGGCAAAGTGGGTTTTTACCGATAAGCACGAAAAGGTGCCAAGTAAGCAATGTTCATAAAATTGAAGACTTGCCAATAGAAGGCAGAGATGACCAAGTTTGAAAAAGTAAAAAGTTGTCGACAGAAAAGAATGAGAGCGCCAAAGAAAAGTTTGTGAATGCAGAAAATTACTGATAAGGCAAATGGTGAAAATGAAGGTGGCAAGCAGATGAAGAACTGTGTCGATGGAGTAGGTAGAGGCAAGTTCCTAATGGACAACTTTTGCTAATAAGGCAAAATTGAAATGCAGAGTCAGATGTAAAGCAAAAATTAATAAAGTATGAAGGCTTTAATAATTTTGAAGTGTTGTAAAAGCTTTATAAACACTGTTGGCGTGTTTATATTTAAAATATGCCTTTCTTCCCCCTTTGTTGCCATAAATGTGTGAGGCTGCAGAAACACAATTATCAAGTGATCGTTGGAATAGTATTCGCCATCAATGCATAGGTACCCAAATTCAATGGTGGATGGTGTGTTCCAGTATCCCAAATCTTTCTGCAAGTCCTTTCAAGGATGTGAAATAAACTTACAAGGCATGGGCGCCCAAGATTTTTGCTGAGTCTTTTGACTGTGGTCGTGGACCTACATTCAATGCAGCATGGGTTGCTTGTTGACCAATCTTTCCAAAGCCCATGACCAGGTGGCTATATATACGTGAAATGAAGATATTTTTAGGGTTGGTCTCTGAGCTAGTTGTCTGATCTAGGAGAGCCTAAGGAGTTTCTTTGGCATCAACACATGATTTGTCCAGTTTATAAATGAAAGGATATATTCAGTATTGTCTAGGAAGGTTATAGAATGCAGTTTTGAATGTAGTGAATGTCTCCACAGGAGTTTGTAATGATTTTGGTAAATATGTAATCACAGTTATGTATTTTCTTTTGCCACATTTGCTAGTATGAGTGTAATAGGTGTTTGAAGATGTGTGATAGCATCTCAATAAATACAAGGCTTTGTATTTGCCATCATTTTGTTACATGAGAATTATTGCAGTCCTCTTTTGGATTATTAAGTATGTTCAATGTATGAAAATCTATTAGAAGTTCATATGTGCAAATGTATGTCTAGTTCTGTTGATCCTTTGCTGAGTATTTTCTTTCCTCCTTACATATTGTGACTCTGTTGCCCAATAGAATAGGCACCGGTCCATATTGGATAGGGATCTAACACTTTTTATAAATCAAACAAATCATTCACCTGTGGTTTAGGGTAAAAACCATCTTCCTGTGCATGTACATTCGCATAGTTGAATCAGCTTAATGAGAGGCATGTGCAGCCAGTTTGTCTTGATCTAGTGACAGCTTTGGGGGTTAAGTGTACATTGGGTATGGCTGTGTATGTTTATCTGTATTTCATTTCATGCCTCTAGGAATATCCCTACTAGGTCTAGTTGAGCCTGAAGAACAGAGGAGTTTATCCACTCCTATAATTGGCCAAAATTCCCCTTTACTTGTTGATAAACCTTTTCCTTTCACCTTGACAACAGTCCCTGGCCTGGGTGTTTTAGGAATGTTTTAGAGTGTTGGGTTGGAGTTATTTTGGGAACCAACATACCCAAGTTGAATTAAGGCATTCCATGCATGTTGATGCCAAGTTACATAATTATAAGGTGTTAGCAAAGGAACCTTGAAATGATCCATGTGTGTAGGTAAAGAAGAGCACAAGTAAACAGATCCAAAAACATAGCAAGAGACTCCCCTTTTTCACTTAATCAAGAATCCCCCCAACAAAATATGATTTGGCACTTTATAGATTAGTGCATTTATAATGTTGGAGTTGTTTTCCAGAGTTTTACGAATGTCCAAGACGAACCAAATACTGAAAGTACAAAATTATCTCAGAATGAAAACCTCAAAATAGCACCAATGTGTAGTTCTCATAAAAATATCCACTTTAAAAAAAAAAGAATCACCTTGATCTGAAGTCGTATGTGAAAGTTACAAGCATTTGAAGTTCAAAAAATGAGGATTGTCCTTCAGATATGATGAGAAAGCAGATTTTCTGGAAATCTAGGATCACTTGTGCAAAACATTATCACACCAATGTGAAGAGAATGAAATTCTACCCCAAATCAAAAAAAATGTGCTGAAAAATACCTCCATATGGTTGAGAACAAGCCTCCTGAAGATCAAGGGCAAAATGCAAAACTCCAATGGTGAGAGGTCAAATTTTCAAAATTCACCTGCCGCCAAATTTGGTGAAACTGCCACTAAGTCTGGAGATACCGCCAAAAGTAGAGACAACCATCTTAAGTTGGAACTCTACTAATTTTAGATCCTCGCCAAAGTTGGCGCAACCACAAAAACCACCATGAAATGTGGCACAAATGCCAAGGGTGGAAGGCGCGGGCGCTTTGAACTTTTTATTGATTTTTTTGTTTTAATAATAAAAAAAGTTGTTTTGAATGGTCGAGTAGCATGGTACCTATGGGGGGTTAAACCCTCCTACACGGGCCTTAAGGCCATGGGGGCTCGAGCCCTAAAGACTCCCCATAGGTGCCTAAGGGCACAGGGGCCAGAGCTTTGGTACCCCACAGTACCAAGCCACAGGTACGGGGCCAGTAGTGCCTGCAAGCCTGTCGGTACCCAGAAGTACCTTAAAAAGTTTTATTTTTATTTTTCAAAACTTTTTAAAAAATAATGATTTAAAAAAAAACTTTTATAAAATTTAAAAAACTGCAATATAATTTTTTTGAAACGTAGAAAAAACTTATTTTTTTTCTCAAAATTCATACCATGTGCAGGTGGGCTCGTACAATGCTACATGCTAAAAATTTTTTCCCCAAAATCAACTTTTTCAAAATCGACAATTTGATCATCAATCTTAGGGTTTTTAAGCCTTCTGGATGCAATGGCAGGGTTCATTTGGCCTCAAAATTTTTGGATTTTAGCATCTTGCTAGATCTTCATAGTAAACATTGTTCTTCAACCCTTCACAGATCTCACCTCTGGTGTCCAATTTGGACTAAATAAAAGTTTGATTTAACTTTTTCGGCTACTTTGAACTCAATGGTGAGCTTAGAATGCCTCCAAGAAGCTCTAATATACATGCAAATGGAAATCTTAGACATAGAACCCCCCCAAAAATTGAAATTTCTCTCAAGTGTTTCTCATGATTCTCTAGGTCATCATCGAATGCAAGAGAATAGCATACTTTGCTTTCAAGAAAGAATAGGACCCAGATTTCCTAAGATGTTGCTAACCCACAACTCACAACCAGCTTTGATACCATGTTAGATTTGGCTGTGAAGCCACCCAAGATCAAAATGTCTTAAGGAAAGCAAGAATGAAAATCTAGAGATGAAATAAATCAGCACCCCCTTACACTGAACTTAGCTCATTGCTCATTGCTCATTACTCATTAACAAAGAGAGAAGTGAGTGTTGTTTATATAGAAAAATAAGGGCAAATAAATCCAAGAGAAGTAATAACTCCCAACTGCCCAAAATAGGCGGGAGTTATACCTACTTGGTAAATGGTAGATTACATGGTTACACCTACCCAGGTAAAGATAAACAGATGGTTATGAGAGGTGGCAAATAAGTCCAAAAGAGGGTGTGAGGCTCAACTACCCAAACGTGGGTAAGAGTGACACATGTAGCTGATGGATTATGCCACGTGTCCTCATATTAACCATGTCTTATATAACCTAAGCAAGCTTAATATATGTGTAGGAAAAATAAATATTCCTAACATAAGGAAAATAAAAAAACCTACACTAACACTTACAATGTCATAGAATCTATCATACTCCTACGCATCATAAATCGTCAGAAACCTCTTACAACACAAGAGAGATGCCGACACATGGAAAAATATTCCTACCATAAAATGGGATGCCTACTTCCTCATATGAGGACAAATGTTATCTAGCCACCTTCCATGTAGGATGACACATCATCATGCCAACTCCCACAAAGTGACATAATAAAATATACAAGAATAATTACAAACGTAGGCAAATAATAATAATTAAATAAATAACAATGCTAGGAATTTGTAAAGGTTGATACACCTTAATTCCCAACATTCTCCCACTTGTCGAACACCTTTCAAGATCCAATAGAGTGACAAGATTTAAGTACTAGGGGTCAAGAGGCCCATAGACTCCAAACACCATCTAAACTTCTCCGTGCTCACAGGCTTCGTCAAGGAATTTGCAATAGTCGTCAAAATGTTAATTTTCTCCAAATTTACCTTTCCATCCTCTACCATGTCACAAAAAAAATGGTGTTGGACATCAATGTGCTTTATCCTCAAATGGAAAGTAGGATTCTTTGCCAAACATATGGCACTTTGACTGTCACAACAAATAGTGATCATCCATGTATCAAAACCAACATCAGAACACAATCTCTTAAGTCAAATGGCTTCCTTACAAGCATGAGTTTCTTCCATGTGCTCTACTTCTATAGTGGACAAAGCAACGACAGCTTGTCACTTAGTCATCCAGCTAATTACACCACCCAACATAGTAAAAATGTAACCACTGATGGATCTTCTGCTATCAATATATGCAACCCAATCTGAATCCACATATCCACAAATACTAATAGAATGTTGAGGTCCTATATGATAACCATGATAACATAGGGAATACTTGGAAGTACCCCATAAGTATATGAACACTCTCTTCACTGCATCTCAATGTACCCATCTAGGATTAGCCATAAATCGACTAATGACTCCCACTGCTTGGGCAATGTTTGGTATTGTACAGACCATAACACACATCAAACTCCCGACAACACTAGCATAAGGAACTCTCGTCATGTCCTCCACCTCAGTAGGAGATTTTGGGCGATCCAAAATAGATAACTTCATCCCAACATCAGAGGAAAAGTCAATAGTCTACAAGTTGCCATGTTGAATCTCTTCAACATAGAATTCACATACTTACTCTGGTTCAACCAAAGTTTTATGTCTTCCCTGTCTCTTCTTATTCCCATTCCTAGAATGTACCAATCTGCCCCTAGATCTTTCATCTCAAACTGTATTGAAAGCTAAGACTTCAAATCAAAAATCAACTTATTTCCATTCCCAAAAATAACATATCATCAACATATAATGCAATAATGAGAATGTGATCATTATCCATCTTATAATAAACACAATGATTTGATTTTGATCTCAGAAATCCCAAACTCTGTTGGGATAAGGTGCCATTAACCTTGTAAATCCCATTATTGTATTATTACATTTATTATTTGTAATTACCCATAAGGGATGTACAAGTTTCATCGGTAGTGGTAAAAATTATTTACTGTCCACGGTAATTACAGAGTTACTGCACGGTAAGTCTCGAAGTTACCGGTGGTAGTTATGAGATATCATTTACTATGGTAAATGGTAATTGGTCAAAGTGGGGTACACATGTGAAGGAATAATCTATTTTTAGTGTTATGACGCATGCCATAGATGATGTAAGAAGTTGTAGGAGATTCTATGACACTAATAATAGCATATGACGCGTCATAAGATGTTGTAAGTGGCTATTTTTGGCCCCAAGGCATTCAAGCTTGCATGGGCACATTTTTCCAAGTGTAGGATGCATGTATGACAGCATTTATGACCCCATAAGAGCCTATTCTTGGCCATGGACGCCCAAGGTTGTATTGTTGACTCTTGACAAGTGGCATGGGCTTGTAAGAAGTCATTTAATGTATTGAGGTTGTGTAAATTATATATAAACCATAGCATAGTAGATGAGATGCATATAAAAGTTTACAAGTACCTAGGTTCTGCCAGAGTGAAGGTTGGAGGACAGAGGAAGTGAATGTATTTGTAATCTCCTTTTGTGAGGATAATGCAACTTGGCCTCTTTTCTTGGTGGAGTTTTTTACCCGCAAGGGTTTTCTCCACGTTAAACACTTGTGTTATGTGTTTCATTCTGCTTATGATATATTCCTATATTGTGGGTTCATGTTTTGATTACAATCTCTGTTGTTAATGCACACTTAAAAGATTGATGAAATTTATTCGAATCATATTTCCATTGAAGTAGTGTTGCTTTCATTTCTAACATTTGGTATCAGAGCCTGGCCATCTTTGACTCTTGGGTGGTAGTGTGGAAGCTGTAGCTGTAGTGGGAGATTTGGTTATGTTTGTTTTGTAGATCTTGTGTTGTTATTATGGCTGCATCCACCGTTGCATCAACCTCTCATTTAGACATTAAGAAGTTCAACAGAATGGGGTATGATTTGTGGAAGCTAAAAATGGAAGATTTTTTGGAAGAAAGAAACCAATGGTTGGCTGTCCAAAAAGAGAAGAAACCTGATGATGTCTCTCAAGATGAGTGGGATAGACTGGATAAGAAGGCATAGGGAACCATCCGGTTGTGTCTTTCAGACTCTATCCTGTTGAATGTCACAAAGGAAGAGACTGCATACAAGTTGTGGAAATGGTTGGGTGAGATTTATTAAGCCAAGAATATGGTAAATAAACTTTATTTAAAAAGAAAATTATTTTCCATGAAAATGCGAGAAGGTGAATCAGTTGCAGAGCATTTAAATTCTTTTAATTTGTTGGTGAGTCATCTTGATTCAGTAGATGTTGAAGTTAGTGAGGAAGATAAACATATCTTACTTCTTTGTTCTTTACCTGAGTCTTGGGTAAATGTTATCCTTGCTATCACTACTAACCTCGCAGATCTAAAGTTGGATGCTCTTGTTTCAATGCTACTGTCATAGGAATTGAGGAAGAAGAGTTCAAATAGTTCAGGGGATTCTCTCAGTGTCAGGGGAAGGTCTAAGGAAAGAGGACCTAAAGGAGATTAGAAAGGGGCTAAGGATAAGTCCAAGAGCCAGTCTAAGACTCCTGGTAAAAAGAATAGAGTTAAGTGTTGGAACTGCGGTAAAAGGGGACATGTGAAGAAGGAGTGTGCAGAAACCCCAAGAAACTGTGGGAGAGTGCTTCAGATAAGTCCTCGAATGTAGATGAAGAAGTTTTACTTTCTGCATGTAATCTTGTTTCTAATGATCACTGGTTGGTTGACTCAGGATGCTCATTTCATATGACTCCGCATAAGGAATGGTTCTCCTCATATGAAGAATATGATGGAGGTAATATTTACCTTGGTGACAACTCTACATATCTGATTGTCAGGAAAGGAAAGGTATTGTTGTGTTTTAGTGATGGGAGGATTAAAACCCTCCCTAGTGTTTTGCATGTTCCTGGATTAGCTAGAAATCTAATTTCAGTTTCGAAGTTGAATGATTTGGGAATGCATGTGGCATTTGACAAGCATGGCTGCAGACTGGTGAGAGGGAACTTGGTGGTAGCGAAAGGGAAGAGATTCGGGAACTTGTTTAAAATTGAAGCTACTACAGTTTGTAATGCCTCCTATGTATCTGAGGCCACTACTAAAAATACATGTATGTTGTGGCACTGTAGATTGGGCCACACAAGTAATAATGTACTAAAAACTATTAAGAATAAAAATTTGTTGGATGGTTTCTCCTATTCTGATGAGCACTTTGATTTATGTGAGCATTGTGTGTTTGGTAAACAAAATAGAAAATCATTTCCTTCACAAAGAAATAGAGCAAAAGAGAAATTAGAAATTATTCATACAAATGTGTTTGGACCTGTGGATAATGAATCTATTGGAAAATCTCGTTATTTTGTAACCTTCATTGATGATGTATCCAGATTTACATTTACATGGATTTATTTTATGAAGCATAAATATGAAGTTTTCACTAAGTTTAAGGAATTCAAAGTCTTAGTAGAGAACCAATCAGGTTTAAAGATAAAAATATTAAGATCTGACAATGGAGAGGAATATTGCTCTAAGGAATTTGATGAGTTTTGCAAGCATGCAAGTCTAATCAAACAAAAGACAACTCCATATACACCACAGCAGAATGGTGTTGTAGAAAGGATGAACTGAACAATTATGGAAAGGGCCAGAAGTATGCTTAGTGATGCATAGTTGGATAAATGCTTTTGGGCAGAGGCTATGTGTACTACTTGCTACTTGATAAATAGATCTCCTTGTAAAGCTCTTGATTCGACACCTTATGAAGTGTGGACAAGTAAGAAACCTTTTATTTCACATTTAAGGGTTTTTGGCTATAAGGCTTTTGTTCATGTACCTAAGGAAAAGTGATCTAAGTTGGATCCAAAGGCTGAAAAGTGTATTCATTGGATATGGTGATAATGTCAAAGGTTATAAGCTTTGGAATCCACTAACCTGCAAGATTATCTTTTCTAGAGATGTTATTTTCAGGGAACTTAGAGCTATTTCTAAACCTAAGCAGCCAAAAGAAAAAGAAGAAAAGGTAAAGAAGGTGCACTTTGATTTAGAGCAGCGAGATGCACCTCAAGAAGAACAGAATGATGGATTGGGGGGTGAAGAAGAAGAAGAAGAAGATTCAAGTAGTTCTGATGAAGATGAATCTGTTGTTATAGAAGAAGTTAGTGTAGATGATCATGCAGAAGAACGAGTAGAGTCTCTTACTCCACCCTTGAGGAGATCCACAAGACAATGGAATCCAGTTGACAGGTATAGCCCACCATATTTCTGTTGTGTATATGCTTTATTGAGTACTAACAATGAACTTAGATCCTATAGGGAAGCTATTTCTACAAATGATAGTGAGTCTTGGCAGCTAGCCATGTAGGAGGAGATGATGGATTTAGACTCTTGTAACACCTGGGATCTTGTTCATTTGCCCTAAGGAAGAAAAGCCATAGGATATAAGTGGGTCTTCAAGAAGAAGTTTGGAGCAGACGGGTCATTGGAGAAGTACAAGGCTAGACTGGTAGCCAAGGGCTACTCCCAGAGAGAGGGAGTTGATTTTGGTGAGATATTCTCTCTTGTTGCTAAATTGACTTCTATTAGATTTCTCTTATCCATTGTTGCAGGTTATGATTGGGAGATTGAGCAAATAGATGTTAAGACTACATTCTTGCATGGAGATCTTGAAGAAGAAATTTATATGCAATAGCCTACAGGTTTTGAGGTAAAAGGAAAAGAACATTGGGTTTTCAAGTTAAAGAGGTCTCTTTATGGTCTAAAACAGTCCCCCAAAATGTGGTATCAAAAGTTTGATTCATTTATTTTGAAATTGGGTTTTGTTAGAAGCGAGGAGGATCATTGTGTTTACATTCATTGTGTTGATGATTCTATATTGGTTATTGATTTGTATGTTGATGACATGTTGTTTTTCAGCAATACTAAGGGTATGGTCAGTGAGCTTAAAGCCCAACTTTTAGGTGCATTTGAGATGAAGGATCTTGGTGCTACAAGATATATTTTGGGAATGGAGATCAGGAGGGATAGAGTTAACAGAAAGCTTTGGTTGTCACAAAGTAAGTATGTGAATACTATTGTGCAGAGGTTTAGTTTGCAGGACTGTAACCCAGTTAGAGTTCCTTTACCCATTGGTACTAAGCTTTTATTAGATATGTGTCCAAAGTCTGAAGATGATCTTGAAGATATGTCTAATGTGCCATATGCTAGTGTTGTAGGGAGTTTGATGTATGCAATGGTTTGCACTAGACCAGATATTGCCCAAGCAGTGGGAGTTTTGAGCATATTTATGTCTAACCCTGGTAGACAGCATTGGAACTATGCAAAGAGGGTATTTAAATATCTTGCAGGTACTCTTGATCATTGTTTGGTTTATTTTGGTACTAATAGTGTTGATAAATCTTTGGACATACAAGCTTTTGTTGATGTAGATTGGATAGGTGACTTGGATAGTCGAAGGTCTACTACTAGCTATGTGTTTACTCTATTTGGAGGTGCAGTGAGTTGGATGAGTAAGAGGCAGCCCACAGTTGCTTTGTCCACCACAGAAACAGAGTATATGGCCATTACTCATGTCTCTAAGGAGGCAATTTGGTTGAGGAGACTATGTACAAGTATTGGTTTTGATTGTAGGATCATTCATATTGGTTGTGATAGCCAGAGTGTTATTTGTTTGGCCAAGAATCCCATGTATCATGCTTGGAGTAAGCATGTTGATGTTCAATATCACTTTGTTCGAGAGTTGGTTGAAAATGGAGAGATTGAGCTGAAGAAGATAGACACTGAGGAGAATGTTGCAGATTCATTGACCAAGCCCGTGAGCACAGAGAAGTTTGTGTGGTGCAGAGAGGCCATGGGCCTTGTTTCTAGTGTCTGATTATTTTTCATTTGATTTCCTATGGGTTGATTTACAATGTATAATGTCAAGTGAGAGAATGTTGGGATAAGGTGCCATTAACCTCGTAAATCCCATTATTGTATTATTCCATTTATTATTTATAATTACCCATAAGGGATGTACAAGTTTCACCGGTAGTGGTAAAAATTATTTACTATCCACGGTAATTATGGAGTTACTGCACGGTAAGTCCCAGAGTTACCGGCGGTAGTTATGAGATGTCTTTACTATGGTAAATGGTAATTGGTCAAAATGGGGTGCACATGTGGAGGAATAATCTATTTTTAGTGTTATGATGCATGTCATAGATGTTGTAAGAAGGTGTAAGAGATTCTATGACAACTGTAAGTTGTCATAAGAATCTATGACACTATAATAGCATATGGCATGTCATAAGATGCTGTAAGTGGCTATTTTTGGCCCCAAGGCATTCAAGCTTGCATGGGCACATTTTTCCAAGTGTAGGATGCATGTATGATAGCATTTATGACCTCGTAAGAGCCTATTATTGGCCATGGACGCCCAAGGTTGTATTGTTGACTCTTGACAAGTGTTATGGGCTTGTAAGAAGTCATTTAATGTCTTGAGGTTGTGTATGTATACACCTAAAAATGACATGACTCTACTTCAATAAATATTTTTAATATTTATTTCATCATTCGTATTCCTCTATCAATAAATAAATAAATTTATTTATTTATTTGATTCATTTCCACCCATTTAATTAAATAAATTACATTTATTTAATTAATTAAATTCATCTACACCAACTTCATTCTTCTAACTAATTAAATAATTTTAATTATTTAATTAAAATCTTTTATTCTTCCGAATTTAAATAAAATGCAATTTTATTTAAATTAAATCTTAAATACTCCACAAAAATAAAATATATCTAAATATTTTATTTTATTCCTCCAAATTATCTACTAATAATTAAATAAATCTATTTATTTAATTATGTTTTCTTATCTTCTAAAAATACATTCCTCTTGTCATACAAAAGCAAAAGCTGAGTTAAAGCAACTTTGCTCTTAAATTTGAAAAATAAATTCTAATTTAAGAAAATCAAAACTCATCCTCATCAAGAAAGCATTTAACTCAACAAAGCTTCTTTTTGAATTACACGTGTCCTTTTATTGATTGCACGTTCCTCAACTATCCTCCTTCGTTGATCTTCTCATTTCTTCTCAACCATTGATCTTCCCTCACCCAACTCTATAAATACAACCCTCTTCTTCTTCATTTCATATCCATCACTTGAGTAAACTTATGCTGCAGAAACACTAGCGTGCCTTTGGCACAACTACTACCACCACTTCATATCATATCATCCATTTCATTAGTGTGTTGAAGCTCATCTTCAATCACACAAAGTATCCTAGACAACTTCTCCTTGTCATCTTGAGGATTGTGAAGCAAGGGAGCAAGCTTCCTAAGGGCCAAGCATTCATCTCCATCAAGATCAAGAAAGAAAAGGCGAGCAATGGAAGGCGTAAGGTAAAGGTTGTAAGTATCATCTTGTTCTTATTTTAAAACCTTTTATCTTCTTATTTCATTGGTGTTTGGGTTTATTATTGTTATTGATTAATCCACATTTTACCCTTACATTTTTGGCACCCACCATGGGGCCCTTGCCCCATTTCTAATAAAAAATTTGAGTTTTTGAGACGTAGGTTTCGTATAGATTTCATACAGACTTTTGACAGGTTGATTTGGTGCATCTGAGTAATCCCATGGCGCATATACCTCATGTCCCAGTGCATGCAGAAGTCCAGCGCATTTAATCTCTGAACCGGCACTTTTACCTTCTGTTCCAGTGCTTCTACAGATACGGCGCATACACACTCTGTTTTGGCGCTTATAACCCCTGTTTCGGCGCTTTTGTATTTATGACGCATATACTTTCCATTGCGACACTTTTATATTGTTTGACGGTGCTTTTGTCAGTTTAACGCATATGTCTCTTCTTATAGCTCTTTTGACACCTGTCTTAGCGCATCTGTACAACGACACATGCTAGCTCTATTTCTGCATATTCAGACTGCATAGCAACGCTTCTGTCATGCACTGTGGTTTTAGGGTTTCATCTGATTTTTTATGTTTGAGCTAACGTTTGTCTTGCAGGATTAGAGGTTGGATTAGATCATTTAGCTGCATTGACTAGTTCATTTAGATTAATTAAGGGAAAAAGTAACAAAAAAAATGCATGCATACAAATTTCACGTAGTCCATAACTAGGAAGAGAGTAATTAAACCACTGTTATATCTACATATTGCTATCTTACAAATGGGAATGAACATTGCTATATCTTAAACACTTCAAAGTTAAAAAATGCATGAGTGCCCAAGTAGATAACACATTTAGTTTTTTTCCTTTTAACTAGGTTTGGATTAATCAGTATTCTCTGTGTTTATCGAATGACAATAGGCTTATGTTCTCCCCTTAACTGAGTGACCAGAATGCCAGACTTGTTATTCCATCTGTTTAACCTTTAGAGGGGCCTGCCCTTGGATGCATTTCTATCCAAGTGGGAACGACCCTGAGTGGAAATAGGCTAAAGCCAAGCCCTACCGATCCACTTTAAATAAACTATGCTTGGGGTGAAAACCTCCTGCAATGAGTGCTGCTGTGTTACACCGATGGCCAACCTCCCCCAAAACCCTCTAAGGCATAACCCTTTGAGGCTGGGAGACTCCATAACAGAGAATAGTGCTGCCACACGTGTAACCACTCGAACGGTTGCCTTGACTACGAACCATTTGTGTAGTATACCAAAAACCCCTATTTGTTGACACAAAGGGCAGAGCTCTTGAAGTGGCCTCGATTCATGTGATTCTTAGTAGAGGTAGTAGGGACAATCCTATGGTTTGGTGGGGGTACGAGCCTAAGAAAACCCAGATCTGGTATGTGTGAGAAGTGAGTACCATGGAGGGGAGCTGGTGCTACCAAATCCTGTAGCTACACACTTTGAATATGCATAGCTAGAGGATTCAACAAATACTGTCCTATCCAGCCTAGGGTGTACTTGTTCTTGAGTCAAAATAGTCCAAAAATACAAAAAAATACCAAAAGATAAAATCATGAAAACTTCTATGTGTTTGTTGTGTCTTTTTCCATAATTGAACATCAGAATTCAAGAAAAGACCAAGTTTTCAAACCAAAAAAAAATAGAAAAATCTTGAAAAACATTCCAAAAACTCTAAAAAACCAAGCTAAAAACTAGAGTTGCACATTTGTCACGACCTGTGGTGCATTTGATATGACTTTCAACACATTTAAACTCTGTTACAATGCTTTTGAAAAATCACCAGTGTTGCGCATTTGATCAGACTTGTGGCGCATTTGAACTCTGTTGCAGCGCATTTACTGTTGTGCATCCAATCCAGAGAGTAAATCCGTACCTTCCAAGAGTAAAATTTTCAACTTTTCAAAAACCATTGCAAAACTATCTCAGTTGATCCAAAATCTGATTAAAATCTTGCAAGACAACCACTTCCCTCTTTTCTGCACCATAGCTGCTTTTTCCACACCATTTCATCCAAACTCTCACAAAATTCTTCCAAAATCCAACAAGGTTAGAACCAAGCTCTTCTTGATTGCATCAAACCTCAAACAAACCTAGTGAGTCTCCAATATCAAGGATCACTTATCCTTTTCTCTAGGAACTCCACTAGGGGATTGTGCAAGACTAGTCCACATCAAGTAAACGGATTTCTATCATCCTTGCTTCGACTATCATTTTGTTCATCCACTTGTTTGACACCAATTGATCTAAGGAGAACCTTGCTAAAATCTTGTCACCTTCTAGCACCTTGTTCAAAAACTTTCTCACTCCATCCCATCTATTTGTCACCTTGCATGGTCTTAACACGGTCTCAAAAACAAAAACAAAAACAGATTGAAACGGCTGAGAAAATTGTTCCAAACACTCACGAAAGTGATGAAGAAATTTCTATGGATGAGATCCTTCAAACGTAGCATGACCCAAAATTTCAACGCCTATTAGAAAAGGTACTTGCCCAAGACCCTACCAAATTTTTCTTACACCTAACAAATCTAGGAGTCAAGCTCCCTAAAGATTTTGACGTAGAGGCTCTAAAAGAAACTGAGGAAGAAAGAAACCTTGAGGGAAGTAGACATGAGGAAGTACCCACAAACAAAAGAAAAGCAACCATTGATTCCATGGATGCCCTAAGTCTAGTGAACCAACAGATCCAAGATTTACAACAACAATTCACAAACACGAAAACAGGAGCATCAACTAAACATTACACCCTAGAGGATATTTCACCATATCCTTTTGATAGGACCTTGATCATGATACCTTTCCCCTCTAAATTTGAGGTTCCAAAATTTGATAAATATCGAGGAAAGGGTGATCCAAGGGACCACATTAGGGAATTCAATGCTGCATGCCTTGAGGTCGCACACAATGACACTTACCTTATGCGATTGTTTCCACAAAGCTTAGGAGGACAAGCCATGGAGTGGTTTTCTAGACTACCACCCGGCATTAAAACATTCAACAAACCTATGGACAAATTTGTCACCCACTTCTCTTACAATATTGAGTACGACACCTCAATATTAGATCTTTGTAACACCAAGCAAAAAGGTGGAGAGTCTTTCGCTGCATTCCTACAAAGATGGAGACAACTAGCAAGTAAGTGCCCACACTAAATGCCTGAAAAATAAATGTTGGAAATGTTTGTCCATAACTTACAAACTGACCTAAGCTATCAGATACAAATCCAATGTCCTACTTCCTTTAGTAAGGTCATTGAGATGGGTCTAATCATCGAAAAAGCTTTAATTGCCAAGGGTCAAATAAAGCTCTACAAGGACACTCCTAGTACCAACACCAACACAGATAAACCAAGATTGTAGACCAAGAATAAAAATATCGTGAATGATGGGGTGGTAGATGCCAAGAATGCGGCACCCAAGCAACCAATCTTCAACTTATCAACTCCTCAAAACAACCCCCCACAAAATAAACCAAGAAACACAGAATCATGGTTTACAAATTTCTAACCTAGGAGAAAATTCACACTATTGGGAGAATCATTGGAAACCACCCTACGGAAGTTAATCACAAACAAGATCATAACACTTCCCTCGGTACGAGAATATGAACCAAAAGTCAAACCTTCTTGGTCGAACAACAACGATTTCTGTGAGTACCACCGAAACAGGGGGCACAAACCAACGACTGCATTGCGCTAAACACACCATCTAAGATTTGATAGAGCAAAACAAAAGATCCCTTAATGGACATACCTCTAACAATGATCACCAAGCATTCAAGGATCCTCTTCCCAATTATGAGCAGGGAGGACCTTCCAACAAAAACAACAATGGATCCAACAACGCAAATTACACAAATGTCAACTTTGACTATGTTGTTAACCATATCTCAGAAGGTGATTCACACATCAATGTGATCACTATAAACAAAGAGTCAGACTGTAACATTACCAACCGCAGTAACAGAGTCACTCTTAGAGGAGCCCCCGCCACTCCGGCTAATCAATACAGTATCTTGGATCAACTCCATAAGACACCTGCACATATCTCCATTCTGGAACTTATGCGTCTATCCCCGTCTCATAGGGCCATACTTGACAAAGCCTTAGTGGAAGCCTCCATTCCCACAAACCTTGTTGAAGAACAGTTCCAAACTATGGTAGGTCACATTACCTCACCTCACTCCCTATCATTCACTGAAAAGGATGATATGTCAATAACCCAACCTCATAATGCCTCTCTTCATATCGAAGCCTTCATACACAAACACAAGATAAAGAGAGTCCTAATCGATGGAGGAGCTAGTTTGACTATTTGCACCTTGAAGCTAATCCTTACATTGGGGTTTTCAGAGAAGGCTATCGATCCAAAAAAGAAAATCACTATCAAAGCCTATGATGAGGAGGAGAGAACTTCCAATGGAATTGTTACTTTACCGATCAGAGTGGGACCTGTAGTAAAAGATGTGGCTTGCCAAGTCCTTGATATGGAGCTAGCGTATAACATTCTTCTTGGGAGACCATGGATACATGCTCTGAAAGTAGTACCTTCAACATACCATCAATGTATTAAGTTCCCCTATGAAGGTCAAGAGATCACTATATAAGGCGCCCCCAATCCATTTCAGTACTACAACTCCATTCAATTGAAACCCGAAGTTGTGATCCCTAACAACCGTGCCTCTGCTTCATCTTCATCTTGTGTTGATCCAGCTACACTTGCTTCCTCTTCAAAGCCATCCCAACCTGACCTCAAACTCAAAGATAAGGGCTTGGGCGAATACACAATTTCCCAATCCCTCTGCTTGGCACAGCTCCCCTTATCTCCAAGATCATATGGAAGACTTACTCTGAGCAAACCTAAAGCAGATAAAGATACCAAAGGTCCATTTGTCAAATGGGGAAGCCTTGAAGATGAGAGCGATGAAAAAGATATCCTACAATGGCTATACAAGCATGAAGGCAGTTCATCGACACAACATGACCATCACACTATACAAACTGAACAGTATGGTCAAGGTTTCCAAATGCTACAAAGAATGGGATATGAAGGACACAGTCCACTCGGTTCAAGAAAGGATGGTATCACTAAACCCCCATACCTTAACACCCTGAGACACTACAGGGCTAGGTTACACTGGCACACCAAGAACTGACAGAGCAAATAAGAATAAGGGCAAACAACCAAAAACATCTACTAGCAACCTGGTTGAGCAAATTCAGCGAATGCAAATGGGGAGTGAAACTGATTCCAATGAATATGAATGGGATAGTCTCTCTGAGCTATCTTGTGATAAGAAAGATATCGACGTTGTCCACGAGTATGACCCAACCCATGATAATGAGAGACAAGGTCCAAGGGCTAGACTGCTAGAGTCTGTCCTGCATAATACCAATAGTGAAAGTCATGAGGAAGGAATGATACCCCCTTGATAGATCCACTAATAGAGAGTACCATTGCAGACTTTGTCCGAGCTTTTAACAAATCTGTCCTAACCATAAATACCATCAAACCTGACCAACCAAATGATCCTTTACCATTGGTGCACCCTGAACTCATAGATTGGGACCTACAAGGCACTACCCCTGAGCTAGATACCTTTGAGAATGATGAAGCCATCATAGACTATCTTGAGCTTAGAGATCATATACCCGCAGGGGACCACAAAGCTGGCTATGCTATAGAACTCAACGAGACGGCCTATTTTGGTGAGAGTGCCAAGCCTTTCAGTCTCACAAATGTCAAAATGAAAGAAAGATCTAATGGTGAAAACCATTCTGCAGCAGTGTTAGAATGTGAAAATAGTAAAAATAAAGACGTATCCAAAAGTGAAAACCTCTCTGAGGCGCCAAAGGATGGAAGGCTTGACCCTCTACCAATCTTACACATCAGGAGAGATCTTCAATCTTGATAGAACCAGCAGAGCTGATCAATGTCAGCACATGTGATAATCCCAGAATGATTCACATGGCAAAGGCTTTAACAGAACACGAAAAAGTAGCATTTACCGACTTCTTCAAAAGAAAACAAATCAACTTTGCTTGGACCTATGTAGACATGCCAGGGTTAGATCCAAATCTCATAATGCATCACTTATCTTTAGCTCCAGGAGCTAAACCAGTAAAGCAAAAACTCAGAAAGATGCACCCGCATGTGGCCCTCATGGTAAAGGAAGAGCTAAAGAAACTGTTAGATGTTGGATTCATCAGACCAATAGACTATCCTTAGTGGGTTTTGAACATAGTACAAGTCGCCAAACCAGATGGTAGAGTCCAAATATGTAATGACTTTAGAGACCTGAACAAAGCTTGTTTGAAAGATGACTTCCCCCTGCCAAATATTGACATGATTGTAGATCTCACAGCAGGGCACACCATGCTATCACTAATGGATGGTTTTTCTGGATATAACCAGATAAAAATTACACTTGAAGACCAACACAAGACTGCATTCACATGTCCTTGGGCCACCTATTGTTGGTGTTTCATGCCATTTGGTTTAAAAAAGGCTAGTGCGACATATTAGAGAGCTATGACCACAATCTTCCACGACATGATGCACACTATAATGGAAGACTATGTTGACGACATTCTAGCTAAATCACTCACAAGAGAAGGACACCTAGCAGTATTGGACAAAATCTTCAATAGACTGGAAAAGTTTAATGTGTGCCTTAATCCAAAGAAGTGCGTGTTTGGAGTTACCTCAGGTAAGCTACTGGGATATATAGTGTCTGTAAATGGAATCGAAGTTGACCCAGCTAAAGTGAAGGCCATCATGGAAATGCCACCTCCTAAGAATCTCACTCGGCTAAGGTCCCTACAAGGAAAACTATAATCTATCAGAAGGTTCATTTCTCAATTGGCAGATAAGTGCCACCCATTTTCTCACCTTCTACATAAGAATATCCCTTTCAAATGGAACGATTCATGTGAACAGGCATTTTAGCAATTAAAAGAATACCTAATGAAGCCGCCCGTATTGATGCCACCGATTCAGGGTAAACCGTTGCTACTGTATATCTCAGCTACACCAACAGCTCTGGGAGCTCTCCTTGTATAGAAAAACTATGATGGGAAAGAACAAGCAATCTACTATATCAGTTGAACACTTGTTGGGTATGAATTGCAATACACACCAATCAAAAAAGCATGTCTCGCTGTGGTCTTCGCCTCACAAAAATGGAGACATTACATGTTGTCACATTCTGTCATACTCGTAGCAAAGATTGATCCACTCAAGTACTTACTTAACAAAGCAGCCCTAACAGGTAGATTGTCCAAATGGGTCATGCTTCTCAGTGAGTTTGATATTGAATATGTAGACAGGAAAGCAATAAAAGGCAAAGTACTTATAGATCAACTAGCTGATGCACCTCTAACAAATGATAGCCCTTTGAGATTTGAATTTCCAAATGAATCTATCTTCCACGTAACCACAGCAACCTGGAAAATGTACTTTGATGGCTCCTACACTCAGCACAGATCAGGAGCAGGTATCTTATTGATCGCACCTAATAGTGACACCATTCCCAAATCATACAGATTAATGTTTCCCTGCACTAATAACGTGGCAGAGTATGAAGCCCTTGTCATTGGCATCAAGCTAGCAGTTGAATGGAATATCAAAGAACTTCAAGTGTATGGTGACTCACAGCTAGTCATAAATCAAGTAAATGACGACTACCAAATAAAAGATTAAAAATTGATCCCTTACAAACGAATGGTAGATGATTTCAAAGAATACTTCGTCAAGATCTCTTTTGAACAGATACCAAGGATTGAGAACAAAGTTGCAGACACAATGGCAACGATCGCATCTCTCCTTGATATTCTAGATAACCAATCATGTTACAAGTTCTTAATAGAGCTAGTGTCCTGTCCTGCATATGACACCCCCGAATCCCATATCATTTACCACATTGTTGGAACTGATTCCCCCCTCTATGGAAAGATATTTTCCTATCTTAAAGAGAATACCTTTATCTGTTAGGCATCTCGGTATGCCATTGTCGCCAATACCCTATATCGCAGAGGTCTCGATGGTACTCTCCTTAGATGTCTCGATAGTGAGGAATATCAAACCACCCTGAGCGAAGTACACGACAGTATATGCGGGACCCACTCTAGTGGCCCTACCCTAGCGAAGAAACTCATACGCATGGGATACTACTGGCCAACTATGGAACAAGATTCCTATCATTTTGTAAAGAAGTGCAAGAAGTGCCAAATCCATGGGAACCTGATACATGCACTAGCACAGGAGCTATAGCCACTGATGACTCCTTGGCCTTTCTGTCAGTGGGGACTCGACTTAGTGGGCAAGATCCATCCTCCTTCCTCAAGCGGCCATAAATTCATAATTATTGCCACTGAGTACTTCAAAAAGTGGATTGAAGTCGTGCCCTTAGCCAATATCACAAGCAAGTAGATTGCCTCTTTTATCCTAAACTATATCATTTGTCGCTATGGTGTCCCTTCATCCATTGTCACGGATAATGGATGACCTTTCAAAAATTAGGATGTCAGGGAACTATGTGACAAATTCCATATCCAGCACCATTTTTCTACCCCTTACTACCCCCAAGGCAACGGCCAGGCTGAGGCATCAAATAAAACCATCCTAAAAATCCTAAAGAAGACTGTTAATGACGCCAGCCGAGATTGGCATGTCCAACTAAACCCCGCACTGTGGGCCTACCATACAAGCATCTGCACACCCATAGGTGCAACACCATACTCCCTAGTCTATGGATTTGAAGCAATCTTGCCCATTGAAGTCGAGATCCCATCCTTGTGAGTTTCGTTAAAAGGCCTCATATCTGATGAAGAATATAGAGTGACCAGACTTCAAGAGTTAGAGCTGCTCAAAGAGAGAAGACAACAAGCCTTTAACCACCTAAAAGTGTATCAACAATGAATGTCCAGAAGCTACAATCATAGGGTAAAGCCCCGAGTATTCCAAGTTGGTGATCTTGTCCTAAGAGAAAATCCCAGAAATAAGCAAGATCGTGAAAAGAAAGGAAAATTTGAACCCAACTGGTTAGGTCCCTATGTCGTCATTGCAGCCTATGGGTCAGGAGCATATTAATTGGCTACATCTGAAGGTGAACTGTTTGATGATCCTATCAACAGCATGCATCTCCGCAAGTTCTATACCTAAAAACCCCAATGTAAGGGAGTCCTGAAAAAATCCAAAAAAAATTTAAAAAAAATGATCAAACAAAAAAATTGAAAAAATGGAAAAATAACAAAAAAATATCCTATGGTGAAAACCTGGCAAATAGGCACCTGGGATAGGTACCATGGTAAAAACCTGACAAACAGGTGTCATGTGTACTTTTAACTTTCGTGTAAATAAAAGCAAGTGGTGAAAACCTAGTAAACAGGCACTATCTACAACAAACCACTTCCTCCATCTGTGTGACTTCATATCCCTTGTATCCATCATCTTAAACTAGTCCTTTGAACCGTTGTCGAACTACGTCACCTCTGAGCTATCACGTAGGCAAGGCCATTCTCAATATGTCCCCAAGGCTCCACTATCCCATCCGTCCCATGTCTGGTCCTTCTATCTATCTGAGTCCGCACCACTTTCTATCACCTAGGTCTTAGGTCCATTAGGTTCACCCCTAACTACATTGCCTCTACGTTGTCACGTAGGCAAGGCCATTTAGCAATGATCCCCCGAGGCACTAGGTTAGTCCCTTAGGGTCTGTCTCTCCATGTCTGTTTGTCTTATCACCCATAATAAGTTGATCCTTGTCTAAACTAGGGGGCAACTCCTCGACCTAGTTACGAATTTGGATTCTTGAGTGCCACATGTTCTAAGAGGATACCAATAAGGATTGTGATACCTTTCACTAGACAAGCACGCGCAGCAAAGCAAGCTTCCCAAAACAAAAATCTTGATGTAAAACATCAACCTATCCAAAGCAGAGCACCATACCAAAACACTTAGATTAATTCTATATCAATTATGGCAAAAAGACACATCTAATGCAAGCATGCTTTTGTGAACAAGTTAACTTAACAAAGTCTTGGATTTTTGTCATTATTTCTTCCTATGCTACTCAAGGATGCCAAAAGCTAGAGATGCTATGATGGGGGCATAATCTTTTTCTTTGTCTGCTGCTTGTGGATTAAACTTTAGTAATGTGAAGACTTTCTGTCTAACGACATGATCAACAAAAGATCATCGAGGACTCCAAAGTCTGAACATGAAAAGGGGCAATCCTTGTCTGTTGAAACGCAAGAAATGCTCAGTTCATCTAGATTCAAGTTTGACTAGATGCTTGTATCAACTTGCTATATCAAAATCTATGTAAGGAATACTCAGGTCATCTCGGTCTAATTATACCTAGATGCTTGTATTCTCTTACAACATTTCAAAAAGAGAAAAATACCAAAAAGTGCCCAATGATGAAAGCAAAAGACTTGCAATATCAAGATGACAATCTGTATCCATCCCATATCCAAAAATCAATATCATCCATGCAATAAGAACATCCGACAATATATCAAATAAAAACCAATATTTCTTCATTTCTTCTCTTCCGCCTATCTATATCATCTCTGTGTCGATTGAGTACATTTGGACATATCAAAAACATAGCATAGATAATATATCATATCACATGAGGTAGTCATTCGCATGATTAAATCATTTGCATACATTATCAAGTGCATTAGGTCATCCACATACATTTTGCATCAGTATATCATATCAAAAAAATCAAAAACATAGACAAAATGCATATAGAACTGCATAACCATATCCATAACATGTCACATTTGCATTTGCATATCAAATCATTCTAGCATCCATCTAGTGTGCATCACATATAAAGCATCATAAGATAGCATGCATCCATAGCATATAAACATAAAAACATGTGCATATAGACCATCAATAAACTGCATCATCGTATAAATCATCAAAACATGTCCAAATGTACAATATATGAAACATATGTCCATCTCTCAGAGTCATATCATAAACTGTATACAAAGTACAACAAGATAATGATACATGTCTCGGGGCAAATATAGTACATATACAAGATATCTCAGCCATCAAAAATGTGTACATCAGATCCTAAAATCTGTACAAGTATCCAGGTCTAGCTAACCCTGCTGTCGTGCTCCCTGCACTGGCCTCTCCTCTATCTCCCCCTGACTGTTGGGGCCCCCTGACTAATCCCATAGATCGAGACCCACCTGCCCTCTAAGATGCCCCCAACTAGCTCCTAAAGTTGGGTGCATGATGCTCTGCTAACACTGCTCCATGATATAAACCCTTGTAATACTGTGCCTGAGCCTGCACTCTGGCAAGCTCACACTGTACCTGGGATAAATGTGTATGTGCATGTTACACCTGTGAAACCAAAAAGCTAGATGTACCATCTGTACCCATATCCGCCACAGCTGCATCTCTCTCTGCTCTCATAGTCTGCATGCTAGCTAAGGCTGCATCTCTCTCTGGTCAACTCTGATATCCGTCCCGCATCTGCATCTCTACGAGACTCTGCTGCTCTCAGATGGGCCCTCAGATGTCTAACCTAACTCTGTAGTGCAACCTTAGCCTGCTGCTGTAAGTCAAGCTGCGGTGCCTGCCCTGCCTGTCCTTGTCCAGGTGCCACCTATTGTGCTGACACCTATCCATGTACCTGTTGTTGTGCCACTTGTTGTAGTGGTGACATCTGCCTCTGCGGTGACCCCTGCTGTGCTGGCACCTGTGCCTGCGCCTGCGCAACTGCCTGCTGACCCGAAGGTCCCTCCCTAGACCTCCTTCTCCATCTCATGTCTTTCGCCTCCTCCTCCATCATCTCCCTGACCTCCTCTCCCCCTCCTTCATCCCCCTCTCCTCCTGCCAGCTACACCCTCATTGTCTGAATCCTCCTCATCTGTACGAGGAGCCAACTCTCCCGGTCTTGAGTATCTAGGAAAGGGATGAGCGGTGAACCACTCCTCATAGTCAGTTGTCATACCCGCATCCACTATGCCTCTCCTCATGGGCCAAGCTACATAAGGGATCTGTTGAAAATCAGCCAAGGCCTCCTCATATGACACCACAAGACCCCACCTGAATCTCTCTGCATGGGTCCTCGCGAAACGTGCCTGTCCCTATGGTCTGCCCTATACTCTGCAAAACTATCTCTGAACCTTGCTAACAATCTACCTCTCTAGTATGTACCTAGTCCTCCCAATCAGCCATCAAGTCTGAAAGCAATAAGGTAACTCATCAGCCTCATCCTGCCATACCTCGTAGTCTAGGTATGGGCACTAGATAACTGCATCCAAGTTATCCAGCGTGTGTCTCTAGTACTCAAGCTTTCCCAGCTTGTGCTGGGAAATCACACCTGCATAACCATAACTATAGGGCTCACCCCTCTGTTGGTGAAAGAGACATATCGGCCGTGTGATCACAATATGCTCCCATAACCAAAACTGTAAAAGAGATACACCTGCCGACAAGCTAGCCCCTCTATGATATACGACCTGGTGCATATCCTTATATAAATGTGCTAATATGCACACACCCCATGCATACCAGGTCCCGTCTGTGAACATGCTCTCTAACACTCTCCCCCAGCCAATCGGGAAGCCGTGTGACCTCCTATCGGGGCATACTACGCCACCGATCAGTCCCGCCACTATGCCTGGGAAGTAGTCATAGTAGTCATGTATGTCCTGCCATGAAATCACCTGCTCCACCAACCCTGGGTCATCAAACACGCGTCTGCACTCTGCCAAGCCAGCATCCCACTGTGACTCATAATCGATCAACTCTCCCTAAATTAGGAGGTGCAGAATCTGATACACGTCCTCCAGAGTGATCGCCATCTCCCCCATCGGAAGATAAAATGTGCCATCCTCGCTGTGGAATTGCTCCACCACTACAGTCAACATGGCCTAGTTCGCGCGAACCTCAGGCATGAAACAAACATAATGCAAACCCATAGCACCTAGAGCCTCATGATCTATCTCAGTCAACATGTACCGCTGCAACAACGGTAACGAGAACTGCTCTCGTGACATAAGGGTATCCCGGATATCCTCCTGCAATCAGGCAAAACATAACGTCAAAGAAATCCATATCCAAGCTAACCTACTCAAAGCAATCAAACTATCCTATCATTGACTTAGCATATCAAATTAATCAAAATAGCATATCATCTCTTAACTAGATTCTCGGCAATCTCGGAGATCGCTTATCAATTGCCACATCGATCAAGGTGCCAATTGAGTTAATTTCGTTAAGTCAACTGATTTTCCTAGTGCAAATGCGCCGATCCAGGTGGCAAATGCGCCGATCCATATCATATGTTCCTCTTCACCATGAATGTGCCACCCTTTGACGTGTATGCGCCATTTTGGCACATGCGCCACTTCTCATGTCACATGTGCAACTTAGCAATAGATGTGCCAATTCAGAGCCTAAATGCCCCAAACTATCAAATGCGTCGTAGAATCTCTCAAACGCATTACTTCGCAGCATATGCGCTATTTCGAAGCATATATGCGCCAAAAGGCATTTCGGCGCATCTGTCCTAGTTAGTTTTCTTAAGCATTTATTGCCCTAATAAATGACTTTTAGTGAGTTTTGACGAACTACATACCGGTGGTCCTGCCTCCACTGGCCGATCGAACCATTGAACTCGCTCAAACCGATGCTCCTCACGTGGAATATCCATCTCTCTAGCTACCATGCTCTCCTAAGCTCTCAAAAGACCAATCAACTAAGGACAAGTGTGCAAATGAATAGAACTTGTGGACCCAGCTCCTATATATAGCAAGTGAACCATATCTGACTGTATGACAATTGCGACTACTTCCCATGTCTGTTTCTCTGAACCATATCCCATTTTTCTCCATCCTAAACCATTTTTCACCTTCTTCTTCATGAGATTGTCCGTCTCACGCCTTCTGCCTTCTTCCCATCCAATCTCTCGAGGGGGCATCTTGTCGTCAAACTTGTACCAGGGGCAAACTGGGGCATGTATCAGTGTTGAAAATTCTTATTCTTTGAAACAACATGATAAAACACATTGCATCAAAGAGGGGCAAAATGTATACACCTAAAAATGACATGACTTTGCTTAAATAAATATTTTTAATATTTATTTCATCATTCGTATTCCTCTATCAATAAATAAATAAATTTATTTATTTATTTGATTCATTTCCTCCCATTTAACTAAATAAATTACATTTATTTAATTAATTAAATTCATCTACACCAACTTCATTCTTCTAAATAATTAAATAATTTTAATTATTTAATTAAAATCTTTTATTCTTCCAAATTTAAATAAAATGCAATTTTATTTAAATTAAATCTTAAATACTCCACAAAAATAAAATATATTTAAATATTTTATTTTATTCCTCCAAATTATCTACTAATAATTAAATAAATCTATTTATTTAATTATGCTTTCTTATCTTCTAAAAATCTTCATATCTTCTAAAAATACATTCCTCGTCATACAAAAGCAAAAGCTAAGTTAAAGCAACTTTGCTCTTAAATTAGAAAAATAAATTCTAATTTAAGAAAATCAAAACTCATCCTCATCAAGAAAGCATTTAACTCAACAAAGCTTCTTTTTGAATGACACGTGTCCTTCTTCTATTGATTGCACGTTCCTCAACTATCCTCCTCCATTGATCTTCTCATTTCTTCTCAACCATTGATCTTCCCTCACCCAACTCTATAAATACAACCCTCTTCTTCTTCATTTCATATCCATCGCTTGAGTAAACTTATGCTACAGAAACACTAGCGCGCCTTTGGCACAACTACTACCACCACTTCATATCATATCATCCATTTCATTAGTGTGTTGAAATTCATCTTCAATCACACAAAGTATCCTAGCCAACTTCTCCTTGTCATCTTGAGGATTTCGAAACAAGGGAGCAAGCTTCCTGAGGGCCAAACATTCATCTCCATCAAGATCAAGAAAGAAAAGGCGAGCAATGGAAGGCGTAAGGTAAAGGTTGTAAGTATCATCTTGTTCTTATTTTAAAACCTTTTATCTTCTTATTTCATTGGTGTTTGGGTTTATTATTGTTATTGATTAATCCACATTTTACCCTTACAGTGTAAATTCTATATAAACCATAGCATAGTAGATGAGATGCATATAATAGTTTACAGGTACCTAGGTTTTGCTGAAGTGAAGGTTGGAGGACAGAGGAAGTGAATGTATTTGTAATCTCCTTTTGTGAAGATAATACAACTTGGCCTCTTTTCTTGGTGGAGTTTTTTACCCGCAAGGGTTTTCTTCACGTTAAACACTTGTGTTATGTGCTTCATTCTGCTTCTAGTATATTTATGTATTGTGGGTTTATGTTTTGATTACAATCTCCATTGTTAATGCACACTTAAAAGATTGCTGAAATTTATTCGAATCAGATTTCCATTGAAGTAGTGTTGTTTTCATTTCTAACAAACTCAACACAAAGGCATCAAACTACTGGTACCACACCTTAGGAGACTATTTCAAACCATACAAAGACTTTTTCAACTTGCAAACTAGATTTTCTTTGCCTTCAACAATGCAGTGCTCAGGCTGTGACATATAAATCTCCTCCTCTAAATCACCATAAAATAAAGTTGTCTTCACATCCATCTATTCAACTTCAAGGTCATACGCTACTGCAAGAGATAACAAGAATCTAATGGATGTCATCTTTGCAATGGGAGAGAAAATCTTACCATCATTTATTCCCTCAACCTGGGAATACCCCTTCGCAACCAATCTAGCCTTATACTTCTCAACACTGCCATCTAAACTAATTTTTTTTTGAACACCCATTTGCATCCAATGGGTTTTCGTCCTTCAAGCAAAGGCACCAGGTCCCAAGTATTATTCTTCTTCAAAGCAACCATCTCTTCATCCATGGCCTCTTTCCAGGAACCTACATCATTCATACCCATAGCCTCCCTCTTTCACAGTTCTAGGCTCATCAGTGCTATAAATCAAGGCAAAAATACAACTATAATCAAGCAATGAATAACCAAACCTCTCGTGTTGCCTCTTATTCCATGTAGACCTCCTCAAAAGCTGAGGTTGAGGTTCTTCTTCTAAACTTTCAAAGTTGCTAGAGCTCTCCTCATCACCAGGTCCAATAGGAGCTTTCGGTTCAATCTTCTCAATGGTAGGAGGAAACAAAACCACATCCTCTTTCTTTTCTTTCTCTTTTGGCTCCAAAACAATAGGAAAAGGTTTCACTTCTTTAAAGATAACACTTCTGCTATACAATACTTTTTCGGCCATAGGATCCCAAAGCTTGTACCCTTTCACACCAACACCATAGCCAATGAAGATACACTTAACCACCTTGTTCTCCAATTTTGACCTCTTCTCCTTAGGAACATGTGCATATGCCTTGCAACCAAATACTCGAAGATGTCTCAATGAAGGATTTTTACCAGACCACACCTCCATGGGTGTCTTCTCAACAAGCATTGAAGTAGGAGACCTATTAATCAAGTAGCAGGCAATGGCTATAGCTTCATTCCAAAACTTCTATTCGAGGATAGCTCCACTAAGCATACTCCTAGCTCTCTTCATCAACGTCCTATTCAACCTTTCTGCAACTCCATTTTGATGAGGGGTGTATGGAGTTGTCGTATGTATTTCAATCCCATGTTCTTTACAAAACTTCTTGAAATCTATTGAACAAACCTCACCACCATTGTCAGTCCTCAAACACGTAATCGTTTTACTAGTCTAATTCTCTATAAAAGATTTAAACTCTTTCAACTGAATAAAGACTTTCAATTTGCTTGTAATGAAATAAACCCATGTCCTACTGTAATCATCAATGAATGATACAAAATATATAGATTTATAAATCAAAGGAACATTCATAAGACTGAACACATCACAATGAATCCAATCCAACACCTTAGAAGATTTATGAGAATTAGAGTAAAACTGAACAGGTTTTTGCTTTCCATATATGCAATGTTCGTAAAAATTAAACTCAAGATTACAATCATTTAACCCCTTGACAAATTTCTTATTTCTTAGGTCTCTAAGACCCTTCTCACCAATGTGACTGAGTCTCTCATGCCACAACATTATCTTCTCAGTAGGAAGTTTCATCTCCAAAGCATGAGCACACTTAGGTACCCAGAAAGCATGACCATCAAAAGTAGATGCAACACACTTCTTCATTGTTGGTTCCAATGGTGAGGATGAAGAATCTAAAGCTCTCTTCTTCGAAACATAAGAATTATTGCACTGAATAGTGCATGCATCCATCTAAAATAGAGTGCCTCTCCGAACACCCTTAGCAAGTACCATAGCTCCTCTAGTCATCTTGCATCCTCCACTTGAGAAGACAACCTGCATACCCACATCATTCAATTTACTTACAAAAAGAAGGTTATGTGCCAAACTAGGGATATGCAGAACACCATTGATCCTTGTCACTCATCCATCAGGGAATTGGACCAAGACTCTTCCATGGCCAACAATCTTTAGCTGAGAGTCATCACCCAAGTACACCTTCCCACCGTCGAACTCTTCATACTTTGTGAACCAACCCTGATGTGAAGTCATGTGGAAAGAAGTAGCAAAATCTATCAACCACACATCTTTACATGCATGGGTGGCCAAGGTAGCAACAAAAGCATCACCATTATCTTGGGACTTTCTAGAATCTAAATCAAAGAAGTTCTTTTTCTTCTTCTTCTCCTCCTTGTACTCCTTTCGAAAGTGCCCAGGTTTGCTATAGTTCCAACATAGTGCCTTAGACTTTCCAAAAAAATTAGATCTCCCGCAGGATTTAGATCTTCCTTTATCAACTTTCTTGTCCTTCTTCCCTTTTTCTTTGGGTCTACCATGAACCACAAGAGCCTCCTTAGCTGTTTCTGAAGTTTTTCCCCACATCTCTTCGGAAAGTAATGATGCAACTAGCTCATCCATCTTGAACTTGGTGGTGGTACTCCTAATGGCCATCACAAGGATGTCCCACAAGTCTAGGAAAGAACAAAGCAAGTTCATACATCGATCCTTCTCCTCCATCTTCACACCAACAGAGCTCAACTAAGCAACCAGCATGTTAAAAGCATTCAAATGATCTACAACAAATCCTCCATCTTCCATCTTTAGAGAAAATAACTTCATTCTCAGGAATAACTTATTTACCAAGGACTTGGCCTTATAAATCTCTCCAAGCTTCTTCCATAGATTTGCAACTGTAGTCTCTTCATGAACATTCAACAAGACAGAGTCAACCATCTACAAAGTCTCACAAGACCCTTGGATTTTTACCTTAGAGATCCCAGTCTTCTTGAGACATTGCCGTTGGTTTTGTACCAGATATGGCTTCCCATAAATCCTGATCTAGAAGCATGTCCTCCATTTTTAGTTTCCACTACTCAAAATTAATGCCATTAAACTTCTCCATCTCTATTCTTCCAGATGTGCTTGCCATCTCCTTCTTGCAACAAGATCACAAAATGCTTTGCACAAGTTCCCACTCAATCGAAGATCAGTTCAAAAAACCCTGTACCCAACAACTAGGACCAAAAGTTGGCCAGGCTATGATAGCAACTAAAAGGAAGCAAGGTACATGGAAATGCCTCCTACACCGAACTAATGAGGGGAGAGTTATACAAATTTTTAATCTTTATAGTAACATGGAAGAAGATACACAACATAAAACAAATCAGCAATACCATAACACAAGATGTATCTGGGGAAAACCATTTTAGGTAAAACCCCACACTCCAAAGCACAACCCAATGTATTATTCAATAAACAAAAGTGGTTACAATAAAATTACAGAGCCAAGCTCTTCCAGGAGTTCACCAACACATAGTATCTGGAGTAATTCTCGCAGCATAACAACACCTGCAGATCAACTATGCAAACTCCACTCCAAGCAATAATATAAATAGCATTCATAAGCCAATTTGGGAAGCTTCTAGAGGAAGGTGCCTACAATGTCAAAATGCCCAAAATCCACACCCCTATGCTAAGTAACACATGGAGCATCTTCACTTACACCACTGACAATTGTCATAACATGCAAGATTCACCTTCCCCATTATGGATGCTCCATCCAAGAATAGGTAATGATAGATGCTCTTACACATCTTACAGTTGTCATACAATCTTTCATAATTGACAACACTTACAACTGTATGAGAATCTGTCATAACTGACTAATAATAGTCGATTCCCTTACAACTTGTCATATACCAACTTGGGCACCTAGCATTCCCTAATATAGCAGTCAAAGATGCTTTATGACACATGTCGTAAATCCCTCTATTTTGGCTCTCACAATGTCATAGATTATGCATCATAAACCATCATAAACCTATTAGAACATGAGAGATGCCAACACATGGAAAAATATTCCTACCATAAAATGGGACACCTACTTCCTCATATGAGGACAAATGGCATCTAGCCACCTTCCATGTAGGATGACACATCACCATGCCAACTCCCACAAAGTGACATAATAAAATATACATTAATAATTACAAACATAGGAAAATAATAACAATGCTAGGAATTTGCAAAGGTTGAGACACCTTAATTCCCAACAAATTTTAGCTACTGCCAATTTTAGATGCCATAGGAGATATGAAATTATTAAATTTATGGAAATCCAAGTTCTGTGCCATAACCCCAACTTTGATCACATCAGTCACTCAAGGTGACAAGATAAATCCTATTTTATTCAATGCCATATTGGACAATCTATTAAAATCAGAGTCCAGATTGGATAGTTTCTTGAAAGGGGCCAGAGCAATATTAGATGCAAGGTACCAAGATTGGTGAATATATTAGAACATACTTGGCCATATATTGAAGTCTTCACAAATTGGATGCTCAAGTATTCTTCGAGTTTGGTGTGAGATGACTAGATGACACGTGGGAACTTGTCATATCTAACTCCTTGCTTTTGCAAATTTGATAAGATGGTTTGGTAATTGGGTAGAGAATTCTAAATTGATAAACCAGATTAAGGTATAAACAAGGCATTAATCATCAATAGTTTTGTCTATAAAAGGATAAATGAAAGTTGCATTTGGCAACCAATCTTAGCTGTTAGTCTCTTTTGGAAATTTTTTTAGTTAGAATGTAGTTTTATTCACTAGTGATGGTAGTTAGAAGAACTAGGCAGTTAGGTTGTTATCTATATCTTGAAGGGCCCAGTCTATGCAAAATGAAAAGGCAAGAGTCATGTAACTATGAACTTCATGTATGATATGGGAGGATCTGGAAAGATAGCAACCTATTTCCAGACTCATGTGCCTGGGTAGAAGTCATCTCTTCTATTCCAAAGAGAGCAGCTGGCAATGAATCTACAAAATGATATTGTCAAGAAGAGACAAAAACCTCCTTGTTTGGGATATAAAGAGGAGAAGACAAAGTGTCATTTTACCTCAATCCTCTTTTGTTATAGCTTAAATCTCTCCTTCTGTAGCTCTCTTAGCATGTCTTCTGACTCTTATCTTGGGTCTTTCTGACAGTAGAGTGGACGCTCATGTGTCCATCTTGTAGTATTTGGGTGGTGGCTTCTCCCCATCCATTTGTTTCTCATTCCTCTAGGCCCGCTACACAAGTGTATTCAACACTGGGATCTTCATTTGGAGTGTTGGGGGCAGCTAGAGGAAACACTTTCCACTTCAGCTAGATAGAGTAGATTACCTATCCAATGTCAGTTGAGAATAGAGATGTGGGCATTAGTATCTTCTAGACAAATGGGTTGCCTAATCCACGTAGGTAAGTAGTTGGAGGTTTATCGCCTTCTAGCCATCCATTTAGATATTATGTGGGAAGACGTGTGTTTCTCAAGTAAATCTAAGTGTAAAAGGTTAAAATGACATGTAAAAGGTTGTTTGTAAAGTTATTGTAAAGTGGCAGGTGTCACTCATCTAAGAATTATTTGCTTTATAACCTTTTCTATAAAGAGAAGTATCATTTTTCTTTTAGAGGAGATGGAAAATTGGGAAAATTGAGGAGATAGTAAGAGAGCTTTGTAAGGTGTCCTATTGGGAATAACAAGTGATTGTTTTGTGTCTAATTTGTACTCTATAATACTATTCTTAATCTAAAATATATGAGAGAAAGCCTTCTATTCACATTATCTCCAGTCGATTATTTCTTATTTCTTTAAATAGAATGGCCAAGGGTTGTTTTATGTTTTACGTACATTTGTATGACAAGCATTTACCATAGTTGTTGCTCAAGGATCAACCTAAAACTTTCAATGATAATTGTAGGAAACTTGGGTTAAGAAATGGATAACTAAGTAGAGTGTTGAATTGTAAGGTCACATATGTAGGTTCTATTGTTGTAAGGCAACAATAGTTGAATGAACCGTTGTTGAAAAAAAATATTTTTGGTTCATTCAACAAAAGTTATTGAAGATTTTGGTGCTCTCCTAAGTGACAGCACCTCCTCTTTTATCTTTGTGGGTTTCTGCATGTAGATTGTGCATAGTGGAGGCTCTCTTCCAAGGGTTTAGAGCTATTCACACATAGATTTGATCCTCAAGGAGCTTGCAGCCTCTTCCATTGCTGAATAACTTGGTAACATTGTTTCATTTACAAGAAATAGTGTTATTTAATGGTTTTTAATACATATTGTTTTGTCTATTCATTTGCAAACTTGTGGTGTAGACCACCACCCTTGTTTTTCCTATGCACACTAGGGTCTTCTTCCCATAGACTAGGGTTGATACTCTTAATTTTTATTTTATTTGTCATTATTGTTATTTCCTAGATGCACTTAGGAAATAGGAGCACACACATTTATTTATCTTTTTCTATAATGGTTTTCTGTAGAGGTTGAAAGACCAGCATAGGGGCTTGACCTGAAGGCAAGTTCCCAAACAACCCTAACCATTTTTTTTGGTTTGTGTTGTTGTAGATATTTGAAGGGATTCAACCACTTAAGGGTTTGATAGTCTCTTTTCATTTTCTTTCTTTGCTTCAATTTGTTATTTAATCTTCATTTATTAGTTGATTCGATGTGTTTATCCATTGACTTAGTAGTTTATTACATTGTTGGGAGTTCATTCTAGTTTTGTGTGTAGACTGGATGAGTGGATAGATCTGGACAAGACTCCACAATATAAGATTTCTAGGTTTTGCCTCCGTACGGATGATAGCACGACACATAGACATCCACGCTACGCACTAGCATCCTAGATTGAGACTCTCCCCTTTTGGTGCCAAGTTCGTCTATGACTCTCATTTATTATTTTGTATTCATTTATGTAATCTAGTACATAGTTTTCTAGATTTTACAATTTTATTGTTGTACCTTAGTGCTTTCACTTATCGAAATTAATTAATTTCTAAGTGTAGAGAAGAGTAGGGTCTAGCTGGAGTTATTTTGTTCTTCCTGATTGGATAGCAGCAAAATACATGTCCTTGAAGTTGGTTAGATTCCTATGTGGTTGTTAGAAATTGATTCTAGTTAGATAACATTATTTTATCTTACGTAAGATTTAAATTTCTTAGACTATAGTTGTAATAGAAAGGTCATCATTCACTTGGCTCCCTATCCTTGACTACATCAAATGGTATTATATTTAGTTCATCATGTATGTGGGTTAGTGTGAATATCCTCCAACAAAAGAGTATTGGGTAGGTGTGGCAATGTCCTCCATTAAGTGGATAATGGATGGATAGTATTTAGATATTTTGCATCTCCAATGAATTTGTCAGTTAGAGGGTATGTTCAATTTGTCTAAAGGAAACTATTTTGTGGGTATAAGGATGTGTTGTGTCATTGTCTCAAAGTACATGGTTCATTAGGATTGTGGATCTGTGGGAGTGATTGAGAAGATATCTTGTAAAAGAAGAACTAGGTTTATCTTGAAGATGCTTGTAAGACTTGTATTTATGAAGATGATAATGAGGACTTGCGTGGAAAAACATCTTGACAAATTAGATGTGATTGATCGACATTAATTTGGAATAATAAGAGAAGAGATGAAAGACTAGAACATATGGAGGATAAGCCATTGGATGAAAGTCCAAGATGTCTAGGAATCTTGATGGTGGAAGATCCAGTAGAAGAACTAGAATATCATCGCTTACCTCTAGGAGAGATAAATGTGATGGAGACTATTAAATGGGCTTGAAAAGAAAGGAGGATGTTTGTAGCTACCATAAGAAGAAGAAATCCTCATGATAGAGGATATAGAGGAACTAATGTTTGATCATAAATGTGAGGCAGCAAAGATATGTTCTTTGGACATGGAGGTGGAGTTTATGTAGATTGATGCTCAAGAAGATGTAAAAGTAGTCCATACATATGTACATATGATGAGGAATGCCTTGAGATAGTACTAAGTGTGGGAGGAAGTGGGGTTATTGTAGAAGACATTTCTAGTTGGAGGGAAGAAGTAGAAGAAGATGAAGTGTTTGGGAAAACCAAGTTTCAAAGAGTAGAGGCAAACATGGTATGGATTTAATACACTTAAGAACTTGCAATGAAGAATTTGGGAAGAGAGGAGCCATAGATAGAGATGAGTGTGAAAATATCAGAGGAGATTTGCAATGAGGGGAAGCAAAGTAGTAGTTAGAGGAGGCGATCAAATTATGGTGTACATAGACCCACAAGGAGAGTAGAAGTGCAAATTACTTGATAGAGGAGGGTGAGGGGCATGGCTTACCAAGAAGTTGGAAGAGACAAAGGAAGAGAAGTAGATTTCTTCTAAAGTAACTATCTCTAGTGATGGGGCACACTAATAATTGTTTGTAGATAAAAAAGGGTGGTTCTACCACCTAGCCCTAAATTGTAAGCACTGTGCTCACAAACTCTTACATGGGATTTCTAATGTAGGAGCATCTCAGGGATCTAGCCATTTGAATCAACCAAAAATATTTGTGTTACAATTTGGGTTAAATGTGGATTCCTTGATTCTTGCTTGATCATAATGAATGAATGGTGTCACCCTTCAAAGGAGTTTTTTGGGATGAGGTACACTTTCACTCCATCTTTTAAACTTGTAGATTTGGGTGCCACATTGGAAGGATGAAGATAAAAGGAGAAGGAAGGAGTTGAGAAAGGTTAGCTGCCATGGATTTTCTTATGGGTTAAAGATAAAGTGGAGTAGTTCTTCATGTGTATAGGCTTTGGGTAGCCTCATGGTTGGCCATTGGGTTGTTTAGAAGTGTGTTATGGTGTTGCAAGTGTTTTGTAGGTGCCCCATGTGCAAGTTTGAGAAGCTAAGAGGAAAGACCATGCCAAAATTGTCGATCACTTTGACTAGTTTCTAGTTGTTGCCGAGTATTGGAACTCTTGTCTTAGATTTTGGCTTTGGATCTATGGTGGGGTGTTGTAGATCTACTTTGTACCGTTTTTACATGGGAAAATCCTATTGAAATTCCTCCATGGAATTGTGATGTAATTTGGTGAAACTTTACAATAAAATCAGCACTTTCCTACATCTTGTTTGCTTATGAATTATCTCTAAATCAACTAGTCTTGGGGGTGGATTTGTATCATTTCATTTCTTGTTTCTAATTGGTCATTTGGTGGGTTGTATGTTAAAATCTATAATAAATCAACAAACAAGAATGTAAAGGAATTCAAACAATAGCATAGAGTTTTATCTTGCATAGATCTCATTTTGCAGCCTAGTGGTGGCAATTTGAATCCTATGTTTCAAACCTTGTGAATTGATCTCTTGTTTCAATATAGTGGGAGTTGTAAGACCTTGGTTCACCTTATCGATGAGTGTTGTGAAATCTTGCTACAGGGGAAAGGTTGTCACTTAGCTCCCTTCCCTTGACTGCATCACTTGTGTTTTTTGCACTATTTTAGTTTTGTGATAATGCACCAGATGGGTGTGAAGAGTGTCTTCCTACATGGTGATTTTCATGAGATATATGGAGTATCCCCTTAGGCTTTTTCAAGATTTTCCACTTGTTTACAGGATCAAACGTTCTCTATGGACTCATGCAAGCCCCTCAAGCTTGGCATGAGATGGACACTTCCTACTTTTATCTAGTTTAACATATTTGCCACTCAAATCCCATAATCTACACCAAGAGGGATGGTAATGAACTTCTCATTCTTGTGCTTTATTTTAATGACAATCATCACAAGGAGTTGCCCCTGTTTGGTTTATTGTGTCAAATCTAGTTTGATAGAGCATTTTGAGATGACCAATTTGGGACTTTTACACTAATTGCTTGGTCTTCAGGTCATTTATTGTATAGATGGGAACTCAATTTCACAACAGTATGCCCTTGACTTGTTTAATCAATTTCAAATACTTGATTGCAAGCCTACAAAAGCTCTATTTTAGTGAAGAGTTACCTTGTCCACTAATTGTAAGACACTAATAGTTGGTACTACATTATACTAATAGTTAATGAGTAGCCTTATTTATTTGACACATGATATCCCAAATATCTTTTATAGTTGGACTTATCTCTTGTTTATCTCAAGATTCTCATGAGTCTTTGGAAGGTAGCCAAACATATTCTTTGGTATCTTTGTGACACTATGCACTTTGGTATTAGTACACAATAAGTTTCTGAAATAGTGAGATTTGTTGACTTAGATTGGACCAATGATGTTACTGATTATCTATATACCTCTAGCTATGTTTATCTATATACCACTAGTCTTGTTGCATAGTCTTGTAAGAAACAAACTACTATTTGCATTCTCACCTACAAAAGCTAAGTATAGAATTACAATTCTTGCTAGCCACAAGACTAGATTTGACAATTGTTGACAAAGTTTAGCCTTTTCACATGAGCATCCCACTACTTTTTAATGTGACAACTAAAATGTGATTCACATTTCTCACAACCCAATGGAACAATTGTACCAAACAAGTTGAGATCCACATGCAACTTACATATTCACTAAACCTTGAGCTACAACTCAATATATTTATGATTGACACATATTAAATGTAACTAGTTCAACTAGAGTTACTATCCACTTATGATGTTATGATGCTATATCAACTAGTCTTAGCTACTACTTATCACGCATAGACTAGGTAAGAGTTAGCTTCCAACTATCATGTTAGTTTAACAAAGTTTAATATTCAACATCTCTCATCTCCCAAAAGCTTGGATGGGCCTAAGTCCTACACCTCTACAAAAATAAATATTAAGCTTCTCTCATCTCCCAAAACTTGGATGTGCCTATGTCCTACACCTTTACAAAAATAAATATTTAGCATCTATCATCTCCCAAAGCTTGGATGGGCCTATGTCCTACACCCTTACAAAAAAGTGTGATAATTGGAAGCTAACTCTTACCTAGTCTATGCGTACAATCATAAATCCTCCCTCCCCTACCTTACACACCTAAGTGAATGGAAATAAGCGTAGTACACCTAAGTGAATGGAAATAAGCATAGTACACACCTAAGTGGACCTTTGCATGTAATTATTTCTAAAAATTAAGAATTATAAAAATTAAGAAAACACACAATGAAGTCCCCACCTAATATCACAATAGTCCCTAACCTTAGGCCTACCACTATAAAATGAGAAAATCTTTTAATCTTGCCTTGATCTTGTGTGGGTCATTAATAGAGAAATCTCTAGATATTGTCCCTAACACTATCCCATAGATGTTGGAGCTCTAATTTAATGGATATGAGTGCTTCACATTCTGATTTCTATTCCTATTATTTTTTATTGCATTAATTTAATATTTTTTAAATAATAAATTTTAATTTATTATAATATAAAGATTATAGTATTGGGCAATACATAGTTAAATTTGATTAGTTACCGCAACATCTATCAACTTATAAAAATAGTTTAAATTTTATTAAATACAATGGTTATTGAGGATAATTAAATAGATTTGCATTTTTTTCATTTTTATAAAAAGCTAGCTAAAAATGCTCCCAAACAAATGGAAGCTTTTTTTAATAAATATTTAACTTATATCAATTTATATAAATAATTATGCTGATTCAAAAAGCTCATACACAGTTTTTCTTTTTGGGCAGGCTCTTCATTTAACTGCTTTCCCTTATAATCATTTTTAAATTTATATTTATATGTATATTTAAGAATATTGAATTAAGTGAAAATATCATCATTAAATAAAAATCCTGCCTTTTATTTGTCACATCCCATGCAAAACAACGAACCTCAAAGCTAAGAACAGCACAAACACTACTTTACACCCATGCAAGAGAATAATGTTAAACAAACAAAATAAAAAATAACCCTTTGAAAAAGAATGTAATGGTGCCTGCCAAATACAAGCTCCAACAGGAAGAAGATGGAGCGTGGGCCGCTCAATATTGCCAAAAAGAATATTACAAAAACAGAGATATCCTCTTAAATCAGAAGCATCTACATACACAAAATGATGTAAACCAATCTGCACCAATGGATGAATCACAGATCCTCAAAAAACACAACACAACCCCCCTCTGCCCAATGAAGAAATATATGTTGCAGCGTCTATAGTACAGATAATAATGTCCTTTCCCCTTCAAAACAGAGTATAGGGAAATGCATCCATCGGATGAATCAGATATGTCAATAGCAGCGCCACAAACATTAACACATAAGCTATGCCCTGATCAATGGCAGTCCCTGAAACACACCCACCGAAAAAAGCACCCATTCAGTTATGTTCAGATAGAAACCCATTAAAAAAAAATAACTTCAGAAGCGCACAAATCCCATAATCTTAAACTAAAGTTAAATGCCCACAAATCCAAAAATCTTAAACTAAGTTAAATACCCACAAATCCAACTTAAACTAAGAACGCCTAGAAATCCCATAATCTTAAACTAAGTTTAATGCCCACAAATCTCATAATCTTAAACTAAGGTAAATGCCCAGAAATCTCATGATCTTATACTAGCTACATAATCCTAAACTAAGCTAAATGCCCCCAAATCCAATCTTAAACTAAGCTAAATGCCCACAAATCCAATAATCTTAAACTCAGCTAAATGCCCACAAATCCTATAATCTTACATACAAATCCCATTATCTCATCTTCAACCAAGTGCCCACAAATCCTATAACCTCACCCTCACCCAAAATCTCACAAATCCCATAATCCCAACTAGAGCCAATGCTCACACATCCCATCATATTGACTTCAGTCAAGTGCCACAAATGTCATTATCTTAAGCCAAAGCCCCACAAATCCCACAATCATTACAGTCAAAATGGCCAACAAATCCAATAAACTAAACTTGAAACAAATACCCACAAATCTTTAAAACTCAATGCAGATGCCCACAAATCTTTAAAACTCAATGTAGATATTGTAGTCATGATATTTCCACAGTATAAGATATAAGTTTCAGGTATAAGATATAAGTTTCTGGCAAAAACTGTGTATTGCTTTTTTTCTATCGACGTTTTGGATCACACTCCGACCGAATGTGATCCAAAAATAAGATATAAGTTTCTGGCAAAAACTGTGTATTGCTTTTTTTTTATCGACGTTTTGGATCACACTCCGTATTCTCTTTTCTTCTCATCCATGAGAGAATGTGATCCAAAACGACAATGTAAAAAAAAGCAATATTCAATGTAGATGCCCAAAAATCTTTAAAACTCAATGTAAATGCCCACGAATCTTTAAAACTCAATTCAGATGCCCACAAATATTTAAAACTCAATGCAGATGCCCACAAATATTATAAGTTCAATGTAGATAACCACAAATCCTTAAAACTCAATGCAGACGCCCACAAATATTTTAAACTCAATGTAGATGCCCACAAATCTTTTAAACTCCACGTAGACGCCCACAAATCCCATTAATTTAACCCAGGCCAGGAGCCCTAAAATCCCATTATTCTAAACCAAAACATACAATGCAGATGCCCAAAAACTCAATGCAGATGCCCACAAACCTTTAAAACTCAATGCAGATGACCACAAACCTTTAAAACTCAATGCAGATGCCCACAAATCTTTTAAACTCAATGCAGATTCCCACAAATCCCATTATCTTAACCCAGGCCAGGAGCCCTAAAATCCCAGTATCCTAACCCAAAACATTAACAAACTTTACAACCAACCTACATTTTTCCAAAAAAAAAAAAAAGGCCCAAGATCTTACCATCACTAGTAGGAGCAGGTGCAGGAGCCTGGGCGCTGGCCAAAGGTATAACAACATTAAGCACCAACACAAAGAGGACCAAGGCCTTAGCAAACGCCATGGAGGACGCCATGTCTGTTAAAAAATCACGCCAACAGACAAGAAACAAATCCTTCCTTCCTTGCTTGCTTCCTTCCGTCTTGTTGCACCGAAGCTTCTACCCCCTAACAATAAATACTCTACAAGGCTCTTCCCAATATAAACCACCAAACCAACGCCAAAACCGCCTTGTTTCACAAATCCCGGAATACCAGCGATCCCCATAAAACCAGGCATTGTGCATGCCAACATGACATAGCCCTGTGCGTGACAGCTGGCAGAGCACATGGCAGCAGTCTTTTGCCTGCCCCGGCATGCGCGCCTGCCCATGTGGGACTCTTCCTATTGGCTCTCCTCCTAATATTTTATTATTTTTCTTTTTACTATTTTTAACTCTCTGACAACTTGGCGGAGAAGAATTAGAATTCCAACGGATAATATTCCAACGTCTTCCTCAATCGGACGGCTGAGAACCAAAATAAATTATATTATTATAATATTCTTTGTGATTTACAATTAATTTGATTTTTTTTTCTATTAATTATGGTCTGGCGTTACCTGATAATTAATTTGATTTTTGTCCTATTAATTATGATCTGGCTTTAATAATTAAATTATTCGCGAAGGTTACAACGAAGTTTTTGGAGGTTTACTTAATTTTAGTAAATATTTGCATGGCTGCCACGTGGCAGGTACCCTGGAATCCCAATGCGTGAGGCTAAATTATTTTAATATTTTGATTCATTTATTTATTTGAATTAGTTAGGTTTGCTTTATTTATTTATTTATTTTATTTGGATTAGTTTGTATTACATTAATGTATTTACAAAGAATGAGGTGGTTATAAATTAAAAGATATTTTTTTTAGATATTAAATTGCATGGTAGTTAATATGGTTTAGGCTACGTAAGCAATTCAAGCAATTCAATTTTTTTCCATTTACCTATTGACTAGGTACCTAGAGTCTTTGTTTTGGAATTTTCAAAAGCAATAAGTGATGAAGACATGATAAAGACATATGATAAAGAGACCATGTCAAGAGGGGGCAGTGCATGTGGAAAATGATGTCAGTTTGTCCTCTTAATTTGGGTCTACATTTGAATTTCCAAACATACCCTACTCTAGGGAGTGGGTGTAAGATGGAGAAGCACTAGAAATTAGTTATCATATCAACCGTTTCACATGGCTTCAAATCTTAAAAATAGTCATCATATCAACCTTTTCACATGGCTTCAAATCTTAAATTTCTTCCTTGAGTTGAATGGGGTATTATTTCTAGGATTTTAAAATTTGAGTAAAAGTTATGGTAAAAGTAACATTTCTGTATAGATGTGGGACATCTTCTACATAAATTTATGTGAGATAAGTATGTTAGTTTTCCAAACATTTTTAAAAAGTAAGGGTAGAAAGAAGAATTACGGACCGGTTATTTGATTTCTTTTGTTTTTATATTTTGTGTATTTATATGTTCTATTTGCATTATTAATCCCTGCAAAGGTAGAAGACTTTAGTTTTCACCTCACTAAAACACTATTAGTTGTCCTCCTGAATCGTGCATACAAGGAAATATTAATCTTTCGACTATAGTCTCTGTGTTTTTCCTGGTGCTACAAGCACTTTCCTATACAACCATTGGGTGTGAATTTTCCCTAGGGTTTTTAATTGCAGAGGAGAGAGGAATCTGGGTGATGCAAGCACTTTCCTATACAACCATTGGGTGTGAGTTTTTTCTGGGGTTTTTAACTATAGAGGAGAGAGGAATCAGGCACATGGGTTTGAACATGTCAGCTTTGAGTGCGGAGGGTTTTTGCAAGACAGACCTGTGGGTACATCTGTCTGTGTCCAAGGCTCGTCAAGAACAAGTGTCCTAACCTGCTATGTTGGGCACCTCCCAAAAAATGGCCAAAAACCCTTTATTTACCCCATAGATTTATGGGAATGTTTTGGGTTGATTGTTCATGATCGACCGAAGGCATTTCGGTGATTGTCTGGTGAGTTAGGGTTTTTTTTGGTTTTATTATGTTGAACCTTTCTGATATCTGGTTATTTTTTGTTTCCTCGTGTTGGTTTCAATACATGGTTTTAACTCTAGACTATGTTTTCTATTGGGGTTTTTGATTTATTGTGGTTTATGTTCGACTATTTTATTGAGGTTGTGCAATGAGAAATGATATAAAATTAACATACTGAGCAGAACATAGCAGATGGGCTCATTCATAAGCTATTATTACTTGATTGTAGTATTGAATCTCTTTTGTTGTACATCATTGGTGATTGGGTTTCGATCAAAGATTTTTGTTTCTTGATTGTTACCGGGTTTGGTTTTATTTATTTTTTATCCTTTGTCCCCTGAGATTTGTTCTTCTCTATAGACCCTGTTGCTATTATACGGAACCTTTTCTCTGGATTCAAGCCACTACTTTTGGTAGAAAGTATTTGTCTAGATGCTAAGGAAGCCTTCCAGGTTAATCTGTCGTCCTTTTGGACAATTTTGGAGGCATTTTGCATGACGGTTGGGAAACATAATTGTGCATTCGCCACAACTACGCTTTGCATCGTTAAACTGTATGGGTTCTTCCTTAACTTAATACAAATGCCTTGAACTGTTTCTTTCCCACAAATGTCTTGAACTGTTTTCTCCTCACCAAACAAAAAAATCACTTGTTTTCCATTATTTTGTCCTTAAATTCATGCTCATTACTCATTCAATTGTCCCATGCTCCTTTTATAACGAAAGTACTCTAATGCATTCATTTTCACTCCAGCATGGATATTCATTGCCTGTAGAAACTGCAGTTATGACTAATCTCAGTCTTACCATCTCCCAAGTACATCTCTCAACTTCTATGTATTTTCATTTGTAAAAATTAGCCAAAAAAGTTGCCCAATCATAAATTGAGTGAGAGAAAATATTAAAGCTTCTTCTAGTGTCTCTCTTTTATGTTGATTTTCAAATGGTACCTAAACACTAGTAGGCTTGTGCTACTACTGCGTGTGTCTTAAATGTGACACCAACCATTGGAATGGCTAGACAATGTGAATTAGCAGTGGCTTTACATAGTTTTCTTCCTTGTCATTGATTTCTTATCCATTCCTCTACATGGACGACCAGTTCCTTAGATTATCTTTGATTTTTCTAGTAATGCGTAGACCTCCCATGACTCCCACTGTATCTATCCCCAATCAAGATTTGGACCAGTATTGATTACGGAACGCAACCTAGCTTTAAAATCTGTTTTATGTTTTTATTAAGGTTTCTATTTGTCTTTGATTAGGGTCTATTATTTACGGCCCTCCTCTTCCTGCCATTTTCTCTACCTTTTTCTTTTGCGTGTGAGAACATTCGTTCCCTTCACCAGCGTGGAGTTTGTCCAGCAAAAACAAAACACTTTACCATAACTTTTCTCCCACCGCCCACAAAATAAGCATGCACATCCAAGCGTTTGCTCGCATTTTCCACAAATTTTCAAGTCAAAAGAACAAAGTCAAGAGCCCATTGGAAATAGATCTCCGCCCTATCCCACTTGTAGTTTTGTAATTGAACATGCATTTATTCATTGTCTTTAGCAAGCTACTGTGTATGATGGGTAGTGAGGGTAGAAAATGGCTTTAATAATAGCAGCAAGTATTCTTTTGAGATGTATTGTTGTGACCAGGAAGATGTTTTCATTATTTGTAAGATTATGTTTGTCCTATTGATAGGATTTCATTTTCCTCAACTGACCTTATCTCTAGGTTATTGTGATGTCTATAAATCCACCATGTAACTCACGTATACTTAGTATTTGATGGGCCAAAAGCAATGTATTGCAATAGTAGCAGGGACTATTATGTTTGGTTTGTCATGGTCATAATCTTACTTTAGGTTTGTGATGTTGATGATTTCTTTTTTTGATAATTTGGTGGAGAGGATAGAAGAGTAGACTTTCAATGCATGGCTTGAGTATTAGATGGTGTTTGAGTCTAGTTTCATTGCTTGATGCATTGTGCACTTACCTTGTATTTCAGCTTTCAGGTGGGAAGTGGTCCTTAGATGTTTGGCTTTCCATTTTTTATGCAGCATTGGTAAATTACTTATTCATACTCTAGCTATATCTCTAACATTTGTTGTTGTCATCTTAGCAAGTTTGATGGTTTGGCTAAATAGCTTTGACTTTTTTTACCACTTGAGAATGGTTTACTCTGAGCATAGATGGGTAAAGATTATCATTTGCATTCCTATTATATCCCAAACCTATTTACATCTATCTCTAAGTACTAAGATTGATTCTATACATTTTTAAGTGGATGAGTTCATATAACGACTTAGCTAAATACATAACCTATTTTTTTTACTACGATTCTTCAAATGCTACTTTTGTTATAATAAGTTGTTAGTGGATGCATATTGAGTTAGTGATTCAAGAGTAGTTTTTGTTTGTTTTGTGCATGAAAACTAGTGTTGGTTGTTCTTTGTTCTGTGCACTTGTAATATGAAATGCATGTAACCAAGATAAAAAAATAGCTTGTTGGTGGTAGGCATGCTTGGGTTTTGCCAATACAATCCATGCATTGTTTAGGAATATTGAAATGAGGTAAAATGAGATGGAATATTGTTGTTTGCAGGCTTGATAGACACAAATTTATTTTATATACATGTGTTTTATTTTTCTTTAAATTGTAATAACGAACCTAGGTGATGTGTTTGGTGCTTTGTGGTGTTGTCCATGTTGCATTGTTTGTGGCTTTGTTTTCAACATAGCATATTGACAGTAATTCTCGTACATAGTTGATTTTAGAATATTTCTATCAATCTAATAAAATAGACAAACTAAATCACTATACTTTATGCATTTCCAAACTATGTAACGTGTAAATTCATTTATGAGAGTTTTTACTGCGGCTCTGGGTAATTCAAATTTGGATTCATATTACTCTTATATTGTTTTTTAACAGTGATGGTGGTGATTGAACATGTATTGATAAGTTTATTGTATTATCCCTGCACTACAACAGAACAGGCAATTAGCGCCTAAAATAGCATCAGAATTTAGTGCAATTGAGCTCAGGAATTGGACACTTTTTCTAGCGCAAAACTCGGCGCAAGTTTGCATGCTTACTTCGGCACCGAATTTAGCGCCGACTTTAGCATCGGAAAGAAATAGTCAGATTTGGTGCCGGATTTAGCGTCAGATTTGACACCCAATTTAGCTTCCAATTTTGCTTCTGGTTTTGCTTCCAGGTTTGCTTCTTGTTTTGCTTCCAGTGTTGCTTCCAAATTTGCTTCCAATTTAGCACCGAATTTGGCACCCAAATTGGCTTCCGATTTTGCTTCTGGTTTTGCTTCTTGTGTTGCTTCTAGGTTTGCTTCCAGTTTTACTTCTGGTTTTGCTTCCAAGTTTGCTTCTGGTTTTGCTTCAATTTTTGCTTCCAATTTTGCTTCCCATTTTGCTTTCGATTTTGCTTCCAAATTTGCTTCCAATTTAGCGCTGGATTTGGCACCTAATTTGGCTTCCAATTTGGCTTCTGATTTTGCTTCTAGTTTTGCTTCTTGTGTTTCTTCCAAGTTTGCTTCCAGTTTTGCTTCTGGTTTTGCTTCAATTTTTGCTTCCCATTTTGCTTTTGATTTTGCTTCCAATTTAGTGCCAGATTTGGCTTCCAGTTTGGCTTCCGATTTTTCTTCTGGTTTGGCTTCTTGTGTTGCTTCCAGGTTTTCTTTCAGTTTTGCTTCCAAGTTTGCTTCTAGTTTTGCTTCTAATTTTGCTTCTAGGTTTGCTTTGGGTTTTGCTTCCATATTTGCTTCCATTTTTGCTTCCAGGTTTGCTTCCAATTTTGCTTCCAGTTTTGCTTCCAATTTAGCACCGAATTTGGCACCTAATTTAGCTTCTAGTTTTGCTTCCACGTCTGCTCCCATTTTTGCTTCTAGTTTTCCTCTCAGTCGTGCGTCGTATTTTTGCTTCTTGTATGGTGTCAAAAATAGCTTCTTTTTTGGCTTCCTAATTGATGCCAAGTTTTGTTTCCATTATGACCTCCTTTGTTGCTTTGGGTTTTGCTTCCAATTTAACAAGATAATTATATAAAAAAAAAGATAATTATTATAAAATAACAAGATAATTATTATAACATGATGATCATCTATAATTAAAACAAGTGAGTCAAATATCTATAATTTAATTGAATTTTACAACATCCATCCTGAGCAGTAAATTAAAATCATCGTACGTAATAAATATCCATCCAAAAATCATCGACCACTTTCAATATACATAAATTGACAAGTCAATACTGATAAGATCATCATCATATATAACTAAAACAAGTGAAAGTCAAATATCCCAGTAGATCAATAACATGTCAAAATGATACATGTATAAATGAAATAAGTAAAAATGATAAATTATGTAACTCAAAATGATACAAGTCAAGATGATACATGTCCAAATGATATAATTCAAATTGATACATGTGAAAATGATACAACTCAATAATATGGTACTACAGGCCGTGAAAATGATACATATGATAGTAACCATGAAAAGAGGCATCATAACGATATATCAATAATGATCCATGATGCAGTCTATATGATCATGAATGTCACTGGCTACTACCAGCAACTGCCTCATCATCATCATCACCATCGTGATCGTGATCATCATTATCGTCATCATCATCGCCATTGGCCTCGTTGTCTTCTGTATTTGCATCATCATCATCCTCTGCCATGTGATCTGTACCAGAACCAATATAATCTGGATCTATATCATCAGGATCATCTTCATCTTCTGGAAGACCCGTGTTCTGCAAAAAAAAATACTTAAAATGAAAAAATTATTATTTATTTCATGTAATAATTTATTTTTCTGTTATATATCTAATATTCCAACATATGAAACGAAACCATAATCATATTACATCATATCAAAGTGCACATACCATAATAAAATTTCAAAAAAGTTATAGCTAATATGTCATTCCAATGATGTAAAACATGCAACAATTATAATAAACGTTACTAAAGATCATAAAAAAATTTGTTATACAATTTAACTATCAACTATAAATTCTATTACATAACCTTAAGTGCCACAAATTGTGTGGTCAATGTATGTTCTTTTTCACTATTTAAAATGAAAAGTTATTATTTATTTCATGTAATAATTTATTTTTCTGTTATATATCTAATATTCCAACATATGAAATGAAACCATAATCATATTACATCATATCAAAGTGCACATACCATAATAAAATTTCAAAAAAGTTACAGCTAATATGTCATTCCAATGATGTAAAACATGCAACAATTATAATAAACGTTGCTTCTGGTTTTGCTTCAATTTTTGCTTCCAATTTTGCTTCCCATTTTGCTTCCAATTTAGCGCCGAATTTGGCTTCTAGTTTGGCTTCTAATTTTTCTTCTGGTTTGGCTTCTTGTGTTGCTTCCAGTTTTGCTTCCAGGTTTGCTTCTAGTTTTGCTTCTGATTTTGCTTCTAGGTTTGCTTTGGGTTTTGCTTCCAGATTTGCTTCCATTTTTGCTTCCAGGTTTGCTTCCAATTTTGCTTCCAATTTTCCTTCTAATTTAGTATCGGATTTGGCACCTAATTTAGCTTCCAGTTTTGCTTCCATGTCTGCTCCCATTTTTGCTTCTAGTTTTGCTCTCAGTCATGCTTCATATTTTTGCTTCTTGTATGGCGTCAAAAATAGCTTCTTTTTTGGCTTCCTAATTGATGCCAAGTTTTGCTTCCATTAAGACCTCCTTTGTTGCTTTGGGTTTTGCTTCCAATTTAACAAGATAATTATATAAAAAAAATAATTATTATAAAATAACAAGATAATTATTATAACATGATGATCATCTATAATTAAAACAAGTGAGTCAAATATCTATAATTTAATTGAATTTTACAACATCCATCCTGAGCAGTAAATTAAAATCATCATACGTAATAAATATCCATCCAAAAATCATCAACCACTTTCAATATACACAAATTGACAAGTCAATACTGATAAGATCATCATCATATATAACTAAAACAAGTGAAAGCCAAATATGCCAGTAGATCAATAACATGTCAAAATGATACATGTCCAACAGTCAACATAAGTCAAAATAATACATGTACAAATGATATAAGTAAAAATGATAAATTATGTAACTCAAAATGATACAAGTCAAGATGATACATGTCCAAATGATATAAGTCAAATTGATACATGTGAAAATGATACAACTCAATAATATGGTACTGCAGGCTGTGAAAATGATACATATGATAGTAACCATGAAAAGAGGCATCATAATTATATATCAGCAATGATCCATGATGCAGTCTATATGATCATGAATGTCACTGGCTACTACCAGCAACTGCCTCATCATCATCATCACCATCGTGATCATCATCATCATGATCATCATTGTCGTCATCATCATCGTCATTGGCCTCGTTGTCTTTTGTATCTACATCATCATCATCCTTTGCCATGTGATCTGTACCAGAACCAATATAATCTGGATCTATATCATTAGGATCATCTTCATCTTCTGGAAGACCCGTGTTCTGCAAAAAAAACATTTAAAATGAAAAGTTATTATTTATTTCATGTAATAATTTATTTTTCTGTTATATATCTAATATTCCAACATATGAAACAAAACCATAATCATATTACATCATATCAAAGTGCACATACCATAATAAAATTTCAAAAAAGTTACAGCTAATATGTCATTCCAATGATGTAAAACATGCAACAATTCTAATAAACGTTACTAAAGATCATAAAAAAATTTGTTATACAATTTAACTATCAACTGTAAATTCTATTACATAACCTTAAGTGCCACAAATTGTGTGGTCAATGTATGTTCTTTTTCACTATTAATCTAATAGCTTGCATTAGACAAAAACATTAAAGAGTTTTTAAGTAGCAGTTGATTAAATTCTCTTACATGTCATTAATGAATGCACGGTTTGTTTTCAATAATTATTTATATTAAGGTTCATGAGTAACCTTAAGATAAAGGTCTAATAGTTGTTCCATGGGGCATGTTTAACAAACCAAATGCAATTGCCAACTTTTCACCATGGTGGCAGAGAAATAATTCTTTTTCCCATCCTTCCATAGCATTAAGTAAATTCTTGAATCTGGGAAATACCTTGCCACCTTCATCTTCCAAGCCAATTTCTCCAACTTTGCATAGGTCTCCTTTGTCTATGGATGTGATATGTCTCCTACACAAAAAAGCATGTACCATTTTATGCCCTTCAATCCAACTGCATCCAGGTATTTTTTTAATTCCTCTATCTTTCATCAATCTCCTTACCTCACCACACCTGCCCACTTGTGGATAGATGTTTGAGAGAAGAACATAAGTTGTGCAGCATTTTTAGGATCCAAATCAAAAAGCAGTGTTGCTGTAAATACTCCTAAGCCTATATTCATATATGATCTACAGGCACCAAGAAAACACATGCATACAACCAGCACATATTTAACAGGTATCTTAATGATAAAGTTTAGGGTGTCTTCAAGATAGCCAACATGGGCAAGGAGGTCAACCATGCACGTATACAGAGAGGCCAATGGGGTGGCCGATCTCCTAGCAAATCGAGGGGTTGAGCAAGAAACGGGGGAGGAATGCTTTTTCGAAGGGCAGTGTTTCGAGGATCTGAGAAAGATGCTAATCAAGGACAATGGAGATTTAGGAATTTCGTAGGTACAGCTCAAGGCAGGAGATCTCAGAAGAATCGACGGCAAGCATGGCTTTCTCCAAGATAGGAAATCTCAGAGGAGATAGGCAGGACTATCCCCAGTCTGGTTCGATTAGGAAAGAGTCAATCAAGCATTCCTTTTCTAGAAGTGAAGAAGATTCAGACAGGCAAAAAGCATCGTAAAACCTATAACTTTTAGACAATGTAAGTCAGGAGGAAGGTAATCGAGAGAAACTTCCTATTTTAGGAGGATGACTCAAAGTCTCCCATAACAATGGCAGGTAGAAAACACTTCGGAGTCTGCTACGAGTGCTTGGAGGAGTCGGTGGACCAGCAAGTCTACTGCTTATTTAGTATAGAGGAGGAGGGGCTATGCAATGCCATCAAAGAGATTGCAGGGATAAGGGGAACGCAGGGCAGCCATATCCATGACAGTGTCTTTTTAGAGCATTTCTACATGACTGTCGTCCAAGCCACAGGGTCTCTTGCCAGGGCGTCAAGATTTATGGGTTTTCTGGTCAATGAGGGGATCAGGGATGATGTTATTATTGCAGGCCATCACACCAACCCAAATCCAAAAAAAGGTTTCATCTGTGGAGTCTTCGACGCGGAGGTAATCAAGAACAAGAAGAAAACTAAAGAAGCCCTCAAGATCTTCAGAGAGGGACTGAAAAACTACAACATGGCTGCTTTTGCAAACTTTGTAAGCCTATATGGTGATCTGTTCTTAGCAGAATAGCTGGAATGAATTAACCCCCTTGCGGATGGGATAAACTCCATCTCAGAGGCTATGTAAATTTTGATATTTTGACGTAACTTATCATCCTCATGAATGCAAACATCATCACAAATGTTGGAAACACATCCTTGGTTCAAATTAACATCTAGCTCATTAACAAAGAGATTAGAAACTTTGGGTATACCAAGAAGAAAGTCAAGATCATGTATCTCAAGTTCAACTCTTACATCCATGCTTTCCTTAGCGAGACTATCCTTAAGAGTACACTTTTGGTAGCTGAAAACTGACATTTACATGACAAACAATTAAAAAAATTGTGCCTATATCATGATTAACACTAAGATCTACAAGTTTTGTCCCCATGGAGTGTACATTTGCAACACTACACAAGCACAAAAGTCTTCAATTACATCTTCAAGATGGTCATCCCAATCATCTAGTTCATCATACAAGGAAATTGGCTCAAGAGGAGGAGTTAGACAATTAACTTCTAAGAACACTAAATGGTACCCTTCCATCAGCCTCAAGGGTTCAGTAAAAAACATAGTGGCCCTAGTTAGCAGTATGGGGAGAAGGATGCTTCTCATTTTCAAGAATCCTAAGTCTCATTGCTTGCTATATATGTTGCTTAAAGAAGGGCTAATTTTAAACTAGGTAGTTGTTTTGTCAATCACTTTGTGCAATGAAATGATGAGAGTCGAGTCTCCTTATATCACTATAGATTTGCATACAGCAACCTCCAATACAATAACACCATACAATGCACACTTAACTTTACGGTACCTTAGCCCAGACATGATGCTACATAAATCTGGAGGTAACTCCTACTAAAGATGTCATGCCATAGACCAGATACCACTGTATAGTATATATCACATCTACAGTAACAATTTCCTTCCAAATGTAGGGTTATAGTCTATGATTAACATGCATAGACCTTTCTAGTGTTTAGAAGATAATTCCTTAGTCAACACCATACTAATGTCGACAAGATGTGTCCACAGTCAAAATAAGAAATTAATGCTACTTTGCAAACAATAAGCAAGCCTTCAGAGAGCTTAAAGTTTCCATTTACATCCATGCACAATAACTTAATCAACCCTTAGGATTTTATAGACAATGAAACATAAGGTCCTATATTCCATTTATGAGTCCTCTATCCAAATGACACAGTGATCACAAGTACATAATATCTACTATTTCGTGGGTAGTGCTTAGTCATTCAAACACAGGGAAGTCCATACTAAGATAAATTTGTTCACAAACAATCTCCAATTTAATAAATACTAGTTTGAAATCACATTTGTAAGTTAGTGCAAGTCATTACAATGAACTCAAAGGTCATTCTCATCAAACGAATGCCTTCACAATAGATTGTTCTAGTTACAAGTACAATACAACTATTGCAATGTTACACAACTGTATGTAATTGACAAAACCCATTCTTTCCAAGAGTCAACTGGTAATCAAATACAATCATGTAGTGTTGTTTCAACATTGTATTCCATTGTGGCTTCAGTAATGCAAACCTCATAACCTTGGAGGGAGTGTTGGGGGGCAAGTTGACCCAAACCAAGGATCTAAAACCATCCCAAAACCCCACCTAGGAGTGGCATTATTAATCTCAAGAAGACCTCGTATCCACAATTAAGAGAGTGGACATTTATAGGTCAAATACCAACACCATTAGGGTTTACAACCATGTCAAAAAATATAACCATGAACCAGGCCAGGTTTCCTCAAGACTCATGGTATGTTGCAATGATAGCATTCTAGCAATTCTAGCCAGGGTTTGAAACTCCAACTCAAACTGTGACCAAATTAATATAGCTTCTTTCATGATAGAAATCCAAAACACAATAACCAACAGTTTGCCACAGTTCGTAAGTCCCATGATCTTAAGTCTGAACTCTCACAGTTAACAATATTTTCCTCATCCTAACCCTTTAGCATAGGCTTTCACAAGACCACATACAGTTACACAAGTTAAGGGAAATGTTTCACCAAAATGGTCAGTGTAATTTTACAAGAATGGATAACAAGGAGCTTTACTTCAAAGAAAGGTTAGCTTAGTTGAAGAAGACCAGTTGGTGATTTGATTCTTAGTCTCCAACCCAAACAGCAAGACACTTAGCCAACATGATGAGCACACCCAAAGTCTCCCTTCCTCTAAATCACTTACAGTCCAACCATCAACCTTCCTTCCTCAACCCCAAGGCAAAAATAAGAATTCCCCCCAAAAATGGTTCCACACTCCTTCCTTTTCTCCTTCACATACCCCAAAACCAAGCACATTAAAGAGTAGTACTTCCCAAAGTTGTTATGGCATAGGAGAGTTAATGCCTACTGCCAATGATGGTTCCTTCTCAACAAAAAAAATGTGCATATTAAAATTTAAATGTCCACTATTATATTTCAAAGGTTTGAAATATAACCAACAACGTAACTGTAATGCATGCCCCCTTTAAGTCTTATAATAAAAGGTTAGGAAACAAAGACTTGAGATAAACCCTTTGGTCTGTTCACTTAGGAGATCACCTGAAAACTCAATGATAACTACATCCACATGATCAAAAAAAATGACAAGCGACCTATGAATAACAATCCACTTGAGTTAAAAAGACAAGAAGACCAATAGAAACCAAACACAACAAACAGAGTACAACTGTAACTATTTGTCTCAAGTATCACTCTACAACCTCTTCAAAGATTATTGAAACTGAACACAAGAAATGTAAATTGACATATTAACACAACAATATACAACTAAGTTATTGAAAGTCAACTATTGATACCTCGTTCTCCATCCAGATTACAAAATCGGTCCACTTTTTTCTTTGTAACATTTCCTTTTCAAATTGCGTTGGTTGTCGGCCATATTTCTCCTCCTGTCAAAACATGGCACATGGACTAGTTAAACTAATTAATATGCAATCATTTACTTTTTCCTAGGAAATAAAAAAAATATCATTTAACATATTAAATATACTTACAAATGTATAGATCAAGGCATGTAAACCTTTCTAGCCACTATGATGAGTGGCACGAAGTTTGTCAAGCCTAGCCTTGGAGGCCTTGTCTTGAAACATATACTAATTCAATTTAATTATGCACAAATAAAATTTAAAAATTGTTTAATAAATTTGATAAAATCTTATGAGCAAATTCAAATACCTGCATACTCTCCTCACCGGACTTCCTCCATGCATCGGACTTCTCATATGATTTTACAAGCTCTTTCCATACTTTCAGACTTACATCAATTGCCTTTTTTTGAGCCTTAGCTCGGGAGGGATTTTTTTATCTTCTTTGTTTGGTTGCACCGAAATCTCTTGCAGTTTTGAGACATTCGTAGCTTTATTTTCTTTACAAACCAACTTGTGCCAAATTCAGTCTCCATGTCATGGATAACTACTTTTTGCAGGTGCATGGGTATCTTTGCAAATGGCAAATGTAGATGGTCGTTGAACCGTTGAAGGCATGATTCCTTCAACCTATTCATAAATGTTTTTCCAGCATCTGTCATTCGGACTTCTCCTGAAACCACATCATATTCTATCTTGGTATCATAGCTACCAATGCAAGATGTAAAACATGGCGTGGTGGTCGAAGAAGTCTGTGTCCCAAGAGTGGTTGGGACATTGGAAGCCTCTACTCCCTGTTCCATATTCTTAGAGGTTACTGTTATTGATTTCCTCCTGGATCTTTTGCCCAATCCATGACTAGTTGGGGAATCAATTGATTCCCTTTGACACTGTTGATTTGGTTGCAATGTTTCAGGGGCTTTACTAGATCGTTTTTCTATGTATCTGGCAAGCATTGTCAAGTCAACACCATCCAATTTGTTCACTGCCTCTACCCCCAATATGGAAGCCAATGCCTCTTTTGCTTTGTCAGTCTCATGTCCCTATATATATATATATATATAATAAATTTCTTCTTTTACATTTAGAAATAGAAAACTAAATACTAAAAATCAAAAAAATAATGGAAACATTTACAAATCTATAAATTGACAGTGAATTACCTAATTGTGGCCAGAGTTTGCTCCCTTCCCTCTATTGCTTGACATTTTGAGGTGACCTAGGGCAAATTATTTTTGTCTAGTCTGTGGAGGCAATCATAGCCAGGTATGAATTAACAGCGTGCTTGATCAATCGTAGCCAAAAACAAATCCTAACAGCTTGTATTTTGGGTATGATGTACAAAGAGACCTTATTCGATATGCCTTCCAAAAATGGTAAATGCAAGTTATACTACAAGCAAGGATAATTAACAACATTACTACTCAAATTTACCCTAAAGCGTGAGTACAACATCTTAGAAAAACTTTCTTTGAGCTCAAAATTATATCAAAATTGATAAAAACCTAGGTCAAGAGTAAATTGCTCATCAATTGGAACTTACTTTCTAAAAGGCAGATGAACAAGCTTGATTGAATGGCTGAGGTAGCTAGAAACCCCAAATTTAGCAGCTAGCTAAAGCAATTTTTTATCTTCTGGATGTCTAGAACCAAAAATAAATAAAATACAAATTCATGGATCCGTTGTAGAAACTTTTCAGTAACTTCCGGTTTCGACCTAATAAAGTCGTCGCTTCCTAGCCTACAATTCTTAGTAGGAAACCTAAAACAGAGGCAAAGTACATTGTGTTGTGGGCTTAAATGTATTAACTTGAATTTGTGTTTTTTTTGTGTGGTATGTTTTAACGCAAGCGAGAATTTTTTTTTTTTTGATTCATTAGTCGGCGTCTCTAACGCTCACTTTAGTGCCAACTTTCAACCCTTAAAAGTAATCTCTTTGGGTCACCAAAACCGGCGCAAAGTGGGCCTAATTTAGTGCCTAGCTGTGCCAAACCAAAATGTTCCTCATGCCAACATGCCAATTATACCTAGACTTCAATGAATGTTTCATTGCAAGTCACTTGCACAATTTATGGAATGGCATGCAAAGAACAAGAGTAAAGATTCAGGAGTAAAGATCCCTAAACTCTAATCCCTCAACCCTAAACCCTAATCTGTCAACCCTAAACCCTAATCCCTTATCGTTGAACCTTAAACCCTATCCCTAAAGCCTCAACCCTCAGCACTTGAACCTTAAATCCTAAACCCTATCCCTAAACCCTCAACCCTAAACACTATGCCTTAAACCCTAATACCTCAACTCTAAACCCTAAACCCTACACCCTCAACCCTCAACACTATACCTTAAACCCTAATCCCTCAACCCTCAACCCTAATCTTAAAGCTAAACTTAAAGCTTCCAGTCATTCCACCATCCCCAAGGGATCCAGAAATGCAAAATTAGATGCCTCTACTGATAAAGCCAAACATCCTAAGAGTCCTCATGCCTCAGGACATAAAAACAAAGAGTCAAAGAAAAATCAATCCAAAAATTTATCCAAGCCCATACCTCCACAAGCAAAGTCCAAAACCAAAATGGTATGGGTACCTTAGCAACAAGAAATTAAGTTAAATGAGGCATCTACCTCTAAAAAATCCAAACCATCTACTCCCATCTCAAATTCCCATTCCACTCAAAAGTGTCAAAACATTTCATCCCACAAGCAAAACAAAAGTAATAAAATGTCTAAGTCTATGTGGGTTCCTAAAGCCCTTCATCATCCATCTCCTAAGCAAACATCTCCATTGCACCCTACACCACCTCCGCATCACAAGCTTCAACGTTTATTGTGATGTGTGCAACCATTGGTTATGGTTCCCTTCCATTCCGCAATAAATCTACCACCATTCATCCACTATCCTACATACCCTCCACATACCATCCCTATGGTCCATGCTTTGGCATAAGTGCGACATAATCCACATCATACTATTTTCCCTACATAATCCACATCATAATCTACTTTTCTCCCCTCTAGAATCCACGTCATAATCCACTATCTACCTAATCCATTTGCCTTCCATGTATCCCTTACCAACATCGATGAGGGCACTCGACATGGTCCATGCAAGGACATCATTCTCTAATGGGACTATAACCTTTCAGTGCAGCATAATGCATCCTTCAACCCTCAACCCTAAACACTATACCTTAAACCCTAATCCTTCCACCATAACCCTAATCCCTCAACCCTAAACATTATCCTTAAAGCCTGAAGCCTCAACCCTTAAACCTTAAACCCTAAACCCTATCCCTAAACCCTCAACCCTAAACATTATACCTCAAACCTGAATCCCTCAACACTAAACTCTAATCCATCAAACCTAAACCCTAATCCCTTATCGCTAAACCTTAAACCCTATCCCTAAACCCTCAACCCTAAACATTATACCTCAAACCCTAATCCCTCAACACTAAACCCTCAACCCTAAACATTATGCCTTAAACCCTAATCCCTCAACTCTAAACCCTAATACCTAAACCCTAAACCCTAAACCCTCAACCCTCAACCCTCAACACTATACCTTAAACTCTAATACCTCAACCCTCAACCCTAATCTTAAAGCTAAACTTAAAGCTTCCAGTCATTCCACCATCCCCAAGGGATCCATAAATACAAAATTAGATGCCTCTACTGATAAAGCCAAACATCCTAAGGGTCCTCATGCCTCAGGACATAAAAATAAAGAGTCAAAGAAAAATCAATCCAAAAAGTTATCCAAGCCCATACCTCCACAAGCAAAGTCCAAAACCAAAATGGTATGGGTACCTAAGCAACAAGAAATCAATTTAAATGAGGCATCTACCTCTAAAAAATCCCAACCATCTACTCCCATCTCAAATTCCCATTCCGCTCAAAAGTGTTAAAACATTTCATTCCACAAGCAAAACAAAAGTAATAAAATGCCTAAGTCTATGTGGGTTCCTAAAGCCCTTCATCATCCATCTCCTAAGCAAACATCTACATTGCACCCTACACCACCTCCACATCACAAGCTTCAACATTTATCACGATGTGTGCAACCATTGGTCATGGTTCCCTTCCATTCCTGAATAAATCTACAATCATTCATCCACTATCCAACATACCCTCCACATACCATCCCTATGGTCCATGCTTTGGCATAAGTCTGACATAATCCACATCATAATCCACTATTTTCCCTACATAATCCACATCATAATCCACTTTTCTCCCCTCTAGAATCCACGTCATAATCCACTATCTGCCTAATCCATTTGCCTTCCATGTATCCCTTACCAACATCAATGAGGGCACTCGACATGGTCCATGCGAGGACATCATTCTCTAATGGGACTATAACCTTTCAGTGCAACGGAACGCATCCTTCAACCCTCGACCCTAAGCACTATACCTTAAACCCTAATCCTTCCACCCTAGACCCTAATCCCTCAACCCTAAACACTATCCCTAAAGCCTGAACCCTCAACCCTAAACACTATACCTTAAACCCTAATCCCTCAACACTAAACCCTAAACCCTAATCCCTTATCGCTAAACCTTAAACCCTATCCCTAAAGCCTCAACACTTGAACCTTAAATCGTAAACCCTATCCCTAAACCCTCAACCCTAAACACTATGCCTTAAACCCTAATCCCTCAACTCTAAACCCTAATCCCTAAACCCTAAACCCTAAACCCTCAACACTATACTTTAAACACCAATCCCTCAACCCTCAACCCTCAACACTAATCTTAAAGCTAAACTTAAAGCTTCCAGTCATTCCACCATCTCCAAGGGATCCAGAAATGCAAAATTAGATGCCTCTACTGATAAAGACAAACATCCTAAGGGTCCTCATGCCTCAGGACATAAAAACAAAGAGTCAAAGAAAAATCAATCCAAAAAGTTATCCAAGCCCATACCTCCACAAGCAAAGTCCAAAACCAAAATGGTATGGGTACCTAAGCAACAAGAAATCAAGTTAAATGAGGCATCTACCTCTAAAAACTCCCAACCATCTACTCCCATCTCAAATTCCCATTCCGCTCAAAAGTGTCAAAACATTCCATCCCACAAGCAAAACAAAAGTAATAAAACGCCTAAGTCTATGTCGGTTCCTAAAGCCCTTCATGATCCATCTCCTAAGCAAACATCTCCATTGCACCCTACACCACCTCCGCATCACAAGTTTCAACATTTATCACGATGTGTGCAACCATTGGTCATGGTTCCCTTCCATTCCACAATAAATCTACCATCATTCATCCACTATTCTACATACCCTCCACATACCATCCCTATGGTCCATGCTTTGGCATAAGTTTGACATAATCCACTATTTTCCCTACATAATCCACATCATAATCCACTTTTCTCCCCTCTAGAATCCACTTCATATTCCACTATCTGCCTAATCCATTTGCCTTCCATGTATCCCTTACCAACATCGATTAGGGCACTCGACATGGTCCATGAGAGGACATCATTCTCTAATGGGACTATAACCTTTCAATGCAGCGCAATGTATCCTTCAAACCTCAACCCTAAACACTATACCTTAAACCCTAATCCCTCCACCCTAAACCCTAATCCCTCAACCCTAAACTCTATCCCTAAAGCCTGAAGCCTCAACCCTTAAACCTTAAACCCTAAACCCTATCCCTAAACCCTCAACCCTAAACACTATACCTTAAACCCTAATCCCTTAACCCTAAACCCTAATCCCTTATCACTAAACCTTAAACCCTATCCCTAAAGCCTCAACCCTCAACACTTAAACCTCAAATCCTAAACCCTATTCCTAAACCCTCAACCCTAAACACTATGCCTTAAACCCTAATCCCTCAACTCTAAACCCTAATCCCTAATCCCTAAACCCTCAACCCTCAACACTATACCTTAAACCCTAATCCCTCAACCCTCAACCCTAATCTTAAAGCTAAACTTAAAGCTTCCAGTCATTCCACCATCCCCAAGGGATCCAGAAATGCAAAATTAGATGCCTCTACTGATAAAGCCAAACATCCTAAGGGTCCTCATGCCTTAGGACATAAAAACAAAGAGTCAAAGAAAAATCAATCCAAAAAGTTATCCAAGCCCATACCTCCACAAGCAAAGTCCAAAACCAAAATGGTATGGGTACCTAAGCAACAAGAAATCAAGTTAAATGAGGCATCTACCTCTAAAAAATCCCAACCATCTACTCCCATCTCAAATTCCCATTCCACTCAAAAGTGTCAAAACATTCCATCCCACTAGCAAAACAAAAGTAATAAAACGCCTAAGTCTATGTGGGTTCCTAAAGCCCTTCATCATCCATCTCTTAAGCAAACATCTCCATTGCACCCTACACCACCTCCGCATCACAAACTTCAATGTTAATCATGATGTGTGCAACCATTGGTCATGGTTCCCTTCCATTTCGTAATAAATCTACCATCATTCATCCACTATCCTACATACCCTCCACATACCATCCCTGTGGTCCATGCTTTAGCATAAGTCTGACATAATCCACATCATAATCCACTATTTTCCCTACATAGTCCACATCATAATCCACTTTTCTCCCCTCTAGAATCCACGTCATAATCCACTATCTGCCTAATCCATTTGCCTTCCATGTATCCCTTACCAACATTGATGAGGGCACTCGACATGGTCCATGCGAGGACATCATTCTCTAATGGGACTACAACCTTTTAGTGCAGCGCAATGCATCCTTCAACCCTCAACCCTAAACACTATACCTTAAACCCTAATCCCTCCACTCTAAACCCTAATTCCTCAACCCTAAATTCTATCCCTAAAGCCTGAAGCCTCAACCCTTAAACCTTAAACCCTAAACCCTATCCCTAAACCCTCAACCCTAAACACTATACCTTAAACCCTAATCCCTAACACTAAACCCTAATCCCTCAACCCTAAACCCTAATCCCTTATCGCTAAACCTTAAACCCTATCCCTAAAGCCTCAACCCTCAACACTTGAACCTTAAATCCTAAACCCTCAACCCTAAACACTATGCCTTAAACCCTAATCCCTCAACTCTAAACCCTAATCCCTAAACCCTCAACCCTAAACCCTCAACCCTAAAACCTACACCCTAAACCCTAAACCCTAAACACTATACCTTAAACCCCATTCCCTCAACCCTCAACCCTAATCTTAAAGCTAAACTTAAAGCTTCCACTCATTCCACCATCCCCAAGGGATCCAAAAATGCAAAATTAGATGCCTCTACTGATAAAGCCAAACATCCTAAGGGTCCTTATGCCTTAGGACATAAAAGTTATCCAAACCCATACCTCCACAAGCAAAGTCCAAAACCAAAATGGTATGGGTACCTAAGCAACAAGAAATCAAGTTAAATGAGGCATCTACCTCTAAAAAATCCCAACCATCTACTCCCATCTCAAATTCCCATTCCACTCAAAAGACATTCAGTGAGTCTTGGCAATCAGTTATGAATATATAAACAAAGATGACACCAAATGAAGCACACAGATCGGCCTGAAACTAGGAGAGTCCCACCGATGCAATCTGACATTTCGAAATTCAAAAAATCTATTGCATTCATTTCTAGTGATGGGCATTAATGGCCACGCGAACAAACATTATATGAATAATTTTGATTGAAAAGGGATTGAACTTGTTAGAAGCAGAAATTTTTTTACATCTCTCACCAACCTCTTCACACTTATCCTCTGTATACCATGGAAATTGGCAACATTATAATTTTGTGATTAAAACAATTTATGAAAATTTGTGTGACAAGATCCATATTAACTCCCATTGCTAAAACATGTGTGACAAAATCCTATCAGAACAATTACATTTATGAACAAATCCTCATAATATCTTTTCCTAAGTGCATCGACCTAGCAACACTTCATCGTTGGAACCCTATTTATAGCTCCACCGACAACCCTATGAAAAATAATTTACAGCCTTATCTGTCTAAAAACACCATGTCGAGCTAACCTTTGAATTCCTTCCCCCGATAGACCGATATAGCCAACTACAGTGAGCTCATCACTGCAACACATAGTCATCAGTAGGATAGATATTCATATTCCCCTGATGACCCGATATAACTGTGGGTTGTCCAAAATTAGACATAATCGACCGAACATGCCCTCATCGTTGGAGTTCGCATCATACTCCCACCGATAGTCCTATAAACATAACTTGTAGCCATATTGAGCTAACAATATCCTATCAACCTAACTCTTGAGAGTCCCTCACCAATAGACCGATAAAATCAACAAAAGCTAGCACATTGTTGTGACTCAGAAACATTGGCGAAACAAATGTTTTTGTTCCCCCGATAACCCGATATGACCATAAGTTACCCAAAGGTGCAATATCGTCTAAGCTAAGGTACATCGGGGTAATGTTACCTGGCATCCCACTGATACACTGACACAAAGAGTTCATTGATGAAGGAAGCTGACATCGGTGAAACATAAATAATAGTCTCAACGATGCAGTGATAATAATTATTGTGACATCCCGATGCATCGTTCAGATATTCAAAATAAATGACATGATAGAAATGAAAGGTGCATTTATGAACCAGGAATAAAAGTGAGTTGCGCCACAATTTGATCACATAACTCCTGTAAAACTTGAACAAATTGCAAAAGGGGTTGAAGGAGAAGGGGACTGAAGCTCTCACACAGTAAAGCGAAGAAAAACCAGTGGCAAAGCGAAATTCAAGTAAGTACACCGATCCCAGTTGAGAAATTCTGTCTCTTAAAGGTTTGAATTCAAGCAATGGGAGATAGTGCAAAAAAACCTAAAAATAAGAAACTGAAAATTGAAAAAAGACCATTAAACCAAGACTTGATAGATCAAGCAATGGGAGATAGCGCAAAAAAACATAAAAATAAAAAACAAAAAACTGAAAAGAGACCATTAAACCAAGACTTGATAGATCAGTGTCCTGGGTCGGGACCAAGACCAAAAAGAAGTGTACAGATGAACCCCTCACATGATCAATTGTTGGACAATCACAAGGACTTGGGAGATGTATGGACTCCACTATGAGGGTACAAACTTTTCTTATACCACTACAAAAAACAATATAGGTTTTTACCAGTCTGTAACCCATGGAGGATGAACCTAGGGAGATTAGTTGTGCTAGAGGTGTTTGTCAATGTGGAATTAATGAAAGCCCTTCCCAGTAAATATGATCTAAAAATGAGAACTATTCGAACACACAGTGGTGATAATTTACTGGTTATTTCAAAAGATATCATTTCCAATGTATTTCAATTAGAGTGTGTTTTTGATTTACCATTCACAATCAAATATCTATTGCTAGAGTATTGTCATATGGATACTAGCTATAAAAGGTGGAAGTTGGCCTTGCATAGGCCTAAGGACAAAGAAGGACAATTAAGGAAATTCTCTAGTAATGAGAATCTTCCATTTCATGGAGATTTGTTTGAAGAGTATTTTTGATACACCTATTATGCAGTTGGTAAAGTCTTGGGAGTAGAGGTCCCACCTCTAATGTCAATTGCACCAATAGTTTTAGCCGCAAATGTACAGACTAACTGGGCCAGGCCTTTTGACTATGCTAGCTTTGTGGCTAATGCCCTAAATCAAGGGCTAGAAAAAATAAAAAATAACAGTGATAGGATCAACTTCAAACACTATTCCTTATTAATGCATTTGCTTTTGTATGAGAGACATGATAGAGGATTTTGGAGCAGCTAACTGAGGATAAGGGATTCTTTTGATAATGGGGATCCTAAACCTATACAGATGTGGACTTCGTTATGGGATAGCCGATTTGGTAGATCTCACTACCTCTACTTTGAAGATTTTTTTGTAAAACCTTTAATGGACTTACTGGGATATCCTCGTGATTATAACCTATCCCCAAGGATACAGAGATTTCTAAGACCCAAAGAAAATGACCCTAAAAGTAAAGTGGACCATAACTGGGGAGATCGGTATGCTTTCCATGACTACACAGTGATTATAGTTTATGGATTTGAGGGCACCCCACATTTTTTGCCACGAATAGTTCCTAATCGGATTGCCTATCTAGAGATTGTGAAGCAATTAGCAAAATCTGATGCCATACACCTCAAGAAGCATAAAAAATAGTCAATCATGCCCAACACTCTATGTTTTGGAGATTTCACAGTGGTCACGAATGAAGGGTATGAAGAAATTAATACTAAATTGGCACAGTTTAATCTTCCTATAGGTAATGAAAGACAAAATTTTGATTCAGAGGGTTTTATTCATAAATCAAAGATTTCACAAGGGCTCTTAGGATATGAACATTTATTTTCAAAGGAAGATGTGATTAGAAACTATGATGAGGCCTCTACTATCAATAGAATTAGTACATTCAACAAAGTGATACTTGCTGATGAATGGAAAAGAAAACATGTCCAATCTTATTCAAAAATGTTTTGTGAAATGCAGGATCCACTGGAAAGGATTAAACAATTGATTGCTCATGCATATGAAATCATAAAAGATGTGCTCCCAGTTGTTTTTGATACAACTTATACAATCTATTCAGGAACACAAGCTGAAGACAGAGAGCCTCTGGGCTACGAAGCCTCATAGCCTACCCCTGAAGTATGTTTTTCTGTAGCTACTGACATAAGTGAAGAAGGGGAAAGTGATGAAGAAAGTGAACAAATGAAGCCAATAAATGCTCCTAAAATAGCATAATATGAGCATCCTCCTGAATTGAATGATGTAAAGTTTGAGACATCATATGAATTATCTGATGACATTAGAATCTTGGTTGCACATAAATTTATTTCTGATGATGATTTTATTAAAACTCCCAAATTTAAGTCATTTGTCTATGAGTACAAAGGAAAAAAGGTGAGAGAAAAAATGCAAGATGTCACTTTTGAACAAGAGGTTACTGCTTTAGATGAATTAAAAAGGGAAGTTGATAAAGAGATGGAGTCCATCACTCCCAAAAGAGGAAGGGAGTTGCTTCAGCCAAAGTATTGCTCTTGTTAGGGTGGGATATGAATTCAGCAATTGTGTTTGATAGCTTCAAGAATAGAGAAGACAAAACAATGAATTTGACTGAAGAAGCCAGTGATAAGATAACCTTAGGATCAGGATCAGGGTATAATGCAGATGAAGCCACTCTACTCATTTGGTCACTTCACCCATAGGATAAGAGACCAACAATTACTAATAATTCAAATCAAATGTTCGGTCATCTCTTAGTCAAAAGGTTAGTGGATACTGACCCCATGGAAACAACAGAGCTCAACATTAATGTGGCAAAGTTCAATAAGGCACAAGTTGAAAAATTGCTTAAAGAAAATGATAGACTAAAGGAGCTGTTATATCAAAAGGAAAGTTCCTCTTCCTCTTCTATATCACAATTCTATCCTCCAGACCTTGAGAAAGATAAGAAAGTGTTGGATGCACTTACTGATGCATCTTATTGGAAAAATTATCATCTGAAATCCCAAGGGAAATGTAAAGAGCTGGAGAAGGAAGTAAAAACTATCAAATACGATATGGCATCGGAATTAATCAGGGAAAGATTCAATAAAATGATGAGCTGTACTGATACCTATTGGAAATTGTTTAAGCTGACACTCTCAATAATGGCAGAAAATAAAAGATTACAGGGGAGGATGACTGAAAAGAAAGAAGACCTTTTGGGCAAAGGGATCTTGGTGGGACAAACATTATAGGCATATACTGATTTGATAGAGTCACATGATGAATATAATGACAAGCTCAAAGAAGAGCTTGATTATTTTAATCTTGCTCCACCACTTCATGATAATTCTGGGAATCTCTGAAAATGTGATGATTGGAAGGAAGAATTGGCCATGGTTTTGACTAATGCATTACAGGAGATCAGTGATGAAGATATAGTCTTGAAAAATACTCATAAGCAGTTGGAAAAAATGATACGAATGGAGTATGATATGAAGGAAGTGATTATCAATGTGAATACCTATGCAAAATAGGACTACATCCATCATCTCTCTGCAATAAATCTATTTATCAATTGAACCATGAACATGCCATATACGACAGGACAGTCATCGGATGGAGGAGATCAGCCAACAGTATGATGGGCATCATATCAGAAAATAGAAGCTTTGCATAGGCCTTAGATGGTCACGAGCCTCTATTCAGAGATTAACGGATCGGTGCATCCATTTAATGAAATGTTTTTCTTTTCAGTTATAATTAGTTATCAAAAGTCGTGTCTTTTTGTAACGGGTCTGTAGCTTGTTGCCTCTTGCATATAAGAGAGACCAAGACCTGAGAGAAAAAAGGAGGGTAGTAGTTCTTTCTGAAGCATTTTAGGGGACTTAGTAAGAAGATAGATTGCACCCATCCCACTCATCCACTTTCATGTTTCAAAAACTTTGCAATTAATATATATTATGAAGCAGTATTATGGAGAAGACTGTACTTAAATGGTAGCCTTTTTTCAGTGTTCAACTGTTGTATTAATTTTCATGTTTATATGATGTTGTACTGTCTCCAAAGTGATTGAAAAAAGATACAAATGATTTGATGATGATGATGATGCTTGTAATTTGGATGATGTGGATGCTTGTAAGTTGCTCATACTATAATGAAAACCTTTTTCTTACAATTTTACAAATGAGAAGAAATCTATCAAATTCTATCAATGCAAGAATAATGAGCGTACTAGTGAAAGTGATCACCATTCTTTCACAAATTAGGTCACCTGCTTCTTCCCTTTTCAAATATTGTTAAAGGAAGAGATGTCTTTAAACATGTCATTAGGCATTGAAAACTGATGTAGTATTTTCCTCTATTCAGTGCATGGACTTCAAAGTCCTATGTCTAAACAGTCACCATGTATGGTGAATGGATCTTCAAATATTCATATACATTTCACTATAATAGCTAATGGGGTATGCGAAAACCTGCATCATTTCACTATGTTTGGTAATTGAGTACTCAAGGATTCAAACCATCTTGCTGTGATTTTTTAATTGTGAATGCAAAAACTCAAATCAATTCACTTTACCTGCAAATTGGTTATACAAGGATTCAAATCAGTTCACTGTATTTGCCAATGGGAATGCAAGGATACAAATCATTTGCATCTAACAACTATTGGAAAATTTTAGACCTAGGAGTGGATGATGTGGATGCTTGTAATTTGCTCATACTATAATGAAAACCTTTTGCTTACAATTTTACAAATGAGAAGAAATCTATCAAATTATGTCAATGCAAGAATAATGAGCTTACCAGTGAAAGTGATCACCATTCTTTCACAAATTAGGTCACCTGCTTCTTCCCTTTTCAAATGTTGTTAAAGGAAGAGATGTCTTTAAACATGTCATCAGGCATTGAAAACTAATGTAGTATTTTCCTCTATTTAGTGCATGGACTTCAAAGTCCTATGTCTAAACAGTCACCATGTATGGTGAATGGATCTTCAAATATTCATATACATTTCACTATAATAGCTAAGTGGGTATGCGAAAAACTGCATCGTTTCACCATGTTTGGTAATTGAGTACTCAAGGATTCAAACCATCTCGCTGTGATTTTTTAATTGTGAATGCAAAAACTCAAATCAATTCACTATACCTATAAATTGGTTATACAAGGATTCAAATTAGTTCATTGTATTTGCCAATGGGAATGGAAGGATACAAATCATTTTCCATATAACAACTAGGAGGTCTACACAATTGAGGGCTGATGTAGAAAGGTTAGAGGATAAATGCAAACATATAGGAAATTTATATAATCTGCCAGGACACATTTGATGTTCATGTGTGGTTATCTTGATTGGTTCCTTTTAACCTCTTGGTGCACAACTGTTATGTGACTATTGTCATTGTTGTGTATTATAGGATCTAGAGGAGGCCATGGAGAGAGGATGTGGACGGCGTAGAACTACTAAATCACAGAGAGGAAAGTGGGTGGAAATAGATATGACAACAGAATCTGTAGATACAATAGAGGTAAGAAGAGAAAGCAACCTCAACCAAAGGAGGAAGGTGTTTATGAATTCACAAATGCTACAACATAGAGGAGATAAAGTCATTTTTTTGTCCATGAGGCCTCTGAGGTCAAACTTATTGGTTGAAAATATACAGGAATGGTGATTAAATGTGATTCTATGATCAAGGGAAAAGTTTGAAAATTAGGATGGCCAAAACATGATATGAATATGTCACATATATGACTAAAGTGAGGTTTTGTGTTGGATAGCATATTCATTGAAATGGTATAATTGGTGTACTAAACATTATTTACTATGTTGTGTATTATAGGGGCCAGACGAGGCCATGGCAATAGATTGTGTCATATCAAATGAGGACACAACGGATGAAGCGGGACATCAGGTACTTAAATTTTGACTTAACTTAGGAAAAAATGATTTGATGGAATTTTGTGATACGTCCATCTTTTTTCACAGTATTATTGAAATTTATAATGTATTATCCAATCTTGACATAAATTAATGCATGTTCTTGATTATTTTAGATGGAGATTGGAGCAAATGCAGAGCTTGAGTGTTCAACTAGCAAAAGAAAAAGATATGTACATGGATGTGGACCTAAAACTGTTAAATCACGTAGACGAGAGTGGGTGGAAGAGAATATAACAATGGATCCTGCAGACACAACAAATGATTGCACTGAACAAGAGATTGGTTAGGACTATAGTATATGGGATGAATACTTTGAGAAAATTGTTGTTTGTGGATGTTCTGTATGTCATGGAAAGAAACAATTCAAACGAGTGATTGTACAAAGACATTACATAATGATGAGCTTCCATTCAGTAGTATGCCTCCTACAATTGATTCAAATCCAATAGGAATTGTGGTAAGGAATTTTCCAAATTGATATAAATAACATGTATACTTCGTTTAAACATTGTTTTATATTTATTAAATAACTATTTTTTTTCTTAATGGATACTTGCAGGATAAAGTTCTTGGTTTAAAGTTTCCTGGATCACCAACTTCCAGCCTAGAGGGCAATGATCATTCATCAGATAATACATATAACAAAAATATGTGCCAATATATCAGCTCCGAAGACAAGGAATTGATGAAAACAAGTAACAGAACAAGAACTGGTTTAAAGATGCATAATTTGCTTAAAGACAAGGGGAAGGTGGACTACATACCCTATGAGAATGAATGTGATGGAGATGATGACTTGCCCATGAGTTTGAGATGAATTTACAAAGAGACATTTGATCGTCGACTATATTGCGCTTGGCCTAGTGATCAACAACTACCTAGAGTGTACGAGGTGTTTCAATTTTGGGGCTACAACTACCTAATATGACCCTCCAGTATTCATGGAGTGAATCTAGGCCTCTTTATCGTCCAAAATGTACATGTGGGATCTAAACATAGAAACAATTCAGAACAAACCACTAGGAGATTAATTCCATATTATGGTCCATCATATTACAGTGGTGAATGGAGAAGGCTAGCATAATATAAGCCTAGCAGTCAGCATATGGTCTAAATTTGAATACGTATACACATCGTCTCCAATTGGAAAGTGGAAAAGAAATGAATAGAGGTCATCTTATGTATATAGATGGACGTGCATACACACAAAAATATTGCAGGATTTATAAATAGTAGTAAGGGAAGGGACCCTACTATAAGACCGAATTGTCAATTTGTTGAGGTTATAAATTATAAAGATGGAGATATGGAAAGAGAGGTTGATAGATTGATAATGGTTGAGGCTATTATGGACCTTACCATTGGGGATGAGTTATTGGTTGATTACCCCTTCTTAAAATGCAATCCTGCATGAAAGAAAAGGGAAGAACAAGGTCTCCCTAAGGATGTTCTTAAGGGCAGAAAACCAAAGAATAATAAATGAGTGTGGACTGATGTTTTATAAACTATGTTGTCAAAATTGTGTTTTCTTTAAATTATTGTATAAAAAAGGTAGTCTATAAAATAATGTTCCATTATTCAATTGATGTACATATGTTCATACAATTTATATTTTTATTTTTTAAGCCATATTTGATTATATTTCTTTGAAATTGATACATTTTGAATTTAGTGCAATTGTTGCCAAACATTAAATAATACTTGCATTTGTTGATAGGTAGAAGATGTTGATGAAAACATACTAATACTCAAGATCCAACTGGGTTATTAAGGTTTGGACGGGATAATCCAAACCATCCTTTAAACCATACCAGGTAGAAAAGAGCAACATTGAAGAGAATACTAGCAGCTGAGAAATTTGAACTACTGATGAGATCCGCATACACTGATGACATGCCAGCTAGCCTTAATGATGATGATCATGATAGTGAAAATGCAGTGCATGAAGAAGGATTGAATGAAATGCTTACAGGTTTCTTTGGGGATGGAAACAATGATGACAATAATGATCATATGGTTGACAGTAACGATGATAGAAGGGGTAATTACCACCAACATAATGTTGATGATAACACCCTGGAAGACTCCATCAAGCAAGCAGCGAAGACACCCGTGTTCAAATCGGGTGCAAGTAGAACTTCAAAACTGGCATGCACATTATTATTATTAGAAATCAAGTCACTATTTGGTTGGTCAGACAAAGGATTCACTACCCTACTAAAGTGAGTTGAAATCCATTTCTTACTTTGCATTGTCAATTGGTGTACATAATTCATAAACATTCATCAACTTCATTTATATTTCTTTAAGGGGAATTCAAAACCATATATTATATATAAATAGTCCTAGTATAGATTGACATATCAAATATGTTCATCATAAGTCAAACATTCAATTGATTTAATCTCTAGCAATCTTACAGGGTACTAAAAACTAAAATATTCCCTGAAGAGAATGTGTTGCCATCAACTTGCAGAGAGGCGCGTCTGTTGTTGGTTGAGTTGGGGATTGAATATAAGCAAATTCATTCATGTAAAAATGATTGCATTTTATACAGAGATGAATATGAAAAAAAGGTAGAATGTCATGTATGCAAAGAGGAGATATTGTACAGATGTACAAGGTCCTACAGTTCCAAAGAAGGTTTTACATCACATGCCAATTATACCTAGACTTCAACGAATGTTTCGTTGCAAGTCACTTGCACAATTGATGGACTGGCATGCAAAGAACAGGAGTAAAGATGGATTCATGCGAATTCCAGCCGACTCCAAAGCAATGAAACACATAGAGGAAAAATGGCCAAGAAAATTCAAAGATGAACCCCGTAGTATCAGGTTTGGTCTTGCAATTGATGGAGTGTGCCCATTCTCTTTCCTAAGCTCAAATTATAGTGTTTGGCTAGTCGGATTGATAGTATACAATATTCCCCCATGGATGAGTGTTAGAAAGGAGCACCTTATGTTGACTCTCATTGTTCTAGGAAAACATCAAGTTAAAAACATGGATGTTTATCTTGCGCCTTTTATTGATGAGATGCAACTACTATGGAAAGGCATAAGAATGTATGACATATCATGTCCCCCATCAAATAGGTCCTTCATGTTGTATGGTGTGCTATGTTGGACTATTCATGATTTCCCAGGACTTGGTGTTTGTTCTGGTAAGATAAAATATTTACGTATTTACACTCATAATTTATTTCCATCCCAACTTTCATACTTAGTTTTATACTATTTTTTTGATGTTATTAACATTACTTATTGAATTGTAGGGCTTCAAACAAAGATGATATTTGTATGTCCAAGATGTGTAGAACAATTTCAAGGGCGGTATTCTAAAGATCTACAGAAATTTATTTACGCAAACAATAGGGTTTTTCTACCACTAGATCATAAGTTTAGAAATCGCCTGAAGAATCAATTTGATGGAAAAGTTGAAAATAGAGACCCTCCCATGATTATGGGTCCAGGTGATTGGCTTAAGAAGTATGAAGATGCTGAATTGAAAGCTTGGGAGGATTTTTTTGATTGGGGTGATTCAATTGAAGAACCAGAACAAGTTGTAGTTAATATGCCAGAAGGAATGAAAAGGAAATCCATATTTTATGAGCTCCCTTACTGGAAGGATCTATTAATATCTCACCTATTAGATCCTATGCACATCTTCAAAAATGTCCCAGATTCTATATTTCGACATATATCAGGCAAAGAGAAGGACACCTTATCTTTGAGGAGAGATATTGCTCTTTCGTGTACCAAAATTGATAGAAAACATTTGTGGCCAAATAGGGAAAATGAAACATACACAGAAGCTCCATGGATTTTGAAAAAAAAAAGAGCTAGACCAACTAAAAAATGTCATCCATTCAATAAGGACACCTACTGGCTATGGGTCATCATTGGCTAAAGCTTTTACAGTTGATGGACATATCACAGGATTTAAAACACATGATTTTCATAATTTTATGAAGGTATTATATATCATCATTTAACATTTACTAGTAACATTGATTAAGTATTAAATATATTTTGATATTTTGTTGTGTGAAAAAATTACTAATGAACTTTTCATAAATGTGTTTGATAGCATATCATGCCATTGGCAATTAGGGGGGATTCCTGTCTTACAGTTGACTTAAGGAATGCCATAAGTCAATTGTCAGCATTTACAAGGTATGTGGTTATATGAAATGTTCATGTGTGAGAGACATAGAGATATTATATTGCATTTTAATTTTTGACTAAAGGTTCATACTAATTTACTATTCTTGTATTAGGTGGGTGACCTCCAAGGAGATCCATGAATGTGAAGTGCCAAAATGGAAGAAGGAAATTGCAGAAATTGTATGTGTATTTGAGAAGGAGCTCCCTACAAGTTTCATGGACCTACAATTCCATTTACTTATACACTTAGTCGATGACATTGAATTAGCGAGTGTCGTATCAACGAGGTGGTTTTTCTTTGAGAGGTATATGAAAACTCTAAAAAGATATGTCTGACAAAAGGCACATCCAGAGGGTTACATGGCTGAAGGGTATGTATTGAATGAAGCATTTTTCTTCCTGTGTGAATTCGTTGGTAAGGATTTTGAAGATGGGCCACGCTTCTGGGATGAAGAATGAGTATCAGATATTATTGATGAAGAAAAACCATAATCTAATGGTGTTCAAGTAGAAATTAGTAAGTAAATTCATGATCAATGTGGTTGTTTTTCTTGCAATCATTAATTTACTCTGTAATTTATTTGTCAAATTAACAACATGACATTTGGAGTTTGAAATAAACATGTTGACATGTAATATGTGTAGACAAAAGTGCTATACTCGACAAGTTCATTCTGTACCACATGGACTTTATGAACAAATGGATCGATCTGTATGATACAAAGAGAGAAGAAGTGTTAGAAGCAAGGAGATAGTTTAAGAGATCCAACCCAAGGAATACTCCACTTCCCACTAATCTGCTTGGGGAATGGGGCAAAGATTGCACACTAGAATGGGTTACTAAACAAATTCAAAATCAAATAGAAGATGCATGTATACATTCAAACATAATAGAAGATGAAATCAACATGTCTAGAGGATGTGAAAGAAAGGTATAGTTGGAATTTTACAAAATGTTGTTTCCTTACAGTTTTGACACTATTAACTATTTTAATATTCATCATTATATTTGTTTTCACTAAAATAAATGGTCTTTCATAGGCGAGGAAATATCCAACAATGTGGTCATATGGTTGACATTATCATGTAGAAAGTGTAGATGTAAAGAGATGATCCTTCGATTGTGGCATCATGGTTGACTTCAAGCAATCCAGTCGATCAAGCTCAAAAGATAAGAATATAATTGAAGGGAATCTACAATATGTTGGGAAAATACAAGAAATTATTGAGTTGGATTACCACTCTTTTAAATGTTATGTTTTTAAGTGTAGATGGTATGAAGCATTTGAGAGGACACGAAGACATGATACCCATAGTGGATTGTTTTCTATAGATTCCTCATGTTTCCTACCGGAGGATAAGGAGCCTTATGTTCTACCAATTCATTGTGAGCAGGTATTTCTTTAACTCAAACAAGAAGTGGTAGTGATCATTAATCTATTAATTCATAGTTTATTGTGAATATATACATGTGTTTATTAATCAATAAAATTGTTATACCATACGTCTAATATATGTATGTCATTCATGTGCAGTTATTTTTCTATGAAGATATTTTGGACCCGAAATGGATATTTGTCATACATTATGATCCAAGATTAAGGCATGTATTTGATGATGCATTAGTGGATACTGAGCAAAACAATGATGGCCAACAAAATGAGAGAGAGAGGGATTAGACAACATCAAAGAAATTGACATCCATGATGATGTTGAAGATGGTTATGTTCAGGCACAAGAAGACAACAATCCAGAATTAGATGATGTTATGGAAGACAACAATATGGATGGTATAGAAAATGATGATCCGAATACATCTGGTAACAATATAGATGGTCTACAGTCAAATTTCAATGATGATGAAGATGATGCAGGTCAAGATGAGGATGATGATAATATTAAATACTTGAAAGAACATATGAACATTGACAATGATACACTTGATGACATTGTAGCAAACAATAATGTTAATGACCAAGACTTCTAAATTTTTAGAATTATTTGCAATCCATGTTTAAAAAAGGATGATTCTTATGGCCTAAACTTTGTAATGCTTCAGTAATGTTATTTGTGTCCATACAAATTACCTATTGTAATATCCTTAAATTTTTGAATCTTTGGTATGAATTGTTGGCAGAAAAAATTAGGATTACTTGGATGCTTCTTCCATTCATTTTGTATCAACATATGTTCGTGAAGACACAAAAGTTATTAAAATATTAATGCACATGACTCACAATTATTTAAATAAGCAACTTTGTTAACTTTATTATTTTTAAATAGTTTCCATTTTTATGTTGAACATAATTTTGAACATGTAACTGAAAACATCCATAGTAAATGCTTTATTGTATCAACATATTCATTCACATAAGCACAATATTGAGGCTCAATAACTAATATTCATTCAAATATAAGAAGAAATAAGTATGGAAAACCTAAGAAAAATATAGAATGATAACACAGTCATGGAGTTACACCAGTGCTTTGTCATAGGTAGTCTTCTTAATAAATCCATGTTAATGATTCCCAAGGTGGTGTCAAAACTAAGAGAGGGGTGTAGAGTCCAAGCTTCCTATTTCCAATATTTTGCAATGCTACAAAGAATGAGAGACTTGATGTGGTCCTCAATTTGCACATATGTGAGGCCACTAGAAGTGTTGTTCAAGTGTTGCTAGTGTTTTAGTAATGTTGAAGTGTTGAGATATTTTGGCATAGTATGCTTCCTAGATGAGTCTCTAGTGTGGTGTGGTGTCTAAAACATAGAGATAATTGAGCTTGTAGAGAAGCTTGTTAGACATGTAAAATTCACCAACCTATTTGCCTTGTAAGAGCTTGGTGTAGTTCTATACAAAGCACAAGTCTGGTGGGTAGAGAGGTTCCCGGTCAAAGAAGTTGTGACCACATGAGTCCAACATTGTGGTGAGTGCATGAACTAGCTATTAGCTTAGGTAGTCAAATACCTTTTTGTCTTTTCCCTTCTCATGATTGCAGATAACTAGATGGAATTGTTGTAGACATGTCATCCATTTCATGTGGTGCACATTTTCCAATTTGTTCTGAGTTTGCAAGAATTGGAGTGGCTTGTGATCAAAGTGGATGATTGGACCTCCTTTCCCAAGATGTAGTGAGATCATTTCTTGATGGCTTGCATGATGGTATACAACTCCTTTACATGGGTGGAATAGCATTGAACCGTGTCATTTAAAAGTCATAGAGTGGTACAAAAATCTCTAACTGCATATTTCCTCTCAGAGGATTCCAAACCTCTGACATTCCAACTGAAACATCTCAAACAATCTGTTAGGTCACAAAAACACAGGTTGTTAACCCTAAGAGGTTGCCAAGCTCTCTTGACATTTTTGGCTAACGACACGGGGTAGATATGGCTAAACCCCCTTCACTTTAGGCTCTGCTAGACCTAGGTTAGTGTACCTTGAAAGATATTGCAGATTTTTGTGTAACCTTCATAGTGGCAAATGGGTGTAAAGTAGATGTAAGGGTTGGAATGCATTTCTAAGGTTAAGGTTTGCAAATATGAATAGGGTATGAAGATTACTAGTAAATTGGACCAGTGCTTTATCTATTAGGCAAAGAAATCAGGAGTCAATGGTGTAATGGATCTTTATATTGACTTAACTCAGATTGTTAGGCACTTATGTAAATCTATATCTTGTGTAGATGTGCAAGAACGTTGAGGTACAAGATTCTTTTTATAAATCCCAATGATATTTCCTCAAATTGCTATGATCTAGAAAAAGGATTTTAATTCTAACAGGAAGAAAACCAACTAGAATAGATTGTTCAAAGGATTTTAACCCTAGGCAAAGACCAATAAACACTGACTACTCAGCTGGATTTAAATCAACTTCCTCATAAACCAATCACACAGATCATATAGTAACAACAAATGTATACTGAAAAATTAATGATATCCTTGATATATTAACTTAAACAACTTGACAAACCACTTTAGAGACAATCATGCAACTCATAAATATTAACATCAACACAACAATTGAACATCAATTTTGGATCCACCAACTAACTATGATTCTTTTTATTAATTTAGCAATTCATACTGGTTTGAAAACATAGATAGATGGGAATGGATTCTTTGAATACTACTTTTATATTAAATATATGTCTCTGAAATAGATTGGATGATCTCATTTATAGTAGCCTTGGTATCCTATTTTATAGGATGCAAACAAGCTTCAGGCCTAAAACATTGTACCTTTTCATAATAACATCTTTTGGTAACTAATGCATAATTAAGAAACATAAATGAAGATAAAAGCATATGCAGCGATCTGATTCTGGCTCCATTAATCTCCATAGAGTGACCCGTGACTCAAAGGCCTGGTAAGGTCATCCTCATCTCCATAATATAGATTGATACACCTGCATTGCTTGACAAAATTGTACTGCTTTTGCTTCATCACAATGCTCTGGATACAAATAGATTTATTTGACCGATATGGTCGATGTACCCTTGATCATCACATGGATCAGTCTCAAGTAAACTGCTCATCATTGATTCTAGAGTAAATATCTTTCCCAGACATGTATAAGTATTCTCTATCATCCTTTCCTCATTATTTACATTTTCAAGTAGTGGTGGCAGTAACTGACCCAGTTCATTCCTCCAAGTATCCTTGTCTTTTAGGTTGCCCTCATCATTGAAGAAGTTGGGAAATGCCAAATCAATACGTTGATCAAAATCTTTCAAATCTGCTATCAATATACCATTAAATCTCTCATGTTCTTTCATTAATTCATTATATCATTTGAGCACTTGTTCCTCAGTGCTAGCTTTAGCATTCAACCCTTCCTTTGTTTCCAACATTCTGAGGTGTAGTCTTTTATGCTCTTGGTATAATTGATGTGTTCTATTGTGCAAATCCCAAACCTTGTCACTATTTTTCATCATGTGGCCAAACCTTCTTTGAATCAATTCAGAGGCCATACTATATTTGATAGTTTTCAATTCAGTTTCTAGCTGCTCACTTTTCTTTTGATTCTTTTCTGCCTTATACTTCCAATAATTCACATCTTCCAAGGCCTCTATTACCCTTTGATCACCTTCTAGGTATGGTGAGTAGCTGCTGGATGAAGGCAACTTGTCTCTGTGTAAATCAATCTCTTGTCTCAGCATAGCATTTTCTTTCTTATATATATTATTATCTTTGATTAATTTCTCAATTTGTGCTTTAGTAAACCTTGCAACATTAACATTTAAATCAACAGTGTCCATAGGATCTGTATCCTCAATCCTTTGTATCAATAGGCGACCAAAAGCTTTATTAGGATCATCAATGATATGTGGTCTCTTATTTGGAGGATACAACGCCCATATAAGAAATGCTCTTTTATCAGGGTCATACTCTGATCCTCTTCTGATATCATCCATTGCCTTTATGCTAAGTTTCAACTTCTTATCTTGATTTCTATTGAAAGTATCAAATACAATGGCCGAAGCCATGTCCCATCTAGGAATCAAAATCACACATGCTTCTTGTAACAAGGTCCTTCCCCTTTCTAGAGTCATTATCTCCAATTCATTGTCAATCTTGTTATGAAGCTCAGATAACACCTCATCCTATATGTCAGGAGTGATATCTTTCATTCTCTTCCTAGCTTGTTTGCCCTTGTATTCATATAAGAAGGCTTTAAACTTAGGTGTTTTGATGAAATCATCATCTGATATGAATTTACTGTTGGCCAGGTGCCTTGTCTTCTGATAGCTCATTTGGTGCTTCCACAATGACAGCTTCTCTATCTTCAGGTGGTTCATACCCTTCAATGGTTGGGTTATAACTTTGTACCCCTTCTTCAAACTCTCCCTCTCCTTCTGCAATGTTTGTGTCTGCAGAGAAACTTATATCCGGTGTGGGTTGAGGTGACAAGTGACCCAGGGGTACTTCATACTCAGCCTGTGCATCTTTAAGTTGTTTTCCTTTTTTGTTAAATACATGAAGGGGAACATGCTTGACCAGTTCTGGTGCATGTGTAATCATAGTGTCCAGTCTTTCGATAGGATCATCAATATCCTGGAAAACTCTAGTGTAGGTGGGGTTTTGGGCTACCCTCCAAGCCTCTGCTAACATGGTTTTATGGTACAAACTTCTTCTTTCTGCTGCTATAGTTTCATCACAATTTTTGATTAAATCTTCATCAACAAATAAGACATGATGATATCCCTTTAACTTCTGCTTTGTTTTTACATTGTTTATGAAGTGTTCCGAATCAAAATTTCCTCTTGCATTTCCAAAAGGTAATATGAATTGTTCTAATTTACTATCAATTAATTGATAACCTTTGTTAGAAAGTACTATGAAATCTCCAAAGTATAAAGTCCCAGGCATAAATGACTATTTATTATGATTCTTGAGATGCATGAAGTCTGAGGAAGCCAATTGCCTAACAATTTCTAAGTATGCAACTCGATTTGGGCATGTCTTTGGTAGCAGGAAGGGTGGCCCTTCATATCCAAATACTCTTATCATAGTACAATCTCTGAAAACATACCAATCACCCCAATTATAGCTGAACTTTCCCTCTTCATGTCTATCTTTTGGTCTCAAAAACTTCTATATTTCCAATGAAAAATTGTGGTTGCAAGGATGTCCAAACAATTTGAATATTAGTTTCAGAAAAAACTCTTCAAAGTATAGATAATGGGATCTGTCACATCTGCTATCCCAAATAGAAATCCACATTTGCACAGGTTTTATATCTCCATTGATGTCTAGATCTCTTACCCTGAGATTTGTATCCCATAAGCCCATACACTGTCCTTCATATAATACCATATGCATAAATAAAGAATAATATCTGAATTTACTTCCTCCATTCTTAATAGACATTAAATCATTTTTTATATTATATGCTAGGTATTCAGCATAATCAAAATACTGCACATCATGTCTCTATATGTCCGCAGCTAGGACCATGGGCATAATTTCCATGAACATGGAGGCCTCTATTCCCAATATCTGGTAGGCAGAGTAATATGTGTTTTTGAAATAATCTTCAAACAATTCAGTTGAGTAGGGTGGATCTTCACCCTCTGAAAATAACCTAAGTTGGTTATTGTCACCGTGAGGCCTGTGCTTGAGGGTAACTTCCATCTCTTATAATTGCTACTCATATTGAGATACTCAACCAACAAATCCTTGTTTCTAAATTTCTTGTCTAAAATTGTGTCTAACTGAAAAACTGTGGCTATATAGTCTCTGGTAATGGGGAAGAAACAAGTCCCATCATTGAATTCAATATAACAAGTCTTAGGGTTGTATTTCTCTGCAAGAAACTTCATCAACTAGACATTTACAAACACATTCGGGACTACCAATTTACCCAAGTTTAGCCACCATGGGTTTGAAATGGGTTTATGCCTATGCATTTTTCTGTAATGGGAGATAAAGAGATCATACCCTCTGACTGGTGTCCATATATCCCCAATATGCCTGTATAAATCTTCAAATTTCTCAGCATGTGGGTTTAGTTGGGCATTTCTTCTAGATTTCTGTCCTAACCTGGGACATTGGTCTAATAGATCCCAGTTTTGATGCCTATCCCTAGTTTTATTTCTTTTACTCTTTGGGTTCTGAATCATTTCTTCCATATTCTATCACTATGTCTGGATTTCAACTCTGTGATTTATAAACGCAGACTAATCTATACAAGCACGTTCCCAGTACTTACTTGACAAATCACTTTGGTCCTGAATTGCTTATTCATCCACGCCCTACACTTGTTCTTTGCAATGCCCTTCGAATTCCCATTCAACAATATTAACTCTGTGCAATCAATGGCATCTTGATTGTGTTTCTCATATCATCAAAGGGAATTTAATTTTTTTCAAAAATAAAGCATTAGATCACCACCTTTATGTCTTGTCACTTTATTTCGAGGTGATGTGTTTTGCAATCTCATTTATTGTTTAGGATTTCGGTATGACCCTAACTAGCATTACTTCAATAATATGAGTCTCCTCGAACAAGAAATCACCCTTTCGATATTTTAATTTCTTTTCGTCACCTTTTCAGAGAGACCCCAAAAACCCTCTCTTCGAAACAATAGAGTTTCTTCAAAATACCCTTTACATTATCTTTTCATTGATGAGACCCCTTCTATCGGTGAGACTCTAAACCATATCACTTCGATATCCCGAATCCCTTAAAGGTTATCAATATTTTTGTTTGATCATCGTGGCACGTTTTGGTGTCACGCTGAAGTGCGTTATCTATTCGACTTTCAGGGTATCGATGAGACTGCTGAATGACTCTTGCCGATATCCCCTGTCTCTTCGATTTGCTCATTACTTCAGGTTTTCGTGTGATTTTCCTTTTATCTGCTTGTGCCTTCGGGTCATCGAAGAGACTGTATATTGAGTCTCCCCGACATAGTATCATCTTGCTGATGTTAGCTATAGTGATTTTTTCATCAAATATTTTACGGTTGAGGTATAGAATTTAGGGCTAATAAGGGAATGGTGATATTTTTTGGGTTCAAGTAGAATGTCTTATTAGGGATTATGGTGGGAATGGAAAAATTTTAAGTCTAAAATTTTGATCCAACACAATCCATAGAGGCTTAGAGGTACGATGCTAAAGTCGGCACTAATTTAGACGTTAAAGTTGGTGCTAATGTCAGTGCTAATTTAGACATTAAAGTCGATGCTAATTTGGGCACTAAAGTCAGCTTTAATTTAGGCGTAATTTGGTGCCTAATTTAGTGCCTACTTGTTCTGATCGGTGCAAAAAATACCAAAAAAAGTGCCATCTCGATAAATAGCGCCGACTTTTTCAAAAAATTGGAGAAAAATACATTAAAACAGTGGGTGGAAGCAAAAAACGGAGCAAAAAAAGGAGCTAATCACAGGGATTTGTTGTAGTATTGCCAAAGGCGGGAGACTATAGTTTTCATGCCTCTAAAATGATATTTCTTCTTCTCGTTAACCAAGCATGAGCAAATATTATTCTTTTAACTATAGTCTAAGCTTTGATTTTTTTGGTTTATGGGCACTTTCCCGTGCAACCATTGCACTTTCGGATGCAACCATTGGAGGTCTATTTTTTGCGGGGTTTTTTTATTACAGAGGAGACATGGATCGCATGCATGCAGACAGTTGTGGCTGCACCTTTTTGTGTCCAAGGCTCATGGAGAATAAGTGTCCCAGCCTTTTGTACTGCTTCTGCGGTGTTTGGTATATTGGCTTTTTAATAGTTACATGTTCTCCTGCACTGTTTAGCTCCTCAGGCCATGAACATATTTGAAACCAGCTTGAAGCGAGGCAAGTTTGATAAATCGCGCATGTAAGGACTCAATAACTTTCTAGTTGATAAAACCTGTTATAACAAATTTATGTGAATTGAAATGCTTTTATTTATTGATAAATGAAAGATTTTCCCGTAAATAATAAGAGGTATGCCTTTCTTATTGCAGATTGCCAAATGGGTCATTGATGGACATATCTAAGATTTATCCTATGGATGCAGTTTATGATACACCCGAGGATGTTCCTGAAGATGTAAACTTCATGTGATGCCATAACAATAATTAGATTTCTTTGTTCACATCCTTTTTAAACCTTTGATTCATTTTTTGATTTATTTAAAGTTTAGCGTCTTTAGTTTGGGGAATGATGTTTTCATTCCTTTATACTACATGTAAAATCAAATAAAAGATATGCTAGAGCTTCCAATTGGACTGTGCAGGCACTTAGTTGAGGTATTACTTTTATGCTTGCTTATCTATTAAGATGCAATGCTAGGGACAATCAAAATAACACCTCATGTTTCTAGTGTTTAATTCTTGATATTTTAACACCTTCTGATCAAAAGTTTGTGCAATGTAATAATAATTGATTACATACCATTCAACAAGAACTTGCAGATTGTGTTAAACAAGATTTTGGAAGTATTGATATTCTTGTGTGGCACATTCACTTGTAAACGGTCCAGAGGTAACGACAAGTCAATAAAATGTCTTTCTTTCTTGCTACATTACTAAAGCATTTTCTTCCTATCATAAATTCTGGTGAGTAAGATTATGTTTGTCTTCATTAGCAATGACCTTTTGGCATCTCGTTGTATTGATATTGTCATTTGGGTTAGGGTAGTTCCATGTTCAGCTTGATTGAAATGTTTTGTCCATCTTTTTTGAATGGGTTATCTTTGAGAAATTTGTTCCCTGATGTATTATTGAATGAAAAAAAAGATTTCTCAGTGAGTATAGCTGACAACAGGCACTCACTGATTAGTAAGTTGGAAAAGAAGCAAAATGCATGCGCCCATCTAACTTGCACTTCATACAGCTTGGATACATTGCTCTTCTAATCAAAATCAATATAAACTGTGATACAGACAAATGCCTTGTATCATCAAAGACCATACAATATAAAATAGTCAAGGACAATGGTTAAGTATGTTTTACAAAAGTAAAATATTGGTTCTTGATTCAATTTTAAAGTTATTATGATTTGCTTTGTAGGCTTCCAACTATTGGAGGCAAAGAGCTAGATTTGCATCTTCTATACATGGAAGCTACTTCTCAAGGAGGTCTTCAACAAGTAATAAACCTCTAGCTTCAAATTATATGATCAATATTTGTTTTTGTATATGTATCAAATTTTTTATATACTTAAAGGATAATTTGTATCTTATCCATTTCTCTTATGTTGGCTATATTAATTATTCCATTTATTTTCTCCTCACTATTCTTCTTCCCTTATTAGATTTCATCTAATGATGCTTTCTTTCTTATTAAATATATGTCATTGGATTTTTAAAAAATTGAATTAATATATTAAAACATTTTTATCTTGCTTTGAATAGATCATATTTGATTGTGTTTTGTGGTTCAATTAAAGGAGGCTTCCTTTTGCTCATGCCTTAATGTTTATTGTAAGTCATGTATAGACTTTGGGTTGTTGTCTATCTTTGTACTCAATTTTTGAATGCTTTATGTAATCTGTCCTTCAAAAATAATTGATTTCAAAAGCAATTGTCTTGACAGGTCGATTCTTTTAGACAATGGCCTCTGATTTCAAAGTATAGAGCCTTAGCGGTGACCCAATCTCGAATGGTTGAGATCATTGGCCCTGTATTGATTTTTCAGCATTGCACTTTTATATTGCTCAAGCATGAAACAACAACCACTACAAACACATCCTACAAAACTCAAGTTGAATGGCTCAAGAAGCCCAAATCACAGGTAAAGACATGTGTTGGTCCTTGCTTGTGCAATTAACATTTTTGTTATGTTTAAGCAATAACATGTTTCTGTCTCTATTATGCAACAAACAATTCATTGCTAAATGTCATTGCATTTGACTTTTTATCAGCACATTTGGTATTTGTTCAAACATTGTTTACTTGACTGCCTCTACTGCTTTCTTGCCTATTGTGTCTTATTTTTATTTTTTCCTATTTAAATTAGCTTAAATTTTGTAACCATAACAGTTTGGATATTGAATTCCAGAACTAGAATACTTACTGCTTGCCCTATTGCACATTTGTATTTTTTGAAATCATTGTCTTCGACAAGCAAAGCTCATATTTTCATCTTAAACCATTGCACTATACATCTGCATCAGCATGAAACAGAAACTGGCTATGGACATGGATCCTATCTTTTGCATCTGAGTTGTAGCTGCATTAGAAACCTCTAGCAAGGGACCATGGGTTGCAATGAACTGAATAGCTACTTGCATGTTGACTCAAAATGTGTATACCTTCTCTAGTCGATGATGCTTATAGCTATTCATCCAAATCAAGGATGCTCCAATGCTTTTCAAGTCCTACATTCCATGCTTGTACAAAATGTTGCATAGCGCCTACATTGTAGGTAGCAATCAAGTTAATTGCAATCCATGGCTTGGCACAAGACATTTTTGATACATGTACAACTCTGATTTAGACTTTAGTTTTCACCTCACTAAAACAATATTAGTTGTCCTCATGAATCGTGCATACAGGAAATATTAATCTTTCAACTATAGTCTCTGTGTTTTTTCCCTAGCATTGCAAAAACTTTCTTGTGCAACCATTAGGTGTGAGTTTTTCTTGGGATTTTTAATTGCAGAGGAGAGAGGAATTTGGGCCCTGCAAGCACTTTCCTGTGCAACCATTGGGTGTGAATTTTTTCTCAGGTTTTTAATTGCAGAGGAGAGAGAAATAGGGTGCATGGGTTTGGACGTGTCGGCTTTGAGTGCAGGATGGTTTTCACAAGACATGTGCGAGTACACTTGTGTGTGTCCAAGGCTCATCAAGAACAAGTGTCCTAACCTGCTACACTGGGTGCCTCCCAAAAATGGCCAAAAAACCTTTATTTGCCCCATAGATTTATGGGAATGTTTTGGGTTGATTGTTCATGCTTGACTGAAGGCATTTCGATGATTGTCTGGTGAGTCAGGATTTTTTTGGTTTTATTATGTTGCACCTTTATGATATCTTTCTATTTTATGTGTCCTCGTGTTGGTTTGAATGCATGGTTTTAGCTCTAGACTATGTTTTCTATTGGGGTTTTTGATTTATTGTGGTTTATGTTCGATTGTTTTACTAAGGCTTTGCAATGAGAAATGATATAAAATTAACATACTGAACATAGCATAGCAGATGAGCTCATTCATAAGCTATTATTACTTGTTTGTAGTATTGAATCTCTTTTTTTTGTACATCACTGGTGATTGGGTTTCGATCAAAGATTTTTGTTTCTTGATTGCTACCAGGTTTGGTTTTATTTATGTATTATCCTTTGTCACCTAAGATTTCTTTTTCTCTGTAGACCGTATTGCTATTATACGAAACCTTTTCACTGAATTCAAGCCACTACTTCTAACAGAAAGTATTTGTCTAGAAGCTAAGGAAGTCTTCCAGCCTAATCTGTCATCCTTTTGGACAATTTTAGAGGCATTTTGCATGATGGTTGGGAAAAATAATTACGTATTTTCCAAAACTACGCTCCGCATTGTTAAAATGTATGGGTTATGTATTTTTCCAAATATGTTAAATCTTCTTTTAAAAGTTATGAATCTGTTTCAATTGTTCAAATCTCTTTAGTGTACACTCTAGAAGCCTGCAATTCTAAAGATGAAAAACATTGTTGTGAAGTATGTGAATTGTGGCTAATGTACGGTCTTCTACGTTCTGCATACCTGTTAAGGTTTGGTAGACCCTTCAATACTTTTCACAACATATGTCCATTTTGTAGACCTGTATACTGGTTAACCCAGGCTCCTGGGCTTCCAACTGCCTGCTCTATGTTGAACTGGGCAATGTTTATGTTAAGTTGCAGCTATGCATTATATTTTTTACTTATTCCAATTAAAGAAAAAAAACTTAATGTTAGCTTCATCCATTTTACAATACAATCAAAATATCCAATGAAAGGTTTTCACTTTATGCCAAAAATCAAGCTCACATATTCAATTTCACTCTACTTAAACATCTTCCACTTCGATCAATAGTAATTTTACACCTCATTCACAACAAAATGTGATAAATATTTGTTCTATTTTTATAGACCAGAATTGACTTTTAACTTTTGAAGTGGATGATATAATTTGAATGATTGTTGCTTTCTCATTTCACAGCTACCCAACTATACATGATGGAGATTGATTGTCATTGATGTCAAAAAGGTGTTGAGTTGATGATGCAGGTGATGTCATCATTTCATATGAAGGATGTGAAGAAGGTTTGATTTCTCATTTCAGGAGTTGTTTGAATTTGTCATCTCTCATGTTCATAAGACTTGTCTTATCATTGATTGTGTCAGCTAGTTTGATAATGTTGGATTAGATATGATGTTGCTTCAAGACATGCTTTAGTTCATTTTATGATGATCATGATTCTTGATTTGAAGAGAGTTGACATAGGTGCTCAAAGTTGGTATGTTGCTTAATGCCTTGGTTTAGTTAGTCTTCATCATCTTGCCTCAGTCATGCAGTTATGTTGTTCACATGGATATTGATGTGTTGTTTTGAAGGTGTGATGGTAGAGAATTAAGATCTGTATTGAGGTGCTACAATGGCAGAGTAACAATGGTATTTAATGGAGGTCCTCATTGTTAGATTTGTGCAGTAAAGTTTAGTATTTATCAAAGGATGTTTTGTTGTTTAAGTGCCATTAAAAACTCCTACATACCCATCACCTTTTGAAATGCACTTTTTGTTATATTTAAAGACTAACCTGCTATTGCAGGTCATAGTCACTTAGGTGACTTGTTGGAGGGTTTTAAAACATTTGGGGACTGGCCCCTTCACCTTGTTCATCGCCACTCCCAGTCTCCTCTTTGTGTACGGTGGCACCAACGTCTTCATTGATGGCTGTGTTTAAATCTGCAATGCGTGTGAATGAATGATCAAAGGTGGAAATTTAAATTCAAAATCCTCCTCCTGTGCATGCGTTTTAATGGTCACGCGAATGTCACTACTGTGAACATGTTTTTTTTAGAAAGTCTTTTTAAGACTATTGGAGCCCGAATAGAAAGATTTTAGTTGGGAGTTTTTAAAAGCTTTTAGAAATATTTTTTTTGGAAGGTTGTATAAAGATCTTTCTAAATTTAAAACACAAGTACCCCTCTCTCTCTCTCTCGCGAAGTTTAGATTTTTTTAAGAAGATGATTTTTGAATGAAGGAATATGGAGGGACAAAAGGATTTTTTTTCCTCACAGAAGTTTTGATTAAAATTTTATTGAGATTCTTTATTTGCAGGAAATATGAAGATTTTTTGTTTGCAAAGAGAGGAAAAAGAATATGAAGGGTTTTTGCAGATGAAGAAATATGCAAAGTAGAGGAATTTGATATTATTCTCCATGAATGAAAATGGTCATAAAAAAAAGAGATATGATCTTATTGTGTTTTTGCAGGTTGGAAAGAATATCTTGTAAATTTTTTTTGAAAATGAAAAATGGAGTTTTTGAAGACATTATTTTGTGAGCAGATTGAAAAAAAAAAGATTGAGTGTGAGAAGATGAAAGGTTTTGAGATGAGGAAAATGTATCACAAAAATAAAGAAGATGAATGGTTATGTAAAGAAGGTGTATTTAAAAATCTTATTTTTGCAGGTTCCTTAGTGATGAAGAAAATGTGTTGAGATATGCAGAGATGAGAAAATGAAAAAGAAATGAATGAGATATAGTTGCAGGAATGATATATGATGCAAAATATTTTATTGTTGTGAGAATTTTGTAGAGAATGTACAGGTGAATCAGGTGATTGCAAGGATAAATGTTTTGTCAAAAATTGAGAAATATATGAGTTGATGTTGCAAATGATTCAAGTGCATTGAGAAGACATTATGGAGCACATATGTAGAGTAATTGATTTCAAGACTAAGAAAGAATGATATGTGGTTATGAGCATTGTATTGAAATAGAGAAACCCTCTGGATCTTTTATTAATCTAAAGTTGTGTATTTTGCCAGTGAGGCATATTGTAGCTAGTGAGGCTTGCTTGGTCAGTGAGACCTATTTGTAGCCAGTGAGGCTTGCTTGGTTAGTGAGACCTATTTGTAGCCAGTGAGGCAAGTTTTTTCAATTAAGCTAGTGAGGCAATTTTGAGAGGTTTTTCTACCCCAGAAGGGTTTTCCTCTCGTATAATCTTTTGTGTCTTGGTCTCATATCTTGTGTTGATTCATACTTTTGCATATGTGTTTATCAGATTATTGATGTCTTTCTTTCTTTGTATCTTGTAAGTTAAAAGGTGTAAATTTTTTTTGAAAATTATACAACACTGATTCACCCCCCCTCTCAGTGTTGTCCTGGACTCCAACAATACATTATTTATAAAAGCCACTAAAACTTGTGGGTCTATAGAATTCTAAATTTTCCCTTACTCTTGATACCCCTGTCCAAACTAATACTACCACCACCATTTCCTCTTCATATGTTTGATACTCTTTCAAAAGAGTACCCTTATAAAGGACTTCAAGCCTTAACAATCCATCAAGTAAAGAATACACCTTCAAGAACAATTGCTCATGGATTCAAACAAACTCCTTAAACTTCACATAATTGCTTTGGAAGTTGTATTCTTAATCCCCATATTTTTTGGGTACAAATTTAAAAATACAGGATGCAACAGTATTGTAGACACATAAATTTGTCCATCACCTAGTCGACACAACCTTGTAATGTTTTGCCCTAGGTCCTAGGTCTTCCCACTCATAATTCCAACTTAATCACATTCCTAATTAATTAACTAAACACACTTTATTTAATTAATTCCCTAATCACATGTCTCACATAATTCAAATTAAATATTTGAATTAATCCCTCACCTTTCGTCTCATTCAAACAAGTGTCACATGCTACATCCTCCACTTAATCCCTTCAAATGTCAAACTAATTTAAATAATCTTTTATTTAAATTAGATTCCTTTTATCACAATCGAACACTTGTCCACTTTCCTTTTGTCTCATGCAGGGTAGTACATCTTGCATTTAATACAAGTCACATGTGCAAGCTAATTCAAATAAAATATTTGAATTAGATTCCTTTTATTCTCCTTCACACACTTGTCACATGACTACGATTTCTTGAGGTGCAAGGAAACCCTAATCAACCCTAATCGATCTCAACCATCCATATCATTCAAAATAACTCTCAATCACAACCATCCATTCGAATTTGGCTTTTCTATAAAGGTAGCCTCTCTTGAGCCATTTGCAACGAATCTTCTTCTAGTAGCCTCATGCTGTCAAATTTTCCTCTCAATCATCCATCATCAATCTATCATCTATCCCTCTTGCATCATTCAATCTTCCATCTATCAATCATCTATCTTACCGTTATATTGCAGAATCAAGCAATCAACATTAATCTATTTGGGTAAATCTAGAGTGTTTTGGGTGCAGTACTCTCCACCTTATCGACCGATTGTGGATCAATGTGAAGGTATTGCATTGTTTGTTTGCATTTTCTTATGTTTTCCTTCATGTTAGATTTCCATATCTTCATTTGGCACGCTCGGTGAGACTCCCAGGTCCTAATTTTGCTATTTTTTGCTGGTTCTTGCATGAGTTTTCCATGAAAATCATTTGTTACAGGTATCAGCGCCATTTTCCTCTGTAGTGGCGCCATTTCCCTCTATATTGGCGCTATTTTCACAGAAAATTCAAATGAGCATAACTTTTGTAATTTTTATCTGATTTTCACGATTATTTTTGAAATTGCTTAGAATTTCATGTATTTTCTATCTATGCCATTCATTTTTCTATATCAGGCCATTTTTGGTTTCTAAAATCCTTTCTTTCAAGCTTATTTTGCTCCCTATATCGTATCAGCGCATTCTGCACTCAAATCGACGCTATCTGCAATTGGTAACAAGGTAAAAGAAGGTAAAACATAGATTAGCGCCATCTCTCTCTATATTGGCACCATTTTCCTCTGTATTGGCACCATTTTCCTCTGTAGTGGTGTCATTTCTCTCTGTATTGGTTCTATTTTCACAGAAACTTCAAATGCGCATAACTTTTGCAATTTTTATCCAATTTTCACAATTTTTTTTTTGAAATTGCTTAGAATTTTACGTACTTTCTATCTATGCCATTAATTTGTTTGTATCAGGCCATTTTTTATTAAATTTTACTAGATTGCATATTTTGGACTTAACCCTTTTTTGGCTTGCAAGTTTGGTTTTCTCTTGTCTTGGTGACTTTCAAGGGCAATATATGGAGTTGAAGCAACATTGGTATCATCATCTACAACAATTTGGAAAGTGATACTAATCAGGTGCACTCGTTTCATCTTTTCATCTCTTAATCATTGTTTGACCACACATTTGGACTTTGGGCTTAAAACAAACAACTTGCTTGCATTCACACATCAAATTAGGCTAAAATGAACCATTATCTTCAATCATATTTGGACTTGGGATCTAAAAAGAACCAGTGCTTGAACTATTTGATCACACATTTCATTTCTAAGGGTCAATTAACCACTACAAGTGTGAATCAAGTGTGTGCCAGTGCCACACTTGGTTTTCTTTTGTTTACCCTACCTAGGAGGCCTGCTTGGAGACACACCACTCCAAGGGATGACCTCAATCGAGGATGAATCGAAAGACACCCTCATTGGGAGTTGGAATCTTGTCACTCTTGGATAAGCCCCAAAGAACTTTATACCTTTGGGAAGTGAAGGCGAAGGGTGGGTTACCCCTTTCTCTCGGCTGTGTGGCAGGATTTTGCTTTCAAATTCCTAGTCAACCTCATGTAAACATAGCCCAAAACCTAATTGGCCATACCCCATTTAAAACTAGACATTAGGCTTGTTGTTGTGTCTTCAAGTGTGTTCTTAATCATAACATTTAAACCTTGAAAGGCAAATTCATCATCTTGTTTGGTGTGTGTGTTCATCCATTTGCTTGTGAAATCTTGTGTTTGATATTGCCCTAAAGCAAGCTTCCAATAAACACTTACCACACCATCTTCATCTGACTTTCCAATAACACATATCTCAGACCACCTCATCCAATCCTAATCACCCAATTCATCAATTCATTTTAACTCACCTCCATCCTCAACAAAACCCTAATCATATCCAAGTCATCATCCCATCACATAAACATCATCCTAAGCATTACACATCATCTAATCATCAAATCTTCATCCAAATCACTCCACATATACCACTTGTAAACATGGACATGGCATTTCTAAACAAAGCCTATGAGAATGATCCTTATGGCACCAAAATAATGCTTGATCAACTTAGGTGGTTATATAGAAAGGAAGAAGACCCTGTGTCACCATAACATCAACAATTCCCACAACATCAAGTCCTAGGCCAATATCAACGATCCCACATTCAATCACAAGCCCAACAAGCACATAATCCAAACACTAATGCCACCACATCCATACTACAAATCACCCTCGCTATTCCTAACAACACCACAAACACAAGTGCTTCCATAAGCATACCATCCAATTATCCTAACTCCATTGCCTTCATATCACAATTACTTTCTCAACAAACTTCCAACATCAACCAATGTCCACAACAATCCACCTCACAAAACCTTTTCACCTACAAATCCTATCATGCCACATCATCACCAAACCTATCCACATGGCAATCAAATGTCCTTACAAGAACACCATGCAAGTCCAAATGACCTTATGTACATGAACCAAATAAGCCCAAGTTCACTTTTGCAACAAAAATCATTGATAGACTTAAGTGATCTTATGCAAGACCTAAAATCCTTTGACAAGGAAGAAACCAACCTAGCAAGTGCCTCCTTTGAGTCACCTTCACAATCCAATTATATGCCAACACATAAGCCAACTAGTCCTATACCAACACCTTTATCAAGCCCTTCATCGCCTTCATCACCTTCATCCCCATGTTCCACTAATCCTTCATTAAACGGTTCCATGGAGATACTTTTAGAGAAATTGGTCCAAGCAAATTTGATTGAGCTATACCCGTTCAGAGCATATTCTCCATCTATGTTTAAACCTAGTTGGTATAAAGATGATGCATATTGTGCATACCATAGGTATAGGGGCCACACCATATCCGCTTATGTCCAATTTCAAAGATTAGTTAGGAACCTAGAAGATTGTGGTAAGATTGTCTTGGATAAAACCAATCCCTCTAATTCCATTATCTTTCCATCTAGCCCAAATCCTAATCCCATTATCCATCCAACAAATCCTAATCCTAAGCCTTCAACTTCCACTATTATCATCCATCCACTATATTGCCCATTCACCCATACCCTTGTAAAGGATGTGATCCATTAGCTACTAGCAAGGAATAAAACATTGCCATGTCATCAAACACCTATTCTTGAGCCTCCCCATGAGTCCTTATACACTTTGTCGAGTCTTCTAACCCCATCATGTGATCTACAAGCTATCAAGATTATTAAAGAGCCTTCCACTTCCATTCAAGAAAACCAAGAGTTATGTCAAGAGCACGATCCTAAGCATGAAGAAATAATAGCCCCTAAATCTAATCAAGATCAAATCATCCCCATCCAATCTATCCATAACATGTACCTTCTTTATGATCAAGATGATACCTATGAAGAAGCTATCCATGAGCACCTTGATCCTATCCATAATCCTATATCCATCCATGAGAAAGACATCCACATTGCTCCTAGTCATCCGCCATCTAGCCCTATCCATAATGAGAAAACATCCACTTGGCATGATGAGACAATTGCCTCCCAAGAACCCGTAAGTCTAGAAGATCAAACAAATAACTTGGATCTACATGAACATAATAAAGATCCTAATGACCCTTCCACATCCACATCCACTACCAATCCCACCTCAAGTACCTTAAGCCATGAATGTTCTTCCCTAGGACAACAACAACCATTATCCACTTTACCTTCTCCATCCAATAATCAACTCAAGTCTAGTGTCTAAACTACACCTAATCCTATAGTCAATCGCATGCTCCAAAACATGAACTACCAAGGCAAAGGTTTAGGCCTACATGAACAAGGCATTTTGGAGCCAATCCATGTTAAAGTCCCTCCTACTCATTTGGCCTTGGATACACACCCCAAGGTCAACAATCTAACGATATTGGTACTTCCTCCACACTTCCTAAATTGACTTCCTTCCATCATAAACCCCGTCATATTCCTAAAACATACATTGCCATTCCGCCTCCCTCATCCTACAAATGTCAAAATCATGTGACCATTCACCTTCCACCATCCAATTTACCTCCACTCCTTCCAAATCCTAATATCCCTCCATCTGCTTTGCCACCATTGCTACTTACACCCCTTACCCAATCATTCATAAATACCCTAAATATCCTAATCATGACCAACAAATGCACACATGGTATAAACAAGGAGCTTCCACTCATTTCATCCGCCACATGGGATTCAAGAATAAACATTTGGATGCCTCCATTCAAAAAGCCACAAATCCTAAGGGTCCTAATGCCTTAGGAAACCAATCCAAAAATTCAAAGCAAGGTACATTCAAAAATCCATCCAAGCCCATACCTCCAAAAGCAAAGTCAAAAACTAAAATGATATGGGTCCCTAAACAAAAATCAATCAAGTCAAATGAGGCATCCACCTCTCAAAAATCCCAACCATCCCCCTCCATTCAAAAATGTCATTCCATTCAAACATTTCAAACATCCCACATGAAAAGCAAAAATCAGAAAAATACTAAGTCCATGTGGGTTCCAAAAGTCCTAAATCATCCATCTCCTAAGCAAACATCACCATTGCTTCCTACACCACCATCCAATCAAAAGCTTCCATGTTTAACACAGTGTGTGCAACCGTTGGTCATGATTCCTTTCCATACCTCCATCACTCCATCATTCACTCATTATCCTACATATCTCCCCCATCACCTTCCTATGGTCCAAGCTTTTGCATAAGTCCATTATAATCTACATCATAATCCACTTTCACCCCTACATAATCCACATCATAATCCACTTTCGATCCCTCCATAATCCACATCATAATCCACTATCTACCTTATCTATCTCACTTTCACGCCATCACCCTACCAACATCTTGAGCATAATGACTTGACATGGTCCATTTGTGATGACATCCTTCTCTAATGGGACTATAACATTACATGGAACTAGACACTTGATTCCCACCCATCCATATCCCCCCCTTTCTCATTCAAAAGTCAAAATAGTCACAAAAAATCAAAAAAGTCAAAATAAAAAAATAATAATAAAAAATAATTAAAAAAGTCAAAAAATAAAATTAAAAAATTAAAAAAAGAGTAAAGAGAAATCCTTTCGTCCAACGGTGAAAACCTAGTAAACAGGCGCCTTGGATAAGTACCATGATGAAAACCTGGTAAATAGGTGTCATGTGTAGTTTGATCTTCTATGTCACTTACACTTGGGGGCACCTTGTCTCATCCTTTTCCAAACTATCATACCATTTTCATACCATTTCCATATACGTACCTATCACATTGCATCCATTCATCCTCCCTTCCTCTTTTGATCTTGACAAAGATTGGGGGCAACTGTTGACAAGTGTTTTGGATATCCCTTGACATACCTCATCCTTTCCAAATGAACCCTATCATCCCAGTCATAAGCTTTGTCATGTCAAATCCTATCATCCCCTTGCTAAGCATTGTCCTGAAAAATCCTAAGTCTACTACCTAGAATGGGGCATGTTATTCCTATGCGACATAGCTTTTGGAGATCACATCCTAACTCCCTTATGAGGCCTACATCTATCCACTATAGCCTATCCTTGTATCCATCCATTTATCATGAGCTTTCCCATCCCCTATCACATATCCTTTTATCCATCCATCTATCATGAGCCTTCCATACTATCGCCCATCCTTCCATCCATCCTCCATCATCCTTGCAGCTAGACTCAGTCTTCCCTTGTCATTGGTATTTAGCATAAAGGCTACCCAAATTATAAATCCAATGCCATCCCAAAATATTCCCAAAAATATCCAAAAAAATCAAATATTCTCAAAAAAATTCAAAAAAATCAAATATTCCCAAAAAAAAATCCAAAAAAATCAAATATTCCTAAAAACACAAAAAATCAAATATTCCTAAAAAAAACACAAAAAATCAAATATTCCCAAAACACTAATTTTTTTTTTTTAATATTGAACAAAAATCCAAGCAATAAGATCAATCATCTATCAAACAATCCATCATATCAAATCCATCAAAACAAGTCCAGTCACATCATCAGATCAAGCCAATCTATCAATCATCCAATCTATCAAACAATCAAAAGTAAATCAAATAACATCATTCAATCAATCCCAATCAATCCATAACTTGATCAATCCAATCCATATCATTACCATCAATAAAACACAAATCAGAACTACATCTCATCTTTATCATTAAGTACCTTGATCTCGTGGATACAGGGTATGTAGGCAATCTGGAATAAGAGCGAAGTACTCAGATTCATGCACAGGTGATAGACTTCTTCTATCCTTCTTCTAATCTTCACCAATCATCTTCTTTATTCCATCTCACCTTCTTCTATCATCTATCTTCCATCATCACTAAAAACCTAAAATCCAATCAATCATCACTTCTTCCAATTCTCTAAATCAAATCAAAATTCCAAACAATGATCCAAATACAAACCATCCTTAATCCATACCAATCAAGTCAATAAATCTTGTCAAATTATCCAATTGCAATCAATGGTCTTGATCCTAATCTTGTCGTAAACCAAATCAATCAATCCATTATCATCATCTTTGTGTTGATCTAGGGATATATCGTTCCCCACCATGACAACACTTTTATCAAATTATCATCAATCAATCAATCAATAAATCACTTAATCAATCATTGGTTTACAGCTTGACAGGGGCAATACCTTGTTTGTTTTTGAATCATTTGTGCATGCTTGCTTGTGTGTGTTATCATTTTCAACTTGCATTTGTATCTCAATCCAACCCAGCTAATATTCATATCTTGTATCTAGATAAGGTTGTATTATGCTGGGGCACCAGACACACCGTCACCTTGGTCCTTATACCCTGGTGCATAACATCTAGTGCTATATCAAACATCATGGTTGCTCACTTTCATTGCAGCATAACGCATCATTCTTCCTTCTATCTATTCTTAGCTATCTTCCTTGATCAATCCATTTTCATTTTGAGAGCATACCCGCGTTTGTCCAACCCACCTATCCTCTCAAGGGGGCATCTTCATTGCATCTTCACATTACCATCTATCTTCATCATTATTCATTTTCTTCTAACCATACCTTAACTTCTTTGAAATGATGTTACTCGACACAAATCTCATCATCTCGAACATCATCTCAAAGAGGGGCAAAATGTAGACACATAAATTTGTCCATCACCTAGTTGACATGACCTTGTAATGTTTTGCCCTAGGTCCTAGGTCTTCCCACTCATAATTCCAACTTAATCACATTCCTAATTAATTAAATAAACACACTTTATTTAATTAATTCCCTAATCACATGTCTCACATAATTCAAATTAAATATTTGAATTAATCCCTCACCTTTCGTCTCATTCAAACAAGTGTCACATGCTACATCCTCCACTTAATCCCTTCACATGTCAAACTAATTTAAATAATCTTTTATTTAAATTAGATTCCTTTTATCACAATCGAACACTTGTCCACTTTCCTTTTGTCTCATGTGGGGTAGTACATCTTGCATTTAATACAAGTCACATGTGCAAACTAATTCAAATAAAATATTTGAATTAGATTCCTTTTATTCTCCTTCACACACTTGTCACATGACTATGATTTCTTGAGGTGCAAGGAAACCCTAATCAACCCTAATCGATCTCAACCGTCCATATCATTCAAACTAACTCTCAATCACAACCATCCATTCGAATTTGACTTTTCTATAAAGGTAGCCTCTCTTGAGCCATTTGCAAGGAATCTTCTTCTAGTATCCTCATGCTGTCGAATTTTTCTCTCAATCATCCATCATCAATCTATCATCTATCCCTCTTGCATCATTCAATCTTCCATCTATCAATCATCTATCTTACCGTTATGCTGCTGAATTGTGAGTAATCAACATTCATCTCTTTGTAAAGCTAGAGTGCTTCTGGTGCGGCACTCTCCACCTTATCGATGGATTGTGGATCAATGTGAAGGTATTGCATTGTTTGTTTGCATTTTCTTATGTTTTCCTTGATCTCAAGTATAATACTTACTCTAAGAGAGATGAACTAGGTTCTTAGTTGAAGTAGTTTGAGTCTCATATTACTCATAGAAAGCTCTCCTAGAATCGTTGATGCAACAATTAATGCCTGAGGAATTAATCCATTTTAGTAAAGTGTTTGCTTATAAAGACAAAATAGTTATAGAGATCAATTTCAAGGCACAAAAAATGTATGATATTTACCTGTCAAAGCATCAGTTAAGCCTTCAAAGCATCCAATTTTCAATATGTTCTATTATTAACTAGTTAAAACTAAAGTAGATTGGACTTTGAATTCAACCTTGGTACAAACAATTAGCCTATGCATACTGCACAAAAAGTCCCAAACTGAACAAATCTATAGTTTATTATTTGACTTGCTATTTGATACCTTAAACTTTATTTGAAATTAGCTAGAATAATTACATTGCTACAAATTACAGTATTAAATAGAGTATGAACTATGCTGTATCGCATTTTTGTGCTGGTTTTTTTTGTTTGTCTATGCAAAGTAAAGACAGGAATATGCATTTTGTCTAGGCAAAACAAAGCCACATTGCACATACAAGCACCAGGCCATATCTTTACCTATCTGTTGTGACTGATTTCCCAACTCAAAATTGATTTGCTGTAGTGACACAATACACATCTGCAATATTACCCAAGCATTTCATTCAGCTATGGAATTGACTAATGCAACAACTAATTTTGTAACTGGAGAACTTGATTCTGAGCGCATCATACAACAAATGGACAGACAATGTCATTGACTTTTCTATCTATTCCATTCTTGTCATCATAAACACTTCAAGCAGTATCCCATCATACTTGTTTTGTTGCTTATTTGTTTTCTTTGAAGTTGTGTGCCACTGACAATTGTATGCATTCTTTGTAGTCTGATAATGGCTATTCAAAAATTAGTTTTACGAAATTTTTTCAAAAATTTGAATTAGATTCTTGTATAATTTTTCTTTTTATTTTGGCTTTTTTTGCTTCTCCTATAGAAATTATTTTCAGATTCATGCATTGATCTTTGAAGCAACCAAAATCATTGTCACTGCAACAATTATGATAATGTCTTTTGCAAGTCGTGCTCGAGGTACATTTGGTGGTAATGCTCAACATGGTGGTTGTTATAATGACTACGGGATGGCTGGACGGGAAATAGCTTCACGAGATCAAGGTATATTATTTTTGTTTCCATGACAAGTTTATGATTTTGGCAATAGTCATAACTGTAACCTTCTATTTTATGTTGTAACTTCCTTTTGAAACAATGACAAAAAACATTGAAATGGCTCTACAAAAGTTTTTCTCTTATTTTTGGGTCTGAAAATTACCTATGTTACTCTTGTTTGTTGGTTTGTAAGGCGTGGCAGAGGGAGCACATGAGGAAAGGCTGGTAGGAATTAATCCCCATGGGCATAGGCTAGATGAACTACTTGCAAGAGAAGCTCTAGTTGGATTATGTGCAACTCTGATTTTGTTAATGTAATTTCTTTTTTGTTGAATCAGTTTCTACTGTAATGAGATTAAATAGAGAAAGATGTACAAGCTTCAATATGGATACTATGTGGTTTTTAGCTTGCTTTTCATCTTTGACTCTTCATTGTTGAAGTGGCTTCACACCATATGCACCAAATTTCTATGTTCTAATAGTTTCAATGACAGGTTGTAGAAATGTTATATATAGTCAATATAGCCTTAATAGCCATGTTATTTGCAGGCATAACTACATACAAGAGTGTATACAAACATGTATGGGCAATAATGCATATTAGCAATGTATATGTAAATTCTGAATCTCTTTGTTGTCACTATATGGAATGGTGAATGCTTCTAGTGCTCAAAAGATGAAACATTGTAAATACATTGGCATAATCTAAAAATTATATGACACTCATATTGATTTAGTTTAGTGCTCTGCTATGTTAATTTTGAAGTTCTTTATTATCGCTCTATGGAATGCGTGATGCTTCTCAAACTCAATAGTACAATCTAAATGCACTTTCATATACAATGTCCTGATAAGGAAGGAGTTAACACAATCTCAATTTATTGAAGAAGCATTTCAATGTAGGGTGCCGTGCAATACGACAATCTAAATGCACTTTCATATACAATGTCTAGATATGTCTTGCATTCACCTAGTATAGTATCATTGCCATTTATTTTAGCATTCTAGCTTCAACATGTCTTAAATATCCCTAGGCAGATATCTTCACAATATTCTCAAAAACATATAGACAAAGTCATAGAAAGCTCTAACAAGCTTTTCAAATTGTGATTCCTCTGCCCTTCTACATCTTTCCAACCTTTGGACTGTCACCTTCTTCCAGCATTTGGCAGGGATTGATGCTATCTTGCAACCCTTGTTTTTTTATATTATGTTGTCTATACTTTATTATTATTATTATTTTATGGATGAAATTGGATTTAGGGAGCCCTATCCATAATAGAAAGTAAAATAAAATATAATTATATTACTGGCTACTCCATTGGAGGGCCTTTTGATGCAGCTTCATTATTACAAAATTATGCTTGTCTGATATGTAAAGATATTCTATTCCCATCATCTTACCCGCCTATTGCATATAGAAACAATTTATAGATATTACATAGTTCAAAGCACCATTGAAAAAGCCCGCATATAAACTGCAAGGAAACTACATCTACCATGCTTTACCCCACTGTAACATTCAAAAACTAGAAATTATATCATACCATTATACTATATCATCACTGTATGGTTCTCCTGCATCCTCCTCCATTCCATCATTCGTTCTCAAGCTTGACACATCATTGCCCGAATCAATCCCTGTGACATCTTTTAAAAATGCAATTCCCCACCTAGCTTTGTGATGCCTAGCACTCTCACACTCCCTAATCACTAAAATTATAAAAGGGATCCACGGGCCATTATACATTGGTATAATCCTCAACCAGTTGCCCTCACCATGGTGAAATCCCATACCCAAAACAACATCATCCACCACCTTTTTAAAGCCATCTCGTCACTTCGCCTTGACTAACGCCACAATTATTGTCTGATTATCTCTTTCTCCTCCCCAACGTCCATTAACACCACTACAAACATTGAAGTGAAATATGAATTGACACAGTATCTGTGCTTGGCATTCATATACACATCCTTAAGAACCATCTTAATTGCATGTAAAATAACTGAGGCCCTAGTCCTAAAGATCATCTTCAATCTTAATTATGTAATCTTGCTGATAAATGCAATTTGTCTCCGCTTCACTCTCAAACAAACAGTAGTATCCATGATAAAAAAAATGTGACAACTCAACAACATCTACCCTGCTTAAAACCATTCCCAACATCGTCAAAGAGTGTGTGTTCATGAATGAACTCAGTCCTATCTGTAGTCCTCGCGTACTCTTTAGCCCTACCACCTTAATGAATTATCATTACTTATTAAATGCAATATGAGTTCAAGTCATACAAAATCTTCCCATAACTCTTGTCCGTCATCCGCTGAACTAGAAAGGACATCATCCTCTGCCATGTCAATTTCCCTATTTGCCAGTGTGTTCGCTAACTTGTTCCCCTCTCTATAAACATGCCCAATCTTAAAGTCTTCGAACTTATTAATAAGTTTCCAAATTGGCTCAACATACCAATTAATTTTCCAACATGGTGTTTCTTTTTCCTTAGGGCATTGATGATATTAAGTGAATCTCCTTCTATATAAACTTTCTTTAATTTTAAATTATTACAAATTTGGACTCCAAGAAGGGTAGCCTAAATTTCAGCTTCATTGTTTGTGTCGATGGGAAGTTTTCTAGCCGTAATCCCCACAATGCATTCGTTATGATTTCACGCTATGCATCCAGCTCCTGATCTCCCTGGATTCCCCCAAGATGCTCCATTAAAGTTTACCTTGTGCCATCCTTCTCCTGGGGGAACTCATCTAGTGTCAACTCTTGAATTATCTATCAGATTAACCCAAGAAGCCCCATGAACAAGGGGAACCATTAATCCTTTCCAATTTTTCCACATCTTGCCATCCTCGGAAGTGAAAGAATTGTCTTCCAAAATTTTTCCCTTGGCAACATTATTAACTACTTTAGTTATGGAATCTTCAATTTTCCTTGCAAGTGCTTCATAGGACATCTCTTTATCTTGAAAGATTCACCTATTCCTTTCCTTTTAAAGTTCCCATATGATCAATGTCGAGATTGCTATCCATAAACTAGAAAAAGTAGCCTTCTTATGAATTCTCAACCAAGCATTAAACATGGATAATAGGTCTTGGGAAATTGGGCTTCTCCAGTTCAGCTTATTCATCACTTTTTCCAACATGTCTCTGCATATTCACATCTTAATAGTATGTGATCACTTAATTCTTCTGCTTCTTTACATAGGGTACATCTTGTCGGGCCATTGAATCCAAGTCTTCTTAGTCTATCACCTATGAGAATTCTCCTTTGTATAGCATTCCACTCAAAGACCCTTGCCTTTGGTAATCCTTGCTTATTCCAATAGAGTTTTAGGGGCCAATCTTGTTTTTTAACTGCTGCCTCTTCCAGTGTATATCCTATCTTTACATTATATTTTCCAGTTTTGGTGCCACACCATTTGATCCCATCTTCTCCCTCCAATATCATTATCCTCCTTTCGGCTAGTATTTTCTGCAATCATTTTTGTTGATCCTCTGAAATTCCTAGTCCTAGCCATGATTTCCATGTCCATTCAATGATCCCATTTGATTCCATTTGTTCCAAATATCCCCTAACGTGCACTCCCCATCTATTACTCAAAACTTCCTTAATTTCTTCTAGACCTGTCAACTCCTTCAGTGCTGAGAATCTATTCCAAGAGTCTTCCCAAAACAAAGCCTTTATTCCATCTTTCACTTCCCAAGTTATGTGGTTGGTGATAGTATCCCTGCTTGAGATCAGAAAATCCCAAATAGTTGAGCCCTTTGGAGGATTGGTTGTAGTAAGAATTCTACTAGGATCAGTAGAATCCAAATATTTGTGTTGCAAAACTTTGGCCCATTTTTGTTGTGGACTCCAATACATATTCCAAACTAGTTTAGCCCCCAATGCTTTGTTTAGTACTAACCATTTCTCAACCCAAAGCTTCCAGCATATTTAGGTTTACAAATCTTCTCCCAAGCAATGAGTGGGAATTTATTTTGTTTAGAGGTCCCTTGCAAAAAGAAAGATCCCATTCTTTGCTTCAACTGGGATTGCAGAAATCATAGATTTTAGCATTATTATTTTGCCAACCAAGGAGGGCCATCTACCTTTCCACGATGCGACCGTGGAATTATAGCTAGAAAGTAGAGAATCCCATAATTTTACTTTACTTGCCCCAACAAATAAGGGGATGCCCAAGTATCTTCCAGGGGATTGACTTATCTTGAAGCCCAAAATAGATGCCACCTCCCTCTGGCTCCTTAGGTCTTGCTAAAGAAAAAACATTTCTAATTTTTTCCAATTCACACTCTTGCCAGATGCCTGGAAATATTTATCCAAAGTTTGTTTGATTATTCTAGCTTCTCTTTTGCAAGCCACCTCAAGGAGGATGGTGTCATCTACAAATTGTTGATAGGTTGTTGCTTCCAGCCCTTGTGCAATTTTGATACCCCTTGAAGAACCCCTCTCCCTTTCTACTTGGATACTTCTACCTAGAGCCTCAACCATAATGATGAATAAGAAAGGAGATAGCGGATCCCCTTGTCTTATACCATCTTTTGATGAGAAAAACCCCTATGGACTGCCATTAATCAGTATTGAGAATCTTGGATTAGAAATGCAGCTATTGACCCACCTTATCCACTCCTTGCAAAAACCAAATTTCTCCATTACTTCCAAAAGAAATTGCATGTTAACTTGATTATAAGCATTTCTAATATATAGCTTTACAATCACCCTTTCAGCCTAGTAAAAATTCCTTCCACAATAGATCTTCCTAGGGTGAATCCACTTTGCTCATCTGAAATGATCTCAGGTAGTAAAAATTTTAATCTATTTGCCATTATTTTGGTAATGATATTGTACATTGTATTGCATAAGGAAATGGGGCAGTAATCATCCAAGGTTTCTACTACCCTTTTTTTTGGTATTAGAGCTATCAGAGTGTTATTCATAGCTTTTAACATAGTAGCATTCTTCCCTTATTCCTCCACTGCCACAACCAGATCACCACTAATTATACTCCAAAAGATTGAAAAAAGCTCACTGGGAGCCCATCTAGACCAAGGGCCTTATCCACTCCTAGCTGAAAGGTTTCCATTTTGACTTCTTCCTCTGTAATGAGGCTCTTCAATGCTTCATTTTGTTCTTGGCTAATGATTGAAGGAATGTTGTTAAGCACCTCTTCTTCGACAGTAATGTTTGTAGTTTTTTCTTGATTAAGTATGCTTTCAAAGTAGTTTACTACCATTTATCCAATTTCCTTAGGGTCTTCCACCACACTACCATATCTCTTCTTGAAGCAAGTAATCTTATTCATGCTCCTCTTTATCTTTGATGCAGTCATGGATGGAGGGTCCAAAGAATGAACTATCCAAACCATGCAGCTAGAGTAAACACAATGGAAACAACACAAATATAGAATGCAATGGAAGATTCAAATGCTCAATTTATTAGATAATCAAAATGCTTATATGCTGGCAACATGTGGGCTACAATTCAAAGGGTTCATAGGCCTGCTTTCTGGGTTACAATATATATGCAAGATAGGGCATTGAAGTGCCTCGATGAAAAGAATTTGTCTTCTAAAACTACATATCTGGAGAACTGCCTTCCTAATGCATCTAAGAGATCTATATATATCATCTTCAAGCTCATAGAATCCTCTGCGTCGACCACAAGAGGTTACAAACACCAATGGATGATGAAATATGTAGAAACATGTAGGTAGGCCTACAACATCTGGTATTGCTCCACAAATGAATGAAACTTGGTGCAGACCTCAAGGGAGGTCTATCTAATCCTTATGTACTATGTATGATGTTCCATTTGGCTCCACAAGTCATGAAAGTGCTCTGCAAACCTTCGCATCTCAACTGTCTACCTAAATCCTCTGTTCTATGAAAGCTGATGATCTTCTGATAGTGATAACTCTCGAGAAACAAATCCAAATTACTTGAAATCTTGATATGATGTAGATGAGATTATGTAGATGCTAAATCCTGCTTTGCGAGCTCTGATATTAGGATGTGGTAAAATGCGGTAGAAAATGTTGAACTATAAATTACTGAATTGCAACCAGAATGAAAGAAAAGAAAAGAATGCAAATTTTTTTTTGGTTGAATCAAGATTGCTCTACAACCTGGGATGCTCCTACATCAGACACCCGGGGTTGTTGAAAAGGTGAGTCCCTCACTTTGCTGGGGCTAGAGGAAAACCAAGGTGGTCTACCTCAGCCTAAGAAATCCATGATGAATCTTCTTCTGATCTTACTTTCCACTTAACCAAATATTTTTTATACTGTTTCCTCTTGTACTGCATCCAATTCTGCTATCCAAGATCTATTCTATCTACTCCGATTGTTGTTGTGGTAACTAATCCTTCAATCCATCTTCAATGCTGTCACTTGACTCTTTCTCATGATACTAATATAGGTTTGCAATGTTGAATATAGGTGATATACCAAATGTCTCCAATAGCTCCACTTCATATGCATTTCCTGAATCAAACTTTCTAGGAATCTTACATGGTCCAAACTTCTTCATCTTTAGCTTATTGTATGCCCCTACTGGGAAACTCTCCTTTCTTAGATATACCATAACTTCATCTACAACTAAAAATTCTTTATGTCTCCTCTTCTCATTTGCTTGCTCCTTATACTTACTATTCATCTCCTCCAAATGTTTCCTAACCTGATTATGTACTGTCTCCATGTATCCTGTAAATTCTTTTTCTTATGCACTCCTCTTGTTCTCCATACTGATGTCTCTCAGGTCTGCAACTCCTCTAGGTTTTACTCTAGTCACAACTTCAAATGGTGCCTTCCCTGTACTCCTATTTACTGAATTATTGTATGCAAACTCTTCTTGCAATAGAATTAGATCCAAATTTCCTACTTTGTCTCCTACTAAACATCTCAACAAGTTACCCAAACTCCTATTTAATACTTCTGTTGGTTGAAATGTTGAATTAAACTTTAGGTATGTCTTCATCTTCTTCCATAATGTCCTCCAAAAATATCCAATTAATCTTGTATCCCTGTCTGAAACTATACTCTTAGGTAATCCATGCAATCTCACAATCTCCTTGAAAAATAGGTCAAACTGTATGTATCATCATTTGTCTTCTTACAAGGAATGAAATGTGACATCTTTGAAAATCTATCCATTACTACAAATATAGAATCATACCCCCTCTATGTTCTTGGCAAACCTAATATGAAATCCATGCTTATATCTTCCCAAGGTCTCTCCGGTATTGTTAAAGATTTGTACAAACTAGTATTCTGACTACTCCCTTTTGCAACTTGACATACTCTACAACTTTGAACAAATTTCCTTACATCCTTATATATCCGAGGCCAAAAATAATGTTCACTTATAAAAGCTACTGTCTTGTCAATCCCAAAATGTCCTACTAATCAACCACTATGCTTCTCCTTGATCAATTTATCTCTCATTGAACTCCTAGGTATAAAAAATCAATTTCCCTTGAACAACATATCCTCCTAAATGAAATAGTCCAACCACTTACTTCTATCTGTCACAACAGGTTCATTACATTCTTTCCATGCTTTTGCAAAATCAAAATCTTCTTCATGTACATATGCTTCAATTCCTCAAATCCTAATACTTCTACCCTCATCTCTGTCAGCAAATTCCTTCTTCTGCCCAATGCATCTGCAACTTTGTTTGGCTTCCCACTCCAATGCTTCAATACAAATGTGTAACTCTGCATGATTTGTACCCATCTCATATGTCTCTGATTCAACTTTCCTTAACTATTCAAATATTGTAAAGCCTGATGATCAGTGTACAACACAAATTCCTTAGGCAATAAATAATGTCTCCACTTCTTCAAACCTTGAATTATGGCATAGAACTTGTTGTCACATAGATTTGCACCCAATGTTGAAGGTTTTTAGGGCTCCAACAATCTAGTGAAACATTGAGATGACCTCTAGGTGTGGGACCCTACAGGGAGGCCAAATCTCTAGAGAGAGGCTAATTCCTTTACTGAATGAGAGATTCAGTGATCCTAAGACTAAACCTAATCTATCCACCATTTATGAAAAGAGGTAGAGGCAGTAAAACTGAAATTAAAGGAAGGTGATACACCAAGTTTGAATGTTGGAAGACCCTCAAACAACCATGTATACACAAAATAACAATAAACACATACCAGCATACACAAATCATGAACTACTTGTAGAGGTAAGGGAAACTAAATTAAATCCAAGAGAAAAAATGCACTCATAGATGGAGATCAAATAGAAAAATACATAGAGCAAAGAATAATTCATGAGAAGGTAAAAATCTGATGTCTATTCTCAAAGAGGCATGGTTACAATTGCCATGGATATGGTTTTTTTAAGACCAAAAGCCAACCTGAATACATTACATTTCATGCTTTATATAGCATGTACAAATGGAGCGCCATTACCTACTGAAATGAATGTGCCCATGGGCCTGTCAGAGATATTTCCTCGCTAGAAGGGACGTCTACCTGCAAGACTTCAATGTAGAAAATATCTGGATCCAAGACTAGATGAAAGATATTTGTGTCTTTAATGCAAATAGATGGATCACCAACCTGCAACAATCAATGCAAAATATCTGCCTTTTCAAAACTTCTACAACACTTCAAGTCAGCCTCTGACATGTCTTGTCGGTCGAGTCTGCACATTCCTCTTCAATCAACAACTTATCCTGATATCTAGATATGCATATCCATATCCCGATCTTGAATTTTGGATCAAAATTTCAAAGTGTGGATATCCCTCAAAATGCCTGCCAAATGAAAGAGGATGAAATTCTAAGCAATTTTGCCTTTTGGATCATGTAGAAATTCCTCATGATGAAGAAGATATTCACGGTCAAAGTTGTGGTCAATGGGCATATGGATATTCATGCATGCACCCCTGGGTCTTCACATTTGCAAATATTTGAATGATATATATTGACCAAACACAGAGTCTCAATATCCTGATATTTGTATGCACCTGTCAAATTTACCTTAGCGGCATGGAGAAGCCGTCATTCACATGGATATCCAATGTCTGGATGCTAACTTTTAAATGCCACCCCTGGATATCCTGATGATGTCATTGGCATAGAGAGGGGATCTGGATGATGTCATCAGGATATGAGCACTAAAGGATAATATGCTGGTGGCAGAATATCCTGATGATGTCATCATCCTATGTACTTCTTTGGGGAGGGGACTGGATGACGTCATCGATACATTCGCTTTAAGGATATGGACATTGAGAAAGATCCAAATATTAGAGAAAGATCCAAACATTAGGAAATATTTGGATGTTATGAAAAATCTAGATATCGACTAAGGTCCAGACATTCAGGAGATATCAGGATTTTAGTTAAGGTCTGGATATTAAGATAATATCTAGATATTACCTAAGGTCCAGATATCGACTGGGATCCGGATATTAGCTAAGGTCCAGATATTATGAAAATATCCTAATGTTAGCTAAGGTCTAGATTGGAAAATATCTAGATATCTAGACAACAGATATCCATATCAGAAAACAACGAAGTAAAAGACAAAATCTTCGCGTAGGAAGACATTGAAGATTTCAGGTTTCTAGGTTTTTTTGGGTTTTTTGCAAGGTTCTCCAGACGAGATTTCAGGGATTTTTGCAAGGCAGAACACTGGAATTTGAAGGATTTAAGGCCTATAGAGATATATTCCAAGGGGTATCAAGGAGATTTTCAAGGTGAACTATTGGACTCTGGACAGAGGTAAATAGGTCAACATTTTGGCGACCTCTCAGGAATGTTTGCCTACTAAACAAATAGACTAGTGGCCTTAAGCATCCATTGGGCATGGAGTCCAGAAGAGGAACTTTAAAAGGTCAAGAAAACTGAAACCTGCCTCCAAAACACACCAAAAGGAAGATACATACATTCTCCTAATGACAATGCAGCCTATGCAAAAGCACTTAGGGAAAGGGAAACCTAAAGTAGAAATAAACTAGAACAATATGTACAAGATCTCATACCAACCTTAGTGGTAGGGTTTTCAAGATGGATCCCATTAACTTAGATCAATAGAACTTCACCATCCAACCTTGAAAGAATGAATGCATTTGCTTGCTTGTTGTTGATGATGATAAATGGCCCACTCCAAAGTGCATCAAACTTGGTGTGACCTCTAGGTTTGGCTTGGTCTGCATCCCATTTTAGAACAAGATCACTTTCTTTAAAGGTCTGGATCTTGGCCTTCTTGTCAAAATACCTTTTGGTCTACATCTGATGTTCTTCTAATGTGATCATGGCTGATTGTCTTCGTTCTTCTAGTTCAGTTAATTCAGCCATCCTGATAGACCTTGCATCTTCTCCTTCTAATGCCAATTGATGAGCCAAATCTAGTGTAGGAAGTTCTAAGGATACAGGTAATCTAGCCTCTCTTCCACACACTAGAACAAAATGAGAGTTCCCAATGGCCCTCTTGTATGTGATCCTATTAGCCCAAAGAGCTAATTTGGTCTTATTGTGCCATTGCCTCTGGTTTGTCTTCATGGTCCTCTTCAGGATTTTGATCAGGTTCTTATTGGTGGATTCAGCCAGCCCATTACCTTGGGGGTAATAGTTGGATGAAGTCTTTAAAAACACATTGTACTTAGGAGCCCAATCAACAATCCTAAAATCAGTGAATGCTTTTGCATTATCAAAAATAGTAGTATGAGGAACTCCAAACCTTGTCATGATTTCTTTCAAGAAATCCATGATAGATGACTCAGTGGCCTCCTTGAGTGGAACTGCTTCAACCCACATGGTGAAGTAATCTATTGCAGTCAAAACCCACTTACGACCAACACTAGAATTGGGATTTATCATGCCAATGAAGTCTAATCCCCACTATGAAAAGGGTTGATCAGCCTAAATAGGGTGGAGTGGAAGTGTTGCTAATCTTTTCTTTCCAGCAAAGAGAGCACACTCTTTGCATTTTTTTACCCATGCATGGGCATCACTAAATAATGTGGGCCAAAAGTAACGCACCCTTATTATTTTAATTGTTGTATCTCTAGCAGAGAAATGGCCACCAGTTGGGCCAACATGAAACTCACTAAGAAGTCTATCAACCTAATTCTCTTCTATGCATCTCAGTAAGACTCCATCCAATTTTCTCTTGAAGAGAACACCATACACCAAAGCATAAGGGATAGACTACAGCCTGAAGTGTCTTCTTTTGGTTCTATCTAATCCATAGGGATACTCACCAACGGATAGGAAACTAGCCATATATGTTGTCCAAGAACTCATAACTGATGGCTCAACTGTAGGTTCCTCCTCATTCAAATGGCAAGATGAATTCACTTCATCTATAGAAGTCTAAGCTAGTTGTTCACACAATCCTCTACCTCTAATCAACTTAGTGGCCTTGATGATCACATCATACTCCAAGATCTTGGTGACCCATCTGGCTCTCTTTTCACTAATCTCAATTCCCATTATATAATTTCTCACATTGGGATGAGAAACTAAAACTTTAATATGATTATTTGTCAGCATATATCTGAATTTTTTCAAAGCTCTAACAATGGCAAATACCTATTTATCCATGGGGCTATATCTGACCTCATAGTTCTTCAAGGTCTGACTAAAGAAGGCCAGGGGCTGCTCCAGTCCTGTTGGTAAACATATTTGTCACTGCGAATGAATTATCAAGAATGACTTTGTCTCGCCTGGAAAGCAGTGATGAACTGACCAACAATTGGAGAGATCATGACAGAGCAATGATCTTCGTCTGTGTTTGAGAGGGGCAGCTCCCTTGTATGATCAAACTAGGGGTTTTTGTGATATTTTAACCAGAAATACCAAAGGTAAAGGAAAACTAAAACAAAATGAATTATAGAAACCCTAGTGGCAGACATACAAATACCGACTAGGATTTCATAGATTTATGATAGATTATGAGGGGATTCCACCACAAAAGGTAGAAACTACGCTTCTAAACTTCTATGATGAATTTCACAACAATATATGTTTTAAAACATAAAATTGATCAAAGAAGGATAACGCATGGATCTCAACATACGAAGAGATAGTTTATCAACACATTCAAATTAGGATACCGAGAAATGAATGTATTTCTTTACATCAATTGCATGGTTTATATATGCTTCAAAAGATGACTGACAATTTCTACATAGACAAAAGAGATCACTAACTTGACATACGAAGAATTAGTAATAATAATTCAGAAGAACATTGGAACACACAAACCAAATGCACTCTTTATTATCTTTTTAAAATTATACAACTTCAAACACTCTTTTGTACAAAGTATGAGCTCAAAAGTCTCTAAAAAGTTCCCCTCTTCAAAAGTCTCTTGAAAAAGTCCCTTTACATATGAAATGGCCTTGTATTTATAGGCTTCTCTCTAGTAAGTACCTTGTAACCACCTGATAACTACCTTTTGAAATACAATAATTAAAAAACAAGCTTTATTTTAGTTAGATTTTACCTAACTTTTCCAAAGACAAAGCTCATTTTCTAACTTTTGAATTACAACATGTGACATAAGTCACTTTTTACAAAAAGGTAACTTGAGTCTTCAAATTTTGAGTTGCGAATTGAGCTAAGCCAATTTACATCACATCAGCTCTATTTTGACTTCATTTTGATAATCAAAGCTTGTTGGATCTTGACAACACCTCTGGATACTTGAATCTTAGACTCCTGTGTTTGCGCATATAAAACCCCCCATGATGTCACTCAGTTTGCTAGTGACTTGAGAATAATATTGCAACATTTATGACAAGATCATGAGCCAATTGTTTCAACATTCTTGGCAAATAGAAGGGCTCTATAGCATGTTGTATCATAGATGCCCAAATATTGAAGAGGAACTTTGCTTCCTCCATTTCAAAAGTAACATCTTTCCACCCCACCATTTGCAATCTTTTCCTTATAAGATTTTAAAACATCCTCACTATCATCAATAATATTAGTTGTGCCATTAGGTAGAATTAAGTTACATTCATGACAAACATTTGAGGTGGAGTTTCTCCAACTATAAGTCAAAATTCAAGACCTTCCTCACTTAAAACTAGTTGCATTCAAAGAGGATGTCGAGGAGTTGAATTTCTACTAGTAAAACTATTGACAATGCCTGATCTTTGTGATGCATGGAGAACATATGAATGACATCATCACCATCTTCAACAATTATAGCATTGCTTAACCCAATGTTTTGCATGGTGGTCAGTTCCCTTCCCTTGAATATCTAGATTCCTTTGAGAAACTTCATCAGCAATTGAAGTGCCACCTCCAAATCAACAAATTTATTGTGTGCATATACAACAATGAATGCTATCCAAGAAACACATTTCTTTGAGGCATTTTGTCAAATAGTTAAGCTATGTATATGCTCCCACGTCTTGCATATTAGTCTACCTGGGTAGTTCTAACTATAATATTAGAAAAAATCCCCTATTTCATTATGCTTTTGAGGATGTCCACACCCGATTCTAAAGCTTCCATTTTGTTATGTGCAGAGAGTAGGTGCTGCAAGTGCTCGTGGAGTTTGGTTTTATAACTGCCAAATATATTTTCCCGGAGGATTCTAAAGCCTATTAAACAAAACCAAATTGTGTGTATCCTACATTTATTGCATTCCATGAGACCATTTCTTTGATACATTTTGACAAAATGATTCGTTAGCTTTGTCTATACTGCATAAGGAGAATGCTAGCAGGGGTTGTGGAATGCTTTTTACACTTGCTCCTTGCACTTTCTATGAAGATTTTAAAGTATTTTCAACATCTCCATTTTGTGTATACCCTACAATCATTGCAGACCATGAGATGACATCTCTGAAAGGTGTTCTTTCAAGTATTTCATTTGCTTGTTTTGCACATGAATCTGCCAGAGAATTTCCAATGATAATATCTGATATAAAACCCTTCTTCATAGTTTACCATGGGCTAGGAGGATGCTGTTAGAGTTGCAAATCTTGGCTTTTCACCTGCCAAGTGTATTTTCCTATAAGTTTTGAAAACCTTTCAACAAATCCATTTTGTGAATATCCTGCAACCATTGCAAACATTGCGTAACATGAGATGACATCTCTTTGAGGTGTGCTATCATGCCATTCACACGCTGTGTCTATACTTCCACATTTCACATCGATGTCTACCAGAGCATTTATGTTTCATTATGCTTTGATGGATGTCCATAACCTATTTGAAATCTCCCATTTGGGGACGGACTATGAGTATGCTGGAAAAGGTTGTGGAGTCTGGTTTTACACTTGACAATTACACTTGCTTGGAAGACTTTTAAAGGCTTTGTATTGAATACATTTTGTAGTATGCTGCAATCATGGTAGTCCATAAGATGACATTTCTTTGAGACATTTAGTCAAATTTACCAATGCACCTTTGCTTGAAACTTTAAAATACCTCTTCAACAAATACATTTTCTGCATATCCTTCCATTCATTGCATGCCATGGGAGTGTGCGGCAAGCATAATGTGTAGTGCCTTCTTCAACTAGTTCTCTCTAGAGAATGTCATGAGATTGAGATGAAAAGTAGATGAAAACACCATTTTATGTTTGTCAAACAGTTCATGTGCCTTGTGTATTCCTCCGCGCTTTACACATATGTCTACCACACATTTCCAACTATAATATCTGACAAAGATTACTCTTCCATTATACTTTGAGGATGTCTGAACCTTGATGCTAATCTCCCATCTTGGCATAGGCTGAGAATATCTGGCAAATGTTTTGGCTGATGCACTTTTACTCTTGTCGATTACATTCATTTGGGAGTTTATAAAGCATGTTCAACAAATCGATATTGTTCATGTTCTACAATCATCGCAGTTCATGAGACCACATTTTTCTTTGAGACATGCTGGCAAAGAGTTCACATGCTGCGTCTATGCTTCCTCATCAAATCGAGAGAAAGATTGAGTGCATCTACTAGAAAGCTTCTAAAACTTCTTGAGTAGTTCCATCCATGTGTAGATTTAGTTATCTAAGTAGTTATAGTAACTACTTCGTTTAATCATCTTCTTATTAAGCCTTCATTGGCATAAGAGCTTTTCAAAACCTTTCATCATCTTTTGAAGGAGGTTTCGAAAGTCTTTTCAACAAAATATGTTTAGCACACGTGGTTAAAATAACCAACTCTTCCTTTTTCGGCGTTTAGGAGCACTTTACGAAGCAACATTCAAATATACTTCAACTACCGGATGATAGAAACTTGACTTCCTTTATTGGTGGTTTAGGATAGTTTTGAAACTTCATCAGAGTTGAGAGAAGGTTTTAAAACTTATTACATCTTCCGATGATCACAAAGACCTCCTTTGTCAGCATTTAGGATCGGTTTTGAAACCTTTCCAAATCACCAATCATAATTTCAAAACCTTTTATTTTCTTTGACATGTTCCTTCCTCTTTGCCATCATAAGACATAGTTTTTAATGTATAGGAGCCCATTACATTTTATAACATTCCACTATGTCAAAGTCTAAAACTCATTAGGCTAAGCCTTCATCGGTAGTTGAAACTAGTTTCAAAACATCTTATGTTGGTCGTCATGCTTTTCAATTGCCTTTAATATATAAGAATTAGTTGATAATAAATCTTTTCCAATGTTTTGAATCCAACAAATCACTTGTGAGTAATGGGTTAGGTTTTCAACAATCTCTAACCATTTCCTCTTTTTCCATTCAAAATATTCACTTCCTTTTCCTTTATCGGTATTTCTCGAGAAGTTCACAACTTTATGGAAGATATATTAAAACTTTTAAAATTGACTAATTCAATTCATCTGATGGTGAAGCATTTCCTTCATTGACATTTGAAGTGTTGTTCATAGCCTTAACTCCCAAATGACTTGTGACTTCAAACTTGTTATAGACCCATGAGTTTGATAATAGCCATGACGTCCCTTTAAATGTGCTCCACATTTTCACAAGAAATTTACAGATTGTGATTTTTATTTTATTGGCTTTCTCAAGTACTCTCTCTCCATGATGGTTGAAATACTTTTAAACATGCAATAATGTCTTAACTTTATCAAAGACCCTTTGATGCCACCTTGAGAAGTTCTCAAACTTTAGTGGAGACCAGTTGAAGTTTTAAAAGAAGGTATATTCATGATCTCCTTAGTTATAAAACTGATTCCAATGCTGATGAATGTTCAAAATTTATTGAATTTGGAAGAAGTTGTGTGTTGGCTATTTGAGCATGGATGGAGATTATTTGACTCAATAACTCTGCAAGTACAAACAATGGTGCAATGCACATAACTTTTAACTCCTATGGTATTTTCTCATGAAACCTTACCAAATTATCCATAATAACACCACGAGATCCCATATCAAATGATTCTACTCCAACCCTTACATAAACCATGATTTAATTATTTCCATAAACCATGCACCAAAAAATTGAAAGTTTAAAATCTCCCAAACTATGAGATGTCCCAATCTGGAAACTTGCCAGATTAGGTGAAATAGAGTTGTGAACACCGCCATAAAGATAATTTTGCACCAGCTATCATGGATTTCAAGATTTAATTGTTTTCGTAAATCAGCTGCCCTACGCATCTACTTCCAAGGTTTCAATTGCAAAGATGGAGATTTTTCTTCAAACTAGTGAATGACTTGACAATTCAGGATAATTAGAGCACTTGTGACTAGGGCTGATTGAGTGTAGGGATTTTGACACAAAAGTTTAAAAATTGACAAGTTAGAAACAAGGCTAACAAGTCCTTGCTCATTTTTCTGCATTAGGACAACAACAATACTGTTCTCTCCTCCATGTGCATAGAGGACAAAGTCCTTCTCATAATTTGGGTTCATGAGAGTAGGTGCTTAGGCGATCTCTTCATTGATCTTCTCAAAGCCATCCTTCCCTTCCTTAGTCCATCTAAAGATTGCATCTTTCTTGAGCATAAGGGTTAGAGGCTTCACCAAGCCAGCACAATTAGGAATGAACTTCCTAACGAAGTTGATCTACCCTAGAAATGACTGTAAGGCTTTTTTATGAGTAGGCAGGGGAAGAGGAAGGAGAGCAGATGTCCTTTCAGGGTCTATGGATATCCCATCCTTAGACACTATATTGCCCAAAAGCTTATCTTGGGCAGCAGTAGAAATACATTTCTTGGGGTTTAGAGACACCCCAAACTCTCTACATCTCTGGAAGATTTTTTCCATATGCTCCATATGATTTTCTCCCTTTCTGGAGAAGACTCTGATGTCATTCAAATAAATCAGGATGAACCTGTTTATAAATCCTTTGAAGGCAATAGCCATTGCCCTTTGGAATGTGACACCAGCATTCGAAAGACCAAATGACATCTTTGTATATGCCATGGTTCCCCATTTGGTTGTGAATGTTTTCTTAAATCTATCCTTCTCTCTAACAAAGATCTAATTATAGCTAGAGAAGCCATCTAATAATGAAAACCTTTATGCCCCTACAACTATTTGAAAAATTTGATTCATAGAGGGTAGAAGGTAATGATCCTTCAGAGAGGCCCAATTTAGGTCTTTGAAATCTATGTAGAGCCTAATCTCTCTATTTTTCTTCCTCACAAGCACTAGATTAGTAACCCAAGTGGAATACTTGATGGGGAAGATAATCCTTGCTTTTATGAGCTTGGCAAGCTCTTTTCTCATAAGTGGCTCAATCTTTGGATTTATAGGCCATTGCTTTTGGCAAACTGGCTTGCAATTAGGATCCAGATCAATTGCATGTTGAGCCACATCTGGATTAAATAATTTAAGATCGTCATATGTCCATGCCAGGACATCATTGTACTTCTGGGTAAGCTTTATGAAATTTTACTCTTATGCGTTACCACATACCTTTCCCAGTAGCAGCTCCTTGTCCTGGGCGACGACTACCTTATGGTAATCTTCTTTTTTGAAGGTCATGTTATTTCTCTTGCCCCTGAATTCATCATCATGATTGAAGATGGCCTCAAGGGTGACTAAACCCTTGGGCATATTGTTTGATTTGAGTTGGATGATTTGGTCACCATAGCATTCCTACAACCTAGGTTGCGCCATGGAGGAAAATTCTACTTCATTATGAATGAAGCTCACAATTTGCTCATTGTTATCAAAGACCTGCCAATGGATATCATTATCAGGAACATATGGTCTAACAACAATCCTCACATGCTGATCAGGACCTTGAAACAAGTCTATAGGTGGACAAAATTGAGCCTCCGCCACTGCTAATTGATCAGCATCAACATTTATTTTTCTTGGGATCACTTGTAGGTTGAGAGCATCAAAACTCTCAAACAGGTCCAAAACTTTGTATCTATAAGCTCTTAGAAGCTAATTTTTCATTACACATCTCTCTGACTTGGTTGACAACCAATTTAGTATCCCGAAGATCTCTAGATGCTTGATTTTTTTCTTTTCAATAATCAACAGGCCATGGACCAATGCCTCATACTCTACTACATTATTCATGCAAGAAAAATGCAACCTATGAGTAAAATGCAACTTATTACCAACTGGAGAGACTAGTAGAACACCTACACTAGCTCCATTTCTACTCTTTGCACCATCAAAGAACATCTTCCATGGGCCAATGGAGTCATCATCTAGCTTAAGTACATAAGGGACTGAAGGATCCCCTTCATGGATCATGTAGTTGCCCAAGTTAGTTGCCTTAGTGGTTTCATAAAGATCAAAATTTTCATGATCCCTTGCCCACTCATCAAGAAATAAGTCAGGGATAGGAAAAGGCGAAGGTTCTGCCTCAATAGGCTCTAGTTTATGCACTTCCTCACCCTGAATAAAAACATGCAGATTCACTAGGTTGTGGTCATAATTTTCCACATGATAATTTGAAATTGGTTCAACCTTGATGGTGAACCTTGTGCCATATCTGGTCCTCAACAACATATAAGACTACTCAGAAGAGAGGTAGCCACCTACCTTGGCTGTGAAATCCCTTGACAGACAAATAGCAAAGAAAGGAGGAAGATCAATAACTGAAATGTCTTGCTTGAAAGTCAAGTTCAGACATGTATGCAGAGTCAAGTCCAGTCCCTTGATCACTCCTATGGTGTTCATAGAGGTGCCATCCAATTGTAATACTCTTGATGAAACATGGGTATACTTGATGCCTAATGCATCTACTATTTTCTTGGGCATGACTGAAACACTAGTCCCCGAGTCAATCATGCAGTTGTGCACTAAAAAATTGCCAATGATCAAAGACAAGTAGAAAGGAGATGGTTTCTTAACTACACATATTTGTTCTTCACTTGGCTGCACAAGACTAATAGGGCTCTTCTCATTCTGTTTTGCTGATGAGTCTGTTGTTGCTAATTTAGCTACTGGGAAGTGCCTTAAGGCTTCTTGTAATAGATCCCTTTAGGAAGGGATTGACATTACTTCCCATATTGATACACTTATATTGGTTTTCTTCATCTATTCCACAATATTTAATGGAACAATGGTTGCCTTGTGCATTGAGGGAATCCATGATCCCTTCTTTGATTGATCTACAATTGATTCATGCACTTTTAAGCCTGATGGAACTTCTTTTATAGTAATAGATCTACTACTTTGAATAAGAACTATGGCACTGGCTACTTTTGCCTTTGGAATAGGCTCTTTTTGTAATACAATAGGCATAGGGCTAGCCTCCAACTGCCTCTTTTTTGACCTGATGTTGTCTGCAATGGGCATAACAACACTATCCATGGGATGATTGACATCACAAAAGTCCTCTACAGTCCACAGCATCATACTAGCATCAGAGGTAGCCTCATTTGATACTTCAAGATTGTTATTTGTTGTCTCTAATAATGACGCCTTCTAGGTATGAAAGTTCTACACCATTAAAGCCCTTTCTTATGCTTTAAAAGCACAAGTGGACTGATTATGAGGTTGGTTGCAGGGGTAGCACCAATCTGCCTCCTGGGCTAGATTATTCTAAGTAGGGACTAAAGCCCTAACTAGATTCACAATTGGTATTTGTTAGATAGGTCGAACTGTTTGTAAAGGCTGTGCAAGGTTAGGATTTTGGTATCAATTTTGTTGGTAACCCTGATTCCAGTTCTAATTTCTATTAGGATTGTACTCTTGGTTCCAATTTTGGTTAAATGACTACCCCTAGTTATAATTCTGATGGTGTTTGGGGGTAGTTTGAATATCTATACTATTCACCTTGTTGGTCAAATTAGACATTAGGGTTTTAAGGTCACTCTCTTCTTGAGAAAGAGAGGATGTTGAAGCCTTAGGCTCTAGAATGGGAGCAATAATGGGCTGATGGGATGATGAGGGAAGATCTAGGAAAAGTGGAACATGAGGTCTAGGAGCAATTTTACCAGCCTGTATTAAACAATTTTCTCATAACCAGCGGGTAGGGTTTCAACACCTATAGATTGCATCATCATTGCAATGTCAGAATTCAAAGCTCTTAAAAAATACAAGAAAGCACCCTGTAGGGATGGCATGAGGGTAGCTAGAATTCTCTCCCACATCCTTTAGAATATGAAGTTGAAATTTGCCTACATCTCACTTGGAGCCCTCTTGATAGTTGTTAGTTGCTCTAGCAATGAAACATTATTTGCCCTCTCTCCAAACTATTTGTAGAGGGCTTGACCTAGCTCATCCCAGTCATGTATGGATGCAAGGGTCAGGCTCCTAAACCATTGAAGGGATTTCCCCTTGAAGGATGATACCAAGAGTTTGACTGCAACATCCTCATGTTGGATATGATGAATTGAGCATACACTGGATATGTCTTCAATGTGCTCAGCAGGGGTTATAGAACCATCACCCGTAAAGGGTGAAACACTTTTCAGGGCTGCAGCAGGTATGTCATTATATGTAGCCAAATCTAATGGACTACCTCCATTGAAGGTCACAAAAAGCAAATTTCTTGCCATCCTAAGGATATTCAAATTCAGTCTAGGGATATGCAAGCTTCTTCTATTATATTGGAACCTAACAGGAGGGGGTATGGATTGAGCTCTTGAATGAGGTAAAGGAAGTTTACTATTCCTTCTCACAAGAGACCTAGATAACCTAGATCTTCTCCCTAAAGAAACAACAGATAATTCAGTGCACTGGAAGTTACCTCTTGAAGATGCCCTAGTTTGCACTAGCATAAAAGATGGTGCTAATCAGAACCAGACACATGTAGAGTCTCCAGGTACATGAAATGTCTCCCAAGATATAGAGTACTAAGAAGAACACCAAATTCCTAGCTTGATTCTTTTCGTTTCTTCAGTCCCACTGGGTGTGCCATAAACTATTGTCACATAGATTTGCACCCAACGTTGAAGGCTTTTAGGGCTCCAACAATCTAGTGAAACATTGAGATGACCTCTAGGTGTGGGACCCTACAAGGAGGCCAACTCTCTAGAGAGAGGCTGGTTCCTTTGTTGAATGAGAGATTCAGCGATCCTAAGACTAAACCTAATCTATCTACCGTTTATGAAAAGAGGAAGAGGGAGTAAAATTGAAATTAAAGGGAGGTGATAAACCAGGTTTGAAAGTTGGAAGACCCTCAAATAACCATTTATGCACAAAATAACAATAAACACAGACCAATATACACAAATCGTGAACTACTTGCAGAGGTAAGGGAAACTAAATGAAATCCAAGAGGAAAGATGCATTCATAGATGGAGATCAAATAGAAAAATACACAGAGCAAAGAATAATTCATGAGAAGGTAAAAATCTAATTGTTATCACCTAGTTTTGCACCCTTGCATACAGTCGTGAAGCCTCTGCAAACTGGAGTAACATGGGACTGATCTCTAAGTGTGGGACTTTGCTAAATAAGATCAGACCTCTAGAGAAGGCCGGCTTCCTTGTCTAGTTATCACCTAAAACTACTAAATTTTGGGGGGAAAAGGAAGAGAGAATGCTTGTAATGAAAATGAATAAAAACTTGAAAAAACATAAAAGGGTGATACACCAGATAGATTTAAAGAAACTTCCACAGAACTGAAGGATGCACAACACAATCAGAATATGGCAAGTAGGCATACACAGGTTAGATGACTCTAGCAGAGGTGAGAAGCAATATGATTGAGGGGAATAAAACATTCACAGACAAACCATATGCAGATTCACACAGAACTAGAAAAATCAGCAAAGAGGTAAAATTAACTTGCATATATTCAATGGAAAGGCACGGTTGCAACATATGAAAACTCTGTTTGGAAACAGAAAAAGCCTGTATGCTAAAAAGTGTCCAACCTTATTTACAACATTCGAATGCATACTTATAGCATTCCAAAACTATCCTAAGTCGATTAAAAAAACTCACTCAAAGAGCTATCATAGAAAAATATCTCAATTGATGACTGTCCAGCTGCATCAGTTATGGCGTCAAAATTTGGGACTGGGCAGATGGGGAGATATTTAGAGTCTTTATTGCAGCTGCTTACTTTGTCTACTACAATGAATGCCCAAAAATATCTCCATCTACTAAAAGTCGTCTCTGAAATGTTCATCGCTCACAAATATGCATTTCCAGATCTAAAATTTGAAAAGTGATAAGGCTCTTGAAAAACCTTGCCAAATGAAAGAGGGGACCAAAATATGCAACTTTGCCTCTTGGAGCATGCCAAAATTCACCAAAATGGAGGAGATACAAGCGGTCAAACTTTCGGTCAACTGCCTGTATATATCGCTTTTACATTTTTGTGTATATCACTGCATCTTGGCGCTTGAATCGACATTCAAAAACTCATCCTGTAACTCCTTCTGCACATACATGGCACTTTGCATATCGGCCCCTGTACATCCCTTTGTTTTTTGAAAATTGCATATACATACAATTTCCCCTTGTATATGCGGGCCCTACCACTTGTATCTCCTCTTCTACATATGCAAAATATAAGCTGCAGACCTCAAAACACCATTTAGCTATTTTTCATGGTTCTGCCAGATCCAGCTTGTATATTTTCTCCTTGTACATTTCTTTGTATATGCAAAATATACAAACACCTATTCATATAAAGCAGACTCCAAACTCTTATGTGCCGAAACTGATCCTTGATTCAAATCTGCTTTGTATATCACAATGCATCTTTGATTTGTATAATTCAATATACAAGCACCATATACATACAAATCGGACCCCAACTGACCTTTAAGTACATTTGATTACCTGTCGGGTCCGGCTTGCATCTTTGTTTGTACATTCCTGATATACAAACCCCTTTGTATATTGTCTTGTATATCGGGTTGTATGTGCAAACATACAAGTTGATATACACTCCACTATTCACTCTCCTTTGTGGCACTGTAGCAAATGCACATTTGTTTGTATATGCAGATTTACAAATGCAAATATACAAACTCCCTTATATACAAATAGAGAATCTTTATGGAATATGCCCACAATGTATCTTTCAGTTTGTATGTTTCCTTGCATGCGCGAAATATACAAACACCTATATATACAAGGCATACCTGAAAGCTTTATAGAACCAATTGAAACCTATATTCAGGTCCGGATTGTATATCGGCTTCGTATATTGGTTTGTATGTGCGAACATACAAGCCGATATACAAAGCACTATTCATGTGATCCTTTGTATCTCCACTCTTGTACTGTATCAAATGTATATTTTGGCCTTGTACATTTTGACGAATGTACATTCACTGTAGCATATGTATGTCCGTCGGCCTTGTATATTGCATTGCACATTTCTTTGTATCTCCATTTGTATATCTGAATATACAAGCCCCTTTGTATATGCAGACTCAATATACATTTAGCGAATATTCTGAGAACCTGCGGAAGATTCCCTAAATGTATATGCATTTCCTTGACCCGATATACATTCAAAAAATGTATATAACTCAAATTTTTTCATATTTTCTAAGGCTGATATAAATTTGCAAGCCCGCCAAATGTATATTTGAACTGTATGTTGACCAAAACTTTGACCATCAATAACTTCTTTATTTGGCCGAATTTCAGGGTGATGTAAAAAGCAAACCTGCCTATTTTTTCAAGCTCTTTCCAATGGTAAGGTTTTTTTAGGCAATTTGGCACTTTTCATTTTTAAGCAACATTTTCCAAAGGCTTTTCAAGGAAAATACCAAGTTGACTGTTTGGCTCTGGTTAGAGGAAAAAATGGGTCAACAATTTGGCAACCTCTATGGGATGTTTGCCTGCTAAATAGTTAGATCAGTGGCCTATACATCTATTGGGCATAGAGTCACACAGAGACTAAAATATAAATATTTCTGACCTTAGCAAAACAAGATAGAAGCAATGAAGAACACTTGGAAGGCCAAACCAAGACAAAATGTTGAAAGCAAACTCTTTCAACTATGCTAGACAATATTTAGGGAAAGCAAAAGCAGATCTAAACTAATGTGCAGCAGCACTTATTGAAAGCATAGAGTCCTAATTTACTGATTTACAAGGCACTCATACCTCAAAACACCTCTTCAAGTGTATCCCATTGACTGGGATAGGCAGATTTTGTCCATCCATATTTGATAACTGAAATGCATTGTGCTCCTTGCATTCAGTAATGAGAAATGGACCACTCCACATGTTGTCAAACTTGGAATGCTTTCCTAGTCTGCGTTTTAATTCATCCCATTTAAGCACCATGTCACCTTCTCTAAAGATCCTGGGAGTGGCCTTTTGATTAAAACTTCTTTTGGTCTGTAGCTGATGATATTCCATAGTCTTCATAGCCTTGTCTCTGATTTCTTCAAGCTCCATAAGCTGAGCATATCTGACAGCCATGGGATTCTCTTCTTCAAACATCTCCAGTTGATTCATGATGTCTAGTGCTGGCAGTTCTACAGAGATAGGCAATCTTGCTTCCTTCCCATATACTAACATATATGGAGAGTTTCCAATGGACCTCTTAGGAGTTATTCTGTCTACCCATAAGGCATATTTCAAGTTAGTGTACCAGGTCCTCTGGTTGTCCTCCATTGATCTTTTAATAATCCTTATGAGATTTTTGTTGGTAGACTCAGCCAAACAATTACCCTGTGGGTAATAATTAGAAGAAGTATTTAGATAGATCCCATTTTTGACAGCCCAATTAGTTATCTTTAGGCCAACAAAGGCTAAAGCATTGTCAAAAATTATTGACTCAGGCACTCCAAATCTAGAAATCAAGTCATGATAAAAATTTAAAACAGCATTTTCATTTGATTCCTTTAGAGCTACTGCTTCAGTCCATCTTGTGAAAAAATTTGTAGCTGTGAGAATCCACTTGTGGCCTGCACTTGATGGTGGATTAATAGGACCTATGAAGTCCATACCCCATCTCATGAAGGGTTGCTCTATTTGAACTGGCCGTAAAGGTAAGGCTAGCAGCCTCTCCTTTCCTGCAAAAATGGCACACTTTACACATTTCCTTGCCCATGCATGGGCATCCTTAAATAGGCTGGGTCAGTAATATCTAGCTCTCATTATCTTCCAGGTAGTAGTCTTCGGGGCAAAATGACCCCCTACTGTTCCATCATGAAATTCATGTAGCACCTTATCAGTCTAATCTTCAGCAATGCATCTTAGCAATACACCATTAAAATCTTTCCTAAAAAGGGTGCCATTAATCAAAATGTATGGAACAGACTGCAGTCTATAGTATCTTCTCCTGGTTCTATCCAGTCCTGCTGGACATTTGCCAGTTTGCAAAAATTTAGTCATATCAGTAACCCAGCCTATGTTTGCTACTACTGCATTATCTTGAGGTGCATCCTCAATGGTCAAAAGCATCTCATCCTCCTTGTTAGAACTGGTAGCGAGCTGCTCGCCGAGTCCTCTGCCTCTGTCAAGCTTGGTTACTTGGATATCCACGTCATATTCCATGACCTTGGTGATCCAACCCACTCTTTTTTCATTTATATCTTTGCTCAACAAGAACTCCTTCATGCTGGGATGAGCCACCATCAAATGTATCTTGTTATTAGAAACAAGATGCCGAAATTTCTTGAGGCTCCTTATCACTGCAAGGACGTGCTTCTCAACAAACCTATACTTCTGTTCATATTCTTCCAGCCCCTGACTGAAGAAAGCAGTTGGCTGCTCAAAGCCGTTACTTTGCTTCTGCACTAAAATCGCAGAGATTGTATCTAGGCCGCCATAAGCATATAGAATAAAATCTTTGGAAAAGTCAGGATGTACCAAGGTTGGCACAACTGACAATGCTTCTTTTATAGACTCAAAATTGAGTCTGGCCTCTTTTGTCCAATTAAAGACTATATTCTTTTTCAACATGGATGTTAAAGGTTTCAAAAGGTTTGCGATATCAGGGATGAACCTTCGCAGAAAATTAATTCTGCCAATAAAACTTTGTAATCCCTTCTTATGACTTGGTAAAGGCAGCTCCAAAATGGCCCTTACTCTTTCAACATCAATAGTAATGCCTTCTTTTGAGACAACGTGCCCTAACAGATTGCCTTCATGAACAACAAAAATGCATTTGTTTGGATTAAGGGATATCCCAAACTCTCGGCATCTCTCAAAAACTTGCCTTAAGTGGACTAAATGCTCAGATGCATTCTTGGAAAAAAATGTTATATCATCTAAGTACACCAACACTAGTTTGTATAACAAACCCTTGAACGCCATATCCATGGCTCTTTGAAAGGTCGAGCCAGCATTAGAGAGACCAAAAGGCATCCTCCTATAGGCCATGGTGCCCCACTTGGTAGTGAAAGCAATTTTGAACTGATCCTCCTCCTTGATTAACACTTGATTGTAACCAGAAAATCCGTCAAGCAAAGAAAATCTCTTCGAGCCAACCACTACTTGTAAAATCTGCTCCATTGATGGAAGTGGGTAGTGGTCTTTTAGGGAGGCTCTGTTTAGGTCCCTGAAATCAACGCACATCCTGATTTCTCCATTCTTCTTCCTCACAAGGACAAGGTTTGAGACCCAAGAAGTATGCTTGATGGGAAAAATGATCTTTCCCTCAATTAGCTTAGTCAATTCTTTAATCATCAGGGGCTCTAGCTTTGGATTTAGGGGCCTCTGCCTCTACCTTACAGGCTTTCTACCTAGTTCCAATTCTATGGTGTGCTGGGGAATATGAGGATCAAATCCCTTTAGGTTTAAATAATCCCAAGCAAATACCTCCTTAAATTCCTGACAAAGAGCAATAAAAGCTCTCCTGTCCTTAGCTGAACAGATTTGCCTATTTTGAGGAGTTTTCCCTTAAAAATTTCTAACTCCTCATAATGTTCCTCTTTTATTTACATACCGGTCTTAGTCTTCTTCATCTGATCATTGGTGCCAAAAATAGACTCCAAAGTCACCAATCCCTTGAGTAGCTTTTTTGTCTTCAACTGAATAATCTGATCATTGCCATACTGTTGTTTGAGTTTATCCTGATTCATCATGGAAAACTCATCTTCCTCTAACAGGAATCTCAGAATCTGTTCATCACTTTCAAAGACCTGCCAATGAACATTATTGTCGGGGATAAAGGGTCTGTCAACTATTTTTACATGAGGCTGCATTTGCTCCTTTTGAATGTCACTAGGGATGTCAAACTGTGCCCCAATTGCAGCTAATCTATCAGCATGTTAGTTCTGATTTCTTGGAATGGAAATCAGATTAAAAGCATCAAACTCCTCAATCATGTTCCAGACCCTATGCTTGTAGCACTTCAAGGTATCATTTTTGGTAAGATGCAGTCCTCTTACCTGATTTACAATTAGTTCACTGTCCCCAAATACTTGCAAAAAACCAATTTTCTTCCTTCTTGCCCATTGCAAACCCTGAATTAATCCTTCATATTCAGCAGTGTTGTTTGTACATGCAAAGGCAAAACGGAAAGAAGAAAAATATTTTTCACCCTGTGGGGATACAAGCATTGCACCACCACCAGATCCATTTCTTCTCCTTAAGCCATCAAAGTACATTTTCCATACTTCTCCTTGCTGCTCTGTTTGCTATTCTACATCCTTTACCATACTTAGAATTGCTGCCTCAGGCTCATGAAGTATATAGACCCCCATACCATTTTCTTGAATATGTGCTTCAGGATCATCTACAACATCTTCTGAGGACCATTCCCTTAATAACATTTCTGGTATATTCTTAGCTTGTAACTCTTGAGCCGCCACTAGTTCAGGATCATCAGAAATAATGTGATTTGCATTAACCACACTTGGTGTATAGGGCTCTATGTGATGATTTGAAAGCAATTCAGATCTTAGGGTCACCTTAGTGCCATATCTAGTCCTAAAAAACACATGGGACCAGTCAGAGGATAGGTATCCTCCTATTTTGGCTGTGAATTCTCTTGATAGGCACATGGCAAAACAGGGAGGCAAATCAATAATGAAGACCTCTTGGAAGATGGAAACATTGGGACAGGTATGTAGAGTAAGACCTAGGTCTTTTATTACACCCACAGTACTAACAACTATGCCATGTAATTAGAGTACACCCTTCTCAAGAGGTTGGTACTTGAGCCCTAATTGGTCTGCAATTTGTTTAGGCATCACAGAACTGCTTGCTCCACTATCCACCATGCAATTATGAACTAATTTGTCTCCAATTATCAATGATATATAGAATGGGAGTGGCTTAGTACTTTTGTTAGGCTGTTTGCTGTTATCCTTGGAGGAATTAGTAAGGATAGCCCTATTTGGGTCAACAGTTGTATCTTTGGACACCTTCAAATCAGACAAGGCAGATTGCAATATGTCTTTTTGGCCCGGGATGGCTAAAGAATCCCACATAGACATTGTCACATTCATCTTTTTCATATTTTCAATAATATTGAAAGGCAGACTGGCACTCACCTTCTGATTTGATTTTGTAGCAGCGACTTTTGGTTGCAAACGAGGTATCTCCCTTGCTTTTGCTAGGTCATTTCTTTGTAGAATATGGGGAATTTGGGGTGCAGGAATATCAGCAGACGCTTTTCCTTTATTTGCTTCTTGTTCTACCTCATAACCCCTTTTCTTTGCTCTTGTATTTGCTGCAACTGAGGTGTTATCGCTGTTTATGCCACAAAATTCACCTTCCTACCAAAATTCACCTTCCTACCAGTTCATGAAAGTAGAATCACTTTGAGGTTGTTCCTGTTGTTGCACAACCCCATCATTTGGTGTACTTGGCTGTGAGGCTGACATATTTTGCACCATTAAAGCCTGATTTATGACTCCATTTGAGCAGGCTACTTGACTGTGTGGCTGATTGCATGGGTAGCACCACTCATATTCAGCTGCTAGGTTGTTTTGAGCAGGGACAAGGTCCCTTACGGTGTTAATAGGTGTTGGATTATAAGGCAGAAAAGGCCTTTGATTTACATTCTGTCTCGCACCTTGATAGTTGCTTTGATAAGGTGGCCTATTAGCTTGATACGACTGATTTTGGCCTTGAAATGGTTGATTCTGCCCATGGCTAAATTGCTGATAAGGCTGAAAGGGCCTCTGGGGCTGTTGCTTCTTTATGCTTACTAGTTCATTTCCAAAAGTTTGAAGGATACTCTCAATCTTTTGTTGACTATTTTTAATCTCTTTCAACTCTTGAGATGAACTAGAGGCAGCAGGTTCAGAATTAGCAATATTTGGTAATGCTACGATAGTAGGCACAAGGGAAAAACATGGAATTGGCAAAGGCATAGAAGCTTGAATCTCAGGAAAGATAGGCATTGGTGGTCTGGGTGCTATTTTTCTAGCCTGAATGAGATTATTCTCTGCCCTAATTGCTAATTCATATGCATTTGGTAAACTATTACCTCCTAGTGATTGAATCATTACTGAAATATCACTATTTAGGGATTTCAAAAAATATAGAAATGCATATTCAGCTAGAGGTCTTACCATGACAAGGATTCTATCCCATGTCTTTTGAAATCTAAAGTTAAAATCCATCATTTGCTCCTGTGGAGCTCTCTTTATGGTGGTCATTTGTTCGACCAATGATAGATTATCTAATTTTTCTTGAAATTGCTTGTTTAATATCTCTCATAGCTCATCCCAAGTTCCTATAGTATGCACTGGTCGACTCCTGAACCATTGCAATGCCTTCCCTTTGAAGGAGGCAGCCAGTAATCTAATGGCTACATTCTCCTGAGTGACATGATGAACCCCACACAGAGATGCTATGTCTCTAATGTGCTCGATCAGAGTAGTCTAATTCTCCCCTGTGAAATAGGGCAGATTCTTCAAAGCTGCCATTGGTATCACATCATGCACTGTTAGATTCAAAGGACTCCCCCCATCAAAAGTCACAAATGGCTAATTTCTTTCCATCTGAAGAGCTGTAGGTAGATTCGCTTGAGTTACTGCGGGAACTACAGAAGCAACTGGTCTGAAACTTGGTAGGGTTGACTGTACTCTTTTAGAAATTGGAGTCTTTGCTGTAGCTCTACTTTGTCTTCTAGGTGGGGAGAGCTGCAAATATTTGAATGAGCCTGAACTTGAACTCCTGGTTGCTATCTTTCTCATAAGACATGTATCAACAAAACTGGTCTGTTTGTCTTTCCTCAGTCTGAGTCGCCAGATGTGTAAATTTTAACCTCTTAAAGCAATTACTGGTTGCACATCAAAACTAGCAATAATGGCTGCTAATTTAATTGTTACTCTGATTTCTAAGGTCCCATCAGGCGTGCCAAAGTTGTTATCACCCAGTTTTGCACCCTTGCATACAGTCGTGAAGCCTCTGCAAACTGGAGTAACATGGGACTGATCCCTAAGTGTGGGACTTTGCTAAATGAGATCAGACCTCCGGAGAAGGCCGGCTTCCTTGTCTAGTTATCACCTAAAACTACTAAATTTTGGGGGGAAAAGGGAGAGAGAATGTTTGTAATGAAAATGAATAAAAACTTGAAAAAACATAAAAGGGTGATACACCAGACAGATTTAAAGAAACTTCCACAAAACTGAAGGATGCACAATACAATCAGAATATGGCAAGTAGGCATACACAGGCTAGATGACTCTAGCAGAGGTGAGAAGCAATATGATTGAGAGGAATAAAACATTCACAGACAAACCATATGTAGTGTTGTTTTTTTCCCGGACTGGATGCTTACTCCCAGATTTCCCTACAAGGTAGCCATCAATGATCAACAGGATCTCTGGGCTAGGGGCCAACAGTATAGGAGATAGACTCTATTTATATCTCCTCTTCTTCTTTAGGCTCTGCAAAACTAAGGGGGGTATTCCCTACTCAACATCTATGAAATGCATCTTTGTATTAGCTGGGATGTTGACATAAAGCAGATAAATCCTCTCTTATGCAGACCAAAACTGTTAGATAAGTGCAAAGGGGCTAGCTTTGGGCCTATATTTAGTTGTAGACAGAGGATTTGGGATCCTAAAACTAATTCTACTATCCTAATGGTTGTTTTGGAGTTTGATTTTGATTTTGTTTGTTTGGATGCAAAGCTGGACCTGGTGTATAACTTCAACACAGAGCTAGATTGGTGCCTATCCAGGGCTTGGAGTCAGTAGACATACACATGCAAATGTTCAGCACAAACATAACAAGACTAGATTCAAGGGGATTTCATCATATTTGCCTTACAAATATATCCCAGAACAGAGTGTTTATACATCTCTACTTATGATATCCTTACTGCAATATACTTTCCTCAATACTTAACCTGAAAACAGTTTAATCTATCCCTTGAACAGAAGTTAAGAGATCAAGCATTCAATATAGTAAACCTATATCCTAGAACCCAAGACACCCCTTAGATATCTAGATTCAAAAGGAAAGCATATTCAATACAGGAGATAGACAACAAAACACATGCAATATAGCATTACTCATCTAAATCAGCATGAAACCAATGAATTTATGCACAAAACATAAGGCATGAGACTCATAAACTCACAAAATCCACTGCACAGAGCAACCAAAACCAGATGTATTTCATTACAGAGCCAAAATGTCTAGTTTTTCAACAACAACTAATTGAGGAGTATCATCTGCTCTTTATAGCAAAACTATGCACTGAAAGAATTAATTACAAGGGAGGCCAAAAAATCCCGCCAGATACACAGTATCAGAAAAATGACGCTCAAAATCATAAACGCAACAAGGGACAAATTATGGAGAAGCCAGAGAAGGACAAGGAGTAGGTGAGAATCAGGATCTGCACCGCCGCCCAGGAACATGCATCATAAAAATGGTGGTTGATCTGTCCATCATCGACCCACATCTCTGTGCAATCACCATTAATGTTTCAGCTACTCACAGCCTCTGGAAACGTAGCCGCAGCAAGTTTCTGAAGATTTCCTGCCCAAACGCGATCGCAGATGCGAAGAAACCCATCGTTGCATCAAAATTGAAAGATAGCTGTTGATCAAAAACCCTTCGCTTGAAATCAACAACCCCAAAAGTGTCAAAAAGTTGACACCAACAAAAACGTGCCACGCAGACACTTTAAGTTTCCAATGCTGGGTCGTTTCACTTACCTTCCCCGCCGAGAGCCTTCTACCGGGAACCTCACGAGGGAGCCACCACGTGGCGGCCGTTGCAACACCCCTGAAACATTAGGGACTCTCCTAAGAAACTCCAACAGAAGCTTGGCAGAGGGTGACACATGGCGGGCTCCGCGCCCTCTTGAAATACACAAAGAAACTTTAAAGAAACTCCCACGGAAGCCGCCACGTGGTGCCTTCTGCGGTCACTTGAAACATAAAGACCCCTCCTCGAAACACTCAAAATTTTTTAAGGTTCCGCGTTATCTTTGAAACATATAGAAACTACAGAGAAACAGGCCATAAGTCCTGGGACCCTCCGCCACGCGTCACATTTTGATACATTTGATACATATGCTGGGGCCCACCTCAGTGTTTCGTTCAACGTTTGAAACAAAAAAGAAACAACCCGCGGAAGCTGACACTTGTCACGCTCCGCAGCAACCATAAGGGACAGATGGCGCATTCCGCGCGCCTGTTGCAACATTAAGAAACTTCCCCCGCTGCTCGACACTTGGTGCTTTCCGTGCATCTGGGACTCATCAACGGGACCCACCACCATTCACTACTTTGCACCGCGGGAAACAAAATAGAAACTCACATGGAAGCTGACACTTGTTAGCTTCCGCAGCAACTTAGAAACTTTTATGAAACTTTCCCGAAACAAGAGTGGAGGCTGCCACTTGTCACCGGTCGTGCTACCTTTAGTTGCTTTAAGGGTCTATCGAAAACTATGGTAGAAACTGTGAAACTTTTAGAAACACTTCGGCGGAGGCCACCATCTGGAAACATCTGCAGCAGCTTAGAAACTCTAATGGGACCCACTATGTCTGCGCCACACTTTGAAACATGCAGAAACTATCTCGGAAGCTGACATCTGTCGGCTTCCGCAGTAACCATAAGGGACACACGACACCCTCTGCCCCTGCATAGAAACTTTTTAGAAACATTGGCGGATGCCTCCACATGGTGCCTTCCGCGTCCAAGCTGAAACATAAAAGAAACTCAGTTGAAACTTCAGCAGAAATCTGTCGGAAGCTGACACGTGGTGCCATCCTCAGCAAGTAACTTAGAAACAAAAGAGAAACAACCTCAACAACGTGGCATACTCCGTGTAGAGCTACATTCAAAAATAAAAGTGTGGCAATAAACTGGGGCTCGACGCATGGCGGATCCCACGGCATTAGCAAAACAAGACCCCTATAGCCACTGTTAGAAACATTCAGACACAGTAATTGTAGCTCAAAGCAGTGACCCGATATGCATTTTTATGCATTTGACCCAGTTTTTATCAGTCTTCAGGGACCGAGGGAGATTTCACAAGTTTGCCAACACACATTTCACCTTTGCATACACAGAATTTAACAATTTTCTCAAATGCGACAGAAAAAACAATTAAACAGTGCATGCGGGCCAGGGAACAATTTAAACCAAGGCACTAAGGGTCAGAAGGAAAAACACACAGGAACCTGCAAATTGGAAGTCAAAACCCTAACCCTAGGTGAACACCACTAGTGGCTCTGATTGGGGACGTGCAGACGCAAGATTGTAGCGAGAACTAGACCTCCGGGCAGACTAGACAAAACACAAAAAAGCACCAACTGTACAAGATATTTACAATATATACATATTTTTACAAATGTGCACAGAGGAAAACCACTTATGCAAAATAAATTTTGAGGAATTGACCATGCACAGGCAATTCCAGCATCTCACCATCTAGGGCCTGGAGGATATAAGAATCCTCCCCATGATTATTGCAAACCTAGTATGGGCCCATCCATAAGGGCTCAAATTTACTGTGCTTGCCCTTATCCTGGTTTCTTGCATTCCATACAAGGACCAAATCATCTTTCTGAAACTTTCTTTTTGTAGCTCTCTTATCAAACAAATATTTCACCTTTTGCTGTCTCTTGATGTTTGTCTTCTATGCTTCCCTTCTCATCTCATCTAGTGCAACTAGCTGATTGATCCTTTCAGTCATTGAATCATTAACCTCCCCATCATTCTCTTGTATGAACTTGTAAACTGGTAGGAAATTGTTCACAGGTAACTTAGCTGCTATACCATACACCAATTCATAAGGTGACCTTCCAGTGGCTTTTTTCACTGTCACCCTATCAGCCCATAATGCCAACTTTAGTTTTGAATCCCAGGATTTCTTATTTTTATCCATTATCCTCTTGATGATTTTCATTAGGCTTTTGTTGCTTGACTCTGCTTGACCATTTCCTTGTGGGTGGTATGGTGATGTGTGAGACAAGTCAATTCCATATTTATTGCAAAAATCAACAAATTCACCTGATCTAAAGCACATTGCATTATCTGTGATTAACTTGACTGGTACCCCAAACCTGATAATAATATTCTCCAAGATAAAACCCATCACCACCTTACTTGTAGCCTTTTTAGTAGGGATAGCCTCAATCCATTTAGTGAAGTAATCAGTGGCAACCAAAATCCAACTATGTCCTCCACTAGATTTCTCTAAAATCTCCCCTATAAAATCAATTCCCCATTGCTGAAATGGAGCATCCAAAGTTACAGTTCTAAGGGGCAATGCTCCTTCATATCTTAACTTTCCTGAGAATCTTTGGCAAGGGTCACATTTCCTTACTAGCTTTTGTGCATCTGAAAAGACAGTGGGCCACCAATATCCTACCCTAAGGATCTTATGAGCTGTTGTTTGGGCAGTATAATGTCCATCAGACAATCCTTTATGCATGTCATTCAAAACATTGTTAGCTTCATCTTCATCCACACATCTCAGCAACACACCATCAGGGTTCTTCCAGTATAGCTCACCTTGAACAATAACATACTTGATTGCATGTAGTTTTAAGGTCCTTTTTTGACTGTCACTGAAATGGGAAGGACAATTCAGATTTTGCAAGTAATATATGATGTCCTTATACCATTCAGATTTTGATACATTGACATTCTCATTCTGGACTGCATTGACTTGGCATGCCTCTAGATTTGACTGTGTCATTAGCTTTGCTAACCCTTGTCCTCTTACCAATTTTGTGATTTGTATCTCTATGTTGAACTCCTGCAACTTATTTATCCATTTGCATCTTCTTCTAATTACTTCCTGTTGAGTGAAGATATCTTTTATTGCTGCATGAGGTACATATGCAATTATTCGTGAGCCTACCAAATATGGCCTAAAGCTCTTGATTGCTCTAACCAATGCATATGCCTGTTTCTCCATAATGTCATACTTTAATTCAACAGCCTGCAATGACCTACTAAAGAAAGCAATGGGCTGCTCAAACCCTTCTTCATTTTTTTGCAATAAGCATGCAGCAACAGTATGGAAAGAAGCAAATGAAAACAATTGAAATGGCTTGGAAAAATTAGGAGATTTTAGCACAGGAGCCATCTTGATTGCTTCCTTGATGTTCTGAAATGATTCAATTACTTCATTCTCCCAATTAATAGTTGCACCTTTCTTCAGCATCTTGGAGATTTCTTTTGTGGTCTTTGCAAAATTAGGAACAAATCTCCTAACAAAGTTTATTTGTCCAAAGAAGGACTGCACACCTTTTATTGTTTTAGGGATTTGAATTTTGTCAATTGCAGCCACCCTTTCAGGATCAATCCTAACTCCATCCTTGGAAACAATGTGTCCAAGCAATTTTCCTTCCACAACCCCAAAAGCACATTTCTTTGGGTTGAGAGAAATGCCATACTCTAGTGCTCTAATGAAAATCTGCTCCAAGTGCATACAATGCTGCTCTTCTTTATTTGAAAAGGCAGTCAAGTCATCTTGATAAACAACCAAGATTGAGTCAGTTAGCCCTGCAAAAGCAACATCCATTGCTCTTTGAAATGTAGCACCTGCATTTGTTAGTCCAAATGGCATCCTTATATATACATAGGTTCCCCATGGAGTAGTGAAAGTAGTCTTAAATTGTTCTGATTCTTTTACTTTCACTTGATTGTACTCTAAAAAACCATCTATCATAGATAAAAGTTCACAACCAGTCACTCTTTGCAACATGGCCTCCATGTTTGGCAATGGATAGTTATCCTTCAAAGAAGATACATTTAAGTTTCTAAAGTCCACACACAACCTTATATCACCATTCTTTTTTCTGACTGGGACAAGGTTAGACACCCATGTTGAATGTCTGATAGGCATGATTATTCCAGCCTCCCTAAGTTTTATAAGTTCTTCTTGCATTTTTGGAGCTAAGGTTGGGTTAATAGGCCTCTGTTTTTGTCTAAATGGTTTAGCTCCAAGTTTCAAAGGGATTTCATGCTGAAATAAATCCTCTCTATAGGCTTTCAAGTCCTCATATGACCAAGCAAAAACATGCTTATATCTCTTCAGCAATGCAATCAGCATGCTCCTGACGTGTGGTTTGAGCTGTTTGCCAATGTATACCCTTTTGGGAGCATGAGATGTTCCCAAATTTATCTCCTCTAGATCATTCTTGTTTGTTGGAGATGCTTTTGTAACAAATTGGTCCCTATTGTCAAAAGCTCTCTCTAAGGCTACCAGCCCTCTAGGGATTTGGTTAGTCTTCAGCTGAATTACTTCTTTCCCTAAAAGGGTTTCTTTTCCATCTACAACTTCCACAAAGTTCTGAAAATCCATTTCTTGGTTCTCATATTCATCAATACAATGCAGAAATCTCAGTAAATCCTTATCATCATCAAACACTTGCCAGCTGCATACATTATCTGGCACTGCAGGCCTAAGCTTGACTTCAACATTTGTAACATCTGACAAAGTTATATCATCTGGCCTTATGGCTACATTGGCTAGAAAATCTGCTCTGACATTTTTTGATCTTTCTATCCAATTTATTGAAAAAGCATCAAAAAATTCAATTGTATCCCAAACAGCATGCTTGTATTGTTTCAACCTTTTATTTTTTGATGCATACTTGTCTCTAATTTGGGACACAATAAGCTCTGAATCACCAAACACTTTGAGCATCTTAATTCCATGCTTCAAAGCAACATTTAACCCTAATAACAGAGCCTCATACTCTGCAATATTATTTGTACAGGCAAACCTCAACAGGAAAGAAAATTGGAGAAGCTTACCAGTTGGAGACAGAAAAACAATTCCAGCACCAGAGCCTTCTTTTGAACAAGCTCCATCAAAATACATGGTCCAAAGACCTTGCTGGTCCAACTCTTGAATGCAAATTTTTTCTCTTTTATCTTCCTTATTATCTAAGACAACTCTGAAATTTTCACAGTCAGTGTCTACAAAACATATATGCTCCTCTGATTCTTGATCCTCCACTGTCTCTGATGATCTTTCTTCTCTGATCAGCTTGACATCCCTGCCATTCATTGGGATCATAGCATATGACAGGTCCAATTGCATACTTCCACCAATCAATGCTGCCCATCTTCTTGACAACAACATGCCATACTGTGGCTTGATATCAACAACTGTTATGTTCATTTTATAGATCTTTTCTAGATATGCTGCCAATCTATAATCAACATCCTTCATGATTCCAATGGCAGGTACCTCCCTAGCATCCATTGCATAATATTTCCCACATGCCTTATCTATTTTTAATCCTGCTTGTTGCATAATGGCTAAAGGCATGATATTTGTAGATGCTCCTGAGTCAAGCATACAATTTCTAATCACTTTTCCATTGATAACCAGGGAGACATAAAATGGTTCAACCTGTGAAGGGCATTTTGTCATGGTCATCCCTAGATATACCTCAGGAATTTCATCCTCTTCAATGCACATAACTTGTTTCTTATCCTGAGTCTCAATATTCTGCTTGGCTTGACATGGTACTCTTGAAATCAAGGATACAGTCCTATTTCTGAATTCTGCAACTTTCATCAGCTCTATTAGTGGAACAAAGACTTTTATTTGAGACAAGACCTGAGTGATGTCAAATGGAGCATAATTTTGAATAACAGTTGTAGCCTGATCCACAGTTTTACCTCTATCTTGAGATGATCCAGCTTTAGTTTTTATGGCTCTCTGACTGTCATCCTTGTTCTGAAAATTCTTACTTTGATCCTCAACCTGGGGAACTCTATTTTCTAGTCCTTGGGGATCATAACTTGTTTTTTGCTTAAAATTTTGCCTATTATTGTTCCATTGCTTCTTATGTGTCTCAATTCCTTTATGACTGTGTACAGGCTGATTTGCAGAAATGCCTTTTGGCAGATGTGGGCTGCTTACTTGGGCTTTACCTCTTAGGTTGTAGTTGCTTTTGACTTGAGCAACTGCTGTAGCTGTGAAGGCCCTAATTTCTCCATCAGAAGGTCTCCTCAAGTTATTCAGAAAACTGTGTGAATCCTGAGCATAGGCATAGTTGTCTTCATCATCTTCATCATATGGGAACTATTGGTAGCCCTGAGTTTCATCATTTGCATTTGCATCAGCATCATGAAAAAAGTATTCTCTATTTGTAGACAACATGTTAACATTATCATCTTCCATGCAATGAGGCTCATTGCACTCATCACAGGCCATGGCATTGTTATATAGAGACTGAACAATCATACATTGTGACTGTGAATGAGGCATCTAGCATATTATACACCATGGAGTATCATTAACAATATTTATAGTTTTCTTCAAAGGATCAGGAGTTTCCTTGGTATGTTGAGCTCTCTAATTTGTGTTGTTATGTGGCAATACAGGTCCACCATTATGCCAATTGGTATTATATGGCATATCATGCAATGATGGTCTCTTTTCCTATCTTTGGTAAGCTTGCCTATCATGACCTATTCCTTTTTCATTCCTGGCCAATCTATAGCTTAGATCCTTAACAACATTTGCCAATTTGTCTATTTTATCTTCAAGGGCAGATGTACTACCTTGATTGTTTTGAGGTTTGTTTGGATTCTGTAGAATTTTCACATCATCCCTTCTGTTTGTTTTACCAGATGCCCTCCTGTTATTCTCAATATTTATTGCTATCTTGAAAGCATCCTTGAGAGTAGCAGGACCCTTATCTCTTAACCCATATGTTGTTTTGGCATCAAAAGCATTAATATATAATATTATGCACATTGGTTCATTTGGCCTCATGTGATGTGGCAATTTGTTCAACACTTTGGTAAATCTAGCATTAAAATCTGCAACCTGCTCATTTGACCCTTTAGTGATACTAGTGAACTCATTTATCAAAAAGCTAGGGTCAGTTTTGTCACCATATTGCTCCTTAAACATCCTTTTGAAATCATCCCATGATGAAATGCTTCTGTCAGGTAGACCCTTATACCATTCCTTGGCTTCATCAACTAAGGATTGCATAAATGATTTCATGAAAACATCCTCATGCTCAACCTCAAAGTTGTCCATGGTATTCTAAAAAGCTTTTAAATGGTCCTCTCCTGAGACAGTATTGTTTCCTAAAAATTTACGCACTTGCAGCCTCACATGTTTGTTAACAGGGTTTGGATAACCAAGAATGCCATAAAAAATAAGCTGTCTGAATCTATCCAACTACATTGGGTGCCTTTCAAACTAATTAGCATTTGCATTTCTATCAGCATTATGTTGTCTCACATTATTTAATGGTACTCTGGCATTGTTTACATTTTGTCTTTGATCATTATTCTGATGATACTGTACCTCATTTCTTTATTGATTTCTCTGCATATTTGCACTTTGGAGGGTAGGAATTGAATCATTTTGAGCAACTCTCAAAGCCTACACTTTCTGTCTCATATCATCTCTGATTTTATTGCTTGCAGATATTCTAACTCAGCCCTTAAGCTCTTAATTTCATCAGCTAGTTCTTCCTCTCTAGGCATTGAAGAGGAAGGTTTTATCATATTCTGATCATCATTGTCATCATCCCTTAGGGATTCAGCCTCTTCAAATCTGTCAGGAGAATCATGAAAATGACGTTCTTGAAACATCTCTAACCTTATTCTCAAACCATTACCTTGCTGCCTTTCATACACATTCTGGATTTCAGCCTCAGTGTTTGAAAAATAAGGTACTGTCTTCTCTGAGGATCCTGGATTATCCTGAATAAAATCATTTTTCTTGGGGCTAGGAGAACCATCTTGACTGGCTCGAACAGTCCCCTTTTTTCTATACATCATTTTTATGGGTAGCTCTTCAAACAGAGTATTACGCTGGGATCTTCTCCCTTGCATACAAATTTTACTTTACCGGTTGGGAGATTGGTTCGGAGTTGCCACCTATTACTAGGAACTGTTTTCTTTTAAAAATCAGGGTTCTTACACAAGTCCCCAGTACAATCGCCAATTTCTGTTGTTTTTTTTCCCGGACTGGATGCTTACTCCCAGATTTCCCTACAAGGTAGCCATCAATGATCAACAGGATCTCTGGGCCAGGGGCCAACAGTATAGGAGATAGACTCTATTTATATCTCCTCTTCTTCTTTAGGCTCTGCAAAACCAAGGGAGGTATTCCCTACTCAACATCTATGAAATTCATCTTTGTATTAGCTGGGATGTTGACATAAAGCAGATAAATCCTCTCTTATGCAGACCAAAACTGTGAGATAAGTGCAAAGGGGCTAGCTTTGGGCCTATATTCAGTTGTAGACAGAGGATTTGGGATCCTAAAACTAATTCTACTGTCCTAATGGTTGTTTTGGAGTTTGATTTTGATTTTGTTTGTTTGGATGCAAAGCTGGACCTGATGTATAACCTCAACACAGAGCTAGATTGGTGCCTATCTAGGGCTTGGAGTCAGTAGACATACACATGCAAATGTTCAGCACAAACATAACAAGACTGGATTCAAGGGGATTTCATCATATTTGCCTTACAAATATATCCCAGAACAGAGTGTTTATACATCTCTACTTATGATATCCTTACTGCAATATACTTTCCTCAATACTTAACCTGAAAACAGTTTAATCTATCCCTTGAACAGAAGTTAAGAGATCAATCATTCAATATAGTAAACCTATATCCTAGAAACCAAGACACCCCTTAGATATCCAGATTCAAAAGGAAAGCATATTCAATACAGGAGACAGACAACAAAACACATGCAATATAGCATTACTCATCTAAATCAGCATGAAACCAATGAATTTATGCACAAAACATAAGGCATGAGACTCATAAACTCACAAAATCCAGTGCACAGAGCAACCAAAACCATATGTATTTCATTACAGAGCCAAAATGTCCAGTTTTTCAACAACTAATTGAGGAGCATCATCTGCTCTTTATAGCAAAACTATGCACTGAAAGAATTAATTACAAGGGAGGCCAAAAAATCCCGCCAGATACACAATATAAAAAAAAATGGTGCTCAAAATCATAAATGCAACAGGGGACAAATTATGGAGAAGCCAGAGAAGGACGAGGAGTAGGTGAGAATTGGGATCTGCACTGCCACCCAGGGACATGCATCATAAAAATGGTGGTTGATCTGTCCATCATCGACCTACACCTCTATGCAATCGCCATTAATGTTTTAGCTACTCACAGCCTCTAGAAACGTAACCGTAGTAAGTTTCTAAAGATTTCTCACCCAAACGCGGTCGCAGATGCGAAGAAACCCATCGTTGCATCAAAATTGAAAGATAGCCGTCGATCAAAAACCCTTCGCTTGAAATCAACGGCCCCAAAAGTGTCAAAAAGTCACCACCAACAAAAACATACCACGCAGACACTTTAAGTTTCCAATGCTGGGTCATTTCACTTACCTTCCCCACCGAGAGCCTTCTGTCAGGAACCTCACGCGGGAGCCACCACGTGGCGGCCGCCGCAGCACCCCTGAAACATTAGGGACTCTCCTAAGAAACTCCAACGAAATCTTGGTGGAGGGTGACACATGGCGGGCTCCGCGCCCTCTTGAAACACACAAAGAAACTTTAAAGAAACTCCTGCGGAAGTCGCCACGTGGCGCCTTCCGCGGTCACTTGAAACATAAAGTCCCCTCCTCAAAACACTCAAAATTTTTTAAGGGGCCACTTTGAAACTCAGGCAGAAACCAACACATGGCAGGTTCCGCGTTATCTTTGAAACATATAGAAACTATAGAGAAACAGGCCATAAGTCCTGGGACCCTCCGCCACGCGTCACATTTTGATACATTTGATACATACGCTGGGGCCCACCTCAGTGTTTTGTTCAACGTTTGAAACAAAAAAGAAACAACCCGCGGAAGCTGACACTTGTCACGCTCCGCAGCAACCATAAGGGACAGATGGCGCATTCCACGCACCTGTTGCAACATTAAGAAACTACCCCCGCTGCTCGACACTTGGCGCTTTCCGCGCATCTGGGACTCATCAACGGGACCCACCACCATTCACTACTTTACACCGTGGGAAACAGAATAGAAACTCACGCAGAAGCTGACACTTGTCAGCTTCCGCAACAACTTAGAAACTTTTATGAAACTTTCCCGAAACAAAAGCGGAGGCTACCACTTGTCATCGTCCGTGCTACCTTTAGTTGCTTTAAGGGTCTATCGGAAACTATGGCAGAAACTGTGAAACTTTTAGAAACACTTCGGCGGAGGCCACCATCTGGCAACATCTGCAGCAGCTTAGAAACTCTAATGGGACCCACCATGTCTACACCACACTTTGAAACATGCAGAAACTATCTCGGAAGCTGACATCTGTCAACTTCTGCAGCAACCCTAAGGGACACACGGCACCCTCCGCCCCTACATAGAAACTTTTTAGAAACATTGGCAGATGCCTCCACGTGTTGCCTTCCACGTCCAAGATGAAACATAAAAGAAACTTAGTTGAAACTTTGGTGAAACTCTGTCAGAAGTTGACACGTGGCGCCATTCGCAGCAAGTAACTTAGAAACAAAAGAGAAATAGCCTCAGCAACGTGGCATACTCCGTGTTAGAGCTACATTCAAAAATAAAAGTGCGGCAATAAACTGGGGCTCGACGCATGGCGGATCCCGCGGCATTAGCAAAATAAGACCCCTATAGCCACTATTAGAAACATTCAGACACAGTAACTGTAGCTCGAAGCAGTGACCCGATATGCATTTTTATGCATTTGACCCAGTTTTTATCAGTCTTCAGGGACCAAGGGAGATTTCACAAGTTTGTCAACACACATTTCACCTTTGCATACACAGAATTTAACAATTTTCTCAAATGCGACAGGAAAAATAATTAAACAGTGCATGCGGGCCGGGGAACAATTTAAACCAAGGCACTAAGGGTCAAAAGGAAAAACACACAGGAACCTGCAAATTGGAAGTCAAAACCCTAACCCTAGGTGAACACCACCATGCATATTCACACAGAACTAGAAAAATCAGCAAAGAGGTAAAATTAACTTGCATATATTCAATGGAAAGGCACGGTTACAACATATGAAAACTCTGTTTGGAAATAGAAAAAGCTTGTATGCTAAAAAGTTTCCAACCTTATTTACAACATTCGAATGCATACTTATAGCATTCCAAAACTATCCTAAGTCAGTTAAAAAAACTCACTCAAAGAGCTGTCATAGAAAAATATCTCAATCGATGACTGTTCGGCTGCATCAGTTATGGCATTGAAATTTGGGATTGGGCAGATGGGGAGATATTTAGAGTCTTTATTATAGCCGCTTACTCTATCTGCTGCAATGAATGCCCAAAAATATCTCCATCTGCTAAAAGTCATCTCTGAAATGTTCATCGCTCACAAATATGCATTTCCAGATCTAAAATTTGAAAAGTGATAAAGCTCCTGAAAAACCCTACCAAATGAAAGAGGGGACCAAAATATGCAACTTTGCCTCTTGGAGTATGCTGAAATTCACCAAAATGGAGGAGATACAGGCAGTCAAACTTTCGGTCAACTACCTGTATATATCGCTTTTGCATTTCTGTGTATATCACTGCATCTTGGCGCCTGAATCGGCATTCAAAAACTCATCCTGCAACTCATTCTGCACATACATGGCACTTTGCATATCGGCCCCTGTACATCCCTTTGTTTTTCGAAAATTGCATATACATACAATTTCCCCTTGTATATGTGGGCCCTACCACTTGTATCTCCTCTTCTGCATATGCAAAATACAAGCTGCGGACCTCAAAACACCATTTAGCTATTTTTCATGGTTCTGCTAGATCCAGCTTGTATATTTTCTCCTTGTACATTTCTTTGTATATGCAAAATATACAAACACCTATTCATACAAAGCGGACTCCAAACTCTTATGTGCCGAAACTGATCCTTGATTCAAATCTGCTTTGTATATCGCAATGCATCTTTGATTTGTATATCGCAATATACAAGCGACATATACATACAAATCGGACCCCAACTGACCTTTAAGTACATTTGATTACCTGTTGGGTCCGGCTTGCATCTTTGTTTGTACATTCCTGATATACAAACCCCTTTGTATATTGTCTTGTATATCGGGTTGTATGTGCAAACATACAAGCCGATATACACTCCACTATTCACTCTCCTTTGCGGCACTGTAGCAAATGCACATTTGTTTGTATATGCGGATATACATACGCAAATATACAAACTCCCTTACATACAAATAGGGAATCTTTATGGAATATGCCCACAATGTATCTTTCAGTTTGTATGTTTCCTTGCATGCGCGAAATATACAAACACTTATATATACAAACTGGACCTGAAAGCTTTATAGAACCAATTGAAACCTATATTCAGGTCCGGATTGTATATCGGCTTCGTATATTGGTTTGTATGTGCGAACATACAAGCCGATATACAAAGCACTATTCATGTGATCCTTTGTATCTCCACTCTTGTACTGTATCAAATGTATATTTTGGCCTTGTACATTTCAACAAATGTACATTCACTGTAGCATATGTATGTCCGTTAGCCTTGTATATTGCATTGCACATTTCTTTGTATCTCCATTTGTATATCTGAATATGCAAGCCCCTTTGTATATGCAGACCCAATATACATTTAGCGAATATTCTTAGAATCTGCGGAAGATTACCTAAATGTATATGCATTTCCTTGACCCGATATACATTCAGAAAATGTATATAACTCAAATTTTTTCATATTTTCTAAGGCCGATATAAATTTGCAAGCCCGCCAAATGTATATTTGAACTATATGTTGACCAAAACTTTGACCATCAATAACTTCTTTATTTGGCCGAATTTCAGGGTGATGTAAAAAGCAAACCTACCTATTTTTTCAAGCTCTTTCCAATGGTAAGGTTTTTTTTTATGCAATTTGACACTTTTCATTTTTAGGCAACATTTTCCAAAGGCTTTTCAAGGAAAATACCAGGTTGACTGTTTGGCTCTGGTCAGAGGAAAAAATGGGTCAACACTAATGTCTATTCTCAAAGAGGCATGGTTACAATTACCAGAGATATGGTTTTTTAGAACAAAAGCCAACCTGAATACATTACATTTCATGCTTTATATAGCATTTATAAATGGAGCACCATTACCTACTGTAATGAATGCACCCATGAGCCTGTCAGAGATATTTCCTCACCAGAAGGGACGTCTACCTACAAGACTTCAATGTAGAAAATATCTAGATCCAGGAGTAGATGAAAGATATTTGTGTCTTCAATGCAAACAGTTGGATCACCAACCTACAACAATCAATGCAAAATATCTACCTTTCCAAAACTTTTACAACACTTCTAGTCAGCCTCTAACATGTCTTGTTGGCCGAGTCTGCACATTCCTCTTTAGTCAACAACTTATCATGATATCTAGATATACATAACCATATCCGAATCCTAAATTTTGGATCAAAATTTCAAAGTGTGTATATCCCTCAAAAATCTTGCCAAATGAAAGAGGATAAAATTCTAAGCAATTTTACCTTTTGGATCATGTAGAAATTCCTCAAGATGAAGAAGATATTCGCGGTCAAAGTTGTGGTCAATGGGCATATGGATATCCATGCATGCACCCCGGGTCTTCATGTTTTCAAATATCTGGATGATATATTTTGATCGAACACAGAGTCTCAATATCCTGATATCTGGATGCACTCGTCAAATTTACCTTAGCGGCATGGAGAAGCCATCATTCACATGGATATCCGATGTCTGGATGCTAACTTTTAATATGCCACCTTTTGATACCCTGATGATGTCATCGGCATAGAGAGGGGATCTGGATGACATCATCAGGATATGAACACTGAAGGATAATATGCTGGTGGTGGAATATCCTGATGATGTCATCATCATATGTACTTCTTTGGGAAGGGGACTGGATGACATCATTGGGACATTCGCTTTAATGATCTGGGCATTGGGAAAGATCTGGACATTAGAGAAAGATCTAGACATTAGGAAATATCTGGATGTTATGAAAAATATGGATATCGACTAAGGTCTGGATATCGAGTAGATCCAGACATTAGCTAAGGTCCAGATATTAAAAAAATATCCGGATGTTAGCTAAGGTCCAGATATTGGAAAATATTCAGGTATCCAGAGAACAGATATCCATACTAGAAAATAACTAAGTAAAAGACAAAAATCTCTACGAAGGAAGACATTGAAGATTATATGTTTCTAGGGTTTTTCTGGGTTTTTTGCAAGGATTCTCTAGATGAGATTTCAAGGATTTTTGCAATGCAAAACACTAGAATTTGAAGGATTTAAGGCCTACATAGATATATTCCAAGGAGTATCAAGGAGATGTTCAAGGTGAACTTGTTAGGTTTCAAAAATGCAAGTTATAAACCTTAAGAGGTTGCCAAGCTTTCTTAATACCTTTGGCTAACGAAACAGGGTTGATATGATTGAAAGCCCCCTTCTCTTTAGGTTCTGCCAGACCTAGGTGGGTGTACCTTGATAGCTAATGTAGATTTGTATAACCTTAGTGATCTACTCACATTGGCATGTAGATGTGAGACAGATATAAGGCTTTAATAACTACTCCTAATATGTGAGATATTGAATATGCGAATAAGGTTTTGAAATGTTATTTTGTAATGACCAGTGCTTTATCTATTATGGGCAATGAGGTCAGGATATATATGACAGATGTGTCCTCCCTCTTGGCTTAACTCAAATTATTTGGTACTTTTCAACTATTTATACCTTGTATAAACGTGCAAGGTTGTAGGTCACCAGGCTCTTCTTACCAAATCCTAATGATATTTTCCTAGGTTACTGTGATCAATTGAAAGGATTTTAATTCTTAAATGAAGGAAACCAATTAAGGTGATCTGTTCAAAAGATTTTAATTCTGAGAGGAAACCAATAAACTAAAATCATTTAAGAGGAATTTAATGCTCTTCTTATAGAAACCAATCAATACAATCACACAAGTGCAACAAATGTGCCCCGATAAATTAAACATATCCTCAATATATTCAATTTAATTAACAAAGGAAAACCATTTTGGAGACAACACGGATAACACATATCAATGAATATTAACAAATAATTGAACACCAAAAATGTTTGGACACCAGATTATTATATTCCTCTCCATTGAATTACTTCATAAGATTTTACATTTTATGCTTGGAAGTCTCCATTGACTGTTTTATTAATCCTACTGACTGTTGATTGCTCTGATTATTTCTTCTTGATCCTTCATTGATGATTATTTCTAACTTCATAAATATCTTGTATTTTTAGGGTTGTGACCCTTCACTTATCATTTTGTCTGGTGCAACTCTCCACTTAACAAATTATCTTCAGTAGATCAAAATATTTTAATTTTAACCTCTTTGAGCCTTGCATTCCTGTGCAAATTAATTTAATAATAATTATTACCCATCCTTTTCCAGAGTTCTCCAATCTTATATTTACTCCTTGGTGGAAATATTTCACCCTTAATTACATGCAATTCGAAATATCCTCAGGGTAAAATAATCACCCACTCCATAACTCCCTTAGTGAAAAAGATTTCACATTTTGATGAAAATATTTTACATCTTCACTCATACAAAATAAAATCTTTATTTTGTACATCTATTTGTTGATAGTAAGGAATACTGAGAGGGGGGGTGAATCAGTATTCCACAAAACCACTTCTTAACGAGTTTATTAGTCCAATTTCTAAAATTAATAATATGAAAGCAGAATAAGCATAGGAACAACAACCATAAAGACATAACACATGAACACCAAGATTTTTACATGGAAAACCCAAAAAGGGAAAAACCATGGTGAGTGTTAGCTCACAATATATTATGATAGCACAATACCGGATTACAAGAAGGCTCACTACCTTAGGGCTCACTACCCACAGAAATACTCACTGCCTAGAGAAAGAAAGAAGAAGGAAGAATGGCTCACTGCCAAGTTGAACTGCTCAGATTGCATCTACACATGCATGGTTATAGCTCCAATGAAGCACATAAATATTGTCTCAAAACTCTTCATCTCTGACTGCTCTGTTTCACTATTCTGCTTTTACATAGGAACAAGATCTCTCTTCTTCTGCTCTTATCACTTCCACAAAATCACCTTACTTCACATGTTGCACATGTATATATTCTCATTCACATCTAATCACCCAAACACCAAGTTCGATCCCATATATATATCCGCAACACTTAAAATCTTCATACTAGGTCAGCCTAATAAGGTGTAGCATGTAGTCATACCTTAAGTAGCTTGTCGGCCAAATTCATTCACCAAAATTTAGAGCAGACCCAAACAATCATATAGTAGTCTTCATTTGGGTCAGCATTAATCATCCAATCACTTAGATTGATTGTTCAAACATTATAGCTTCTCCGCATAAAGATTTGCCATGCCTGTTGGCTTGTTCCTCATGAACATACGTGATCAGTTCAACTGTCACAACATAACTTCCATTGCGGATCAGATGAGACTCTAAAAATCATATTCAATATTCATCATTCGTCTCTTATCATACCTTCAAAGCTACAGAACATAATAATCAACTGCTGAGAAATGCAAAACTCAAAATTGTTGTCCTGTCACTGGGAAACACTGTCAAACTACAAGCCGATAAAGAACATCTTGTAGGATGAGACCAAAAGAACTTTAGATGCTACAACTTTGGATTTAGGTAGCCATGATATGTAACTTTCTTAATCCAAAACTGCAAGACAAAGTATGCATCTGTGGAGGAATGCAGACCCTGACTCTTTGGTACTATACACAGTCCCTGACTTAGGTTTACTTATCGGACTTAGCAGAATCAAGGTATGTCTTCCGGAGATCTTTAGAACTTGCAAACTTGGTTATCCCACCTTCAATCAATTGCAAACAACATACTTGAACCGTATTTGATGATCTTCTATTGTGGTGACATACTGATCCGATCTCTGTCATTTGCTCTATACTACCCATACTTAGTCATTTTAGCCTTCCAGACCAAAATCCTTGCATGCCTTGTTGCCAAATCCATTTGGTCTGCCAGAGTAAAGTCTCTTTGCCTTGTTTCCATCAATGACAACACTCAATTATTCAACAGAGCAGTGTCTCTTGCCAACAATCTCCCCCTTTGGCATTGCTGGCAACACTCAATGAAAATGCTTGTGTTGCTCCCCCTTACTCTGTACACTCTGCTTTTCTATTCTCCTTGTATGCTTATTTTTCACTAGTTTTCCTCTCCCCCTTTGACATCAATGGCAAAGGTGTGTGTACAAGCAAAATTGTGTCAAAAATTCTTCAAAACTGTCATATTCTGCCGTATATATACAGGTACATATTTCCATCTCAATTTGTGGTTGAAGGTAGAATATCATTATAGATAGTCTTTATCAAAGCTATCTCTCCATTCCACCTATTCCTTTCACTCTCTAAAATATGGATGTGGCCATTTATAAAAAAAACTAACTTTTCTGCCTTCTGTACATCTAAGGGTGTATCAATTAATGCTTGTGATTTCAAGGCTTCTTCTGTTAGATTAGTCATGGAATCAATTTTTGGACTTATCAGCCCCCTTAACTGGCACAATCTATCTTTGAATTCTTCCCTTTTCTTCATCAGAATGCTCAAATCATTGTGAATAGTTGCAACCTATGTTTCTTTGGTATTTATTGGCTCAACTGTCGGATTATATGTCTTGGAGATATTAAGTAGTTTGAGTTCCAAGTCCTTGATTTTATTCTCTAATTCCTTTGTAACTTCTGGCCAAGATAAGAAAAAATTGTATATTTTATAGGCTTCTTCAATGGCACTCTGTATGCCTTTTATTCCATTTTCTAATAGAGTTTTATCTTTTTCTATCATAGTATTTAACTCAACCAGTCTCTTCTCATCAAACTCTTTTCTAACTTTTGCTTCTGCAAAATTTTCAAAAGATTCAAAATGTGTACTTACAGAGTTTAATAGACCCTTGAGTTGATCAGTGGAGGATAATGAGGTACCTTTTGAAATGTCGGCATCATCTTCTCCAAAATGTTGGATACATCATTGATTAATTTAATGTCTTGGATATGTGATTTAAGCATTTCTTCCTGTGCTTTGGCTTGAACAATTGATCCTAGTTTGAATTTCTACATAGGTGACATTGAGGCCAAATTAATTGGTCCTTGAAGAAGTTCAGACTCATCTAGATCTTGTTGACTCTCAGAATCAACTGAGACAACTGCAGTGTCTCTTTCTCTACCAGATACTTCTTCTTGACTTTGTTCCAGAGGATCCATGTCTATGTTCCCTTGCTAATCAATGTTTTTCTCCGGTGCAGGGCTCCTTATCTGTTCTTTATTCTTTTCAACATCAGCGTGTTGCTCAGGAGGAAGATCAATTTTAGATTTGCCTTGATTTGTCATATCCAATGTAGCAATGTTAGGGGCTTGATCATTCTTATCCAGTCCTTGATCCTGGCTTATCTCTGGTACAGATGTATCTCCATCATTTGCTCCTTCATTTTCATAAATTCTAGGGAGATTAAATTCCTTCAATGTGTTTAGAATGATTTCTTCAGATTCCTTTACCACCTTTTCAATATCTCCTCCCATAAGAGTGTTCATTCTTCTTTTTGTCCTAAATTTGTTATGAAGTGCTTTGGAGATTTTCACCTTTTCCTCTGGAGTGATTTCCAGACATAGTTTTATTAATGAGTGTTCTCTAAGCTCAACATCCTTTGCCATAGCCGCTTCCTTTCTTGCACTCATTATACTTGCCAAGCTATGTGGAAGATCAGTAATTATTTCAATTAAGGCCTTGTTGTAGATGTTTAGGTATTCTACAACAACAAACTCAATGATCCTCTTATCTCAATCATTATACTCATCATACAATTGTGCAATGGGTTTCATATTACCATCAACTGTTATGGCTTTCAATACATCCTCTAAAGATATAGTTGCTTCTTCAGTTTGAGGCACATCTTTCTTTTCCCTTTTCTCAGGTTTAACCTTACTGGAGGATTTCTTCTTGCTAGTTTCAAAGGCTTTGATAGTCTCATATTTCATTTTCTTTACTTCTTCATCTGATTTTGTTTCTTCTTCATCAACTACAATGCTTACATGCATTCTTTTTGCCTTGGTTTTATTTCTTTTGTGACTAGTGGTAGGAGTCACCACACTTGCAGATGGTGTGGGATCAGAGGGTAAAGATGCAACTTTTGCAGAGGTAGATCCTCTGGTTCTCCTTCTTGATGCCTTTGGTTTGTTTGGTTTACCCTTGGGTTCTTCTGGAGCTCTAACTGGTTCACCTTTTCTCTTTTCTTTTTATTCCTTTTCAGTTTGTGATTTTTCCCTTGCCTTTTCTACTTGTTGTTTTGTGAAGCCTTGTCTTAGGGCAAAATCCTCTGCCACTCTCCACATTTTCTTAGAGATTTCTTATTTTCTTACCTCAACAAAGATTTTAGCATGCAATTCCTCATAAGTCCCAAATCTTTCTTCATTGGGATCTCTGGGTTTACTTAACATATGTTGGGCATAATTTTCTAATATTCCTCCATCTACCTCATATCCCATAGGCATAACCCAAACCATTCTGGGATCAATGGCCTCCATCAATCTTTGATCTTTTGTTACAATAAAACATATAGTATCCTTGTATTTTTCAACAACTGCTCTAGGGATTCTTTCCCTGGATTGCATTGACTTCTAGAAGTTTTTGAAATAGCCCCATAGGGCTGAATTTTGTGCATCAATATTGCCTATGCTACTAAACTGATTTCTAATCTAAACTGCAACAGGTTTGTCTCTAGTCCACAAACAGTTCTTTATGCTAGGTAACTCTTGCATGAAATAGAAGAATAAACATATGATCAACATGCCAAATTTGAAGGGATATTTGCTCTCTTTTGTCTTCCTCAGGTTCTCCATCACTTGCTGTCAGAGCAATTCACAAATATCATAGTCAGCATTCTCCTTAATCATCTGATAGGCAGTGTATATGGCTATGCCTAAAACAAAATTTTCTCAGTTGGTGAAATAGACTTTGTAGCCCAATACCATGGATGCAAATCTTACATCATGGTCTTCAATATCATTAATTGTTAAAGCCCTCTTATCAAATTTTGCTCCGATGACCACCATTACTGTATCATTCTTTACTGCTTTCAACAATGGTACTGATCCGGTGGAGCTTAATCCAGTTACTGCCCTTATAACATCTTTTGTAATCTTAAAAGGTCTCTCAAGCCACATAAATTCATCATGAACCATGCTCAATACATATCGGACCCATTCATCCTCTACAAAAGTTGGGAAGTCCACGTACTGAATGAATTTCTTCTCTTCCAATGCTTTATATTCTCCCTTAGATCAATATTCTCATTACTCAAGTGTTTCAAGTATAGATTAGAAAACTTGCTATCACCAAATTCCTCTAGGGCAACATGAATATATGCCCTAACATCCTCTGCATGCATAACTCCATGTGGAACATATGAAAATGCACCCATTTGATTGACTTTGATTGATTTGAATGGGTATTTCTTGAATTTTGGTCGGGGTCATTCAGTGATATCCACTACTTGTGGTGTTGCCATTTCTATAAATAATCGAGAAAATTTGAGAAAGGGTTTCAAACAGAAAATACCTCTTTGACTGGATTACGGTTGAACTTGATCTTGCCTTGAAATGCTTTGGAGAACAGTGTAGTCATTTTTGAATCTTACTTTGCTTTGCCTTGGACACTGTAGAGCTTAGAATACAAAATGAATTTTCCTTCGGATACAACTCCTTTTAACCCTCACATGCTGAAACCTAAGTGTCATTAATGTTATTTTTCAAAAAGTTGTTAAGCACTTCTCTGACACTCACAGTCAATCCAAATTGCTCCGCAATCCTTCGCATTGGATCTTCTTCTACTAGAATTTATTTTAGAAGTTTTCTCATAAGATTCTTCACAACATACTTTAGTATCAGATTCTAGTACTGACTTTTTGGCTAGGGTTTTGGATTTTCAAAACAGCTCCCCCTGAGCTAGATCCCCCAATTTACTTCCCAAAGGAAGTATCTGCACCAGATGCTAGTGTGGATTCATTCTTGACTTCAATCACATCTTTCTTGATCCAAATCTTGCTCATTTCTTTCTTAGTTTCAACCAGATCAACTTTTTATTTTCCTTTATCATTCCTTTGCTCTGTTTCCCTATCTTCAACATGGTAGTTCCTTTTCACATTATTTCTTTTGCAAACTCTTGCAATATGTCCAAACTTGTTACAATTGTAGCATACCATATTCCTTTGTCCTTGATTCCTTCTATTGATTCGATTTGATCTACATTGATTAGCCATATGTCCAAATCTATTGCATGCAAAACACTTTCCATTGAATGATTGACTATTCCTTGCATTGTAAGAAACATTCCTTACTAGATTTCTGCATTCATTTGATTTATGACCCATTTTCTTGCAATTGAAACATTGACCAGAGAATGATGGAACATTATGAGTTATTCTACTTCTGCATTGAGTAGATTTATGACCAAACTTATTGCAATTAAAATAGTGGCCATTGAAAGATGGATACCTTTGAGCATTTGGTTGCCTAACCGGAAGTCTTATAGGTCTTCTTTTTTGATTTCTAAACTGGTTCCCTTTGTTTTGTTTTAACTCAGTATTTGCTTGACTAGATTTTGAGCTTTCACCTTTCTCAAATCCCAAGCCTTGCTTATCATCGAAACTCTTTTGACTGGCAATCATCTCATCAAGCTTTGTAAAACTTATCATGAACTTTTCTTCATAGCTCTTGGCTTTTTCCAAGTCTGCTTTTAGATAAAATTTCTTTTTCAAGTTTGACACAATCTTCTAACTTGCTTTTTACCATTAGATTCAGATCTTCTTCTACTTTTTCTCTTTCTATAACTTCCACTTCCAAATCATTCAGGGTTTCATTTGCTGATATCAATTGATCACTAAGCTCTTTGTATTTTTCTTTGAATTTATTGACTTGTTCTTTTAACTTTAAAATACATTCATCAACTTCTTGTATGTTATCCTTCAGATTCCTGACTTCTGCTTCAGACTTTTCAAGATCAATAAGAGCTACTTCCAGTTCAACATTGTTTGAGAAATTTCCAAATCTCTTGGCTGCCATGAGTGAACTCTCCCAGATCTTCCTCAAGCTATTAGGCTTCTTCCAAGGAACCTTGCTCTGATACCAATTGTTGATAGTAAGGAATACTGAGAGGGGGGGTGAATCAGTATTCCACAAAACCACTTCTTAAGAAGTTTATTAGTCCAATTTCCAAAATTAATAATATGAAAGTAGAATAAGCATAGGAACAACAACCATAAAGACATAACACATGAACACCAGGATTTTTACATGGAAAACCCAAAAAGGGAAAAACCACAGTGAGTGTTAGCTCACAATATATTATGATAGCACAATACTGGATTACAAGAAGGCTCACTGCCCAAAGAAATGCTCACTGCAAGAAAGGCTCACTGCCTAGAGAAAGAAAGAAGAAGGAAGAATGGCTAACTGCCAAGTTGAACTGCTCAGATTGCATCTACACATGCATGGTTATAGCTCCAATGAAGCACACAAATATTGTCTCAAAACTTTTCATCTCTGACTGCTCTGTTTCATTGCTCTGCTTTTACATAGGAACAAGATCTCTCTTCTTCTACTCTTATCGCTTCCACAAAATCACTTTACTTCACATGTCACACATGTGTATATTCTCATTCACATCTAATCACCCAAACACCAAGTTCGATCCCATATATATATCTGCAGCACTTAAAATCTTCATATTAGGTCGGCCTAATAAGGTGTACCATGTAGTCATACCTTAAGTAGCTTGTCGACCAAATTCATTCACCAAAATTCACAATGGACCCAAACAATCATACAATAGTCTTTATTTGGGTCAACATTAATCATTCAATCACTTAGATTGATTGTTCAAACAATATAGCTTCTCCGCATAAAGATTTGTCATGCCTGTTGGCTTGTTCCTCATGAACATACTTGATCAATTCAACTGTCACAACATAACTTCCACTGCAGATCAGATGAGACTCTAAAAATCATATCCAATATTCATCATTGATATCTTAGCATACCTTCAAATCTACAGAACATAATAATCAACTGCTGAGAAATGCGGAACTCAAAACTATTGTCCTGTCACTGGGAAACATTGTCAAAATGCAAGTTGGTAAAGAACATCTTGTAGGATAAGACCAAAAGAACTTTAGATGCTACAACTCTGGATTTAGGTAGCCATTATATGTAACCTTATTAATCTAGAACTGTAAGACAAAGTATGCATCTACGGAGGAATACGGACCCTGACTTAGGTTTACTTATCGGACTTAGCAGAATCAAGGTATGTCTTCCAGAGATCTTCCAAACTTGAAAACTTGGTTATCCCACCTTCAAGCAACTGTAAACAACATACTTGAACTGCATTTGATGATCTTCTATTGTGGTGACATACTGACCCGATCTCTGTCATTTGCTCTGTACTACCCATACTTAGTCATTTTAGTGTTCTAAACCAAAATCCTTGCATGTCTTGTTGCCAAATCCATTTAGTCTGCCGGAGTAAAGTCTCTTTGCTTTGTTGCCATCAATGACAACACTCAATTATTCAACAGAGTAGTGTCTCTTACCAAAACTATTTTATCCCTTTTATTTGTCTTTTTTGGAAAACATTTTGAATCCCTAATTACTTTGTTCTCATGAGATTAGGGTTACAACTTGATATCCTTTTATTTTGATATATATCAACTATAATTTTTGGGCCCACCTTGTCAGCAGATCGGAGGGACTTTTATTTTCTTCCATCGATATAGTATTCTTCCTTTGATGATATTTATACTCCTTCCATTTGCTGCATCGGGTTTTTGGAAAGACTGCAAGCACACTCTCACCGATATTCAAAGGTCTCCTCGATATCATTTTTTTGGTAATAATATTTATTAGTCATAGTTTTGGGGGCCCACTTCTATGATCTCTTACCGATATAATATTTTCACCTTCCAATACACGCTTTGCATATATATTTTTTATGTGCTTCAGAATTTTGAAGGGACTGAATAAATGGTTACTCCAATATGGAGAGGTCCTACCGATTTTAGGGTTTCTCAATAGTGTGCTTCTTTTAACATGCCCAAATCCATTCTGTGCATATCCCACAATCATTGCAGTCCATGAAACCATATTTCTTTGAAAGATCTTATCCAATAGTTCATTGTGCACTGGTGAGTTTTTAAATCCTTTTCAACGAATCTATTTTGTGTAATTTTTGTATGAAAGCACCATTATTGCAGTCCAAGAGATCACATTTCTTTGTGGCAGCCCTCAATCAATTTATGTGCCTTGTCTATGCGTCCACATTTTGTATACATTTCTATGAGAGCATTTTCAAATATAAAATCTGATAGAAATCTCCTTCGATTGCACTTTGATGGGAGTCTATACACCAAAGGTTTCTCATTATCTCTATTTTGTGCATATCTTTGTGTGCTTTCATCTATCTATTTGTTTTATATATATATATAAGATCATTTTTTGAAAATCTTGTCCTCATATGAACCAATAGCCTGAATAAAATGCTCGACCCTGTCCAAATTAACCTCACCTGCATTTGTCAAATAGCCACCCATTACCATGAACTCTTTCTTGTACACAACCATGAGCAAGTTAATTGCACCCTCACAAATTTCCAATGTAGGCATGTGTGGAAGGAAATCATTGACAACAAAGAAACACATGAAGACAAAGTCATCCACAAGCCATTCAAAGTCAACTTGGAATGGAGGATTTGGAATCCTCATGTCATACTGTAAATACTCGCACAAAGTCCAAATGTGGAGAAACTGATAAGGCTTTTTAGGAATAATATTATGTTCACCACCTTTCTCATCAAAGTCCCCATGCTTTCTTTTTGGCTTCCCTTCACATACAGCTGCCAAGTGACCCATCTAACCACATATGAAACATTTGTCTTCTTGTCTAGGTGTAAATACAACCTCTCTTAAAATTGAGAAATGGATCTCATGAGTAGCCAGTCCTTCACCTGGAACATTTGTATCAGAAAGGATGACCTTGATTTTTTGCCAACTAGGATCATAGTTTAATCTCATTTGTATATAATATTGAAGGGCAAAGGATTATGTGGCCATAAATTGTGTTTGTGGTGTAATGACATTTGAGTCACATGTATCAGACTTCTCTTTTGGAGGTATAATCTTACCCTCTGTTTCAAACTCCTTTCTTAATCTTTCCTCTTTCGCGGCTACATCAGCTGCATCTTTTGCAGCTCTGAAATGTCATGAACATTGTTGATTCATCTTAGCTCTTGGTACAACACCATCAATTGCCATGTACAAAAGTTTCCTAGGTCGTACCATCACAAAGAGCCAATCTATATAATCAAACATGGTCTTGAAGACTTCATCATAAGTTGTTGGTGAAGGCCAATTTTTAGGGTGAAAGAACAGATGAATAATCCCATTCATGTCCAAGTAAAGATTATCAAACTCCATATTATTAGGGTTTGGGTATTAATTGGAACAACAACACCATTAATTTCCATTTGTTGTTCTTCTACAACGTCCACCACGATCAACAGATATTTCTCCACCAGCCATCTATAAAATGCAGGGACACCCATTTCTTCTTCTCCAAAGAAATTTTTTAAAAAATAACAGAGAAAACCTCTTCTGAGACCAATTTATGCAATAAATCCCTTGGATTTCTTTTATAGGGCAAACCAATTTCTTGGATTTAAAATTTGAATCACCTTCTATCAATGCAGGATCCTAAAACCTCAAACTGTTTTGCAAATTGAACTATCAACTCCATGATTGGAGAAATAACCCAAGCAAACAATGAATGCAGTTTCTCAAGAAGTACTTGTAGAATTGGAATTGCAAATGCTGCTATTTTCTCAGAATCTACAAACTACTCTGTTATAAGCCTCACCAACAATACTTGTGTGACACAAGTCGGATCCCCTTGTGGGTGCAGCTAAAAAAATTCATTTTGAAACAGGTTTTTTTATCATGAATTGACCTAGGATTGCTCTTGTGTGCATCTGACATGAAAAATTTGAAGTGGGTAATCACTAAAATTTACTTTCTGACATATTTGTGTAGTGACCAAAACAGTCCAAGTAGCCTCCAGAATCACCCTGGAAAATTGGTCAAACCATCTCCTGGAGTCATGAAAATTCATAGGCATGTAGACTTTAGAACCAAGAATTCAATCAATAAATGGTTTGGCCAAATGCATCCTGGGGTGCAAGATATTATCATTCAAAGTAGCTCTTTCAGCCTTTTCTACAACTGCAACTGTTAAAAACCTAATTAGGGCTCACCAAGTCACCACCTCGAAAAAATACCAAATCTCTTCCTAGGAAGCTGCCACTAGAAACATTAGATCGTTTAGGTCTATTGAGCATGTATGCAAAAGAGTTCTTCAACAATCCACTTCTGTCATGAAATATTAAAGTCTAAAGTTGACCTCTCTACCACTTTTTGGGAATGAAGATGTAAAAATAGAACAAATCCCATTTGCTTTTGACCTTGAAAAATTATCAAATGAGATGCTGGGGTTTTGAAAACTGGCATGGAAGTAGATTATCATAAGGTAAATCTGGAACACCAATTGATTCATTATGAATATCATCCAACTGCTAGATATTGGCCTCCAAAGTTGACCTCCCAGGCAGATTTCAAACTGTGCAGACAACAAACCTTACCAGAACCCTCCAACTTGATGCTTGAAAACCCAGTCAAATATGATCATGGGAGGCTGAAATCAGATATGCACACTAACATATGATATATAAACATACCTATCAAGTGATTTGACATGAAACTAACTAGGCTCCAAATTATGACCCTCCAAAGTAGGTCACTGGGGTAGTTTTTCCAGGTGCATGTCTGAGTGCTGCGATAAACTTTCTCATCATTGGAACCTAAAATTTTGCAAAAAATTGAAGGAAATTTTAGGTCCCAACAGAACTATTGGACTCTAGACAAAGGAAAATAGGTCAACAGAACTCTTGATCATAAATTGAATATCTTCTCCTTGCATCATTCAACTTCTCACTAAAATATGCTACTGGTCTCCCTTCTTGACTTAAGACTGCTCCTATTGCATTTCCACTAGCATCACAATCTACTTGAAATACTTTGTCAAAATCTAGTAATGCTAACACTGGCTGCTCTATCACCTTGTGCTTGAATAATTCAAAACTCTTATTTGCTCCTGATGTCCACTTGAAATCCTTTCTATCACCTCTCATTGTCTCTGTCATGGATGCACAATAACATATGATATATGAACATACCTGTCAAGTGATTTGACATGAAACTGAATAGGCTCCAAATTATGACCCTCCAAAGTAGGTCACTAGGGTAGTTTTTCCAGGTGCATGTCTAAGTGCTGCGATAAACTTTCTCATCATGGTAACCTAAAATTTTGCAAAATGTTGAAGCAAATTTTAGGTATGCACACTAACATATGATATATAAACATACCTGTCAAGTGATTTGACATGAAACTGAATAGGCTCCAAATTATGACCCTCCAAAGTAGGTCACTGGGGTAGTTTTTCCAGGTGCATGTTTGAGTGCTGTGATAGACTTTCTCATCATGGGAACCTAAAATTTTGCAAAAAATTGAAGGAAATTTTAGGTCCCAACAGAACTATTGGACTCTAGACAAAGGAAAATAGGTCAACAGAACTCTTGATCATAAACTGAATATCTTCTCCTTGCATATTCAACTTCTCACTAAAATATGCTACTGGTCACCCTTCTTGACTTAACACTGCTCCTATTGCATTTCCACTGGCATCACAATCTACTTGAAATACTTTGTCAAAATCCAGTAATGCTAACACTGGCTGCTCTATCACCTTCTGCTTCAATAATTCAAAACTCTTATTTGCTTCTGATGTCCACTTGAAATCCTTTCTATCACCTCTCATTGTCTCTGTCATGGGTGTGCATACTGTACTGAAATTTTGATGAACTTCCAATAAAAACTTGCTAACCCATGAAATAATCTTACCTCTCCAATGTTCTCAAGTGTTGGCCACTCTATAATTGTTCTAACGTTCTCAGGGTCCATCTTCAATCCTTCTGCAAAAATCACAAATCCCAAATATACTAATTCTTCCTTCATGAAACTACACTTCTTGATGTTTATCAACAATTTCTCTTCTCTCAACCTCTACAATACTTGTCTAATATGCCACAAATGTTCCTCCTTTGTCTTATTGAAAATCAGAATATCATCCGAGTATACAATAACAAACTTACCCAAGAATTTCTTCAAAACTTCATTCATCAACCTCATGAAAGTACTCGATGCATTAGTTAATCCAAAAGGTATCACTAACCATTCATACAATCCTTCATTTGTCTTGAATGCAGTCTTCCACTCATCTCCTTCTCTGATCCTGATATGATGGTATCTACTCTTCAAGTCTATCTTTGTAAAATATTTTGCCACACTCAAACAGTCCATGATGTCATCCATCATTGGCAATGGAAATCTATACTTAATAGTGATCTTGTTGATTGCTCTAGAGTCTATACACATCCTCCATTCTCCATCTTTCTTTGGTGCTAACACTGCAGGTACCACACATGGGCTTAAACTTTCTCTAATCAATCATTTCCTCAATAGCTCCTGTATTCGTCTATTCAACTCTGCATTCTTTGTTGGTGTCATCCGGTGTGCTGCTTTTTTAGGCAAACTAGCTCCAAGTATAAGGTCCATATGATGACTTATGCTCCGGATTGGTGGCAATCCTTTAGGCATATTATCTACTATGATATCTAGGTACTTTGTCAATAATTTAGTTATCTCCTCTAACAGTGGTTCTTCTTCTTTTCCAGAAATAGTCTCTGCATTTAGGGTTCCACACTTCTTTGGAATCAAAGTAAAACACATATTCTCATGTCTCAATCCATCTAAAAATTTCCTTCCATCAACCAAATAGATTCTAACATTCCCACATACTTCACTCTTAGGTTCATCTTCCAAAGGTATCAAGGTATGCTTCTTCCCATTAGATGTTATAGTATAGGTATTCTTCCTCCCATCATGTATAGCCTTTCTATCATACTACCATGGTCTCTCCAACAATATATGGCATACATCCATCGACATAATATCACACAATACCTCATCATTATAAGATCCTAAATGAAATTTCACCAAGCATTATTCACTCACTAGTACCTTGTGTTCATCTTGAATCCATGCTATCTTATATGGCTTATGGTGTTTCAATCTCTCAAGTTCAGCTTTGCCACCATCTCTTTGAAAACCAAATTATCAGTACTACCACTATCAATGATAACTTTATAGGGTAAGTGCAAGAAGATGGGGGGCCAAAAAGGGGTCTTAAGTGGCCACTTTTTTTCTAAAATCAGGAAATACTGGCCTTGGATGAGAAATTGAGCATAGTTACACTCAAAATTTAAGATGCAACAAAAACAATGTTCGTAGTGCTCCAAGTCTAATTTCTAAACTACTAAATTTTTTTGAAAATGGTATAGATTAAGGGGTTCAAAAAAGGGAGTCATAGAAATTGGTGTTGTTTTTGTCAAAAAAACATAACATAGCATGTTTTGTGGCTCCCTTAAAAGGTTAACTTTTTTTTGGTATTTTTAAAATCACTTTAGTGAGAAATTAGCTAACAACATGTAGTTTATGCCCGATTTTTCTAATAATTTTTTAATGAATATTTATTTTTTTACTAATTTTCAAAGTGGACACATCCTGAAAAACAAAATTTTGGTCATGCTACCCCTATAAATTTTGAAAACTAATTGAAAATTAAATTTTTTTAATATGTGTAGAATGGAGTCTAGTTTATAAAAATGTAATTTATTTGAAATTTCAATGAACAATTAATTTATAAAGAAAAATAGACCAAACAATGGTTTTTGCCAAAAAATGGACACATAAACAAAATAAATTAAAGATGAAAGGCTTAACATTGTCAAAATGTGAAAAAAATTACATCGTTGAATAGCTAAGAGAAAGCCTAACATTACCTAGGTGTTCAATTTGTTCGACCTTGAAACAGATGCAAATCTGAGGGTTAGCACAAACAAAATTATGTGAAATCCTATAGAATATGCAAAAACACGTCTTTGGATGTTGGGAAGGCACTCCAAGCCTTTGGGTTGGAAATCCAAAGCAAAGCCCAAGCCTAAGGCTTGGGATTCCCAAAGCAACATATAATGCAAGCACATTATAATGCGCTCACGTTATGTTTTGTTTTGCATTTTTTCTTTTTTGCTCGATGTTTGTCAAGTTTGGCATAACGCGAGCACGTTATAACTCGCTCGCATTATGTCTCGCTTGGAATGTTTTATGTTCAAGGTTTTTAATTATGTTTGATGTATGTATGTTTGTATATATATTTGTATTTATGTATGTATGTATGTATGTATGTATATATGCATATATGTATGAATGTATGTATGCATGCTTCTATGTATGTATGTATGCATGCTTGTATGTATGTATGTGTGTATGCCTGTATGTATTAATGTATGTATGTATGCCTATATGTATGTATATATGTATATATGTATGCTTGTATGTATGTATGCATGCTTGTATGTATGTATATATGTATGCATATTTGTATGTATGTATGTATGTATGCCTGTATGTATGTATGTATGTATGTATGTATGTATGTATGCTTGTATGTATGTAAGGGTTTTGGGTTTAGGGTATATAAGGACATGAGCCCATATAGTTTTTAGGGTTGAGGATTGAGGTTTTTGGGTTTATGGTTTAAGGTATAGGGTTGAGGGTTGAGGGATCAGGGCTTAAGTAATAGGTAGAGGGTAGAGGGTTACAGTTGAGTGTATAAGATTAATTGTGTAAGGTATGGGGATTAGGGTTTAGGATATTAGGTTTAGAGTTTACGATATGGATTGAGGGTATATAAGGCATAGGGTAACTTGGATTGAGAGTGTATGGTTTAGGTTTTAAGTATAGGGTCGAGGAACAATATTCAGGGTTTAGGGTATAAGGGTGAGGTTATAGGGTATAGGGATGAGGTTTGTGGGTGTAGGTTTCAGGGTTTAAGGTATAGGGTTGAGGATTGAGGGATTAGGGCTTAAGTATATGGTTGAGGGTATAGGGTAGAGGATTAAGAGTTTACAGTCGAGGGATAATGTTCAAGGCTGAGTGTCTAAGATATAGGGTTTAGGATTTAAGGTTGAGGGTATAAAGCATATGGATGAGGGTTGAGGGTTTAGGGCATAAGTATAGGGTTGAGGGTATAGGGTATAGGGTAGAGGTTTGAAGGTTGAGAGATAATTTTCAAGGTTGAGTGTCCAAGGTTAAGTGTATAGGGTATAGGGTTTAAGGGTTTAATTGTATCTAGGGGTTGAGAGTTTAGGGTTTAAGGGTTTAAGGTTTGAGGAATTAAGGGTTTAAGGGTTGAGGGTTTAAGGGTTAAGGGATTAGGGTTTAAGGCATAGTGTCGAGGGTAGAGGGTTTAGGGATAGAGTTTAGGGTTGAGGCTTTAGCGCTGAGGTTTGAGGCTTTAGGGCTGAGGGTTAAGGGATTAGGGTTTAAGGTATAGTGTCGAGGGTAGAGGGTTTAGGGATAGGGTTTAGGGTTGAAGGTTTAAGGGTTGAGGGTTGAGGCTTTAGGGCTGAGGGTTAAGGGATTAGGGTTTAAGGTATAGTGTCGAGGGTAGAGGGTTTAGGGTTTAAGGTTTAAGGGTTGAGGGTTGAGGCTTTATGGATAGGGTTTAGGGTTTAGGGTTAAGGGATTAGGGTTTAATGTATAATGTCAAGGGTTGATGGTTTAGGGATAGGGTTTAGGATTTAAGGTTTAAGGGTTGAGGATTGAGGCTTTAGGAATAGGGTTTAGGGTTTAGAGTTAAGTGAGAGACCTAGATGGCTAAGGATGGATTGAGAGGCATACAGGGAGTAACTGTTAGAAATGAAAGCAACGCTACTTCAATGGAAATATGATTCAAGATACATTTCAGCAATCTTAAGTGTGCATTAACAATGGAGATTGTAACAAAACATAAAACCCACTATAGAAAAGATGTCAATCATGAAGAACTCAACACAATGACATAGTGTTTACGTGGAGAAAATCCTTGTGGGTAAAAAACTCCACCAGGAAAGAGGCACAAGTTTGTATTAATCTCAACAAGATTGTACAATACATCAACTACACAACTCTCTCCACAAGTCTTCAATCTGACAGCATTCCGGCAGCACCTAAGTACCTAAAATCTATATTACAACAACAAATACATGGAAAATACTTTTAGAAATGTTTTCCAACTCCTCTTAGGCGTTCACCTTCTCTCTCCTAAGACTCTCCAACCTGTAAACATTAATTACCATCTTACAAGCATCTTACACTTGTCCAAAAACAACCATGCAAAGGTTGGGTGCCTAAGACTAAATCTAGCCTCTTACAGCATCTTATAGAACGTCATAACCTTCATAGATTCCACAAAAGAGTATCTTTCCAAGATAGGAACCTTGGGATAAATATAGCAAATATACAACTAACATATCCGTCATATGCGTCATAGAATCTCAGAACCTTATGACAACTTACAGCTATCATAGATTCACTTACCAAACATTATGATAGTTGTCATATATGCCAAAAATAGTAGATTCCTCAAGGGAGCACGCCTAGCCTCATTTACTTTGAGTTTTTACATTTGCCAACAGTAAAAGTCACTCCGTAATTACCTCCGGTTACTTCGAAATTACCCCTACTAGTGAAACTAGTACATCTCCTCATGGATAATTACAAATTACATATAATAAATGGAATAAATACAATATTGGGATTTACAAGGTTAATGGCACCTTATCCCAACATTCTCCCACTTGACATTATACATTGTAAATCAACCCATAGGAAATCAAAATAAAAAATAATCAGGCACTAAAAACAAGGCCCATGGCCTCTCTGCACCACACAAACTTCTTTGTTCTCACAGGTTTGGTCAATGAATCTACAACATTCTCCTGATTGTCTATCTTCTTCAACTCAATCTCTCCATTTGCAACCAACTCTTGAACAAAGTGATACTGAACATCAACATGCTTAGTCCGAGCATGATACATGGGATTCTTGGCCAAACAGATAGTACTCTGGCTATCACAACCAATCTGAATGATCATGCAATCAAATCCAATACCTGTACACAATCTCCTCAACCAAACTGCCTCCTTAGAGACATGAGTAGCAGCCATATACTTTACTTCTATGGTGGACAAAGCAACTATGGGCTACCTCTTACTCATCCAACTCACTGCTCCTCCAAACAGAGTAAACACATAGCCACTAGTGGACCTTCGACTATCTAAGTCACCTGCCCAATCTGTATCAACAAAACCCTGTATGTCTAAAGATTTGTCAGCACTGTCAGTACCAGAATAAACCAAACAATAATCAGGAGTGCCTGTAAGATATTTAAACACCCTCTTCGCACAGTTCCAATGCTGTCTACCAAGGTTAGACATAAATCTACTCAAAACTCCCACTGCTTGGGCAATATCTGGTCTAGTGCAAACCATTGCATACATCAAACTCCCTATAACACTAGCATATGGCACATTAGACGTATCCTCAAGATCATCCTTAGTCTTTGGACACATATCTAATGAAAGTTTAGTACCAATGGGTAAAGGAACTCTAACTGGGTTAGACATAAATCTGCTCAAAACTCTATCCCTCCTGATCTCCATTCCCAAAATATACCTTGCAGCACCAAGATCCTTCATCTCAAATGCACCTAAAAGTTGGGCTTTAAGCTCACTGATCATACCCTTAGTATTACTGAAAAACATGTCATCAACATACAAAGCAATAACCAGTATAGAATCATCAACACAATAAATGTAAACACAGTGATCCTCCTCGCTTCTAACAAAACCCAATTTCAAAACAAATGAGTCAAAATTTTAATACCACATTCTAGGGGACTGTTTCAGACCATAAAGAGACCTCTTTAACCTACAAACTCAATGTTCTTTTCCTTTTACCTCAAAACCTATAGGCTGTTGCATATAAATTTCTTCTTCAAGATCTCCATGCAAGAACGCAGTCTTAACATCCATTTGCTCAATCTCCTAATCATAAGCTGCAACAATGGATAAGAGAAATCTAATAGAAGTCAATTTAACAACAGGAGAGAATATCTCACCAAAATCAACTCCTCTCTTTGGGAGTAGCCCTTGGCTACCAGTCTAGCCTTGTACTTCTCCAATGAACCATCTGCTCCAAACTTCTTCTTGAAGACCCACTTACAACCTATGGCCTTTCTCCCTTTGGGCAAACGAACAAGATCCCATGTGTTACAAGAGTCTAAAGCCATCATCTCCTCCTGCATGGCTAATTGCCAAGACTCACTATCATCTGTAGAAATAGCTTCCCTGTAGGATCTAGGTTCATTGTTAGTACTCAATAAAGCATCTACAGAACAGAAATCTGGTGGGTTATACCTATCAACTGTATTCTGTTGTCTTGTGGATCTCCTCAAGGGTGCAGTAAGAGACTCTACACGTTCTTCTACGTGATCATTTGCACCAACTTATTCTGTCACAATAGATTCATCTTCATCAGAACTACTCAAATCTTCTTCTTCTTCTTCAGCCCCCAATCCATAATTCTATTCTTCCTGAGGTGCATCTTGCTGCTCTAAATCAAAGTGCACCTTCTTTACCTTTTCTTCTTTTTCTTTTGGCTGCTCAGGTTCAGAAATAACTCTAAGTTCCCTGAAAATAACATCTCTAGAAAAGATAATCTTGTGGGTTAGTGGATTCTAAAGCTTATAACCTTTGACATTATCACCATATCCAATGAATGTACACTTCTCAGCCTTTGGATCCAACTTAGATCACTTTTCCTTAGGCACGTGAACAAAAGCCTCACAACCAAAAACTCTTAAATGTGAAACAAAAAGTTTCTTACCTGTCCACACTTCATAAGCTGTTGAATCAAGAGCCTTACAAGGAGATTTGTTTATCAAGTAGCAAGCAGTACACATAGCCTCTGCCCAAAAGCATTTATCCAACTGTGCATCACTAAGCATACTTCTAGCTCTTTCCATAATTGTTTTGTTCATCCTTTCTGCAACACCATTTTTTTGTGGTGTATATGGAGTTGTTTTTTGTCTGATTATACATGCATGCTTGCAAAACTCATCAAATTCCTTAGAACAATATTCCCCTCCATTGTTAGATCTTAATATTTTATCTTTAAACCTGATTGGTTCTCTACTAAGACTTTGAATTCCTTAAACTTAGTGAAAACTTCAGATTTATGTTTCATAAAATAAATCCATGTATATCTGGATACATCATCAATGAAGGTGACAAAATAACGAGATTTTCCAATAGATTCATTTTCCACATGTCCAAACACATCCATATGAATAATCTCTAATTTCTCTTTTGCTCTATTGCTTCTTGAAGGAAATGATTTTCTATTTTGTTTACCAAACACACAATGCTCACAGAAATCAAAGTGCTCATCAGAATAGGAGAAACCATCCAACAAATTTTTATTCTTAATAGTTTTTAATACATTATTACTTGTGTGGCCCAATCTACGGTGCAACAACATACATGTATTTTCAGTAGTGGCCTCAGATACATAGGAGGCATTACAAACTGTAGTTGCTTCAAGCTTAAACAAGTTCTTGAATCTCTTCCCTTTCACTACCACCAAGTTCCCTCTCACCAATCTTCAACCATACTTGTCAAATGTCACATGCATTCCCAAATCATTCAACTTTGAAACTGAAATTAGATTTTTAGCTAATCTAGGAACATGCAAAACACCAGGGAGGGTTTTAATCCTCCCATCACTGAAACACAACAATACCTTTCCTTTCGCAACAATCGGATATGAAGAGTTGTCACCAAGGTAGATATTACCTCCATCATATTCTTCATATGTGGAGAACCATTCCTTATGTGAGGTCATATGAAACGAGCATCTTGAGTTAACCAACTAGTGATCATTAGAAACAAGATTACATGCACAAAGTAAAACTTCTTCACCTGCATTCGAGGACTTATCCGAAGCACTCTCCCACTATTTCTTGGGGTTTCTGCACTCCTTCTTTACATGTTCCATTTTACTGTAGTTCCAACACTTAACTCTATTCTTTTTACCAGGAGTTTTAGACCGGCCCTTGGACTTGTCCTTAGCCCCTTTCTGATCTCCTTTAGGTCCCCTTTCCGTAGACCTTCCCCTTGAGAGCATCCCCTAAACTATCTGAACTCTTCTTCCTCAATTGCTGTGACAGTAGTACTGAAACAAGAGCATCCAACTTCGGATCCACAAGGTTAGCAGTGATAGCAAGGATAACATTCTCCTAAGACTCAGGTAAAGAACAAAGAAGTAAGATACATTTATCTTCCTCACTAACCTCAACATCTACTGAATCAAGCTGACTCAATAACAAATTAAAAGAATTTAAATGCTCTACAACTGATTGACCTTCTTGCATTTTCATGGAAAACAATTTTATTTTTATATAAAGTTTATTTACCATACTCTTGGCTTGGTAGATCTCACCCAACTCATTCCACAATTTGTATGTGGTCTCCTCCTTTGTGACATTTAATAGGACAGAGTCTGAAAGACACAATCAGATGGTTCCCCGTGCCTTCTTATCCAGTCTATCCCACTCATCTTGAGAGACATTGTCAAGTTTCTTCTCTTTTTGGACAGCCAACCATTGGTTTCTTTCTTCCAACAAATCTTCCATTTTCAGCTTCCACAACTCATACCCCGTTTCGTTAAACTTCTCAATGTCCATTTGAGAGGTTGATGCAATGGTGGATGCAAGCATAATAACAACACAAGATCTGCAAAACAAATGCAACCAAATCTCCCACTGTAGCTACAGCTTCCACACTACCACCCAAGAGTCAAAGCTAGCCAGGCTCTGATACCAAATGGTAGAAATGAAAGCAACAGTACTTCAATGGAAATTTGATTCAAGATAAATTTCAGCAATCTTAAGTGTGCATTAATAATGGAGATTGTAACAAAACATAAAACTCACTACAAAAAAGATGTCAATCATGAAGAACTCAACACAATGACACAGTGTTTATGTGGAGAAAACCCTTGTGGGTAAAAAACTCCAACAGGAAAGAGGCATATGTTTGTATTAATCTCAACAAGATTGTACAATACATCAACTACACAACTCTCTCCACAAGTCTTCAATCCGACAACATTCCGATAGCACCTGAGTACCTAAAATCTATATTGCAGCAACAAATACATGGAAAATACTTATAGAAATTTTTCCCAACTCCTCCTAGGAATTCACCTTCTCTCTCCTAAGATTCTCCAACTTGTAAACATTAATTACCATCTTACAAGCATCTTACACTTGTCCAAAAACAGCCATGCAAAGGTTGGGTGCCCAAGACTAAATCTGGCCTCTTACAACATCTTATGACATGTCATAACCATCATAGATTTCACAAAAGAATATCTTTCCAAGATAGGAACCTTGGGCTAAATATAGCAAATATACAACTAACATATCCGTCATATGCATCATAGAATCTCAGAATCTTATGACAACTTGCAGCTGTCATAGATTCACTTACCAAACATTATGATAGTTGTAATATAGGCCAAAAATAGTAGATTCCTCAAGGGAGAACATCTAGCCTCATTTAATTTGAGTTTTTACATTTGCCAACAGTAAAAGTCACTCTATAATTACCTCTGGTTACTCCGAAATTACCCCTGCCAGTGAAACTAGTACATCTCCTCATGGATAATTACAAATTACATATAATAAATGGAATAAATACAATATTAGGATTTACAAGGTTAATGGAACCTTATCCCAATAGTAACTAAGAGATGTAGAGAGGGGAGTGTAATGTTCTAAACAAAATATTTGCATCCAATAATCAAATTTGAAAATAAAATTTTAATTAACTTTTAAAACCCCCAATTTCCCTCTACACCGATTGATCCCGAGATTGGCAATTTTAACATAAATGCAAAGGGAAACTTCTTTAAAATTTAAATACTGATAATTATCTTCAAATATCAGTTATTTCAAGACCTCATGCTATTACATATTAGAAAATTTTCATATTTAATGATAGACACAAATCTGCATACAAAAATAACAATTTTATTACACTCGATTTCACCCGAAAGCACATAAATGATAATGAATGAGCCCAAGATTATACTAATTTATTCTCTGATGAAAGTATAGTAAAATAGGACTGATTTACAGTCACAAAAATAACATCAATAGACTGAAATAAATATGGAAACACCACACTAAAAACTGCTCAAACTACACACTCCAAAACCTGCAAACACTGCCAATTAACATTGTTTTGCCCAAACTGCAAATATAGCTCCACAAGTCTGGAAACCTATATGGTAGGGAAAATAAATAGCCAAAAACTGATCTAAAACAGAAGTAAGTCACTTATATAACATAAACCAAATCTGGATACAATACTTTCTAAAATATCCACAATAACTTCTAGGAAACACACTGCTAAAACAACACAAATTACACAAATCTTCACCCAACTGAAAGATGAATATAATGATTTATGGTAATTATCTAAAACAACATATGAAAATCAATAATCTTCTCCACAAAATCAAATCAATCTACAACACACAACACCAAAGCCACAACAACTTCTCTCCAAAACATAATCTACAACCTGCAACACGCACAACATTTGAAACTACTAAACTAACTGCAAATCTTTAAGCTCCAATGCAATTTATGAGTGAAATTGATCTTTTAACCAAAGGGGTTTCATCCTCTGATTTCAATCTCCAATAGGTTTTCGTCCACAAAAGATTTTGTATGAACACAAGTGTCCAAACAATTTTCAGTAGAGTTTCTGTATGATAAATTGGCATGCCTGAAATGTGTTCTTGCCTACAAATATATAGAGGAGAATACCCAAATGACCCCCTCTTAGAAAAATAAGTAAAATAATATTATTACATCATTTTCCTTCCAAAATAGGCCCACCATAATGACCGCTGCAAGATTCCCCACCAAAATTAAATAATAACTCCCTGCATGCAAGCTGTCATAAAAACTGCCAAGGAATCTGCTAATAATAGACTACCACCTAAACCTGGAGGTTACAAACCTTCTCACATGAAATACCATACCACTCCTTGGGTAAATAATCAAAAATAATAATATTAAATTAATTATTTGACCCGTTTTGTCATAAATAAGAATTAATAAATGATTTGGGCCCAAATAACCAATTTTAGATATAATCTTTTTCCAATTTCCATACCTTATCCCAAGGAAAATATTTTGAATTGGAAAATATCTCCTCCAACATGAATTAAATAAAAATGGGGACATGGCAAGTCTGCCCTTCCCAATATTGCTTGTCCTCAAGCAATACAAACTCAAATTTCTCAAAAACCATTGTTCCATTGTGATAAGTAATGCTATACTACTCATAAAGCCTCGATCTTGTACCTGTCAAGTGTGACAAATTTTTCCAAAGAGCACTACAAGATTTACCCTCTCTAAAATGCACAATATCCTTGTACTGTAACTCATTTATTTTGATCACCTCTTTGAAAAACAACTTGTCCTCCTGAGGATAAATTACAAAAGAATGCACATGACTCATAACATCATAAATGCTCACCTTTAGGTAATCCAAAATGAAATGCATGATTAAACCTTTCCATATTTGACTCAAATCAAATAATGAAGGAAACCAAGACCTTTCATGCTCCTTCTTGATGTGATGATGAATGATGCCTTCTCTCCACATATCAAACTGATCAACAGCCTCCTGTAGGGCTTCTATAAACTCACCCAATGCTACTTTACCCAACTTCCTCTATAGCACTTTGGTAAATATAGGAGCTAGAACACTCATGGTTATGTAGGGATGAGAAAACTCCATCCTTTCAGCTATATACATTAAACCAAAGAAAGTTAGTGCACCATAAACACATAATGCCTCAAGTGGAATCATACCAATGAACATATGATGGGTAGCATTGTAGCAACAATCTCCAAGGTGCCACCATCTAAACCATGCAGGAAACATGTTATATTGTCCATAATATTTGAATCCCATAACTATCAAATAGAATAACCAATGCCAACAATTGTGGTTATATTCCTGATCTCCAATGGGTTTCATAATGTTACTATGAATTGGACTCTCAAAATCATGGCACAAATCAACTTGCATGTAAGCTGAAAATAAACATTACAGTCACAAACCTCCCTGAATCTCCTCCCAATTAGTGTCACCAATAATGGAGACCTTCTACTAACATCACCAAGCAAGGAAACTTCCTCCAAATGCACCAATATATCGATGTCCATAACTGAAATCATCAAAATCAACCATATACAAATGATGGAATAACTGAACAAATGATAAACCTCAGAAAGCATCATCCATTTAGTCAAAGTAACATTGGTGGGAGACCATGTATGACCTAGAAACTTGCCATTAGTGGTCAAAAACTGGAAGATACGTTTTCCCAAAATTGGAATTATGACTATACCATAGGCTGCTATACTCATGAATGCATAACAATAATCTCGTATGCAAGTGTGCATGATTGCAATCAACCATTCAAAGTCAGAAGACATTAAAATCAGAAATGTATGCAATATGGAAGCTACAATTAACCATGCAATGATAAAAATTCCCTTCACAAACATTTGTACACTTCTGAAACCCCTCAAAATCAACAACCCTGAAAGTAGTAGATTGTAGTACTTGTGAATGCAAATAACAAGCCTCCTACAACTTTGAATCATGTAAGAAGTCATCTTAGCTATGACCATTCTCAGATTTTCCTTAGTGACACCTCCAAACATGACATCTATTCCTTCAGGTGTAAACTTGAACTCCTTATATCTGTGAACCTGTAATAACTTACCAAAGAAATGCAACCATCCTTCATTCATAACCATGCTGATTTATCCCAATACATCAACATAGAAATCATCACTTTCTACCCCATCATTAAACACTTTATGAATCATATCCATAATCAGATTTGATTCATTTCTCAACTTAAAATGCAAACTTACATAATCCTTTGTTTGGATTGAAAGTATTCTACTTGAACTCTTGAGATGCATGAAAGTGAAAGAATTACTATTTCCCATGAGTTGCTTCAAGAACTGTAGACACTAAACTTCCATAACCTTGTTAGTTCTCATAACATAACATTCAAAACATACCTTATTTTCACTCAAGGTTGTATTAAATTTTCTACTTCTCCAAGTGCATGGGATGGTGAATCTATTTGCAAATATGATAATAAATCCATCAAGAATTTCAGCCTTCATTTATTTCCCAATATTCCTTTTTTGTAGCTCTTTAGAATAAGCACTAGGATCCCACACCATTATGTATGAGAAACTTTGATTTCTTTCATCCTCCATATGATGCTTTTCATGATTACAAGAAAATTGTAATGATAGATTATAAAACACCAAATCTTTTCTAGTATTATTACTTTCAAACCATAATCTACAATCATGAAGATAATCAAATTGCATACCACTAGTTGCTGATCCAAAAATTTCAGCAAGCTGAAGTCCAACCTTAGTGTCTAGTGAAGAACTTTCCTCATGTACATACCTCTCAATATGGTCATCCTGAAACTCCTCCTCATAAACTATTTGATTCATGACATTATTTTCTCTTTTGTAGGAATGCTCCACATGTAAGTCTTCCCTTGTTGAGACCTCTGATACAACACCATCAACTTGATGACATAAAAGAATTTTCTCACCTTCAAGTTTACAAATATGCTGCAGATCTCCCTTATGTAGAATTGATTCAATCTTTTGAATATTTATTGGAGAGTTTTGAGCAAGAGCAATTTCCTCACTTTTGCATTCAACAAGTAATACTTTCTCCTTGACTTCATTAATATTCTCCTGACACATGCAATCATTAGAAGTCAAATCAACATCTTTTATGACCAACAAATTTTTACCTTCAAACTATATGGTGGATTCCTCTAAGTTTTTCTTCCTTTCAATTTCTTGCAAATCTTTTTTTTCTTTATGCTGCACCATCACTATTTCTCCCTCATCTTGAAGTCATGACTCAGGTGTATCCATCACCCCTTCTAGTTCCATTATCTCCCTTTCAGGTTCTCTTGGTCCCTCTTCTATCTTTCTCTCTTCATTGCTCCCACATCTATGACTTGGCTCCCAAGGTTATTTGCATGTAAAACAAAGCCCTTTTCTTCTCAATTCATTTTTGATGTCTTCATCCATCTTCTTTATAATAGTTAGACTTGTATTCTTTTGTGTGGGTGTGGGTGCATGATATGGCTTCTTCTGGGATCCTCCCTTAAACTTATTACTCAGCTCCCCATTACCTTGAATCTAGTAATGCCCTTGACCTCTTTTCCAACGTTTACTTCCTGAGGAACTTCACATACTCTCCCCAAGACATATCAACTTTGATTTCATCAATCATGGAGTTGTACTTTATACACCATTTGAGAACTCTCTCATGATCATCTTCAGGTAAAAATATGGATTTTGAATCTTTAGGGGAAACATTATTTGTTGCACCATTCTTTGAAGAACCTTCTTCTTTTGAGATGTTTTATCCAGAAATAAATTTTGCGTGCTATCCTACAACTTTTGAAGTGAATGGATCAATTTATCTTGGTTTCTCTATATTTCCATCATATTATTTACATTTTTCTCATCTTTTAAAAATCTCAAGAATACTCCCATGATAAACAATTTAATGTACCCTGCAAGATGGAAAGATCATTCTTTGATACAACTGTAATGTCCCAAACAAAATATTTGCATCCAACAATCAAATTTGAAAATAAAATTTTAATTATCTTTTAAAACCCCCAATTTTCCCCTACACCGATTGATCCTGAGATTGGCAATTTTAACACAAATGCAAAGGGAAACTTCTTTAAACATTAAATACTGATAATTATCTTCAAATATCAGTAATGTTACAGCCTCATACTATTACATATCAGAAAGTTTTCATATTTAATGACAGACACAAATCTGCATACAAAACTAACAATTTTATTACACCCGATTTCACCCAGAAGCACATAAATGATAATGAATGAGCCCAAGCTTATATTAATTGATTCTTAGACGAAAGTACAATGAAATGGGACTGATTTACAGTCACAATAATAGCATTAACAAACTGAAATAAATCTAGAAACACCACACTGAAAAACTGCTCAAACTACACACTCCAAAACCTGCAAACACACTGCTAGTTAACACTATTTTGCCCAAACTGCAAATATAGCTCCACAACTCTGAAAAATGTATGGTATGGAAAATAAAAAACTAACAACTGATCTAAAACAGCAGCAATTCACTTCTATAACATAAACCAAATATGGATACAATACTTTCTAAAATACCCACAATAACTTCTAGGAAACACATTGCTAAAACAACACAAATTACACACAATCTTCACCCAACTGAAAGATGAATATAATGATTGTTGATTTAAATAGAAGTAGATAAATGAAAGAAAGATTGCAGAATTAAAATAAACAGATAGAATCACAACAGCGAAATCAAATAAACAAAACAAAACACAAATATAATTGACACGTTTTTAACATGGTTCACCTTTTTAGGCTACATCCACAAATAAGCAAAGGATTTCTCTTTTCTATTAAATCCAGAATGCAACATTGCTTCAACATCATAGCTATATATATACACCTACAACAATTACACTCCACTCCCTTAATATCTAATAATAGCCAACATGCAACATGCACACCACCAAATGCAGCAGCGAGAATCTGCCTCAAAAGGAAAGTAACCACAAAGTTGGAAGAGTAACTGAAGAGTGGAAGAGTGGCTATAATGGTTGGGCTTCACCACCCAAAAATCTCCCACTTGAAGTCCAACCAGTGCTGCCAAGAGATCCCTTGCATTTCCACTTGTATAGTTACATTAGCCGCAACGAAGATTTTAGCTTTGCCAAATTCTTTTCAAGAAAGCTCTGGATAAGTCTTTTCCATGCTTCCCAATCAATCACACATGACGTTTCATTTTAGCTTTCACATCAACATCCATTTTTATTATATCCTCTATTTCCTTCAGCCTCTGTAGGCTCTCTGATTCTTCTAGCATGTCAAAATCCTCGCCTCCTAAATCCTGCGGAAGCCTTTCCCACACATACCTCACTTGGGCAGTGTTCGAGGAATCAGGATCAACATCACCCATAAGAAATTTAGTGGCAAGATCAGTAGCCAAATAGATAGGAGATTCATCTACTTCCATTGGCACAATTTCATCTAGCTCAATGTCATTGTCCGCAATTGTCACCGCAACTCCCACTTCATCAAAACTCTTTCCAGAGCCACACAACCAAGACATGAGAGCTTGAGCCCAATCATCCAAAGTTGCTACATCCATTTTCTTGGAAATTCTTCACGATTTCCAAAACAACTTTTTCACCATTGCTATGATACCAATTGTTGATTTAAATAGCAGTAGATAAATGAAAGAAAGATTGCAGAATTAAAATAAATGGATAGAATCACAACAGTGAAAGCAAATAAACAAAATAAAACACACAGAGATAATTGACTCATTTTTAACATGGTTCACCTTTTTCGGGCACATCCACAAATAAGCAGAGGATTTCTCTTTTCTATTAAATCCAGAATGCAACACTGCTTCAACATCACAGCTATATATATACACCTACAACAATTACACTCCACTCCCTTAATATCTAATAATAGCCAACATGCAACATGCACACCACCAAATGCAGCACCGAGAATCTGCCTCAAAAGGAAAGTAACCGCAGAGTTGGCAGAGTAACTAAAGAGTGGAAGAGTAGATGTAACGGTTGGGCTTCACCACCCAACAATGATTTATCATAATGATTAGAAACAACATATGAGTAGAAATAATCTTCTCCACAACAACAAATCAATCTACAACACATAACACCAAAACCATAGCAACTTCTCTCCAAAACTTAATCTGCAACCTACAACACACACAACACTTGAAACTACTGAACTAAATTTTTGAGTGAAATTGATCTTTGAAACAAAGGGGTTTTGTCCTCTGATTCCAATCTCCAATGGGTTTTTGTCCACATAAGATTTTGTATGAACACAAGTGTCCAAACAATTTTTGGCAAAGTTTTTCTATGATAAATTGGCATGCCTGAAATGTGTTCTTGCCTGCAAATATATAGAGGAGCAAACCCAAATGCCCCCCTCTTGGAAAAATAAGAAAAATAATATTATTACATCATTTTCCTTCCAAAATAGGTCCACCATAATGACCATTGCAAGATTCCCCACCAAAATTAAATAATAACTCCCTGCATGCAAGTTGTCATAAAAACTGCCAAGGAATCTGCTAATAATAGGTTGCCACCTAAACCTAGAGGTTACAAACCTTCTCACATGAAATACCACGCCCCTCCTTAGGTAAATAATCCAAAATAATAATATTAAATTAATTATTTGACCCTTTTTGTCATAAATAAGAATTAATAAATGATTCGGGCCCAAATAACCAATTTTAGATATAATCATTTCCAATTTCCATACCTTAGCCCAAGGAAAATATTTTGAATTGGAAAATATCTCCTCCAACATGAATTAAATGAAAAAGGGACATGACAGGGAGAGGTAGAGAGGTGAGGGGGAGACAGAGGTGAGAGATAGAGAGGTGAGGGGAGAGATAGAATAAAATGAGAGAGTGAAGTTGACAACTTGAGAGAAATATGGATAAGGAGGAGGGAGAGAGGTGGATAGGAAGGGAAATATCTAGAGATCCCTGAGAGATATACAAGTGAGATACCTACAACCTAGGGAGAGAGGGGTGAGAGAGATAGGGGAGAGATGGGTGTGAGGCAGATAGGGGAGGAAAGGGGTGGATAAGGGTTGAGGATTTAAGGCTTTAGGGTTTACAGGTCGAGGGTTTAGGGTTTAAGGGTTGAGGTATTAAGGGTTTAAGGGTTGAGGGATTAGGGTTTAGGGTTGATGGATTAGGGTTTAAGGTATAGTGTCGAGGGTTGAGGGTTTAGGATTTAAGGTTTAAGGGTTGAGGGTTGAGGCTTTAGGGATAGGGTTTAGGGTTAAGTGAGAGACCTAGATGGCTAAGGACAGATGGAGAGGCAGACAAGGAGTGACTGAAAGACAGAGAAGGGAGAGGTAGAGAGGTGAGGGGAGAGATAGAATAAAAGGAGAGAGTGAAGTTGACAACTTGAGGGAAATATGGGTAAGGAGGAGGGAGAGAAGTAGAGAGGAAGGGAAATATCTAGAGAGCCCTGAGAGATATACAAGTGAGAGAGGGGTGAGAGAGATAAGGGAGAGATGGGGGTGAGGTAGATAGGGGAGAAAAGGGGTGGATAAGGGTTGAGGGTTTAAGGCTTTAGGGTTTAAGGGTCAAGGGTATAGGGTTTAAGGGTTGAGGGTTTAAGGGTTGAGGTATTAAGGGTTTAAGGGTTGAGGAATTATGATTTAGGGTTGAGGGATTAGGGTTTAAGGCATATGTTGTCACATAGATTTGCACCCAGTGTTGAAGGCTTTTAGGGCTCCAACAATCTAGTGAAACATTGAGACGACCTCCAGGTGTGGGACCCTACAGGGAGGCCGAATCTCCAGAGAGAGGCTAGTTTCTTTGTTGAATGAGAGATTCAACGATCCTAAGACTAAACCTAATCTATCCACCAGTTATGAAAAGAGAAAGAGGGAGTAAAACTGAAATAAAAAAAGAGGTGATACACCAGGTTTGAATATTAGAGCCCTCACAAAATTGAGAAGATGCATAAAATGACCAGATACAACTAATAAACATACACAGTAACAAAAGAAAGGAGCAATAAATGATTAGAAAGGAATTAAACATTCACAGACACATCATTCTTAGATCACATAGAGTTAAAACTAGCATGAAGAGGTAAAATAACTAGCATATATTCAATCAGAAGGCACAATTACAATAGAGGAGTGCTCTGTTTGGAATGCAGAAGCATAAGACTAACTATTTTCCAACCTTTTTTACATCTTACATTCATGCATATATAGCATCTGATTCCAAATGACCTAATTAGGTTACAATAAACTTCCCCATGGGCTCTGTCAGAAAATATCTTTGACTAAAGGGATGTCTATCTACAAAAATTAACTGCAGAAAATATCTGGAGACCTAGGCAGATGAAAGATATTTCCCTTTCAATGCAAAGAACTGATTTATCACCTGTAACCATAAATGCTACAAATATCTGATAAGGGGTAGCTAAGAAGATTAGATCTATTTTGATGGAAAACAAGATAGAATCCCTAAGCAAAGCTTTTACAACACTTTAATCTTCAAACCCTTTGATCCTGTGTCAGCATCTTCATCGGCCCAAGTTGATTCCTTTGAATAATCAACCTCTACAAAGCCCACCAACTTGATTGAATGTTTTGACGCCACTGAGAAGTTTGAAAATATTTGAATTTGAATTGGAGCCATCGGATGGACAAACAGTTAGAAGATTGATAACCCCACAAACTTTGCAGTATACTTTTACCTTTTACTTTGTGCCCACACCTTAGGATACGTGGCAAGATTTCACAGGCGCGAAAAGAATCTGCTTGGCAAGCAAGATTCCATCGCGACACTACGCCATTGTTGATTTAAAATGTCCCCACCATAGCCTTTCTTTCTTCAACACCTGACGCCATCTGAACAAGCGAATCCTTTCTTTTAATAGTCGCCAGCAGATAAGAGCCCACCTGGAAGATCATGCAAGGAAGGCATGAGCCTGCCACTTGGCAATATCTCGCGACCGTGCATTGGATTTATGAGATCAGCAAGATTCATCTATGACATTGTGCTATCGTTAGATCTTTCATCTCCTGTAGCTCACTTTTCCGTCTGACACTTGGCAACACTTCCTTCGTTGATTTGATGTCTTTGATCTTATGGTTGTAAGACCAAGCGTGCTCACCAGTTGTCATCTTTTCACAGCCCCATGGAAGGAAATATGACATCACCTTAGATGTTGTGTGGGCTTGCAAACTACTGCCATGTGGCACTACGGGATCTGAAAGACTTAAGACTCGTTTAAAATATAAAATGCGGGCTCTTGGCGGTAACCTGACGGATGGGGCCGGTAAAAGAACAACCTGCCTAGGTCCTCAAAGTTATAACTTAAAGGAATTTACACGAGCAATAGGCAGTCAACTCGGATTTATAACAAAAGGCATCTTGGCCCTTGCAAAAGGGTTTTAGTGCTTTAGGAAAAAGATTTTCAAATTTTTAAACTCTAAGACTCTAGACACATAGAAACTCAAAGGTTTTGGGTCCGCAGAAATAGGGTCCCTAATGGATTCAACAAGAAATTTTAAAGGGGGACCATTTGACTCTGATCAGAGGGAAATAGGTCAACATTTTGGTGACCTCTCAGGGATGTTTACCTACTAAACAAATAGATCAGTAGCCTTAAGCATCCAGTGGGCAAAGAGTCAAGTCTGGAACATGTTAGAAAAATTGAACCCTACCTCAAAACAAGACCACAAAAAGAAAAAAGGCCTACATTCTCCTAATGGAAATGCAACCTGTGCAAGGCACTTAGGGAAACGAAACCTAAAACAAAAATGAACTAAAACAATATATACAAGACCTCATACCAACCTTAATGGTAAGGTTTGAGATGGATCCCATTAACTGAAATGGGCATAACTTCACCATCTAGCCTTGAAAGAATAAAGGCATTTTGCTTGCTTGCAGCTAATGATGATATAAGGCCCACTCCAAAGTGCATCAAACTTGGTGTGGCCTCCTGGTTTGGCTCAGTCAGCATCCCATTTCAGAACAAGATCACCTTCTTTGAAGGTCTGACCTTGGCCTTCTTATCAAAATATTTGTTGGTCTACAACTGATGTTCTTCTAGTGTGATCATGGCTTTCTGTCTTTCCTCTTCTAATTCAATCAATTCATCCATCCTAACAGAACTTGCATCTTCTCCTTCTAACTCCAATTGATGAGCCAAATCCAATACATGAAGTTCTAAGGATATAGGTAATTTTTTCTCTCTTCCATACACCAGAACAAAAGAAGAGTTCCCAATGGCCGTCTTGTATGTGATCCTATCAGCCCAAAGAGCTAATATGATCTTATTGTTCCATTGCCTCTGGTTTGCCTTCATGGTCCTCTTCAGATTCTTGTTGGTGGATTTAGCCAGCCCATTACCTTAGGGGTAATAGTTGGATGAAGTCTTTAAGAACACATTGTACTTAAGAGCCTGTTGGGTTTTTCCCAAACTAGATGCTTCCCAGTTATCCCTACAAGGTAGCCATCATTGATCAACAGGATTTCTGAGCCAGGGGCCAACAGTACAGGAGATAGACCATATAAATATCTCCTCTCCATCTTTAGGCTCTATAGAACCAAGGGGGGTATTCCCTATTCAACATCTATAAAATATGCATGTGAACTTACTAGGATGTTGACACAAAGCAGATAAATCCTCTCTTATGCAGACCAAAACTATGAAATAAGTGCAAAGGGGCTAGCTTTGGGCCTATGCTTGGTTGTGAAATAGAGGATTTTGGTCCTAAAACTACTTCTAATGTCCTAAAGGTTTATGTTTGAGGTTTGGATTTGTATTTTGTATTTGGATGCAAGACTGGGACCTTGGGTTGTAACCTCAATACAAACCTAGACTAGTGCCTATCTCAGGGCTCGAAGTCAATAGACATACACATGTGAATGATTACCATAAACTTGAATCAATAACTAAGTTTCAAGGGGAAATTTTTTAGTATCTGCCTTACAGATACTTCCCAAGACTGAGTATTTAGTTATTCATACTTAATGATATCCCTGTTGCAGCATGCCCTTCCCAATGCTTAACCTAAAACATTTAATCTTTTCCTTGAACAAAGATAAGAGATTAAACATTCAACACAAAAAATCCATGTTCCTGAATCCCAAATAACCCTTAGCTATTTAGATTCAAAAGAAAAGATGCCCACAACTTGGAGACAAACAACTAAAACACATGCAACGATGCTTTTCTCATATAAAAATAACATGAAACGAACAAAACTATGCATAAAACATTCAACATATGATTCATAAACTCACAAGACACCAAAACAGAGCCACCAACAAAGCTGTACCTTATTATTCCACCAAAATTTGCCCAGTCTTCCCCCTCAAAATGAGTAACACAGTTTGCTTTTTATAGCAAGAATGTGCACTCAGCATTAAGTACAATGTCACTTCAAAATTTTGCTAGATACAATGCACCATCAGAATGGTGCCTAAAACATTCAATGCTCCAGGCAGAAAAGGAAGGAAAAATAGGTGAACTCGGGAAACACGCAGCCGAATGGAGATTTCCCCATTAAGAATGGTAGGTAGCCCATCATTCATCGACCATGCCTTTGCAAATTTGCCATTAATGGCCAACCTACTCGCGGCTTCTAGAAATGCAGTAGTTTGCGTGTTTAGGAACTTTTCTTGCCTAGAATGCAGCTGTGAATGCATAGAAAAACCTTCCAATGAAATTTTGAAACAGGGCCGTCAACTTCCTCCTCATCGCCAAGATCAATGGCTTCAAATCACCTTGAAAAGTCACCAACCAATGCAATCACGCCACGCAGGCGGCCTTTGCTTCATTGACTTTCCACGGCACAAACATATGCATTTCCCTTTCCATCCCCTTCATATTCAATTTTTTGTTTATGCAACCGCACATACATACAACTACTCTCAGACACATGGTAGCATCTGATTGGATCTCCATTGCGGAACATTTATGTCTCCATTGGCAAAAAATTGCATCTTCTTTTGCACCTGTGGTTGTATATGAGATTGTATATACATACAATCACCACGCATACAAGGGCGGACCCCAAATCCTCATGAAACAAATTGAAATAACAATCGGGTCCAGCCTTGTATCAAACTCCTAATGTCTATTGCCTTGTATATTGCACATACAATGCAGAATATACAACCAACCGCGGACCCCAACCTAAAATCTGCCAAAATCAAACTCTCCTTCACGTCTGGGATTGTATGTGCCCTTTGTATTTTGCACTGTATATAGCACATACATACAATCCGGGACATACAACTGTGTGGGCCCCACCATGTTCTTGAAGACCGTTGACTTTGACTGCTTCCGCTTTGCATATTTCATGTGTATCTTTACTTGTATGTCTGATTGTATATTGGGTACATACAACCCCAATATACAACCGCATATTTCACTTGGCTCAAAAATACTGCTAACTTTCTGGCCGCATCTGCCCTTGCACATGCTTGCTTGTACATTCACTTGTATATGTAGTTGCATGTCGCAGATACATACAATGCAAGATACAAGGAAACACATTGATTCTTCAACTTTGCCATTATATGTATGCCCGCCAGGCCCGATTTGATAATATTTGAAATCCGGGATTGTACATTCCACTTTGTATGTCATATGCAAAAATCACATACATACAATCCCTCTGCTATTCACCTATGGGCCCGACCACTAATCAACCAGATCTGAATCCTTTTTGAAGTTCAGCGTTGTATCTACCCGTTGTATATCAAAAATACAATATATACATACAATTCCTTCGATACAACCGCGGAATCCAATAAGGAATATGCGATGTACATCCACATTTTTGCATCCAAAAAAGCATCCGAAAACCACATACAACCTTTATATGCATACAACCATTTTCTCCACTTTCAGAAGCTGATTTAACTCCATTTTCGGGTCCTCTAATGTACATTTGAACCTGCGCATTAGATACAATCTGGAACATACAATGATACATGCAAACACAGAACCTACCACTGCATAGAGATTTTTTGGACCTACATTTTTTTGATGCGACAGGAAAAGGGGGCAACACAAGGTGAAGGGGGCCGATGACACAACAGAAGATACAATGCAGAAGGCTAAGGGAATTAGAATTTTGAGGGTTTAAATAAAAAGACCAATAGATTTTTAATCTCAAAATCCTAACCCTAGGTAGGCACCACCATTGGCTCTGACTGGGGACGTGCAGGTGCAAGGCTACAGCGAGAACCATACCACCTCGGGACAGACCAGGCAAAATGCACAAAAGCAAAACCCTAACTATACAAGGAATGTATAGACTATTCACACCTAATTTACAATGTGCACACAGGATATTCATTCATGAGAAATAAGGTTTAAGGAATTTACCGTGCACAGGTAATTCCAATAGTTCACCATTTAGGGCCTAGAGAAAGTAGGAATCTTCTCCATGAGTATTGCTGATTTGATATGGGCCCATCCATAAGGGCTCAAATTTACTATGCTTGCCCTTATCCTGGCTCTTTGCATTCCAAACAAGGACCAAGTCACTTATTTGAAACTTCCTTTCTATAGCCCTTTTATCAAACAAATATTTCACCTTCTGTTGTTTCTTGATATTTGTCTTCTGTGCTTCTCTTCTAATTTCATCCGATGCAACTAGTTGATTTATCCTTTCATTCATTGAGTACTCAATCTCTTTATCATTTTCTTGTATGAATCTATAAATTGGAAAGAGATTATTCACAGGTAACTTAGCTGGTGCGCCATACACTAACTCAAAAGGTGACCTTTCAATTGCTTTCTTCACTGTTATCCGGTCAGCCCATAGTGCCATCTTTAACTTTGAATCCCATGCCCTTTTGTTCTTGTCTACCATCCTTTTGATGATTTTCATAAGGCTTATGTTACTTGATTCTGCCTGACCGTTTCCTTGTGGATGATATGGTGATGCATATGACAAATCAATCCCATAGTTGTTACAAAAATCAACAAACTCACCAGATCTGAAGCACATGGCGTTGTCTGCGACCACTTTGACTGGCACTCCAAATCTGATAATAATGTGTTTTAAATTGAAATCCATCACCACCCTGCTTGTAGCTTTCTTAGTTGGAATGGCTTCAACCCATTTAGTAAAATAGTCAGTAGCGACCAAAATCCAACTATGTCCTCCACTTGATCTTTCTGAAATTTCTCCTATAAAATCAATTCCCCATTGCTGAAATGAAGCCTCCACAGTTACAGTTCTAAGGGGTAACGCACCTTCATACTTAAGTTTTCCTGAGAACCTTTGATAGGGATCACATTTTCTTACCATCTTTTGTGCATCTGAGAAAAGGGTCAACCACCAATAGCCTGCTCTAAGAGTTTTGTGAGCTGTTGTCTTGGCAGTGTAGTGTCCACTGCACATTCCTTTGTGCATGTCATTTAAAATATCCTTAGCTTGATTTTCATCCATGCACCTAAGTAGTACACCATCAAGATTCTTCCAATATAATTCTCCTTGAATAATGATGTATTTGATAGCATGTAACTTTAAGGTCCTTTTTTGACTATCACTGAGATGGGAAGGACAATTCAAATTCTGCAAATAATACACAATATCCTTGTACCATTCAGATTTTGACATGTTAACAACTTCATCCTGAACTACATTTACCTGGCATGCTTCCAAATTTGATTGGGTCATCATCTTAGCCAAACCCTGTCCCCTTACCAATTTTGTAATTTGTATCTCAATGTTGAACTCTTGTAACTTGTTAATCCACCTGCATCTTCTTCCTGTCACTTCCTGCTGAGTGAAAATGTCCTTAACTGCTGCATGGGGCACATATGCAACTATCTGAGATCCTACTAAGTATGGCCTGAAGCTTTTGACTGCCCTAACCAATGTGTATGCCTGCTTTTCCATGATATCATATTTTAATTCGGCTGCCTGCAACTACATGCTAAAGAAAGCAATAGGTTGCTCAAAACCATCTTCATTTTTCTGTAATAAACATGCAGCAATAGTGTGAAAAGAGGCAAATGAGAACAACTGAAGTGGCCTAGGAAAATTAGGAGATCTCAAGATAGGAGCCACCTTTATAGCTTCTTTGATGTTCTGAAATGATCTAGTTGCTTCACTTTCCCATTTGATAGTTTCACCCTTCTTCAACATTTTAGAAATATCCTTTGTAATCTCTGCAAAGTTGGGAATGAATCTTCTAACAAAGTTAATCTACCCAAAGAAAGATTGAATGCCCTTCACCATTTTAGGAATTTGAATTCTGTCAATTGCAGCAACCCTTTCAGGATCAATCCTGACTCCATCCTTGGAAACAGTGTGTCCCAATAGTTTTCCTTCTACTACCCCAAAAGTACATTTCTTTAGATTAAGTGAAATGCCATATTCTAATGCCCTAATAAAAATTTATTCTAGATGCATGCAATTTTGCTCCTCCTTTTTTGAATAAGTAGTTAAATCATCTTGATATACGGCCAAAATTGAGTCAATCAATCTTGCAAAAGCAACATCCATAGCCCTCTGAAATGTAGCACTTGCATTTGTTAGTCCAAATGGCATTCTTACATATACATAAGTCCCCCATGGAGTGGTGAAGGCAGTCTTATATTGTTCAGATTCTTTTACCTTCACTTGATTATATCCTAAAAATCCATCCATCATGGATAGAAGCTCACAACCAATTACCTTTTGCAACATAGCCTCCATGTTAGACAATGGATAATTATCCTTTAAAGAAGATACATTTAAATTTCTAAAGTCCACACAAAGTCTTATATAACCATTTTTATTTCTAACTGGGACAAGATTGGACACCCAAGTTGAGTTTCTGATAGGCACAATTATTCCAGCCTCCCTAAGCTTTACAAGCTCTTCCTGCATTTTTGGAGCCAAAGTTGGGTTAATAGGTCTTTGTTTCTATCTGAATGGCTTAGCTCTAGGCTTCAAAGGAATCTCATGCTGGAATAAGTCTTCTTTATAAGCTTTTAGGTCCTCATATGACCATGCAAAGACATGCTTATATTTTTTCAATAATGCAATCAACATACTCCTGATGTGTGGCTTGAGCTATTTTCCAACATATACCCTTTTGGGGGCATGGCATGTCCCCAAGTTTATCTCCTCCAAGTCATCCTTGTTTGTAGGAGATGCCTTTGTAACAAACTGGTCTCTATTGTCAAATGCTCTTTCTAAAGCAACTATCCCTCTGGGGATTTTATTTATTTTAAGTTGAATTACTTCTTTTTCCAAAATAGTTTCTTTTCCATTCACAACTTCCACAAAGTTCTGAAAATCAATCTCCTAGCTCTCGTATTCATCTATGCAGTGTAGGAACTTCAACAAATCACTATCATCATCAAACACCTTCCAACTGCATATATTATCTGGTACTGCAGGTCTAATTTTAACTTCAACATTTGTAACATCGGACAAAGTGACATCATCCAGCCTTATGGCCACATTAGCTAAAAAGTCTACCATGACATTCTTTGATCTTTCTATCCAATTTATTGAAAAAGCATCAAATAATTCAATTGTTTCCCATACAGCATGCTTATACTGTTTTAACCTTTTATTTTTTGAAGCATATTTATCTCTCACCTGGGAAACAATTAATTCTGAATCTCCAAACACTTTTAGCATCTTAATCCCATGCTTCAAAGCAACATTTAATCCTAGTAGCAGAGCTTCATATTCTAAAATATTATTTGTGCAGGCAAACTTTAACAGGAAAGAGAATTTCAGAAGCTTACCTGCTGGAGACAAAAACACAACTCCAGCACCAGAACCCTCCTTTGAACAAGCTCCATCAAAATACATAGTCCAGAGACCCTGTTGGTCAAGTTCTTGAATGCAAAAATCTCTCCCTTCGCTTCCTCAATCATTTGAGACAATTCTGAAATTCTCATAGTCAGTATCCACAAAATAGATATGCTCTTCTGAATCTTGATCTTCAACTGTTTCTGGTAACCTCTCTTCCCTGACCAATTTGACATCTCTACCATTCATTGGGATCACGGCATATGATAAATCTAACTACATGCTTCCTCCAACCAATGCTGCCCATCTTCTTGACAACAGCATACCATACTATGGCTTTATGTCAACTACTATTATGTTCATTCTGTAAGTCTTTTCTGGATATGCTGCTAGCATAAAATCCACATCCTTCATGATTCCTATAATTGGTACCTCCCTAGCATCCATTGCATAGCATTTTCCACATGCCTTATCTATTTTCAATCCAGCTTGTTGCATGATAGCCAGAGGCATAATATTTGTTGATGCTCCTGAGTCAAGCATACAATTCTTGATTACTTTTCCATTGATAACAAGGGAGACATAAAATGGTTCAACCTGTGAAGGGCATTTTGTCATTGTCACCCCCAGATAGACTTCAGGAACCTCATCCTCATCAATACACAAAGGCTTGTTTCTTACCCTGAGTCTCAACATTCTATTCAGCCTGACAAGCTACTCTTGAAATTAGGGACAATGCTTTATTCCTGAATTCTTCAACTTTCATCATCTCCATCAATGGAACAGAGACCTTTATCTGGGATAAAACCTGAGTTATGTCAAAGGGAGCATAATTTTGTATAACAGTTGTAGCTTGAGCCATGGTTTTATTCTTATCTCGAGCTGATCCAACCTTAATTTTAATAGCCTTCTGACTGTCATCCATGACCTGAGAATTCTTATTTTGATCCTCATTTTGGGGAATTTTATTTTTTGGTCCTTGAGAATCATGACTTGGTTTTTGCTTAGAATTTTTCTTATTATTGTTCCATCACGTCTTATGCAGTTCAGCCCCTTTATGATTATGCATTGGTTGGTTCACAAAGGTGTCTTCTGGTTGACGTGGATCACCAACCTGAGCCCTACCTCTAATGTTATAGTTGCTCTTGACCTGAGCCACTGCTGCAGCTGTGAGAGCTCTAATCTCTTCATCAGAAGGCCTTCTCAAGTTATTCAAAAAGATGCATGAGTCCTAAGCATAAGCATAGTTATCTTCATCATCCTCATCACAGGAAATCTGCTGGCAGACCCGAGTCCCAAAATTTGTGCTTTCATCAGCATCATAAGAAGAATACTCCCTATTTGTGAACAACATATTGACACTATCATCCTCCATATAATGTGGCATCACAGGTAACAACATTATTATACAAAGATTGAGCAATCATACATTGCGATTGTGAGTGAGGCATTTGACAGATTATGTACCATGGGGTATCATCAACAATGTTAACAGCTTTCTTCAAAGGGTCAAGAGTCTCCTTAACATTTTGAGCTCTTTGATTAGTGTTTCTATTTGGGAGAATGGGTTTACCATTATGCCAATTAGTGTTATATGGCATATCATGCAATGATGGTCTCTTCTCTTGTCTCTGGTAAACCTGCCTTTCGGGACCTATCCCCTTTTCATTTTTAGCAAGTCTATAACTTAGGTCCTTAACAATAGTTGTCAATTTATCCAATTTATCTTCAGAAGTAGATGCATTACCTTAAGTACTTTGAGACTTATTATTTGGATTTTGCAGAATCTTTACATCATCCCTTCTATTTGTCTTACCAGATGCTTTCCTATTATTTTCAATGTTGGTTGCAATTCTAAAAGCATCCCTGAGGCTAGTAGGACCCTTATCTCTTAACCCATAAGCTGTTTTAGCATCAAAAACATTTATATATAGTACCATGCACATTGGTTCATTAGGCCTCATGTGAAGTGGTAATTTGTTCAACAATCTAGTGAACCTAGCATTAAAAGTCTGCAACATGCTCATTTGACCCCTTAGTAATACCAGTGAATTCATTTATAAAAAAGCTTGGATCAGTCTTATCACCATATTGTTCTTTAAAGACCCTTCTAAAGTCATACCATGATGAGACACTCTGGTCAGGCAGACTTTTATACCACTCTCTAGCTTCATCAACTAAGGACTGCATAAACAATTTCATAAAAACATCTTCATGTTCAACCTCAAAATTGTCCATAACATTCTGAAAGGCCTTCAAATGATCTTTCCCTGACACAACATTGTTTCCTGAAAAATTTGGTATCTGAGACCTTACATGTTTATCAATGGGATTAGGGTAACCAGGAATACCATTAAAAACTAGCTGCCTGAATCTATCCAACTGCATAGGCTGTCTACCAAACTGATTAACATTTGCATTCCTATTAGCATTCTGATTTCTCACATTGTTCAATGGTATCTTAACATTGTTTGTATTTTGTCTCTGATCATTCTATTGATTCTGAACTTCATTTCTTTGCTAGTTTCTCAGCACATTTGCATTATCAAGGGTGGGAATTGAATCATGTTGAGCAATTTTTAGAGCTTGCACCTTTTGTCTCATATCATCTCTAATCCTCAAAGCCCGCAAATATTCTAATTCATCCCTCAGGCTCTTGATTTCTTCAGCTAATTCGTCATCTTTAGGCATAGAAGAGGATGGTCCCATTCCATTTTAGTCATCATCATCATCCCTTGGGGACTCAGTTTCTTCAAATCTGTCAAGGGGATCTAAGAAAGGGTGTTCCTGAAACACCTCTAATCTCATTCTCAATCTATCACCTTGTTGTCTTTCATATACATCTTGAATTTTAGCCTCTGTGTTTGAAAAATAAGGTGCCTGCTGCTCTGAAGATCTGGGATTATCTTGGGTATTATCATTGTTTCTAGGGCTGGGAGAACCTTCTTGACCAGCTTGAACGGTCCCTTCTCTCCTATACATCATTTTTCTGGGTAATTCTTCAAGCAGAGGATTACACAGGATCTTCTCCCTTACATACAAATTTAACCTTACCGATTGGGAGATCTATTCGGAGTCGCCACCTACAACTAGGAATTAGTTTTTTTTTTTTAAACCAAGGTTCTTACATAAAGCATTCCCCAGTAGAGTCACAAAATCTGTTGGGTTTTTTCCCAAACTGGATGCTTCCCAGTTATCCCTACAAGGTAGCCATCATTAATCAACAGGATTTCTGGGCCAGGGGCCAACAATACAAGAGATAGACCCTATAAATATCTCATCTCCATCTTTAGGCTCTGCAGAACCAAGGGGGGTATTCCCTATTCAACATCTGTAAATATGCATGTGAACTTATTGGGATGTTGACACAAAGCAGATAAATCCTCTCTTATGCAGACCAAAACTGTGAAATAAGTGCAAAGGGGCTAGCTTTGGGCCTATGCTCAGTTGTGAAACAGAGGATTTTGGTCCTAAAACTACTTCTAATGTCCTAAAGGTTTATGTTTGAGGTTTGGATTTGTATTTTGTATTTGGATGCAAGACTGGGATCTTGGGTTGTAACCTCAATACAAGACTAGACTGGTGCCTATCTCAGGGCTCGGAGTCAATAGACATACACATGTGAATGATTACCATAAACTTGAATCAATAACTAAGTTTCAAGGGGAATTTTTTTAGTATCTGCCTTACAGATACTTCCCAAGACTGAGTATTTAGTCATTCATACTTAATGATATCCCTGTTGCAGCATACCCTTCCCAATGCTTAACCTAAAATATTTAATCTGTTCCTTGAACAATGATAAGAGATTAAACATTCAACATAGAAAATCCATGTTCCTGAATCCCAAATAACCCTTAGCTATTTAGATTCAAAAGAAAAGATGCCCACAACTTGGAGACAAACAACTAAAACACATGCAATGATGCATTTCTCATATAAAAACAACATGAAACCAGCAAAACTATGCATAAAACATTCAACATATGATTCATAAACTCACAAGACACCAAAACAGAGCCACCAACAAAGCTGTACCTTATTATTCCACCAAAATTTGCCTAGTCTTCCCCCTCAAAATGAGTAACACAGTTTGCTTTTTATAGCAAGAATGTGCACTCAGCATTAAGTACAATGTCACTTCAAAATTTTGCCAGATACAATGCACCATCAGAATGGTGCCTAAAACATTCAATGCTCTAGGCAGAAAAGGGAGGAAAAATAGGTGAACTTAGGAAACATGCAGCCGAATGGAGATTTCCCCATTAAGAATGGTAGGTAGCCCGTCATTCATCGACCATGCCTTTGCAAATTTGTCATTAATGGCCAACCTACCCGCGGCTTCTAGAAATGCAATAGTTTGCGTGTTCAGGAACTTTTTCCGCCTAGAATGCAGCTGTGAATGCATAGGAAAACCTTCCAATGAAATTTTGAAACAGGGCCGTCGATTTCCTCCTCATCACCAAGATCAATGGCTTCAAATCACCTTGAAAAGTCACCGGCCAATGCAATCACGCCACGCAGGCGGCCTTTGCTTCATTGACTTTCCACGGCACAAACATATGCATTTCCCTTTCCATCCCTTGCATATTCCAACTTTTTTTTTATGCAACCACATATACATACAACTACTCTTAGACACGTGGCAGCATCTGATTGGATCTCCATTGCTGAACATTTGCATCTCCATCGGCGATAAATTGCATCTTCTTTTGCACCTGCGGTTGTATATGAGATTGTATATACATACAATCACCACGCATACAAGGGCGGACCCCAAATCCTCATGAAACAAATTGAAATAACAATCGGGTCCAGCCTTGTATCAAACTCCTAATGTATATCGCCTTGTATATTGCACATACAATGCGCAATATACAACCAACCGTGGACCCCAACCTAAAATCTGCCAAAATCAAACTCTCCTTCGCATCTAGGATTGTATGTGTGCTTTGTATTTTGCATTGTATATAGCACATACATACAATCCGGGATATACAACTGTGCAGGCCCCACCATGTTCTTGAAGACCATTGACTTTGATTGCTCCCGCTTTGCATATTTCATGTGTATCTTTACTTGTATGTCCGATTGTATATTGGGTACATACAACCCCAATATACAACCACGGATTTCACCTGGCTCATAAATACTGCTAACTTTCTGGCCGCGTTCGCCCTTGCACATGCTTGCTTGTACATTCACTTGTATATGTAGTTGCATGTCGCAGATACATATAATGCAAGATACAAGGAAACACATTGATTCTTCAACTTTGCCATTGTATGTATGCCCGCCAGGCCCGATTTGATAATATTTGAAATCCAGGATTGTACATTCCACTTTGTATGTCATATGCAAAAGTCACATACATACAATCCCTCTGTTGTTCACCTGTGGGCCCGACCAGCAATCAACCAGATCTGAATCCTTTTTGAAGTCCAGTGTTGTATCTACCCATTGTATATCGAAAATACAACATATACATACAATTCCTTCGATACAACCGCGGAATCCAACAAGGAATATGCGATGTACATCCACATTTTTGCATCCAAAAAAGCATTCGAAAACCACATACAACCTTTATATGCATACAAAGATGCATACAACCATTTTCTCCATTTTTGAGTCTGCCAATGTACATTTGAACCTACGCATTAGATACAATCCGGAACATACAACTATACATGCAAACGCGGAACCTACCACTGCATAGAGATGTTTTGGACCTACATTTTTCTGATGCGACAGGAAAAGGGGGCAACACAAGGTGAAGGGGGCCGATGACACAACAAAAGATACAATGTAGAAGGCTGAGGGAATTAGAATTTTGAGGGTTTAAATAAAAAGACCAATAGATTTTCAAGCTCAAAATCCTAACCCTAGGTAGGCACCACCAGAGCCCACTCAACAATTCTGAAACTAGGGAATGCTTTTGCATTATCAGAAATAAAAGTATGAGGAGCTCCAAACCTTGTCATGATTTCTTCCAAGAAATCCATGATAGATGACTCAGTGGCCTCCTTGAGTGGGAGTGCTTCAACCCATCCAGCGAAGTAGTCCATTGCAGTCAAAACCCACTTGTGAACAACACTGGAAATAGGGTTTATCATGCCAATGAAGTCTAATCCCCACTGTGAGAAGGTTTGATCAGCCTACATAGGGTGGAGTGGAAGAGCCGCCAATCTTTTCTTTCCTGCAAAGAGAGTACACTCTTTGCATCTTCTTACCCACATATGGGCATCATTGAATAATGTGGGCCAAAAATAACCTGCCCTCATTATTTTCATTGTTGTAGCTCTAGCAGAGAAATGGCTACTAGCTGGACCAACATGAAACTCACCAAGAAGTCTATCATCTTCTTCTATTCATCTCAGTAAGACTCCATCCAAATTTCTCTTGAAGAGAACACCATCTACCAAAGCATAAGGGATAGAATGTAGCTTGAAATGTCTTCTTTTGGTTTTGTCCAGTCCATAGGGATACTCACCAGTGGATAGGAAACTAGCCATATCTGTTGTCCAAGAACTCACAACCAATGACTTAGCTGGAGGCTCCTCCTCATTCAAATGGTAAGATGAATTCACCTCATCTACTGATGTCTGAGCTAGTTGTTCACACAATCATCTACCTCTAATCAGCTTAGTGGCCTTGATGATCACATCATATTCCATGATCTTTGTGACCCAACTGGCTCTCTTTTCACTAATTTCTATCCCCATTATATAATCTCTCACACTAGGATGAGAAACTAAAACTTTAATATGATTACTTGCCAACATATATCTAGATTTCTTTAAATCTCTAATAATGGAAAATACCTTCTTATCCATGGGGCTCTATCTAACCTCGTAGTCCTTCAAGGTCTGACTGAAAAAGGACAGGGACTACTCTAGTCCATGTTCATTTTGCTACATCAGGACAACAACAATATCGTTCTCTCCATATGCGTAGAGGACAAAGTCCTCATAATTTGGATTAATGAGAGTAGGTGCCTGGGAAATCTCTCCCTTGATCTTTTCAAAGACATCCTTCCCTTCTTTAGTCCATCTAAAGACTACATCTTTCTTGAGCATAAGGGTTAGAGGCTTCACATGAACTTCCTAACAAAGCTGATCTACCCTAGAAATGATTGTAAAGACTTTTTGTGAGTGGGCAGGGGAATAGAAAGCAGGGAAGATATTCTATTCGGATCTATGGATATCCCATCCTCAGACACTATGTGGCCCAAAAGCTTACATATTCAACAACAAAATTACATTTCTTGGGGTTTAGAGACACCCCAAACTCTCTGTACCTCTGGAAAACCTTCTCAAGATGCTCCATGTGGTTTTCTTCCTTCTTGGAGAAGACCGTGATGTCATCCAGATAGATCAGGATGAACTTGTTTATGAATCCTTTTAAGGCAATATCCATTGCCATTTGAAATGTTGCACCAGCATTAGACAAACCAAATGGCATCTTTGCATACACCATGGTTCCCCATTTGGTTGTGAATGTTGTCTTAAATCTATCCTCCTCCGTGACAATGATCTGATTATAGCTAGAGAAGCCATCTAATAATGAAAACCTCTCTGCCCCTACAACTATTTGCAAACTTTGATCCATAGAGAGAAGAGGGTAATGATCTTTCAGAGAAGCATGATTCAAGTCTCTGAAGTCTACACAGAGCCTAATCTCTCTGTTCGTATTTCTCACAGTCACTAGATTAGTAACCCAAGTAGAATACTTGATAGGGAAGATAATCCTTGCTTGTATGAGCCTAGCAAGCTCTTTTCTCATGAGTGGCTCAATTTTTGGATTTATGAGCCATTATTTTTGGCAAATTGGCTTGCAGTTAGTATTTAAATCAATGGCATGCTGAGCCACATCTAGATTAAATCCTTTAAGATCTTCATATGTCCATGCCAAGACATCATTGTATTTCTGGGCAAGCTTTATGAACTCTTGCTCCTCTGCATCACCACATACCTTTCCCAGCAGTAATCCTTTGTCCTAGGCAATGGTTACCTTCTAGTAATCTTCTTTCTTGAGGGTCATGTTGTTTCTATCACCCCTGAATTCATCATCACGACTAAAGATGGCCTCAAGGGTGACCAGACCCTTAGGCAACTTGTTTGATTTGAGCTAGATGATCTGATCACCATAGCATTCTTGCAACCTAGGCTGTGCCCTAGAGGAGAATTTTGCTTCATTCTGAATGAAGCTCACAATATGTTCATTACTGTCAAAGACCTGCCAATGGATATCATTATCTGGAATAGATGGTGTGACAACAATCCTTACATGTTGATCAGGACCTTGAAATAAATCTGTAGGTGGAGAAAATTGGGCTTCCACCGTTGCTAATTGATCAATCTCTGAATTTAATTTCCTTGGGATTACCTATAGATTGAGAGCATCAAACCTCTCAAACAGGTCCCAAACTCTATGTCTATAAGCTCTTAAAAGCTAGTTTTTTGTTACACATCTTTCTCTAACTTGGTTAACCACCAATTCAATATCACCAAAGATATCCAGATGCTTGATTTTATTCTTTTTTGCTATCAATAGGCCATGAACCAATGCCTCGTACTCTGCTACATTATTCATACAAGAAAAATGCAACCTATGAGCAAAATGCAACTTCTTACCAATCAAAGAGACTAGTAAAACATCCGCACCAGCTCCATTCTTGCTCTTCACACCATCAAAGAACATCTTCCATGGACTGGTGGAGTCATCATCTAGCTTAAGTACAAAAGGAATTGAAGAATCTGTTGATAACTGAGAGGGGGGGGTGAATCAATTATCCTAATTATTTCTTCTTTCTGAACTTTCTTATTAATCAATGCAGCATTAATTCAAATAAGCAAACATTACCATGAAATGGAAAAACACATGACACAGTATTTTTGATGTGGAAACCCTATTAAGGGAGAAAACTACGGGGTGATTAACCCAAAGATTATTCTCTGTTAGAAGAATAATGAAATACAAAATGGCACTTGCCAATTAGGGCTCACTGCCCAAGCACACTGCTCACAAAGGAGGCACACTACCTACAAGGAGACACACTATCTACAAAAGAATGTTATACAATACTTGAACTGATTGGAAGCATCCACATATGCTGGAGTTTAGTTCTGGTTAGGCTCAGTACACGGATCTGCTGCACTTCATCTTTCCTCTTCTCTTATGCTGCTTTCCTTTCACATACTGGACCTTCCTTACTGCTTCTGCTCTGCTCTGATTTTATACGCATATAACATATCACCATGACACTTCTCACAACTAAATCCATTGTGTATATATATCTGCACAAGTAATTTCATCACCTTTCTAGTTGGCACCCAGAATAGTCAATCTTTTCACTAATTCTGATCTGTCGGCTGAATCCTAGCACATCAAGTAATGCGAATCAAGTATATGCTTGTAGAAATCATTAATCATGTTGGCCAAACATGATTCATGCCTTCATAACCTTTAACACCATCAGTAACACATCCAGAAAGTAGTCTGATGTTCTGTCAGTCAGTTCTTCCTCTGTTCACACTGTCACTTAGGAATCCGGTACTCAACTATTCATATCTTTTTCCTCATCTATCACCGGAGGCTAAATCCTTGGAATATACCACTCAAGGTAGTCCTCTTGACTTCCCCAAATCCACACTACACCAAGATACTTCCTCTGAGATCCGGACCTATCTATCAGACCTTGCCACATGCTCTATTCTTGTTTACTAGACCACAACATTCTTCACTCTGACTTCTGGTAGAGACACACCATGTCCTACGGATATGTGGGATGAACTTTGTTGCCATCAATGGCAACAATCATGAATCCATATAGTGTCTCTTGCCAACAATCTCCCCCTTTGGCATTGATGACAACACTTAGTGAAAAATGACTAAGTGTATACACTATGCTCCCCCTTGGCTGATGCTCTGTCTTTATATATATTTTCCAGAGCTCCCCCTTAGTTGGATTCCTCATTTTTCGTTGCTCTTCACTCCCCCTTTGACATCAATGGCAAAGGGTAGGGTCTGCACACCAAAATTTTGAAAAATTTTACTATACTTAGCCGCATAAGTATATACATATGGCATACTTACATATACTTAAGTATGTCTGCAAAAGTTGTCTTCAATTGAATAAATTCTGTAGCCCAACTTTGCTTCATTCTGTCCAAAATTGAGATATGACCGCTCAACAGGAATGCAAATGCATCTGCCCTTTTTAGATCTATTGGATCATTTGTCTGGGCTGTGATTTGAGCTTCATTTATGGCCTCATGCATGGCCTCTAACTTAGGGACAATGATCCTCCTAAGTTCACCCATCCGGCTGATCATGTCTTCCTTTCCTTCTCAAAATTCTTTATTGCAGTTGTGATTGCAATAGTCTGACACTCTTGATTGACTATGGAGGAAGAGAGAGGATCAAAACTTTGAGACAAACTTAGTAGTTTATCCTCTTGCTCTTTTATTTTCTTCTCAATCTCCACTATTACCTTGGACCAGGAGATACAAAATTTGTATATTTCACCACCATCCTTAAGAGCATTTTCTAAGCTCTTTATCCCAATGTTCATGTTTCTCCTATCATTAATGATCAAACCCTGTACCTCAAAGAACCTTTTATCTAAAAACTCCTTCCGGACCTTTTCTTTAGCTGATTTTTCTAGGGAATCAAAATGTGTACTAACACTGCTAACTAAGGTTTTGAGATTACTGGAAGAGGAGGCTGTGGGATCTTTCTGAACCGATGGCATAATCTTTTCAAGCACTCTGGAAGCAGCTTCTATCAACTCATAGTCTTCCATATGAGACTTTAGGAGTTTTTCAATAGCCTTAGCATTTGCAAATGAAGCTATCTTCATTGTCTGTACCAGAGAAAGAGAGTCAAAATTGAATGGACTTTATAGAAGCTCCGGTTCATCAATCTCCATTGCTTCTTTGTTCAGGAATTCTTGGACAGTTTGTGCAATGTCTCTTGCCGGAGACAGATGTTTCTTCTCTTCTGCAGTCTTGGAGCTGTCCTTAGGAGTTTTCTCTCCTTCACCACTAGTAGTTGTGGTTTTCTCTGCTGAAGTCTTCTCTCCTTCTACAACCTTAGCACTGTCATCTTTTTTTTCCTTCACCTCTGCTTCTTTCTCCTGTAATTTTTCTTCTCCTTTAGATCCGGAGATTGTAGGGGAAACTGGAGGAGAAATGTTAGTTTGTTCGGGGCCCACCTCTTCTGATATTTTCTCAGGAGTTTCTTCTGCACCATTTGTAGTGGAGGGATCAGTACCCAAGTCTTCTATAATAGGAAGATTAAATCTTTTGAAGGTTTTCCAGAGAATCTCTTCAGTGTCCTTGGCTACCTTGTCGGTCTCACCAAGCATAAGCTGATTCATCCTTGCTTTGCTCCTGAATTCATCCTTGCAGTCTTTGAATACCATGTTCATTGTCTTGGGATCAATTGAAGGATATAACTGAATAGCTATCTGTTCCTGGATCTCAAGGTCTTTTGCCATGGCATTGGTCTTTCTCATTTCCAACTCCTCTAGACTCTTAGGAATTAGAGAGATAATTTCAATAAAAGCTTTATTGTAAATGTTTAGATACCTAATTGTAGCTTCCTGCAGGATCTTTTGGTCAGCCTCATTGTAATCATCATAGAATTTGGCCATTGGTTGAAGGTTTCCATCCACAGTGACTAATTTGATTACACTTTCTAGGGATAGGGTGGGCTTTTCAACAAATTCCTCTACCATTTCTTTCTTGTCTTGGCCTGTGGAGGGCTTACCAGATCCTTTCTTCTTCTGCTTCTTTATTTCCTTTACCCCCTCATCTGATTTGGTTTCTTCTTCATCTCTTTGACTTGCATAAGCCCTTGTGGCTTTTGTCTTTGACCTTTTCTCTCCTTTGCCGGATGCTTGGACTTCTAGTTTTGAGCTTTTAGCAGGGACAGGTGCTGGTCTCTTTGAAGATCTGGTCCGGGTGGAAGTTTCTACCAGAGCACTTTTCTTGCTTCCTTTTTCTGCCTCTTTCTTCTCTTCATTAGCTTTTTGTCTCTTTTCCCGGTTGGCGTCAAGTGCCTCCTTTGAGATCCCAAGGCCTTGTGCAATATGTTCTACTTCTTTTCTCACCTTCCTCTTGATCTCTGGTTCTCTGAGTTCAACATGGATTTTTATACTCAGCTCCTCAAAGGTTCCAAACCTCTCTGCTTTTGGATCTTTAGGCTAGCTTAGCATGTGTTGAACATGCAACTCCACAATCTGTTCATCAACTTCATACCCCATGGGCATGATCCAAACTGTCCTTGGTTCTACTACCTCCATTAGGCACTGATCAGTCTCTACCATAAAGCAGATTGTGTCTTTGTATTTCTCAACAAGAGACTGGGAAATCCTTTCTCTTGCTTGCATCATGTTCTGAAAGTTCTTGAAATACCCCCACAGAGCTGTATTTTGTGCTTTGTTGTCACCAAGTCCATGTAAATAATTTCTAATTTGGATAGCTACCGGTTTGTCATTTTCCCATACCCATCCATTTGATCTGAGAAGCTCATTCATGAAGTAGAAGAACAAACATAGTATCAGTCCTCCATATTTAAAGGAGTTCTTTTTGTCCTTCTTGATCTTCTGTATGTTTTCCATTAATTGGCTCAAGAGGAGTTCACAGAGATCATAATCTGCAATCTTTCTCAGCATCTCATAGGCCGTGTATACTATAGTTCTGGATACTAAATTCTCCCTACTAGAATGATATATCTTGTATCCTATTATCATAGATGCATACTTGATATCCGGGTCAGTAATATCTTCAATGGTCATTGCCCTCTTATCAAATTTTGATCCAGTGGCCTCTGTGACAATGTTGTTTTTGACAGACTTGAGGACAAGAATTCCTCCGGAGGAATGTAAACCAGTTACTGCCCTAATTACTTCCTTGGTGATCTTGCAAGGTCTATTCAGCTAAAGGAAGTTATCATGCACCCTACTTAAAACATACCGGACCCATTCATCTTCTTCAAAGCAGGGGAAATGAATGAATTGATCAAAATGCTTTTCCTGGATGCCCTTATATTATGGTTTAAGCTCAAAAGCATCATCTATCAATTGTTTGTGATAGATGTCTCTTAGTTTGAATTCCCCAAACTCTTCAATATTGGCATGTATGTAAACCCTAATGTCTTCTGTGTGTAAAATGCCATGTGGAACACTAGAGAATGCTCCTAGGGGATCTACCTCCAAGGATTTGTATGGATGTTTCTTAAATGTAGGGCAAGGTCTATCAGAAATCTTTACAATATTCTGAGTACCCATTATCAAGAGATTTGCAGTGAGATATTTGAAAACAGAAAATACCTTTTGTGCCTACCGGTTTCACGGAGTTGGTTGGATTGATCTCTGGAAGTAATGACTTCTGCAAGTGATCTTTGATGAACTTGAGGAATTTTCTTGCAGAGCTTTGCTTTTTGTTTCTTCTTCAGTGCAGAATGAATGAGTGATTAATGAAAAACCCTTATATTGCTCTGCAAGCCCTAATATCAGACTGTAATAAATGCTCGACCTACATTATTCTGGTTTGCCTTGTTCGGGTGATTTGAAGAACCGGATCAACCCTGATCTTTAAACATCTCACGGATCTTCCAAATCTTAACCACAGTTTGTTTGAATATATCCCTTATGACTCCTTCAATCTGCAACTCTTCTTGTGCCAGTTTCGGCACCAATTGATTGGCTGGGGGAACAAGGTTTTCTTTGTGTCTCCCCTTGAGCCAGAGCTCACTTTTTAGTTTCCAGAAGGAATATCAACACTAGAGTCTGGTGCGGATCTAACCTTTACATTCTCAGTACTTTTCTTCACCCAAATCTTGCTCATCTCATTTTTAACTTCATCCGCATTCATCTTTTGTTTACCCTTATCTTGATATACCGGGCCTCTTTTGTCCTGATTCTTGCTTCTACAGACTTTTGCATTATGACCAGACCTATTACAAATTTGGAAAACAACATTTCTTTGCATATTTGACTGATATCCTCTTGATCTGCATTGATTAGCCATATGACCTACTCTATTGCATGCAAAGCATCTACCATTGAATGATTTGTTCATTTGCATATTTCTACATTCATGGGACTTGTGACCATACCTTTTGTAGTTAAAACACTGTCCGGAGAAGGATGAATTAGTCTAATTCATTCTCTTTCTGTACTGATTAGCTTTGTGACCAAAGTGATTGCAGCTGTGGCAGTATCCATTCAAGGATGGATATCTTTGAGCATTAGGCTATCTTACCGGAGGTCTTCTAGGCCTGTTCCTTGGATTTTCTGATCTAAAATTCTTCTGACCGGATTCAGAGCTTTCTCCTTTCTCATATCCCAAACCACACTTGTCATCTACCTTCTTTTGACTTCCAAGTAGAACTTCAAGTTGAGCAAAACTTATCTTGAATTTCTCTTTATACTCATTTGCTTTTGAAGATCTCTTTTTAGAGAGACCGTTTGATCCTCAAGTTTTTCTTCATTATCTTTAGCATCTTCAAGATCAGATTCAAGATGTCTGATAATTCTATCCATCTGGTGGCAATCTTCTGATTTCTCCTTGAGAGATTGTCTTAGATTATCTTCAGTTTTTCTTTTCTCTTCAACTTCTTGGGTAAACTTTATAACTCCTAATTCCATTTCATGTCTTACCATAATGATTTCTTTTGATAACTTTTCACATAAGTTGGTTTTCTCAGTCAGCTCTTCATTTGCATTATTTTCTTCACCTTGTCTTGCCAATTGCTGAAGCAACTCCTTTCTCTTTTTCATAGAGAGACTTAATTTATCTTTTAGTTCTCTCATGAAATCATCAGCCTATTTGAGTCTTTCCTTTAATTCATTGACTTTAGAGTTTGACTGTTCAAGATCATCAAGGGCAGTCTTGAGTTGCTCTCTTAAACCATATGCATCCATTTGAACTCCCAGATCTTCCTCAAGCTGTTAGGCTCTGTTAGGAGGAACTTAGCTCTGATACCAATTGTTGATAACTAAGAGGGGGGGTGAATCAGTTATCCTAATTATTTCTTCTTTTTGAACTTTCTTATTAATCAATGTAGCATTAATTCAAATAAGCAAACATTACCATGAAATGGAAAAACACATGACACATTATTTTTGACGTGGAAGCCCTGTTAAGGGAGAAAACCATGGGGTGATTAACCCAAAGATTATTCTCTGTTAGAAGAATAAGGAAGTACAAAATGGCACTTGCCAATTAGGGCTCACTACTCAAGCACACTGCTCACAAAGGAGGCACACTGCGTACAAGGAGACACACTATCTACAAAAGAATGTTATACAATACTTGAGCTGATTGGAAGCATCCACATATGCTGGAGTTCAGTTCTGGTTAGGTTGAGTACACTGATCTGCTGCACTTCATCTTTCCTCTTCTCTTATGCTTCTTTCCTTTCACATACCGGACCTTCCTTACTGCTTCTACTCTGCTCTGCTTTTATTCACATATAACATATCACCACGACACTTTTCACAACTAAATCCATTGTGTATATATATCCACACAAGTAATTTCATCACCTTTCTAGTCGGCACCCGGAATAGTCAATCTTTTCACTAATTATGATCTATCGGATGAATCCTAGCACATCAAGTAATGCGGATCAAGTATATGCTTGTAGAAATCATTAATCATGTCAACCAAACATGATTCATGCCTTCATAACCTTTAACACCATCAGTAACACATCCGGAAAGTAGTCTGATGTTCTGTCAGTCAGTTCTTCCTCTGTTCACATTGTCACTTAGGAATCCGGTACTCAACTATTCATATCTTTTTCCTCATCTATCACCAGAGGCTAAATCCTTAGAATATACCACTCAAGGTAGTCCTCTTGACTTCCCCAAATCTGCACTGCACCAAGATACTTCCTCTGAGAGATCCAGACCCGTCTGTCGGACCTTGCCACATGCTCTGTTCTTGTTTACCGGACCACAACATTCTTCACTCTGACTTCCGATAGAGACACACCATGTCCTACGAATGTGTGGGATGAACTTTGTTGCCATCAATGACAACAATCATGAATCCATATAGTGTCTCTTGCCAACAGAATCCCCTTCATGGATCATGTAGTTGCCTAAATCAGTCACCTCAATGGTATCATAAGGATCAAAATTTTCATGATCCCTTGCCCATTCATCAAGAAATAGATCAGGGATAGGGAGAAGTGAAGGCTCTGCCTTAGTAGGCTCTGAGTCATGCACTTACTCACCCTGAATCATCACGTGGGTTCACCAGAACGTGATCATAATTCTCCACATGATATTCTGAAATTGGTTCAACTTTGATGGTGAATCATGTGCTATATCTGGTCCTTAGCAACATATGAGACCAGTCAGAAGAAAGATAGCCACCTACCTTTGCTGTAAAATCCCTTGACAGATAAATGGTAAAGAAAGGAGGAAGATAAATGACTGAAATGTCTTATTTGAAAGTTAGGTTAGGACATGCATGCAAAGTCAAGTCTAGTCCCCTGATCACTCCTCTAGAGTTCACAGAGGTGTCATCCCGTTGCAATACTCCTGATGAAACAGGGGTATACTTAATGCCTAATGCATTTGCTATCTTCTTGGGCATGACTGAAACACTAGCCCCAGAGTCTATCATGTAGTTGTGCACCAAAAACTTGCCAATGATTAAAGACAAGCAGAAAGGAGATGGTTTCTTGACTATACTTACTTGTCCTTCAAGTGGTTGCACAAAACTGATCGGAGCCTTTTCTTTCTGCTTATTTGATGAATCTATTACTGCTAACTCAGCTGATGAGAAGTGCCTTAAGTCTTCTTGTAACAAATCCCTTTGGGAAGGGATGGACATACCTCCCACATGGAGACATTGATATTTGTTTTCTTCATTTGGTCCACAGTATTTAATGGAACAGTGGCTGCTTTATGCATTGAGGGAATCCATGTTCTATTCCTTGATGGATTTGTACCTTGTTCATGCACCTTTGAGCCTGGTGGAATTTCTTTTGGAGCAACAGGTTTGCTGCTTTGAATTGGAATTGTGGCACTGGCCACTTTAGCCTTAGGAACATGCCCCTTTTGTAATACAGTAGGCATAGGACTAGCCTCCAACTGCCTCTTTTTTGACCTGATGTTGTCTAAAATAGGCATAACAATATTGTTCATGAGCTGATTAACAATACAAAAATCCTCTGGAGTCCATAGCATCATACTAGCATCATTGGTAACCTCATTTGACACTTCAAGAATACTATTTGCCACCTCTGATAGTGATGCCTGCTAAGTGTGGAAGTTCTGCACCATTAAAGCTCTTTCTTGTGCTCCAAAAGCACAATGGACTGATTGTGCGGTTGATTACAAGGGTAGCACCAATCTGCCTCCTGGGCCAGATTGTTCTGAGTAGGGACTAAAGCCCTAACTGGGTTCACAACAGGTATTTGTTGTATAGGTCTAATAGTTTGTAAAGGCCGTGCAGGGTTAGGATTTTGGTATCTATTTTGTTGGTAACCCTAGTTCCAGTTCTGATTCCTATTTTGATTATACCCTCGATTCTAATTCTGATTAGATGTCTACCCTTGGTTATAGTTCTGATAGGGTTTGGGAGTAGTTTGAATAGCTATACTATTCACCTTGTTGGTCAAATTGGACATTAGGATCTTAAGATCACTCCTTGATAAAGAGATGATGTTGAAGCCTTAGGCTCTAGGATAGGAGCAATAATGGATTGCTAAGATGAGGAAGGCAGCTCTGGAAAAAGTGGGATAAGAGGTTTGGGAGCAATTTTCCCAGCCTGTATTAAACAATTTTTGGCTTTCAGAGTTGTCTCACAACCATCTAGTAGAGTCTTAACACCCATTGATTGCATCATCACAACAATGTCAGAACTTAAAGCTCTTAAAAAGTACAAGAAAGCACCTTGTGGAGATGGCATGAGGGTAGCTGGAATTCTCTCCCATGTCCTCTAGAATTTAAAATTGAAATTTGCCAACATCTCACTTGGAGCCCTCTTGATAGCTGTAAACTACTCAAGCAATGAAACATTGTCTGACCTCTCTCCAAACTATTTGTAGAGGGATTCTCCCAGCTCGTCCCAAGTATGTATTGAAGCAGGGGTCAAGCTCCTGAACCATTGAAGAGCTCTCCCTTTAAAAGATGAGACCATGAGCTGGACTGCAACATCTTCATGTTGTATATGATGGACTGAGCACACGTTGGATATATCTTTGATATGCTTAGAAGGAGATACAGAACCATCACCCGTGAAGGGTGACACACTTTTTAGGGCTGTAACAGGTACATGTCATTGTATGCAACCAAATCTAATGGGCTTCCTCCATTGAAGGTTATAAAAGGCAAATTCCTTGCCATCTGAGGAATGTTCAGATTCAATCTAGGGATATGCAAGCTTCTTCTATTATACTAAAAACTAACATGAGGGGGTGTGGATTGAGCTCTCGAAAGAGGTAAAATAGAGGTGCTACCCATTCTTACAAGAGACCTAGATAACCTGGATCTTCTCCTTGAAGCAGCAGCAGATAATTCAATGAAATGGAAATTACCTCTTGAAGACGCCCTAGTCTGCACAAGCATAAAAGATGGTACTGATCAGAACCAGTAGCTTGTAGAGTCACTAGGTGCATGAAAATTTTGCCAAAATGCAGAGCACTGAGAAGAACACCAGATTCTCAGCTTGATCCTTTGATTGCTTATGCTTAGTGTCCCACCGAGCATGCCAGAAACTGTTGTCACATAGATTTGCACCAAGTGTTGAAGGCTTTTAGGGTTCCAACAATCTAGTGAAACATTAAGACGACCTCCAGGTGTGGGACCCTACAGGGAGGCCAAATCTCTAAAGAGAGGCTGGTTTCTTTGCTGAATGAAAGATTCAGCGATCCTAAGACTAAACCTAATCTATCCACCAGTTATGAAAAGAGAAAGATGGAGTAAAACTAAAATTAAAAAAGAGGTGATACACTAGGTTTGAATATAAGAGCCCTCACATAACTGAGAAGATGCACAAAATGACCAGATACAACTAATAAACATACATAGGTCAAACTGATTTTAACAGAGGCAAGGAGCAAGAAATGATTAGAAAGGAATTAAAAATTCACAGACACATCATTCTTAGATCACACAAAGTTAAAACTAGCATGAAGAGGTAAAATAACTAACATATATTCAATCAGAAGGCACGATTACAATAGAGGAGTGCTCTGTTTGGAATACAGAAGCATAAGACTAACTATTTTCCAACCTTTTTTACATCTTACATTCATGCATATATAGCATCTAATTCCAAATGACCTAATTAGGTTACAATAAATTGCCCCATGGGCTCTATTAGAAAATATCTCTGTCTGAAGGGATGTCTATTTGCAAGAATTAACTGCAGAAAATATTTGGAGACCTAGGCAGATGAAAGATATTTCCCTTTCAATGCGAATAGTTGATTTGTCACCTACAACCATAAATGCTAAAAATATCTGATAAGGGATAGTTGAGAAGATTGGATCTGTTTTGATGGTAGATGAAACAAAATCCCTGAGCAAAGCTTTTACAACACTTTAATCTTCGAACCCTTTGATCTTGTGTCAGCATCCTCATCGACCCAAATTGATTCCTTTGAATAATCGGCCTCTACAAAGCCCACCGACTCGATTGAATGTTTTGGTGCCACTGAGAAGTTTGAAAATATCTAAATTTGAATTAGAGCCATCGGATGGACAAACGGTTAGAAGATCGATAGCCCTGTGAACTCCACAGTATACTTTTACCTTTTACTTTGTGTCGACGCCTTAGGATACGTGGCAAGATCTCGTAGGTGCACAAAGAATATACCCGGCAAGCAAGATTCCACCACGACACTGCGCCACCATTGATTTAAAATGGCTCCACCGTAGCCTTTCTTTCTTTGACACCTGGCGCCATCTGAACATGTGAATCCTTTCTTTTAATAGTCACTGGCGAATAAGGGCCTACCTAGAAGATTATGCAGAGAAGGCACGAGCCTGCTAGTTGGCAACATCTCATAGCCGCGCACTGGATTTATGACATCAACAAGATTCATCTGTGACGATGTGCTATCATTAGATCTTTCATCTCCTGTAGCTCACTTTTCTGTTTGACACTTGGCAGCACTTCCTTTGTTGATTTGATGTCATCAATCTTATGGTTATAAGCCCAAGAGTGATCGTCAGCTGTCATCTTTTCACAGCCCCGCAGAAGAAATATGAGATCACCTTAGATGTTGTACGGGCTTTCCAATTATTGCCATGTGGCACTATGAACTCTGAAAGACTTAATCTGACTCATTTAAAATATAAAATGTGGGCTCTTGGCAGTAACCTGATGGATGGGGCTAGTAAAAGAATGACCCGCCTACACTTAAAGTTATAACTTAAAGGAATTTACACGGGCAATAGGTGATCAACTTGGATTTATAACAAAAGGCATCTGGGCCCTTGTAAAAGACTCTAGGGTTTAGGGTTTTAGTGCTTTAGGAAAAAGATTTTCAAAGTTTTAAACCCTAAGACTCTAGACACATATAAACTCGAAGGTTTTGGGTCCGCAGAAAAAGGGTCCCTAATGGATTCAACAAGAAATTTTAAAGGGGGACCATTTGACTCTAATTAGAGGGAAATAGGTCAAGAATATAGTGTCAAGGGTTGAGGGTTTAGGGATAGGGTTTAGGATTTAAAGTTTAAGGGTTGAGGGTTAAGGCTTTAGGGATAGGGTTTAGGGTTTAGGTTTAAGGGATTAGGGTTTAAGGTATAGTGTCAAGGGTTGAGGGTCTAGGGATAGGGTTTAGGATTTAAGGTTTAAGGGTTGAGGGTTGAGGCTTTAGGGAGAGGGTTTAGGGTTTAGTATTAAGTAAGAGACCTAGATGGCTAAGGACGGATGGAGAGGCAAAAAAGGAGTGACTGAGAGACATAGAGAGGGGAGAGAGAGGTAGAGAGGTGAGGGGGAGACAGAGGTGAGAGATAGAGAGGCAAGAGGAGAGAGAATAAAATGAGAGAGTGAAGTTGACAACTTGAGGGAAATATGGTTAAGGAGGAGGGAGAGAGGTGGAGAGGAAGAGAAATATCTGATGGGCTGAAATATTGACCTCTTTTATGTTGTTTTTATATGCTTTTAGAACTTTTCCATATGATCCTCCAGACACTTTACCAACATCACCATCATTATATGTTGTCCTTTTATATACTTTGCAAGACTTTGAACCTATGTTATTAATATGAAATATGGTGATGATATTATCAATTGAATGCTTTAAATATGAGTATGCATGCAATATAGATGGAATCATATGGTTTAGTCATGAAGGTTATTTGTGTGCATATGTTTTGTGAATTAAACCTATGCAACAAGAACGTGTCATCAAGGAAATGAGCATTTGCAGTGAAGTTGAAGACAGGAGAATTAAAGGAAGTGAAGTTGGACGCCAAACATGCAGTCATTTGGAGGATGAATGTGAACCATCATGGATAGAAATAAATGCAGAAGAAGAAGACTTGTTTCAAACGTAGCTTATGTGTGTTCTTCATGAGATCTGTTGCATAAGAATTCTTGTTGAGATAAGACTTTGCTTCCTCTGTTCAGTTAGATTAATAAATTGATCTCAAACCTGTATCTAGTATCTAGGAATGGATTGATGGTTAAAGTCAGTTAGTAGTTTCATAAAACTCTCCCATTTTTTTATAAATTAGAAGGGATGAGTTAGATGTCAATTTAGTTACTTTATTTCTAGCTACTCAGTTGTTACTTTGTTGTTACTCAATTTTCTATATTGGAAGATGCAGACATGTTTTATTAAGGAATGTCATTATTGAATACAATCTAAAAGAGATTTTGTTTATGATATGAAGTGAATGAACTATGTGTTATGAAGATGTGTATAAATTATGAACTAGATTTGATTCCCAGTTAAGTGAGTCAGTCCCCTGAGCCGGCCATTCAAGGTATTGATTCTCACTTCATTTATTTCCTTGTTCCTTTATGCAAGTCATTGTTAAATCTGCTTTTCATTGCATATAGATACATCACGAGTCACTTAGATTTCTTTGATTGTCAAAATTACTAGTATGGTTCATGAACAAGTGCATGCTTATCAACTTTAAATCCTCTGGAGGTTAGCATTATTTATCTTATCATTTTGGATATTTTGAGTTAATTCTATAATTTCCTGTTAATAACAATCATCTACAGCTTATGCTACAGGTACCCATAGCCACTAGATTCTATAGCTATTTTTACTATTCTTGCATTTCTGTTAACTCCAGCAGAGTAGAATATCCTGAGTAGGTTTCAATAAGATAGTTTAGGAAGAATATGAGCCCTGAAGGCACATACAGTGCAGTGCCATCACAAACTTACGCTCCTTGGTTGATAATTTAATGTAGGAATGCAATGATAGAGTGGATTGTTCAGATAGGTTTACCCTTGAATTAGGTTAAGTCTACAACCCATTAGTTTTCCCCTACATTTTTGGTGTCATTGTCGGGGATGGTGCTACCTTCATAGGCTCATTTTTACATGCTTTCATAGTTGAAATTTTGATTCCAGCATTAGGATTAATAAATTCACTTTTCAGGGAAACACCAAAAATTATACTAACATTGTGTAGGACTGCTAGAATATAAAACCAAATTCACTATATGCGGAGGCAAAGAGATAACCGAGGTAGATTCCTCCCTTCAAATTTTTAGGATAGTGAAGAAACAACTGACTTTATCAATTATACAGTAGAAAGTGCTAAAGAAGAATTTCCTATTACATCTTCATCAACACCTTCTACATCTTCATCAGCTTCTTCCACAACCATAGAAGGGACCTTCAGAACCATGGCAGATGCTGCAGTGGAGGATCCACTAGAGCAAGCAACGTTCGAGTTTCCTATCACTGATCAGGAGATGGCTACAGTGCTAAAAAATATTCCACCATCAACATTACCAGTCTTCTATGGGCCTGGTGACAGAGCACCCAGATACGTTCCTGTTTGAGTTTGATATCTTGTGTAGGAGCTATGACTACACCTTAGATGCTCACAAGCTGAAACTCTTTCCTGCTACCCTCAAGGAGGCAGCTTTGAGATGGTTTATGGGGCTGGGAAAAGATGTCATTCCAGACTGGGATACTATGAAGGAGAAATTCTTGGAGAAATACCAAGATTACTGCCGAGGACATGATAGGAGGAGAGATGACATCTTCAAGATGTCCCAAAAGGATGAGGAGCCACTTGAAGATTATGTTGAAAGAATCCAGTTTGCTCTGAAGAGAACCCCCAAAATAGATTATCTGAAGAATCATTAAAACTAGTTTTCTTGAGAGGGGTTAAGGATGATTGCATGGATGCTTTGAATCTCATTGGGCAAGTTGATATTTCTTAGCTACCTTTTGAGTCAATTTGTAAAGTCTTCCAAAATTATTCAAGGACTTTCTCTAGACGACCAAGGGGAGAAAGGACATCAGTTACAAACAAGGCAACCAATGGAGTTTCAAGAGTGGAAATCAGTAATTTGATGTCCAACATGAAGGAGGACATAATTAGCCATATGGCTACACAACTGGACACTCTTCACATCAAGAAGAAACAAGAAGAAGCTGATGCAATGCTTATTGAGTATTGTCCTAGTTGTAGGCAAAGGAAGGCCAATTGTAAATGCAAAAGGGGTGGTAAGCATCAGCAGGAGAAGGTTGAAAGGCCAAAATTTCAGCCATTTGAAGGAGAGGATGGACAATTGTTCTTCATAGCTCAAAGGAGACCTTGGCAGCAATGACAAGGTATGCCTTCTGATCCACTAAATTTTAGTTCACCCTTTCCTGCTGCAAACTAAAATTTCTCTACTTGGAACACTCAGCCATGGCCTAGTAATCAAAATCTCTGGCAGAACCCACAATGGCCTACTCCACAACCCGGTTGGAACCAATAGCTTAGCCAAACCCATGGCCCCAACAAGGTTCTCAAGGTTCCAACTATAATCCCCAGTGGCCTACACAACAAACTCAATGGCAGCCTCAATGGAACAAGAACCAACAATGGCAGCAAAATGCAATTTATTGGCAACCAATGATTCCATCTCAACCACAACAGCCAACCATAATGCCTCCATCAGCACCTCAAAATCCACCTCCTAGACCTACCCAAATCCCTGCCCAACCTGCACCTAACCCTAACAACAAGCATGTTCAACAGGCTTATACTAATGAGGTGATGCAATACCCCACCTATGGGGTAGAAGTGAGTAATGTTCATCTCAAATTAGGGAAGCAACTTGTAGGACCTTCATCTCCTAAAATTACAAAACTTGAAGATGAAGAACCCACAGAGGAAGCCTCAGATAAACTACCTTTGGAACCTGAACCAACTCAGGAACCTCAAACCATTTCACATCCTAAGCCTCCTTTCCTTGAATGCTTGACTATCTAGAAACAACCAACACAGTTTGAAAATGACCTCATAGGCCAGTTGCAAGATATAAGCATAAAGATTCCCTTAATCCAAGCCATCAAAGATATTCCCATCTACACTAAGATTATCTGAGATCTCTGCATAAAGAAACTAGGAAGAAAGAGGATAGACCCAAAGACAATTCATGTTTTGGGTAACCTAGCTGACATAATGTTGGGGAATATAACTGTTCTCAAATATATAGATCTAGGTAGTCTAGTGGTGGATGTCAAAATCAATGGGACTCTGATTAAGAATACTCTGATAGATTTAGGTACTAAAATTAATGTAATGACTAAGGAGACAATGCAAACACTCCAGTTGAGAAACCTTAGGCCTACTCAGACAATCTTGCAATTAGCTGATAGGTTTACAGTCAAACTTGAAGGAATACCCTGCTGATTTCATAGTCCTGCAGCTAAAGGTTAATCTTGCTGGTTATCCTCTTATACGAGGCAGACCATGGCTTGCCACAACAGGTGCATTTGTAGGTTGCAGGTCTGGTAACATGATCATATCCAATGGGACCGTGACCAAGAAATTAGTTCTATACCCACCAGCCCAACCATACCATGAGCTTGAGCAGACCATTTGGCCTACCCTGGAAGATGAGGACAGCTATTCCTTGCAAACTATTGTGCAATTTTGCACACCCTCTTGAAACTTTTCAACACCATATTAATTAGATTACAGATGAGGTTTCAGGGCATAATATTTTAAATTAGTTTCAGTGAAGATCTAGTAGCAGATTAGATAGGCATTCACTTCATGAATAATAGTACAAGTCCATATTATGGTGGTATACTTGTTAACAATAGAGTTCTACCTGAGGATAAAAGCACTTAGCCATGAAGATTCAAAAGATGCAGCTAGTGAATATACCTCTGCCCATTTTCATAATGTAGTGACCATTTCACTCTGAAGCTAAGTATTCTGTGATAAAATTGATGAAACACCTATCAGATAAGAGGAAGCCTCCATATCACAGATGCATGTCAACACAAATAAGGTCTTAGCTATAGGTAAAATGGATGGTGCTACCTAATAAATGGCAACATCATGAGCCGCATCAGGTTCAGCCTATGTATTAGGAAACGATTTGCAAAAGTGAAGAACAACCCATCTTCATGGATCTCCACATTCCAAATAAGGCTCGACCTTATAAAACCTCAGGTGATCCAAGTGTTAGGAAGATGTGACTCGATTATCTTCAATCAAGAGTATCATCTCTTTCAAAATATAGCCTTGAATATGACAACATAGCCATGACCAAGAAAGCAAAGGCAAATATAGATGGAATGATCCAAATATATTGAAGTTTCAAAGGGACATCTGTTTTGAATGAGGCACGGTTTATAATAGGCAGAGTCAAGGGAGAGGAGCACCACCAGACACAGTCAAATGGTTCGGCACACCAAAAGAGTCTCAAGCCACTATAGAAATTAACCCAACCTATAATCATTTCGAAGGTTCTATTGCATTAAAGAACAAAGGAATTGCACTATTGAAGGCACTCAGTCTCAAAAGAAGATAACAGTGTACCCTTCAGGCAGTGGCACTGCCCATGGATGACATGAGAGAATTAAATAAAAGCCACGCTGCTAGTCAAATGGTAGGCGCTCAGCTTCAAGGCTTTGGGCAGCCAGGTACAATTAAGGAGGGGCGGCCTCTTTGGTCATAACCAAATTCTATTAAAACATGTAATGGTGTAACAATACAAGGTATCTGATGAAGATAGCATTCATGTAAGACACAACCACCATTTCAAGAGTCCATGGTCAGAATGAATGAGGTTCGACCTCTCCAAAAGAAGGTTCATACCTGTAATCAAAAGGCAAGCCATATTTCAGTCATTACAAATAACATGAGCAAGGGTTGGATCACAGATGAAGGCATTCTACCTATAATTGCAAATGAAGGGTGTTCAAGTTTATAAAAATGAGGTACGACACTTGAAGGAATGGTGACATGATAATAAAGAAATGTGCAAGTTAGATTAGTAGAAGCATCGCACATAGCATGGTCCTTTATTGAAAGGCATGAGCCACTCTAAATAGGCACAGTCAAATCCATGGCAGCCTACTTGATTGATGTGGTCTATGGACAGTATCATGATTAGAATGAAATGTTGCCTCTTTATAAAGGCACACAGTCATTCAATATAGAAAACTTGCTCATTGAAACAAAACACATCCACGACAAAGACTAAGTAGTAAGAAATACATGCACAGCCTCTGGAACAAGGCTCGGACCATCAAAACAAGCGTAGGTCATAAGTATGGTGCAGCCATTTAAAGCCTCAGTCTGTATATACAAGGGCGCACACATTTAGTAGCCAACATGAAGTTCCAATGCCTGGAGGTGGATACACAACTGGTCATCATGCTAATAACTACAGAAGAGATGAGCGCAGGGAATCTACAGTCTACTTTAATTATTGGGTTGTAATCACTGTATTGTCTGGCAAGTTTATCAATTTACATAGCGAGTTGAGTCACCATACTTGCAAGTCCAAGCTGACTATAATCTGAGATGCATCTCCTGAAACTATCATGGCGGCCACAAATATAGGGTGGAACTCTTAATCAAGTGAAACACAATGCATAAAATCTAGCTTCCTTAAAGATTAAAGGCACAAAGCTTTAAGTATAGGCAAGGATTAATGGATCACATGTTCAAATTGATGGCTCATCATATTTAGTACAGAGTAGAAAAAAAGAGTCACAATTCACAACGCAGTCACGTGAGTGAGAGAAGCTTGAGTCTATTTTAATAAGAAGTCTCTTATCAAATAAATGGTGGGCCCCTTATAAAGAGCTAGGTGCTTTATTATATATAAGAGTCTCTATTTTAAAGATTTTAAATAAGGTGGAGTCTTTTGTTATCAAAGAGGTATGTGGGACCCTGAGAACAATATAGTTGAAGCTTAATTATATATGATGAGACTCACATATTATTTTGACTTTTACTCACGGGAGGTAAAAGGTATGCAACCCTAGTTTTCACGCAACTTTCATTTCTACGGCAGCCATGAGATGGGAAGCGGCTGGAAGTTTTTATGCCACAGGTCAAGTATGAGAAGCAAAGGTATTTTTAGCCATGAAGAGTCACAGGGGTGAGAGAAGCTTGAGTCTATTTTAATAAGAAGTCTCTTATTAAATAAATGGTGGGTCCCTTATAAAGAGCTAGGTGCTTTATTATATATAAGAGTCTCTATTTCAAAGATTTTAAATAAGGTGAAGTCTTTTGTTATCAAAGAGGTACATGGGACCCTGAGAACAATAAAGTTGAAGCTTATTTATATATGATGAGACTCACATATTATTTTGACTTTTACTCACAGAAGGTAAAAGGTATGCAACCCTAGTTTTCACGCAACTTTCATTTCTACGGCAGCCATGAGATGGGAACGGCTGGAAGTTTTTATGCCACAGGTCAAGTATGAGCTGCAAAGGTATTTTTAGCCATGAAGAGGAAATAGCTACAACCAATTCAGTTATGAGTTCAATTGCCACAACCAGATTTTGGGGCAGATTTCATGGGATTTTCAAAGAGATTTTCTGGGCAGTTAGAGAAGGTTGGAGGAAGATTTTCTAAGTTATATACATCAGATCTGTGATAGCAGAGGCAGTTCTATAGTTCCACAGTTAGAGAGTTACACACAGATTAGAGAGTTTTTTGAGCAGCAAACAGAGATATATTTTTGCCTCAGCAGTGCCTTTTTCATGAGGGTGTAATAGTTTATTTTGTGCAAATCTTTGCCTCTATAGATTTATTCTTCCTCAAATAAAGAACTGGTGTTCTGTGCAGATATGAATGTGTCTCTTTCTCTTCTTTCTTTCTTTCTATTTCTTAAAGCCTATGTTGAATATGTTTATTAAATTGGTAATCAATCATGCACTCTGCTCTTTGGTTTTCCAGTTAAATCTATTAGGGTTTGACACTGTATAATTGGGTAAATGTTAAATCTAGCACATCGCCATAGGAAGGTAGTTTCATTGTATCTATAATCTTGTTTCTTCTCCCTCTTTTCTGAAAACCACATTGAAAAATAGAAGAGCCAGCTTCCCTAAAATCTAGAGGTTACTCTGAGAAGCAATCCCATGTTTTTAGAGTTTCCCATGTTGTTGGATTAGACCCACAAATTTATACATCAACATTTTTTGGCATGCTCAATGGGACTGGAATCAAAGACTTGTGTCTTTGTTTTCACTGAATCTTTGCCCTGTATTTTGTGGTTTTGGTGGAAAATCACAAAAATATCTGCTCATAGGAGCATGAATCATCCATCTGGCGACTCTACTGGAGAATATTTCTCAGATCTTTGCCTTTGCGGACCATGGTAGCCCCTGGTATCTATGTACATCTAGATATTCAAGAAAGAAATCTGCCTTTTGTGACTTGGGATTCAAGTCCTCTTGTTCTTCAGTAGTAGGGTCAAGTTCCTTACACAACAAGGAAGGCATTGCCTCATTTTCTTGGGGATGGATCAGTTTCTCCTGCAGATCACATTCAAGATGTTGCAAGTTTATGCTCTATTCACAATGTCACAACTGAGAATCATGCCCTCTTGTTGCTAGCATCTTCCCTCAAAGGCAAAGCAAAAGAATGGTATAGAAGATTGCAGCCTGGTTCAATCACTGGATGGGATCAGCTAGGAGGACTCATCTACAATTAGTTCAAAGATAGGACATATGTTAGCCCCTCACCTAGAACCTCATCACCATCAAAAGGCATCCTATGGAGCCCATACATGATTTCAACTCAAGATTTGATAAGTTATGGAAGAAATTCTCTGTTGATATCAGACCATCTCCAGTTTTTGCATTCTTGTATTATTTAAAGGCTTTAGACCCTAAAATATCTATCATGATTCAAGCCTTAGGAGGTAAAACTTTGCCTCAGTCATATAATCTTGCCATTAGGGCTGAAAATAAAATCATAGATGCTGGTAAGCTGTCTCCTCTACCTTTAACACCTTTAATGCCACATGCAACTAACCTGTCTCAGACTCCTCCTTATAGCCAAATGCATATAAATTTTAATCCACCCACCCTCCTTGCTGATTTGTCAAATCATGAGGAGATGAGTGTAGTAAAAGAACTTATAAAAACCCTCTCCCGTGAGATCAATGAGTTAAAAGATCAAGCCCTGTATCAAGCTGATCCAAATGTCATGCCTCAAGATCCTTATGATCAACAATACCAATATGGTCAGTTTGTAGAAGAAATTCTCCCTCTGGCACATAAGAGACCCAATAATCTTTAGAATTTTGCATTACAAGCCTCTGTAGTCACTAACCAGTCTATAGAAGCCATAGCTCAGGTTCTTTGTCACTTTGACATTAAAGAAAATATAAGTCTCAAAGATCAAGATACAAGCAAGGAAGTGACTCGTATTTATTCAGTGTGTTCTTGTGATCATGAGCATCATGTATCCATGGCAAAGAGTGACTCAGAAACTCAGATAACTAATAAATCAGATTCAGAGGATGTCTATAAGTTACAACTTCTAGAAGCTGAAAAGTACTTCAAGAGGGGCTTTGAAGTTGAAAAAGTATTAGGTAAACAGTGATGAACAGTCTGTGCCTCATCTTGAGGAAGAGGTTGCAAAGGAAACTTCTGAGTCTACCAAGAATGAGTGCCTTTATTTCTGTCATGAGGTTTCACATTTTGAAGAAGATAGCACATATATGCATCAGGGGCAGTAGGAGGAAGATTTATTCTCAATTTTGCAACAGGGATTTCAAATTCTAGATGGAGAAGATCCTACTATTGAACATGTGAATGGCTATTTTGCAAGGCCTCTGATAGAAGATCATAAAGATGAGGTTGAATAGAGAACCTATGCAAGATCTGATTTGTTTTCCATTTTTGAAGAGGGGTATTGTCTTCTTCTTGATGAAGATTCACAGCTACAAAATGATGAGATCCAAAGAGACATCTATAGAAGTGAAGAGTCGCATACCAAGTCACATACTGAGTCACATTCTACACCTTTCTTCTTACACAAAGGAATTCCAATCAGATTCAAGACTATTCTTGGCAGCTCCATCACTTGCATGCCTGTTTTTTATGCTATCATGAGTTATGAACCTATTAAAAAGCTAGCAAAAGAGGTCACTGATGGAGTCTTGTTGACACAAGTTTTCAAATGCAAGTAGAGGAATGAGCTCCAACATTTGAATTTACCTTCCCACCCTCCGCTGAAATATGAGAAGCACGTAGATCAACCTGTAAGGTATTTTGATGCAAAGAAAGACTCTCCAAAATGTAGAAAGGTGAAAAGGTACCAGTTCTTGCTTTATTTCTTTATGCAGTTTGTCTGGTCAATTCTTAGTTTGATGTGGATTCACTGGAGCAACATCATCCGATCCGGTAGTTATTTTTCCACTCCCGTGAATGGACATATTCCTATATGTTCAATATCTCAGTAATTTAGTTTCAGTGGCTCAGAATAAGCTACAACAATAGTGTTAGTTTTCAGATTCAGTTGTTTTCTTTCAATAAGTCTCTGCTGTGATAGAGCTTCTGTGGTACAGTTTAATATGTCAATTTCAAAGGTTCAGTCAGTTCAGTGATTCAGTGGTCATCAATTGGTTTTAGTTGTGGAAGACATTTTGATCTGGTAGTGTTTCAGCTCTAATGCACTTTTGAGTAAATTGTATTAGTTTTACTTGCACAAATTGTTGGTTATAGATGTGTCTTTAAGAGCTGGTGATTTCTGTGTTAGATAATTGACTCCATATGCCCAATGGACAAGGCATTAACCTGTGAAACCAGAGATTATGGAGTTTTTAGTGAGTAGGCTCACTCTCCCAGCCTATCGCCAAGAACTGTTGTACAATTTTGCACACCCTCTCGAAACTTTTCAACACCATATTAATTAGTTTGCAGATGAGGTTTCAGGGCATAATATTTTAAATTAGTTTCAGTAAAGACCTAGTAGTAGATTAGATAGGTATTCACTTCATGAATAATAGTACAAGTCCATATTATGGTGGTATACTTGTTGGCAGCAGAGTGCTACCTAAGGATAAAAGCACTTAGCCATGAAGATTCAAAAGGTGCAGCCAATGAATATACCTCTACCCATTTTCATAATGTAGTGACCATTTCACTCTGAAGCTGAGTATTCTGTGATGAAATTGATGAAACACATATCAGATAAGAGGAAGCCTACATATCACAGATGCAGGTCAACACAAATAAGGTCTTAGCTTCAGGTAAAATGGACGGTGCTACCTAATAAATAGCAACAACATGAGTCACATTAGGTTCAACCTATGTATTAGGAAATGATTTACAAAAGTGAAGAATAGCCCACCTTCATGGATCTCAACATTCCAAATAAGGCTCGACCTTATAAAACCTCAGGTGATCCAAGTGTTAGCAAGATGTGACTCGACTATCTTCAATCAAGAGTATCATCTCTTTCAAAATATATCCTTGAATATGACAACATAGCCATGACCGAGAAAGTGAAGGAAAATATAGATGGACTGATGCAAATATATTGAAGTTTCAAAGAGACATCTATTTTGAATGAGGCGTTTATAACAGGCAGAGTCAAGGGAGAGGAGCGCCACCAGACACAGTCAAATGGTTTGGCACACCAAAAGAGTCTCAAGCCACTATAGAAATCAACCCAACCTATAATCATTTCGAAGGTTCTATTTCATTAAAGAACAAAGGCACTGCACTATTGAAGGCACTCAGTCTCAAAAGAAGATAACAGTGTACCCTTCAGGCGGTGGTGCTACCCATGGATGACATGAGAGAATTAAATAAAAACCACGCTACTAGTCAAATGGTAGGCGCTCAGGTTTAAGGCTTTGGGCAGCAAGGCACGATTAAGGAGGGGCAACCTCTTTGGTCATAAACAACTTCTATTAAAACATGTAATGGCACAACAATACAAGGTATCTGATGAAGATAGCATTCATGGAAGACACAACCACCATTTCAAGAGTCCACGGTCACAGTGAATGAGGCTCAGCCTCTCCAAAAGAAGGTTCATACCTGCAATCAAAAGGCAAGCCATATTTCAGTCATTACAAATAACATAAGCAAGGGTTGGATCACAGATGAAGGCATTCTACCTATAATTGCAAATGACGGGTGTTCAAGTTTATAAAAATGAGGTGCGGCACTTGAAGAAATGGTGACATGATAATAAAGCGATGTGCAAGTCATAATAGTAGAAGCACCACACATAGCGTGGTCCTTTATTGAAAGGCATGAGCCACTCTAAATAGGCATAGTCAAACCCATGGTAGCCTACTTGATTGATGCGGTCTATGGACAGTATCATGATTAGAATGAAATGTTGCCTCTTTATAAAAGCACACAATCATTTAATACAAGAAACTCACTCATTGAAACAAAACACATCCACTACAAAGACTAAGTAGTAAGAAATACATGCACAGCCTCCGGAATAAGGCTCAGACCATCAAAACAAGTGCAGGTCATAAGTACGGTGCGACTATTTAAAGCCTCAGTATGTATATACAAGGGCGCACACATTTAGTATCCAGCTTGAAGTTCTAATGCCTAGAGGTGGATACACACCTGCTCATCATGCTAAACACTACAGAAGAGATGGGCGCAGGGAATTTGCAGTCTACTTTCATTATCGGGTTGTAATCACTGTATTGTCTAGTGAGTTTATCAATTTACATAGCGAGCTGAGTCGCCATACTTGCAACTCCAAACTAACTATAATATGAGATGCATCTCCTGAAACTATCATGGTGGCCACAAATATAGGGTGCAACTCTTAATCAAGTGAAACACAATGCATAAAATCTAGCTTCCTTAAATATTCAAGGCACTGAGCTTTAAGTATAGGCAAGGATCAATGGATCACATGTTCAAATCGATGGCTCATCATATTTAGCACAGAGTAGAAAGAAAGAGTCACAATTCACAATGTAGTGGTGTATCTAAGTAAAGATCATAAGCAGCTAGCAATGAACAATGGTGCTATCTCTGTAACTAATGACTCCATATGCAAGTAAGGCTGACTTCATAGAGACTTAGCATCCGTCGGATCCAAGGAGAATCAACGGCACACGAGCATCTAAAAGACACAATAAGAGTAGCAAAGAGAATGCACCAGAGTGAGACAGATGTCACTCCTGCGGGAGTTTGAGAAGAAGGAGAGGAAGATGCTCTTTCAAAAGAGCGCCAAGCTACCACGTGGCTAAAGTGGGAGGGGGATAACTCATTTGTTTTATTTTTTATAAAAAACTCACTTTAATAAGAAACGAGTCATAGGAGTGAGAGAAGCTTCAGGCTATTTTAATAAGAAGTCTCTTATTAAATAAATGTTGGGCCCCATATAAAGATCTAGGTGCTTTATTATATATAAGAGTCTCTATTTTAAAGATTTTAAATAAGGTGGATTCTTTTGTTATCAAAGAGGTACATGGGACCTTGAGAACAATAAAGCTGAAGCTTAATTATATATGATGAGACTGACGTATTATTTTGACTTTTACTCACGGGAGGTAAAAGGTATGCAACCCTAGTTTTCACGCAACTTTCATTTCTATAGCAGCCATGAGATGGGAAGTGGATGGAAGTTTTTATGCCATAGGTCAAGTATGAGAAGGAAAGGTATTTTTAGCCATGAAGAGGAAACAACTACAACCAGTTCAGTTGCCACAGCTGGATTTTGGGGCAGATTTCATGGGATTTTCAAATAGATTTTCTGGGCAGTTAAAGAAGGTTGGAGAAAGATTTTCTGGGTTATATATACATCAGATCAGTGACAGCAGAGGCAGTTCTATAGTTCCACAGTTAGAGAGTTACACATAGATCAGAGAGTTTTTTGAGCAGCAGACAGAGATATATTTTTTCCTCAGCAGTGCCTTTTTCACGAGGGTGTAATAGTTTATTTTGTGCAAATATTTGCCTCTATAGATTTATTCTTCCTCAAATAAAGAAGTGGTGTTCTGTGCAGATATGAATGTGTCTCTTTCTCTTCTTTCTTTCTTTTTTATTTCTTAAATCCTCTATTGAATATGTTTATTAATATGGTAATCAATCATGCACTTTGCTCTTTGGTTTTCCAGTTAAATCTATTAGGGTTTGACACTGTGCAATTGGGAAAATGTTAAATCTAGTGCATCGCCATAGGAAGGTAGTTTCATTGTATCTATAATCTTGTTTCTTCTCCCTCTTTTCTCAAAAAACCCCATTGAAAAATAGAAGAGCTAGCTTCCCTAAAATCTGGAGGTTACTCTGAGAAGCAATCCCACGTTTTCAGAGTTTCCCATGTTGTTGGATTAGACCCACAAATTTATACATCAACACAAACCTTGATGACTATTGAGTGCAACCCCTTACTAGATATTCAAGATGAAGATGAGTTGATTGCTCACATTGTACAAAATGACTGTGGAAGGTATCCGTAGCAGCAAGACTGTTTATCTTTCTTACAAGATCCCTTAGGAAGCATAATACCTACCAGTTCCTCAGGGGAAGTATCTCAAATATTTCATACTTTTTTACCTCAGTAATGCTTGCGAGTAATACCTAGCCTGTATTTTTCATCTATGCAAGAAATGTCCAAGCCATTAGAAATTAAGCAAGGAAAAGTGTTGATTGTTAATAATGCATTGACTGATGAGCAGTAGCAATCCCTGCATGCAGTATTACAAACCCACTCAGCAGCGTTTGCATGGGATTACAATGACATGAAGGGCATAAATCTTGGTTTGTGTATGCATAAAATTTACATTGATGATGGCCACAGACCTATAAGATAGCAACAACGATGCATGAATCTTGCTCTCAGAGATATAGTGAAAGCAAAACTTCAAAAGCTTTTAGATGCAAGGTTTATATACCCCATTTTAGATAGTGACTGGGTTTCACCATTGGTCATAGTTCCCAAAAAAGGTGGCAAATGGAGAGTATGTGTTGATTATAGAGAACTAAATGCTACCACTAGGAAAGATCACCTTCCATTACCCTTCATTGATCAAGTTCTTGACTCTTTAGCAGGTAAGAAATATTTCTCATTTCTTGATGGTTTTAGTGGCTATAACCAAATCAAGATTGCACCAGAGGATCAAGATAAGACAACATTTACATTGCCTTGGGGGACCTATGCATATTCTATCTTGCCTTTTGGTCTGTGCAACGCTCCAACCACATTTCAAAGAGCAGTCCTCAGTATTTTCTCTGATTTTGCCCATGACAGTACAAAAATTTATATGGATGACTTCACCACATATGGTGAAATAGATGATGAAGCTTTACAAAACTCGGAGAAAGTTTTGAAGAGATGCATAGAACACAATCTATCTTTGAGCAATGAAAAGTGTTTTATGATGATGACACTATTGGAAACAAGGTGGATAACTGAGAGGGGGGGTGAATCAATTATCTTAATTATTTAACTTTCTTTTCTTCTTTAACAATTAGTGCAGTATCAAAACATATAAGCATACATGAGCATAAAGCAGAAAAGAAATCAACACACATAACACAAGGATTTTTACGTGGATAACCCTATTAAGGGAAAAACCACGGGGTGACTAACCCAAGATTGTATTCTCTGTTAAAAGAATAGAAGTACATAATGGCACTTGCCAATTAGGGCTCACTCCCCAAGCACACTGCTCACAAGAGGCACACTGCCTCCAAGAGACTCACTGTCTATAATGTTTATAGAAGGTAACCAAGTGTTTGAATTGATGAGAGGCATCCACATATGCTGAGGTTCAGTTCCGGTTAGGCTCAATATACTGATCTACTGCACTTCATTCTTCCTCTGCTTTAGTGTTGTTGTTCTGTCACATATCAGACTTGTATTCCTGCTTCCACTCTGCTCTCTGCCTTTCCTCGCACACTATCACACACCACACACACCTTCATACCAAAATCAATCTGGTATATATATCCGCATCAAGGATTTCAACATCTTTCTAGTCGGCAACCAGAATACTCAAGATATTTACTAAACACTGATCTGTCAGCTGGATCCATGCTCAATATGTGATGCGTATCTAAGACATAGAGTTAGAAGTCATCAATCAAGTCGGCCAACCATGTATGATCTCTCAATTAGCTTGACCGCCATCAATTCTTCATCCAAATTAAAGTCTGATGCTCTACCGATCAGTTCTTCCTCAGTCTGCTCTACCTGTCAGGAACCCAACACTTAGATGCTCATCTCTTTTCACTCTTTCATCACCGGAGGCTCAATCTCTATAATGTAGCAGTCATGGTACTCCTCTTGACTTCCCCAAGTCTGCACTTTGCTGAGATACATCCTCTGAGAGATCCGGACCTGATTGTCGGACCTTGCTGCATGCTCTATTATTGTTTACCAGACCAAAACACTCTTCAATCTGACTTCCAGTATAGACATACTATGTGCTACGAATGTGTGGGGTAAGCTTTGTTGCCATCAATGACAACAATGATGAAGCCACATAGTGTCTCTTGCCAACAGACACAAGGGGAATTTTTGGGACATTTTATCTCAAGTGCAAGCATACAAGTTGACCCAAAGAAGATTGAAATTATCTCTACCCTACCTATTCCATAGAGATAGAAGGATGTAAGGAGCTTCCTGGGACATGCAGGTTATTACCGGAGGTTCATTCAGGATTTTAGCAAAATTGTTGCACCTCTGTTTACTCTATTGACAAAGGATAGTGAATTTGAATGGACACCAGACTGTCAGAATTCCTTGGAAAGATAAAAGCATCCTTAACACAAGCTCCAGTTCTTAGAGGTCCAAATTGGACACTGCCTTTTCACATCCACACAAATGCATCATACTTTGCCATTGGATCAGTCCTAGGCCAGCAAGAAGGAACTAAGGAGTATGCAATATACTATGTAAGTAAAAACCTACAGGGAGCTGAGTTGAACTACACTATGACAGAAAAAGAAATGTTGGCAGTTGTTTATGCCATTAACAAATTCAGACACTACATTACTGGTTATAAATTGTTCATACATACAGATCATACAACAATTAGATATTTGATGAATAAGCCAATAGTGGGTGGCAGACTTGTCAGATGGTTGTTGTTACTGCAAGAATTTGACATAACAATTGTTGACAAACCAGGGAAAGCTAATGTAGTTGTTGATTTTCTGTCTAGACTGCCCACACAATCATCAGAAGGAGTGGTTGATGAGTGTTTTCCTGATGAGCATCTATTTTCTCTAACAATACACACTCCATGGTATGCAGACATAGCTAATTATTTGGTTTTAGGGAAGATTCCAGGTTACTTTTCTCCAAGGGAGAAGAGACAACTAGTTCATAAATATTTTCCTTAATCTTGGATTTCTAGATTCCTATTTTACACTGGCCCAGATAATATTATGAGAAGATGTATCAGAGAGGATGAGGTGTTTGATAAATTGAAGGCCTATCATGATGAACCCTATTGTGGACATTTTGCAGCCAAAAGGACCGCCTTCAAAATATTGACAATAGGATATTACTGGCCAACACTTCATAAAGATGTTGTCAAGTATACTAGAAGCTGTGATCGGTGTCAAAGGATGGGGAGACCTACAAGAAGTGATGAAATGCCTTTGCAGCCACAAATCTCATTAGCTCCTTTTGATAAGTGGGGACTGGATTTTGTTGGTCCTATCTCTCCTACTTCAAACAACAAAGAATATATACTGGTATGTATTGATTACTTAACCAAATGGGTGGAAGTTAAAGCCTTGCAGTTTGCTAGAGATGGCAATGTGGCAAAATTTTTGTATGAGGAAATCTTCACTAGATATGGTGTACCAAGGGAGATAGTCAATGATCAAGGCCCACAATTCACATCAGATTTAATCACCAGACTAGTGGAGGAATATCGAATTAGACACAAGAAGTCTACTCCCTACCATCCTCAAGCTAATGGTCAGGTTGAAGTCACAAATAGAGAAATTGAGAACATATTGACAAACATAGTACAACTTCACAGAAGATATTGGGTTTCTAGGTTACCAGAAGTTGTTTGGGCATATAGAACTACCTGGAAGACAACTACAAGGTTTACATCTTATGAATTGGTCTATGGAAAGACAACAGTCCTGCCTATAGAATTTGAATACAAAACCTTGAGGATAGTAGTAGAATTAGGGATGGATTTGACAGAAGCTCAAAAGGATAGACTACAACATTTGAATGCTCTTGATGAAATCTGATTAGAAGCCATCCACTACACAGAGGTTATACAAAAACAAAGAGTCAAATGGCATGACAAGTATACCAAGACTAAAGAATTCACTTCTGGTGATTGGGCACTTCTCTATGATTCAAGATACAAAGAATTCAAGGGCAAGCTTCAATCTCGATGGTTGGGACCATATGAGATTAAACAAGTATTCCCTAATGGTGCGGTCCAATTATAGACCATTGATGAGATCCAGTTTTCTTTGCTAGTAAATGGACACAGGCTGAAACTATATAAGAAACCACTTTAGAAGGATGATTTTCTCATTTCTCTAGCCACTTAGTATGGTACTCCTAGCACTCCTGATGAAGGTTCTGTGACACCAGCTGATACACCGTCAAAAGATGATCCACCAATCCTATCTAGTGCTGCAGAGGTTGAGTTGTAATACTCAACCCCTATCGTTGAGACTTAATTTTTCATGCTTTATAATTCACATGCACACACAACACACTATCCAAGATGACCACAGTCAACTCCAGAGGGACCTATTTTTCACTTTCAGTTGGGACCTGTTATAGTTGGGACCTGACATATTGCATAGGTAACTATTCAGTCGGGACCTGTGTTGGAGGCACCCATAGCAACTCCCATTTACAGATATCTTCACTACTTTGGCATACAGTACACCATTTTTCCCACTCATTTTAAATCATCTACACATTGCTTCATTCATTATGCAATAACTCTAGCACCGCTGCAAAGGTGTCAACTCAAGCTAGTGATTTGTTCATTCCTGCATAGCGATCTGTTGCATCAAATCAACTCCACAATACCCACCACCTTACCATTCATCCGCATGCATGTTAGCATGCTTATATCAAATAAAATGCCGAGTACGTGTTCTCAAATTCTGAGGTGCATTGATCATTTACTCCAATAACGTGTGTACATAAGGTAACTTTCAATGATTAAACTTAGCTTTCTTTTTATATTCATTATTACTTTTGATTTACTTCATGCATGCGAAAATGTTTATCACCATTCCAATTAATAATTCCTCTTCCTTGCATATCACTTGCCACGTGAAGTCAGGTCACTTCATAGTTTAGTTGGGGGAGGGGTTTAATTTTTTGGTTTTTGCCATTTTTGCTATCTTTATTTTTTTTAGAACATCCTATGCCATTTTCTAAAATAGTAAACCTTCCCTGTTTTGCCAAAATATGAATTTGTTACCTTGAGAAAGTTGCAGTGGGAAGAATAGAAAAGCGGGCAGTAAATTGTAGGTTGGTTCTCTTCAAGGTGGTAGAATTAGAGTTTAGCAGAAATTGAGAAATTGAGACTTCAAGAGATTGCAGAATACAGATATAATGGGGGGTGATGCAGTATGACAAGAGCCATTTGCACATAAAGAAATATTAGAAGATGTATTAGTGCTACCACTCTTTACCAGAGTAGGATGGTTGGACTACTTTTTTGAAGTTGACAGAGTATGATAACGAAATGGCAAAGGAATTTGTAGCCACATTGCAGTATGATGAGGCAATGGTCAGGGGATTGATAGTAGATGCTTCAGAGATGGCCATTGCCCAAGTCACAGGATTGCCATGCACAGGGTTTGAGTATCCAGCTCATGTTGATGCAGCCACAACAAGGGAAAAATTCTGTGAGAGAGGAGAGTATTTGGACTCGACGACACAAGGTACAAAAAGATTATCCCTTCCATTTTTCTTGGGAAAATGTGCTTCATACATCATTAAATACATTACCTGTGATGGCTGGCATAATTTGTTGTATACTGTACATTTTAAGTTGCTTAATCATCTCCGCCATGATAAGCTAGTCAACGTCCCCGATTTCTTGTATAATATGTTGAAAAGGATGGCATCTAAATACTAGAAGAAACAAGCAGACACCACATTGTCCCATCATTGTTTAATAGCCTTATTGATAAAGAGGAGCCTAAAAATTCAACACCCTCAGGTTGATTGGGAAGCTTTTAAACAATGTGTAGATATCACAACACTGTTAGAAGAACCTGAAGCAGAAAATGAACCCCCGTATGACTCTAAACTTGAAATTGAGCCTGAGAAAGAGGGGCCGCAAGAGGATAACACTCCAAAGGATAGGCCAATAACAACAAAGGAACCCTCATCTTCTAAACCTAAACCTATGAGACGTACTGATTCAACACCTATTAAGAAAAAGAGAAATAAGAAAAGTGTTGAGAAGCCTAAGAGAACTAAGAAGGGAGAAGATGCAAGGGAAAAGAAGAGGAAGAGGAGTAAAAAGAAAAGGAAAGATGAAGCCAAACAGGAGACCTCTACTCCCAGGTGCTCAAGAAGGTTAAAGAGGTAGAGTGTGAAGGAAAGAACTATTGAAGAGCAGGGGTAGGAAAAAGGTGAAGGACAGTAGCATCATGATCCAACACCAGTGAATTTAGATTTAGATAAAGGAGGAATTGCCCCTGATGATGTCCCTGCTAATGTTCCTGAGGATGTCTCTACTGATGCTTGTGAAAATGTTAATGTATCTGCTAAAAAGAGAAGGTATGTTTCTTTGAATTCTTATTCCAATTCAGAGGATCATTTTATTGCAAAGAAAATGGGAAAGTTAGTTCCTAGCAGTTCTGCAAAGGAAGTTTTCGATATAACTAGGAATGATAATGATGAAGGTCTAAATTTTGAGAAAGAAAAAGAATTGTTGGAGGATAGAGACATAAGAAAATAATTGCAAGAAGCTCTTGATAGAATACAACACTTGGAAGAGCAGGTGAAAGGATATGAAGAGAAGGACAAAGAAAAGGAGAAAAGAATATAAGAGTTGGAGGAGAGGATTTGGACCTATGGCCATGGAACTAATTTATATTTGTTAGCACAAATGGCTGTAAGTAAAACAAATGCTGAAGAAAATGAGGTACTCACTCCACAACCTCCTGTAACAAGAACTCCAGTATACCACACTACTTTGTCTTTAGGTTTTAAGTTAATGAAACTCACTCATGAATTCAAACAAGAAAAGGAAAACTAGGAGAAGCAAAAACAAAATCTCAATGCATCAATAGAAGATAATAATTTGGTGATAAAAAGGTTGGAGGATAAGCTGACAGAGGTAATTGACAGGGCTATATAGATCATTGGGTGTAGACATCCACCAAGGGTATATGCATTGTTTTTGAAAGAAAAGTTTCTTAGTTTTTAGTTTAATAGGTTCATTAATAATCAACTTGCTTTACATTCAAGGCATATTTTCTACAGCCATTTTAAAGAAGTTAGTTTAGAGGAGCAAGACCAATTGTGTGAATATTGTTTGCATAATTACTTAATGGAAGAGGACACAAAATGGAACCCTTCAATGTATGTTGGGGATTTGCAGGTTAGGGCATTGTTATCATACTTCAAGAATGAAAAGATTAGAGGGGAGTTGATGGATAAGTATGAGGAACAAGAAAAAATAGTTACACTACAGGTCAGAAGGGAAGCACTAAATCCTGATGTAATCCTCACCCAATGGTTAACACTCCTCTCACACAAAGGCCTAGGTAAAATAATTATGGATTTAAGACTATGAGGTCACAGGAGGATACAATAGTTAGTAGGGCCTATGCTTCAAAATTGTATAAGGTATGTGTAAGGTAGGTGGAATAGTCTAACTCTAGCACTACAGAGGAAAGAGCCTCATTCTTTTCATAATTTCATGAATATGTTTGAGAGACTGCACAAGTATATCCAGATTTCAGAGCAATTAGGAGTAGGATGGCTGCCACTTACATTTCATCCTCCTATTCTCCTTTATCCAATACCACACTAGACAGGGGAAAAGGGTGATGACTGTAGGAATGCAGAATCAGTTAGATTGGATAGGCTTGCTTGTTACAATGGTTTTTATCTTAAGCAAGGTTCAAGAGTCAGAGAAATAATAGACTTCAGGCAAGTTACTTTGCACTATAATCTTCTCCTCTAGGTGTTCAATTCAATGATTTTGCTTGAGGACAAGCAAAAGGCTAAGTTGGGGGGAATGATGGGATGAAATATTGACCTCTTTTTATGTTGTTTTTATATACTTTTAGAACTTTTCCATATGATCCTCCAGACACTTTAACAACATCACCATCATTATATGTTGTCTTTCTATATACTTTGCAAGACTTTGAACCTATGTTATATATATGGAATATGGTGATGATATTATCAATTGAATGATTTAAATATGAGTATGCATGCAATATAGATGGAATCCCATGGTTTAGTCATGAAGGTTATTTGTGTGCATATGTTTTGTGAATTAACCCCTGTTCAGCAAGAATGTGTCATCAAGGAAATGAGCATTTGCAGTGAAGTTGAAGACAGGAGAATTAAAGGAAGTGAAGTTGGACGCCAAACGTGCAGTCAGTTGGAGGATGAATGTGAACCATCATGGACAAAAATAAATGCAGAAGAAGAAGAAGACTTGTTTCAAATGTAGCTTATGTGTGTTCTTCATGAGATCCGTTACATAAGAATTCTTGTTGGGATAAGACTCTGCTTCCTCTGTTTAGTTAGATTAATAAATTGATCTCAAACCTGTATCCTAGTATCTAAGAATGGATTGATGGTTGAAGTCAATTAGTAGTTGCATAAAACTCTCCCATTTTTGTATAAGTTAGAGGGGATGAGTTAGATGTCAAGTTAGTTACTTTATTTCCAGTTACTCAGTTGTTACTCTGTTTTCTATATTGGAAGATGCAGACATGTTTTTATTAAGGAATGTCATTATTGAATACAATCTAAAATAGATTTTGTTTATGATATGAAGTGAATGAACTATGTGTTATGAAGATGCATAGAAATCTAAACTAGATTTGATTCCCAGTTAAGTGAGTCAGCCCCCTGAGCCGGCCACTCAAAGTACTTATCCTCACTTCATTTATTTCCTTGGTCCTTTATGCATTCATTGTTAAATCTGCTTTTCATTTGCATATAGATACATCACGAGTCACTTAGATTTCTTTGATTGTCAAAATTACAAGTAGTATGGTTCATGAACAAGTGCATGTTTTATCAACTTTAAGTCCTCCAGAGGTTAGCATTAGATCTTTTAGCATTTTGGATGTTTTGAGTTATTTCTGTAATTTCATGTTGATAACAGTCATCTACAACTTATGCTGCAGGTACTCGTAGCCACTAGATTATGTAGCTATTTTTACTGTTCTTGCATTTATGTGAACTCTAGCAGAGTAGAATAGCCTGAGTAGGTTTGGATAAGATAGTTTAGCAAGAATATGAGCCCCGAAGGCACATACAGTACAATGCCATCATAAGCTTACACTCCTTGGTTGATAATTTAATGTAGGTATGCAATGATAGAGTGGACTGTTCAGATAGGTTTACCGGTGAATTATGTTAAGTCTACAACCCATTAGTTTTCCTCTACAATATCTAGAGGCCCTGAGAGATATACAAGTGAGAGACCTATAACCTAGGGAGAGAGGGGTGAGAGAGATAGGGGAGAGATGAGGGTGAGGTAGATAGGGGAGGAAAGGGGTGGATAAGGGATGAGGATTTAAGGCTTTAGAGTTTGAGGGTCAAGGGTTTAGGGTTTAAGGGTTGAGTTATTAAGGGTTTAAGGGTTGAGGGATTAGGGTTTAGGGTTGAGGGATTAGGGTTTAAGGTATAGTGTTGAGGGTTGAGGGTTTAGGGATAGGGTTTAGGATTTAAAGTTTAAGGTTTGAGGGTTGAGACTTTAGGGACAGGGTTTAGGGTTTAGGTTTAAGGGATTAGGGTTTAAGGTATAGTGGCGAGGGTTGAGGGTTTAGGGATAGGGTTTAGGATTTAAGGTTTAAGGCTTTAGACTTGAGGCTTTAGGGAGAGGGTTTAGGGTTAAGTGAGAGACCTAGATGGCTAAGGATGGATGGAGAGGTAGACAAGGAGTGACAAAGAGACATATAGAGGGGAGAGGTAGAGAGGTGAGGGGGAGATAGAAGTGAGAGATAGAGAGGTGAGGGGAGAGATAGAAGAAAATGAGGGAAAGATGGGTAAGGAGGAGGGAGAGAGGTGGAGAGGTAAGAAGTTTTGTATAGCAAGCTATAATGCGAGCACATTTTGTCTTTTTATTGAAATGGTAAAATAGCCAGGACACCCATGATCCAGGCCCACATACTCTGTTTTCTACTGGTTATGCGCATGTTCTGACAAATTCTTTTTTTTTCATGCTGTTAGGAAGTGCACATGCAAAATTTTCACATTCTACCACCTTTGCATGAACTTTCCACCACCTTTTTTTGGTTTGCCAACTTAAGAAGGATGAAATAACATATTTTTCACATCAAATTTGATATATATCAATTCAAGTTTCAATTTTTGTAGTGGTGCAATGTTAATTGTGATTGAATTGTAGGAATTTAACATTATACATTGGTTAATTGTATTGTTGTTAGTAATTCTATTTGAGTGATATACAATTGAACGTTGAAAAGGAAGCAAGTTTGTGAAAAACTCAAAATGTTGAGGAGTCTAATGCAAGAAGAAAAAAAGACTACATAATTGGGTACTCTCTCCATTTGAATCTCCATTTTTTAGGTATGTCAAGTCTTTACATATGTTCTTTATATTTTCCTTAATTCTATTCCATTTCTTTATCATCCCTTATCATACATGCTTAATACAATGCTTTGATTTTGTTATTATGCATATTCCATGTTCATCATTGTTTGTTTCTCATTATAACCTTACCCTTGTATATGTTGTTTGATAAAATGCTTTGATACACATGTATGTAAAATGTGGTATCATAGACAAGGCAATGAGTTGTTTGAAACAATGCCTCAAAGAAATGTCATCTGAATTATTTTTGTTGTTCTTTGAGACCACATTTCTTTGAGCAATTAAATGTCAAATAGTTCATGTGCCTTGTCTATGCTTCCATATTCTGCATACATGTCTAATAGGGAATTTGCAACTATAAAATTTGACAAAAATCCCCCTTCCATTATGCTTTGAGGGATCATGCCCATACCTTGTTTGAAATAGCTTGTTTTTTAAAATGTAGGGGGATGCTTCCACTATAAATTTAAAAAATGCCTCTATCCTTAATGATTTGATGGATGCCCATATCCTATTCCAAAGATCCTTTCTTGGCATGGATAGGGAGGATCTTGACAAAGGTTGTAGAATTTGGCTTCACACCCACCTTTTCAACAAATCCATTTTGTGCATATCCTGCAATCATTGCAATCCATGACATATCTCTTTGATGCATTTTGTCAAACAATTCACATGCCTTGTCCATGCTTCCACATTTCTCATACATTGCTGTGAAGGGAACTACAGTTATAACATTTGACAAAAATCACCCTTTCTTTCAATGATTTGATTGATGCCCATACCTTGTGAACCAAAGGTAGGATGTTGACAAAAGTTGTGGAATTTGGATTTATACTCAAGCCAATTGTATTTTCTTGAAAGTTTGTAATGTCTTTTAAAAAATCCATGTTGTGCTTATGTTGCAATCATGGCATTCCATGAGACCACATTTCTGTAAGGTATTCCATCAAAAAATTCATGTGCTTTGTCTATGCTACCACATTTTGCATACATGTCTATTTGTGGACATTATATTGGTAGGTCATATGTTAGAAAATGGCTAGAGCAAAGTCACATGATAAATTCTTGCAAGTAGAAATACTTCAAAAAATTTTGCTTTCCATTTTCCTTGTGTTCTTAGCACTTGTTTATTCATCATGGTTGAGTGACATTTACTCTTCTACATGATTGAAGAGTTAAATGACATATATTTCATTTATTTGTATGGATTCATTTTTAAGGAACTAATATTTGTCTCTTTATCATGCTAGAGATAAATTCTCCATCATGCCGAGGAAACGATCAAGGATTAAACCAACACAGGAAGAGAAAGAAGATAAGAATGCAAAGAAAGCAACAATTATGAGGGAACTTCGTGACAAAAGGAAATTGAGCACGATTGTCAAAGACAAGTCAATTGAAGAGGAACCTCAACCATCAACAAGAGATATGGTATTGGTGACACAAAGGGAATGAATGCAAAAACTTCGTGCTATGAGAGATTTGAATACCGTAGTTGGAGACACGTCCTCTACCGCAAGTCAAGATGGAGGGACACCATCTATCGCATCTCAAGTTGAGAGTACATCATCACTCACATGTGAGGAAGGAGGTATGCCATCATTCCCACCTCAACCTCAAGGTACGTCATCTATTCCATCTCCAATTGAAGGTATGCCATCTAGCCCATCTCATTTAAATATTGATGAAATTCCTAATGTTGAGATGAATTTACCTTTCACAACACCACCTAGAATTTTGCATAGAAAGCCAAAGTATTTGATTGATATTGATGAGAATATTTTGTAGCCAATGGAAGGTAAGATTCCAAAACGTACTTGTAGAAGATATGCTCATAAGATTTGGAGAGTGTTCTTTGAAAAGTTAAATGAGACCACAAGATGTCAACTATTCATTGAAATGATGCGAAGTATAAAGTATAGGTCCATCATGAAGATTCTTGGGTTGAGAACATCAGAGGCTTCAAGTGAAAAATCTATTGTCAAGAATCTAATGAGTGCATATGAGAGTGTGGGTAACACCTCATGCACAAAAGATAGTAATGTCACATGACGTGTCATTACATAGACAATAGTAAGTAATCAAACGAGGAAAGCTCGTCTCATTAGAAAGACGAGTCAAGCATTGAGAATTAATAGAAAAACTTTATCAAGAGCCATTGGAAGACACCAAAGAATCAAGGACACCGATGCCAATGAATTATGGGCATTCTTGGGGAGACTACCACAAAAAGATAAACCAAATGTTGAAGCATTGAGATCACTATTTGAAGACTTTTGGAAGAATTACACAGGGGTATCTCTGAATCAAAGGGATGTGGTAAGAAGGAGAATTGGTAGTTCAAATCGTGAGCCACATTCAAAGCATTTTTTGGATACGACTTAAACATAGTTTTTTGGTAAATTTCTAGAGATGTATCCTCAAATTAAAATTCATCAAAGATATCTTGAAATGCTAAAACCTTTCTATGTCAAAATAAATCACACACGCACTACTTGTTGTAGATTACATATTAAATTTTCTAACCATTTTGATGTTTATCGGTCTCTATGTTTAGATTTGCATACTAACAATGTTTTGCAAAATTGTGGCATACATGCCCCACCAACATCTTCAAGAGACTTCATATCAACAATTTTATGTGAAAGAGAGGAAGGTCAAATATTCTACAGGAAATTATGCTTGGATGGCACATGTCAGTATTGCGGTGGCTTGCAACGTATGCCAATATGTGAACATATGGAAAGCACACATGCGGTTGGAAACAAACTAGTAGAGTTCGACAAGTATAAAACAATGGCCTACAATACAAAAGATGGTAAAGAAGCAAAGATGTGTGATTTGGTTATTCAAAAGATTCCAATCTATCAGTTTATGTCTACATTTCATGACAGTATAGTGTATGAGTATGCAAGGCATACCCATAGATCTCAATGGTTGGACTTGTAATTCAAGTTATGCAAGGACACATTTCCACTTGGTAGCATTGTTTCAGTCATTGACTTTGTAGATAACTACACTCTATAGCCACATTGTGAGGTGCAATCACAATATTACAACTCCACACAGGTTTCTATATTTATGTAAATCACATTCATTCATGTGAATGATAGTACAAAGGATGATAGAAAGATCGTAAGGGAGTATCATTTTTATATTAATGATGATTGCACGTATTCTATGGAGTTCATGCAAGGTTGCTTTCAGGTGTTCTACAATGATTTGGCTAGAAGGGGCATATCATTCATTCATCATATCATATGGTCAGATAACTATGCATCACAATTCAAGAACTCGCAGATGTTCTATTGGATGAGCAGGAAGCATAATATTACAGGTGTTTAGCATATGTGGAACTTTTGTGAGGCTGGGCATGGAAAGGGGGAGCATGATGGCGCAGGAGAATGTATCAAAAGAGCCATAGCATGAAAAGAGTTAAGGTATAAAGACAATGCAAAGTTGATAGATGCAAAATCAATCGTCGAGTGGTGTAATGCTTCGATGGGTCAAGGTAATGAAGGTAAGTCTTTAGTTCTTAGATTTTTTGGTTCATAGATGATACTAACATTGCACCATATGAGGATTGTTGTACACTGATAGGATCAAGTGAGCTACACTCTTTCAGAAGCTCAAATGCAGGTTCATGGAGTATCCATACGCGGAAGATGGCATGCTTTTGGTCTTCAAGTACAATTCAAGCCTGGAATGAGTGCAAGTCAAAGGAGTGGGTTGACGAATGGTGGTTAAGTTATCTTAGGCCACTTGACATGTATCAGCCCCTGACGACACTGGAACTAACACAGATGGAATCATCGGTTGACTTTGACCACATATCAGATCTAGTTCAACCAAGTAATATATCTACTTGCATAGTTTTTGAAATTCCTAATGTTATCTTACTTTGTAGTGTTTTTTAATGTTGACTAATTTCATCTAATTTGTTGCACATATCAATGTAGGGCATGTTTATGCAGTTATTGCAGATGAAGACAATGAAGAGGGAATGAATTATTACTTGTGTCATTATGTTGAGGCCAAAAAGAAATTGGAGGCCCCAGTTATAGATGGAGAAAACATCGAATACCCTATAGGCTCAGTGGTTGTTACTGGAACATGGCTTAGAAGGTACCCACATAAGAGTGTTAATGTTTGGTTGTTTTAGGACTTTGACACACATCAAAATATTCTTCATTACTCGAACCTTGTCGTGGCATATAATGTTCATTTGATACAATATCAGGGTAGACCTTTGAACAAGACCTTGTGGAAGGTGTCTGAGTCTAACCATGGGACAATACTTGACACAATAAAGAGTAGAGCAGACCCTGATGGTTCGTTGGATTAATTTGTAAGTATGCACATTGATTTTGTAAAGTCATGTTATTGATATTGATGTATTGCAATTGATAGTTAGACCTTTTGTTTCTATATTTCAAGTTTACATATGTTTGTCTTTTTTTTGCTGTTGTATTTTTACACATATATAGTGAATATTGGGTAGATTATATGCATATTTATGGTTTCACCATTTGACCATCTGGAGACCTCAATTTGCAAAATTGACCTTTGCAGCCCTAGGTCAGACTTAGGAGACCCTTCCTCAACCATCATTTCACTTGAAACACGATCATGAAAAGGAATAACGGGGGGTGTTAATAGGTAATAGCCCTTAAGAGTCCAAAGTGTAAAAAGGCAGCAATCTTTGATGAGATGTTACTCAAAAATTGTCACTTAGAAACATTCTATCTAAGGCTACAGGATCATGTAGGGCCCCTCTACAATGACCTCTCTCAATTTTTGATATCTCCAAGGCATTTGCCCGTGGTGTCTAGTTTTCAGTTGATGGAAAAAGTGTCAGATACATGCAGTGTAAAGTTGAAAATGGGTGTAACTTTCGTTCTGCTGCTCGTGCGACCAAACTAAAAGTTCCAACACATCTGGATGGGTACATTTAGGCTAGGCATGGTCTTGTTTTGCACCCAAACATGCTGAAACAGTCTGAGCTACATTGTACTAGTGATATCCCTTAAGAGACCAAAGTGCAAAAAGGCAACAATCTTTGACGAGCTGTTACTCAGAAACCATATCACTTAAAAACATTCTGTCTGAGGCTACAGGATCATGTAGGGCCCCTCTACAATAACCTCTCTCAATTTTTGATATCTCTGAGGTGTTTGCCTGTGGTGTCTAGTTTTCAGTTGATAGAAAAAAGTGTCAGATGCATGCAGTGTAAAGTTGCAAAGGGGTGTAACTTTCGTTCTGCTCCTCGTGCTACCAAATTGACAATTCCAACATATCCGTATGGGTACGTTTAGGCTAGGCATGGTCCTTTTTCACACCCAAACATGTCGAAACAGTCTGAGCTACATTGTACCAGCGATATCCATTAAGAGACCAAAGTGTAAAAAGGTAGCAATCTTTGATGAGCTGTTACTCAGAAACTGTGACACTTAGAAACATTCCGTCAGAGGCTACGTGATCACATAGTGCCCCTCTATAATAACATCTCTCAGTTTTTGATATCTCTAAGGTGTTTGCCCATGGTGTCTAGTTTTCAGTTGATGGAAAAAGTATCAGATGCATGCAGTGTAAAGTTGCAAAGGGGTGTAACTTTCATTCTGATCCTCGTGTGACCAAACCAATAGTTCCAACGCATCTAAATTATGTTAAATCCCCAACTTACAATTAGACTTAATCATTAACTTTGCAAGATAATCAGGAGGATTAGTCATAGTTAACTGATTTGATATTGTGGAAATATATGAATTGATCATTGTTAATGATGTTAATGATTGACGTTAAATAGTTTTGAACATTAATTACCTTATATTATGAGATATGATTATGATGCACTGATCATGATTTTGTGGTCCTGAGTGTGAACATGAAAAGTTAACAACCTTTGAAGAAGGAAGGAGGGTATCATCCTGGAGGAATGGTTAGATGTCGAGAAAAAAAGGTTGACTAATCATCTGAGTATCGATTTCTATGTCTTTCCAAATCCCTTGTAAGTTGTCAAGAGTCATATCTTCCTTCTTTGTAATTCCATCCTTGTGAGTCATTTTATCGACAGTGCTTTAACGACAAGATGACATTCTTGGAGCAACATCTCAAGTCGTATGATAGTCAAGTTAAGAGTCAATGAGATCTCTCTTTACCCTATTCTTAAATAGGGATATGATTTCTTTATTTTCTAGTCAATCGACTAAAGTTACCATCATTGATGGGGGAGTATTACTCGACCCCAATTTCCTAAGATTTTAGTGTGATATCTGTTGCTTTCATCTCTATGATGATTTTGAATATTTTATTAGTTCATCGATCCATGTTTTTAGTCGAGGGTGTTTATATTTTTGTATATGCAGACCTCTTTAGAGGTTAACGTTATTAACTCTTGACTATGCGAATAACTATCTTGTCTTATCTTTTCTTACCTCATCGATATCCTTAAACCCATGAGGAGTGGGAAAGGAGAGAGGATCGGTTGAGTGGGCAGCATGGATCAAAGATCCTGCTAGGTGGCAAGCCCAAATGGCATGTAAAGAAAATGCTTGGGTTGGTTATGAACACCATCTTGGGTGTCTTGGGAGGCTCGGTTGAGTCGAGCAAGTACGGGTTTTGTTTTTAATTTTTTTTGGATAGTCTTGGAGAAGGAATTATGCGTGTGGGTGGAGAACACCGGGAGCTACATTCTCTAGTTGTAGAGAATCACAATCAGTGAGAATGACTAGAGTAGCTGGAAGAGTTCGATCTCTGCAAGCTGCATCTTTAACTCTCTGTGATATATATTCACGTATTTTTTTATTTAGAGCCCTCGGCTCATATAATGTATAGCCTGTAATATAGTATAATCTCCTTTCTTATGATAGTAATGTCTGCATTTCTGACTATAAAGATTAAGAAATGCATTGCTTTTAATGCACAGTGCTGAGACTGTATATTTATTTATGCATAACATTGAATGTTAAGAGTAGTTGAAGGCTCTTGGAGCCCCAAAATGAAATATAATTCATGATACTTTGGAACTATTGCTCTTTGAGGTGCTGGGCCATCTTGAGGCCAAAAACCCTACGTGGATTTGCATGCATGAGCACCCGCAGGTTTAAGATGTTCCTATGCGCCATGCACTATGCGCCATGCACTATGCGCCATACATCTTTAATGATGTCTTATATCTTTATGATTTCCAGTTGATAACTCTTGCAAATCTGTATATGCTTATGAGCCCGATAGGGCAACATTTTGTATGAATGAATAATCGGTGGTACCTACCTGTTGAACAGTCCACACCATTATTTCTGATGGCCGCAACCATGATTATGTTAAACATAGTAAACCCAAGGTAAATTGGGTAGTACTACTACACTCGACACCTTATTCTGCCAACTTGATAGAAAAGACAATAAGAATCAAATGACAATCAATAAATATACATGTATAATGTGAACATGATAACTCTCGAGGAGAGTAACAGAATACTAATCATACACTATCATAGTAATGTTGTTATGAGAGCTAAGACTTCAATCTTGTCTTCACTATGAAGTAAGTCTTGACATGTCCTTCGACATAAGAATCTACCCTAGCTCTGTTATAAGCTAGTGGTTTTATATGAGATGAATGTTGACTATATAAGTGGCAGTTATGTTTTATATTTGGCTTTATTAAAGAATTCCAAAGGAGAATTTAGAGGTGTTCGACTCTATGAGTCTTTATGAACCTTTAAAAGGTATTATGATAAGAACCTTTTCTTTTTATTATGAAATGGTTTTTAACCTTGCCAATAGGTAAACCAAGTAAACATTAACCGAGTAGGGTGAATGTTGAAAACAAGAATGTATTCATTATTCAATAAAACGAGATAATATGATGTTGAGTCATTAGTAACCATGTCATTGTGAAACCAAGAACCTAAATATGGTTTTCAAAATAACAATCTAGTGTCCAAGGATTGGACTTAAATGCATTAATTCCTACTTATACTAGACCAAGAATGGTTGATTTTGATATGACTTGCATAGTGGAACAAGGTGGCGAGGAGTCATAAATTACATGTTATGAAATAACCTTTTTAGTCGTAACCAAGCCATGATGGGAGTCGAGTGTCCAGATATGGGCAACGAATTGAATTGATCCTGTTTATTCTAGACCTAGAGAGAAAGGTTGATTTGAACTTACTGTAGGACATGCCAACTTATAAGTCGAGTCAGGGTGGTGGACATACGACAACATTCAATGCATAACATTTATGTATGTAAAATCTTTGGCCAAAGTAATGCATCCATCTCTGCATGCATTGTCGGTCCACAGTACTTCAGATGGCGTAGTGTCTCCAGTAGTGTCATACATAGTTAGAGTGGATCTATAGTTGTGTGACCGTGAGACATTAGGAAGGACACAACACTAGATACTCAGATGGCTAACCTAAGGTTTCCTAATAACTAACCTTTCCGTGAAGGGTAGGCCACTTCCAGTTTGGAAGTTGAGCGGGGGACCGCAGGTCCGTGGTTGGTGGAAAAGCACCAAGATGATGCTCTCCTTCCATAGCATGAGACAAGCCAAGGCTTATGCAGATAAATGTCATTGGTTCCAAATACAATGTTTGCATTTATGACCGGATGGTCTATTGTAATATATGAATTCATTTTTGATGCCTTGGGCATAAGTTGTACTTGATTAGTTATGGTTACTCACTAAAGATTTGTAAATGATTATTGTATTGTAAGCCTTGTTATATTCTAATTAGAATGAAATGCTTAATTGATGGAAAGATAATGATTCTTTTTGGTTAAGAATTGATTTGCATAATCATGTTGTTAACTAATCTCTTGATTAAGATGAATGTTTAAGTTTAATCTTGAGTATTATGGATAGTGATGTTATAGATTGGTACGTTTAGGCTAGGCATGGTCCTATTTCACACCCAAACATGCTGAAATAGTCCGAGCTACATTGTACTAGTGATATCCCTTAAGAGTCCAAAGTGCAAAAAAGAAGCAATCTTTGACGAGCTGTTACTCTGAAACCGTGTCACTCAGAAACATTTCATCTGAGGCTATAGGATCACATAGGGCCCCTCTACAATAACCTCTCTTAGTTTTTGATATCTCTAAGGTGTTTGCCCATGGTGTCTAGTTTTCAATTGATGGAAAAAGTGTCAAATGCATGCAGTGTAAAATGGCAAAGGGGTGTAACTTTCGTTCTGCTCCTCGTGCAACCAAACCAACAGTTCCAACGCATCTGGATTGGTATGTTTAGTCTAGGCATGGTCTTGTTTCACACACAAACATACCGAAACGGTCCGAGCTACATTGTACCGACAATATCCCTTAAGAGTCCAAAGTGCAAAAAAGCAACAATCTTTGACGAGCTGTTACTCGAAAACCATGTCACTTAGAAACATTTCATCTAAGGCTATGGGATCACGTAGGGCCCCTCTATAATAACCTCTCTCCATTTTTTATATCTCTGAGGTGTTTGCCCATGGTGAAATTTTTTCTGATGCTCCAAAAATCGTCAAATGCATGTAGTGTAAAGTTGCAAGGTAGGCTACTTTTTGTTTTGCTCTTCATGGGGCCAAACTGTTAGCGCCAACACGTCCATTTGGGCACATCTATGCTAGGCATGGTCACTACCCTTCATTATAAAAGGGTCATAGTCTTTCCTATTCGAAGGGTTACAACTTTTTGCCTTTGAAATGTCATCACTATTCATGAGAACCTAAATTCATTTATTTGCAATATTGCCTAAGGTTGTATTCTTCAATGATGTTATGGATGTCTTTCTCAATGATAAATTGCTCTCCCTTTTATGTTAGTGCTTATCAACCTAATACATGAAGTATGAGGCGTACACGTGAATACACGTAATACGTGAAGTATACATAGGAAGCATGAAGCATACATGTGAATACACGTAATACATGAAGTCTACACAGGAAGCACGAAGCATACACATGAAAACATGAAGTATACATAGGATACATGAATCATACACGTGAACACATGAAGTATACACAGGAAGCATGAAGCATACATGTGAATACACGTAATACATGAAGTCTACACAGGAAGCATGAAGCATACACGTGAAAACATGAAGTATACACAAGAAACATGAATCATACACGTGAACACGTGAACTATACATAGGAATCATGAAGCATACATGTGAATACACATAATACATGAAGTCTACACAGGAAGCATGAAGTATACATGCAAAAACATGAAGTATACATAGGAAGCATGAATCATACACGTGAACACGTGAAGTATACGCAAGAAGCATGAAGCATACATGTGAATGGTAGCATGAAGCATACACCTGGAATGGTAGCATGAAGCATACATGTGGAATGGTAGATGTCTTCCAAGAATTATATGACAAACTTCTAGAGGTATGAGGTCACATGTAATAATGTCTTACTCATTTTTAGTTGCATACCTCAAAGTGCTTTGTATAATTACATGAATTTCCTTACCGTGCTACAATGATCCTACAGAGTATGGGCTTAGATGTGTAGTGGTAGAGAGACTTAGGTGTTAGATTGCATCATGCATTATTATATTCATATGATTGATTTAATTTTCAATAATCTTAGAGAACAATAATGTTCAAACTTTATATATTTACAATTATATAAAGGAAGAGTGCATGTAAAACAATTGGACTTTAAATATTTGAAGTAAACCATCTACAAATATCCATTGAAGCATGGATTTATAATGCAAATATGGACACCATCAACAAAAAAGATGTGTGTTAACCAAATATCCATATAGGCATACATCAATATCTATCAATATAAGTATAACATATATACAAAATAGCCATATAGGCTTACAAGAATTCCATATAGGCATACAATGTCAACTATATGCAATACAAAATATATGTCCACAAATGCCATATAGGTATACAACAAAGGAACCCAATAAAAAGTCATTCCCCTCTAGGTGAAGAAAATAGATCACAAGAAGCATTTGATCTTCGAGGGGATGGAGACGCATATGAGAGTTGTCTACTTCAAACTCGAGGACTGCTCCTCCTATTTAGTTCATCATGGAGCTGTAGTTGTTACAATAAAATCATAGACATTAATATATAGAAATTACATTGTAAAAAATGAAACATTTAACAAAATAATCACTTACCGCTGCCAGATAATCTCTCTCCTCATTTTCCATAGTAGAAGGATCAGGCTGTGGCATTGTAATGTCCTACAGAAACCATCTAGATAGAAATTAAACTTCAAATCAATAATCATTTGATTTCAATAATAAATAACTATAACAACGAATGTAATTTAAAATTTACTAATCTGCCTCATACCCCCGTCAAAGGCATGGAGCAATCAATTGCGAAAGACACATCATGTTTCATTGCCCTATGAACTTCAAGAGGTGTCTCCGCCTGCATCATTTAAAAATAAAACAACATTATTCAATTACGAAAACCAGAATAGTGATGCAGGTCATGGCTCCTAACATACACACATGTTCACATAAACATGGAAGTACAAACAATAAAGCACACAAGTCACATGCATATATACAAATTAGACGAAGATTCATATGAGGATTCATGACTATTGTGTGGTATAAGGGTCAACAAAAGAGGGACCATAGTAGCATCAAGAGAAGTAGAAAGGGAACATTTTTTAGATGCAACAAGATCAGTGCCCTCCTGAATGTTTATAGAAGGAATGATGGTCACTGAACAAGTGAATATTACTAATAACATGTGAAAATAAACATTTAAGTCAAAGAGACACCCACCAACTACATGGGTTGATGGCTCAGGTAGAGAATATTTCACTAATCTCAGATCCTCTATGATTCCAGTAGACATGAGCATACTAGGATAATGAGGCTTTAGAAGAGGATCCACCTCAATTAGAGAGATAGTAGATGTAGAAGTCAAAGAGGGAGTGAAGGTGTTATTTTAGGTTTAGGTTGGTGGTAGGGTGGGGTAGTGCTCAAATTTTTGTTTGTTTGGTAGTGATGGAGGTAGGACAATGCCTAAACTAGAGGGTTTTAATATGTCAGGAAAAGATTGGTGATGGGAATGAGGGGCAAAACAAGGGATACAAGAAAGGTACTAGAAATCACATAAACATTAGGTAAGTTTATGGGTTTACGGGAAGAAGGAATATCAAGAGTTTTTGGGATAATAGGAGGGAGGAAAGATAGGACAAGAAAAACCTTATTTAAAAAATTTCTTATCATTTTCTTTGTCTTGAGGTTTGTCAGAGGGTGGCTTAGAAGCAAACTGGGTCAGGGATGTCTGGTAGGGGTAGATTAGGAAATAGGTAGGGTAGATATGGGTTGGTTAGTAGGTTAGGTGTAGCGTTGGGGAAGTTTCTTAGGCCTACTTTTAGAAGTGGATGGGGAAAGGTCCTACACTTTTTCTTTTACTTTATCTTGAGGGGTGCTAGAGGGGAGATAGAAGTCAACGAGGAAGGTGAAGTAGTAATAGGTGGATATATGGTGGGGAAGATAGGGGCATAGCTAGTGGAGTAGGTGAAGTAATAGAAAGAGGTTGTGGGGTGGGATGAGCAATGCCTTTAGAGGTATAAGATAGGTAAAGGTGAAAGAGGGAATTGGTATGAGGTTGAGGTGGACTAGAAGGGGTTGACAAAAAATAATCTAAGGAGAAGTGTCTTAAGGTAACAACTAGTTGGTATGGGCTATGAGAAATGGTGAAGACACGACCATCATGGGGAATTTAAGGCACTAGTGGATGACAGTTCAAGGACAACCCACATTGCAATGAGCCAAGGATGACCTAAGAGAATAGATAGTGGTCTTAGGTAGGGATGATATGACATGAGACATCTAGGCATTTAGGTCCTACCTAGATTAGTAGGGTGAGGGAGCCAAAAGTAGGTATAGAAGTGTCATTGTGTGTACATTAGGAGATATTTGAGGGGGATAAGAATCTCTTTGAACCTAGTGATGTATAAGTGTTCCTCTATAACTGCATTAATAAGGCTCAAAAGATCCACCTTGATTCAACTATCATTTTATAGTGTACATGTGCCTCAATCTATAGAGGATTGTTATAATCATTAGTAGGCACATTGTCAAGCAAGAAGGTGATGGAAGGTGTAGGAGTGGGTTCAACAATGAAATTATAAGGTTGAATGTCTAATGTGCCTATCATCTCAAAGAATATAGTAGTACTAAAGGAAGGGTCCTCATTAGACTTAGGTGAGTTAGATGTAGGATCAAAAGTAGGGATGGAAGAAATTGAGGCAATAGGATTGACATAGTTTGTAGGGGAATGGGTTAGTGTAGATTTGAAGATTTTGGTTAGGGGTGACTTGTTGCTCCCATAATTAATACCTAAAACCTAGATGATGTTGGAGTCAATCATATGCTATATAAGATGTCATAGGCTCGTGTCCCTCTCTGATGTCATGTCTTGGGGCATGGTGATACTAGAAAAAACCTTTGGGATCATATGTCTTTAAAAGGGGAAGATTTGTTTCAAGGAGTATAATATTTGGTGGTAATTAGATGAGTTTATTACAAAGAATTTGTCAAAGAATAGAGTGGAGGGGATCAACAAGCTTTGGTAGACATGTATGGAAAATGTGTAGCATAGACAAGGCAGTGAGCTGTTTGAAAATATGCCTGAAAGAAATGTGGTCTCATTGTGATGTCCTTGTCTATGCATTTGCTTGTCATGGCATTCCATGAGACCACATTTCTATGAGGCATTTAAAAAAAAAACTATACTGTAATTGAAATTTTGTCATCTATCAACATCTAGTTATTAGTTATGCAATATGTAGTAATGCTTTGAGTTTGAAAGATGTGCAATGCAATGTAATCAATGATATGAATATAAACTACAAAAATCTAGTAATTACAATTCATTAGTTAAACTGTTTATTTTATTACCTGGGTGAAGCTTTGAACTCCACCTCCACTAGGAGGTGTTGCCGTGAAATCTCCAAGATTAACCTATTCAACATCCAAAATTAAATAGAATACCATTCATATAATAATGCTATTCACATGTAATATTTATAATTGTTTACTAGTTACATACCTCGGCAATACATGTCATAGTGTAATACAGAGGTGGAGAACCGCTGAAAATTGAATCAACGCTATGACCCTGAAATTTCATTAAAATCATTAAACTAAATTAGTTAATCTTGCATTTAAAAAATAAAATTTAATAAATTAAACTCAATGAACTTGCTAACATTTACATGAGTATCAAGGTCGAAAGTCTCACTCACGAGGGCATCTGCTCAGCTACAGATGTAGCCTGTGCACCTGCATCTTGACTATCTGTGGGGTCATAACCATAGGCTGACCTGCAAGCCTGACAAGTATGGGGTGGAACCCTACTCCTAAAAGTCTTCCCCAACTCATGATGTGTTGCAGGACTGGCATGCTCTATGATGCTCTGGGTCAAGGAACTAATGGATTGTAGTGTCTCGACCTTAGCACTCTCCTTCACAACAGAAGGGATAGACACATGCTCATGGGCTGGTCTGGTGAGTGCTCATCTCGCTGGCCACTGTGGGTTAACACGTGCCCCTAGTCTATCCTATACTAACCCCCCACCTCTACCCTGGAAGTTTGGCATATTAAAATAGTTTGGCACTTTATTGAGGACAAACTCGCAGTAGAGTTTCCTCCAAAAGTATTGCGGGACCTCATTATTGTTGCATGGAGGATGGTCAAAAACCATCCACCACCTCTGCCCAAAATGGTCCTTTATCGCTTGGTTGTTGCACCAATGGATAGAGAACCTCTTGCATGTAAGGGACCTAGAGGTTGATTTGTTCGTGGGTTTGTGAAAAGGGAACACAAGTCAAATTTTGTAATTTTTTCATTTTTGACTTGTTCATAGGATAACTTATCTGCATAGAACTCTCTAAACTCTCTCCTCTTATCTGACCAACTAGAGATTTGCTTGCTAAATGAATCTACATTTGATAACATAGATTCAAGAGATTGAGCAAGTGCAGCTCTATGCGAGGTTGAAGTTGCAGGATCTTTCAACCTTGCAATTATGTCCTTAATTTATTTTTTATTATTTTTAATTTGCCCCATTAAATTTTCTTGTGTTCCAGTGCCATATTGAGGAATTAATGGAGGTGTTTGTTGTTGGGGTTGTTCTTCAGCAGGTATTTGTTGTTCAGGTGATGGAGGATTTTCAAGATTTTCAGGAGGAGGAGGTGCATTATCGATTCATGCAAATTAAACAAATTTACATAAAAAAACCACATAAATCTACCTATTTAGTAACAAATTCACACAAAAACAAACAGAACTTACTCCTTTGGCCTCCCCGACGTTGTGGCAGCATTTTGATGATGAAATGGCAAAAATTTGGTGACAATATGGCCTCCAATAACGCGAGCGCGCTCTCCCCTGTTTGCAAGCCGCGGGTTTGTAGGAAAACAGAATGCAAGAATGACCAAAATCTTGCTTTTTTATACTAAAACATAACACGCTCGCGTTATTGCTTATAAATTTTTTTAAAGAAATTTGGTCACTTTTTTGCCCCCTAACTTTTTGCACCCTCCCTACAACATTTACCACCTAATTTACATCTTGTCTGGAACAAACTTTTCCTTTGTGGTGGTTCCTTAGTTGTCTCTACTTGAAATAATGCTATCCTCATGACTAATGCTTCTCATTAATCTAGTTTTCCAACTGAACTAGGTGATCCAACAAGTTCTTCTTCTGCATAAGCTGCTTTTGTACTATTCTCTGTCCTCTTTCTTGTACTTCCATGATGATATTTAAATGCTCTGGGTCCTTCACCTCCACACTTAAAACAAGTTCCTCTAAATGTACTTTTGTGAAACCCTCTTTCATTTCTCCTATATCCTTCATTGCGGTAAGAATTATGATTCCCTCCGCTACTACGTTAGAGATTTTTGTCATCCCTCTGGTATGAATTATTATTTATGTCTTCCTTCTTGTATGGACTACTCTCTTTATTTTGCTCCGCATATGATCTTTCTCCTCCAAGATATGTTCTACCTCTTTGAAATTTACCTCCTCTACCTCTTTGTCTTTGCTCATGCCTTTTATTCAACTTATCTTCAACTTTCAATGCAAACTGATATGCTTCCTCTATTGTTGTCATCCTCACCAGACTTAGTTCTTATTGAATGTTCATCCTCAATCCATTTATGTATCTTGCCACTTTCTCCTTGCTTGCTTCACTATGTCCAATCCTTATGATCATCTTATGAAATTCTTTAGTATACTCCTTCACATATTTCTCCTTTTGTCTTAGGTTTTGCAATCTCTTCAACAATTCCAACTCATAGTCAATAGGTATGAACAAATTCTTCAACTTTGTCACCATTCTATCCTATTTTATGATCTTCTCTTTTCCTCTCCTATTTCTATCCAATTGAACTTATTTCCACCAAATAGCAACATGTCATTTCAACTTAGCTTTTGCAAATCTCACTCTCTCCAGATCTTCAATTTCCTCATATTCAAAATATTCCTCTAGGTCATTTATCCAATCAATCAATTCCTCAGGATTCAAATTTCCAATATAGTTTGATACTTCCACTCTAGGTCTTTTTCCCATCTTAGAAATAGCTTTCAACATCTTCCCCTAATCTGATTCTTCTTCTTCTAGGGCTTCTTCATTTTGGTCGGCAGCTTGAAATTCATCATCATCACTTTCATCTTCATGTCCAGGGTTCAACCCCCTTCTTCTATCTTTTCTACAACATCCAATCTAACCTTCATTGTCCTCATCATCTCAATCATTTCTTCTCTTCTTCCAACAACATTGGCCATAGTAGGCATCCGCCTTGGCAGCATTTATTCCTAAGATCAGGTACAACTGCCTTAATTTAGCGATCTGACTACAAGGTAGAAACTACCTCACAATCGGTGCTCTATTGAAAAACACAAGTAGACTACCTCAGGTCAGTAATCTTCTCACCACAAGATCTTCCAGAATGCCTTCACTTTCCAAAGGATTCAAACTTCGCTTTGATACCACTTGATACAGTCATGGATGGAGGGTCCAAAGAATGAATTGTCTAAACCATGTAGCTAGAGTAAACACAACGGAAATAACACAAATATAGAATGCAATGGAATATTCAAATGCTCAATATATCAGATAATCAAAATGCTTATATGCCGGCAAAATGCGGGCTACAATTCAAAGGGCCCACAAGCCTGCTTTCCAGGTTACAACATATATGCAAGATAGGGAATTGAAGTGCCTCTCGAAAATAATTTGTCTTCTAAAACTACATAACTGGAGAACTGCCTTCCTAACACATCTAAGAGATCTATATATATCATCTTCAAGCTCATAGAATCCTCTGTGTTAGCCACAAGAGGTTACAAACTCCAATGGATGATGAAACATGTAGAAACATGTAGGTCAGCCTACAACATCTGGTATTGCTCCACAAATGAATGAAACTTGGTGTGAACCTCAAGGGATGTCTATCTGGTCCTTATGTACCGAGTATGATGTTCCATTTGGCTCTACAAGTCATGGAAGTGCTCCGTAAACCTTCTCCTCTCAACTGTCTACCTGAATGCTCTGTTCTGTGAAAGTTGATGATCTTCTGATAGCGATAACTCTCAGGATACAAATCCAAATTACTTGAAATCTTGATATGATGTAGATGACATTATGTAGATGCTAAAACTTGCTCCGCGAGCTCTAATATGAAGATGCAGTAAAATGCGATAGAAAATGTTGAACTATAAATTAATGAATTGCAACTGGAATGAAAGAAAAGAAAAGAATGCAAATATTTTTTTGGTTGATGCAAGATTGCTCTGCAACCTGGGATGCTCTTGCATCAATCTTAGTGGTATTATGAAAAAAAATTGTATTTTTGTCCCCATCCTTGAGCCAACATTCTTTTGATTTCTGGCGCTAATAGATCTCTTCCCTTTTCAACACTTTTGTATGTTTTTCTTTCAATTCATTCTCCCTTTGACAGGACAATTGATTAATTTCATCTCTGATAACCATTTCATTTAGATATGTCGGTTCCTTTTCCAACCTATATTTCTCCTCAAAAATATGTCTAAAATGGACCCTATTCCACTCTTGAGTTGTTCCTTTATGAATCCTAATTTCTTATGTAATTTGAACATTTTAGTGCCCCTGAATTTTGGGACCATTTCCCACCGCTTCTCCATCTTCTTGGGCAAGTTCGAATCTCTCAGCCACATATTCTTAAATTTGAATGGACATCTTGGGGGAGCATAGTCATGGGAATACTACAAAAGGATTGGAAAGTGATCGGATCCTTTGAATGGGAGAATAGAGGACTCATATGTAAATGATTGGTATGCCCAATTCCTAGTAATAAAAAATCTGTCCAATTTTTCTACAATACTTGTGAACCCCTGCCTTCTATTGGTCCATGTAAAGTTCCCATTCTTGGGGCTAATATCTATCAATTGATTGATATTTATAAATTCTTGAAAGTCTAATCGAGTTTGTGTGATCTTATACATCCCTCCCCATTTTTCTGAATTATATAATGTAGTATTGAAGTCTCCACCCACAATAAATAGGCTTTCAACAAAAGATTGTATTATTTTTGAGATCTGATTCCAAACTTCCCTCTTTCTTGCAATGCTTATGGGTCCATATACATTAATTAAGAAAAATTTACAATTCAATGGCAAGAAATTAACTTTGATTACCTACCAAAAATGACTTGTTAGTACTTCTATTACATCCATCCTTCATTGATCCCAGATCACACCCAAACCACCAGAAGTTGCAACAGTCAGAAAAAAAAATCCATGCCATTAACGTCATTTAGTCATCAAAGCTTTGGTATCCTCCCTATGCATCTTAGTTTCTTTCAAATTAAAATTATATCTGGTTTAGACATATCAATATGGCATTTTATCAAGCACCTTTTGTTAGGGGCGTTCCAACCCCTAACATTCCACGTTATGATTCTCATGGCTCCTTAGAAAGGGGGCCTCCCTTCCCAAATCTCAGCTTCATTTATCCTTTGGCTCTGCCAGCAATCTCCAGTTTGAATCTATTTGGTTTTCTGTCCCTTGAGCTCTTTCTCCCAGTTTTGGTTTCTTCAACCTAGACATGAGTTGGCTAATTGTTCTTTCCTCCATCTCATCATATTCCTCCTCCAAAAGTTTACTATCAATATCCATGCTAGTTTCTACTTCCAACTATTAGGATTTTAGAGGATGATTTTCTTTATTGTCCATATCCTCATTGCATCTGAATAATCCCAAAGCCTTCTCAAATTTTGACATACCGATCAAAGTTTCTGTATTTTTCTCCACTTGTTGAATCACGAGTTCACCATCTTCCATTACAAGGTTTCCTTCTCCATTCTTCTCAATCCTTTCTTGCTCCTCATTACCAATATTTGTAGAGTCACTCTCATTGTTCCCTACCCCTTTTGATCTTTCATCCTTCTTGTTCTCTTTGAGAAACAATCCTCCTCCGTGTGGCCATTATGCTAACATCTCTTACATTTTTTCTGGCATTTTTTCAATTTCAATAGTTTGCCTCCAAACCCCTTGGCTAGATCTAATTTCTATTTCCTTTGGGGGAGGAGATTTGAGATTCACAATAACACATATTTTTGCATACATCCCATAATCTCAATCCTCCAAATTTCATCATCTTTTATGAAAGATCCAATTTTATCTCCTATGCATTTTAGTATCCCTGAGTCCCAATATTTTGATGGCGGATTATCTAACCTAATCCACATTGGAGTTTCTGATATTTGATGTTTCAAGGGGTTAAAATTTGGTTCCCAATCCTTCAAATAAAGGCCAATCCCACCCATTAGATACAACCCCTGATTTAATATTTGTTTCTTCTTCTCTCCAGATGAGCATTCAACCAAATAAAACCCTTTAGCTGGTAGTGATTTCAATTTGATAACCTCCCCCCAATGACTCTCACACCAATTACTAATTCTCTTTTTAGCTGGCCATTCACCAGCACATTTCATAAAGAATGCACACTCTTTCAATTTCTCTATTGAGCTTTTGAATTCTTCACATTCCAAGGAAAAAGAAATACAACTTAAAGAGGGATTAGGGTTAAGAGCATTATTGTTCGCACCTATGGCAGGTTGCATCACTTTTGGTTTCCATGTCTTCTGCTCTAATGCCTTATGCCCATTTTGTTCTCTCTCATTTGGCTTTCTCTAATATTTTAAGTTTGAACTCCATTGATTCCATCCTCCCGAGTGCCAATTTTCTTTCGCCATATCCCTACCATTCTCACACCATGGTTGTTGTCTCGTCGTCCATCTATGTTGAATGGCCAGTCATCTACCAAAGTAAGGATCTTTGTATTCTAGCCCCAGAATCTGCTATAGTTTTGCTCCTCATTCTATTTTTCCCATATCCTTCTTGCATAAGAGTTTGTTCTATCATGATCAAATCTACCGAAACTCCACTCTTCTACCGAATTTAGATTGCGAGCCATCTCCCTTGTCTATACTTTATTATTGTGAGTTATATAATTCATTTAATTTAGTTGTATTGGTTTTAATAAAATGCCGGTCATGTATTTTTTTAAAGATTTAAATGCACTCATGAAATGAGACACTTTTATGCCACTTTATAATACCTCTCAACATAATTAAACCATGGCAAGAGTTTATAGTTTTGTCTTATTTAATTAAATTAATCTTTTAATGATATTAGTTGTGTGCAAATTTTAAATTTTAACAATGTTTATATAAAAATTTTATATATTAATAAAAGCACCTAAAGGTGTTATTGGATGGTTGATAGACACATATATAAATAGCCCTATTGGCCAAGCACTACACATTATAATTTCTATCAAATTCATTTCATGGAGTGTTTGGCCGATAGGACTATTTATATATGTGTACATATCAGTCATCCAATCCCATATGTTTACTAATTTAAGAGATTTTGATGAATATATTAAAAAAAGTCTTTTAAAGTATCATAATTTATCAATATCAATAATTATTTGCAAAAACACCCAATTTGGAGAAAATTTTGATTTTCATCCAATTTGTAGATTACAAGTGTCATATGGATGACAGTGCAATGCGTAGATGTCTACATTCCATGCCAACATCCTTGACAGAGGGCTCCAACTTTTGGCTCCAGATTCTTCCAATTTTGTCATTTACAGTTATGAATCTGGTTTGTTAATTATGTGCTTCAAATTTCTATAAATCAACATTTTCTCATCCAGCCTTTATGTTTTAGCATAGTGTAAATTGTTTTTTGCAAGTTTAAAACATATTAGGATATTCTAGTTTGGTTTTGTTCTTTCTATTATAGAAAAGCATCAGATCATTATCTTTTAAAAGAGCTATATGTATTCTAATGGTGGATTGAAAACATTTAACTTAGAAGATAAAGAATATTCTTAGTTAAACAAATTTTCCGCATCACATCATCCTTCATACCAAATGGTTTTGTTGATGATACAACAATCCACTATGCTTTGTGAATAAGCAAATCTTTCATCTTCAGCTTCCATAACTCAAAATTATTTCCATTAAATTTTTCTATCTCTATCCTTGTGCTTCTTGTCATTCTAATCCACACACAAATCCTCACGTGCAAAACTCACGACAAAGTTTATCATAGATAAAAGAATCCCTAACCCTTCAAACAAAGCTCAAACCAAGCTCTAATATCACATGTAGAGAAAAATAAGCCCAATAAACATGTACAATAGAGGTAGTGCATATACAATCTAAAACAAAAAATAGAGTAATGGAAAGCAAAGAAAATACACAATATTTTCACCTAGGAAAACCCTTTCAAGTAAAAACCTAGCATAATAAAATCTTTCACTATTGTAAAAACTCAATTCTCCAATACAATAATGAATATCTCTTCCTTCACCCTTAAGCATGTGAGGATATAAATAGGCACATCAAAAATGATTTTACACATTGCATGAAATCATGTAAAAGATAAACATGAGTGTTTTAAAAAATGGACGAAACTAGAAAAACCCAAAATAACACCCAAATGGCATAAATGACCCAACTAACTATGAGTTGGCCTCAGCATTAGTTGTGTTACAGACATCATAGGAACCAACGTAGATTAGAAACCCTATTCACCCGCCATAGATTCCTCAACATCCCTCCAGAAAACCAAAGTGTAAGTGTAAGCTGGAAGTTATTTCCATTTCATAATTGTAGTTGTTCACGTTCGGACAAAAGGGAGCTAAAATGGAAGCTTTGAACATAAGTTAAAGTGAAATCTCAAACATAAGGGAATAAAACAAAAGGAAACACTAGCTACAACATAGCCATATATTGTGGCCCATAATCTACTCCTTGCTCATGTAGTTGGTGTTCGTCTATACAAGAACAAGTATCTCGGGAGTGAGGCACAAAACTAATACTGGTTTCTTACCTTCTCCAATTTGTTTTTGATTGATTTCACGTCTATGTGGAATTCATGTCTATGTCGAATTGACGATTATTCTTATGACTATAGGTTTATGAAAGGAGATTACGCTTCAAGTATGAGAAATCTCATTGGTCCCCATTTACAATGTGATCTTTCATAGGTATTAGGGGGCAATGACAACAATGACAGAGGCGGCTTTTCTTCTGCAAGTAGGATGGACTGGAAGATTAAGATTTAAAGTAGCGACATCAAGATTAAGATTTACAGTAGCGACATCAGCTTCTGGAACCTCACATGGTCGTTGATGAATTCAACACTAAGAAGTGTAGGAACAACAATGGTAAATGGAATACAAGGAATGCAAAAGAACAAGAACAAAAGTGTCAATAGTAGCATAATGTGGAAAACAAGAAATAGAATGCGAGAAGGAAGCACCATCACTAGGCTTGTTAGTCCCTACCAAAGGTAGGAGACTTTAGTTTTCACCTCTCTAAAACGGAATTAGTTCTCCTCGTAAATCGTGCATACAAGGAAATATTGATCTCTAGACTATAGTCTTTGTGTTTTTCCCTGACAGTGCAAGCACTTTCCTGTGCAACCATTGGGTGTGAATTTTTCTAGGGTTTTTAATTGCAGAGGAGAGAGGAGTGATATGCATGGCTTTGGACATGTTGGTTTTGAGTGCATGAGGTTTTTTGCAAGACAGGTGTGAGTACATCTGTGTGCAAGGCTCGTCAAGAACAAGTGTCCTGACCTGTTGCACTAGGCGCTTTCCAAAAAAGGGCAAAAAACCTTTAGTTCTGCCATAGATTGATGTGAATGGTTTGCTTTCATTGTTTACGTTGGGTGGAAGGCATTTGGGCGTTTGTCTGGTAGGTTTTTTTTGGTTTTATTATGTTTCATTGTGCTCATTTTTCTGTTGTTTTTCTATGGCTACACTAGGTACTCTATGGTCACGATTTTTTCTTTTTTTCAGGTCCGTGCAAATGTTGTGCTAGACGCTAGTTTTTGTGCTCTTACCATCTTGTGTAGTTTTGGGCTTTTTGCAGAAAATGTATTAGGTAAGCAATTCAAGCATTTCTTCCCATGAGAAGCCCCAGTCTTTTGAGGGCTCATAGGGAGGATCTCTCGAAGGAACAAGTCTTCCTATAGATGCCTGCCTAGTTTTAACCACAGATCCCAAGCCATGTCTCCGGTGGACTGCAGAGCTTCATGAGCGTTTTGTTGATGCAGTTACTCAATTGGTTGGTCCTGACAGTGAGTTTACAAAACATGCCTTATTTATTTTTTTACTATACATTTGAAAGCTCGACCTATTTTTTACCCTGTAAGTTTTCTATTTCTCACTTTTGATGATGAAAATAAGTAATCTCCCAAAAAATACATGAAGAAAGGGAAATAATTTAAAGTGTTCTAGCTCAAATTAAGAAAATAAACTCCGTTTTCTTGTTGCATCTTGAAATATGGGCTAAAAATCTCAGGAGGCTTACACAACTTGTTTTGTTTTGTCTTCTGTGCATTTCTAAAACAGCTATCCTTAGATCTGGCTGAAGCTTGGTTTGAGTCTCATCCTAAGGCATCGTCATGGGGGCAGTCTAATGATATGTCATTGAGATTAAGAGAAATTGCAGGGTATCAAGATTATTATGGAATGTCGGCCTTGAGAACTATATGTATCTTCCTTTATTATTTTCACTTACCATCAAGTGATTCCTTTGTGTTAGCTTAATTGGACTGCAATCTCAGACAGTGGATAAGTTTTTTTGTTTTGATCTATTGAAATATGTTGATAGTAGCAAATTGACAATACCCAACAAGTTGTAGACCAGACAAGCCGTGTCAAAAATCAGTGCATAGAGAAAACAACAAGGACTCGATGTACACCATTAAAGTTGGTTGCTTAGCTGACAATAGTTAGGATTTATAAGTTGAAAAAGGATGATAAAGGTGAATAACCATGATTAATAATAATTTAAGACCTAGATAGTAGTAGAGTTGTGATGGATTCCATCTAATTCTATTGAAATTTATGATACTACAAAGGTTTTCATGCACAAGAATTTCTTAGAGGCGGTGAACCAACATTGCAACTATGTAATTTTTTGATAGGTTGAATAATTTCATGTGATTTTTTTGTTACATGGCTAGTTATTTTGGAATAATATCTTGTTTTTTAGTAATATTATTGTCAAGAGCATGATCTCCTTATCTTTGACAATCTTTAACTTGACTCTCTTCTGCGAGGGTAATATTTTATGTGGAATTCTGTTAGAAAGTTTATGCAATTTTTGGTTTTTTATTTTCATTTGCTTTCTAAATAATAGTGCAAGGTTGTGAAGTTTTTTCAATTTGTTCAGTTGAAATTTGTGACTGCCTGATGTTTTATATTAGGTTGAGTAATTGCATGAAAATTTGTTGCCTCATGGCTTATGTTTAGTAGAAGAATTTAAATCTTGTTTTTGAGTGATTGTTTGCACCTTGTTATTGTGAGAGATTCTTCTGGAATCAATTGTATATTTATTGGCTTCAAACTATTCCCTAATGATGAGTCATGTAGGATGACTAGAAATGTCAAACTTTGCACTTATTGTGCAGTTTTTTTAAGATAATTTATGGGGTTCTATTAAAGGGGCCCCTCCATAAGATGCAAACATATAACAATAAACAACTAAAAAACAACATAACCAACCATATCTAGAGAAAAGAACCTACTAGCACATAGATATTGAGCTAATCATAGAAATACCAAAACTTACTAACAGACAGAGCAAATCAAAAAGGAAAACCATCATTGTCCTGCCAGCAAAAAACTAGGGCAAGTGAGACACAGTCCATCATGCCAACCCATTCACTGGAGGAGTTGCCACCCATCGATCAAGGAGCCTATTGTAAACACCACTACCAAACACTGTAGCCAGCAACTAACTGTGCAGTTGATACCACAAGAATCTCACACAATTTTGAGCTTCCATGAGTGATAATTTCAATCTTCAATAAGGGATTTATTTGAGAAGATGCTACAGTCCAATAGTCACAGAGGAGATTATTTATGGAACAATATTTTTACTGATCTTTGATGCATACAACTGGGATACTGACCTATTCCATTGCCAAGTGGTAAGTCTAATTTTGACTAGAGTTGATCTTCGATCATGTCTTGAGTTGCACTGATCTGTAACATTTGTTTGTTGTTAGTTTGCACATTGTTATTGAAATAGGATTTTGGACTCTGTAATTGATTTAAACAAGCTTTATACTTTTTCATTTAGTAGGTGTTTTTTTTACACTCTATAATGACACTTATCTTCTAGCCACAACAAATTTAATCCTGAACATTTATCTATCACAATTCAATATTTTCTAATTTTTGGGGGTGGGAGGGCAAGACAGTTTGTTTATTCATTCAACCTTTGGGGTCGTGAAGGAACCCAACTTATAAAAGTAACCTAAGAATTCAACCTTGTCACGATTTGGTAAACCTTGTTAATCTATTTTAATTAGCATTTTACAAATCTTGATATATATTGTTATATTTAAAATGCAAATTGACTAAGAATTTCATTGCTTGTAGCTGTCACAGAAACAGAAGAAAACATACTTGGACTGATTATTGAGTAGAGTTATATCAATGTAGGTTTAATGTGAATTTGTTTTTGGTTTTCAGTTGTATTGATGCTATTACATACTTGGACTTATTATTGGGTACAGTTATATTAGTGTGGAGATCTATTCATGCTCATAATTTAGAGTATTATAATTTTTTTGAACATTCAATATCCTAAATTGGCATTTGTGCATAGCTTCTCCTGTTGCATTATTCTTGCCTGTGTTGTATATCCTCCTTGCCTGAATTGTACAACTACCCTGTGAAAGCCCTTGATAATGAAATTGACCCAACCAGAGAGCAAATAGACATAGCAGAAATGATGTTTTATACAATTGCTTTGTACCTGTCCTGGTAGCCCTTGGCAGGGATTGTAGTTGCACCACAACCCTTGTTATTATGATTGTAATTGCTTTTTAAATAATAGTTCTATTTCCTAGGCTAAGCATGTAGTTGGTGATTATATCCCAACCATATGTAAACCATATAAGGTTTCCAACTTTCTCCCTCTTTGGCAATTTATGATGGAGCTGAAACTTGAACTTGTTTTCATTCACTTCATTTGTTAAGCAAGTTTACTATGGTTCAATTTTGATGGATACAAGAGGTATGTATGTGGTTTTTATTGTTTTTTAACAATTTTACTATTTTTTTTATGTATTTTTAATTTTTATTGCATTTTGAACACCAGAAGTTTTATTTTTAAATTTGTTTTATACAATTTTGCATTTGGACTTCTCATAACGTGTTCTATGTAATATGATATATAGAGAAGAAGTAGGTGCAAAGCATTAAATTAGATTTGTATGGTTAGAATATTAAAGTTTAATTGGTACACAAATAAAACCACTCTTACAATTTTAGAAAAGAAATAAGTTACATTACAGCTCTTGTTTTGATAGTGTTTCAAAGTTAACGATAGTGATCATTGATAATAATGAAGACTTTTATTTTCAAGTTCTATATCAACAAATCTTGAAATTATAAAGATTTTACAAATTAAACAAATGATAATAACAAATTAAAGATAAGAAAAATACTAACCATTATGTAACACTTATTAATCTAAATAATATCATTAAAAAATTTATCATGGACCTTTACATTTAATTTAACTTTGTTGACTTGAAGATGGCCTTTGAATAAACTAAGGCACTAGTTTTTGAAATCTAAATAATATCATTAAAAAATTTATCATGGACCTTTACATTTAATTTAACTTTGTTGACTTGAAGATGGCCTTTGAATAAACTAAGGCACTAGTTTTTGAAGAGACTGCAAACTACTGCTGCTTCTAAGATTTTATATCATCTCAATGAGGATATTATTATTTTTATTGAAAGAAAACTTTATTGCAGAAAGAATAGTAAAATACAGAGATTACACAATCAGAAAAAATAAACAGCAATTACAGTTATAAAAACACTACCACATACTTCAAAGGCACAAACAAAGTCTTGACAATAGAGAACAAACCAAACTAGACGATAAGACAAGAAGCATACATCATCATATAGAGAGCATTATAGGCACACAGACTGTTGAGACAAAGAAAATGGCTAAACAACCAGTAATATATAGCAGTAACCATGCGGAAAACCATAGATCAAACTCTAAAATCAATCTTGTTAAACTAATTATAAGTAGAAACACAACAAAGGTAACCATCTATAGGTTACATTGTTAAAACAAGAAAAGTACTAAAGAAAACATCCTCCACTTCAACAGTTAAAGGTTAATTTTGACCAATAAAAATAGGACAAATATTCACCATTTTTTTATGTTTATGAGGTGTAATTTTCCTATTGACCGTTTAACCATTGAAAAAATAATGTTTAAGTAAAGTGAAAGAGAACATAGACCACAAGACTGTAAGCACCACCAAGAAAAAGAAAAAGTATTTCCATCTACCACCCAGCCTAGGGCAGTCAAAACAAAGAGACAACAAACTGACCCTGTCATTCAAAAATATAAAAAGGTGTGATATTATTATGAGAGAATTTTTGAGGAGAAAAAAATGAGAAGAAGATTTACAGTGAAACCATGAAAAGAAAGTAAACATTTAAGTTTAATTAAGCAAGTTGAAATTTGGGAATGAAAACCACTTCGTCACTTATTAAATCTTGAAAAAGAACAAATCTCCATTTCTAATTTTAGAGTTAAAACTAGCAGCCCATAGTTTTGTAGGAACTTTGTTGTGTTCATGACAGCAGAGATCCTGATTAAACTTACGGCAACTATAAGGGGGCCACGTAAGTTTATCCCTTACAAAAAAAAATAGATAAACATAAAATGGTGATGATAATGTGAGACCTCAAGAAAGAAGTTTTAAAGAACAGCCACCATCTTAAGTATCTTTTACAACTTTTGATGAGTGCACGAGGTGTGTTGATCATCACCTTTTTGAATGGTTTTAGCTATGATTACGATGCACATTTGAGAATGATACCATCTCCCTTTTTTAGTCTCACTAAATTTAGTGGACCCATTTAACATCCAATTGGATGTTGCAGTGGAGAATCAAATTATGATCTTGCCTTAAACAAGGCTATATAGGAGGTCAATAATGTCCAATTTTGAGCTTAAGAATTTCAAGAATGTTTGGAGAGTAAAGTCCATAATTGATGAGATGTTTATGGTTATGAAATGATTTATTAGAATTCAATTACTTATATTTTATTTTATTTTATTTTTTTGATGAAAAAGCAAGTTATCTATTAAAATAAAATAACACTTCACAAAAAAATAGAGGGTGGTTAAAAGGCACACCCCGAAAGTCACATGGGCTAAGCTCAGAAAGTTCTAGATCAAAGTATTAAGGGTACAGAACCCAAATAAAAACATAATAAAAATAGAATTATGCTGCCATAGCCACCCCCGTAGATGGCGGATCCCTGTCATCCGGTTTCCCCCAAATATCAACAGGGTCTGGGTTGACATCAGGGATAGCCCAGCCATCTTCATTTTCCTGTTATTTGTTATGAACATTTGGCTCCTCATGTTGTGGTGAGATAGCTAAATTCAACCAAGGGAAGACTTTAGTATTATCCCAACCTGAAGTAGGTGGATGAGGACCAGGAACATTCCAACCAGTATTATCGCCAGTGGGCCAACCCGCATTATCCCCTGCAGCACTTGCAGCACGGCATGAGGTCCAACCACGCTGATGTGGAGAGGTCAAGCGTCTGCGACGATGAGCACCACGACGCTGAGCAGGCTGGGAGCGGGGCCGAGAATCTTTGGCCGAACCACTTCTTCGTCTGTTGGGTGAACGGGCTCTAACAAAGGAAGGTGAGGGAGGAATGTGAGCCACAGTACAGGGAGCATTCCTCCAATGATCCAATAACTCTTGTAAGTGTGCCACCTCCAAGGCAACTTTATTAGCTTGCACTTGAATCTGCATAAGAACATTAGAACAGATAGTTGTTTTAATGTAAAGAGAAATAGAAGTTCCAATTTTACTTTCTGAGAATATACAAGAATTACGATCTTTCCATAATGTAAATAATATCTCCACCCTAAAAATATGTCAAATCTGAGTAAATCTTTCAGGAAACTTGGGTGAGTCACCCAGAAGGATGATTTGTCAGGTTAAAGGTTCTATCCTGAAAGGGCGGAAGAAATCATGAATCCATAGCCAGAAGGCTTGTGCTCTAGTGCAATACCAAAAGAGATGTTGAATTGTCTCAGACTGTCCACAAAAAGGACAATGGGGATCCTGGACCCCAAGATGAAACAACCTAGTACCAACAGGCAGGCCTTGAAAAAGAATGCACCAGGCAAAATGAGCAAGTTTCAGCTCAAGAATAGCAGACCAAACAGTTTTAAATCTAGAATGCCAAAGACTCAAAAAGCTATGAATAAGCCAACGCTTATTAAGAGTGTCAGCCATGGGCAAATGAGTTGAAAGCCACCTGTAAGCCATCCGTGGCTTGAAATGGTGCATTGGTGTTTTAGGATACCATTTCCAGTCCTTCCACCATGGCTTGTTGGACTGAATTCCAACCTTATGAAGTATTTCAGGTGGAATAGCTGTGAGGACTCTGTCATAAGTAGGTTTATCAACTTTTGAAAGACCAAATTTAACACGGAATGCTTCCCAAGCCAAAAGGCTCATAGTGGGCTGGTGGAACATATCCTGTAAGGTCTAAACACGTCTTTTATGAAATTTAAGAGCCTTTAAACTAGGCAATTTACCCAAAGATTGGCTTGCAGAAGCTAGGAGAGGTGACTACCAAATGTTAAGGTGATTGAAGGAAAGACCAGCACAAAATCCATCACCAGACCAGCATAACTATGGTTTAACTTTTTCCCAGGCTTTCCAAATGCTTTTAACCACAAACATGCTCAAGATCTGAATTGGTTCTCTCATGACAAGGAGAGTAGAAAAACCAATTCCTTTCCAAGCCAGTTTGTGCAAAGGATGTCCCATTTCAATGTTATGCCAGAGTAAAACTTTCCATGCCTCACAGCCAGTGAGAGCATGAATGATCCACTTGACAGCCAAGGCAATTCCTTGGCGTTGGGTAGAAAGAATACCAAGTCCTCCAGAATCTCTAGGAAGGCAGCAAAATTCCCATGCAACACGATGAAAACCATGGCGAGTATCAGAGGAGGGCCATAGAAAATCCCTCAAGAGTTTTTCCAGCTTGGCATAAGAACTATTTGAAGGAGCCCAACAAGAAGAATAATAAACATGGGTTGCTGCCAAGATCTTAGAACAAACTTGGAATTTACCAGCCAGAGAAAGTGGCTTAGTAATCCAGACTGCAAGCTTTTGTTCCACACGGGTAAGAACAACTTGCCATAGAGTAGCAGAAGTGCCCTGAAAAGCAAAGGGAATACCCAAAATGTTAGGGTTAGCTGGCAGAAGATATCAATTAAATGCAAATAAAGATTAAACAGAGAAATAGAAATACATAGAAATAATAATAGCGAGAGACAATTTTTAACGTGGTTCACCCAAACTCGGGCTACATCCACCAAACAGAGAGTCCAATATTATTATCCAGTAAATCAAACCGATTACAATCAGCAATCCCTGCAACTCAATACCGCTGCAAAATGCTACAATACAATATCAAAACCCTAACCCTTAGCCGCTTTTTATCAAGCTTTTTGTCGGTTACAAAATAGGGTTTTCTTATGTCGGTCAATGAAAAAATTAACTCCCGGTGCATTATAAAATAATAAAAAACCGTGTGAGGTTTCGGGGGCGTTGCCCCCGAGCCCCCACAGGGGCGCTGCCCCTCGACCCCGCCCTGTATCGCGACAGGGAACGCACCAGGGGCGCTGCCCCTAGACCCCGCAAGGGGCGCTGCCTCTTGACCCCGTCTTGGGGGCGCTGCCCCCAAACCCCCGCAAGGGGCACTGCCCCTTGACCCCGTAGGAATCTGGGGGGAAACCGCGCCAATAAAAGTGGGGTAAATATAACCTCCGAGTCTGATTAGGCTCCATATAACAACACAAAAATCTAAAAATTTCACCATGGCCAACCCATTGCCAGCTATACTACCGAAGCCATTGAGGAATGGGAAGAATGGACTGCCTATAGCAAAGCGTTTTATGCCACCGAATGGAAGAACTTGAGGCTAAACAAAAGGTCTCCAGACAACCAAGAGCATTTTTGACAGAATTTTCTTCTTCCAGAAGGGTTAAAAAAGATTCATCAGCAAAGTGACCATTAACCAGTTGGGTGGAGGAATTAGGTAAAGTAATACCATGAACAAGCCGATTGGACACTGAATGAGCAAGAAGATAAGGAAAACCCTCTGCCGCAAGAACATACACGCTTGGAGCAAGAGGGCATCCTTGTCGGATCGATCTAAAAAGGCCAAAAGTATGGGATTGGTGGCCATTGATAGTGATACATGCAGAGGCATCTGAAAAGAGCATTTTGACAGATTGAATAAAAGAGGGACCAAACCCTAATGCTGCAAGCATGGCAAGGATAAAGTGCCATTCAATGCGATCATATGCCTTAGCAAAATCAATTTTTTAAAAGATTGCTTTTTTATTTGATTTTCGTGCCAATTCCATTCCCTCCCAAACAATAACGATATTATCTAAAATATATCTGGACTTAATGAAGCCTATTTGTTCAAGGCAAACAATTAGAGGAAGTAGGTTGTGGAGTTTGAGAGAAAGGGCTTTAGCAATAATTTTGTATGAAACATTGAGGAGCATAATGGGTCTCCAGTTGCAAATATCCTCCGGATCACCAGCTTTAGGTATGAACTTAATGTTTCCTTGATTTATAATATTTCCTAAAGAATTAGAATGAAAGGCATCAAGGTAAACATTGTGTAAATCTTTTCCTAAACAATCCCAAAGGGACTTGTAAGACTCACAAGGAAAGCCATCAATTCCAAGAGCTTTGCCATCAACCATAGAGCAAACAGCTTCTTTGAGGTCTTCAATGGTCAATAATTGATCATAGAAGTGCGTCTGGGCTAAGGAAAGCTTATTAGGCACAACAACAAGACAATCCTACAAAGCAGTATGTCGCTCAGGAGTGTAATCTTGAGTAGTGAAAACTTTTTCATAATGTCTTACAAAAGCCTGGAGAATGTCTGGCAGATCTGTATGAACAGTACTATCCTCTTTGATTTGCTTAATACCATGTGAGGAATGTCTAGCTTAGAGAGCAAGAAAAAATCCGTTAGAAACATGGTCTCCAATCTTTAGCCAGTGCATCCTGGCTTTAAGTTGCACCCCTCTGGCAGCATGACAATTAGCCATCTGTTTTTGATGTCATAAATTGGCTACAAGGATTTGCTTAGAAGGAGATAAAGGCTCAGTAGCCAAGGCCTCAGAAGCAAATTTCAAGGTAGTGACAGTTGCTTCATAAGCCCTTCTCCTAAATTTGGCCAGTTGATGGCCATAGATGCGAAGAAATCTCACAGTGCAGGAAATAGCATCATTCCACCACTTAATCCAGCTAGTAGAATGCAACGGACGGCATTCTAAATTCCATACAGTTGAAATGTGTGCCAAGGTGGGTTGATGAGTAAGCAAGGAAGTGTTCAGAAAAAATTGAGATTTCATGGCACGTGGTTGAGACCGCTGCCACTCCATGGCAAATTGAATAGGAAAGTGGTTTGACAATGTCACATCCACTAACGACTGAACCGGAAGGGTGGATGACATGGAAAATTTAAAAAAAGATTGTGCAGAAATCATAGCACGATCAAGGCGTTTAAAGACCCTGTCAGTTCCAGTTCGAAAGTTGCACCAAGTATGCCATAAAGGACTGGAGTGACGACGGCCAACATAGGGATCAAAATATCTCAATTTATTACGCATATGGAACCACGCCTCTCTTTCGCCAGCTGGCCACCGAAAAGGTAGCACGCCATCTTTGTCAATAGCCATTTCAACCATATTAAAATCCCCACAAATAAGCCACGTGGCCACAGGCATTGAATCCGCAATCCACCGCCACAAAGCAGATCTTTCTGATGCATCATTTGAAGCATAGATATTAATAATCCTAAAAGAATGATTATTAATATTAAGAAGCGTCCAGACTAACCTATTGGTGGGATCCACCCCATGATCCACCACTGAATTATGCCACCGAGGGGACAAAAGAGTGGCAACACCACCTTTCCCAGCCTCATGGGCGATGGAGAAAAGTTTACTGGCTGGCCAAATACAACGGCAAGCCGAAGACAAAAGAAATCATGTAACTTTAACTTCTTGCAGGCACAAAACATTAAGAGAAGCAAAATGATGGAGAGCATCATGAACAGAGTACTTCCTAGTGAGGTCAGTGAGACCTCAAACATTCCAAGAGAGAAAATTCATTTAAAATCCTCCACCATCTCCCCAGAATCCAGGCCTTCAAAGGAAGCAAAACTATTTTGAAGAAAGTTGGTGGGATTTGACCCAAATTGGAGAGGGGGGATTTGTTGTTTTTTAATCTCTTGAACAATTTCTCCTTCCTTAGGAAGCTATCTGCTATGAGAGTGCCTATGAGGCGATATGGAAGGATTGACATGGGTTCTTGTCCTTGGCGGTGATTTTTACTGCGAAGGCAGCACAATAGGACTCTTATGTTTGTCCTTCCCGCCATTCGCAAAAAGCTTTGAAACCTCTTTAACTGCTTCGGCAGGTTTGAGGGCATCCACAGAGGGTTTCACTATGTGTTTGCGATTGGTAACAGTAGCCCAAGTGTCTATTGGCATAGTTGCGACTAGACGTGCCTATACAGTATCCCTGGGTGGAACCCGGGTCCTAGGCATAGCAAGAGGACAGTCACTAATTTTATGCTCAGCTGACTGGCAACGATAACAAGTATTGGGCAAATTGAAGTATGTGACCTTCTGAGTATGTCGAAGGGGGCCAATTTGAATGTCAATAAATTCCTTGAGGTCTTTTGAAAGATCCACCTCAACACAGACACACTTTTGAGGGCGTGCTTGAAAGAACCTATCAGGTTCAACACAAATAACTCTTCCTAAAGAAGAGGCAATGTCATGCAGGAAATGCAAACAGGGCAAAGGCAAACTAGGGAATTCAATCCACATCGGAACCTTGTGTTTGGTATCATCAGAGGCTACAAAAGACCGGGTCCACTATTGGAAGACCAATAGGGAAGACCGAACATACCAATGACCATGGTTCAAAATAGCTTGAACATGGCTAACTTCCGCAAAGCAGAAAAGGAAAAAGCCCTTGGTCAAATTCTGGACCATATCAAGGCAAACCCCATGAGGGACCCAAGCCTTCTGGACCTATTCTTTGAGCATAGATTCAGGGGGAGTTCTCCCTACAAAGTAACAAATGAGAGTATGTTGCTCTAATCATAAACAAGCAGTATCAAATTCCAGTGATGGTAAGATCACATCAGCAGGAGAGTCTGAGGACTTACCTCATGGAACACCTTCGGAACAAGTTTCTGGGGATGCTTGTTCGAAGGAGGAGCCATTGTTTAGAGCCAAGAAACTGCCAACACCAGCAACAACTACTGGATGAGAAGCGGAAGAGGCATTTAAATGGTGAAAATGCTGCAATAAATGCAGGCGTACAGAAAAAAGGCTATAGTTCCTGCGCCTAGAGCGTGGTATGGAAACCTAGGGAGACAATGGTGACCAACTTCAAAAAAACATGTAGAGCAAAAAAAACATCCTCAATTCCTTCGGTGGTTGTTCGAATGTGATTTTTCAACTTCATTCAATTACTTATATTTCAGGAATAGTGGTTTATAAGATTTTATTTTTTGTGATTATGAATTATTTACTTAGAATTTATTATATTTAGGTGATGTTTATATAGGTGAATAGTTGAAATTTTATAGGAAGAACCATTCATATTAATACCACTCAACTTCATGTTTAATTATGGAGTTTCTCAGCAACAAAACTCATTTAACTTGCTACCTCATGAGAGAAATTGTTCATTAAAATTTCCAATATTGCTTACCTCTCTTAACGTATTATTCACTCTACAATAAGAAAGCTTGATTCTTTTTCATGGCCATGGTTATAATCATACATTTTTCTTTAACTTCAAGGGTTGGAAGCTTAAGTTTAAGGGCCATCTTAAACCTTCCACTAAAGCAATAGTGTGTACTTCATTGTTTGTGCTTTAGAAATCTATATAAAAGTCTTCTCAAAATTCAAAATTGTAAATTAATATATTAGATCTTGTTAATTATATGTTTTAATTTTTAAAAAAATAATAATATAAAAATATTTACATTAACTTAAAAATAATAAATTAGAAATATTTTATTATTTTAAAATATTATAGTATCATAAGTTAAATTAAATTGAAATTATATATAGTTTATGTATTTATCAAAATAATTGACTAAACAAGTAAATATAAAATTTTGACAATCTAAATTGTGTTGGATAAATAGAGTGTCAATTTAAATCATTTCTTTTCCCAATTTTGTTTCATAATGGGACTTTGTTTTTAGTAATTTCTTTCACCTATTATGAGTTATGGAACATTGGTGACTAGAGGGATTATAAAGATAGGGTTGTGTCTACTTTTTGTTGCCACCACCTCCTTCTAGGCACTAGAGCTTGCCATGGCTCCTCCCTCCTATCAAGACAAGACCATTCAGTATTGTTCCTATGAAGAAAAGAATGCTTTGCTAAAAAAAATTAGATGCTATATGGCAAACAACAAACCTATCAAAGAAAGAGCAAATCTTCACATTGGTGAGCAAATTCTCTAGTGCATGGGCTTCTCCCAAATTGCTAGAACAATGGGTTGACAAAGAATAGAGGATGAAAATCTTTGGCAGTATTGAAATATCTCTATGTGCCAAGGAATTTTTATTGCCTCCTTCACACATAAAGAAGACAAGGATTTGATATTTAGAAGTGGACCCTAGTTTTGGGGCCCATCTGGTCTTTATTTGAATAAGTGCAACCCTAACTTCAACCCCCTCCAAGGTGCCTATTAAGGTTTGGCTTCCCTTTCCTTCCTTACACTTGGTTGGAGAATAAAGGTGTGTCTCACTTGTGGACCACTTTGAAAAATGAGTTTTTCAAGGTTAAAAGGATGGAAGACCTTAAAATGAAGGTTTTTATTCATTAGGACCTTCATTCAAAGGTTCTAGTCATGCCGTGTGCTAGTAACCTTAGATTAAAGGTATGACATTTGATTGAAGGTTATAACACATACATGGTATAGCACGTATGAACTATACACATGTACAAATGATAGGTGTCTTTTAAAACATAAAAATCATAACGTGTAGATGTTATCAATTAGAAGGACCTTCCCCCCATTCATGTGGATGGTGGTTTAAACACCACCTTAATTCGTAAGAATGTAAAATGGACTCCTCCCAAACCGGGATGGATGAAACTCAACTTTGATTGAGAAACCAAAGGGAATCTAGGAGAATCAAGGGTCGGTTGCATTATACACAATGAGAAAGGTTTGTTAGTATATGCAAGAACTAAAAAGTTGAAGAATGGATCAAACAATGAGGCAAAAATGTGGGCTCTTCTATTCATTTTAGAAGTTTGCAAGAGAAATGGAATACAATACATTCAAGTCGAAGGTGATTCATAGGTAATCATAAATGCTATTAGGAAAAATAGATCATCACTAATTGGAAACTTTCAAACATCTTGAAATCTATTTGGTCTATACTTAAAACCTTTGAAGATTACGCAATGCAACATATATACAAAGAAGCCAATGGTGAAGCAGGGTTTTTAGCCAAAGTTGTGATATTGAAAATGAGATGAATTACATCATTAGTTCAAAGGTTAAAACTTGGGAGGGATTTGGTAATACATTTGGGTTAAAGTAACTATTACATGGTATTCCTTTGAGGCAGGCAAATTGATAGGTAATAGCGACAAAAATAATTGTTTGTACTAGGAAGATAACCATATCTTGTTGTGGCATCTCTCATGTATATTTGGGTGATGAATCATAATGGTACTAGAAGATGAAGGACCGTAATTTAATGGCTCATCGATAGGGAGGCAAGAAAAGATAGTTGATTTCTAAGCTTCTCAACATTCCCTCTCCTCATTCAACATAATTGACGCTCTAAAAAATAATGGACATCAGTGCCTGGCTTGTAACATCTAAATGTCAAATGGATTTCCTAGGAGTAATTTAATAGATGAGATTCAAAAAGATCTTCAAAACTAAAGCAAGAATTGTAATCCATGCAATACAATGAATATTCATCATCCATGCAATACAATGAATATTCATCATCCATGCAATACAATGGATATTGGGTGATGAATATTGATGGCAAATCACATATATAGAGTAAACTCAAATGTGGCATCTATGTTTGTTGGAGTTTTACTAGATATGGAAGTAGACAAAGAAATCTTTAGGAAACTAGCAATCTATCTAATTAAGAAGCACCTATTGATGGCATCCTGATAATCCAAAATGAGAAGGTTGCATGAACATGGTGACATTATATTCTCATTGCATATGCAAATAAGGTACTACGAAGGAAGAAGGCAATGAAAGCAGTGGAGTTTCTCAAATAGATTACTAGGATTGTTGAGCTAGAAGTGGTCAACTGGACAATTACATTAAATAATGACTGTAGAGGATGAAGATGAACCATGAAAGAAAAGTAATATTATCCTTTTTTAGAAATGTTTGGGGTTTTTTGAAAAGGTTAGCTCAGTAAAAGTTAAGATGTTTTTGGTTTTGGCTTAGACAATTTTGGTATAATTAGGGCTTTTCTATTTTCATCCCTTTAGGTTAGGAAAAGGAAATCTTATGTATAGGCAAGTATTGAAACTAAAATTGTTGCCCAATCAAATTGTATTTTTGTAATATTTTCTATTTTAATACAAAGGACACAATCCCCATGATTGCAAATCACTAACCAAAAAAATTAGGACTTTCGATCAAATGTGCTATTAATGTCTAGTACCATTTTATTCGAGACATGGTAGGGGATGGGAGGGTGATGTTAGAGGAAGATGATACTTTGTAAAATGTTGCAGATGCATTGACAAAGATAGCGAGCATGTAGAAGTTTAGGTGGTGTTGTGAGTCTATGGGCCTCTCAACCCCTAGTAATAAGTTCATAGTGTTGGTATTCCCTTTGCTCTTGCAAGGTGTTCAATAAGAAGGAGAATGTTAAGAAAGGTGTCTCGACCTTGCAATCTTATGTGTAATATATATTCTCCATGACAAGTGGACGTTGCCCCCATTTTTTTGACCTTTTTTAGGTGTTTTTCACATTATTTTCTTGGCCCATGGTTTTGGTTCCCATGATATTGTAAATATGCCTTTTTTATGTTCCTATTAATATTCATGCATTCATTAGGAGTTAATACAGTGAGTTTTCTAGTTATTGTTATGCTGCCAAAATTGCTTTAGATCTCTTGTTGGTGATATCCAATGAAGGCTTATACTTTGTAAGTGTATTGTAACCATTAATTACCAAATAATACATCGAGTTGCTTTCGAGAGTGGGCTTTTTCTCTTGAAAGGGTTTTCCCCATGTAAATCATTGTGTTATAGTATATTGCATTTTATGTTTATTTCCTTGTAACTGTATGATCAATTTAATTTTTACACATACCTCCTCTCATAGATTAGTGTAGGAAGCATATTTTGTACCTCTGATTCCTTTCATGAAGCCATTTGGCTTCAACATATTCTCACTGAATTTTGTATCTAGTTCAAATGGCCATCAATCATATTTTGTGATAGCCAGTGTGTCATGCCTCTTTTTATTTAATTCATGTTGGAGGATATATTCTTCAATTCAAAATATTTTCCTTGGGCTAAGGTATGGAAATTGGAAAATAATTATATCTAAAATTGGTTATTTGGGCCCGAATCATTTATTAATTCTTATTTATGATAAAAGGGGTCAAATAATTAATTTAATATTATTATTTTGGATTATTTACCCAAGGAAGGGCATGAGATTTCATGTGAGAAGATTTGTAACCTCCAAGTTTAGGTGGCATGCTATTATTAGCAGATTCCTTGGTAGTTTTTATGACAACTTGCATGCATGGAGTTATTATTTAATTTTGGTGGGGAATCTTGCAGCAGTCATTATGGTGGGCCTATTTTGGATGGAAATTTATGTAATAATATTATTTTATTTAATTTTCCAAGAGGGGGTCGTTTGGGTTTGCTCCTCTATTTATTTGGAGGCCAAAAACACATTTGGGACTTTTGCAGATTTGACAATTTTCTCACAGAGTTGTTTAGCTTGTGTTTTCTTTAGTGGACAGGGAAACCGTTGGAGATGGAGCTTGTGGCTAGTGGACATGAGTTCCCAGCATTTTGAGGGTGGTGTTCTTGGAATGCAGAGAGCAATATCACTTTAGAGGTTGCATCAGTGCTGAAGGATTGTAGTAGTTTAAGTGTTTTGTGTGTAGGAGTAGATTTTGGTGATTTCAAAGCATTTGTGTTGTTGTAGGTTTTGCATGTTATTGCATGTTAGTATAGAAGGTGTATTGCATCCATTTCAGAGGTTTGGACTAGCTTTGACCAGTTGGGTATTGTTGGTTTGATCTCAGGAGCATTGTATGTGAAGTATATGTATGTTTGCAGGCTGTGTTTCGAGCATTTCAGAGTGTTTGTGGTGTTTCCATTGATGTTGTTTGAGTTTTCTATTGTGTAGCACGTAGATGGCTCATTCCTTGTTGTTGTAGTATCATCCATAGGTGCCATCTAACATTTGGTGCAAGTGTTGTGAAGTTTACATGTGTTTTTGGCAATTTCGGGTGAATCGCAAGGTTTGGATCAGCTTTGACCAGTTGGGTATTGTTGGTTTGACCTCTAGAGCATTGTATGTGAAGTATTTGTATGTTTGCAAGGTGTGTTTTGAGCATTTCAGAGTGTTTGTGGTGTTTCCATTGATGTCGTTTGAGTTTTCTATTATGTAGCACATGGATGGCTCATTCCTTGTTGTTGTAGCATCATCCATGGGTGACATATATCATTTGGTACAAGTGTTGTGAAGTTTTGATGCAGAGGAAAGGATCAACTCAACTTCATACTAGGCAAAGTTCAACTACACCAATGAGCCCAAAAACAAGGATCTTCATGGAAAAGTGGGAACAACAGTTAAAGTTCCTGAATTCTTCTTGAAAATGGTGTTTGGACATGTATTAGATCCCATCCCATCCATTGGAAAAGGTGGATCAAACTTCGAACTACTAGTTCCTTCACAAACCCCAAGAAGGACTAGTAACCTACAAACAGAGAACAGTCCCAATAACTTTCTGTATAAACATCCAAATGCAAATCTTAGACATGTATTAGATACCCATTATGCCTCCCCACAACATACTCCAGAATGGGTTTGAGTTGTTTTGGAAAATGTGCTCTAAAAATGGATTGGTAATTCTGCTACAAGGGTTCAAACTCAGAAATGTCACTGTGAAATGTCACTGTGAAATGCCACGAACAGTCATAAATAACTTCCACACAACACAAAATGAGGTCAATCGCTTCAGTCAGATTGTAGATAACATAGTTATAGATATTTTTCCCAAGTTACATAAAGATCCAACGGTGGAAACAAAAGTTATGGCGTTTTTCCCAAAACAGGTTACTCTAAATCAGGGTTTGACAGTCTACACGAAAAATGCAATATCTTGAGCAAAACGAAACCAAAATGAATGAAACAAAAAGAAAATGGAAGGTGATTGATAAAGATTTCATGAAAAATCAGTTAGAAATGAACTCCAGTCCGTACAGATCCGTACAAGGCCAGAAAACAGCATTTTTCTGAAGAAAATGCATAAAAACAGTGCTATCTTCTCATTCCACTTCATACATTCAACCACCTCCGAATTTTTGTGAATATTACAAAGCCTTTTAAAGGCATTTCAACATGTCTTTTCATTTTCCAACCTCCTAGGAACGAACTAGAACAAGGTGACCCTTCACCTTCCCACATTTTGCATCTTTTAGGAATTTTACATTTTGAATAACAACTTTTACATATTATGTCCAAATGACTCCAACATAACTTCAAATGATCAAATTGATCCTATTACAACATTGAATCTCTAAAATGGAATCAAATTCCACAAAATTGGTCCATGAAAACATTAATTTGCCAAGGTGCTCCTGCACCAAGTTTCTATGTGTTTCTAGAAATTTCAGGTGAATCGCATATGTGTATTCAGCATGTTTTTGGTTTGTATCTAGCATATTCGTTGTGGAGTGTTGTAGTTGTTGCTTCTATTGTAAATCAATGCTGTAGGCATGATTCCATGTCATATGTATCATAAAATCATAATAAAAAACATTTGAGTTGTTTGTGTTCATTTTTGTGTAATACTTGTGCAAACTAGTTAGCTAGTTTGGCTGTTTTAATGCATATTAGTGTTAAGTTTGTTAAAGACATTTTCAAATTTGGATTTAATACTAAATTTCATATTGGGGACATTACAGTGGTATCAGAGCATGATCTTTAGAGCCTGTAGGGTAAATTGATTTGTTGGTTTGAATCATGGGAGGTTTCTTCAATTCTCTAATAAAGAGGTTAATATAGGGGGACTATGAAATTTATGCCTCTAGAACTACTAGATGGTATGAAGAATACCAGAATCATTGTGAAGGTTTTAAGGCAGCCCTGACATTTCAAAGATATGTAGAGCTTACATGAAGAACTATGCCCCAAGAAAAGGTGGTTATCAAAATTTTTGACAAGTACCAAGGAGAACCCGAAGATTTTAGAGCCACTGAATCTTTTGATAGGTACTTCATAAGATCTAGAAAGGAAGAAGAAATGTTGAACGATGTTAAAGAAATCAAGGAGCAAGAAGAGCAATTAAATTTAGGGTCACAAGGCATCATTAATTAGGAACCAAAGGAAAGTAGGAAGAAGATAGAGAAGTTAGAATTGGAACCACAAGAAGATGCAATGGTTGAAGTGGAGCATAAGGAAGAAATGGTGGTGATGCAGTATAAGGAAAAATTAGATTTGCAAGAAGAACAAACGGAAGAAAAAGTTCAACCAGAGGCACTCCAAGCCATAGAGGTTGAGGGTAAAGACTCTTTAATTAAAGAAAATATTTCAGTGATTTCTAGTGAGCTCCCACTTCAGGAAAATATTATTTTTGATGAATTTAAAGTGAAATCAGTCTTGCGTGTTGGAGATAAAGATTTGAGAATGAAAGAAAAGATTCAAAAAATTCTTGTTAGTGTCCCAAAGACGCCTAAAAAAATTCTAAGTATGGAAAAGAAGGAGCTAAAGCCAAGTGAGAATGGTAAAAACAATAGCCCTATTGTTGGAAATGATTTCATGATGGATACTTTACTTCAATCTCATTCTACTAATGATTTTCATTATGAGAATGACAATATTGCTATGGATTTCTCAGAAATTTATAAATCAGCAAAGGAAGGTAAGCACTTTGATTGCTCCTATAATTACAGTTTGAATGATAAGGGTGGAATCAGTATCAAGAATGTTCTACATCTTCATGATAGATCATCAAAATATTTTTGTTATCATGATAAGAGTTCTAACCCTGATGAAAAGATGAAGGGTACAAAGTGGGAGGTGGATACTACCTCTCAACTTCAAAATTACTCATCCATGAAGGTGTGGGATCCTGGTGCTTTATCCAAAGACCCACAAGAGGAAGATACTTTGAAGCACATGAAGGCTGAAAATTTTGATGGGTTGAATCTCATACTTGTAGAAGTGTTGTCTAGTTTGGACTCCCCAAGATCCAGTTGTATCAAAGAAGCACAATGGAAGCATGATGGTGTATCCACAACTTTTAGTTCTACAAAGGAGGATGAATTCCTTGATGGCAGCCCAAGGTATGAAGAAGATTCTCAATTTTCAGATTTTTTGCCTCTTTCTATGCCAATGCAAAAATATTGTCACCAAATGAAGCATGCTAAAAAGGGGAATAGGTTAAGAAATATAATTTGCAAAATATGGCATGTAGATTCATTGATTCGAATTCAAGATTGTTTCTACATTTGGGATCAAAGTGAGTTTATGAAAGGAAAAGAGGATAGAGGATTTGATATGATTTTTGAATTTTGGAATGGAAAGGAAATTCATGAAGAATCATCAAAATTATTTTGTAAGTTCTAATGAAGTTGTAGGAGTTCAATGTTTGCAATTCTGAATTACTCCTTGGAACTTAATTCTACAATTAAAGACAAAGGTATGATGATTGGCATACTTCATGGTCTTAGAGAAGAATTCATGGTTAAAGAGACTACTCATAAAGGACAAACTCTATGGGAAGCAAGTTGTGTAATGAAGGAGAGAATGCAAACTATTTTGTTGCTTGGTAAGCAACATAACCTATCCTATGTTATTCAATTGCTTCCAAATCAGCAAAAAATGGTGCTCAGAAATATGTTCCTAGAATTGTTACTAGATAGAACAGCATAGAGACATCACTTGGAATGAGCAATAGGAATGCAAACTTATGGAAAAGGATTTCCGCCATAGATGGTTTACATGCTCACATGAGAAGGTGCAAAATAATGTGGAAAGGTGCAACAAACTTATTGTTGGTAATTCTTTAGGAAGACCACCTAATGAAGAGTGTACTAATGTGGTACAAGATGAGGTTTCCATATGGAATGTGGTGATGCATGGAGGCTTTGTCATTCCTAATTTTGTGAAGGCTCAACATCTAGATGACTCATGGATTGAAATCAAGTTATGCAATAATTTTGAACTAGTTAAGGTATATTGTCATAATGGAGTTTACTCTTTGGTGCATCAACCTTGTATGGTGTTTATACTCACATATCTAATTTTTTCAAGAAGTATTAAATATCATCACTATTGTGAGTTAAGAATTTGTGTTGAGTATTCTCCTATCTTTGAAGGAGTCGTCATAGATATCAGGGAGTCAAGATATGAGCATGGTTAGGTTACTTCAATGAACAAACTTCATACAAGAGTGTTATATGGTATTGATGCTATGTGTTATTGTGGTGTTTATGCTCCTGATCCATTCCAAGCATTGGAAACTATATCTTTTCATTTTGGGCACTTTTTGTTGTTGCTAAGGATTGACTATGTAGGGAGAAAAATGTACTATGTTATTTGGCAGCTTGGTCTAGTTTGTATGCAGATATTTCAGATTTTATTACAGAAGTTTGTGGTGGTGATTTTATTCTATAGTAGAGCCCTTTGTTTTTATTTTCTATTAGAGATCAATAATAATCAGGAGAAGATTGCATCTTGGAAGTCTACAAAATAGCTATTCATCATCAATGTTGTTTTACTAACTAGTCACCATGGAGATTCCTATGTATACTTAAGAGTGACTTGGAAGGCACTTGTGGATAAAGGGTGGAGAAAATTTCAGATGGTAGGTTATGCTAGTGATGTACTTTCCACTATCATTTTGGAAAGTGTGTTGGGTGATCGGTATGTACTAGTGAATGGACACAGAAGGTGCATAGTCTTCTACCTGAATGAATTGAACATGCTTGTAGATTCATTTTTTAAGAAATGGTTGAGTATTTTCTGTGGTTATACGATGTTGATTGTTGTTCCTCAACAATACTATTGCTATTCTTGATCAGATACTAAAGTTGCAACTGACATCCTTCAAGATGAGGCAAAGTATGAAACAAGTAGTGATGATTTCAGCAGGGTGTATCTTCATAATGTGAAGGCAAAAGAGGTAATTGTTTCAAAAATTTATCTTTTCTGTTATGGAGGATGCATGGACTTCTATAACAGTCCTATACACTATAAAAATCAGAATTATATCATTTTAAGGGGTTGCAAGAGTTTATGGTTTAATTTGTCTCATGGCAGTGCACATACACTTTGGGAAGAACAGGCTAAAAGAAAGGGGTTATTGATTGAGGAAGATGCAAGGCATACTACAAACCTACAGGGCATGGTCACTAAGGAATCAAAATCTCTAGGCTTGTACTGTATTCTTTGGCAAGAGTTGTCTCATTTGACAGGTACAAGATCAAGGCTTTTTGAGCAATATAGCATTACTTATCACATTGGCACAATGGTTCTTGAGCAATATGAGTCTACATTGCTTGAGGACAAGTATTCTTGGGAAGGGAGGACTTGTCAAGTCCCCTTTTTATTTAATTCATGTTGGAGGATATATTTTTCAATTCAAAATATTTTCCTTGGGCTAAGGTATGGAAATTGGAAAATAATTATATCTAAAATTGGTTATTTCGGCCCGAATCATTTATTAATTATTATTTATGATAAAGGGGGTAAACTAATTAATTTAATATTATTATTTTAGATTATTTACCAAAGGAAGGGTGTGATATTTCATGTGAGAGATTTGTAACCTCCAAGTTTAGGTGGCATGCTATTATTAGCAGATTCCTTGGCAGTTTTTATGACAACTTGCATGCATGGAGTTATTATTTAATTTTGGTGGGGAATCTTGCAGCGGTCATTATGGTGGGCCTATTTTGGATGGAAATTTATGTAATAATATTATTTTATTTAATTTTCCAAGAGCGGGTCATTTGGGTTTGCTCCTCTATTTATTTGGAGGTCAAAAACACATTTGGGACTTTTACAGATTTGACAATTTTCTCACAGAGCTATTTAGCTTGTGTTTTCTTCAGTGGACAGGGAAACCATCGGAGATGGAGCTTGTGGCCGGTGGACATAAGTTCCTAGCATTCTGAGGGTGGTGTTCTTGGAATGCAGAGAGCAATCTCACTTCATAGGTTGCATCAGTGCTGAAGGATTGTAGCAGTTTAAGTGTTTTGTGTGCAAGAGTAGATTCTGGTGATTTCAGAGCATTTGTGTTGTTGTAGGTTTTGCATGTTATTGAATGTTAGTATAGAATGTGTATTTCATCCATTTTAGAGGTTTGGATCAGCTTTGACTAGTTAGGTATTGTTGGTTTGATCTCAGGAGCATTGTATGTGAAGTATCTATATGTTTGCAGGGTGTGTTTCGAGCATTTCAGAGTGTTTGTGGTGTTTCCATTGATGTTGTTTGAGTTTTATATTGTGTATCACGTGGATGGATCATTCCTTGCTTCTGTAGCATCATCCATGGGTGCCATATATCATTTGGTGCAAGTGTTGTGAAGTTTATGTGTGTTTCTGGCAATTTCAGGGGAATCACATATGTGTATTTTAGCATGTTTTTGGTGTGTGTCTAGCAGATTCATTGTGGAGTGCTGTAGTTGTTGCTGCTGTTGTAAATCAGTGTTGTAGGCATGATTCCATGTCATCTGTATCATAAAATCATAATAAAAAACATTTGATTTGTTTGTGTTCATTTTTGTGTAATACTTGTGCAAACTAGTTAGTTAGTTTGGTTGTTTTAATGCATAATAATGTTAAGTTTGTTAAAGACCTTTTTAGATTTGGATTTAATACTAAATTTCATATTGGGGAAATTACACAGTGCTATATAGATTTCATAGGACCTAGTCCACCATGAACAAACCAAGCACATAGAGGTTCACATGCACTACATTTGAGAGCTTATCCATGGATAGGTCATTGATCTCTGATACTTTCTGATTTCTAAGTAGATTGTTGACATCTTCACCAAACCCTTAATAGAAAGAAATTTTCTTCATTTGTGAGCTTTGTTGGGGGTGCAAGAGGCTACTTCTTTAGGGGGGATACTTAGTCCTTCCTTTATCTCTACTCTGGGGGGTTCTTTTATCTCTCTATTTGGGGGGCTTCTTTCTCTCTTCTTGGAGGGGCTTTTTCTTGGGGGATCTATTTGTACATGGATACCTCATTAGGATTAATTTGCTAGGACCCATATTTTCACCTACCTAAGTTGTACTTAAGGGGGATGTTTCACTCTTGTGGCTTCTTATTCATTCTTGCTATTGTGAGCTGTTGTAATGCTATTTTTCTTCTCAAGCATTTGTATATCTCTTTGTGGGAATTAACTCTATTATACTATTTTAATTTTAGTATCATTTGCTAGACTAGTTTCATTAGATCTATTTTTTGTACTAGGTTTTGGGTAGCTTTAGTTCATTTCTAAATCTAAAAACCTTGTTGTTGAAGGTTCTCTTATGGAGGAGTTTGCAATCTAATTAACGAGATATGCTTGTCAGGTGCTCCAAATAATGATGTGAGGAAATATTTACATTGTATCTCTTAAATGATCCTCTCCTCTTTCCTCTTACTATGTAATGGTTTGTGAATTTTTATTGTTCCCTTCATTGGCTTTTGCATGTCAATTGTTATTAGTTATTTGAAAGTGTTATTAGCTAAAACGTTTTGTGTTAGTGTGCCCATTCCCCTTGCTTGTTCTCCTCTTATTCATCCCTTAAGCACATCTAATGTTGGTAGTTATTCATCTAATGTACCGATATCACTACACAATCCAATCTCATGTTATCCTACTAATAAATTAGATGGACCTCATGTAATACTTGTGCAAACTAGTTAGCTAGTTTGGTTGTTTTAATGCATATTAATGTTAAGTTTGTTAAGGACATTTTCAGATTTGGATTTAATACTAAATTTCATAGGACCTAGTCCACCATCAACAAACCAAGTACATAGAGGTTCACATGCACTACATTCAAGAGCTTATTCATGGATAGGTCATTGATCTCTAATACTTTCTTATTTCTAAGTAGATCGCTGACATCTTCACCAAACCCTTCATAGAAAGAAATTTTCTTCATTTGTGAGCTTTGTTGGGGGTGTAAGAGGCTACTTCTTTAGGGGGGATACTTAGTCCTTCTTTTCTCTCTACTCTGGGGGGTTCTTTTATCTCTCTATTTGGGGGGCTTCTTTCTCTCTTCTTGGGGGGGTCTATTTGTACATGGATACCTCATTAGGCTTCATTTGCTAGGACCCATATTTTCACCTACCTAAGTTGTACTTAAGGGGGATGTTTCACTCTTGTGGCTTCTTATTCATTCTTGCTATTGTGAGTTCTTGTAATGCTATTTTTCTTATCAAGCATTTGCATGTCTCTTTGTGGGAATTAACTCTATTATACTATTTTGATTTTAGTATTATTTGCTAGACTAGTTTCATTAGATCTATTTCTTGCACTAGGTTTTGGGTAGCTTTAGTTTATTTCTAAATCTAAAAACCTTATTGTTGAAGGTTCTCTTATGGAGGAGTTTGCAATCTAATTAGTGAGATATGCTTGTCAGGTGTTCCAAATAATGATGTGAGGAAATATTTACATTGTATCTCTTAAATGATCCTCTCCTCTTTCCTCTTACTATGTAATGGTTTGTGAATGTTTATTGTTCCCTTCATTGGCTTTTGCATTTCAATTGTTATTAGTTATTTGAAAGTGTTATTAGCTAAAACTTTTTTTGTTATTGTTCTCACTCCCATTGCTTGTTCTCCTCTTATTCATCCCTTAAGCACATCTAATGTTGGTAGTTCTTCATCTAATGTATTGATATCATTACACAATCCAAGCTCATGTTATCCTACTAATAAATTAGATGGACCTCATGTAGTCATTCTAATTGGTGGTCATCCTAATTGGTGTATTGAGCCCTTATTAGAAGTATTGGTCAATTTAAGGTAGGGTAGTGTCTAATGATATGTTTCATGAGTTCAAAAATAAAAGAGGTAAGAGGAAGGTGCTTGGTTTCAACTTTCTTTCAACTCTGTTTGGGGTGAAACACATAAAACATGCTTTTATGATGTGATGAATCAATTTTATGATGTTCTTTATATTGGCAAGGTGTATGTTATCTCTAATGATCATGTCAAAGTTGCATAAATCTCATTATTAATTGTGACTTCAACTATGTGATAAAACTTGAGCTAGAAGACCATATAGGTGAAATGATGCAAACTATTGCATTTGAACAAATTGGGTATGCTTTGATGGGTATCACTGCTAAAGACTTGTTAATGTTATAACCTAGACCTAGATTAGTTTATGAGGTTTTAAGTAATGTTGTATCACACCAATTTTTCTTCAAGTTGTCTATCAAATGTGAAACATTTAACAATGAGGAGAGGCTCAATGCTATTGTAACAAGGGTGGAACATGTTGCCCCTATGGATGAAATTCATCTCCTCATTGAAGAAATCTCTAAGTTATCCTTGGTTGTATAAATGTTTTGTTGTCTATCACTTCATATCCTTCTCTTCTTGTCACGAATATAAAGCATTTAATGCCTCAAACTTATACTTTATATATTCCAACTACTAATATTTTTGTACTCTTGCTATTTCAATATTAAGAGTTGTAATGCTTCTTACTATACTGAAACAATAATATTTTGAAGTTGATTACCTGATTGCTTTGTATATAATTAGGCTTAAGATTCCAATGAATACTATGACAAACTTTTTAAATGTGCATATTGATGTCTCTTTCTATCATGCTTTTTTTTCTATTTCCCTACAAGTCACCTACTTTGTTCTTTCAACACCTTTATTTTTTACACCTTTTTTGTTGCTAAGTTTATTTATTTCTTGATCTCAATATCTTCTTGGGATTGTTTATGGTATGTCTCATATAATCAATGATGCATGTAGCAATGGTTCATCGATAAGAGAACATATAAATGAGTTGCAACATATTTGTAATAATGTGCAAAAAGGTCTCAACAATGATCCTTCTTTACAAACGATGGAAGTTGTAATGATTAAACTAGCATATATCAGCTTACAAGTCAACCACAACTTTCAGTGTTGAGACCAACTCTCCCTTCCAAAGTGCATGTTCCCCCCTTTTTCAATGCAATGTAAGTTAGAACCACCATTTCATGCTTTAGTGGAAGACCCTATAAATTACACACTGCAATTGAATGGTACCCATCCTATTCCAATGGCCCTACACACACCCTAGATTTCTCTTTCCATTACAACTCAACAAGGATTCGTTGCAGGGATCAATTAACTATCATTTATGCCCACATGTTCATTATGCATGGAATGTTATCCAAGAATTCAAATTAGGTGACAACATGGTGATAATGTTTGCAACCATTTATCTAAGTAGAATAATATGGATCCAAATCCAACTATTCTATTTGCATATCCTCACGCAAGTGGAAGAGATGCTAATTGCAAGGGTTAATCCAATTCTACAAGTGTTTCATGCATGAGGCGAGCAACTAACATATAGTGGCCATATAGCTTCCCACAAGATATTATTTCTATTTCCAAATACTTACAAGGTGTATAGAGACCAATTATAGATCTTAATTGTAAGAAAACATAGTTTGGAACAAAAGAACTATGACATCCATTTTATCAAAACCCATGTTCTTAAAGCCTTGCAATACAAAATTGCTCATGATTAATACTACAAGGATGTCCAGCTTGATGAATGTGCACTTTCATCTTTTCCTTCAACACCTTATGATGTATTTGTCACACTTCACCACACTTGCATAGATCTTTCTGACCCTACCCTTTAGCCTTGTTTCACAAGAGAAGAAGCTCCAAGAATCCTTGAACAAGAGCTTGACCACTGGTCTTCTTTTGTGGATGTTCTCCCACTTACACAAAGGGAAATGGAAGAGAATCATGCCTTCCTACAATTACACAATGGTTAAACAATTGATTTTGTTGAATGACCATCTATTTCTTTGTCACATATAAACAAGTACAACACACAAGGCCTATTTTCAATGGCATTTCCAACTCCTTTCCCTACATGCATGGAAAGTTTCAGATAACCACACATCAAAGAGGTTAAAATGTATGAAAATGATCTTTGTCTAATGAGATACCATGATAATAAATTTGTTCAACACTTATGAGTCCACTACTTTGTCTTCAATCTTATTATGTAACATTGAAGTCAGGTTGCTATTGTTGTCTATGCCAAGAGCTTGGATAACAACCTTCTAGGAATAGTTGTTGGCCTCCATCAACAACTACAAGACTTTACTAATGACAAGCTTGTAGACCACTTGATGTGATTTGGCTCAACTCTTTGTGGCACAAGACCATTTTGGACAAAGTGGTGGTGAGAGCTTTTGGATATGATTATACATGTTGGTGCCCTACTATATTCTTCACTTTACACACACCATATACAAAGTGGTTAGAATTGCACAAAATCGTGCCTGGCCTACCACCTTTTGATCCAAATTGTTCCCATCATGGAGGATCCAAAACATTAGTCACAATCGACATTTGACTTCAATGTATGTGCATAATAGATTTACTATCTTCCATGAAGAGGTTCTGGAGAAGATTTTGGGTGCAAAGGACTACAAGTATAGGTGATCTTCTTTCTTCTTCCACTTATTTACATTGACTTTTACCTTGCTCATTTTTTATTTATGCTTATTTGTTCTCTCTCTTCTCATAGGTATGAATGGCAACATATAGGTTTTGTGTAGTGCCCACCCATGTGCATCTTTTATCGTGTGTCCTATTATTTCTTATGGTTAGATTAAAGGATATATTGAGTTGATTATTATATGATGTAATTGCAAGATGGATATGTGCTTTGCTAGATTACGCATCCTCATTGGTCATTTTATGTTGCTTTGACTATGATCTCCATTGTTGGATTTGATGCTTTGCCTTGAGTGTGTAGGATATATTTTTACATGTACCTAACCAATGAGTGGGATGTGAAGAAGTTGACATGGGACACTTATCCATCTCTCCGTACCTAGTCCCAGTGATCAAGTTGTGACCCTATGTTTCTTGTGGTATGTTGGTTGCTTAACCCATCCTATTTAGTTGTGAATTGAAGGATGTTTCCAAGGTCTATATAGTTTGCCTCTAATATGAATCTCTTATGATTATGGACCCTTGTGTTGTGATGAAACCTATAAAGGGTGAATGAGTCCTTTGCGTCTGTTTCTTCTAGCTTTTCATATTATATTTTAATTTAAATGTGTTTTCTGTTTTTGAAATATTTAAATGGCTAGAAATGAGAAAAGGGATTATCTAATTTGAGTTAATAGTTTTACTTGTGGAGTAGCAATTATTGTTGGCAAGAGACACTATATGGATTCATGGTTGTTGTCATTGATGGAAACAAAGGTCATCCCACATATCCGCAAGTCATGATGTGTCTCTACCAGAAGTCTGAATAAAGATTGTTGTGGTCCGGTGAACAAGAACAGAGCATGTGGCAAGGTCTGACAGATTGGTCCGGATCTCTCAGAGGAAGTGTCTTGGTGCAATGCAGATTTGGGGAAGTCAAGAGGACTACCTTGAGTAGTATATTCCAAGGATTTAGCCTCTGATAATGGACAAGGAAGAAGATATGAATAGTTGAGTACCGGATTCCTGAAAGACAGTGAGAACAGAGGAAGAACTGATTGACAGAGTATCAAACTATTTTCCGGATATGCTACTGTTGATGGTAAAGGTTAGGAAGGCATGAATCATGTTTGAATGACATGATTAATGACATCTACAAGTATATGCTTGATCCGCATTACTTGATATGCAAGGATTCAGCCGACAGAACAGAGTTTGTGAGAAGATAGACTATTCCGAGTGCCGACTAGAAAGATAATGAAATCACTAGCGCGGATATAAATAGAGGATGGATTTTGTTGTGAGAAGGTGTGTTGTGTGATGTTATATGTGAATAAGTGCAGAGCAGAGCAGAAGTAGTAAGAAAGATTCGGTATGTGAAAGAAAGCAGAATAAAGAACAGAGGAAAGATGAAGTGCAGCAGATCAGTATACAGAGCCTAAACTGGAACTGAACTCCAGTATATGTAGATGCTTCCAATCAGTTCAAGTATTGTATAAACATTCTTTTGTAGACAGTGTGTCTCCTTGTAGGTAGTGTGCCTCTTTGTGAGCAGTGTGCTCGAGCAGTGAGCCCTAATTGGCATGTGCCATTTTTGTAATTCCTTATTCTTCTAACAGAGAATAATCTTTGGGTTAATCACCCCGTGGTTTTCTCCCTTAACCGGGTTTCCACGTCAAAAATACTGTGTCATGTGTTTCTCATTTCATGGTAATGTTTGTTTGTTTGATTCAATGATGCTTTGATTAATAAGAAAGTTCAAAAGAAGAAATAATTAGGATAACTGATTCACCCCCCCTCTCAGTTATCAACAATTGGTATCAGAGCTAAGTTCCTCCGAATAGAGCCTAACAGCTTGAGGAAGATCTGGGAGTTCAAATGGATGCATATGGTTTAAGGGAGCAACTCAAGACTGCCCTTGAGGATCTTGAACAGTCAAACTCTGAAGTCAATGAATTAAAGGAAAGACTCAAACAGGCTGATGAATTCATGAGAGAACTAAAGGACAAATTAAGTCTCTCTATGAAAAAGAGAAAGGAGCTGCTCCAACAATTGGCAAGACAAAGTGAAGAAAGCAATACAAATGAAGAATTGACTGAGAAAACCAAGTTATGTGAAAAGTTATCAAAAGAAGTCATTATGTTAAGACATGAAATGGAATCAGGAACTATAAAGTTTACTCAAGAGATTGAAGAAAAAAGAAAAGCTAAAGACAATCTAAGACAATCTCTTAAAGAGAAATCAGAAGAATACCACCAGATGGACAGGATTATCAGACATCTTGAATCTGATCTTGAAGATGCCAAAGATAATGAAGAAAAACTTGAGGATCAAATTGTCTCTCTCAAAAGAGATCTTCAAACAGCAAATGAATATAAAGAAAAATTCAAGATAAGTTCTACCCAACTTGAAGTACTTCTTGGAAGTCAAAAGAGGACAGATGACAAGTATGGTTTGGGATATGAGAAAGGAGAAAGCTCCGAATCCAGTCAAAAGAATTTTGGATCAGAAAATCCAAGGAATAGGCCTAGAAGACCTCCGGTAAGACAGCCCAATGCTCAAAGATATCCATCCTTCAATGGATACTGCCACAGCTGCAATCACTTTGGTCACAAAGCTAATCAGTGCAGGAAGAGAATGAATCAGACTAATTCATCCTTCTCCGGACAGTGCTTTAACTGCAAAAGGTATGGACACAAGTCTCATGAATGCAGAAATATGCAAATAAACAAATCATTCAATGGTAGATGCTTTGCATGCAATAGAGTAGGTCATATGGCTAATCAATGTAGATCAAGAGGTTATCAGTCAAATATGCAAAGAAATGTTATTTGCCAAATCTGTGATAGGTCCGGTCATAATGTAAAAGTCTGCAGAAGCAAGAATCAGGACAAAAGAGGTGCGGTATATAATCAGAATCAAGACAAGGGTAAACAAAAGATGAATGTGGATGAAGTTAGGAATCAGATGAACAAGATTTGGGTGAAGAAAAGTTTAGAGAATGTAGAGGTTGGATCCACACCAGACTCTGGTGCTGATATTTCTTCCAGAAATTAAAAAGTGAGCTCTGGCTCAGGGGGAGACTCAAAGAAAATCCTGTTCCCCCAGCCAATCAAGTGGTGCTGGATGTGGCACAAGATGCGGAGTAAAGGGTTTAAAGATATATGTCTTGAGATGATCCAGATAAGATTTTAGAGGTCCGCATGAACATGTAAAGAAGTTGTGATCGATCAAGTAAGCCCTGTTCCGGGAGATGCTCTAGAATGACAGAGGATTACAAAAGGGTCCGGAGAGATCCGGAAGTGCATTATCTTATTCTGTGGATTGGACAGAGTGTTTGGGATATTCTTGTAATGTGTCATCTTGATTTGTTCATGATTGGAAGATCCGCATGATGTTCATAGATCAGGACTGATCCAGTACTCCAAGCTATCCGGATAAGGCAAACCAGAATAATGTAGGTCGAGCATTTATTGCCATCAGATATTAGGGTTTGTGGAGCAATATAAGGGATTTCTCATAAAATCACTTGCTCATTCTGCACTCAAGAAGAAGCGAAAAGTGGAGCTCTGCAAGAAGATTCATCAAGCTCACCAAAGATCTCCTGCCAAAGTCATTACATACAGAAATCAATCCAACCACTCCGTGTAACCGAAGACGCATAAGGTATTTTCCATTTTTGATATCTTGCTACAAATCTTTTGAGAAATGGCTACTCCAAATATAGTAAAAATCTCAGATAGGCCCCGACCTAAATTTAAGAAACATCCATACGAGTCATTGGAGGTAGATCCCTTAGGAGCATTCTCTAGTGTTCCTCATGGCATTTTACACACAGAAGACGTTAGGGTTTACATACATGCAAGCATTGAGGAATTCAGGGAATTCAAATTGAGAGATCTCTATCACAAACAACTGATAGACAATGCTTTTGAGCTTAAACCAGAGTATAAGGGTATCCAGAAGAAACAGTTTGATCAATTCATTCATTTCCCCTACTTTGAAGAAGATGAATGGGTCCGGTGTGTATTGAGCAGGATGCATGACAACTTCCTATGGCTGGATAGACCTTGCAAGATCACAAAAGAGGCAATTAGGGCAGTAACTGGTCTATACTCTTCCAGAGGGATACCTATCCTCAAATCTATCAAAAATAACATTGTAACTGAGGCCACCGGATCAAAATTTGATAAGAGGGCAATGACCATTGAAGATATTTCTGATCCGGATATCAAGTATGCATCCATGATAATAGGATACAAGATCTATCACTCCAGCAGGGAGAATTCTATATCTGGAACTGCAATATATACTGCCTATGAAATGCTAAGGAAGAATGCAGATTATGATCTCTGTGAACTTCTCTTAAGCCAATTAATGGAAAATATACAGAAAATCAAGAAGGACAAAAAGAATTCTTTTAAGTATGGTACTCTTATATTATGTCTATTTTTCTACTTCATAAATGAGCTGCCCGGATCAAGTGGATGGGCATGGCAGAATGACAAACCTGTTGCAGTCCAGATAAGAGATTATTTACATGGGCTTGGGGATGCCAAAGCAAGAAATACAGCCCTATGGGGATACTTCAAAAACTTCCAAAGCACGATGCAAGCAAGAGAAAGAATTCCCCAGTCTCTTGTTGAAAAATACAAAGACTCAATCTGCTTTATGGTGGATACTGATCAGTGCCTAATGGAGGCAATGGAGCCAAGGACTGTCTGGATCATGCCCATGGGGTATGAGGTTGATGAACAGATTGTAGAACTGCATGTTCAACACATGCTTAGTCAACCCAAAGATCCAAAGGCAGAAAGGTTCGGAACCTTTGAGGAGCTGAGTGTGAAGATCCATGTGGAACTCAGGGAACCTGAGATAAAGAGGAAAGTGAGAAAAGAAGTAGAGCATATTGCTCAAGGCCTAGGCATCCCAAAGGAAGCACTTGATGCCAACCGGGAAAAGAGAAGAAAGGCTGAGGAAGAAAAGAAAGAGGCAAAAAAGAAAAGCAAGAAAAGTGCTCTGGTGGAAACCTCAACCCGGACCAAATCATCAAAGGATCTACACCTGTCAGAACCAAAAGCTCAAAACCAGAAGTCCAGGCATCCGGTAAAAGATCTAAGACAAAAGCCTCAAGAGCTTATGAAAGCCAAAAAGATGAAGAGGAAACTGAGTCAGATGAGGGAGTAAAAGAAATAAAGAAGCAGAAGAAGAAAGGATCCGGTAAACCCTCCACAGGCCAAGACAAGGAAGAAATGGCAGAGGTATTTGTTGAAAAGCCCACCCTGTCTCTAGAGAGTGTAATCAAGTCAGTCACGGTGGATGGAAACCTTCAACCAATGACTGAATTCTATGATGACTACAATGAGGCTGACCAAAAGATTCTACAGGAAGCCATAGTCAAGTATCTGAACATATACAATAAGGCTTTCATTGAGATCATATCTCTAATTCCTAAAAGCCTAGAAAAGGAATTAGAAATAAGAAAGAATAATGCTCAGGCAAAAGATCTTGAGATCTGGGAGCAGATAGCTATTCAGCTATATCCTCAAATTGATCCCAAGACAATGAACATAATATTCAAAGACTGCAAAGATGAGTTCAGGAGTAAAGCAAGAATGAATCAACTCATGCTTGGTGAGACTGACAAGGTGGCCATAGAGACAAAAGAGATCCTCCGGAAGGCCTTCAAAAGGTTTAATCTTCCTGTTGTAGAGGACTTAGGTGCAGAAATAGTTGTGGACTTGGAATCATCTGCTCCGGAAGAAGTGCCCCTTGAACAGACTAACATCTCTCCTCCGGCTTCTCCTACAGTCTCCGGATCCCAAGAAGAAGAGAAATTACAGGAGAAAGAAGCAGCAGTAAAAGAAAAAGAGGTTGACAGCACCAAGGATGCAGAGAAAGAGAAGATTCCAACAGAGAAAACCACAACTGAAAGTGGAAAGAATGTAAAGACTCCAAAGGACAAAACTGCAGAAGAGAAGAAACATATGTCTCTGGCAAGAGACACTGCACAAACTGTTCAAAAGTTTCTGAGCCAAGAAACAATAGAGATTGATGAACCAGAGCTTCTAAAAGGTCCATTCAACTTTGACTCCCTCTCTCCGATACAGACAATGAAGATAGCTTCATTTGCAAATGCTAAGGCAAATGAAAAACTCCTAAAGTCTCATATGGAAGACTGTGAGTTGATAGAGGCTGCTTCCGGAGTGCTTGAAAAGATTATGCCATCAGTCCAAATAGATCCGACAGCCTCCTCTTCCGGTAATCTCAAAACCTTAGTTAGCAGTGTAGATACACATTTTGATTCTCTAGAAAAATCAGCTGAAGAAAAGGTCCGGAAGGAATTTTTGGATAAAAGATTTTCAAAAGTACTAGGATTAATCTCTAATGATAGGAGAAATATGAGTATTGGAATAAAGAGCTTAGAAAATGCTCTTAAGGATGGCGGTGACATTTACAAATTTTGCATCTCTTGGTCAAAGGCAACAGTAGAAATTGATAAGAAAATAAAAGCGGAACAGGACAAACTACAAAGTTTGTCTCAAAGTTTTGATCCTCTCTCTTCCTCCATAGTAAATCAAGAATGTCAAACTATTGCAATCACAAATGCAATAAAGAACCTTGAGAAGGAAAGGAAGAATATAACTAACCGGATGGGAGAACTTAGAAGGATTATAATCCCTAAGTTAGAAACTATGCATGAGGCCATCAGTGATGCTCAGACTATCGCCCAAACAAATGATCTGACAGATCTCAAAAGGGCAGAAGCCTTTGCATTTTTGTTAAGTGGTCACATTTCAATTTTGGACAGAATGAAGCAAAGTTGGGCTACAGAATTGGTCCAAATGAAGACATCCTTTGCAGACATTCTTCAGTTCATGTGAGTATGTAAATATGCGGCTATGTATAGTAAATTTTTGAAAATTTTGGTGTGCGGACCCTACCCTTTGCCATTGATGTCAAAGGGGGAGTGAGGAGCAGTGAAAAATGAGGAATCCAACTAAGGGGGAGTTCCAAAAATTGTATATAAAGTTAGAGCATCAGCCAAGGGGGAGCATAGTGTAAACATTTAGTCATTTTTCACTAAGTGTTGCCATCAATGCCAAAGGGGGAGATTGTTGGCAAGAGACACTATATGGATTCATGGTTGTTTTCATTGATGGGAACAAAGGTCATCCCACATATCCGCAAGTCATGATGTGTCTCTACCGGAAGTCTAAATAAAGATTGTTGTGGTCCGGTGAACAAGAACAGAGCATGTGGCAAGGTCTGACAAATTGGTCCGGATCTCTCAGAGGAAGTGTCTTGGTGTAATGCGGATTTGGGGAAGTCAAGAGGACTACCTTGAGTAGTATATTCCAAGGATTTAGCCTCCGTTAATGGACAAGGAAGAAGATATGAATAGTTGAGTACCGGATTCCTGAAAGACAGTGAGAACAGAGGAAGAACTGACTGACAGAGTATCAAACTATTTTTCAGATATGCTACTGTTTATGGTAAAGGTTAGGAAGGCATGAATCATGTTTGGCCGACATGATTAATGACATCTACAAGTATATGCTTGATCCGCATTACTTGATATGCAAGGATTCAGCCGACAGAACAGAGTTTGTGAGAAGATAGACTATTCCGAGTGCCGACTAGAAAGATAATGAAATCACTAGTGCGGATATAAATAGAGGATGGATTTTGTTGTGAGAAGGTGTGTTGTGTGATGTTATATGTGAATAAGTGTAGAGCAGAGCAGAAGTAGTAAGAAAGATTCGGTATGTGAAAGGAAAGCAGAATAAAGAACAGAGGAAAGATGAAGTGCAGCAGATCAGTATACAGAGCCTAAACCGGAACTGAACTCCAGCATATGTAGATGCTTCCAATCAGTTCAAATATTGTATAAACATTCTTTTGTAGACAGTGTGTCTCCTTGTAGGCAGTGTGCCTCTTTGTGAGCAGTGTGCTTGGGAAGTGAGCCCTAATTGGCATGTGCCATTTTTGTAATTCCTTATTCTTCTAACAGAGAATAATCTTTGGGTTAATCACCCCATGGTTTTCTCCCTTAACCGGGTTTCCACGTCAAAAATACTGTGTCATGTGTTTCTCATTTCATGGTAATGTTTGTTTGTTTGATTCAATGATGCTTTGATTAATAAGAAAGTTCAAAAGAAGAAATAATTAGGATAACTGATTCACCCCCCCCCCCTCTCAGTTATCAACAATTATATGTAATTATTGTGTGCCTTGGGGAAGGCTTTGCATTTTAGTTATTTTTGTTTTAGAAATTATGCTTTCGGGTGAAATGCATTCTAATTTAATTATTAGAGTTATTTTCCATAAATCAGAAATATTAAAAGTGTGGAAAATGCATTATATTTCATTGTTATGTGCTTGGGAATAGATTATTTTTTATTTATTAGAATTATCTATTTCTAGACTTTTGTCTTATTGCTTTATAAAGGAAATTAAATTAAATTATGTGAGTGTTTAGATTTTATGGAATGCGATTAAATTATATTGTAATTACCTTGTAGAAACAATTGCATTAATTTAATTAGTTACTTTCCTATTATTTCAAATGTGTTTTGGGATAGATATTTGGGAATGGAAAATAAAATTTAAAAAAAAAAAAAGGGGGCTTTGAGGGAGTTCTATTTTTTTATGTGTTTCTCTTGTATTTTCTCCCTCTCTCCTTCTCCTTTGAAAGAAAAATTCAAAGGTGGATACAATTGGATTCTACTTGTGGGTGGGAATGCATTGGAATGGGTTTGGGATTGCTTCGGTGGAGAAAACAATTCTTGTTGCATTCGTGCCTCTCAAGAAGAGATTTTTCCATTTGAAAGCTTGCTTGGAATGAGGTATATTTCTTGTGGTTTCATGTGTTTGAATTTAAATTTTGCATTTACCATACCCATAATAGGTAGATGTTTATGGTATCTTCATTGTAGCAATGAATAGAGTTGAATGATGCAAATAAGAATTAGATTTAATTTGTTTTGGAATTGTATTCAAATTTATTTTTGAAAATGCATGAAAAGAGGCCAAGTTATGGCAAAATTTTATTAGAATGCTCTTTTCCAATTTTTATTTGAGAATATGGTCGTTGTGCATATTAGAACCATAAGGGAACTTTAAGATTTTTAAAATTTTATGTATTATGGAAGTTTGAAATTTGGGTGTTCTTGAGGGAGGTCTCCAAATGGTGAATTTGGGGATTTTATGGTTTTTTTCCTCTTATTGAAAAAAGAAAACTATGTTTTGAACCTTAGTTTTTAGTATTTTTTTGTGAGATGAAAAGTCTCATGTGGGAAATGGGATTCCCTATCTTATGGATATGAGTGTTGCATGTTTTGACCTCATTTTTTATGCTTTCACTTTTTGGTCAAAGTTGACCTTTTTATAGGCCTTATGTTATAATTGTATACTTCTAACTATGTGGATATGGGTGTTATGTGTTTTGACCTCATTTCCTTATGTTTTGACCCTTTTGGTCACAATTGACTTTTTGGTCAAAGTTGACCTTTGTATAGGCCTTATGTTAGAATTGTATAATGTTGGCCACATGGATATGAGTGTTATGTATTTTGACCTTATTTATCCATGTTTTGACCTTTTGGGTCAAAGTTGACTTTTGAACTTAGGAATGAATACTTAGTCTTCCTATGGATTGCATGTAGAAGGCCATAATCACCTTGCATCATTGTTTGATCTTGATGATTATATGTATGTTTATTGATGCGTTGATGTCATACCTTGTTTTGTGTGGTATTTTCATTTTGAGAAAATGATGTTTTAGCATGCATTAATGGATGAATTGTATAATGGATTTGGAGTGTTTTACCTTCTCTTCTCCACTACATTGAAATGTTATGTTAGTGATGATGTATTAAATAAGGATGTGTTTGAATTTAAAAGTGTTGATGCTCTTGTGTTAAACTCTTTCCCTTCTTTTGCTTGGTTGGGTCATGAGTAACCCTATGGTGAATATGCATTGGACCATGATATGTGTGTATTTATGTGTAAATGTGAATTTAATTCTATTGGTTATTTGATCACATTAGTGTTGCATTGGGTGTGTGTGGAACCCATGTTCAACTTTGTGTGGATTACTTTGGAGTCTTGTTGAGACCCTTGTTTGTGTGAGATGGCTTAATAGCGGTGTTGCCATGATCTTCTTCTCCGTAGGTCGAGGGTTGCTTAATGTGGCATAGACATCTATTATGCTTGATGATGGAAATATAGTAGGGTGGTGGGTAACATTTCCCCATTGATCCTACAAGAAGATCTTTTGAGAGATGGAAGAGTTCCTTGTGTATTATCTACTTTACGATCATTTTGTATCCCGTGCCTATCGGAGCACTTTGGAGGTGATTTATTAACATTGTAATAGTATTATTTGTGTAATTTAATTATTGGAGTGTGATCCTTCCATGTTTAGAAAGTAGCCTCCGTCATGTTATTATATTATGATTTCATTTGGTTGGAAAACGAACCTTGTTTGGAAAGGAATTTATCATGTTCTAGCATAGTTTCTTTTAATGGAAATGATTAAATAAGGACGTTGGAGTCCTCTATTTATTATTGTAATGATATCTTATGCTATATTTATGATTTGGGTTGTAATGTTTCCACATCATGGTTGAGATTCCTGATGAGTCGAATCCATGACTCATTTATTTATGTATATTTCCTATTTCAAAAGACTTTTATAAAACATTATGGCATATACATATATATTATTATAATTATATTTGTCTCTTGGATGGATTATGCACATGTTTAGTATTCATTTCGTTTTGATGCAATCTCTTAACTTATTTACTTGAATTACATTTTCAAAGTGCATATCTCATGAGTTGTGGTTTAAGTGGTTTATGTTTGTACAAGGATTACGATGGTGAGACTCCCAGTGGTCTCTGGATCCCTCCGAAGCCCCTTTTCCTACAAAGAGCCTTAACACCAGACAGCTCTAGATGTCGTTACCCTCTAATAGAGCCATCCTCCCCTCGAGTCAATGACTATTACAGGACGATCCTAGGGCTACCCTAAAGGTCCAACAACACAAACATGACCCACGCCTTAATTAAAGCAACTGTTATGATCTAAATCTCCATGTCACTTCATTTTAGTGACTAACTAAAATAATTGTTAATTGGCATCGGTTCAAACTGAAGTCACTGGCACCAAGCACCATGCCATTCTAGGAAATCACTCAAGTTCACCAACAACCAAGTCAATACAAATCTCTGATCTTCAGTAACCCACAATGGAATCATCAATGTAATAAATAAGCAACTGACTTTAATTCCAGTTTGTTGTAGTTAGGATCACTGATAGTTATTTCCTTTTAATAAAGCTTGACTATATAAATAGGAGCAAGTCATCTCTTTAAGTTAGTTCCAGATTTTGATAGCAAGTTGTAATCCGTTTATATTTCCAGTTAGAGGAAAATTCCTTGTTTTTCTAGTTCTGTATCCATGCCCATTTCTAGACTTTGATTTAATGCAAATGAAGGGGGAATTCTTCTGAAAGTTTGTTCAAGCTCAGAGGATCATCTCCAGCTGGGAAAGTAGGGCCGTCTTCCTCAAATTGGAGGAGATCACTCGATATTTTATGCAATTATGTTTTGTCTTTATGTTTAGTGAAATTATCTATGTATGTTAATCTTGCGATGTGTCCTCTCTTTTCTGTATAACTGTTTAGCTAGTTGTCACCTGTAGGTTTGTTTTATAAATCCTGAAAAATACCAAAAATAGGATTGTGATTTCAACAGCACTGATATATTCAGAGTGTTTCTTTGTTGTGATTTGACAATGGATTCAATTACCTTGAAGTTTTGTTTCAGCACTTAAGATAGTTTCCTTCTGGCAATTTAACTAGTTTCCTTTCAAGCAAGTGTGTTTATTTCCAAAGCAATTAGAATAGTTTCTTTCCAAGTATGTGTGTTTCCTTTCAAGCAAATAGATAGTTTCCATTCCTTGCATTTGTGTTCATTTCTGCAAGATAAGTAAACCAGACTTTGTCCACTAACCACCGATTCAGATTCACTCCAAAATCCCCCACACTAAGAGTCTTATCACATATCACTCCAGACACCTCTGGATTGATAATTAAATGATGATGAATTAATGAACACTACTATGACCTCATCATTTTTTGCATTGTTGCCGGGGAAATAATCTACAAATAATTGTAGGTTTAAGGTGTTTATAAGACTTTGTGAACGAGTGCATTCCAAATCCAATAGTTTATGAGAAGGCCTGGGGACGCCTTAGGTTGATTCATCAAACAAACCACAACTAGCGCATCTCTGAAACTGAGTGATCAGGGATCTCCTATAACATCAAAATCTCCCATTCTCTCTGATACTCCTTCTACAATGGGGGATAATGGTGATCATGAGGAGGCAGCTAACAATAGAACATTCTCTTATCTAATCTCCATCACTCTTGAGAGAAATGAACCTCCCATGAAAAATATATCTCTTGCATTCCTACCCACCTTTCAAGGGAAGACTTTTGAAGATCCAGACCAGTTCCTATTTAAACTTAAGGTCCTTTGCCAGACCTATGATTATGCCACAAACAACCAAAAATTAGAAATTTTTCCTTCCACTCTCAAGGAGTTAGCGCTCCAATGGTTCATGGGCCTGAAAGCAGACTCTATCTCTACTTGGGATGAAATGGAAACCACTTTCCTTGAAAAATATCAAGATTATTGTAAAGTCAAGGATAGGAAAGATAAACTTTTCCATATGAAGCAGATGGAAGATGAAAATTTGGAGGATTATGTGGATAGATTCCTATTTGTCCATAGGAGATGTGGAAACAATTTAAATCGGGAATTAAGTAAAACCATTTTTCTGAGAGGAATTGATGATGAAATCAAGGAAGCCTTAAACCTAATGGGAAAAGGAGATATTAATAAACAAGATTTTGTAGAAATTGTGGAAGTTTGTAGGAATTACTCTCGCACTCATGTAGGTAAGAGAATATTGAAGAAAGATAGTTCCAGTGATGTTACAAAAGTCATGGAAGAGCTAGAAAATTTAAAAACTGATATCTTGCTTCATCTAAATACCACTTTGGATGGTATGCAAGCTAGTAAAAGGAACATAGAACCCTTAGCCATTTATTACCCTCGTTGTAGAGAAAAACATCCGCTTAGGGAGTGTCCCTTGAATCAAACTAAGTTATGCAAAATCTATGAGAAAACTCATCCAATAAATCAATGTAGCCTGCTCCCTGAAATCAAAAATAGATTGAAGAAGGTACCAATAGATGAGGAAAAACTAAATTTTATTGGCCAGAAACAACCAGATTATGGATTCAATCAGTTTTCAAACCAATATGCTCCAAGGGGCCCATCAAATTGGGGCCCAACCTCTTGGAATGGACCTTGGGGAGGTCCACTTCCTCCAATGAAAATGCCACCCCAGTGGGGACCAACATGGCCTCAACCAGACTGGACAAATCAATCTTGGACCAACCCTCAATGGCCAAATCAACAACAATATCAACAACAGTGGACACCTCAATATAACCAAGGAATGAGGTGATTTGGGAATCAACCTCAAGCCTTACTTCCTAGACCCTCATAGCCCACAAACCCGAATCCAAGTGATCAGGTAAATCAACCTAGAATGCCTACTCAGCCAATTCCCAATCCTAAAAACAATAGGCCGCAACAAAAGGTGTATAATACATATCCAAATACAACCACTCTGAATGTTTTGGACATAAATGACATCCAGCTTCGATCTCGAAGCATTCCTGTAAATATTCTTGTTGAGGAAGTCACTAAGGAAGAGAAAGTAATGCCCAATGTTGATAAACAACAAAAAGATGAGAAGAGTGAGACAAGAAATTCAAAAGAAATTCCAAAGGAAACCTCTGTTCCCTTCCCATAACGATTTAAACAAACTCCTCCAAAATCTAAGGAAAACCAGCTTGCACATGATGACTCACAGTTAATCAAGGAACTTATAAAGATACATATTGAAGATCCATTGTTACAAGCAATAAAAGATATCCCAAAGATAAATCAGACCATTAAGATCTTATGCCTAAAACTTCCAGGTAGAAAATGAAAATTACCCAACACCATCCAAGTAGAAGGGAAACTTGTCGATGTTTTGTCAGGCAAGCTAATTCCTCAAAAATATGGGGACCCTGGAAGTCCTGTTATTTCAATAGAAATAAAAGTAGTATCAGTCTCTAATGTACTAATTAACCTAGGAGCTTCTATCAATGTGATGACTTCAGAAACTGCATAAGCTATAGCATTAACACATATTCAACCAACATCAACTGTGTTATAGCTGGTAGATTTATCTATCATCAAACCAGAGGGAATTCTAGAGGATATCATAGTCACTATTGATACCTGGGACTACTCAGTTGATTTCCTCATCCTTCAGACCAGAAAGAAATGTTCAAGGTACCCGATAATACTTGGTAGACCTTGGTTGGCTACTGCAGTAGCCCTTATTAACTGTAGGTCAGGAAACATGACTATTTAAAATGGGAAAAAGATGAAGGAACTTTCCATCTATCCCCTTGCCAAACCATTCTTACAATATGAGAATAAACCATGGATAGATGATCTGATGGATTCGGATGAAGAAGACGCCTCCTCATTGGCAATGGTAACAATTGCAGAATATTTTGAAGAATGCAATGAGGAGAATAAAGAATTGGAATCAAACAGCAAAACCTCCTTGTACAGTGTCACCCAACAAAAGGTCTTCGGATGGCTCCGAAAAGATCCGAAGGGATCTTTCAAGGCATTCCATTGTCCATATTCTAAACAAATTGCTTCCCACTTAAGTTATTAACAAGAAAAAATTTTACACTAGATTGTGCCTCACCTTTGTCTGTTAAATACTCTGTTAAGTCCTTACAAAGACCTTCTTTCTATTCATAATGGCACAAAGTAGATCACTATCCAAACCAACAAACAACTCTCTATCAATAGTTGGATAATAGAAGCAGAAGAAATTTGATTGACAAAACTGTTGCAAAATCATACCCAGGCTTTCGCATGGGAATACAAAGACATGGGAGGAATCCACCCCAGTGTATGCACACATCATATCTACACTGAAGATGTTTCTCTGTTAAACAACCATAGAGGAGAATTTGTTGGGAATTAACATGTCTCAACCTTGGTAATTCCTTGTATTGTTTCATTGTATTTATTTATTTATTACCTATTATTGTAATTAGGATGCAAATCCTTATTGTCATCTTGTGGGAGTTGGCACAGTGATGTGTCATCCTATGTGGAAGGTGATCACAAGCAAAATTTGTCCTCACATGATGAGATAGGTGTCCCACTTAGTGGCAGGAATATTTTGCCATGTGTCGGCATCTTGGATAGTGTGTAAGGGAATATTGCCCGAAACAGTTATGACAGATTCCTATGACAAATCTATGACTCGTAAGAGTCGTAAATGGAAGATTCTATGAAAGGTGAAGACATGTGTCACAAGGCATCTTGGAAGAAGGCATCTTTGGGTGTCCCAAGGAGGGTTATGACATGTTGTAAGAGAATATGCTATTTTTACCTTGTGTATGACAAATTCTCGTACAGCTGTAAGATATGACAGTTATGATAGATTCTATCATAGTTGTAAGAGTCGTAAGAGTATCTGTCATTGCCCAACTTGGGAATAGGCAACCTCTTTGGGATGGGGTGATATGACAAGTGTCATGAACACCCTACAGTGTTGGACAAGTGTCCCCAAGCGTGGTTTTTGGGCCATGAGGCCATGTTGGACGCCCATCTCAAGATAGACTCATTTTTTGCCTTGTAACTTCTTTATAAACAAGTGCTTTGAGAGGAGATGTAATGTGTGATTGACAGGTACTGTTATGCTGCTAGATTGTCTCTAGATATGAGTGTCGAAGACTCTTGAGAGCTTGCATTGCAAGTGTATTGTAAACCATTACAGTTTTGTTAATACATTGTGCAAGTTTTGGAGTGTGGGGTTTCTCACCCGATAAGGGTTTTCCCCACGTTATATCTTGTCTCTCTCTTCTTCTATCTTACATTCTTGTGTTGTGTATTGCTGCAATATCTCCATTGTTGTGTTAAACATTCTGTAATTGTAAAGGTTAAAAAAAATTGCACTCACCTCTCCTCATTAGATTAGTGTAGTAAGCGATTTTCACACACCTAGCTTCCTTTCAATTGGTATCAGAAGTTTGATCACCTTTGGTCCTAGTTGTTGGGTAGGGGTTTTTTGAGCTAATCTTAGGTTGAGTGGGAGCTTTGTGCAAAGTATTATGTAATCTTGTTGCAGGAAGGAGATGGCAGGCACATCCAGAAGATTAGAGGTGGAGAAATTCAATGGCACGAATTTTGAGTTATGGAAACTTAAGATGGAGGACATGTTTGTTGATCGAGACCTATGGGAAACTGTATCTAGTGTAAAACCAACCGCAATGGCACAAGCTGATTGGGATCTCAAAGATCGGAAGGCTAAGGGTCTCATAAGACTCGGTTTAGCTGATTCTATCCTGTTAAATGTCCATGAGGAGAAGACCACGAAAGATCTTTGGAAGAAGCTTGGAGATGTTTATCAAGCTAAATCCCTAGTGAACAAGCTTTTTCTGAGAAAGAAGTTGTATTCTCTGAGGATGGAGGATGGAGGATCTGTTGTAGATCACCTAAATGCTTTCAACATGTTAGTTGCACAATCGACATCCATTGGTGTGAAGATGGAGGAGGAGGATCACTGTATGACCTTGCTTTGTTCTTTGCCGAACTCGTGGGATCATCTTGTTATGGCTATTGGGAGTACCACATCCACTTTCAAAATGGATGAAGTGGTATCTTCACTATTATCTGAAGAGATGTGGAGAAAGTCTTTTGAAGTAGCTAAAGAGGCTCTTGTGGTTCATGGAAGACCCAAGGAGAAAGGGAAAAAGAAGTACAAGAAAGTTGAGAAGGGTAGATCCAAATCTCATGGGAGATCCAAATATCCTGGAAAGTCTAAGGCTCTCTATTGGAACTGTGGCAAAATTGGGCATTTCTGAAAGGAATGCAAAGAGGAAAAGAAAAAGAAGAAGAAGAATGCCCTAGATTCAGATTCTGACAAGTCACAAGATGATGGTGATGCCTTCACCACAACCCTAGCCACCCATGCATCTGATAATGTGTGGTTGATAGATTCTAGTGCATCATTCCACATGACCTCATATCGAAGCTGGTTCATGAAGTATGAAGAGTTCGATGGTGGAAGAGTATACCTAGGTGACGATTCTCATCTAAAGATTGTTAGTCATGGAAGAGTCTCAATTTGATTCCTTGATGGATGAGTGAAGGGGATCACTGGGGTTATGCACATCCCAGGCTTGGCACGGAACATGCTTTTTGTAAGTATGTTGAATGATGCAGGTGTGCAGGTTGTCTTTTCGAAGGATGGATGCAAGATGACTAGAGGATCCATGGTTCTTGCGAAGGGTACTCAGAGAGGTATTCTATTTTAGCTGGAGGCATGCACTTCACAGTGCAATAGTTCTTCTGACTCAAAGAAAAGAGCTGCAGTCACTTCATCCCCACCATTTGAACAAGCAGTGAAGAAATCTGTTGTAACAAATTCTGATGGTAGTGCATCTTGTGTACCCAAGGGTGCTCATGCTTTGGAAGTTAAGCTTCCTACTGAAAAGACAATGTTATGGCATATGAGATTTGGCCACATTGGTGAGAAGGGTCTTAGAACCCTAAAAAATAAAAACATCATTAAGGGGTTAAATGATTGTAATCTCGAGTTTGACTTTTGTGAAAATTATATATATGGAAAGCAAAACCCTGTTCAGTTTTACTCTAGTTCTCACAAGTCTTCTAGTGTGTTGGACCTTATTCATTCTGATGTGTTTGGTCCTGTTAGTGTTCCTTCGATTTCCAAATTTGTATATTTTGTATCTTTTATAGATGATTACAGTAGAAGGACATGGATTTATTTTCTCAGAAGCAAGACTGAAGTCTTTAGTCGGTTCAAAGAGTTTAAATCTTTTGTTGAGAATCAAACTAGTAAAAAGATTAAGTGTTTGAGAACTGATAACAGTGGTGAGTTTTGTTTGGTAGAGTTCGATAAGTTCTATAAAGAGCAAGGGATTGAAAGACATAAGAAAAATCCATACACCCCACAGTAAAATGGAGTTGCAGAGAGGATGAACAGGACACTGATGGAGAGGGCTAGGAGTATGCTTAGTGGAGCAAGCCTTGAACAAAATTTTTGGGCTGAAGTTGTAGCCACTACTTTCTACCTGGTAAATAGGTCTCCTACATTAGCTCTTGTTGGTAAGACATCTATGGAGGTGTGGTCTGGTAAGAAGCCTTCGGTTAGATATCTTCATGTTTTTTGTTGTGAGGCATATGCACATGTGCCTAGGGAGAAACGGTCTAAATTGGAGAACAAGGCTGTTAAGTGCACTTTCATTGGCTATGGTGTCGGTATGAAAGGATACAAGCTTTGGGATCCTGTGGCTGAAAAAGTGTTGTATAGCAGAAGTGTTATCTTCAGAGATGACACCTTCTCCCGTTGTTCTATAGCCAGAAGAAATAGAAAAGAAAGAGGATGTCGTTCAGTTTCCTTCTACCCCTGAGAAGAATGAACCGATAGACCTTGTGAGACTTGATGATGAGGAGAGCTATAGTAGCTCTGAAAGCTCTGAAGAAGTAGAACCTCAACCTTAGCCATTGAGGAGGTCTACATGAACAAGGAAGCAACCTAATAGGTTTGGTTATTCATTACTTGATTCTAGTTGTGCTTTTGCCTTGCTTACTAACACTGATGAGCCTAGAACTGTGACAGAGGCTATGGGCATGAAAGATGCAGGTTCCTGGAAGGAGGCCATGGAAGATGAGATGGCTTGTTTGGAGAAGAATAAAACATGGGACTTGGTGCCTTTGCCTGAAGGACGGAAACCTGTTGGATGCAAATGGGTGTTTAAGAAGAAATTCGGTGCGGATGGCAGTGTTGAAAAGTACAAGGCCAGACTGGTTGCGAAGGGGTACTCACAAGTGGAGGGAATTGATTATGGTGAAATTTTCTATCCCGTTGCAAAGCTAACATCCATTCGGTTCCTGTTATCTCTTGCAACAGCTTATGACTTAGAGGTGGAACAGATGGATGTGAAAACAACTTTCCTTCATGGTGATTTGGAGGAAGAGATTTACATGTCACAACCAGAGCATTACATAGAGAAAGGTAAAGAAAATTTGGTTTGCAAGTTGAAAAAATCTTTGTATGGTTTGAAACAGTCTCCTAGGATGTGGTACTTAAAGTTTGATGCCTTTGTGTTGTCGGTTGGATTTCTGAGATTGAAATCAGATCATTATGTGTATTATAAATTTGACAATGATAGTATTCTCATTATTGCATTGTATGTTGATGATATGTTGTTAATTGGGAATGGTAAGAATATGATTTCTGATTTGAAGTCTCAGTTGTCAGCACAATTTGAGATGAAAAATCAAGGGGTAACCAGGTACATTCAAGGAATGGAGATCAGAAGAGACAGAGCTAATAGAAAACTTTGGTTAAGCCAGAGTAAGTATGTGAAGACCATGTTGGATAGGTTCAGCATGGTAGATTGTAGACCATTATGTGTTCATGTTTCTTTGGGGACAAAGTTGTCTATTAATGATTATCCAAAATCTCCTAGTGAGGTGGAGGACATGAGTAGAGTACCTTATGCTAGTGCTGTTGGCAGTTTGATGTATGCTATGGTCTGCACAAGACCAGACATTGCCCAAGTAGTGGGAGTCCTTAGTCGATTTATGGCTAATCTTGGACGGGTACATTGGGATGCAGTTAAGATAGTATTCAGATATTTGAGGGATGCTTCCGAGTATTCCATATGCTATCATGGTAATCCTACAGGACCTTCGCATTCTATTTGTATTCATGGATTCGTGGATTCTGATTGGGCGAGTGACATTGACAGCAGGAGATCCACCAGTGCTTACGTATTTACTATGTTTGGTGGTGCAATTAGTTGGATGAGTAAGCGGCAACCTATGGCCGCTTTGTTCATGACAGAAGCTGAGTAAATGGCAGCAACTCATGCTTGAAAGAAATCCATTTGGATTAAGAGATTGTGTTTAGATATTGGTGTTGATGCAGGACAGATTATGATTTGTTGTGACAGCCAAAGTGCAATTTGCCTAGCAAAGAATCTAACTTTCCATGCCAGAACAAAGCATATTGATGTACAGTTTCACTTTGTGTGAGACATGGTAGAGGATGGGAAGGTGAATTTGGAGAAGGTAGACACTTTGAAGAATGTTGCAGATGCATTGACGAAACCAGTGGGCACAGAGAAGTTTAGATGGTGTTTTGAGTCTATGGGCCTCACGGCCTATAGCAGTTAAATCCTATTATTTCCATTAGCTATTACAAGGTGTTTGACAAGTGGGAGAATGTTGGGAATTAAGGTGTCTCAACCTTGGTAATTCCTTGTATTGTTTCATTGTATTTATTTATTTATTACCTATTATTGTAATTAGGATGCAAATCCTTATTGTCATCTTGTGGGAGTTGGCACAATGATGTGTCATCCTACGTGGAAGGTGATCACATGTAAATTTGACCTCACATGAGGAGATAGGCATCCCACTTAGTGGTAGGAATATTTTTCCATGTGTCGACATCTTGGATATTGTGTAAGGGAATATTGACCGAAACGGTTATGACAGATTACTATGACAAATCTATGACGTGTAAGAGTCGTAAATGGAAGATTCTTTGATAGGTGAAGACATGTGTCACAAGGCATCTTTGGGCGCCCCAAGGAGGGTTATGACATGTAAGAGAATATGCTATTTTTAGCTTGTGTATGACAAATTCTCTTACAGCTGTAAGATATGACAGATTCTATCATAGTTGTAAGAGTCGTAAGAGTATCTGTCATTGCCCAACTTGGGAATAGGCGACCTCTTTGGGATGGGGTGATATGACAAGTGTCATGAACACCCTACAGTGTTGGACAAGTGTCCCCAGGTGTGGTTTTTGGGCCATGAGGCCATGTTGGATGCCCATCTCAAGATAGACTCATTTTTTGCCTTGTAACTTCTTTATAAACATGTGCTTTGAGAGGAGATGTAATGTGTGATTGACAAGTACTGTTATGCTGTCGAATTGTCTCCAGATACAAGTGTTGAAGACTCCTGAGAGATTACATTGCAAGTGTATTGTAAACCATTACAGTTTTGTTAATACATTGTGCAGGTTTTTGAGTGTGGGGTTTTTCACCCGATAAGGGTTTTCCCCACGTTATATCTTGTCTCTCTCTTCTTCTGTCTTACATTCTTGTGTTGTGTATTGTTGCAATATCTCCATTGTTGTGTTAAACATTCTATAATTGTAAATGTTAAAAAGAATTTGCACTCACTTCTCCTCATTAGATTAGTGTAGGAAGTGATTTCCGCACACCTAGCTTCCTTTCAGAATTAATCTAGCCTTGAGGGACATAGTGAAGAAAGAAATAGAGAAACTATTATAAGTAAGATTCATCTACCCCATTTCTGACAGTCAGTGGGTATCGCCATTGGTTATAGTACCAAAGAAAAATGGCAAGTGGCGAGTCTACATTGACTATAGAGAATTGAACAAAGCCACTAAAAAAGGTTATTTCCCACTTCCCTTCATCGACCAGGTGCTGGATAATCTGGCTGGTAGTCGCTACTTCTCCTTTCTCGATAGATTCGCAACTACAACCAAATCTGGGTGGCTCTAGAAGATTAGGACAAAACTACCTTCACATGTCCATGCAGGACATTTGCCTACAGAGTTCTGTCATTTGGATTATGCAATGCACCAGCCACATTTCAACGGGTTGTGTTGGCAATTTTTGTTGATTTAGCCAATACATGTGTGGAGGCTTATATGGATGATTTCACGGTGCATGGAAAAACTTTTGATGAAGCCTTGAATAGTTTGAATAAAGTGCTTGAAAGGTGCAAAGAACATCAGTTATCCCTGAATCATGAGAAGTGCCTTCTTATGATGACTGGAGGGATAGTCCTAGGTCACCACATCTCACAAGACGAAATGAAAGTGGACCCAAAAAAGGTTGAAATTATAGTTCAAATTCCCCCTCCTCAAACTCAAACACAAGTGAGAAGTTTCCTAGGACATGCTAGGTATTATTGAAGGTTTATCAAAAACTTCAATAGAAAAGTTGATCCTTTGTTTACCTTGCTTAAAAAGGATTCTGAATTTAATTGGACACAACAATGTCAAGAATCCTTTGAAGCCATCAAAAGTGCCCTCATGACAGCACCAATCATCAAAGGACTGAATTGGAGTGAGCCATTCCATATTCACACTAATGCTTCCAATCAGTCCATTGGAGCAGTCTTAATTAGGATAGGCTAATCAATCTGGAGGGATGCATGCAATTTATTATGTTAGCAAAAACTTAAACCCTACAAAGAAAAACTATACCACTACAGAAAAGGAATTCTTAGCAGTAGTTTATGCAATCAATAAGTTTCGCCACTACATCACAATCTACAAAGTTTTTATACATACCAATCATGCAGCTATTAGGTATCTGATGAATAAAGTTGTGGTAGGTGGTAGAATTATTCAGTGGTTGTTATTGCTGCAAGAATTTGACATAACCATTGTTGATAAACCTAGAAAAGATAATGTTGTCATTGATTTCTTATCTAGATTGACTGTGCAGGGAAGTAATGAACCAATGGACAACACATTTCCAGATGAACATCTCTTTACCATTTCCATACAATCACCATGGTTTATAGATTTAGCTAACTATTTAGTTTCAGGAAGATGCCCACCGCATTTCAATCATAAGGAAATCAGGCACTGGTTCAAGATAGTTCTAGATACAAATGGGTAAATGGTATCATGTTTAAAAATTGTCCTGACCATGTATTGCGAAGGTGTGTGTGCAGGAAACTGAAGTTTATGACATAATCCGAGCATGTCATGATGAACCTTCCGGTGGACATTTTCAGCCCTTCAGATGGGACATAAAATTCTAGGAGCAGGGTATTTTTGGCCAACAATGACCAAGGATATCCAACATTATGTCAAGCACTGTGACCAATGCTAGTGAATGGGATGTCCAACTTCTACCACAGAGATGTCGCTCCATCTTCAAGTAGTTCTTGAACCATTTGAAAAATGGGGAATAGATTTTGTGGGGCCGATAGATCACCTTCTAGAGGAAATCACTACATTCTGGTCTGCATCAACTATTCCACTAAATGGGTCAAAGCAAAAGCACTACCAGCAGCAAAGGAGGAGAAGGTTGTAGATTTTCTGTATAAGCACATTTTTCAAAGATTTGGAGCACCTAGAGTCCTTGTTTCTGATCAAGGACCACAGTTCATGTCTACTATGATCAAAGCATTCCTAGAAAGATATCAATCTATCACAGGAAGTCATCTCCATATCATCCTCAGAGCAATGGTCAAGTAGATGTAACAAATAGAGAACTGGAGAACATCCTCACAAAAACCATTTCAAGTAAGAGAATAGATTGAGTTGAAAGAATGACAGAAGATGTTTGGTCCTACAACACCACATGGAGGACCACCACTAATTTCACACCATATGAATTAGTCTATGGGAAACACCTAGTGTTGCCCATAGAATATGAGGTGGAAACATTAAGAACAACACTTCAAGTTGGTATTGACTTAACTGAAGCACAACACAGGATGATGCAACTAAACAAATTGGAAGAGATGCAGATGGAAGCATTGCAACATAGAGTTAATTCAACAGCAGAGAAAAGAATGGCATGATAAGCACATTATCATTAAGCAGTTCAAACAAGGAGATTGGGCCCTATTGTACGATTCTAAGTAACAAGATCTAAAAGGGAAACTGCACACCAGATGATTGGGGCCCTATGAAATTCAAGAAACCTTCAGCAATGGGGCCGTTCAACTAATTCCCATTGATGGAGATCGTAGAGTTCTTTTGGTAAATGGACATAGATTGAAGTTGTATCACAAACCAGCTTCTAAAGAGGAGTTCTCTACAGAAATTTAGTCTTGGATAGATCATTTGATGCAGAGGCAACCACACTATAACCTTAACATACAGCATGGATGTCCGCAACCCTTCATCATCATCATCATATTTCTTGCTAACACTGTCAGCATCATCATATTTACTCTCGCCGACCGATATCCTCCTGCAGACAAGCCTTCGACCCTTCGCCTGCCAGCAGCATCATCATATCCGACTATCGGTAGCATCATCATATTCGGCAAGCGCGAACATCCTCCTGACGTTCACTGTTCACTTTACCGCCAAACTCTACCTTCACTATCTTCAGCATCATGATGTTCAACATCATGTTCATCAGCAGGATATAGAACATCCGGTTCCTCCCATATATCCTGATGATGATACTCAACTTCACGTACCTTTCCTTTGATGCTTACATCACCCCGATATCCTGATGACGATTATCCTGATGACGATGACGTCACATGCAGCTCCTCAATATCCTGCTGCCCGATATCCTGATGACGAATATCCTGATGACGATGACGTCACATGCAGTTCCTCAATATCCTACTATTGGCCAAACTTAACTTTTTCGGCCCGCGATCAACCTGATCTTCTACCTTATGCCGATACGCTCCTCCTCAGCAACACCTGATGATGATCACCCCGACGCACATTCACTTCATGCAATCGATAGCATCATGCTCATCTCCATCTACCCGGATGACGATGCCCGAAGTGACTGCAGGATATATGCAGAAATATCCTGATGATGCCGTTTTGACGAACTTCCAACCTTAGCGAATTTCGATCCGCCGGACCTCCTGGGATGACCCGATCCACTTCCAGGGTGATCTTCCAGACTCTAACTATCAGCTCGACCTAGCACATGCCCATGCTAGGGTTCTCAACACCTTTCGACCGCGATCCTGCACACCTGCATGCGAACAAACAAACTAACTCCTAACCTACTGTACATAACCATTCCACCGATTCGACGAATCAACCGGTGGAATGGATCAGCGAATCCATGAAACCACCAAAACAGCAAATCGATTTGACAATGGAATTCAACAGAGGATGAACACAAACAGGATCACTTTATTTGATTTCAAAAGATGCAAATACAATGATTAGTCTCTCGACGCACATTCACTTCATGCAATCGATAGCATCATGCTCATCTCCATCTACCCGGATGACGATGCCCGAAGTGACTGCAGGATATACGCAGAAATATCCTGATGATGCCGTTTTGACGAACTTCCAACCTTAGCGAATTTCGATCCGCCGGACCTCTTGGGATGACCCGATCCACTTCCAGGGTGATCTTCCAGACTCTAACTATCAGCTCGACCTAGCACATGCCCATGCTAGGGTTCTCAACACCTTTCGACCACGATCCTGCACACCTGCATGCGAACAAACAAACTAACTCCTAACCTACTGTACATAACCATTCCACCGATTCGACGAATCAACCGGTGGAATGGATCAGCGAATCCATGAAACCACCAAAACAGCAAATCGATTTGACAATGGAATTCAACAGAGGATGAACACAAACGGGATCACTTTATTTGATTTCAAAAGATGCAAATACAATGATCAGTCTCTCTCTCTGTCTCACTCTCTGCAACCTAGCTCGATCATGCTAAAACTAACCGATCCTCATGCATATATAGGACCTCTTGCGAGTACTACTGACCCAACTCCAAGTGGCTGGGAAATCTCTCCTGGCGGCTGGGAGATCCAACCGGACCTACAGCATAACAGCTGTCCTAACAACTATCTAAAAATAGCAAAGCATGGTCAACATGACCTTATTACATGCATTGGTCTTATCAGACCTTCTTGGAAACATTAACAAGACTTAAAACTAACTAACTGCCTCATGGAGGCCAGCTGTCAGGTAGGTGCTCCTGCACCATACTCCCCAACAGAAAAGAACTCATGTCCCATGAGTTTAGTATGTGGAAGTCCTCCACCTTTACACTTTGTCATGTCAGTGTTCTGACCTGTTCAAGCTTTATCCTCTGCTGGCTCTTGGCTGCTCCAAGACTTCTGAACTGTAACTTGCTTTCTTGCAAGTAAATCCTCATGCCTGTCAATGTAGGCCTTGCTCTCACATATCTTGTGTTTGTCAGGTTGTCTGACCAGAACCTCTGTCTGAACTACCTCTTGAACTTCTGCAATGTTCAACTCTGTCTTCCTTTCAACTTTTATAGGACAAACAATAGTCCCAACTATGACAACATCCTTGTCATTCCTCTCAACTAGTTGTTGTTTGCAAACCTGTTTCTGCACCTGCTGCTGACCTCTGTCAGTCACAACTAAAACTTTCTTCAACCTGTTGTCCTTAACAACTCCTTTCCCTGCAGTAGCCTCAACTGCCTTTATGCCTGCTCCTCTAGGCATTTGCACAAATTCCTTCTTTCCCACTAAAATGATTTTGGCTGCCCCCTGGGCTGCAGCATCTTCCTGTAATGGCATCAACTTAATAGTCTTCCCATCTTTCTTGATGGTGTAGGTATTAGCATACCCATCATACAGTACCCTTCTATCAAATTGCCATGGTCTACCCAACAGTAGGTGACAACATTCCATGGGTAAAATGTCACACAAAACCCTATCATGATATGCTCCAATCTGAAAATCCACTTATGCCTGTTCATAGACAAAAAGTGATTGACTATCACTCACCCAAGATGCCTTGTAAGGGTGTTGATGTGGAATCCTTTCCAAATTCAGTTTATCCACCAGCTCCTGAGATACCATGTTGTCTGTTGAACCAGTATCAATGACAACCTTACATACTTTACCTTTGCTCTTACATGTGGTCTTGAAAAGAGCTCTTCTTTGCATCATATCCTTTGATGCCTGCAAACTAATTCTTCTAAGCATCAATGCTTCTCCATCCTCAGGATATGCATAATTGTCAGGCTCCCTATCTCTTTGATAAGTGTTTGAACTTTGCACACTTTGCTCTACTGTCTCTTCTTGCACAAGTTGTACTCTCTTGTCATTAGTTCTATCATTTCTGGATGATGAACCCTTGTTTTCTAGACATTTGAAAGATGGATGACCAAACTCACCACAGGTGTAACATTTTCCTGAAAATGTAGTAGAACCTCTACCACCTCCAAATCTGCCTTTATTACCTTTCCATCCACCTCTGAAATCAGACTGTCCCTGTCCTTTACCAGTGTCTTCTTGACCCTCATTGGTTTGCCTTGTTGTAGGGGCTGCTCCTCTTCCCCTCATATTGTTTCCTCTTCCTCTCATGGACTTATCTTGTCCTCTATTCATCTTTTCTTCAATCCTGATTGCCATTTGATAACAATCCTCCACATTCTTAGGGTTAGCTAAAACTAACTCATCCTGTATGTTCAATCTCAAACCAGCCAAGTACCTAGCCACCTTTTCTACCTCATTCTCATGATGACCAGATCTCATACTCAATTTATAAAACTCCTCAGTGTATGCCTTCACATCCATCTCCTTCTGCCTTAAAAATTGTAGCTTCTTAAACATCTGAATTTCATAATCCCTTGGCAAGAATTTACCTTTGATCCTTGCTACCATCTTATCCCATGAAGTGATCTTTGACTTCCCTTGTTTCCTTCTCTCAGATTGTACATAATCCCACCAAACCAAAGCATGACCTCCTAACTTGGTCTTTGCAATCTTTACCTTCTGATCCTCAGCAACATCTTCACATTCAAAGTGATTATCAAGTGCAGCAATCCAATCCAGTAACTCATCTTCATTCAAACTTCCATTATACTTGGAAACATCAACCTTTACCTTAGGCTTATCACTCTGCACTGCCTTTAACAGTTTTGCAAATTTCTGGTCTTCAGCATCCAGATCTTCAGCTACCTCTTCATACTCTTCAACAGCATCTGCATCTTCTTCAGATTCACTGTCTTCCACTTCCCTCTTCTTGTTCTTTTCCAGGGCTACAAGCCTGGCTTGAAGTGCTTCAGCAAGCTCCTTCATCTTCCTCATCTCTCTGGCATGTTTTTCCTTCATCTCCTGCAATTCCCTTGCAGTACCACTACCTTTCGGAGGCATTTTGTCAACCTCTCACTCCTCTACCTCTGTCCTTTCAGTGACAGAATCAACTCTACCTCTGCCCTTTCGGTGACAGAATCAACACACAACAGCCCAGACCTTTTGCTGAGCTCTGATACCACTATGATGTAGAGGCAACCACACTATAACCTTAACATACAGCATGGATGTCCGTAACCCTTCATCATCATCATCATATCTCTTGCTAACACTGTCAGCATCATCATATTTACTCTCGCCGACCGATATCCTCCTGCAGACAAGCCTTCGACCCTTCGCCTGCCAGCAGCATCATCATATCCGACTATCGGCAGCATCATCATATTCGGCAAGCGCGAACATCCTCCTGACGTTCACTGTTCACTTTACCGCCAAACTCTACCTTCACTATCTTCAGCATCATGATGTTCAACATCATGTTCATCAGCAGGATATAAAACATCCGGTTCCTCCCATATATCCTGATGATGATACTCAACTTCACGCACCTTTCCTTTGATGCTTACGTCACCCCGATATCCTGATGACGATTATCCTGATGACGATGATGTCACATGCAGCTCCTCAATATCCTGCTGCCCGATATCCTGATGACGAATATCCTGATGACGATGACGTCACATGCAGTTCCTCAATATCCTGCTGTTGGCCAAACTTAACTTTTTTGGCCCGCGATCAACCTGATCTTCTACCTTATGCCGATACACTCCTCCTCGGCAACACCTGATGATGATCACCCCGACGCACATTCACTTCATGCAATCGATAGCATCATGCTCATCTCCATCTACCCGGATGACGATGCCCGAAGTGACTGCAGGATATACGCAGAAATATCCTGATGATGCCGTTTTGACGAACTTCCAACCTTAGCGAATTTTGATCCGCCGGACCTCCTGGGATGACCCGATCCACTTCCAGGGTGATCTTCCAGACTCTAACTATCAGCTCGACCTAGCACATGCCCATGCTATGGTTCTCAACACCTTTCGACCGCGATCCTGCACACCTGCATGCGAACAAACAAACTAACTCCTAACCTACTGTACATAACCATTCCACCGATTCGACGAATCAACTGGTGGAATGGATCAGCGAATCCATGAAACCACCAAAACAGCAAATCGATTTGACAATGGAATTCAACAGAGGATGAACACAAACGGGATCACTTTATTTGATTTCAAAAGATGCAAATACAATGATCAGTCTCTCTCTCTGTCTCACTCTCTGCAACCTAGCTCGATCATGCTAAAACTAACCAATCCTCATGCATATATAGGACCTCTTGCGAGTACTACTGACCCGACTCCAAGCAGCTAGGAAATCTCTCCTGGCGGCTGGGAGATCCAACCGGACCTACAGCATAACAGCTGTCCTAACAACTATCTAAAAATAGCAAAGCATGGTCAACATGACCTTATTACATGCATTGGTCTTATCAGACCTTCTTGGAAACATTAACAAGACTTAAAACTAACTAACTGCCTCATGGAGGCCAGCTGTCAGGTAGGTGCTCCTGCACCATCATTTCACCATGGAGGATCTCTCTTCCATGGGACTCATGTTCTGAATGATGACTCTGGAATAAATAAAGCAATAAAGGTTAAAAACCATAAATGGCAGCCTTTTCTGTCAAAAAACATATAAAATTTTTTTTAAAAATTAGGCAAAGTTGAAAACTAGAAATGGCAGCTTTGTCTAGAGGGAAGATTGAAAACCAACAATGACGGTCTTTCCTTTGAATTCCTTATTTCCTTTAATAAAATTCCTTTTTGCAGTTCTGCAGGTCTTTGTGTTGAAATTTTTTGAAGAACTCCAAATAGATACCGATAGCTCCAGATGGCTACGGATGGCTCTAGACAGATATTGATGGATGCTTGCATTCCAAATTATCATTGGGCACTAGGTTATGTTGCATCGTGAAAAGTGATTCAGTAAAAGTTAAGGTGAAACCATCTTAGGGATGCGTACTCTACAAAGGTATATTCCTACCTTGAAACTTGTATTATTATTGTAATATATGTATATATGCCACGTGTTTCCCCAAGTGACCCGCATGTAGTCCTTATTTTTCACATGCGCCAAGGCAGTTGCATGATTGATGGCAATCAAACAGTGGCAGCAGCAGGATCGTCTGCAGATCTTGCGTACCTTGCAATAAGATGCAAGTACTTGGTCATAATGATAACAACATTTTCAATAAATGCCATAAAAACAAATAAGTACTCGCTTGAGAAATAATGATGACCGGTAATTATGACCATAAAAGGGAAATGCATTTGAAAAGATGTGAGAGCTATGGTTGCTTGCGCCAGCTTCGGATGCGCATGGAAAAACATTTAAGGTGGTGGCTATGAATTTCCACTTCACACACTGCCACTCTGGTTTGAACCTCTGAAGTACGCACCATGAATGCTGAAAAGACGGGCAGGGTAACTGCCAACCTATCCATCTTTCATGTGATTATTTCCTCGCTTAAACCTGCCATCGACAACTCAAAATTCACATTACTTCCTGTTCTGAGAAACTAGAGAGCAAAAGAAAAACCAGAGATCCATTGTGACATTTTTCTGCAAATTCATACAAAATCAGCTGAGCATATGGGCACCAAAATGAAAGTTGAGCCAGAGAATGTCACTTTGATGATGCCAGTGCACAAATCTTCCATCAATTTGGATGGTTGGAGTTCCTACAGAAGTTTGAGGGGTATGAAGTAGAATTGGTCAATGAGTCCATCACAAACTTCCACATGACCTTCACCACAGTTAAACGGGTAAGAATACAAATAAACCCTACTGTAATTAGTCAACTTTCTGGCATAGTTGCAATAGGTGTTGATTTGTTTTCAAGCAAACCATCATATGAGGAGCTAGTTCAAAATTTTCATGTTGCTCCAGAGCCCTTCCCTCGATATGTTGTAAGTAAAGGAGCAACCAAAGGAATTGAGAGGACTAGTCTTCTGGACCCATGGAAGACTATTGTCCTATGGATCATGAAATTCTTTACATGTGATGGTCAGTATGGCACGGTTTTAGGGCCAGGAATGAGATTAATTACTCACCTGAGGCATGGGGCCAATGACCCCAGATATTTGATAAATTTGCCTACTTTCTTGCATACAAACCTAGTTCACATGATGACAAAAAGGAAGAGCAAAGAAGGGCAGATTAGCCACCCTGGCTTAATACATTTGATCATGAAGCACCACTTCCTGCAACAAGAAGATGGCCAACAAAAATGGGAGGACTTGCTTGCCTTGCATCCCAGAAGGAAGAGGGCGAAACACCACACTTCCAATGTCTCTGTTTCAGGAGACCCTGTTGCAGTGTCTTCTAAATCCCCTGAAGTTTGGTTCAGACGATTCTGGAGGGGGACGGAACAACCCAGCCAAGTAGATGAAGTAGTAGGTTCTACCCCTACCAAGATACGCCACCCCCATCTGTTAGTTATTTCTTTAGATGAGGAGGACAGAGGAGAAATAGAACAAGGCCATACCACCATCCTAGGCAAACATTCATCTCTTGCTGCACAGCAAAGAGAAGAAACTCGTGAAGACATGGGGATTGAAGAGACTCGCAGTGGTGAAACTCCTGAGGAAGTCAGTGAAGAGGACACCCTTGAAGAAGCAGAAAAGGATATCTTGCAATGCAGCCACAGGAAAGGGAAAGAACCCCTCATGGAAAGATCTGAGGATACAACAGCCCAGGCAACTCGGCATGCCCTAGCTTTATCAAAAGTCAAGTTTGATTTGAGGCAATGCAGGGCACAATTAGATGCCATGGCTCAACAATTAAGGGCCAAGGTAGAAGAGCTTTAGCAACAGAAGCCAAAGACTACAATGGAGAGAGAAGAAAAAGAAAAAGAAAATTTTTTTTAAGGAGGTAGATAATCACATGGCCATGATGGCCCAAAAAGACATTCAGATCATGCAACTTCGGCAAAAGGATTCTTAGCAGACCCCTACACCTGCATCACTGAACGTCTATGCACAAAATTTATAGCTAACACTGGACAACAGACAGCTCAGAGGTGAGATCATAAAGCTTCGAAGAGATCTGGAGGCCCTTAGAGAAGAGAAGGTGGCAGTGGAGAAGAACTTGGATTTAGCTTGTGAAACAGGGGAGACCCTGTTAGCTCAGCGCCCGCCATCAGGTGTGTATGCTCTGTTCCTCCGAGAATAATTTTTGAGATGGAAATTACTAAGGATCGGTTGCAATCTTTCATTTGATTTTGATAATGAGAGAGATTTTATTTAGTGTTATTTGCAAAATCCAAAGGACCAACAAAATCTCTTGTGTGAGTTCTTCCAACATGGCCACATTATGGGACATGTAAATACTTCAATGCTTAATTTATATGTGGGAGAACTCCAGATCTGGAGCTATCTGTCTCTACTTAGAAATAACAGGCTATGGGAGGAAAGGATGGAAGAATATAATGCTACAGCAAGATCCATAGGGTTATTAATGAGACATGAGTCCCCTAAGACCACATGGTTCACCAACACCTTCAAAGCAAATGCTTATAGACAGGGCATCACATATCAATATGTGAGAAATTTAAATTCTTGTATTGCTGATTTATTTGCAATAGCAGGTTATCTTCCAATTGCAGCAATCTCAAGCTGCATATTCAGATTTGAGGACTTGCCTAATATTTTCAAGAGAAGGGAACCTGTGTTCCCTGCAAACATCAGGTGGTTGACTGACAAAGTAAGAAAAATGATACCCCCGATTCAGCAGAGGCAACAAAACTGGATTGGAATGAGGTTTAGGCCACTGTTGATTCTGATGCCAGCTCCTCGCCTCAATCACCCTTTACGAAACCCAATGAGAGAAGGAAAATTCAACAAATGGTTCAGCAGGTTACAGGAAAATGATGGATTCCAACCAAAGGGCAGAAAATTGTTTCAGTACGAGGATGAGGACTACAATTGTAGTACTATCATTGAAGGAAAAAATATACTTGATGAAGCAGATGGTGCAGGACAACCATGAGGACATGGCATAGTTTCAATTGGGGGGAGATGATGAGTCAAATCCATGACTCATTTATTTCTTTATATTTCCTGTTTCAAAAGACTTTTATAAAACATTATGGAATATACATATATATTATTATAATTATATTTGTCTCTTGGATGGATTATGCACATGTTTAGTATTCATTTACTTTTGATGCAATCTCTTAACTTATTTACTTGAATTACATTTTCAAAGTGCATATCTCATGAATTGTGCTTTAAGTGGTTTATGTTTGCACAAGGATTACGGTGGTGAGACTCCTAGTGGTCTCCAGATCCCTCCAGAGCCCCTTTTCCTACGAAGAGCCCACACTCCAGATGGCTCTAGATGTTGTTACCCTCTAATAGAGCCATCCTTCCCTCGAGTCGATGACTATTATAGGCCGATCCTAGGGCTACCCAAAGGTCCAACAACGCAAACATGACCCACGCCTCAATTAAAGCTACTGTTATGATTTAAATCTCCACGTCACTCCATTATAGTGACTAACCAAAATAGCTATTAATTGGCATCAATTCCAATTGAAGTCACTGCCACCAAGCGCCACACCATTCCAAGAAATCACTCAAGTTCACCAATAGCCAAGTCAATACAAATCTCTGATCTTAAGTAACTCGCAGTGGAATCATCAATGTAATAAATAAGCAACTAACTTTAATTCCAGTTCGTTGTAGTTAGGATTGCTGATAGTTATTTCCTTTTAATAAAGCTCGACTATATAAATAGGAGCAAGTCATCTCTTTAAGTTAATTCCAGATTTTGATAGCAAGTTGTAATCTGTTTATATTTCCAGTTAAAGGAAAATTCCTTGTTTTACTAGTTCCGTATCCATGTCCATTTCTGGACTTTGATTTGATACAAATGAAGGGGGAATTCTTCTGAAAGTTTTTTCAAGCTCAGAGGATCATCTCTAGCTGGGAAAGTAGGGCCCGCTTCCCCAAACTAGAGGAGATCACTCAGTATTTTATGTAATTCTATTTTGTCTTTCTATTTAGTGAAATTATTTGTGTATGTTAATCTTGTGATGTGTCCTCTCTTTTCTGTATAACTGCTTAGCTAGTTGTCACCTGCAGGTTTGTTTTATAAATTCTAAAAATACCAAAAATAGAATTGTGATTTCAACAACACTGATATATTCAGAGTGTTTCTTTGTTGTGATTTGACAATGGATTCAATTACCTTGAAGTTTTGTTTCAACACTTAAGATAGTTTCCTTCTGGCAATTTAACTAGTTTCCTTTCAAGCAAGTGTGTTTATTTCGAAAGCAATTAGAATAGTTTCTTTCCAAGTATGTGTGTTTCCTTTCAAGCAAATAGATAGTTTCCATTCCTTGCATGTGTGTTTATTTCTGCAAGATAAGTAAACCAGACTTTATCCACCAGCCACCGATTCAGATTCACTCCAAAATCCCCCACACTAAGAGTCTTATCGTAGATCGCTCCAGACACCTCTGGATTGATAATTAAATGATGATGAATTAATGAACACTACTATGACCTTATCAATTCCCATTATTATTTTTAGCCCGTCTTGATGTTGGTGTTGAAGGAGCATAGCATTCTGTGTGATATTTATCATATTTGGCATGTATGTTATTTTTAATTGGAAATTGTATATTACCTTTATTTGAATTGTCTTCGTTCTTTGGGTTAGTTAGCATGTTGATTCATGGTTGGTAATTGGATGCTTTGTGTTTGGATTCATGTTGAGTGTTTTGTCCTTGTGAGGCTTCATGATTGATCCTCCTTTGGCTTGATGGTTGTTGTCGATGTTGTTTGGCTTGTTGGCCATTTGTTGACTTGGGTTTTTCTTGTCTTGAAGATAAGTGTGTGACCTTTTATCCACCTTCTCCTTGTGCCTTAGTGTTGTTGTATGGTGGTTTTGTGCTTGAGTGTGTAATTGTGACATGTGAGTGTTACATTTGCATCACAAAAAAAAATTGTTCATCTTGTTTGTGTCTGTTATTGTCCTAGTGTAAAAGTTGGGGCATTACATTTTGTTTATATTCATGGCTTCCTTTGGCTCCATGAAGCACCTATCATTGTGAACTCTAATTGGACCAACCAAGATGTTGTAAAAAGTGTTGTGGAATACATCAGTACTTATGTATCTACTTGAAACCCACATAATGTTATTAAAATAAAATGATGCACCGCTCCGTTCCAAACAACCCTTGTTTGTTGGACACACCTACAATCCTAGAAGTAGACATTTTCATTGATCATGTTGAGTTACTTAATCATGTTGAATGACATACTAGATGTACTAAAGCGACATGCTTGTATAAGAAAGGATCCTTGTTGTCATGTTGTTACAAAGCTCCTTGGGATTTACAACCAACATCAACCTTGGTTCTTACTAATATTTATCATGCACTAAATACTTGCCTAATTGTAATGATGACAAGTTGAACATCCAAAACCTTGACATTCTTTCCACTTGATGAGAAAATGTTGATTGATAGCTTGTTATGTCCCACCATGCAATGCTCAACTACAATGGAAAATATGTTATAAAAGTTGAATGTTGATCAAAGAGCTATCACCATATGCTTAGTAACATCTTAGGTAGTGCTGACTCTAACAAGATTGATGAATTTGCATTTCACAAATTCCTAACAAAAAGTGTGGTTAATCATGATATAAGTGCATGAGTGTTGTCACTTATTGTTTAACCCCCCTTGCACTACATAATAGATCCTTTGTATCTTTGAATATCAACAAGAAAAACTTGCATCATGTGGCTCCTAATGATGATGAGAATTATAACTTCAACATTTATCGATGCATACATGGCTCAACCTTCATCATTGGAATCCCTCACACTAATTGAATTTGCACATAATTGGATGTTTGTGTACATGAACAATAAGTAGAGGAAGTGTGTTGTTCAAACAAATATTCATGCCAAAGAATCAGATGCTTTTGAGTCCTTTTGTTAGAGTGAACTCCTATTATATAAATAATTATGCACATCAAAGCCATTAATATTGGGTCATCTAGGAATGATATTATGGAGCATTGGGAGAGAATAGAAGGTACTTACAATCCATGGCACATTGAATGCATACTTGTATATTTTGTTACTATAACATCCACTCTAATATCATTAAAAATAAATGACATAAACATGAATAATTCCAATAATTTCCATTTACAAAAAAAATTGATTTCAAAATAGATATTAACTTATACTTATACATCAAAGTAATCAAATACAATAATCATAGGTCATACTTCTTTCTGGTGGTGCCCACCTAGGTTTTGGGTTTCGAGCATTTGCATCCACTGGCATTTTCATTTAAACCCAAAAAATTCTAAGTTCTTCGGCCTTCACAGTTGTATGCATGTATCTTTGTATGTACATGGCTGATTGTATCTAATGTGCAAGTGCAAATGTACATTGGTGGACCCGAAAAGAAATTTCAATCGGCTTCTAAAAAATGGAGAAAAATGGTTGTATTCATCGTTGCATGCATATCAGGTTTGTATGTGCTATTCGGATGTAATTCTGGGTGTGAGAATGTGGATGTACATTGAAGATTTCATCGCAGATTCCTGGAATATTCTGTGGTTGTATCAGGAGATTGTATGTATATGTTGTGTTGTATATTTGATATACAACGGGTAAGATACAATAGCAGATCTCAAAAAGATATTCAAATCGGGTTGAAAACAGTGGTCGGGCCCGCGGATGTACAAAGGGGATTGTATGTATGTGACAGATACAATTGAACATACAAGGCAGAATATACAATCCCGGATTCCAAAAGTTATCAAATCGGGCCTGGCGGGTGCATACAATGGCAAAGTTGAAAGGTCAATGCGATTTCCTTTGTATCTTGCGTTGTATGTTGTTTCATACATGCAACTGCATGTACAAAGTGAAATATACAAGTGGGCATGTGCAAGAGCAGATGCAGCCAGTGAATTAACTGCATTTGTGAAATGGGTGAGGTCTGCCATTGTATATTGGGGTTGTATGTTCACAATATACAATCGGACATACAACAGAAGATACAAAGAAATATACAAGGGGGAGCAGTCAAAGTCAACGGTCTTCAAAAGCATGGTGGGGCCCGCACAGTTGTATGTCCTGCGATTGTATGTATGTACTATATACAATGCAATATACAAAGGGCACACATACAACCCGGACGCGAAGGAAAATGTGTTATGGCAGATTTCAGGCTAAAGTGCGCGGGTTGTATATTGCACATTGTATGTATGTGCGATATACAATGAGAGATGCAATGAACTAGATACAATGCCGAATTTGAAAATTGTTCCAATCTAATTGATAAATGAGCTAAAGTCTGCAGGTTGTATATTGCATGTTGTATGTGCAATATACAAAGTGATATACAAGGAAGGAGATACAAGGCCCGGACCTGATGGTACTTTCAAAATTGTTTTATAAAGGTTTGGGGTCCACGCTTGTATGTGGCAATTGTATGTATATACAATTGCATATGCAACCAGAGATGCAAAAGAAAATGCAATGGTCCGATGGTGAATAGGATGCAGTGGTGGGTCCCGATAACTTAGAGATGCAATTTTTTAGTGATGGTGATCCAATCAAGTGCTGCCACGTGTCCAAGTCAATTGTATGTATATACAACTGCATATGCAAAGATTTAAAGCCAAAAAATGGGTGAAAAGGTAAAATGGAGGAGGGAAAAGTCAGCGATGGAAAAAGGGCGCCTACGTGGCGCGATCTCACTGGTGGAAGACTTTTCGATGGTGCCGATGTGGATTTTCATGATGGATGTGTGATTTGAAGCCGTAGATCTCGGCGGGAAGAAGGAAATCGACGGCTTGTTTCAAATCTTCAGAGCAGGAGTATTTTTTTGTGTTCACTGCATCATTTCAAGCGGGAAGAAACTTCATGAATATGCAAACCGTTGCTGCATCCCAAAATCGGTAGGTTGGCATTTATGGCAAAATTACAGAGGTATGGGTCGAATGGACAGGTCAACTACCATTTTTAAGGCAAAAATCTCTAGTCTGCTGCACGTTTCCTGAACTAACCTGCTCTTCCTTCTTCTTCATGCTACATTAAATATTTTCGGCACCATTTAGATGGTGCATTGTATTTGGCAGCATCTTGAAAAGACCATGTACTTGAATGCTGAGGGCACGTTCTTGCTATATAAGAGGATTGTGTCACTCATTTTTTTGGTTATTGAAGACTTGGGCATTTTTTTGGAAGAAATAATGAAAATAGAGCATTTCTTGGCTGTTATGTCTCTTTTGTGAGTTTATGAGTTGCATTTTGAATGCAGGTTGCACATATGTTCAGTTTCATGTTGTTTTTATATGAAAAATGCTTCTTTGCGTGTGTTTAGCTGTTTGTCTCCATTTGTTGTATGCATCCCTTCTTTTGAATCTAGTTGCTAAGGGTTACTTAGATTCTAGGATATAGATTTCTATATTGCATGCTTAATCTGTGACTTCCATTCAAGGAGTGGATTAAACTATTTTAGGTTAAGTATGAAGAAGATTGTATGGCAGCAGGGATATTTGTAAGTAGAGATAGCTAAATATTCATTCTTGGGTGGTGTTTTTAAGGCAAATACCAGTTCAGACCCCTTGAAACTTGAATGCCAGTGCAAATAATTCACTTGTATACGTCTAGTTGACTCCTTGCCTTGAGATAGGCACCGGTCTGCCCTTGTGTAGTAGTTATGATCCAAAACCCCTTGTCTTGCATCCAAAACATAAAATATATCATTTTGAAACTTCAACCTATTAGATTGTAGGAGTAGAAATAGGGCCCCTGCATATTCTCATTCCTAACCAGTTAGATATGTCCAAGAACACTACCAACCTTGTGATTTATCACACAAATTTTGGTCCAAACATGAGAGTATTCTGCCTGTGACTAAAAAGCTAAATCTTTCTATTGGGAGTGAGTCAAAGACAAATCTTTAGCTATAGGGATACCCCCCTTGGTGCGGTAGAACTAGAAGTGAAGGGGAGGCAGCTCACGCAACCTCCTATATTTGTTGGCCGAATCTACCTATGCATTGGAACTGGCAAACCCTTTGCTGATTCGAAGAGAAAGACCCAACAAAGTGGGGACTCTGCTGGGGATGTAATGTCATATCCATAAAAGTATGAGTCTGAAAGATTGAAGAATCAGACCTGGAGGTGCCTTGTTGCAGCACTTAAAGTTGTATATGTGGCTCTGATGTTGGAGAACCCAGAAAGAAAGAAAGAAAGAAAAAAATTTTAGCTCCAAGTTGTTTGAAGCTCATTCCTCTGCAAGGAGGTGGTGACTCTGCACACAAAGAACCTGATAAAGGATACAAATCAGTCAAAGAAGAAATTTGCAGCTGCTGCAACATATCCAGGTATTTTCATATGTTCTGGTTTTCAAAAACCATGGTGTATAAGTTTTAAAGGATTCCCTATTTGGTGAAGTAGCACTGGTTAAAAGGGAAATATTGGTGATAAGCTTGCATGCTTTGGTATTTGCTAAGCATATAGTTTATATTTTCAAGTGAAGCATGCAATGTTGTTGAAAAGACTCATTTAGAGGACTTTAGGCAAGCTGAAATAGCAGTTTGTATTTTAAAGGCCTAAGATCGTTGATTAAAAATCTGAGTTGAGAGGAAGGTTGCAAAGGACATATAACATGTATTATCAGCCCATGCACCCTTGTGAGGTGTCAAATGCAACAATGTATAGTGATTAATCCCAACCATATAATAGGAGTTTCTGTATTGATAGATATAAGCCCATAAATTTCAATGGCATTTGTGGCTATCCAAATGCTTTTCCATCTAAGATTAGAAAGTATCTGCCTAAATTTAGTGGTGCAAAGGATGAATTAGCTGAGAGACACTTGCAACAGTTTAGAAATGTAATAGATGACTTTGAGGTTGACCATGAAGATGTAGTTATGAGATTATTTGTTCAATCTCTAGATGAAGATGCAAGGGACTGGTTCTCCTACCTTCCGGCCTACTCTGTCAGCTCTTGGCAAGATTTTAAATCTGCATTTCTAGAACAATATGGTGAAAGAATATTTGAATATGCAGTTATCAGTGATTTCATGTATATCCATATTGAAAAGGATGAGTTAATTCTGGCCTTTAACCTCAGGTTTATGAAGGCATTGAAAAGAATACCAGAATGTATGAGACCTAATGATGCATTGTGCCTTGTGGTCTATCTGGGAGCATTTGATAAGAAAATGAGTTATAGATTGAGAGATAAGGAGCCCACCACATTACATCAGGCACAACAGTTTGCAATAGACATTGAAAACAATTGGAGGTATGGAATTCAAAAAGGTTATTTCTCTGCAAATTTCTACTGCCCTAGGGTCCCCAATGTTAGTGAAAGATATAATTTATATGTTGAAAATGAATGTCAAAGCAATCACACCCCTATTTTCCCTGTTTATGCATCATTCCAAGTTAATGATGACTCTGCCATAAAAGAGGATGCCTTGATTTGCCCAGCAAATGAAGTTGATAATAATGATTTTTGAAGTGATATTGATATGCCAGTCCTCAGCAAAGAGCATTCATGTTTAAATGATCCAGTTGTGCATAGTTGTGATCATGTGGATCAGGAGTCAATATCAGTTTCATCAGGAAGCATTAGAGGGCTAGAAAGTGATATGGATAGTTTAGCTTCACATTGCATTGAAGTAGCAGAAATCTTGTATGTGGGGCAATCAGATGATAAAGATGATATCCATGATCAGTTCATGGATCAGGTTTGTTCTTCTTATGACTCTAGATTTGGTAATGTTGAAGAAGAGTTGGCCTGTCATGAAGAAGAAGCAGAGACCTTTGCAATAAGAATGAATCCCCTTTATGATGAGCCTTTAGATGCATTGAACATTGTGAGTTATGACCTTCATTGGTGCAGAATTAACCCTCTTTTTGAAGATGATGATGAATATCAAGAGACAGCTAACTTGGGTACTGCATTAGTTTATGAAGAGGGGACATATAAACTGGAATCAAAGATCTTCAACTCTTGTGAGGATGATATGGATATGCAAACTATGGATGATGAACATTTAGCTTCAGTTGTGCAGGATGTGTGCAACTATGGGTGTATGGATCAGGATTTGTTATCAATGTCAATAAGTGATATAAATGACATTGAAGGTCTCATGTATTCTAAGTGTTCTGAGTTTCTGGATCAGCTGGATGAGTGCCTGGTAATGTGTAACAGCCAGGTGGATAATGAGGAAGGCCACATTGAATATGATGATATACTGTTTGAGGAATATAACATACATATGTTGCCTAATGCTGAAAGATATTCTAGTATGTATGGTTATATGTCTGATCTTGAGATGCAGAGTGACAGAGGCAGGTTTTCAAAAATGGTGAAGTATGTAATTGACAAGATCAGCCTGTGGGCAAATTATGTTGATGTTTTCAGTTGTGGTTGGGGTCATTCAGATCAGAATCAAGCATTTGGCAGGAGGAGATTATGGTTTTTCATTTTTGGCTGCCCAGGGCCGCCAAAATAATGTTTAAAAAATATATGATTTGTGATACAGGTTGGTGCAGCGTTTGACTCTGTGGCCCAATGGATATAGCACCTAGTCTACGTCCCAGAGATTCTGGAGTTCTTGCCATGCCTACAAGAGGCATGTGTCCCCAAACAGAGCCAATGGTGGTGCCCACCTAGGTTTTGGGTTTCGAGCATTTGCATCCACTGGCATTTTCATTTAAACCCATAAAATTCTAAGTTCTTCGGCCTTCGCAGTTGTATGCATGTATCTTTGTCTGTACATGGCTGATTGTATCTAATGTGCAAGTGCAAATGTACATTGGCGGACCCGAAAAGGAATTTCAATCAGCTTCTAAAAAATGGAGAAAATGGCTGTATGCATCGTTGCATGCATATCGGGTTTGTATGTGCTATTCAGATGCAATTTTGAGTGTGAGAATGTGGATGTACATTGAAGATTCCATAGCAGATTCCTAGAATATTCTACGGTTGTATCAGGAGATTGTATGTATATGTTGTGTTGTATATTTGATATACAACGGGTAAGATACAACAGCAGATCTCAAAAAGATATTCAAATCGGGTTGAAAACAGTGGTCGGGCCCGCGGATGTACAAAGGGGATTGTATGTATGTGACAGATACAATTGAACAAACAAGGCAGAATATACAATCCTGGATTCCAAAAGTTATCAAATCAAGCCTGGTGGGTGCATACAATGGAAAAGTTGAAAGGTCAATGTGATTTCCTTTGTATCTTGCGTTGTATGTTGTTTCATACATGCAACTGCATGTACAAAGTGAAATATACAAGTGGGCATGTGCAAGAGCGGACACAGCCAGTGAATTAACTGCATTTGTGAAATGGGTGAGGTCCGCCATTATATATTGGGGTTGTATGTTCCCAATATACAATCAGACATACAACAGAAGATACAAAGAAATATACAAGCGGGAGCAGTCAAAGTCAATGGTCTTCAAAAGCATGGTGGGGCCCGCACAGTTGTATGTCCCGCGATTGTATGTATGTGCTATATACAATGCAATATACAAAGGGCACACATACAACCCGGATGTGAAGGAAAATGTGTTATGGTGGATTTCAGGCTGAAGTGCGTGGGTTGTATATTGCACATTGTATGTATGTGCGATATACAATGAGAGATGCAATGAACTAGATACAATGCCAGATTTGAAAATTGTTCCAATCTAATTGATAAATGAGCTAAAGTCTACAGGTTGTATATTGCATGTTGTATGTGCAATATACAAAGTGATATACAAGGAAGGAGATACAAGGCCCGGACCCGATGGTGCTTTCAAAATTGTTTTATAAAGGTTTGGGGTCCGCGCTTGTAAGTGGCAATTGTATGTATATACAATTGCATATGCAACCACAGATGCAAAAGAAAATGCAATGGTCCGATGGCGAATAAGATGCAGTGGTGGGTCCCAATAACTCAGAAATGCATTTTTTTAGCGATGGTGATCCAATCAAGTGTTGCCACGTGTCTAAGTTAGTTGTATGTATATACAACTGCATATGTAAAGATTTAAAGGCAAAAAATGGGCGAAAAGGTAAAATGGAGGAGGGAAAAGTCAGCGATGGAAAAAGGGCGCCTACGTGGCGCGATCTCACTGGTGGAAGACTTTTTGATGGTGCCGATGTGGATTTTTATGATGGATGTGTGATTTGAAGCCATAGATCTCAGCGGGAAGAAGGAAATCGACGGCCTATTTCAAATCTTTAGAGCAGGTGTATTTTTTTGTGTTCACTGCATCATTTCAAGCAGGAAGAAACTTCATGAATACGCGAACCGTTGCTGCATCCCAAAATTGGTAGGTTGGCATTTATGGCAAAATTGCAGAGGTATTGGTCGAATGGACCGGTCAACCACCATTTTTAAGGCAAAAATCTCCAGTCTACTGGGGTAAGTGTAAAAAGATGGGGGGCCAAAAAGTGGCCAAATTATTTTTTAAAAAAAATAATACAAAACGTGCTCGCGTTATGGCTTGGTAATGACAAGCCTAAGGCTCGTCAAAACCAAGCCATAACACTCATGTTATAACGTGAGTGTGTTTTGACTTGCTATATAAAAAAAAAGGTGTCCATCTCATTTCATTTCTTTCTTCTCCTCTATGCCCGTGGCCTGCAAACCCTAGAAAGCGCGCTTGCATTTTGCAAAACTCAATTCAACACAAAAACCTTATCGATTTGTCACCAAAATGCTGCCACGACGTCGAGCACGCCAAAGGAGTGAGTTATATTTTTTTTTTTTTTAATTTGTTTCTAAATAGGTAGGCTTGAGTTGATTTTTGATGTATATATTTTGTTAATTGTCAGGAAATGTTAATGCACCTCCTCCTCCTCCTCCTCCTCCTCAAAATCTACAAAATCCTGAGGAGGAAATACCTGGGGAACAACAACCTCCTCCATCCATTCCTCAACATGCCCCTGGAACACAAGAAAATATAATGGGGCAAATTGAAAACAACAAAAAAGAAATTGAAGATATAATTGCAAGGTTGAAAGATCCTTCCACTTCAACCTTGCATAGGTCCACACTTGCCGAATCTCTTGAATCTATGTTATCAAATGTAGATTCAATTAGCAAGCAAATAACTAGTTGGACGGATAAGAGGAGAGAGTTTAGAGATTACTATGCAGACAAGTTGTCATACCAAGATGTTAAAAAATTACAAATTACAAAATTAGACTTGTGTTCGATTTTCACAAACCCACAAACAAATCAACCTCCACCCATTACATGCAAGAGGTTCCCTATCCATTGGTGCAACAACCAAGCGATAAGGGACAATTTTGGGCAGAGGTGGTGGATGGTTTTTGACCATCTTCCATGCAATAATAATGAGGTCCCGCAATACTTTTTGAGGAAACTCTACTGCGAGTTTGTCCTCAATAAAGTACCAAACTATTTTGATATGCGAGACTTCCAAGGTAGAGGTGGGGGGTCAGCACAAGATAGACCAGGGGCACGTCTTGACCCACAGTGGGTAGTGAGACAAGTAATCAGCAGACCAGCCCATAAGCATGTTTCTATCCCTTCCATTGTGAAGGAGAGTGTTGAGGTCGATACACTTCAGTCCATTAGTGCCTTGACCCAGAGCATAATAGAGCATGCCAGTCCTACAGCACAGAGTGGGTTGGGAGATAGTGTGAGGAGTAGGGTCCCACCCCATGCTTGTCAAGCTTGTGGGTCAGCCTGTGGTTTTGACCCCATGGATAGTCAGGACGCAGGTGCACAGGCTACATCTATAGCTGAGCAGATGGTGATGACAGATACCCTCCTGAGTGAGACTTTCGGCCTTGATATTCAGGTAAATATTAGCAAGTTTATTAAATTTAATTTATTAAATTTTATTTTTGAAATGCAAGATTAACTAATTTAAATTGATGATTTTAATGAAATTTCAGGGTCATAGCATCGATGCAGTTTTCAGTGGTTCTCCACCTGCATTTTACACTAGATCATCTACTGTCGGGGTATGTAACTAGTAAACAATTATAAATATTACATGTGAATAGCATCGTTATATGAATGGTATTCTAATATCTGTTTTTGGATGTTGAATAGGTTAATACTGTAGATTTCACGGCAACACCTACCAGCGGTGGTGGACTTCAAAGCTTTACGGAGGTAATAAAATAAATAGTTTAATGAATGAATTGTACTTACTAGATTTTTGTATGTGACTTGTGTGCTTTATTGTGTGTACTTCCATGTTTAGATGAACGTGTGTGCATGTTAGGAGCCATGATTTGCATCACTATTATAGTTTTTGTAATTGAATAATGTTGTTTTATTTCTAGATGATGCAGGCTGCGGAGACACCTCCCCATTTTCATAGGGCAATGGAGCAGGGTGTGGCCTCTGCGATTCATAGCTCCATGGCATTGACAGGGGTATGAGGCAAATTAGTAAATTTCAATTTACATTCATTGTTATAGTTGTCTATTTTTGAAAAATCAAAAGTTTATTGATTTGAAGTTTAATTTCTATCTGGATGGTTTCTATAGGACATGACATCACCACAGCCTATTCCTGCTACTAAGGCAAGTGAGGAGACAGATTATATGGTAGCGGTAAGTGATTATTTTGTTAAATGTTTCATTTTTTATAACATGTAATTTCTATATATTAATGTCTATACTTTTTATTGTAACAGGTAAAGATGCAGGAAGAACTAAATAGGAGGAGCAGCCCTCGGGTTCGTAGTAGACCACCCACATGCGCGTCTCCATCCCCTAGAAGATCAAAGGCTGCCAGTGATCTATTCTCTTCACCAGCCAGAGGGGAATGATTTTTTATTGTGTTCCTTTGTTGTATGCCTATATAGCATTTGTGGACATATATTTTGTATTGTATATAGTTGACATTGTATGCCTATATGGCATTCTTGTAAGCCTATATGGCTATTTTGTATATATGTTATACTTATATCGACAGATATTGATGTATGCCTATATGGATATTTGGTTAATACAAATCTTTTTTATTGATGGCGTCCATACTTGCATTATAAATCTATGTTTGAATGGATATTTGTAGATGGCTACTTCAAATATTTAAAGTCCAATTGTATTACATAGGATGTTTGTTGATCCAATAAGCTAGCTATTGTTATTCAAGTATCACCTAAACCTCATTTTGGAACTAAAAGATAAAAGTTGTATTTAAAAAAAAAATGAATCATCATGTTGAACAGAAAATATTAATATTCTTTATGAGTAGCATACAATGTCAACTATATGCAATACAAAAAAATGAATCATCATGTTATTCTTTATGTTTGAGATCCTGAAAATGACTAAGTCTGGTAGCCTGATATCCTGAAACACTAGGATGAATATCCAAGTCATTAGGATGATTGCGCCTTGAGAAAAAGTCATTAAGATGAGTGCCTAAAGGAGACTTTCTTAAACATTCAAACATTGAGCAACAAGCATGAAGGGTTAAGGCGTAATTTGCAACTCATAAAGCCTCAAAAGGGTGCCCAACTTGGAGAGAGCATTCATTTAAGACAAGGCACCCATTGACACCTGTTCCACCATAAAAGTGCACCTAAGGTGGAAGGAGAACAAGCCTCTAGTAAGTGAAGCGCACCTATTGTCTAAACCACTTCATTATGGCGCCCTAGCATGAGGAGGAGTATATAAGTCAATAGGAAATGGTGCCTATAATGCAAATGAAGGACTAAGTGGATTTTCAATAAGCATCAATTCACCTTGAGCTTTCAATAAATACATCAAATTGAGCCCCATAAGCCTAGGCGCCCTTTGCCTTCAAAAGAACCTTGTATTGGCGCCTTGGAGGAAATCAACTTACAATGACAAGTCTTGGAGGTTTCTCATTTTGGATGATGTCTTTTGAGATTAACTACAATGATTGAAAGTTAAGATGAGTGGAAAGAACCTATCTTGAACCTTAGGCGCACAACTCCTTGCTAACTCCCATCCTCATGCTTCTGTAGCAACAACACTAACAACGAGAGCAAGCTTTGATAGTTTGATACATTTAATCTATCAAAGATTAATCACTTCTATTAAACAATCCAAAAGTGGGGATGATTCTTGTTCATCACCAGAGATTGCCATATCCATCAACACAGTATGCAATGAGGTCGAATGCTATGCTCATTAGCATTGGTGGATCCAAATGCTCTAACACTGCTTCCAGTTTGCAACATTTCCCATGCCTCAAATCAACAAGAAGTCTAAAGTATTATCATCATGCTTAGCCCTAGGTGCAAGCACCTGTGACTTCAAATTCTGCACTGTCTTGCACTGATGGTTGCATATCAGTACACCAAGAAAAGGACCTTGTCTAACAACCCACTTTTCTTCCTCTATCTTTTGCACCTCATGATTTGACCCTGTCAGAATCTCATGTGTAGATTCTTTCACATCAAAGGTTATTCTCAATGTCCCATTTTGGTTCTAGGTTGGACATTGTAGAAGAGGTATCCTCTCGATCAACAATCACATTGTCATATGCCAAACTAAACTTTCATGACAATTGCATCTCAAACTTGGCAGTTTGAGATTCTTTATTGTATGCACAAGCCTAAGATTCAAACTTAAACCAGGGATCTCTTGTTGTATACTCATGTCCACACATTCCTAGAGTCTATCTAGTCTCTCTTTGATCCATATTTTAGTCAAGTCTGCTATGGTAGAATTAGCCTCATAAGGAGACATTTCTTGTATGATCCTCTTTCCACCATCTTCACAATCAATTGACTCCTCAACAACAATATGGACTAGTTCCTTCTCTAAACTTTCTGCAAAGAGCAATATTTGAACAGCCTCATGTGTCAATGTTGTAACACCTGATAAGAACCATTTCAGACTTGCCCCATAGAAAGAAAGAAGAGTAACAACAATAATGCCTAATAGAAAAGGGTACCAAAAGCTACTTTGAAACTCTACCACAGCAAGGTTTGTGATTCCCCAATGTCTGCAATGGATCCTTGAAGTTGTCTATAAAAACCTCTGCCCTGTGGCAGATGTCAGGAATCAAAACACTATTTTAAATTTCATATCAATAGGTGAGTGCCTTGAGAGAAAGGATCACTCTAGGTCATTTTCAATTGTTGAAAGCACAAAAATGATAAAGATAAGGGCAATTGAGTTAGGCGCACTTTAGCCTCTGAGGACACCTCAATGAGCGCCTTGGGTGAAATTGCATGAGATGACTTTTTGGAGTGAGCGCTTGAAAGATAGAATTCATTCTAAGACATGTCCAAAGGAACTTCTCATCATCATCAAGCATTCCAAAGACATCCATTCAATTTCAAGTCCCTCTGATACATTCAAGACTCCTTGAGAAGTCATCTACTTCACATATAAGGGAACTCATTAATTGGCGCCTAGGAGGAAAAGACCTTAAACTTACATTATTGAGTCAGCACTTTAGAAATTGAGCCATTCCTAGTCAATTGGAGTCATAAAATATCAAATACAAAGTCAAATTGGACTTAGGCGCCCCTTCATGTAATTTCCCACCATCATGAGCGCCTAGATCTAGGAAGATCAGCCAATTGCGCCTAGGAATAAGATACAAGTCCAAGACCTCAAATTTGAGCACCTAGAAGTGTGATGGATTGAAGAAGCTACATTGGTTCCTAAGGGTAAGTTATATCTAATGACATCACCTAATTGAGCGCCTAGGAGGTATAAAGCTTAACATTGACATGAGGACAAGCGCTTAGTAAAGGAGAGTTTCTCAAACATTTAAACATGTGAATGAAGTCATAGAAATGCACTAAGTCATCTAGGCACCATTTTCCCCTTGTGTACCCTTACATTTGCGCCTAAGAAGAAGTTGCTTCAATTCATTGGAGTGTTTGAGTATTGAGGATTTCTTAGCAATGCTTTGCAACTTTACACTGCCTCCTTCTGATGATTTTTGGGGCAACAGAAAACCTTTGACCACGGGCAAATGTCTCAGAGATATAAAAAACTGAGAAAGGTTATTGTAGAGGCACTCTACGTGATCGTGTTGCCTTAGACGGAATGTTTCTAAGTGACACAATTTTTGAGTAACATCTCGTCAAAGATTGCTACCTTTTTGCACTTTGGACTCTTTAGGGATATCGTCAGTACAATGTAGCTCAGACTATTTCGACATGTTTGGGTGAAAAAAGGACCATGCCTAGCGTAAATGTACCCATCTAGACACGTTGGAACAGTCAGTTTGGTTGCATCAGGAGCAGGATGAAAGTTACACCCCTTTGCAACTTTACACTGCCTCCTGACGATTTTTGGGGCAGCAGAAAACATTTGACCACGGGCAAATGTCTCAGAGATATAAAAAACTGAGAGAGGTTATTGTAGAGGCACTCCACGTGATCACGTTGCCTTAGATGGAATGTTTCTAAGTGACATGGTTTTTGAGTAACGTCTCGTCAAAGATTGCTGCCTTTTTGCACTTTGGACTCTTCAGGGATATCGTTAGTACAATGTAGCTCAGACTGTTTCGACATGTTTGGGTGAAAAAAAGGACCATACCTAATGTAAATGTACCCATCCGGATGCATTGGAATAGTCAGTTTGGTCGCATCAGGAGCAGGACGAAAGTTACACCCCTTTGCAACTTTACACTGCCTCCTTCTGACAGTTTTTTGGGCAGCAGAAAACCTTTGACCACGGGCAAATGTCTCAGAGATATAAAAAACTGAGAGAGGTTATTGTAGAGACACTCTACGTGATCGCATTTCCTTAGACAGAATGTTTCTAAGTGACACAGTTTTCAAGTAACATCTCGTCAAAGATTGCTACTTTTTTGCACTTTGGACTCTTCAGGGATATCGTCAGTACAATGTAGCTCAGACTGTTTCGACATGTTTGGGTGAAAAACAAGACCATGCCTAGCATAAATGTACCCATCTGGACGCGTTGGAATAGTCATTTTGGTCGTATTAGGAGCAGGACGAAAGTTATACCCCTTTGCAACTTTACACTGCCTCCTTCTGACAATTTTTGGGGCAGCAAAAAACTTTTGACCACGGGCAAATGCCTCAGAGATATAAAAAATGGAGAGAGGTTATTGTAGAGGTACTCTACATAATCACTTTGCCTTAGACAGAATGTTTCTAAGTGACACGATTTTTGAGTAACATCTTGTCAAAGATTGCTGCCTTTTTGCACTTTGGACTCTTTAGAGATATCGTCAGCACAATGTAGCTCAGACTGTTTCGACATGTTTGGGTGAAAAATAGAACCATGCCTAGCCTAAACGTACCCATCCGAATGCGTTGGAACTATCAGTTTGGTCGCATCAGGAGCAGGACACCAAAAATGCAAAAGTTGCTTTGTGCAACTTGACAACATTGACACTTTTTTGCAACATGACTCAAAGACTCAAACTGACCCCAAATGACTCAAAGTGACTTAAAATCACCTTGATTTTAGTGCCCAATGTACATTATAGAGGTCTAGGTGCTCCTTATCATTCAAACATCTTAGATGAGAGCCTAGGAAAGGAAAAAACTCTAAGTTTCATCATCATGAGCGCCTAATATCAAGAGACTTTAATGGCTCAAACCTTAGCATGGAGTCCTAAGGTGCATTTCATGTCTCCTTTCATCCATTTTGTCACCCTTATGTAGATTTTTCAACTTGATTTGGTGCCCTGTATGTGAAGGAAGATCTAAAGGCATGAAAGTGGATGTCGTTTTGCAAGAGTTTGGATCATCAAAATTGAAAGAAATAAGTCTATTAAGCTTGGGCGCCCTTGGTCTTCTTTTCATTCATTATGAGCACCTTGGGAGAATGGTATATAGGTCATCATCATGATTGGGTGCCCTGGATCCAGAGTGTTGGAGAGATCATCAAATGGTGTCTAGAGGAAGTAGGGTGAGTTATGAGTTTGGTCACATCAGGAGCAGGACACCAAAAATGCATAACATGATGATGTAAAAATATGTATATGTGTAAAAATGTAGGAGGAAATAAAAAAAAGACAAACCTTACAAATTAATGTGCATACTTACAACTCAATGTAACATGACTTTACAAAATCAATGTGAATACCTACAATTAATAACTCAATGAACCATCCAGGTCTGCTCTACTCTTTATTGTGTCAAGTATTGCTTCATGGTTAGACTCACACACCTTCCACAAGATTTTGTTCAAATGTCTACCCCGATACTTTATCAAATGAACATTGGATGCCACAACAAGGTTCGAGTAATGAAGAATCTTCCAATCCGTGTCAAAGTCCTGAAACAGCCAAATATTAACACTTTTATGTGGGCACCTTCTAAGCCATGTTCTAGTAATAACCATGAGCCTGTAGGGTATTCAATGTTTTCTCAATCTGTAACAGGGGCCTCCAATTTCTTTTTAGCCTTAACACAATGACATAAGTAATAATTTGTTCCCTCTTCATTATCTTCATCTGCAATAATTGCATATACATGCCCTACATTGATATGTGTGGCACATTAGATGAAATTAGTCAACATTACAAAAACACTACAAAGTAAGATGGCATTACCTGGTTGAACTAGATGAAATTAGATGCATATACGTGCCCTATATTACCTAGTTGAACTAAATCTGATATGTGGTCAAAGTCAACTGATGATTCCATCTGTGTTAGTTCTAGTGTCGTCGGGGGTTGATACGTGTCAAGTGGGCTAAGATAACTTAACTACCATTCGTCAACCCACTCCTTTGACTTGCACTCATCCCAGACTTGAATTGTACAGGAAGAACAAAAGCATGACATCTTTCGTGTATGGATACTCCATGAACCTGCAATTGAGCTTTTGAAAGAGTGCATCTCATTTGATCCTGTCAATGTACAACAGTCCTCATATGGTGCAATGTTAGTATCATCTATCAACCAAAAAAATCTACGAACTGAAGACTTACCTTCATTACCTGTACCCATGGAAGCATTACACCACTCAACAATCAATTTTGCATCTGTCAGGTTTGCATTGTCTTTATACTTTAACTCTTCTCGTGCTATGGCTCTTTTGATACATGCTTCTGCACCATCATGCTCCCCCTTTCCATACCCGGCCTCACAAAAGTTCCACATATGCTGAATACCTATAAAATTATGTCTCCTACTCGGCCAATAGAAATTCTGTGAGTTCTTGAATTGTGACGCACAGTTATCCGACCATATGATATGCTGATTGAACGATATGCCCCTTCTAGCCAAATCATTGTAGAACACCTGAAAGCAACCTTGCACGAACTCTGTAGAATGCGTGCGATCATCACTAATATAGAAATTATACTCCCTTATGATCTTTCTATCATCCTCTGTACTATCATTCGTATGAATGAATGCGATGTGCACAAATATAGAAACCTGTGTGGAGTTGTAATATTGTGATTGCACCTCACGCTGTGGCTATAGACTGTAGTTCTCTGCAAAGTCGACGACTGAAACAATGCTACCAACTGGAAATGTGTCCTTGCATAGGTTAAATTGCAAGTCCAACCATCGAGCTCTATGGGCATGTCTTGCATACTCATACACTATGTTGTCACGAAATATAGGCATAAATTGATACACTGGAATCTTTTCAATAACCAATTCACACCTCTTTGCTTCTTTACCATATTTTGTATTGTATGCCACTATTTTATACTTGCCAAACTCTACTAGTTCGTTTCTAACCGTATGTGTTCTTTCCATATGTTCACATATTGGCAAATGTTGCAAGCCACCGCAACGATGACATGTGCCATCCAAGCATAATTTCTTGTAGAATATTTGACCTTCCTCTCTTTCACATAAAATTCTTGATATGAAGTCTCTTGAAGATGTTGGTGGGGCACATATGGCACAACCCTGCAAATCATTGTTAGTATGCATATCTAAACATATAGACCTATAAGCATCAAAATGGTTAGAAAATTCAATATGTAATCTACAACAACAAGTAGTGTGTGTGTGATTTATCTTAACATAGAAAGGTTTTAGCATTTCAAAATATCTTTGACAAATTTTAATTTGAGGATACTTCTTTAGAAATTTACCATAAAATTGTGTTTGAGTCTCATCCAAAAAATGCTTTGGATGTGGCTCACGGTTCTAACTACCGATTCTCCTTCTTACCACATCCATTTGATTCGGAGATACCCTTGTGTAATTCTTCCAAAAGTCTTCAATTAGTGATCTCAATGCTTCAAAAATTGGTTTATCTTTTCGTGGTAGTCTCCCCGAGAATGCCCATAATTCATTGGCATTAGTGTCCTTAATTCTTTGGCGTCTTCCAACGGCTCTTGATAAAATTTTCCTATTAATTCTCAATTCTTGACTCGTCTTTCTAATGAGACGAGATTTCCTCATTTGACTACTTACTATAGTCGATGTAATCACACACCATGTTGAATTACTATCTTTTGTGTGTGAGGTGTTACCCACACTCTCATACACACTCATTAGATTCTTGACAATAGATTTTTCACTTGAAGCCTCTAATGTTCTCAACCCAAGAATCTTCATGATGGACCTATACTTAATACTTCACAACATTTCAATGAATAGTTGACATCTTGCAGTCTCATTTAACTTTTCAAAGAACAATCTCCAAATCTTATGAGCATATCTTCTACAAGTGCGTTTTGGAATCTTACCTTCCATTGGCTGCAAAATATTCTCATCAATATCAATCAAATACTTTGGCTTTCTATGCAAAATTCTAGGTGGTGTTAAGTTAGGTAAATTCATCTCAACATTAGGAATTTCATCAATATTTAAATGAGATGGGCTAGATGGCATACCTTCAATCGAAGATGGAATAGATGACATACCTTGAGGTTGAGGTGAGAATGATGGCGTACCTCCTTTATCACATGTGAGTGATGATGTACTCTCAAATTGAGATGTGGTAGATGGTGTCCCTACATGTTGACTTGTGGTAGAGGACGTGTCTCCAACTATGGTATTCAAATCTCTCATATCACAAAGTTTTTGCATTCGTTCTCTTTGTGCCGCCAATACCATATCTCTTTGTGATGGTTGTGGTTCCTCTTCAATTGGTATGTCTTCATTTATCATGTCCAATTTCCTCTTCTCATGAAGTTCCCTCATAGCCACTACTTTCTTTGCATTCTTAGTTTCTATCTCTTCTTGTGTTGGTTTAATTCTTGATCGTTTCCTCAGCATGAAAGAGAATTTGCCTGTAGCATGATAAAGAGACCAATATTACTTCCTAAGAAATGAATACAAGATAATATTACTTGACATACCTAAAAAATGAAGATTCGAATGGAGAGAGTGCCCAATTATGTAGTATTTTTTTCTTCTTGCATCAAACTCCTCAACAATTTGAGTTTTTCACCACTTGCTTCCTTTTCAATGTTAAATTGAATAACACTCAAATATAATTACTAACAACAATACTATTAACCAATCTATAATGTTAAATTCCTAAAATTGAATCACAATTAATATTGCAACACTACAAAAATTGAAACTTGAATAGATATATATCAAACTTGGTGTGAAAACTATGTTATTTCCTCCTCAAGTTGGCAAAGCAGAAAAGGTGGTGGAAAGATCATGCAAAGGTGGTACAATGTGTCAAATGTGCATGTGAACTTCCCAACAGCATGAAAGCACTTCTTTTTTGTCAGAGCACGCGTAGAATCAATATGAAAATAGAGCATGTGGACCTAGATCACGGGGGTCAACAGTTTTTTACCATTTCTATAGCAAGACAAAACGCGAGCGCGTTATAATGTGCTCACATTTTGTCCTGCTATAGATTGACAACATCCTGTGCATTATCTTCCTTAACACAAGCAGGGATGACCACATCCTGTGCTTCATCAACTGACACTTCCAAGCCTTACAATTCCTCTTAAATACGGGAGGATCCATGACTGGAAGAGCCAAGCCACTTCGTCCCACCTTGCTGAAGGATGACATTCTGGGAGAATTAGGAGATTTTCCTTTGGAGATCATATAATCCCTCGACTCTCAACCCTATCCCTAAACCCTAAACCCTCAACCCTCAACGTTAAATCCTAATCCCTCAACCCTTCACTCTAATCCCTCAACCCTAAACCTCATCCCTAAACCCTAAATGCTATCCCTATTCCTAAACCCTCAACAGACTTGATACTATACCTTAAACCCTAATACCTTATCCCTAAACCCTCCAACCCTATCCCTAACCCTTATACCCTCCACACTCTACTTTAACCCTAATCCCTCAACCCTTAACCCTATCCCTAAACCCTTAACCCTCGAACCTCAACCCTCAACCCTCAACGTCAAACCCTAATCCCTCAACCCTTAACTCTGATCCCTCGACCCTCAACCCTATCCCTAAACCCTAAACCCTAAACCCTCAACGTCAAATCCTAATCCCTCAACCCTTCACTCTAATCCCTAACCCTAAACCCTATCCTTAAACCCTCAACACTATACCTTAAACCCTAATCCCTCAACCCTTAACCCTAAACCTTATCCCTAAACCCTAATCCCTCAACCCTCAACCCTAATCCATCATCCCTCAACTCTAATCCCTCATCCCTAAACCCTAAATGTTATCCCTATTCCTAAACCCTCAATAGACTAGATACTATACCTTAAACCCTAATCCCTTATCCCTAAACCCTCCAACCCTATCCCTAATCCTTATACCCTCCACACTCTACTTTAACCCTAATCCCTCGACCCTCAACCCTATCCATAAACCCTTGACCCTCGAACCTCAACCCTCAACCCTCAATGTCAAACCCTAATCCCTCAACCCTTAACTCTGATCCCTCGACCCTCAACCCTATCCCTAAACCCTAAACCCTCAACCCTCAACCCTCAACATCAAATCCTAACCCCTCAACCCTTCACTCTAATCCCTCAACCCTCAACCCTAAACCTTAAATGCTATCCCTATTCCTAAACCCTCAACAGACTAGATACTATACCTTAAACCCTAATCTCTTATCCCTAAACCCTCCAACCCTATCCCTAATCCTTATACCCTCCACACTCTACTTTAACCTTAATCACTCGACCCTCAACCCTATCCCTAAACCCTTGACCCTCGAACCTCAACCCTCAATGTCAAACCCTAATCCCTCAACCCTTAACTCTAATCCCTCGACCCTCAACCCTATCCCTAAACCCTAAACCCTAAACCCTCAACCCTCAATGTCAAATCCTAATCCCTCAACCCTTCACTCTAATCCCTAAACCCTAAACCCTATCCCTAAACCCTCAACACTATACCTTAAACCCTAATCCCTCAACCCTCAACCCTAAACCTTATCCCTCAACCCTCAACCCTAATTCGTCATCCCTCAACTCTAATCCCTCATCCCTAAACCCTAAATGCTATCCCTATTCCTAAACCCTCAACAGACTAGATACTATACCTTAAACCCTAATCCCTTATCCCTAAACCCTCCAACCCTATCCCTAATCTTTATACCCTCCACACTCTACTTTAACCCTAATCACTCGACCCTCAACCCTATCCGTAAACCCTTGACCCTCGAACCTCAACCCTCAACCCTCAACATCAAACCCTAATCCCTCAACCCTTAACTCCGATCCCTCGACCCTCAACCCTATCCCTAAACCCTCAACCCTCAACCCTTAATGTCAAATCCTAATCCCTCAACCCTTCACTCTACTCCCTCAACCCTAAACCCTATCCCTAAACCCTCAACACTATACCTTAAACCCTAATCCCTCAACCCTCAACCCTAAACCTTATCCCTAAACCCTAATCCCTCAACCCTAAACCCTAATCCGTCATCCCTCAACTCTAATCCCTCATCCCTAAACCCTAAATGCTATCCCTATTCCTAAACCCTCAACGGACTAGATACTATACCTTAAACTCTAATCCCTTATCCCTAAACCCTCCTGTTACCGCCTGTATGAGCAGTCTGGTTTCAATTGAAAAATGCAAAAAATTAGTTAAGGTACAAGTGTCTTTGTATATATATATAAAGGTGTTTGTATATACACGCAGGTCAAAATGTGTGTTGGCAGGCTTGTAAAATCTTAATCGGCTTCCATAAAATGTTGAAAATTTGAGTTATATGCATGTTTTAATGTATATCGGGTTGCATATACATTAGTGGAATCTTTCGCAAGACTCCCGGGAATATTTTGCACTCGTATGCATTTTCAATTGCATATCAGTTTCAAGATGGAAGATACATTGAGGGAATATTCTGTAGAAGATCCTGTGTTTGTATGTGCAGGAATGAATGTATGTCAATATACATCAGGTCTTATGCAATGAAAAATGTACAAGGGTGAATGTATCTCTAATATACAAGTCAACATGCAGGCGTCGAAAGATACAAGGAAAGTATGCATTCATCCAATATTATGTCGCAGATTCCGCAGTTGTATAAAGGGGTTTGTATATTTGTGTTTGTATATTTGACATACAAACAAATATACATTTGCTACAGTGCGGCGGAGGTGATGCATGTGGTAGGGCCCGCGGGCATAGACAAATAGGTTTGTATTTTCAGCATGTAGGAGGAGCAAATACAAGGTTGAATGTATGTTTGACATACATTGGCGACATACAAGAGGGAATCTATATCGCATATCCTAAAAGATTCCTTGTTTGTATGTTAGGGGATTTGTATGTTTGCACATACAAGCCGATATACAAAAGAGACATACATTTCGGACCCAAGGGATAAATCAATTGCAGTATATAAGATTTGGGGTCCGCTACATGTATATTGGGCACTTGTGTGTGCCTATATACATTGCGAAGTTACAAAGGCTAGGTACAAGCCGGATTTCAAAACAACTTCAAGTGCCTCGTTAAAATTTGAAATCTGCCTTGTATGTATGAGGCGAATGTATATGCAGTTATACATTCAAAAATATGCAAAAGGAGAGACATGCAATCTAGATGCGATGGAGGAATAAGGTGCAGTGAATGAAATTTGGCATCCATGGGTTGTATAAAGCGCTTGTATATGCTGATATACAAGCCGATGTGCGGTAAAAGGGATACAAGCTAGATTTGAACCGATTCTCAAATTGTTCTAATAAAATTTGAGGTCTGACTTGTATATAAGGTGTTTGTATATGCTTTTGGACATGCATATACAAGGCAAAGAAAGGCAAAATGCTGAAGGCGAAAAGCCAGCGATGGAAGTATGGAGTGCCTACGTGGCACGATCTAGGTGCGCTGTTACTGTTTCTGGGAGGAGCTGCTGGTGGTTGAGCCATTAATGGATGGATTGCAAATAGGCATGGGCCGATGATTGAATGGTCAAGTACCAGGTTTTATGACAGAGAGTCTTCCAGTGGCGGCACAGGGCTCGAGCTCAACCGCTCCTCGCCCTCCTCTTGTTTCTTCTCGTTTTGTCCCCTGCTGCATTTATTATTTTGAGCGCCATCTCTGGTGCATTGTCTGGCAGGAATTTTGACCTTGTCATGTAATTAATTTCTATGAAGTACACTTTCTTGTTGTTTTAAAAAAGCCAACTGTGTTACTCTTTTGTGGTTGTTGAAAACTGGACAATATTTTGGTGCTGTGACACAATACAACTTCATTGGTGGCCCTGTTCTTGATGTCTTGTAAGTTTATGAGTCTCATGTTGTATGTTTCATGCATGAGTTCACTGGTTTCATGTTATTATATATGAGAAATGCTCTATGCATGTGTTTAATCATTTGTCTCCAAGCTGTGGGCATAGTTTCTTTTGAATCAAGATAACTAAGGGTTGTTAAGGTTTAGGAATATAGTTTTTCTATATTGAATGTTTAATCTCCTACTTTTGTTCAAGGAACAAATTAAATGTTTTAGGTTAATCATTGAGAAAATGTGTTGCAGTAGGGATACCATTAAGTATGAATGATTAAGCACCTAATTGTTGGGAAGTATCTGTAAGGCAGATATTAGAAATCCCCTTGATATCCAGTCTTTGGTGTATGTTCACACTGGCCATTCACATGTGTATGTCTATTGACTCCGAGCCCCGAACAGGCACCGATCTAGTCTTGTATTGAGGTCACAACCAAAGTCCTAGTTTTGCATCCAAATATAAATCAAACTCAAACTTCATAAACAAACCTTTTAGGATTTTAGAAGTAGTTTTAGGATCCAAAATCTTTTATCTACAACTGAATATAGGCCCAAAGCTAGCCCCTTTGTACTTATCTCACAGTTTTGGTCTGCTTAATAGAGGATTTATCTGCTTTATGTCAGCATCCTAGCCCTTTCATAGCATATCTCATGGATGTTGAATAGGGAATACCCCCCTTGGTTCTGCAGAGCCTAAAGAAGAAGAGGAGATATCTATAGAGTCTATCTCCTATACTGTTAGCCGCTGGCCCAGGAATCCTATTGATCATTGATGGTAACCTTGTAGGGATAACTAGGAATAAGCATCCAATCGGATTGAGAAGTAACAAAAATTGGTGACTCTACTGGGGAGGTGAAGTGAAAGAACCCTGATTCCAAAAGAAAACAATTCCTAGTAATAGGTGGCGACTCCGAACCAATCTCCCAACCGGTAAAGTAAAAATTTGTATGCAAGGGAGAAGATCCCAGCGTAATACTCTGTTTGAAGAGTTACCCACAAAAATGATGTATAGGAAAAAGGGGACTGTTTGAGCCAGTTAAGATGGTTCTCCTAGCCCCAGGAAAAATGAATTTATTCAGGACAATCCAGGATCTTCAGAGCAAACAATACCTTTTTTTTCAAACACTGAGGCTGAAATTCAGAATGTGTATGAGAGACATCAGGGTGGTGGATTGAGAATAAGGTTAGAAGTTTTTCAAGAACGCCCTTTCCATGACTCCCCTGACAGATTTGAAGAAGCTGAATCCCTAAGGGATGATGATAATGATGATCAGAATGTGATAAAACCATCCTCTTCTATGCTTAGAGAGGAGGAACTAGCCAATGAAATTAAGAGTTTAAGGGCAGAATTAGAATATCTGCAAGCAATGAAAATCAGAGATGACATGAGACAGAAAGTGCAAGCCCTGAGAGTTGCTCATAATGATTCAATTCCTACCCTTGAAAATACAAATATGCAAAGAAATCAGCAAAGGAATGAGGTCCAGGATCAGCACGATAATCAAAGACAGAATGCAAATAACATAAGAGCTCCATTAAATAATGTAAGAAATCAGAATGCAAATAGAAATGCAAATGCTAATCAATTTGGTAGACAGCCAATGCAGTTGGACAGATTCAGACAACTGGTTTTTGATGGCATTCCTAGTTATCCAAATCCTATTGACAAACATGTGAGGCTGCAAGTGCCTAAATTTTTAGGAAATAATACTGTGTTAGGTGAAGACCATCTAAAAGCTTTTCAGAATATCATGGACAACTTTGAGGTTGAGCATGAGGATGTTTTCATGAAATCATTTATGCAATCCTTAGTTGATGAAGCCAAGGAGTGGTACAAAGGTCTGCCTGACAGAAGCATTTCATCATGGGATGAATTTAGGAGAATATTTAAAGAACAGTATGGTGACAAAACTGATCCTAGTTTCTTCATTAATGAATTCATTGGCATTGCGAAAGGATCAAATGAACAAGTTGTTGATTTCAATGCTAGATTCATGAAGGTATTAAACAAATTGCCACAGGACTTGAGGCCTAATGAACCTATGTGCATAGTGTTGTACATAAATGCTTTTGATGCCAAGACAGCTTATGGATTAAGAGACAAGGGACCTCACAGCCTCAGGGATGCCTTCAAAATAGCAACTAATATTGAAAATAACAGGAAGGCGTCTGGTAAGACAAATAGAAGGGATGATGTGAAAATTCTGCAAAATCCAAACACTAAATCTCAGAGTATCCAAGGTAATGCATCTACTTCTGAGGATAAAAATAGATAAATTAACAAATGTTGTTAAGGACCTGAGTTATAGAATAGCTAAAAATGAAAAGGGAATAGGTCTTGACAGACAGGTTTACCCAAGGCAAGAAAGAAGACCATCATTACATGACATGCCATATCATACCAATTGGCATAATGGTAAGCCTATTCTTCCAAACAACAACTCAAGTCAAAGGGCTCAAAATACAAAGGAAACACTTGATCCTTTGAAGAAAGATGTTAATATGGTTGATGACACCCCATGGTGTATCATATGCCAAATGCCTCACTCATAGTCACAATGTCTGATTTCTCAGTCTTTATACAATAATGTTGTTGCATGTGATGAATGCAATGAGCCGCATTGCATGGAGGATGATAATGTCAATATGTTGTCTACAAACAGAGGATACTCTTTTCATGATGCTAATGCAAGTGTAGATAATGAAATTTAGGTCCGCCAACAGTTCCCATATGATGAGGATGAAGAGGACAATTATGCCTATGCTCAGGATTCACATAATTTCCTAAGTAATTTGAGGAGACCTTCAGATGAAGAAATTAGAGCCCTCACAGCAGCAATAGTAGCTCAAGTCAAGAGCAATTACAATCTCAGAGGTAAGGCTCAGGTAAGTGGTACACCTCAACCAAAGAACACTTTTGTGAGCCAACCAGTGCAAAATTATAAGGGGACTGAAACATATAAGAAACAATGGAACAATAATAAATAAGGTTTTAAGCAAAAAATAGGTTACAATTCTCAAAAAACAAAAAACACAGTTCCCTAGGGTGAGAATCAGAATAAAAATTCTCAGAACAACAATGACAGTCAAGGAGCTATAAAAATTAAAGCTGGATCATCTCAGGATGGAAGTAAAACGGTGGAGCAAGCTACAACTGTTATTCAAAATTATGCTCCATTTGACATCACTCAGGTCTTGTCTCAAATAAAAGTCTCTGTTCCACTAATGGAACTGATGAAAGTGGAAGAATTTAGAAACAAGGTTGTATCTTTGATCTCAGGAACACCATGTCAAGCCAAGCAGATTGATCAACCTCAGGGTAAGAAACAGGCCCTATATATTGATGAAGATGAAGTTCCTGAGGTATATTTGGGGATGACCATGACAAAATGTCCTTCACAAGTGGAACCATTTTATGTCTCCCTTGTCATAAATGGAAAAGTAATTAAGAACTGTATGCTTGACTCAGAAGCGTCCACAAACATCATGCCTTTGGCCATCATGCAGCAAGCTGGGTTAAAAATAGATAAGGCATGTGGGAAGCGCTATGCAATGGATGCTAGGGAGGTACCTGTCATTGGAATCATGAAGGATGTTGATTTCAGACTGGGGGCTTATCCTGAGAAGACCTACAAAATGAACATAACAGTTGTTGATATCAAGCCACAGTATGGCATGTTGCTGTCAAGAAGGTGGGCAGCATTGATTGGTGGGAGTATGCAATTAGACCTGTCATACGCCATGATCCCTATGAATGGTAGGATGTTAAATTGGATAGAGAAGAAAGGTCATTGGAAACAGTTGAGGACCAAGAATCAGAGGAACATATATGTTTTGTGAATACTGACTGTGATAACTTCAGGGTTGTCTCAAATGATAAAGGAGATAAAGAGGAAAATATTTGCATTCAAGAATTAGATCAACAGGGTCTATGGACAATGTATTTTGATGGAGCTTGTTCAAAGGAAGGCTCAGGAGCTGGGATTGTTTTTCTGTCTCCAGCTGGTAAGCTTCTAAAATTCTCTTTCTTGTTGAAGTTTGCCTATACAAATAATATTGCAGAGTATGAGGCTCTACTGTTAGGATTGAATGTAGCTCTAAAGCATGGAATTAAGATGCTCAAGGTGTTTGGTGATTCAAAGCTTATTGTTTCCCAAGTTAGAGATAAGTATGCATCAAAAAATAAGAAATTAAAACAATATAAGCATGTTGTTTGGGATACAATTGAATTGTTTGATGCATTTTCAATAAATTGGATAGAGAGATCAAAGAATGTCAGGGTAGATTTTCTAGCTAATGTAGCTATAAGGCCAGATGATATAACTCTATCAGATGTTACCGATGTTGAGATCAAACTCAAGCCTACAGCGCCAGATCATGTATGTAGCTGGCAAGTATTTGATGATGATAAAGATTTATTGAGATTTCTGCATTGTATTGATGAATATGAGAACCAAGAAATAGATTTTCAGAATTTTGTAGAGGTAGTAGATGGGAAAGAAACTCTCCTAGGGAAGGAAGTAATTCAGCTAAAGACAAATAAAATCCCTAGAGGGCTAGTTGCTTTAGAAAGAGCTTTTGACAATAGGGATCAATTTATTACAAAGGCAGCTCCAACAAACAAGAATGATTTAGAAGAGATAAATTTGGGGACATCTCATGCTCCCAAAAGGGTATACATTGGCAAACAGCTCAAACCAAATATCAGAATTATGTTGATTGCATTGCTAAGAAGGTACAAGCATGTCTTTGCCTGGTCTTATGAGGACCTAAAAGCTTATAGAGAGGATTTATTTCAGCATAAAATCCCTTTGAAGCCTAGAGCTAAACCATTTAGACAAAAACAAAGACCTATCAACCCAACTTTAGCTCCTAAAATGCAAGAAGAACTTATGAAACTTAGGGAGGCTGGAATAATCATACCTATCAGACATTCAACTTGGGCGTCTAACCTTGTCCCAGTCAGAAAAAAGAATGGTGACATCAGACTTTGTGTGGACTTTAGGAATCTAAATGTGTCTTCTTTGAAGGACAATTATCCATTGCCAAATATGGAGGCCATGTTGCAGAAGGTGACTGGCTGTGAACTTCTATCCATGATGGATGGATTTTCAAGGTACAATCAAGTGAAAGTGAAGGAATCAGAACAATTCAAGACCGCTTTCACTACTCCATGGGGAACCTGTGTTTATGTGAGGATGCCGTTTGGATTGACAAATGTAGGTGCCACATTTCAGAGGGCCATGGATGTGGCTTTTGCAGGATTGATTGATTCAATCTTGGCTGTGTATCAAGATGACTTAACTGCCTTTTCAAAGAAAGAAGAACAATACTGTTTGCATTTGGAACAAATTTTTATTAGAGCATTAGAGTATGGCATCTCACTCAACCCAAAGAAATGTGCTTTTGGGGTTCTAGAAGGAAAATTGCTTGGACACATTGTTTCCAAGGATGGAGTCAGGATTGATCCTGAAAGGGTAGCTGCAATTGACAAAGTCCAGATCCCTAAAATGGTAAAAGGTGTTCAGTCCTTCTTTGGACAGATTAATTTTGTTAGGAGATTTGTTCCTAACTTTGCAGAGACCACCAAGGGGATCTCTAAAATGCTGAAGAAGAATGCAATTGTCAAATGGGAAGATGAAGCAACCAAATCATTTCAAGATATAAAAGAGGCAATAAAGATGGCTCCTGTACTAAAATCTCCTAATTTTTCCAAGCCATTTCAATTGTTTTCATTTGCTTCTTTTCATACTATTGTTGCATGCTTATTGCAGAAAAAAGAAGAAGGGTTTGAACAACCTATAGCTTTCTTTAGCAGGTCATTGTAGGCTGCTGAATTGAAGTACGATATAATGGAGAAGCAAGCATATGCATTGGTTAGAGCAGTGAAGAACTTCAAGCCTTATTGGTGGGCTCTCAGATAATTACATATGTGCCTCATGTAGCAGTCAAGGATATCTTCACTCAGCAGGAGGTAACTAGAAGAAGATGCAGGTGGATAAATAAACTACAAGAATTCAACATTGAAATACAGATTACAAAGCTGGTAAGGGGACAAGGTTTGGCAAAGGTAATGACAAAATCAAATCTGGAAGCATGCTAGGTGAACGTGGTGCAAAATAAAACTATCAGTATATCAGAATCTAATTGGTATAAGGACATTGTATATTACTTGCAGAATTTGAATTGTCCTTCCCACTTCAGTGATAGTCAAAAAAGGACTTTGAAGCTACGTGCAATCAAATACATAATTCTTCAGGGAGAGCTGTATTGGAAGAATCCTGAGGGTGTACTACTCATATGTGTGAATGAGGATCAGGCTGCTGATATTTTAAATGACCTACACACAGGAGGATGTGGTGGACATCACACCGCCAAGACAATAGCCCACAAAGTTCTTAGAGCAGGATATTGGTGGCCAACTCTTTTCTCAGATGCACAAAAGTTGGTAAGAAAATGTGATCCTTGCCAAAGGTTCTTAGGAAAGCTAAAATATGGAGGTGCCTTGCCCCTTAGGATTGTAACTATAGAGACCCGATTTCAGCAGTGGGGAATTGTTTTTATAGGGGAAATCTCAGAAAAATCAAGTGGAGGACACAGTTGGATTCTGGTTGCTACTGATTATTTTACCAAATGGGTTGAAGCCATTCCAACTAAGAAAGCTACGAGCAAGGTGGTGATGGATTTTTTTTTGGAGCACATTATTATCAGATTTGGAGTGCCAGCTACAATTGTCACGGACAATGCCATGTGCTTCAAATCTAGAGAATTTGTTGATTTCTGCAACAAATATGGGATCAGTCTGTCATATGCATCACCATATCACCCACAAGGAAATGGTCAGGTAGAATCAAGCAATAAGAGCCTCATGAAAATCATTAAGAGAATGCTAGATAAGAGCAAGAGGGTATGGGATTCAAAGTTAAAGATGGCACTGTAGGCCAACCAGATGATAGTGAAGGAATCAACTAGAAGGTCACCTTTTGAGTTAGTGTATGGTGCACCAGCTAGGCTACCTGTGCACAACCTTCTGCCAGTTTACAGGTTTTTGCAAGAGAATGATATGGAGATTGGGGACCCAATGACTGAAAGAATCAATCAGCTAGTTGCATTGGATGAAATCAGAAGAGAGGCACATGTGACAAATATCAAGAAATAGCAAAAGATGAAATATCTGTTTGATAAGAGAGCTAGAGAAAAAAAGTTTCAGAAAGGTGATTTGGTCCTTGTATGGAATGCAAGGAACTAGGATAAGGGTAAACATGGTAAATTTGAGCCCTTATGGGTGGGCCCATACCAAATCAGTGACACTCATGGAGGAGATTCTTACTTTCTCCAGGCCCTAAGTGGTGAATTTTTGGAATTGTTTGTGCACGTTCAGTTCCTAAAGTTCTACTTCTTGTAATGGTTGTCTTGCGTGCACGTTGTAAACTAAATGTAAATATTTTGTACATGCCTTGTATAGTTAGTCATGTTTTGTGTTTTGGGTTTTGTCTGGTCTGCCCCGGAGTGGTCTGGTCCTCGCTGCAGTCTTGCGCTTACACGTCCCCAATCAGAGCCTATGTTACCACCTGTATGAGTAGTCTAGTTTCAATTGAAAAATGCAAAAAATTAGTTAAGGTACAAGTGTCTTTGTATATATACAAAGGTGTTTGTATAGACATGCAGGTCAAAATGTGTGTTGGCAGGCTTGTGAAATCTTAATCGTCTTCCATAAAATGTTAAAAATTTGAGTTATATGCATGTTTTAATGTATATCAGGTTGTATATACATTAGTGGAATCTTTCGCAAGACTACCGGGAATATTCTGCACTCGTATGCATTTTCAATTGCATATTGAGTTCAAGATGGAAGATACATTGAGGGAATATTCTGTAGAAGATCCTGTGTTTGTATGTGCAGGAATGAATGTATGTCAATATACATCGGGTCTTGTGCAATGAAAAATGTACAAGGGTGAATGTATCTCTAATATACAAGTCAACATGCAGGAGTTGAAAGATACAAGGAAAGTATGCATTCATCGAATATTCCGTCGTAGATTCTGCAGTTGTATAAAGGGGTTTGTATATTTGTGTTTGTATATTTGACATACAAACAAATATACATTTGCTATAGTGCGGCGGAGGTGATGCATGTGGTAGGGCCCGCGGGCATATACAAATAGATTTGTATTTTCAGCATGCAGGAGGAGCAGATACAACGTTGAATGTATGTTTGACATACATTGGCGACATACAAGAGGGAATCTATATCTCATATCCTAAAAGATTCCTTGTTTGTATGTTAGGGGATTTGTATGTTTGCACATACAAGCCGATATACAAAAGAGACATACATTTCGGACCCAAGGGATAAATCAATTGCAGTATATAAGATTTGGGGTCCACTGCATGTATATTGGGCACTTGTGTGTGCCTTTATACATTGCAAAGTTACAAAGGCTAGGTACAAGCCGGATTTCAAAACAACTTCAAGTGCCTCATTAAAATTTGAAATCCACCTTGTATGTATGAGGCAAATGTATATGCAGTTATACATTCGAAAATATGCAAAAGGAGAGACATGCAATCCAGATGCGATGGAGGAATAAGGTGCAGTGAATGAAATTTGGCATCCATGGGTTGTATAAAGCACTTGTATATGTTGATGTACAAGCTGATGTGCGGTAAAAGGGATACAAGCTAGATTTGAACTGATTCTCAAATTGTTCTAATAAAATTTGAGGTCCGACTTGTATATAAGGTGTTTGTATATGCTTTTGGGCATGCATATACAAGGCGAAGAAAGGCAAAATGATGAAGGTGAAAAGCCAGCGATGGAAGTATGGAGTGCCTACGTGGCATGATCTGGGTGCGCTGTTACTATTTCTGGGAGGAGCTACTGGTGGTTGAGCCATTAATGGTTGGATTGCAGACAGGCATGGGCCGATGATTGAACGGTCAAGTACCAGGTTTTATGACGGAGAGTCTTCCAGTAGCGGCACAGGGCTCGAGCTCAACCACTCCTCGCCCTCTTGTTTCTTCCTGTTTTGTCCCCTGCTGCATTTATTATTTTGAGTGCCATCTCTGGTGCATTGTCTGGCGGGAATTTTGACATTGTCATGTAATTAATTTCTGCGAAGTACACTTTCTTGCTGTTTTAAAAAAGCCAAATGTGTTACTCTTTTGTGGTTGTTGAAAACTGGACAATATTTTGGTGCTGTGACACAATACAACTTCATTGGTGGCCCTGTTCTTGATGTCTTGTAAGTTTATGAGTCTCATGTTGTATGTTTCATGCATGAGTTCACTGGTTTCATGTTATTTTATATGAGAAATGCTCTCTGCATGTGTTTAATCATTTTTCTCCAAGCTGTGGGCATAGTTTCTTTTGAATCAAGATAACTAAGGGTTGTTAAGGTTCAGGAATATAGTTTTTCTATATTGAATGTTTAATCTCCTACTTTTGTTCAAGGAACAAATTAAATGTTTTAGGTTAATCATTGAGAAAATGTGTTGCAGTAGGGATACCATTAAGTATGAATGATTAAGCACCTAATTATTGGGAAGTATCTGTAAGGCAGATATTAGAAATCCCCTTGATATCTAGTCTTTGGTGTATGTTCACGCTGGCCATTCACATGTGTATGTCTATTGACTCCAAGCCCTGAATAGGCACCGATCTAGTCTTGTATTGAGGTCACAACCAAAGTCCTAGTTTTGCATCCAAATATAAATCAAACTCAAACTTTATAAACAAACCTTTTAGGATTTTAGAAGTAGTTTTAGGATCCAAAATCCTCTATCTACAACTGAATATAGGCAAAGCTAGCCCCTTTGTACTTATGTCACAGTTTTGGTCTGCTTAATAGAGGATTTATCTGCTTTATGTCAGCATCCCAGCCCTTTCATAGCATATCTCATGGATGTTGAATAGGGAATACCCCCCTTGGTTTTGCAGAGCCTAAAGAAGAAGAGGAGATATCTATAGAGTCTATCTCCTATAATGTTAGCCGCTGGCCCAGGAATCCTATTGATCATTGATGGCAACCTTGTAGGGATAACTAGGAATAAGCATCCAGTCAGATTGAGAAGTAACACCTTCAACCCTATCCCTAATCCTTATACCCTCCACACTCTACTTTAACCTTAATCACTCGACCCTCAACCCTATCCCTAAACCCTTGACCCTCGAACCTCAACCCTCAACGTCAAACCCTAATCCCTCAACCCTTAACTCTGATCCCTCGACCCTCAACCCTATCCCTAAACCCTAAACCCTCAACCCTCAACGTCAAATCCTAATCCCTCAACCCTTCACTCTAATCCCTCAACCCTAAACCCTCAACACTATACCTTAAACCCTAATCCCTCAACCCTCAACCCTAAACCTTATCCCTAAACCCTAATCCCTCAACCCTCAACCCTAATCTGTCATCCCTCAACTCTAATCCCTTATCCCTAAACACTAAATGCTATCCCTATTCCTAAACCCTCAAAAGACTAGATATTATACCTTAAACCCTAATCCCTTATCCCTAAACCCTCCAACCCTATCCCTAATCCTTATACCCTCCACACTCTACTTTAACCCTAATCACTTGACCCTCAATCCTATCCCTAAACCCTTGACCCTTGAACCTCAACCCTCAACCCTCAACATCAAACCCTAATCCCTCAACCCTTAACTCTGATCCCTCGACCCTTAACCCTTAAAACTTGAACCCTAAAACCTATCCCTACACGCTCGACACTCGACACTATATCTTAAACTCTAATCCCTTAACCCTCATCCCTAAAGCCTCAACCCTAAATCATTAAACCTTCAACCCTAAACCCTATCCCTAATCCCTCTACCCTCGATACTCTTATTTAACCCTAATCCCTTAACCATTAACCCTATCCCTCAACCTCAACCCTCAACCCTCAACCCTCAACTCTCAACATTAAACCCTAATTCATCAACCCTAAACCCTAATCCCTCAAACCTAAACCCTATCACTAAACCATCAACCCTCAACACTATACCTTAAACCCTAATCCCTATCCCTCAACTCTTAACCCTTAAAACTTAAACCCTATCCCTACACCCTCAACACTTGACACTATATCTTAAGCCTTAAACCCTCATCCCTAAAGCCTCAACCCTCAATCCTTAAACCTTAGACCCTAAACCCTATCCCTAATCCCTCTACCCTCAACACTCTAACCCTAACCTTGACATTAAATGCTAATCTGTCAACCCTAAACCCTAATCCGTCAACCCTAAACCCTCAACCCTCAACACTATACCTTAAACCCTAATCCATCAACCCTAAAAACTAATCCCTCAACCCTCAACCCTAAACACTATCAATAAACCCTCAACCCTCGACACTATACCTTAAACCCTATGAGAAAAGCTTTACGTATGGTACATCCACAGTGAGTAATTAACAATTGAAATCAGAAGGATGATCATTATGAGAAAAGATTTGCATTGGGGTACATCTATGTTTCTTGCTGTCCACCCCGCACTTAGGGAAGGTATATTGTTATGAAACAGGCAAATAATCTCCCATTGTTTACTGGCTCTATCCACAAGAACTACTAAACTATACCTTAAACCCTAATCCCTCAACCCTAAACTTTCAACCCTAAACCCTATCCCTAATCCCTCTACCCTCAACACTCTACCTTAAACCTAATCCCTCGACCCTTAACCGTAAACGCTATCCCTAAAGCCTCAACCCTAAACCCTAATCCCTTAAGGTCCTAAACTCTAATCCCTTATCCCTAAACTCTAAATCCTATCCATAAATGCTCAACCCTCAACCTTAAACCTTAATCACTCAATCCTTATCCACTCCTCTCCTCCCCTATATGGCTCACTCCCATCTCTACCCTCCTCTGCCCTCGACACTATACATACATACATATAGGCATACATAGATACATACGTACATATAGGCATACATACATACATACATGATTAATAGCCTTGAACATAAAAAAAAATTAAGGGGAACATAACGCGAGCGCGTTATGTCAAACATGACAAACAACATAGACTTTGGCGGAAAAGGAAAAATGCAAAGCAAGACATAACACGAGCGTGTTATGTCTTGCTTTGGGAATCCCAAGCCTTGGGCTTGGGATTTGCTTTGGATTTCCAACCCGAAGGCTTGGAGTGCCTTTTGAACAGTCACAGACATGTTTTTCCATATTCTTCAAGATTTCACATAATTTCGTTCGTGCTAACCCTCAGATTTGCACATGTTTCAAGGTCAAACAAATCAAACACCTAGGTAATGTTAGGCTTTCTCTTAGCTATTTGACGATGTGATTTTTTTCACATTTTAACAATGTTAAGCCTTTCATCTTTAATTTCTTTTGTTTGTGTGTCTATTTTTGGGCAAAAACCTCTGTTTGGTCTTTTTTCATTGTAAATTAACTATTCATTGAAATTTCAAAAAAAAAACATATTTAGAAACTAGACTCCATTCTACAAATATTAAGAAAATAAAAAAATGATTTTCAATTAGTTTTCAAAATTTATAGGGGTAGCACAGCCAAAATTCTATTTTTTAGGATGTGTCCACTTTGAAAATTAGTAAAAAATCAAATATTCATAAAAAAATTATCAGAAAAATCAAGCATAAACTACATGCTATTAGTTAATTTCTCACTAAAGCAATTTTAAAAATACCAAAAAAAAGTTGACCTTTTGAGGGAGCCACAAAACATGATATGTTATGTTTTTTTGACAGAAACAACACCAATTTTTGTGGCTCCCTCTTTTGAACCCCTTAATCTATGCCATTTTCAAAAAAAAATAGTAGTTTAGAAAGTAGACTCAGAGCACTATGAACATTGTTTTGGTTGCATCTCTAAATTTTGAGTGTAACTATGCTCAATTTCTCATCCAAGGCCAGTATTTCTTAATTTCAGAAAAAAAAAAAAGTGGCCACTTAAGACCCCTTTTTGGCCCCCCATCTTCTTGCACTTACCTGCTACATGTTTCCTGAACTAACCTGCTCTTCCTTCTTCTTCTTCATGCTGCATTGAATATTTTCGGTACCATTTAGATGGTGCATTATATTTGGCAGCATCTCGAAAAGACATGTACTTGAATGCTGAGGGCACATTCTTGCTATATAAGAGGATTGTGTCACTCATTTTTTTTGGTTGTTGAAGACTTGGGCAATTTTTTGGAAGAAATAACAAAAATAGAGCATTTCTTAGCTGTTATGTCTCTTTTGTGAGTTTATGAGTTGCATTTTGAATGCAGGTTGCACATATGTTCAGTTTCATGTTGTTTTTATATGAAAAATGTTTCTTTGCATGTGTTTAGCTGTTTGTCTCCATTTGTTGTATGCATCCCTTCTTTTGAATCTAGTTGCTAAGGGTTACTTAGATTCTAGGATATAGATTTCTATATTGCATGCTTAATCTGTGACTTCCATTCAAGGAGTGGATTAAACTGTTTTGGGTTAAATATGAAGAAGATTGTATGGCAGCAGGGATATTTGTAAGTAGAGATAGCTAAATATTCATTCTTGGGTGGTGTTTGTAAGGCAAATACCAGTTCAGACCCCTTGAAACTTGAATGCCAATGCAAATAATTCACTTGTATACGTCTAGTTGACTCCTTGCCCTGAGATAGGCACCGGTCTACCCTTGTGTAGTAGTTATGATCCAAAACCCCCTGTCTTGCATCCAAAACATAAAATATATCATTTCAAAACTTCAACCTGTTAGTTTGTAGGAGTAGAAATAGGGCCCCTGCATACTCTCATTCCTAACCAGTTAGATATGTCCAAGAACACTGCCAACCTTGTGATTTATCACACAAATCTTGGTCCAAACATGAGAGTATTTTGTCTGTGACTAAAAAGCTAAATCTTTCTATTGGGAGTGAGTCAAAGACAAATCTTTAGCTATAGGGATACCTCCTCGATGCGGCAGAACCAGAAGTGAAGGGGAGGCAGCTCACGCAACCTCCTGTATTTGTTGGCCGAATCTGCCTGTGCATTGGAACTAGCAAACCCTTTGCTGACTCAGAGAGAAAGACCCAACACTTGCAACTTACAAATTCTTTTATAAAGAATATACAAATGAAATTGTGTCTTCTGTATCACAAGTCATTGGCAAATCCATTGCAAAAGGGAGAGCATCACTCTAACACTTTTCCTCCAGCCATAGACCAACGGTCCCCCACTCACCTTCCTTATGGAAGTGGCCCTTCCCTTCATGAGGGTATAGATAATGAGAATCAAACTGATTCAATCTGCCATCTGAGAACTAGTGTTGTGTCCTAGCAGAAACAATCGATTGAACAACTTATAGTCTAGCTCTATCTATGAACAACCCATCTAATTGTTTGTGCCATTTAGGAACACGGTGAACCGAATATGCAAGCAGGGATTTTGCATTACTTTGGCCAAAGTTTCATATAAATGAGTTGTATGTTCGCACACTCTTTTCTTGACTTGGAGACTGACATTCCTCTGACCTCTTAGGTTTAATGATTAATTCGAGGTTTATTATTTAATTACACCCTATACCTGTTTAACTGGTATACCTCTACCATATGTCATTTAAACACGAGCAAAGTAAGAGTTTGGGTGACTTAAATATATGCATTGAGCCCCCTTTGCATCCTTGCAATTCTTGGGTCTATGACAACCTGTTAATTCTGCTCAACAACTAGTTAAACCCAATATCTTACTTGAGAGTAAAATAGTTTTCATTTTCTATGATATGCATTATTGTCATTAACAACCAAGGTTTTCATGTTTCCCCATCTTAGGAGCAAACTACCTTGTCTGTTAAACTTAACCACTTATAACCTAGAAGTCATTAGTTTTCCACAGTCCATAATGTTGTAAACGAATGCTTCTGGATGTAACTGTGTTGGATATTTTTCCTCAACGTTTCGGATCACACTCAGTGAACCATCATCAGGAGAGAGAGCAAGAGAAGAGAACATAAATGATATAATTGTAGACTAAGTTATTAAAAAGAGAGGGAGGAAGAGAAGTGGCACAGAAGCCTAGGGAAATCACACAACATGATGACTCCTAAAATAAACCAATGAATAAACCCAAAAACAACTACGACAAAAAAAAACAAGATAACATAAAACAATTTAGTATATATATACAAACCTTCATATCAATACAAATATATACATAAAGTATGCAGACTAATTTAAATCAAAGTATGAATCATGAAACACAGAAAGCATAATAAAACTACAAAATAGAATGAATAAAAAAGTAATATATATATATATATATATATATATATATATATGTTGTTGCAAGTATGGGCCTAACAGGTGTTGTCATTGATGTCAACATACTCATGTTGCATTAATGAGAAGGATTGGATGAGCTGTGTGCTGAGGATATTGAGAAAATTAGTCTCAATCAGGAACAATGAAGAACAGTGATGACAAGAAGGTAAAAGTCCACAATAGGTTGAGGATCAAAGGGTGCGGTTTAAAGGGTTTGTAGATATAAGTCTTAAGATGTTGTAGTCAAGTTTTTAGAGGTCCGCATGAAGATCTGAAGAAGTTATGGCTGCTCAAGTAGAACTGGTTCCGGCAGGTGTTCAGAGGTGACAGGGTGTCACAGATAGGTCCGGTGAGCTCCAGAAGTGCATCATCCCATTCTGCGGATTGGAGGGAGTATTGAGGAAGTCATTGAGAAGTGTCAACTAGATTGGCTCATGGTTTGAAGGTCCATAAGAGCCTGTTCATTTGTGACAGTGATGACAGACTGTGTTCTTGAAGCTCCGGATGAAGGAGAGAAGAATTCTAGTAAGCTAATAAAGTGCAGATGTTCTTCGTGGCTCAGGAAAGGCTGTGGTGATCTTTGGATCATGTCTAGTTCATGTTGGTGGTCCGCATTGAAGTTAGAGTTTGGATTTGATGAATAACCACCAGATGTTGGTGTACTTCCTGAGACTAGCCGACCGGATGTATTACACGTCTTCCGGAGGATCTATAAGTGTTTGCCGACTTAGATGAGTGTTCCTAAGTCGATGCCTTGTATAAATAAAGGATTGTGAAGTCATTCCAAAGTGTTTCTGGTGGAGATGAGGGTGTGGTAGCGAAGAAGAGAGCGAAAGGCAAAGCATAAGTTTTTTGGCTTTAATGGAACTGATTCAAGCTTGGTGAAGATGCTATTCTCCAGTTCATGTATGTGATACTTATTTCTTTGTAGACAGTGTGTCTCTTGTAGGAAGTGAGCCTCTTGTGAGTAGTGTGCTCGGGCAGTGAGCCCTAATTGGCATGTGCCATTTGTTCTTTCTATTCTTCTAATAGAGAATACATTCTTGGGTTAATCACCCTGTGGTTTTTCCCTTAACCGGGTTTTCCACGTCAAAATCTTGGTGTCTTATGTGTTGTTGAGTTTCTGCTTGTGATTTGAATGCATTATGTTTCATGTTTAATATACTGCTAATCACCAAGAAGTTTTAAGTGTGTAAATTGGAGAAAGTTTGGCACAACTGATTCACCCCCCCTCTCAGTTGTGTGCCCTAAATCTAACAATTGGTATCAGAGCCAAGTTCCTCTAAAAGGAGCTTAACCTCTTGAGGAGATCCAGGATGTCGTCCTACAAGAAGGATAGTCTGAAGTTTGATGGAACCAACTTTGCTCTTTGGAAAGGTCGCATGAAATGTCACTTGCAGTGTATGGGAATGGCGTACTGGTCCATGGTTACAAAGGCGTATGTACCTCCACAGGGTGGTCCGACAACCCTAAATGAACTGACATATGTTGAAAACAATCTGTGGACCAAAGAGGCTCTTCTAAGTGCTTTATCTGACTCAGAGCTCTCAAATGTTATTGACCTACCAACTGCTTTTGAGATTTGGAATAAACTAGAACTTTTGCATGAAGGAGACCAGTATGTTAAATGTGCAAGGTTACAGAGTCTAAAAGGGAAATTTGAAACGCTAAAAATGAGAGATGATGAAAATATTACTACTTTTATGCCAAGAGTAAATGAGCTGGTTTGTGGAATCAGAAATGCTAGTGGAGTCTTGGATGAAAATGAGATTATTGGCAAAATCCTCAGATCCCTTCCTGCCTCTTACAAAATCAAGGTTGTTGCCATTGATGAATTCAGAGCCCATACAACTGTCACAAGAGACCAATTGGCTAGCAAACTGGCTGCATTTGAAATGACCGAGTTTGGAGATGATCCCCCCAAGACTGAATCTGCATTCAAAGCCAGTGCCTCTGTGAAAGGTAAACAAAGATTTGATCCGGGAGAGAACTCATCAAGGAAACTATCATGGTATGAAAAAGCTAGAAAAGACCTGGAAGAAGAAGAAGTAGAAACTGCTCAACTTGAAGCCCTCATTGCAAAGAGACTACCAAGAGGATCCGATAAGTAGGAAGGAAAATTGCCTTTCAAGTGTTTTAACTACAATAAGATTGGTCATTTTGCCTCAAGATGTCTGGAAAGATTTTCAAAGACAAATCCTAACAGATCAAGGTTCTAAAAGAATTGTTACTATGTTCATGAAGAAGATGATAATGAAGGAGTAACAGATGATGAATCAGAGACAAGAAGCAAATCCGGAAGTGAATGGGTGTTCATTGCCATCAAGGAAGAAGAACCAATATCCTCTGTATCTGTCAATCATAAAGTTGTAGAAAGAGCTCTGGTTGCCCAAGTTGAAGAAAAGGATGATTGGGTCATTAATAGTGGTTGCTCTCACCATATGACAGGTGACAAAAATAAGTTCATAGATTTGGAAAGGTATGAAGGAGTGGTAAAGTTTGGTGATAATTCTGCTGGTAGAATCAGAGGAAGAGGAACTATTTCTTTTGATGGAAGAAACAAAACTGGTAATGTTCTATATGTTGAAGGCTTGAAGCACAATCTTCTCAGTGTTGGACAGTTGGTGGACAAAGGCTATGATCTCCAGTTCAAGAATGGAAAATGCAAAATCTTTGAAAGTTTTGGAACAAAGATTGCATCCGGTGCTCAAACCTAAAGGTAATATCTTCCATTGGTTGGTACTGGTAAAAGTTGCTTATTTGTTCAAGTTGATCAAAGTTGGTTATGGCATAGAAGGATGTGTCATGTGAATTTTGATAATATCATCAAGATAAGCAATACTCAGGCTGTAAGAGATCTTCCAAAATTGGTGAAACCTACTAACAACTTGTGCAAGGAATGTCAGCTGGGGAAACAGAGTAGAGTCTCATTCAAAAGCAAGGATCAATCCTCCACCGGATTATTGGAATTAGTTCATACTGATCTGTGTGGTCCGACAAGAATCAAGAGTATGCAAGGTGACAGATATTTCATGTTACTGATTGATGACCATTCCCGGATGATGTGGGTTACCTTTTTGAAAGAGAAATTAGAAGCTTTTGAGAAGTTCAAAATCTTCAAGGCTATGGTAGAGAATCAAACCGGATTGAAACTGAAATGTTTGAGGTCTAATAGAGGTGGTGAATTCACATCCGGTGAGTTCATAGATTTTTGTGAGAAGCATGGCATAAAGAGACAGTTGTCTGCTCCTAGGACTCCATAGCAGAATGGAGTAGTAGAGAGAAAGAACTGGACCATCCAGGAAGCATCCAGGACAATGATGATGGAAGCAAATGTTCCTTAGATGTTTTGGAGAGAAGCTGTCAACACTGCAGTCTATACACTCAATCGAATTCAAATCAGAAGCAATACCGGTAAGACTTCTTATGAACTTTGGTTTTGCATCACTCCTACTGTAAGGTATTTCAGAGTTTTTGGTAGCCAATGTTACATTAAAAGAGATGAAGATCTAGGAAAGTTTGATGCTAGAAGTGATGAAGGAATTTTCTTGGGTTGCTCCACTCAAAGCAAAGCATACCGATGTTACAATAAGAGATTGAGAAAGATGATAGAAAGTACAAATGTGAAGGTTGATGAAGGAATTGAGAAACCTTCAAGGTTTTATGAATATGATGATGATGATCAAAATGGTGTTCTGATTCAAGGAGCCCAAACCCCTTCCGGTACTCAGAATCAAACATATCTGGTAATTTAGGGAGAAGAGATGAATCATAATGAGCCTGATCAAGAATTAGAAGTGCAGGAAACTCCCAAAGTTCCCAGGTATGTAAGACTGAACCACTCTGAAGATCAGATCATAGGTGATAAAAGTAAAGGAGTTCTAACAAGAAGGAGAATTGCTCAAGATTCAGAAGAGTATTGTTTGATCTCTAAAATTGAACCTAAGAAAGTGAATGAAGCTTGCAATGATGAAAACTGGACTAAAGCAATGGAGGAAGAGCTGGTGCAAATAGAGAAAAATCACACTTGGGATCTTGTTCCCAGACCTAGAAACAAGAATGTGATTGGAACCAAATGGGTCTTCCGGAACAAACTGAATGAAGTTGGTGAAGTAATCAGAAATAAAGCCAAATTGGTCTGCAAGGGCTACTCTCAAATAGAAGGAATTGATTTTGAAGAAACTTTTGCTCCGGTGGCAAGAATTGAAGCAGTCAGATTATTTCTTGCCTTTGCTGCCTTCAAGGATTTCAAAGTATATCAGATGGATGTCAAGTCTACCTTTCTAAACGGTGATTTGGAAGAAGAAGTGTATATAGAGCAACCAGACGGATTTCAGTTGTCTGATCATGGTGATATGGTCTGCAAATTGAAAAAGGCACTTTATGGTTTAAAGCAAGCCCCAAGAGCTTGGTATGAAAGATTGGATAAGCATCTTCTGAAGATTGGATTCAACAAAGGTACTGCTGATAGTAACTTATATTTTAAAATTGATCATGAAAACATCTTGATTATTGAAGTATTTGTTGATGATATCATCTTTAGAGGAAGAGATAGTATGTGTCAAACCTTTGCAAATCAAATGAAAAGTGAGTTTGAGATGTCTATGCTTGGTGAAATGAATTTCTTCTTGGGTCTGCAAATTACTCAAACAAAGAAAGGAATCTTCATTTCTCAGATCAAATATGTGAAAGAATTGTTGAGGAAATTTTGGATGGAAGATTCAAAGCCAATGAATACTCCCATGGCAACCGGATGTAAGTTGAGCAAAGATGATGACTCTCCTAAGGTAGACCAGACAAAGTATAGATCAATGATTGGTGGATTGTTGTATGTCACTCAAACTAGACCAGATATAATGCAGGTTGTTGGTCTTGTGGCTAGATTCTAAGTTGATCCCAGAGAATCTCATGTCATGGCAATCAAAAGGATTTTTAGATATCTAAAAGGGACAGTTGAGTATGGGTTGTGGTATCCTAGAGATCATGATTTCTCTCTTCATGTATATACAGATGCAGATTGGGTAGGAGATGTGGATGACTGGAAGAGTACCAGTGGTGGAGCATTCTTTTTGGGAAAGAGATTGGTTTCTCGGCTAAGCAAGAAACAAGAGGCAATATCTCTATCTACAACTGAAGCAGAATACATTGCTGCAGCAGGTAGTTGCACTCAAGTTTTGTGTATGAAGCAGATGCTAAGAGACATCAAAGTAGAGTATGAGGAGCCTATCACAATCATCTGTGATAATTCAAGTGCAATAAATATTTCTAAGAATCCGGTGTTGCATTCTAAGACTAAGCATATATCTATCAAATTTCACTTTCTAAGAGAGCAAGTGAACAAGGATGAAGTCAGATTAGAGTTTGTGCCCTCAAAGGATCAGATTGCAGATATCTTTACTAAACCTCTTCCCAAGGACTCTTTTGAGTATCTCCGGGAGAAGTTAGGGGTTATTGCCCCTCCAGTGATGAACTAGGATGCACTGATGTGCATCAGTCCGGTGGATATCACAGTCATATCTTGTGATCCAGATTGGTGATGGAGAGTTGCTACTTAGGGGGAGCAGCTGGTATGATTCTGATGTGTTAGAGTTGCAAATATGAGCCCTTTGCCATTGATGTCAAAGGGGGAGATAAGACATGTGAAAAACAAGTGGTTGTTGATCAAAAGGGGAGTAGTAAAGGAAGAGAAGACATGTGAATGGTTGTTGCTGATATGGGGAGTTGTGACAGTAAGGAGAAGTTCTTGTCTTGATGGTTTTTCACATCATATGTTGCCATCAATGACAAAGGGGGAGATTGTTGCAAGTATGGGCCTAACAGGTGTTTTCATTAATGTCAACATACTCATGTTGCATTAATGAGAAGGATTGGATGAGCTGTGTGCTGAGGATATTGAGAAAATTAGTCTCAATCAGGAATAGTGAAGAACAGTGATGACAAGAAGGTAAAATTCCACAATAGGTTGAGGATCAGAGGATGCGGTTTAAAGGGTTTGTAGATATAAGTCTTGAGATGCTCCAGTCAAGTTTTTAGAGGTCCGCATGAAGATCTAAAGAAGTTATGGTTGCTCAAGTAGAACCGGTTCCGGCAGGTGTTCAGAGGTGATAGGGTGTCACAGATAGGTCCAGTGAGCTCCGGAAGTGCATCATCCCATTCTGCGGATTGGAGGGAGTGTTGAGGAAGTCCTTGAGAAGTGTCAACTAGATTGGCTCATGGTTTGAAGGTCTGGAAGAGCCTGTTCATTTGTGGTAGTGATGACAGACTGTGTTCTTGAAGCTCCGGATGAAGGAGAGAAGAATTCCAATAAGCTGATAAAGTGCGGATGTTCTTGGTGGCTCAGGAAAGGCTGTGGTGATCTTTGGATCATGTCTAGTTCATGTTGGCGGTCTGCATTGAAGTTAGAGTTTGGATTTGATGAATAACCACCGAATGTTGGTGTACTTCCTAAGACTGGCCGACCGGATGTATTACACGTCTTCCGAAGGATCTATAAGTGTTTGCCGACTTAGATGAGTGTTCCTAAGTCGATGCCTTGTATAAATAAAGGATTGTGAAGTCATTCCAAAGTGTTTCTGGTGGAGATGAGGGTGTGGTAGTGAAGAAGAGAGCGAAAGGCAGAGCAAAAGTTTTTCGGCTTTAATGGAACTGATTTAAGCATGGTGAAGATGCTATTCTCCAGTTCATGTATGTGATACTTATTTCTTTGTAGACAGTGTGTCTCTTGTAGGAAGTGAGCCTCTTGTGAGCAGTATGCTCAGGGAGTGAGCCCTAATTAGCATGTGCCATTTGTTCTTTCTATTCTTCTAACAGAGAATACATTCTTGGGTTAATCACCCCGTGGTTTTTCCCTTAACCAGGTTTTCCACGTCAAAATCTTGGTGTCTTATGTGTTGTTGAGTTTCTGCTTGTGATTTGAATGCATTATGTTTCATGTTTAATATACTGCTAATCACCAAGAAGTTTTAAGTGTGTAAATTGGAGAAAGTTTGGCACAACTGATTCACCCCCCCCCCTCTCAGTTGTGTGCCCTAAATCTAACATATGTGTATATGTGTATACATGAATATACATATACATATACATATATATGCAAGTGTGTGAGAAAAATGTGTGTGCATAAGTAAATATCAACGAAAATGAAATAGTAAAAGCATAAAAAATATAATAAAGAAACAAAATTAAAAGTGTATATATATATAAGTGTAAGTAAGTATGTATGTGAAAGAATAAAAGAACATAAAAATAGGTATAAATATATTTGGATAGGTAAATAAACATGTATAAGAATATTTGAAAAGGAAAAGGGATAAGTAAATGCCTTCCATATATATATATATATATATATATTAATGCAAATAATATACAGAAGAATATAAATCAAAGAGAAACAAAGACACAGAGGTATAAAACATAAAAAACATAATAAAGAAACAAAATTAAATGCATATAAGAAGAATATAAGTATATGTATATGTGTGAATACATGCATGTACATGTACCTAGGCATGCCCACGAAGAAAAGAGAGAAAATATAGGAAAATAAAAGCATATATATATACAAAGAACTAAAAAACAACCAAGGGGGGGGGCAAAATTATGAAAGGCCTAACAATTGAACACAGAAACAGAAGAAAAACAAACAAGTAAACACACCCTACATAAAAATATATGTATGAATATACATGTGAATGTATAAATGCAAAAACTTAAATGAACTAATACATATGCATGAGTGTATGTATAAATATGTGATGTCATATGTATACATATATTCATGTATATATACCCATAAAAACTAAAACAATAAAAGTAAAATAAATAAAGAACAAAATAAAGCAACTCTGTATCAAATAAATGCAAATAAGAAAATTATAAAAGAATAAACAAGTGTATATATGTATAAATACCATATATACAAAAACAAAAACATGAGTATGCGCATATATATGTATGTGACTATATATATATAATTTAAATATGTGTGTGTGTGTGTGTAAATATATCTATATCGATATAAAGGAACAAAGAAATAACAAAAGCAAGAGAAGGGGGGTTAACCACCAGGGAAGCCAAGGAAGGATGAAACAAAACACAGACAGGGGGGGTGAGTGTGAGTCTAAGCAAGCGAGGGGAAGTGAAGGAAAAGAGTCGGGAGAGCTAGGGAGAGCGGGGGAAGGGAAAGGAAGGGCGCAAGAAAGAGAAAACCAAGAGGAGGGACTCTGAGGAGGAAACAAAGGAGAGACAAGGAGAACAGGAGAAAAGAGACAATAGGATAGAGAGTGGGGGAGGAAGGGGGACACGAGAAGAAACGGTAGAGAAAGGGCAAGAATGAGGAAGGAATAGAAAGTAGGAGAAAAGGAGGGTTGGAAGAATATTAACGGAGATAAAAGGTCATTCCTTTCGAACCCTCTTTAGGGAAAACTGGAACAGCCGATTAAGGGACTCAAAAAGCATGAAGTTTGGTTTGGGCACTTCATTTCATCATTGTTTTATCATCATTTCACTGCATCTGATAAGGGTTTGGTATGCAATAATGGAAAATAATGGAGAATCTGTCGGATAACCGGTTTCAGAATTCAAATATTGACTTGAGTAGAATAATAGAGCTATTATGAGTTAAGGCCGTTGAAAATCAGTTGTAAAATGATGACTCCAGGTGCAACCGTTCCTCTCTTTCTCCTTGTTTATTTTTTATGGTTGTTTACATGTCTTGTCCCTTGCATAGTTTGGTATATTTGTCATACCCACAAATTTTTGGGGTTTAGTTACTGTTATGGTCATTGTTAACAAATAGTTTGTTGTGTTTAATTCATTCTAAGTTTGAAGACTATTATGACCTCAAACTGTGACAGTTTTTGGGGTTTTAGTTATGAGAAAAGACTAAACAAGTTTTTTGTTCATGGCAACTGTGATTTGTTAAGCGTATGATGGCATTTTTTATTACAGTTGTAAAGAATCCTTAACAATCAGATTATGTGAATGATGATTCTGGTCAGAATAGTGATTTGATGGCATAATGATGGTTTGGTTTATGATTTTATGTGGACAGTCTTATGATTTAATTGCAGTGATCTCCTAATCACAGTTATGTGTTACAACTTATAATGAACACCTAACTTGGGTTATGAGATGCACAACATCATCTTGAGGCAGTAGTGACACTTTAATTACTTTTTGTCTTACACACATGGTAGTTATGGATTACATGTCAGTTATAACTTGAAGGGTTAGTTTCACCCTAAACTGTGGTTTAATATTCAGTTATTACCTGAATCAGTTTTATGGAAACAGATATCTCTTCAAACTATTTTATGAGAAGAGGAAGATATTGTGAAATGTATAAAAAAGGGCTTTGAACAGGATAGATGTGTGGTTGTGTATATACCTTATGTAATGTTGAGGATATATGACTGAATGCATTATCAATTATGTTAGATCAGAGTTGTATTGGGATTCAGTGAAACAGAGTGTCCCTATGTATTTGTTTTTTTTTCATGATTGAAATGTGTATTGAAAGGTCAAGTCAGTGAGACAAGAAATGACCTTTGCCAGTGAGGCAACTGTAGCCAGTGAGGCTTGAGTTAATAGCTAGTGAGGCCTGTAATCAGTGAGATTCTTTTATTAAGCTAGTGAGGCACTTTTTCAAGTGGTTTTTATGCCCCGGAGGGTTTTCCACTCAGGACAATATATGTGTTATGGATTGTCATTGATGAGTTTGTTTCTCATGTTTAGTGCTTATCATGTGTCATTTGTTTTAAAGTCATTTAATTTACTTTGGTCTATATGAACACATACTTATCTTATATCACTGTCTGAAACAATGATACTGTGCATGTCCACTTTATGAACAATCATATTTCACAGTTAGTCTCTATGTGTTAAGATTTATGATAATGAGTCATTGTTTACAGTCCCTACATTGAGTTGATACATTCTTGACTTTGATCAATCTGTTTTAGTTGTCCAAGGCTGTCATGATGTCATCTACAGTCAATAGAAATTGTTTTTGTATCAAAGTTTTGAAATACAAATTTTAAGGTCACTAAGTCTTGTTAAAACTTGTATACCACTGATTCACCCCCCGCTCCTCTCAGTGGTATTGTACTCTAACAAGTGGTATCAGAGCCAGACCCTTGCAAGAAGTCTAACCAACTTAAGGGTTCCTGGAAGTGGAGTACAATGGGTAAAAAGAATAGGAATAAGGCCTTGAGTAGAGAAAAGATAGATGCTGATCATAAAATTGAAAAACAAGTCTCAGTTAAGTCCAGCAATGGATTGTTGCATGAGTCAACCATGAATATAGATACAAAGTCTCATAAAGAAATTAGTCCTGTAGTTAAGAATCATGACAATGTGAATGTGACTAGACATGAATTTGACGATTTTGTAGTTGAATTTGATGATGAAGAAGGAGACCTATTTGTGGATGAATATGATTATGAACAAGATTGTGAGACTAATTTAAAAGAAGAACTCATGTGTGCCTTGGATACAATCAAGGAACTTAGGAAGGAGAATAAGAGATTAGAAGAGCAACTTCAACAAGAGATAGAATTCAAGAACAAGGTATGTTCAGATTTTGAAAAAGCTTCTTTAGAGTTTAAAAATGCCAGAAATCAGATTGCAGAATTAAAAAGTCATGTTAATGAATCTGATAAATTGATTATTAGTCTAAAAACTGAAATTGAGGAAGTAAAAAGAATAAAATATGTAACAAATTCTGATCTTGAGGTGAAAAGAATTGAATGTCTAAGACTTGAAAGTGAAGTTATCAATCTAAAGAATAGTCTAGATGTTGTCAAAATACATAAGTTTGTAAAAGGCACAAATGCTTTAGATGAAATATTGAGTAGTCAGAAAAACTACAAGGATCATTTAGGCTTAGGATATGAAAAAGGGGAAAGCTCTGGTGTTAAAGATGAAGTTAAAAGGGAAATAGTTTTTGCAACAGCAGATAGGAAGAGTTTCAAGGTTAAGAAGACTCCTAGGCAGAAGCTAGATCTGAATTATCATTCTGCTATTTCTGATGACAACAAGAAGAAAGCAAAGGATAAAACTGATGATATTAGGAGAAGAAGAACTAACAGTTTTTCAAGACCTTCATCCATCAGGCAATATCATTTTGTCAGATATAACTATTCTCAATTTCATGGTTCTTGTTATGTCTATCATAAGTATAATCATAAAGCTAGAGATTGTAGTTATTATGGTTTGTCAAATCAAAACTATAGTATTGTTTGCTATAACTGCAATAAGGTTGGGCACTTAAAAAGAGACTGTTGGATGAATGCAAGGTATGACTCTAGAAGAAACTATTCTCCTCTTGATCAAAACTATAATATGTTGTGCTATAGATGTAAAGGATTTGGTCATAAAGCAAGGTTTTGCAGGGAGAAGTCATTTGAAAATGGATCTCTATGGGTCTGGAGAAGAAAACAAGGAAAGGAGAAGGGAGGACTTAGTCTTGTGCATGATGCACAAGGATTATCTCTCAGCATTTAAATGATTGCATGTTTTTAGGGGGAGTGATCCAATGTTTTATTTTCTAACCCCAAGGAGTCTTAGGATGTAGTGGACTAAAATTTGAACTGAGATATTGTTTGCTCTTTATGGAAGTTTTGCATGATACTCTCTCTGTGATTTCTGTTGCAGTCATTTGATGACAGTATCAAGGATGTCATTATGTTTTTAATAGGACATCTTTGGAACAGCATGGCAATAGTTTTGATTGTTCTTATCAGATACAGTATTCAAGTTTCATTTTTGTATGCATTCTTTGAGGAGCATTCTTCAGTAACAAGGCACTTTCAATTTTAGTGAATATTTCCAGTGATCTTGGTGTCCCTCCTTTGTGAGTTCTCAAACAATATTTTATGCAAGATAGTGCTTGCATGATAATTGTGGTTTGGTGACTTAACATGTGCAATGCCAAGTAGAGTGCTCAGTTCCTTAAGTGTATTGAGACAGTATTTGGTGTTTGATAGTTCTTTTAGATAGTAATAGTGAGTTTAAAACTAAGACATGGTTGATATCTGAATGAAACTAATGATACTGATTCAGTGAGAACAGTTATACAAAGTTTTGAATGGTTTTGCTTGGTGAAAGCGATTGGTGTTTGTATTAGTTTCTTTTTCTCATGATGACACAATGTTTTCTTGTCATGATTTTGACAAGTATTCTGATGGTGACAGTTGGTGAAGTATGTTTTTTTGTACTTTTGATAGTAAATATCTGTCAACACATTGTTGGAAAGTGCAGAATCAGAATCTGCAGATCTAGTCAGCATCCCTTGGTTTTAGTTTGCCTGATGATAGAAGGTGCTTGAGGTTATTATTCTTGCTTCTGTCAAGTAATTATAAGTCATCTTAGTGATGTTTTTTTGACTCACAGTCTGATGATGGAAATAGTCCTAGTATATTTTAATGCTCATCGATGGGGGGAGTAACTTAATGTCAAAAACACAGTGTAATTTAGTTTATAGATCAGGACAGTAGATCATGATGTGTGATAGTGCATACTTGATCATGATAAGTATAACAATGATGATCTCTGATAGTGAAGGACAGATAAGGCATATGCACTTTTTAAGGTATATAGTTGAGTATGGTGTCTTGTTGAGAAAACAAGTGTAAATTCAGGCTCTACATTCTTTGGGACAGGATTAGTCATTGAGAACAATGATATTTCCCTATTCACAAGGGGACAGCATTGTTGGCAAATGCCCTGGTAGTCATGTTTGCAAAATATGGCAAGTATGTAGGATTACAGTGTCTTTACCAGTACATTTCAGATGACTGTGGACAGATTGATTGGTCATGCTCTCATCAGTGATCTTTGTTTCATGTTCTGCGTGCTCTGACTGTGGCAGTAGTTTGAGCTTTGACAGTGTTTTTTGGATATAACAGTGATTGGTAATTATTGATTCAAACTTTGCTCTTTTGTTTCATCATGGTCAATATGATTAGTATCTAAAGTTCTTGGAAGTGGTTGATGACAGATAGACCTTTCATTGCCTTGTTTTTTTCTTCTTCAAGGATATTAGAGGTGGATGAAGTTGTAAAGTGTTTTAGAAGCTATTACTTCTGATATGATACAATAGATATTTATAATCATGATCATCTGAAACAATGCCTAGTGGTTTGTGTTTTTCAGACAAAACTTTTGCAGTGTATAATTTGTCCATCAGTGAAAATCTTCGTACAAGGAATGGCTTCCATCAAAGTATGAAAGAAAATCTGATCTCTGAGCTCTGAGTGCAGTGGTTTCTGACCTTTTTGCTGATAGTGAGACTGTGCCTGTTAAAAACATTGCATAGGTGCAATTCAGAGATAGTTATGGTGACATTATACTCAGTACCATTATACTTACACCATGTTCAGTGTCTTATGCTCTCATGTGTTCACTGAAACAGTACAGTGTCTTTGCCAATTGATGTTATGCTCACATTGATGGAGTGACAAGACATTTTAGTGTAATATAGATGTCATTCAACATAAACAGTGGAATTCAGTTGTAGAACAGTCTATTAGACAGTGTTCTTTGACTGTATCCGAGTACAGTCTTATGTGTGGTACAAAGTAGAGGCATTTACATTTGTTGTGACTGAGTTTCAATGATGGACAGTGACACAGTGGTTACATAATACCATTGACATAACAATGGATGAGTTCTCTACATTAATATTATGGTTGCAAGGGGAGCATTAACTGTTAAATCAATGCTATTTTGTCATGGTTACTCCTTTGATATTGCTGTTAACAAGGGGAGAAAATTATATCTTTTGTGGTTTTTGGCAGTGACAGTGGTGATCGTTGTTTGTAATTGGCCTACATGACCTACAGGTGGTGGTTCCTGCTTGATTATGCAAATGCAAATCTAGCAGGATGATTGCATCTTTGTTGCTTTGTGAAAATGTGTTGAGTCAATGAAGAGTGGAGTATGAGGTGTTTAGGATGATTCAGTGCTATAATATTTCCTTCTTGATACTCATGTCACATGTTTTTCATGATTATCAATGGCAGACTATTTGGTAACAGCAGATTGGTTGTTGCTTGTCATGGATAGATGATCCAAAGTTGGTTATGGTAATGCACTGTTTGTAAGTACTGATATTTGACAGTAGTATGGAAACATTGCTTGACAGTACAATGGTGTTCTTCTCTATACAGCTACTCTCTGCTGATTTTCAAATTTGACATCTTCTTCTCTGCAATAATATTCTTACATTTGTTGGTTTCAGGGGGAGCCTTGACAGTCAGCATCTTTTCTGTTTCATGAGTAATATAATAAAAGCAGTTGTAATTATTTGTTTATTGGTTATTTTGGTTCTGACAGCGTCTTGTGTGTTGGATTGGATCACTGATTAATGTTACAGGGGCCTTCTTCATGCCTTCGACATTGTTGTCAAAAGGGGGAGAAGATTTCAAAGATTTGTCATTCATGGTAATGATGCTTCAGATTTTTAGAACTTCAGATTCATCATGTATATCTTGTGGTAATAGATACAATGTGGATCTTTCATGTTGTGTAGTTTGACATCAATACCAAAGGGGGAGTTTGTTACCCCAGTTGGCATTTTGGCAGTGATGTCAAACTTTGGAGGCATTGATTCTGGTCATTATAATGACATATACTACTTTGACTTTTGACTTGGTATAATGTGATTTGTTATCAATGCCTAAGGATATTGCATAAAGTGAGAAGTTATATGTTTTAATCATCGTGAAGGTTAATGTAACCTAGCACCATGTGATACTTCATATAATGGCAAAGTGACAGTGACAAGTCTTTATTTACTAAGGTTTCACATGTGTGACACCAAATGGCATTACCTAGTAAATATCTATGAGAACCCTTGGTTAAGGTGGCAAACATTTTAAAACACTTTGCATTGTTTAATCTTCATCGGGCTTATGATATAGAAGCATCGGATATTTCTTGTTTGACCTGTTGGAAGAATATTAACAGAGATAAAAGGTCATTCCTTTCGAGCCCTCTTTAGGGCAAACCGAAACAGCCGGTTAAGGGACTCAAAAAAGATGAAGTTTGGTTTGGGCACTTCATTTCATCATTGTTTTATCATCATTTCACTGCATCTGATAAGGGTTTGGTATGCAATCATGGAAAATAATGGAGAATCTGTTGCATAACCGGTTTCAGAATTCAAATATTGGCTTGAGCAGAATAACAGAGCTATTATGAGTTGAGGTTGTTGAAAATTAGTTGTAAAATGATGACTCCAGGTGTAGTCATTCCTCTCTTTCTCCTTGTTTATTTTTTATGGTTGTTTACATGTCTTGTTCCTTGCATAGTTTGGTATATTTGTCATACCCACAAATTTTTGGGGTTTAGTTACTGTTATGGTCATTGTTAACAAATAGTTTGTTGTGTTTAATTCATTCTAAGTTTGAAGACTATTATGACCTCAAACTGTGACAGTTTTTGGGGTTTCAGTTATGAGAAAAGACTAAACAAGTTTTCTATTCGTGGCAACTGTGATTTGTTAAGCGTATGATGGCATTTTTTATTACAGTTGTAAAGAATCCTTAACAGTCAGATTATGTGAATGATGATTCTGGTCAGAACAGTGATTCGATGGCATAATGATGGTTTGGTTTATGATTTTATGTGGACAGTCTTATGATTTAATTGTAGTGATCTCCTAATCACGGTTATGTGTTACAACTTACAATGAACACCTAACTTTGGTTATGAGATGCACAACATCATCTTGAGGCAGTAGTGACACTTTAATTACTTTTTGTCTTACACGCATGGCAGTTATGGATTACATGTCAGTTATAACTAGAAGGGTTAGTTTGAACCTAAACTGTGGTTTACTATTCAGTTATTACCTGAATCAGTTTTATGGAAATAGTTATCTCTTCAAATTGTTTTATGAGAAGAGGAAGATATTGTGAAATGTATAAAAAGGGCTTTGAACACGACAGATGTGTGGTTGTGTATACACCTGATGTAATGTTGAGGACATATGACTGAATGCATTATCAATGATGTTAGATTAGAGTTGTATTGGGATTCAGTGAAACAGAGTGTCCCTCTATATTTGTTTTTTTTCATGATTGAAATGTGTATTGAAAGGTCAAGTTAGTGAGACAAGAAATGACCTTTGCCAGTGAGGCAACTGTAGCCAGTGAGGCTTGAGTTAATAGCCAGTGAGGCCTGTAATCAGTGAGATTCTTTTATTAAGCCAATGAGGCACTTTTTCGAGTGGTTTTTATGCCCCAGAGGGTTTTCCACTCAGGACAATATCTGTGTTATGGATTGTCATTGATGAGTTTGTTTCTCATGTTTAGTTTCTTATCATGTGTCATTTGTTTTAAAGTCATTTAATTTACTTTGGTCTATATGAACACATACTTATCTTATATCACCGTCTGAAACAATGATACTGTGCATGTCCACTTTATGAACAATCATATTTCACAGTTAGTCTCTATGTTTTAAGATTTATGATAATGAGTCATTGTTTACAGTCCCTACATTGAGTTGATACATTCTTGACTTTGATCAATCTCTTTTAGTTGTCCAAGGCTGTCATGATGTCATCTACAGTCAATAGGAATTATTTTTGTATCAAAGTTTTGAAATACAGATTTTAAGGTCACTAAGTCTTGTTAAAATTTGTATACCACTGATTCACCCCCCCCTCTCAGTGGTATTATACTCTAACATACATAACGCAGTGTCCTATTACTCTTGGGAGTAAGTTTACCTATAATTTTACAATCACAGAACAGGAAGGGATGCTATGGTGGCATGCACATATCACATATCTAAGAGCTATAGTGCATGGAGCATTGGTTATTTTACCCTGGCGTGGAAAAATGTATCCATTTCCCAAACCAACTACTGAGTTTCCCATTATTTTGGGTAGGTAGCTCTCAAATCGCCCTTATCTTTCATATTTTATTTCTCAGTGAATGGCTTTTGGAAATGGCATCCACGTTTTATATCATTCATGAAGTGTCATTAGTTTAAAGAAATGTAAACAGCTTTTCTCTTTTGATTTTTTAATTCTAAAATCTTGAAATGTTTGTGTTTACAAAGTTATGGTCTATCTTATATATAAAAATATCTCAATTCTAAAAATTCGTAAATGTCTTAATCATAAATCTATAAAATAAGGGTATTGAAAAAAAAGCAGAGTATTTGAAATAAAATAAAATAGAGTATTTGAAATAAAATAAAATAGAGTGCAGCAAATAAAAAACACTTGAATATATTATTGAATAGCAAATTGCACAGAAAATAGATGATTTCTTGGTTGATTACAATGGCAACCTTGCTGCTATATTTATAGCATTCATGGAAATCTCTAGAATATCTTAGAATGACTAAGAGAAGTTTCAAAAAAGAAAAATCTAGAGGTTTCTATTTAGAGATGGAAGTTTCCATATTCTAGAACATTCCATAAAATAAACATTATCTCCAACACCCCCCCCCCCAATAATGTTTATTTGAAGAAGATAATTACAAAAGATTACTATATAGCAACTTCCTTGAGATTTAACAAGTTTCTAAATTTGATAAATTTCACTTCAGGTAGTGCTTTTGTAAATATGTCAGCAATTTGATTTTCTGTTCCACAAAATTTTAACTCCACCACTTGATCTTCTATCAAATCACGAACAAAATGATGATGTACTTCTATATGCTTTGATCTAGCATGATAAATTGGATTTTTTGCTAGCTTGATAGTACTTTGATTATCACATAATATAGTAGTTGGACAAACTTGTGGATGTTGTGTTTCTTCAAGTAGTCTTCTAAGCCATAATGTTTCTTAAGATGCCTTTGATGAACCAACATATTCAGCTTCTGTAGATGATAGTGATATTGTTGCTTGTTTCTTGCTGCTCCAATAAATTAGTCCTGACCCAAGATGAAACATGTACCCTGAAGTTGATTTTATGTCATCAATATCACCTGCATAATCAGAATCTGTATATCCAACTAATGTAAACTCTCCTCCATATTTAAACTCAATTCCAAGTTGATAAGTGCCTTTAATATATTTTAATATTCTCTTAGCTGCTTTCCAATGCTCAATGTGTGGATCTAACATGTACCTGGATACATTACCAACTGCATATGCAATATCTGGTCTAGTTATGGTGAGATACAAAAGACTCCCAACTAATTGTCTATATAATTTCCCATCCACCTTCTTTTGAGTAGAATTAGCACTCAACTTTAATCCTACTTCACATGGTGTATTAGATGCTTTACAATCAGTCATATTAAACTTTTTCAATACATCAAGAGCATATTTGGTTTGAGAAAGCATGATTCTTCCTTCTTCTTTCCATACTTGCATACCCAAAAAATAGTGCATCAACCCTAAATCAGTTGTAATAATCAAGTCATCCACATACAATACAATAATAACAACTTTACCATCACTATGTTTTACATACACATCTGGATCAGCTTTACTTCTTTTAAATCCTACATTTATAAAGTACTCATTTATTTTGGAGTACCATGCCCTTGGAGCTTGTTTAAGACCATATAATGATTTTTTTAATCTACACACTAGATGTTCTTCACCACTTTTAACAAATCCAGGTGGTTGTTGCATGTAAATTTCTTCTTGAGATCACCATGTAGAAAGGCACTTTTTACATCCATTTGATAAATTTTCCAACCAAATTTTGCAGCTAGAGCAACTATTGTATGAATTGAACTCATTTTAGCAACTGGAGAAAAGGTTTCAGTATAATCAATACCTTATGTTTGTGAGAAGCCTCTGGCCACTAGTCTTTCTTTATATTTTTCAATAGCTCCATCTGATGTGAACTTTATTTTGTAGGTACACTTACAACCAACCACACTTTTACCTTTTGGAAGAGTTGTCAATTCCCAAGTTCCATTTTTCATCAAAGAGTTGTATTCATCTTGCATTGCTTCTTCCCATTCTTCTTTTCCTTTTGCTTCCTCATATGTACTTGGAGTGTCAACCTACATCACCTTAGTCATAAGAGCATAGTTAGAAAACATATTTCTAGGGCCTTCTTGGTATATTTCTTGAATGCTTCTAGTCTTCTGTGTGTCTTCATCACCACTTTCACTTGATGCTTCAATTTGTGTTCCTTCTCCTGCAGAAGATTGCACACCTTGATTTTGATCATTAGTATAAGTAGACTTATCTTCTTCAATCAATATTGGAAAGTAAGATAATGTAGGAGAATGATCACTTTCAATATCTTCATCAAACCATACATTCCTTTTGATATAAATTTCATTTGTTTTAGGATTATATAACCTATATCCTTTTGACTCCTCACTATATATAACCATTATGCTCTTCTCACTTTTCCTTTCAATCTTGTTCCTCTTTTCATTAGGAATGTGGGCATATGCATTACATCCAAAGACTCTAAAGTGAGATACTGTAGGCTTCCTACCACTCCATGCCTCTTCTAGTGTTATATTCAGAACTACCTTAGTAGGTGTTCTATTCAAAATGTAAACTGTAGTACAAATTGCTTCAACCCAAAATTTAACTTCTATATTTCTAGAGTGAAGCATGCACCTAGCCATTTCTATTATAGTTCTATTTTTTCTTTCTGCAACTCCATTTTGTTGGGGTGAGTAGGAGACAGTTGATTCCTTCTTTATAACATGTTGTTTACAAAACTCTAAGAAAGCTTTGTTCATATATTCCATACCTCTATATGTTCTTATTATCTTTAGATATCTTCCACTTTGATTTTTAGCCAATGTCTTAAACTCTTTAAACTTATCAAACACTTCATCCTTCTTTTTTAAAAAATAAACCTGAATTATTCTAGTATAGTCATCAATAAAGGTGAGGGCATACCTTGATCCTGCAAGTGATGGTGTTCTAAAAGGACCCATTACATCATTATGAACCAAATGTAAAGGAGTTTTTGCTCTCCATGATTTACTTTGTGGGAAACTTTCCACATGTTGCTTTCCCATAGCACATCCTTCACACACCTTGTGACTTGATGAGATTTTTGGAAGCCCATGCACCATATATAGTTTCTCCATAAGCTTGAGGCTTTGATAATTGACATGTCCCATATGCTCATGCCATAACCTGTTCATATCATTATATTTGGCAATAGCACACATATTCTCATTTCCACATTTAGAAGTAAATTCTTGAAATTTATATAATACATTCTCCATTTTACCAATTGCAGTCACTTTGTAGTTATTACTCACATCCTTGATCAGACATTTGTCATTGTAGAATTCTATTTTATACCCCTAATTTGTAATTTGAGATACAGAAAGAAGATTTGCCTTCAATTCTAGAACTAACTTCACATTTTTTAACACACCATTATCAACTTGAACATTTCCAGTTCCTTTAACTTCCAAAGCACTGTTATTCCCCAAATATATTTTCTCTGGATTGTTATCATTTCTTAGTGATGCAAATTGTTCCTTATTATAACACATATGTTGTGTGCACCAAAATCAATAACCTAGCCATCTTTATAAGAATCATTTGCTTTAAGTGCAATGTTTCCCTCTTATTATGAAAGCTTCATCATTAAATGACTCCCTTTCTTTGATTTGACATTTTTCTTCTTGCACCAATTTAGCACATAACTCTTCATATTTTATGTTCTTTAATTTATCAGCAGTATCTAGCCCTCTTATAAATGATTGATAAGATCTTGGGAGACTTTGTAAAACTATTTGCACAAAATCTTTTTCATCTATATCATTTCCAAGAGAAGCAAGTTCATTTCTCTTTTCCTTTAATTTGCTTAGATGAGGGACTAGCTCTTGTGAATTTGATAATTTCATGTTGTATAATTCTGCAGTGAGAGTTAGAATCCATACATCACCTGAATTTTCATATGTAGTTTTCAAAATATCCCACACTTTGACTTCACTTCTCTCATTGCGAACTTATGGAAAAGCTTCTTCTGAAAGTGTAAGCTTGATCAATGTTGCTGCCCTTTTATCTCTTTTATCCCAATCTTATTGATCTTTTCCACTATTTGCTGGTCTTTTTTCACTACCACTAACAATTTCAAACCAATTTTGAAGCGTTAGAAAAATCTCCATACGAGACACCCAATCATAATATTTTTTTTCATTTAATTTAATTGTAGGTAAAGGAATACCAATTGAATCCATTATATCAAATTCCCTCTTTTTGAGATGAGAATTAAAATTAGAAATCTCTCACCAATTTTTACTGATTTGATTCTTCTCTTTGCTACAATATTTTTGTTTCTTCGCCACAAAACAATGGTGATCAACCTCCAATCACACAACCTGCATAATTCACAGCCAACACTATAAAATCCACAAACTACAGCCCCAAGATTTGAGAGGGCTCTGATACCATATTGAAAAAAAAGTAAAGTATTTGAAATAAAATAAAACAAAGTGCAGCAAATAAAAAACACTTGAATATATTATTGAACAGCAAATTGTACAGAAAATAGATGATTTCTTGGTTGATTACAATGGCAGCCTTGCTGCTATATTTATAGCATTCATGGAAATCTCTAGAATATCTTAGAATGACTAAGAGAAGTGTCGAAAAAGAAAAATCTAGAGGTTTCTATTTAGAGATGGAAGTTTCCATATTCTGGAACATTCCATAAAATAAACATTATCTCCAACAAAGGGATTGAAATTATCAACATTTTAACCCTCATGATAATAGTTCCTTTTATATACATAGCCTTTTCTAGTATTCTATTATTTATAGATTGATCCTAAATTATATTGTGTGGTTCAAACAACTATCATTTGAATCAACTTTTTTCTTTGGTATTATTTTGAATTTAGAAATTAATTTTCGTTTTCATTCTATGGGATGGAAAACTATGATCGTAGATCACCATCTCTAATGAGTTAGCTTCCTACTATCTTCAAACAACTTTTAATTTGAGTTATCTTCTTTCTAATTGAAGACGAACGAAACAAAGTGTTTTAATAGGCATGGACACAAAAGTCTCCCCAACTTTTGATATTGTCTTTCAAATATGGAAGAATACTTTTAAATTAAAGAAAATATATATATAGGACTCTTCTCTTGAGAACCAAGGATTGAGGGGCATTCATCCCCAAATTTGCCTCATCCCTTATTACGTGGGGGTCCTTGCACTCAATAAGACTTGATCCCTGATGGGCTCATTCAGAACCTTTCAACTTCACATGCCTGTTATGAATAGTTGGCATGCTATGGTCAATGTGTCTGCACTTTAATGTGTCATCCCATTGTAACGTGCAGCGACCTTACCCGACCATAAAGCTTAGGGGTTTAAGCTTTTCAGATCTTAAGTATGGGCATGATAGAAGAAACTTTATTCTATGATTAGAAATCACAGTAATATTTTTGACGGTATATATTTTTAATTTTGAATTCACATTATAAGCGTCTAAAGTAAAGCATTGGAAAAAGTTGTTCAGCTAAATATTAAACTATGATCTTAAGTATTGCCACGTTAGAAGAAACTGTACCGATTACGATAATTTAGAGCAATATTTGGAACGAAATATAATTTTATGTTAGCACTACAAGTATTTGATTTGGTGCACAGTCCATCTCTTTTCTTTTTTGGTGGTCTTATTGATTGCAAAGTCAAACCACTGAAAAAGATATATTTCGGAATCGAAATTTCAATTGAATTTTCTATTGTCGTATGGTGTGCAGGTGAATGGTGGAATGCGAAGGTAGAAGATGTAACAGCAGATGCGACTCGGAGATGAGGTGTACCAAATGATTCCGATGCATACACCATCAACAGCCAACCAGGAGACTTTTTTCCTTGCTCCGCAAATGGTTTGTAACTTATCAACTATTACAAAACAAAAATTGAAATCATTAGTAATTTTGAAGAGACCACTAATTAATGAAAGAATTATGAATACAGATACTGCTCAATTTTTAGTTGAGAAAGGAAAAACGTACCTGCTGAGGATTGTAAATTGTGCCATGATTCACGCATCCTTCTTCAAAATTGCGCAGCACAAAATGACTGTTGTGGCAGTGGATGCCGTGTATACCAAACCATATGAAACCGATGTGGTGGTCATACAGCCAGGGAACACCATGGATGTGCTCATAGTATTGCAAATAGTATTGCAGAACACCGGGATTCTTTCAATACAGAACCATCCCATACACCTTCATGGCCATAATTTTTATCTTGTGGGGCAAGGCTTTGGAAACTATAATTCCCAAACGGATCCTGCAAACTTCAATCTGGTAGATCCTCAGTTGTTGAGCACTGTCGGAGTTCCTACTGGTGGCTGGGCGGCCATTAGATTTATAGCCGACAATCCAGGTAAGCTAGTTTATACTGTAAATACTTGTTTTGACAGTGTCTCTTTTATGTATATACACCCACTCTGGAATCTAAATTTGTTTATATTGCTACATAACAGGAGTTTGGTTGATGCATTGCCATTTTGAGTCTCACTCCGAATTGGGCTTTGATACCGTATTTCTTACGGAGGACGGACCGAAAAATTCGGACACATTGCCTCCTCCTCCAAGGGATCTACCCAAATGCTAGAAGGATCTCTTCATATATCCCACTGCCCTAATAAAAGAGACCCGATTTCAATACGAAGTCATAAAATAGCCATTTATGTTGGAGCCCTCACTCAATTTATGTTCTTTTAATAGAGAAAAAGAAAGTTTGTACCGATGCAAGTTAGTTAAAAAAAACTAGCTTGACATATAAAATTAAGCATAGGGTAAATGTGGTTGGCCTTATAACGACCTACTTCGAGTCTTTCTCCATTAAAGATTTTAATTTCCCATTCTTTTGTATTTAAATTTTTTTTTTATTAATATATGTGATAGTAAATTGTTTTCAATTAAAATTTGTATTTTGTTTTAAGTATATATAATTAATTGTGTTTATTTTAATGAGAGTATTTTGATATATAGATATATAGACAAATAGTATAGTTTTGTGTAAAGTTGTGTCCCTTACCCTCCATTATTCATCTATTCCATCAAACATCTTTCTAAACACCTTCCACTTATCCCTTTTCCCACATTCACACACCTGTATACGTTCACCCTATCCCCTCATTTATTACTCTTATGCTCACATGATTTCCACGCACACATTATTTCTTGCCCTTTTTAATCCAAAAACTAATTCTCGGTCACAGAGTCATCCTCATTGTCATGGTCTCATCCCACCCTAAATCAAACATTTAGATTCAAATTTGACCAACTTTTCGCATTTGACATTCCTTCCTACCACTAACTAAATATGTAAGCATTATCTGGTGGACATGCTGCAAAATTGACCAATAGTCGAAATAAAGATTAATTAATAGTCAAAATATTTTATGCATGTGCATGTTAGGTTGATTGGTTAATTCAACAAGCTATATAGATGACATCATGGGGTTGAATCTCATACCTAAATTTTTTAACAATTGACATGACAACATGCTAACTATTTACATGAGACTCACTAATCACATGTTTGTGTAATATGTTGATATGTCCTTGTATTTGAAGACATTCAATGCACTCATTCTAGTCATTTCTCCCAATTAGAAAATCAAGTGTTCAATGATCCTAGAGAGCAATTAATAGCGACACATTTTGATTTAGTACCATAAAAAAATGTAAGGAATCTACATCTTAGGCACTTGCCTGCTGTATTTTATATTGTTCAATTTCAAGGGGTTGATCAAGGTTTAGTGTCTTTAGGGCTTGATCATATGACAACTTAACAAGGTATTTATCAATATTGTTATTCACTCTCAAAAATATTATCCCCAATCCTAGAGTACACTCTCAATATCTAGGCTCAAGAATGTATATCAACCTAGATAATGACGTAGGACTCGTGATTACAATGCAATAGGTAAGAAGCCAATTGATAGGATAGGGTGGCTCTTCTTCACATCAAGTTATGCAAGACCTAGGAGGGTGATCCAAGAGGTCTAAACAAGATAATTAAAGAGAAATGTTCAACATAATTTAAATGTCTCTTAAAAACCATACCCTATGTATATTAATAACACAGTTATTTGTCACTAAGAAATCAAGTATATTGGTTACATTTAAGGACCTTATGACCTCTTATATAACATGTAACAACATATTGTTAAAAAATTGTTAAGGCTCTTCTTTACTTAAGATGAATACCCTTAACATTGCTTACTTCATTTACATCTTGGAATCCATATTACATAGCATTTTCAATATATTAGTCATAGGATCTCAAGAGATTTATCATGAGTTATTTTGTGAAGTTATATAAGATGGGAAAACTCCATACATGTATAACTCTATATTATCTAAGTGTATGCCAAATTTGGGTTCACAAAGGATTTGGCACATAGGTGTAATATCAAATCATGTATGTAGGCATGGCCTAAATTAATCATAATATAGCAAGGAGATTATAAGAAATATGATTTACATGATTATTGAAAGATGATAATTTACCATTTCAAACTAGTGCCTATTAAATGAAAACTAAGTTAGAACTTGAAAGGGAGAGAGAGATCATGTGAATTTGCAATAAAGAACTAGATTTATATAGACATGAAAATCAATAACACAAGATACATCACATCATTGTGTATGCTTCAAATACCCATGTCTACTTAAAAATATACCACACACATTAAAGAAAAGATGATTACAAAGGCTTTTCAATGGTTTTACAGTGCTACCACACCAACTAATCTATAAACACAACATGTCAAAAAATGTAACAAGAGATGTACATGTACAATCCATTATGACATTATATTAGTCATGGAGAGGTCTCTGCTAGACTACGCATACATAGGTCCTCATACAAAACATTTCCTTAATCCTAAAAAATAATGACATGCATTAGTTGATCCCTTAAACTATGGTACATGAAACCCTCTATATTAATTAAATAATACTTCTATTATTTAATTAGTATATTCTCAACATCCTCGTTATCCCCCTCCATCACCTAAAATCATTATTCCATCTAGTCTAGCCTTAGATGAATAGCTATCTGATATTTATTTTCTTAAGACCTTATCTCCCTTTCCTCATCAAATTAAATAAATATTTCTATATATTTAATTTGGTATTTTGTCCACTTTTGCTTAATTCCTCTAACCTCCATTTATCCTCTAATCATGTGCACATGGGTTTATTAATGGTTAATCATGGATTTGACCTACCTAAACTTCTATCAGGATCCACTTTCCATACCATGTTCATACATGTACATGACAAGTGGTACTCTAACCTATATGATGAAATCTTCTATTCCCATATATTCAGATTTAAAATTTGGCTTGTCCTTACAACTCTTAATTTTAAATTTACCCAAAAGACTTGGATGCATGGGAAGAGTTCAAGCCATACATTTTCATTAATTCTTCTCAGTACCCTAACTACGCCTTCATCCTGGCCATTCACTCTCTCCAAAACACATCCTCCACCATTGATTCTCCTATAATCTTAGAACCTCTTTTTGTAACCAATCCCCATTAGCCACTTGTCCATTCCTCCTTGCTTGAGATCTCTCATGCATTGTGAGCCCTTGATCCTTAATTTTAATCTTGACCCTCCATTTTAGCCTCCAAAAGTCTATAAATTGGAGGTGCCCCTAACCATTTCAAGAATCCACTTTGAATACAATCTTATGCTACCATTATGAGCACTTACATACTCAAAAATCAATCACTTATTATATTTTTGGTGGCATAATAGTCATAGTAACAATGGTATTACATTGTTAAATTTGCATTTATAGGTTAGTTTATGCATATTAAATAAATGTTAGTAAATAAAGCAATATTTAGTTTGTTAGTTTGTGGGAGTTACATTCCCATATGGAGGTTATGTAGGTAGTTATCAAATTAGTTAAAGGGAAGAGGCTTTTATAAAGCCAATGTAATGCAATGTAAAAATCATCTGAAGAAATCATCAATATATTATTTTATGTTATTTTGTTGTGCATCATGGTTTGATTAATTGTCTATGTATTTGTGCTCACCATTTGAATATGGTATCAGAGCATTGATTATATCTCTATGCCTGTGATTGAAAAATGGCCTTGAAGAAGACAGTTATGTCTGCAATGTAGAGAGATGTTTGCTGCGGATGATGTCTACAAGGAGAACTCTTAAAGTGAAGGCTGCCTGTGGGGAGAGTATTATCTTCTTTGTTTGCTATTTTACTTTGGTGTTGAATTTCTAAGTGTTGCACACTATTAAAGTAGTGGAATTTTCGAAAGGATGTGCAATGTTTGGAAGACTAAATTTGACTAAGTTGTGCCATTATTTTTAAATCATGGAGTGTTGAATTTTGATGCTGGCCGCTACAATTTTCAGATTTAAACATAATTTTTTTAATTGTTGCATTAACTGTTGTCAAGCATTGAACATTCTTATGAAGCGTTGAAGATTTGATGAGGCATTTGTCAAAGGCATATGGCATTCATTCTAAGGCATTTTGAAAGACTACGCAGGGAGTTAAAACAAGTTTATTTACATGAATGCCAAGCACAGAAGTTTGGTGAAAGTGGCTAAAGTGTCTTCCCATATGAAAGAATGAAACAATGTCTTGTGAATACTATTATTGCAGCATACAGAAGACATTCCTCGGGTGAGTTTAAAAATTGACTGAAATTTATTAATGTTATGCTTTATGAAATGTGAGCCAATGTGAAAAAGAAAAAGATGTGTTAATGGGTAAAAGACATACATGAGAAGTAAAAGAAGCATTTATAAGTTTATGTTTCATGAAGTTTAAAACAAACATTGAAAAGTTTTCACCTTTCTTGGGAGAAAGTTAAAAAAAAAGTTTTTAAAAAGGGAGATATTTTTCATCTTTTAAAGAGTATTATTTTAAAAAGAAAGAAAAGTGGGGAGACATAAGTAGTAGAATTTTTATGAAGATATTTAATTTTATGGAAGGGAGACATAAGTAGTTTCCCTTTTTAAAGGCATTTAAAATATTTAAAGAATTTATTTTTTGCTTTTGGAGTAATAAGGTGGAAAACATTGGAGTTATAAGGATATATTTGTGTTTACACTATATTGTAAAAGGTGCACTTTTGGTGGAATCCGACACCTTGTTCATTTTATTTTATCATGGCTACATCAAACATTGCTTGTGCTCTCGGGGCCATTTATACTACACCTGATAGGGTTTTCAAAGGCTCATATGTAACATCAAGTAGATAAATTGTAACCACATAAAATTGGAGGCAGGCGGCATCGGAGGATGGAGGATTTTCCATCATCTCAAGTTAGCTTCTTGCTTTGAGATGTTGCTTTGCACGAGAAGTATTTTTGGTTTTAGTTGTTTTATTTTTCTTTGTTAATGCTGACGGATTTGAAGAATGTATGTTTTGTGAAGATTTTGTTTTGAGACAGGTTTGGGATTTGGTGTTCAGCTCAATATGGATTGTTGTCCGGCGAGCTTCAAAGAGTATATGATCAAGAATTATACCCTTTCGCGGTCACTAGACAATGGCAGAGATCTGTCGTATCTCTTAGGGTTTATTGTTAAATAATTCAAGACTCTGTGATTTGAGAGTTCAGGACTAAAGAGCTCAAGAACACAGCTTGAAGCTATGTCTTTCTGAGGGTAGATGAGACAGCATGATGGAGCCCCGCTTGGTTCAGGATTTGTTCTTTGAGAGAAGATCTTCTATAAAATATGTATTCATAATATGTAAACAGCTTTGTTAAGTATATTAGCATTCAAGGGGGTCCCTTGGTACTATTGCGGGAACAATGTAATAAGGGGGGAATGTTGGCATAATAGTCATAGTAACAATGGTATTACATTGTTAAATTTGCATTTGTAGGTTAGTTTATGCATATTAAATAAATGTTAGTAAATAAAGCAATAGTTAGTTTGTAAGTTTGTGGGAGTTACATTCCCGTATGGAGGTTATGTAGGTAGTTATCAAATTAGTTAAAGGGAAGAGGCTTTTATAAAACCAATGTAATGCAATGTAAAAATCATCCGAAGAAATCATCAATATATTATTTTATGTTATTTTGCTGTGCATCATGGTTTGATTAATTATCTCTGTATTTGTGCTCACCATTTCAATAATTTTAGGGTACAACCACTTATGCAAGTGTAACAAGAGAGTTTCCATTTGTGTGTTTTACATGCATTTATTGTTAGCATAATATCTTACATTGTTTATTACGTAACCATGTAGTTACATTCTGCTAGTTGTTGGTTCTGCAGTTATAGTTGTTAGTTCTGTAGTTACACCAACTGCCTCAACAGTTTCATCAACTATTACCTATTATATATAGGTATCTTGTAATGCTTTCAGATCATCGAATACAGTTTCCTCTGCTTGCTTACCATTAAATGGTATCAAAGCCTGTGTAGGAGTGAGCGCGATGTGAAGTGTGGAAGGAGTCACCCACAACGACCAGATGGAGTTCTATTAAGTGGCAAAGATGTTGGAGTCTTCAAAAACAGCGATGGAGTCTTCAAAAATAGTGATGGAGTGCTGCTGATGCTACCGGCCAAACAGTAGGAGGAAGAATGTTGGAAGCTGCTATAGCAAGCACCAAGCAAGAAAATGCTGAGTCTAATCGCCTAAGTTGAAGGCCACAAACTGTTGGAAGGAAAAGCCATTGCAAGCCTATCAGCGAGGAGAGGATCATTCACAGATTGCAGTTGCTTTTAGGCAGATTGATGTCATTTTTTTCTACTGTAGTAGTCCCTGTCTAGACTAGTGTTTCTCCATCCATAAGGTACTTGACGTCTAAGTTGGCGTGTAGAGGAAAGACACATTCTACGAAACGTGGATGTCCACCGCACCAGATGCCAGCAGTGTGGCCAGTAATCATGCAAATGAGCCACCTCGAGGCGGACGTGCTGTTTCAGAAAGCTCAGGCTTCTATTTTGCCCTTCTAGATGCCCTGCAAAACACCGGTAATCTTCAATTTGATGAATTATTTAGACAAGGATTGTTAGATTACTTTTTATTTGATGTACAATGTCAAGCAAGGAAGATTAGAGCAAAACTTGATGAGGGTTATGATGCTGATGGCGAAGATGAGGTAGAACCCACACCCAAGCGTCCCTGTCTCACAGCACAAGCCTATCGTGCTCATCTCCGTGCCACAATTTCTTCTTGAAAGTGAATGTATTGTCAAATAAAATAATAATAAAATTGTTGTCTAGACTAGTTTTTTTCTACTTGTGGTGAACAATGTCAACCCCAAAATTGTTTCTTTTCGATGCTCAACTTTTGAAAGGGCCAAATTATGCCGCATGGAAGACAAAGATGCAGATAATTCTCATTTTTTAGGAGCTATGGGAATTGTCATTGGTGACATAACTAGACCGGAAGACCCAAATGAAAGGCAAAAGCTTGACAAGGCCGATGCCAAAGCATTGATGTTGATAACACTCAGCATCACCGATGAAGTTCAACCTCACATTCGGGATGCGGAAACATCAAAGGCGGAATGGGATTCTCTCTCCACAATCTACCAAGTGAAGAACCAGATGAAGATCCTCCATCTATAGTCCAAGCTACATACACTTAGTATGCAAGTTGGCGAGAAAGTTAAGGAATTCTTACGGTGGGTATTTGAACTATGAGTTGAGCTTGTTGCACTTGGAGAAAAGGTGGCGGACAAACTACTTGTCCCAATTACACTGAGAGCACTGCCATCTCAGTTCAAAATCTTTGTCACCACGCTGAACATCACCAAGCAAGATGTGTCATTTGACGAATTGGTGAATCTGTTGCAGCAGGAAGAATCCATTCAATCTGTCCAAGGTGAACTTGAAGACAAGGCCCTGATCTCCAGACAATCAAAAGGTCAAAAGTTTCATGGAAAGCAGCCACAGAAACAACAAGAACATCAACAATCGAAGCCTCCAAAGGCAAACCGATGGTGTCATATATGCAACAAGAACAATCATGACACTATCCACTGTTGGTATAATGCCTTAACACAAGGCAATTCAAGTAAAGAAGGCTTTTCTGGTTGCAGTGATACTCAGCCATCCAAACACTATCATCGTCGCAGAAGGCACAAAGGCAATGTAGCGGCCCAACAAGATGATACATCAGAAGAAGATGAACTAGAAATAGCCAACTGCGGCACTCATCACAATCTATTCCTTGTCTCCCAAACCTCACAGCCCATGAAGGATATTTGGTTGATAGACTCGGGTGCCAGCAAGCATATGACAGGCAATCACGAGCTATTTGATGCACTGACAGAACACCTACTGGAGATAGAGTTCGAATTGCTGACAACAAGGAGTGTGTTGTAAAGGGTATAGGCAAGGTCATCATTCCTCTTGGGACAAGTCATTGTACCCTCACCAAGGTGTTGTATGTTCCTGGTTTGACAACAAATCTGCTCTCTGTCAGTCAGCTTCTAAACCACAAATTGAAAGTTGAGTTCCAAGTGAAGGACGAGGTCAAGACCTGTCTAATCTCAAGAGAAGGTATGATATTTGCTAGAGCATTTATGAAGGATAGACTGTTTGCATTAGATGTTGTCTCCTCCCCTACAGTAGCTCTATCAACTTCAACAAGAGAATCTACGGGACTCTGGCACTATCGCTATGGGCACCTTTTAGTCAGCTCCTTGCATCAACTCAGCTCCAAACAATTGGTAAGAGGACTTCTTCCAATTTCAAATTCATTTCCTATATGTCATGGATGCCTTGCAAGTAAACAACATCGGGATCCGTTCGAGGCTAGTAACTTCCATGCTAAACATTGCCTTGAGTTGGTACATACCGATCTATGCGGACCCATGCCTGCTTCCTTTTCAAGACATAAGTACTTCCAATTGTTCATGGATGACTTCTCCCGAAAGACCTGGGTGTACTCTCTCAAGAAGAAAGATGAAGCCTTTGCCAACTTTTAGGACTTTCACAAGCAAGTTGTCAAAGAAGCAGGCCAGTCTCTTCTTGTCCTCCGCTCAAATCGCGGGGGGGAATTCACCTCCAAGGAGTTTGTGGCGTACCTAAAGCATCATGGCATCAAGAAGCACCTAACTGCTCCCTATACACCCCAACAGAATGGAGTTGCAGAACGTCGCAATCAGACTGTCATGGAGATGGCTCGATGCATGCTCTCCACAGCCAAGTTGGAGGAAAGATTTTGGGCAGAAGCAGTGCAGACAGCTGTATACCTCATCAACAAGGCACCAACAAAGATCCTGCAACACAAGACACTGGAAGAGATATGGACTGGCCAAAAGCCTTCAATTTCTCATCTAAGGGTGTTTGGTTGCATAGCATACATGCATGTCCCTGGCAATAAGAGAAAGAAGACTGATCCTAAGACACTCTAGTGTATATTGTTGGGATACATTATTACATCAAAAGCATATTGTCTCATAGATCCTGAGACGAAGAAGATACATGAGAGTCGAGATGTGGTGTGTGATGAATCGTCATTCGATTCCTTATCACAAAAAGAAGAGCAACAGCGTCTGACTTCTCATAAATTGCTCTCACAATCAGATGATGAGCATGTGGAAGACTCTCACAGAGAAAGTGAACTACAAGGAGATTTGTATGTTGATTTGGGCCCTCTAGAAAATATTACACACTATCAACAGCACAGTCAACCTCCAAAGTGGGTCTAAAGTACAATCAGGGACTCTAACCTGCACACTCTTCCAAACACTTCGTCAGGAATCAGAACCAGGAGTCAGACAAGAAATGAAGTGAATATTGCGCTCATGAGTACTATTGTTGACAGCACTGAACCTGACACAGTTCGAGAGGCATTAAGCCAACCTCAGTGGAAGAAGGCTATGGATGCAGAGTATAATTCTCTGATGCAAAATCATACTTGGGAACTTGTTGATTTGCCTGAAGGGAAGAAACCCATTGGCTACAAATGGATCTTCAAAACAAAGTACAAGGCAGATGGATCTATCGACAAGTACAAAGCACAACTTGTAGCAAAGGGATATGCTCAACAGGAGGGCATTGATTATGAAGAGACCTTTGCACCCACTGTGAAGATTAAAACTATCAGAATGGTTTGTGCATTAGCAGCACAGAAGGGATGGAAGCTTCAGCAAATGGATGTCAAGAGTGCTTTCTTAAACGGTGATCTCAAAGAAGAAGTGTACATGACCCAGCCAGAAGGGTTTGTTGATGAACATCATCCACACAAGGTATGTCGTCTTATCAAATCACTTTATGGCATTAAGCAAGCTCCTAGGGCATGGTACATTAAGATTGATGGTCACCTATTGTAGCATGGATTCACCCGTAGCCCCTCAGATCCTAATTTGTATATTGAGAAGGTAGGCACAGAGATTTTCATTCTGGTTTTGTATGTGGATGATCTTATTCTCACTGGCAGCTCAGACAGTCTCATTGATGATGTAAAGAATGATCTCAAGAACTCCTTCGACATGACAGATTTGGGGCTACTTCATTATTATCTTGGCTTGGAGATATGGCAGAAGAAGAACCACATATTCATCTCCCAAATGAAATATGCCAAGACTCTCCTGGAAAAGTATGGAATGGTCAACTGTAAGCCTATTTCCACTCCAATAGAGAAAGGTTTGCAACTATCTCATTTCTAGGATTCACCTCAAGTAGATGCCACTCTCTACAGGCAGCTAGTTGGGAGCCTTATCGACTTGACCTACACCAGATTAGACTTGTGTTTTGCTGTCAGCTATCTCTCTAGATTCATGCAAGAGCCAAAGAAGTGTCATTGGGTTGCAGCAAAGCATGTGTTGAGATATATCTGAGGCACAGTTGATTATGGTCTGGAATATAAGAAGAACAATCAGTTCTTCTTACAGGGATATACAGACTCAGATTATGCAGGATCTGTAGATGACAGGAAATCAACCTTAGGTTATGTTTTTCATCTCGGATCTGGGCCATTTTCATGGGTTAGTAAGAAGCAAACTATTGTTGTTCTTTCATCCACTAAGGCTGAATATCGCACCGCATGAGGAGCTGTGTGCGAAGTGATTTGGTTACGTCGCATTCTGGAAGATATGGACATTCCTAAAGAGAAGTCACTAGTTCTCTATTGCGATAATCAGGGTGTGTTAAAACTTGTGAAGAATCTAGTTTTCCATGAGCGCACTAAGCATATTGAGGTCGAATGTCATTACATTCAGGATCAAGTTTTGAACCACCACATCCAGCTCTAGTACTGCCCTACAGACTCTCAGATAGCAGATATGTTCACCAAATCTCTTGGTAGGATCAAATTTGAACTGTTTAGGGGGTACATTTGTAAAAACAATGTAATAAGGGGGGGAGTGTTAGCATAATATCTTACATTGTTTATTACGTAACCATGTAGTTATGTTCTGCTAGTTGTTGGTTTTGCAGTTATAGTTGTTAGTTCTGTAGTTACACCAACTGCCTCAACAGTTTCATCAACTGTTACCTATTATATATAGGTATCTTGTAATGCTTTCAGATCATCGAATATAGTTTCCTCTGCTTGCTTACCATTATTTACCTTAGTTGAATTCCTTTATTTGCCTAATCTTGAGTGTTGGTATTTGATTGTGATTAGGTGATTTAACTAGTTTAGGTCACCATTCTAGTGTCACTTTCTCTTTCACCTATTTTTGGCATGCCTTGTAAGACTCACATCCTTGTTTACTAATCATATTGTTGTGTTTTAAGTCTTTTTGATGTGCAGGTCATAGTTTGGTGATTTTGTTCCCAATTTTGTAGTTTTTTCTTATGGTTCGACAATTTCATTCTACACATCGAGAATGCATTTTTAATACCTTTTAGCATTTTTACTATTCAATTTTATCCTACACACAAAGTCTTGCAACAAAAATCACATGCATTGGGATCAAGCCATATTTAATTTATGAAAATTGCCCATTTGATTCATGTATACGTCTTTTGTAGATGGCATAGTACTAATCATGTTTACATTAAATTATCTTAGCCACCATCTTAGACTTGTTGACCTATAAAATCATAGTTCAAAGCTCTATCAACAAGCATATACCTAACAATCAAGAAATTTAGATTACCTCAACCCGTGCTTGAAACACCCATGTGTTAATTATGTAACAACCTACCATATACAATCTTGCAATATTAGACTTTAAATATAATTGACCTTCATGACATGAAACCTATTACTTGGAAATATGTGAGAAAAACATCACAAAAAATACTTGGCATCATAAACACACATCGACCTGATTATTTCACAACTAGATACACATGACACCTCTATAGAAAAACATGTCATTTTTAGCCTACATACATATCATTTGTAGCCTACATACATGTCATTTGTAGCATTCAATAACAAAACCCCCTAACACTGATCCCTCATGACAATCCTTGAAATAATCAAACTTATCATTGCTATTGTTCACGACACCACATAGCACATTATCATTTGTTGAGACATCGCCACTATCACTACTAATCCAAAAAATACAATTCATCCCTATGGTAGCGTGTCATCACTTGAGTTATTACAAAAATACTAGTTACTCATATTGGGCTCCAAATAATCGATAACATTACTTTACAACTGCCATGTGTTTACAATGTGTTTCCCCCAACATGAAAAATTGTAGTCAATATAATCAAACAAGTGTTACATTCCATAGCATGTCAATTTCAAACCTTTACTCAAATGCATTCGATATGCAAGACCAATTCTAAAAATTCCCCAAATGCTGAATTCATGAAAGATGGATGGAATACAAAACTAAAATTGTCCTATGACTCTCTAATATGGAATAAAGTACAGACAAGCTAGAAGATTTGAAAGATGTTTTGACTCCAAATCTATGCATGGAGAAATAATGCAAACTTAAAACAAGATTGCACTTGATGTTAGCTTGACCTAGCACACTTCAAAGACTCACTTAACTCAAATACATGAAATTATTAGGTCCATGGATGTAAAATATGTTTTAGACCTCACCCTCCCAATCAAATAGATTCAAAATAAATTTGGGGTCAAGACATCAACTCAACACTAAGCCAAGAAATATAATGGGGCATGGGCTTAGGAAAAGAAATAGCATGACACAAGGATAAACCATGGTTTCAAGGCTCCCCATAGAACAAGACATATAATTTAAGGCTCAAGTACATACATAAAACTAAGTCAAGACAAAGCCCAAGAGGCTTGATATGATATGGTTATAAATGTTGGTGTGAATGGGGTATATTACCTAATTGGTTTCACATTAGGTTCTATTCACACCAATTTACACACTTAGGATAGTTATCTCTTTGTGTCTCATGTCATATTATTAAGACACTTGTCATCATCTTATGTAGTCCTATATTATCACCTTTCCTATATAAACAAGGTCCTTCTTGTACTTTTTATATCATGGTATCATTATATCATATCATAATATCATAATTTCATTTTTTCACCACAATCAAGCAATTAATTCTCTTCCTACTCTCTTGTGGAAGGATAATTTCTAGTTTTGTAGGTGATCCAGGAGATTTAATCCATTAGTAACTCTTGCATGGTATCAAAGCTTTAAATCTACAAGCCCCTTCTCAAATTAGATAATTAGGCATGAGCTTTTGTTGGGAGCATTTCTAGGCAGAAAAGACCTCACTATTAGCACATGAGCTACTTCTCTGTGGGAGGGCTATCATAGCACTCTTTCTCTCTTATGGAGGGATTATTGATTGTGTATTAGTGATAGAAGTACTCCTTGGGGGGTCATGGTGAGTCCTCCTTCCTTCTTTCACTTTATTGTTTTCTCTCTTTTGGAGAGGGTCTTTTTTCTGAGTTTTTCTCCTTTTCTCTATTTGTTAGAGATATTTTGTACATGGGTACCTAACATGGCCTTGTAGTTGGGACCAATCCATCATTGCATCATTTTCATGCTTTCTCATTATCTTTAAGTTACACTTAAGGGAGGATGTTGGTGTGAATGGTGTATATTACCTAACTGGTTTCACATTATTTCCTATCCAAACTAGTTTACTTAGGTCACACTTAGGATAGTTATCTCTTTGTGTCTCATGTCATATGACTAAAACACTTGTCATCATCCTATGTAGTCCTATCTTACAACCTTGCCTATATAAGCAAGGTACCTCATGTACTTTTTGTTATCATGGTATCATTATATCAATATAATAATATCATAATTCCATTTTGCACCACAATCAAGAAATTCATCATCTTGCTACTCTCTTGTGGAAGGATAATCTCTGGTTTTGAAAGTGGTCCTAGGAGCTTGAGTCAATTGATGACTCTTAGAATAACATACTAGAAAACTCATTTAAACTATATTCCATGACAAAAGATGAATCCTAGATTTATGACAAAACACAATGATTTAATATAACTTGAGACATGATTTAAGACATGAAGCATGAGATTTTGAATGGGGCCTATTAAAATTAATCTTAGATTAGTTCTCAATGATGGGCTAAATAGAGACCCAAGGTAAACATGAAGGGATGACAAATATATTTTGGGGGCAAATCCAACAACTGACACCTCATCCAATAGGAAGTGTAACTCTTGAATCTCTAAAAGTGAAAGGACTAACTCCTATAGAAGAGTGAAACACCTTTCACCCTATTAATCATATTTTTACTAGCCTAAGCAAGATAAACTATATATTAAATAATAAAAATGTACACCAATAGAGTGTTATTTATCTATATACTTATATTAGCTTTTATTTTGTTTCTTACAAGTATTTTTACACTTTGACCTTTTTGGCTTATGTCATGTTTGTTGTTCCCTTTCACTTCTCATTTAACCTTGTATATTATAGTATATGCTTTATTCCCTCACTTGGGGGCATCCTTAGCCTATCATTTTTATGATTGATTTAAGCTTATCATACCTATGATACTTATCATGCTTAGATCCTATAATTACATATTATGATAATTGTCATGAATACTACATCTTTAAGATATCCTATTGATAATTATATGATCCTTTGCTTTCCTTCAAGGCCATATTTTCCTATCATTTTCCCACATTGGGGGGGCAACCATTTACATATGCCTTGATTGTTATCTCTAGCTTATGTACTTACATGCTCATATTATGATATTTCTTATTATGTTATATACTTTGTTGTGATTATATATTTTCCCTCTTTCCTCCAATCACTTGCATCCTTTGAATGTGATCAATTGGAAAGGGGATATATGTCACTAATATTGATTTGTGAGTTATTTTTTGCAATGATACAATCACACTCAATCGTATTTCCAAGGGAGATTTTATTAATTCATCTATGTTGTTTGAATTTCTCATAGAGTAAGAGCTTTGTATCACTTCCCATAACATGTGCACTCTCTCATCCCTCTCTACTTTTAATTCTTTAAGGGTAGTTCCTTCTCAAGCAAGTTGAAATTAATAATTTCCTTGAGTTCTAATTGTTTTTCTCTATTTTATAGGTTTCAATAGAGCACTCGTGGCAGGACGAATTCAAGAATGGTTCATTACTTTACATGAACTACATATTCTTTTAGTGTCTAAAATACTTACTTTTCCATGTTGACTACTTGTTTTACTTTTGTATGTGTTTGCCTAGTAGTTTGCATGCACATCAACATGGGGGCAAAATGTAATGGTGAAATTTTCATACCCATGCCCATTTCCCATATGGTTTGGTATCACTTTGACCATGGTATCATAAATGCAATAATTAGCTTACAAATGGCATATTCATATGTAAATTCAACTCACATCCCAATCCTTGTCAGCACTAATATCTAGAGTTTCATCTCTAATCCCTAGATTTACCATTCCTCACCTTGGATCATATCTATAAGTGTGAACTTGATCCAAGTGAGTTCTGCAACCATAGGTTTCATCCTAGAACTTTTAAAATAAAAAAATTAAATTCTTGCCTTGTTGACTATTCCACTAGCCATTATGAGCTGACCTGGTGCACATTATATTGACTTGTCTGCTTGGTTGTTGTATTTAAGTAGATTCATCCATTCATTTGAAATGATGTGTGAGATCACCTAGCAATGTGAGAAGAACATCTAGATATCTAAGAGATTAAAGGAGAATCTACTCTCCATTTTCTACTTGTGACATTAGCCTAGGTTCATCACATACTTTCTTGCTATCTTCAAATGTTCACTAAGAGCCATAAAGTCGGTCCATCCAAGGGTTTGACATAGAAGAACATGAACCTAGAAATCTAGTAAACTCCCCAAAGGTGTTTGTAAGCATTGTTATTCCTTACTAATTATTAAAAATATAAACCAAGGCGAGTGAGATTCAACAATTTGTATTTATCATATTGGATCTGCATATCATAGGTTTAGATCCTCACACAAGATCAACTTTATAGTTGTGAAGATGAGACCTGCACTAGCATAGGTGATCTAGAGTGACAAAGAACCAAGTTTAAAAATCCAAGATATTCATTTAAGTCTATCAAAAAAATCTAGAGTATTGAGAAATAATTCTTTAATATTTGTTAAAAGTACTTCCATATCATCAAAATCTATGTAAGTATCACATTTAATTTTATTTAATTTGAAAATTTAGTTACATTTCCAACAATAATCAACCCCAATTAAAATTAGTCTAAATTGATTATTGTATATATTTATATTAATTTAAATGATGTGAAACATTTAAACCTTAAAATAAGCCTCTCAAATTTAATTCTTGACCTTTTAGATAAATATATTTAAAATATTTAAACTAATTTGTTACTACTAAATATACAAGTAAGAAATTTTTTTTTGGGGGGTTAAAAATAATACACTAATCTATATTTTAAAAGATATAAATCTAGATTTATTTATTCAATATTTTTAGTAATTTAATTAATAAATAAAATAATAATTAAATTTTTTAACATATTATTTAATAAGTAAAATTTAAAAATTTAAAAATCAAATTAATTAAATATATTTAAATGCTTTAGATATTTATCGATGAGGTAAATTTGAAAGCTTACTTAACGAGACTTAAAACAATCGAAGGTAGGTGCTCACAGGGGCAGCCACAATTATCATACGGACCAAATATTGCTCATTTTCTTTAAATTTTTCGAAGGAACCAATTTGGATGGTACAAACTTCTTATTCTTTTGAATTAAAAGAATGTAAATCGAATAGAGGGCTTCAACAGAATGGCCATCTTATGGCCGATGAAACTTTCCATTGCAATTGGGTCAATTTACAACAGCAATGGGACGGACGAAGAGATCCCCCTAACATTTGGGCAGATCAGGAGGAGGAGGAGGCAATTTGTCGGAATTTCCCGGGCCGTTCTCGGTAAGAAATACCATATCAAAACCAAGTGCGGAATGAGATTCAAAATGACAATGCATCAACCAAACTCCTGTCACATGATAACAACAACAAACAATATAAAATTTAGCTGTAGAGAAGTAAAATATACGACTTAAAATGTTAAATGCTAATAATCTAAGGTAGCTTTACCTGGATTGTTGGCTATGAATCTAATGGCCGCCCAGCCACCAGTAGGAACTCCGACAGTGCTCAACATCTGAGGATTTACCAGATTGAAGTTTGCAGGATCTGTCTGTGCATTATAGTTGCCAAAGCCTTGCCCCACAAGATAAAAATCATGGCCATGAAGGTGTATAGGATGGTTCTGTATCGTAATAATCCCAGTGTTCTGAAACACTATTTGAACACTAGAATTGAATTTCAGAACTTTAACTTTTGTTCCCAACTCGGGCTCCCAAAGACTGAGGGGCACAGCTCCAGTGTAATTGAATGCCAGCGGAGGATTACTTGGAAAATCTCTGGTGAACACTCCGTCTATACCATTATAATAAGCCTGTAATATAGCTATATCTGGCTCAACGAATGAAATGTTATTAAAACTTCCAACGGCTCTTCCACCGTTGATCCCTGCGCAGGAATTGTTAGGACAGCTTACGAGTCCAAATCCCTCTGATATCAACATTTCCTCATCAACACTCTGTGGGACAGGGACGGAGGGTCTCAGGCTTCTCAGCTCTGTACTGAATTTGAATGCAGTTGGCGTATCGTTAAATGGAGGAAAGTTGGGCAAGGCAGGGGAAGATGAATTGCGGTTGCCTTCGTATTGCAAAATTGCTGTTGCAGTGGTATTTAAGAATCCAGTCCCTCGAGGCTGGCTGTTGTATACGCGGGTGCCAATGTAGTAGCTCCCCGACTGCTGCCCAGCCGTTATGAGCACATCCATCGTGTTACCTGCATTTATGAGCACCACATCGGTTGTATACGGTTTTGTATACACCGCATCTACTGCCACAACAGTCATATTGTGCTGCGCGATTTTAAAAAAGGATGAATGAAGCATTCCGGCATTTACAATCCTCAGAAGGTACGTTTTTCCTGTCTCCACCAAAATCCGGCTAGTATCTGCAATTGCATCCATTATTCATTAACTATTTATCATTTATTCAAACTTAAAATTGCTTTCAACTTTCTTTCACTAGGTAGTAGTTAATTATCTGCACAAACCATTGGCAGAGCAAGGAAAAAAATCTCCTGGCTGGCTGTTAATTGTGTATGCATCGGAGTCCTTTGGTACAGCTCCTCTTTGAATCGCATCTGCTATTACATCCTCCACATTAGCATTCCACCATTCACCTGCACGCCATGCCCCAAATTTAGATTACATCAATGCTTTTGTAATCTAATTATCGAAATTAAGCGGAAGAGAGCTTCCTACCCAAAATAATAGGAAACTCGGCATCTGGTTTGGGAAATGGATAGTCATTTCCAGTCCGGGGCAAAATAACTAATGCCCCATGGACAGTAGCTCTGAGATATGAGATATGTGCATGCCACCACAGCGTCCCTTCCTGCCCCGTGATTGTAAAATTGTAAGTAAATTTATTCCCAGGAGTAACGGGACATTGCGTTATGTAGGCCGGTCCGTCTGCCCAGCACGATTTCAGCTGCTGTACCCCATGCCTGCCAAATCATAAATAGTAAAAATCTCTAACAACAAATTTTGTATAATTTCTATATTAACCAACACGTGGATACAATGTGAAAAATTATTAATCACAACATTGATACAATTTCGGAAATTATTGACTTTTTAACCATTATACTGTTTGATGTTTAAGTATAACGATCTTTATTACCAGTGTATGGTCACATTATACGGCCCGTTGTTGTCCACTTCAACAACAAGATTATCGCCTTCGCGAACGTATATAGTCGGGCCAGGATACTGTCCATTCACTGTTACAATCGTTTGTGTGTTACACACTCTGGTCACGCTCTGTGTTCCAATCTGTAATACAGTAAACAGCATAACTTAGCACAAGATCAATTCATCCTCTAACCTTAACATAACATGCTTAGATTTGAAGGGACTCTACTCACAGTGAATTTGTGCTGGACGAGGGCTGCAGAAGCCGCCCATGGTGCTATCAAAATTAAACAAACAAGGGAAGCTAATTTCACCACACTTGAAAACCCTGCCATGCTTGGTATTTTTCTTCCTTGCAAGCCAACTTAAACTTTTCGATCTATGGAGCAATTTAGACAAGGGCGACTTATTTATACACGGAGAACAGCACGTTCGAAATCAGAATAGTGATAACAAGTAATCGGATAGAACATTTAGAAAGTCAAATGTAGTAGGTGCGCGCCATCATTAAGCAGCACGTAAACGCGTGTTGAAGAATTTTCTCTGAACATTTAGGTAGTGATTCAGAGTTGTTACCAGGCGGACACATTGACTGGGTAAAACGAAACGCGTCTTTACTGTGACAAAACGACGTTCAGCGCCTCCTGAATCAGCACCAAAACAAATGACGGGAAATCCTTTATATTTTAAAACAAGCCTACAAGATCTGAGAGAGTCGGTATGAACAAGTATGTATGGTGGAAGGTCAAACAACTGACTGGGTTATATATATCCTTCAGTTTTATTTATATCAGAACATAACTTCCACGCCTTAAAATAATAATGGTTGATGACTTTATAATTCTAGAGATCGTAAGTAATGGGAAATGGCCAAGTCATAAAAAGAGTGGCTTGTACTCTAATGATATGAGTGGCTTCATTTTCTTTTAAGGACAACTTTAAAGATTCATTGATTTTTCATTATGCTACCAAGCTCTACTTTGAGCAAGTTTGTTATTTCCCATCATAGTGTATGTTTTCCTTCTTAGTTTTCCTTCTATACAATATTATTCCCCAAAATCCTTAACAATCTTAGTCATCATCCTATTCTCCTCATCAATCACAAATCTTAAATCTTGAATTATTAATCTTTTTAGCTTTGTATCATCAACCAAACCCACAACATGGACTAATGGACAATATCCAAAGAATAATAGAACCTTGAATCATTTTCTCCTACAAGTCCTTAATTATTTTCTCATGGAAATATTTGCCATTACCCAACATATTTGCTCTTCTTTATCGTTCAAGATTCAACATGATACTAGTTAGGGAAACAAAATTCCTAGAAAGAGTGATCTCAAAGATCTATTGACTTATGGCCTCCCTAAAAAAAGAACCCCAAACAAGTCATTCGAAACCATGCCTATAACCAACTCCTAGAATACATTTTCCCCAAAGAGGAAAAAACAAAACCCAAGAAAATATCATAAAAAATTTTAGAGTAAAAAGGAAATGAAAATGCCCAAACACCTTTATTTAGATCAATGCAAACTTTTTCCTTATTGTATTATCATAATTGGCAATGCCTGAGATGGACAAAAGTATGAGGGTGAGATACAACTTTTAGATCACCTATTCATACACAACCAAATCACCAACAATACTAGAAAGCAGAATCAAACCCCTAAAACAAAATGAGATTGCCATCATTCTAGCCGCTAAAATGTTTATTCTCATCACATTAGACATAATGATAAAATGACAAATCCTTCCATACTTAATGTAATTACTGCACATACCCAAAGAAAGAGAAGGAAAAAATAAGGGTCATGCTTAGTGGTGAGGCTCGTCATTCTATCTCATTTTCACAACTTGTCAATAGATTGACCTGACTTTTGTCTCAAGTGGGAGTTCAAAGCCTCCCACATGTTTCAGGGATAGTTACCCCAACCCCAAATAAACACAATACTGCCCTTCATAAAAACATTCGCTAGATCATAATTTTGATTATTATTAATCACAAATAATTAAGAGGAGGGTATTGGTGTCCAACCCCTAAATATTTAATCAAGTTTACCCTTTAAGGGGGTGACAGGATAACTAAGTTCTTATTGAACACATTCAAATACCCTTGCCCCTCACCCTTCCCAAACCCCCAAAGTTGCTAGAAGTTTGTCATGCTATTCTCATTTCTCTTTACATGTTGAAATCCAATCTACATGAACTCTTTGCTCATGGGCTTACACTTATCTATGACTTTCCTCAATAATTAATGGTTGGATTATCCTCCTTTCACCACAATTATGATTAGCTATGTTTCCCCTTTGATATAGAGGTAAGACAATCCATTCTACTTAGTGAAAATGATTCCCTTCCAAAATCATTAAGTTTTTGGGAAAAATCTAAATACTTTTCTATTACTTTATATAATTTTTTGGGAGAAATCTAAAGATATTAAGAAGAAGAATTAACTCTAACCCATTAACAAAAATTGAATTAAGTAAATTTAACTAAATAATATAAATGAATTGTTAATATAATATAATGAAAAATAGATTTAATTTTCTTGAAAGGACATTCCTATTATTAATAAGATAAAAGAGAGGGAAATAAATGAGACATTTTTTTATGTCCAAAAAAAAACCTTAGAGGATCATTATGCAATCACTTTATTAATTGAAGAAAAATATTTTTATCTTTAAACCATATATCTCTAAAATAAATTATATTGTCTATCGAGCAAACATACAAAATTTAAAGATTGAAAAGTCGAGTATTCATTTAGAGTCATATGAACATATCTGAACATGAACTTAGCAAAGCCTCATATTCACTTTTGTGCGTGCCAATTTATAAAGAGATCGTAGAAATGCAGTCCTTTGACTTGGAACTTTAAAACAATTACTTGACCATCCTGTAAGCATCCGCTGCTCTTCTAGTAGCATTTATTTTCCTTGACTTATTACCTTTGGCTTTAATGCATTGACTATTTACATCTTCCGGGAGATAAAGATTCTTGTTCCACGAATCTTACTCTTTGATTGTCTCCCAATTGAATACCTAGTCCTATAAAGTAAAAGTAGGTATCATTTGAGTTTTTTACTTCATAAATTTTGACTTTCATATTTTATCTGTGATATCACTCGTGACGTGTGAAGGTATTCAAATCTTTGAACTTGTGTTACACGTAATATTGATATACGAAGCATTTAAGATATATCTTTTCCAATATTTTGACTTAAACAATATTTTTCTATTATCATTTAATGTCTAACAGATTACAAACTTCATTTTAAGGGGTCAACCTTCACGCAATTGCATAAATGGAATGGGCTTATTGGGAGAAAGCTCGTGGATATTGACTTCCAATATACGATGATATATTCACAAACCCTAAAGAACCCGTGACAAACCCTAATCTATGTAAACGAGCTTGGTTTTCATATATGGATTTCTTATTACAGAAGACATGCTAGAAGGAGGACAAACGGAGGACGCAGTCAAAGCCTTTGAGAATGTAGAACCTAATAGTGGCGACAAGATTAAAGATCACGGGGGTCAAGATAATAGGGAGAAAGTGAATGGCCCGCTTAACCAGAACAATATGAACGGAATTGACAAAGACTTGAATGGATTGAGCAACGAGGAAGCAGGGAAAACTTTAGAATTTATGCTTTTTGATGATATTGTTGAAATCATTGCTGAATGTCAAAATCGTACTGTCATTTTGTTTTTTTCTGAGAGGGATCCTATCTGAGGCTGATTTCTACAAATGGGCTAAGTTAAATTGGGAAAATAGAGGTTGGAAAATTGAAGCTCTGAGAGGGCTAGGTAAGGGTTATTCCCCAGCTCGGAAGAGTTATTTGGTGTAAAAATAACACAGACAATTTTCTAGTTTGAGAGTACATCCAAGAGTTTGTGTGGAATTGGATTTAAAAAATCCTCTGCTTGAGAATATTAAGCTAATCGATCCAGGGTTTGAATTTGATCAACCACTAGTTTATTTGAATAAGCTTAATGCTTGTTTTTTCTGCCAAAAAGAAGGCCACCTGATAAGAGACTATCCAACAAGAAAGAATCGATTCGTGCAGCCATCAGTGTCGTCTCCTCCCAGCCAACAACCTGTACAAACTATGCCTAAGTCTTCTACCATGCCAAGGGCAGTTAATCAGTCTCAATTACAGGTCAATCACACTCCGGAAGACCAGGACCAAAATGTGCTTAACAATCATTCCTTAAATTATGTTCCTTCTGTGTGAGTAGAAAAAATCAGGTTAATAAGATCAAGTATTACAATCAAAACCCAATCCTACCACCTTTAAGAAATCTATCTAAATGACACAAAATGAAAACAAATCAAAGAATAATGTCACCTAGATTGTATTGATTCCTTGATTGAATGTGGATTGCTTCTCAAAAGTGAACAACCATAGTTGCCAAAACTACCATGATGATAGATGATATACTTAACATGCTTAATGGATGCTCAATGGATATGATATGCATAAGATGATAATCTGGATGCTATAGAGATTGTGTGGAATGAATGGAATGGGGTGAGGGTGTATATATAGCTCTCAACTAAGATTGATCAACGGTGGAGAAAAAGTGGCTATGTGAATGGTTGAGATGATTCAAGAGGCATGGATGAATGTGTATAAGACATGTGTCCATAGGGATAGCTTTTATTAAATGATTTAGTTGGCTTTGTTTGTGGAGATAAGATTGATTTTCTTAAAATAGGATGCTTTTCTATTTTAAGAGTTGGATGATAAGGATAATTGATTTTTAAACCGATTAAATCATTTTTTTGTATTTAATTTTTGACAAACTATGGACAAGGCCAACTTGTACACATAGAAGAAAGTGATAAAAGAGGAAAATGATAAGATAAAAACAAATAAATTCATTTAATTTATTTTTAAATGATGGAGGAAAAAGCTAAATTTAGAAAATTGGAAGAATAAATATAAATTAAATAAATAAATTTATTTAATTTATATGCATGTGATGAGAGGATAAATAAATAAAATAGTAATTTTGTTTATTTAGAAATGGGTAAATTAAATTAATTTTTAATTTTAGAAGAATAATGGGATAATTAAATAATTAAAGATTATTTGATTATAGCTAGAAAATAGAAGAAAATAGATAAAACTAATTAAATAAATATAATTTATTTAATTAATGATGGAAATAGATGGTTTAGAAGAAAATTGATAACTGACGAAAGTGTGTTAGACAAAATCGACATATGCAATGGTGAATAATACAACAAATTGATAAATGATATGAAAGGTCAATTTTGGGTGTCTACACCTTCATACAAGGATATTGTGATAACGGATGGTTGGAGAATGGTAAGGAAGAGGAAAGAACCCTCAAGTTCTGCTAATTCTCAGAATGATCAAAATGCAACTCAAAATTATTACTCCTCTTCATCTCGTTCCAATTTAAGTTCCCACGGGTGAACTTCTTTGCCTCCTCCTCCATCTGCGAGACAAAGATCTAGATCTCCTTCCACCCCTAAGGATCAAGGTCATTCAGATCAGTCTATTTCTCTAAATAATCATTTGAAGTGTTGCCGCATGAGGAGGACCTTCCTTATTACCCTTCCTCATGAATTATAAAATTCTATCATGGAATGTTAAAAGGTTATCTCTCCCTCAATGCAAGTATAGACTGAAAGATACAATTTTGAAGTGGAAACTTGATATTGTGTTTCTCTAAGAAGTTAAGCTTAATCGCTGCCACCTTGAAGCGTCTCTATTTAACGTATGGAGAGAGGCTACCTTTCTACATATGTCTCATAGAGATGGTAGAGGTGGGGTTGTTATTGGTTTATGTCCTTGGGTTAATAAATATGTTATTGATAAAGGTGAGGACCCATCACATAGTTGTGTTTGGGTCCTGACTTTTATCAATAAATAGCTTATTGGATTTTGTTCTGTGTATGCTCCTAATAATATAAAAGACAAATGTGAATTATGGGATTAGATGTCCAATGCTATTCCTATTGTAGATTGGATTATAGGAGGTGATTTTAATATGATTGAACATCACCAAGACCATAGTTGGTCGACTCAGGCTAAGTTGAGTAATGAAGAATTTGATAAATGGTTGAATTGTCGTAATACTTTAGGTGTTATCGATCCAATTAAGAATAAACAATCTAGCCATGTGCAGAGCTGGCTTACCTAGTCTAACTGCTGATGTGGGGATGACAGAAAACTTTGCAGGCTGGATAGGTTCTATTTGTCGCCTAATCTACAGTTAATCCAGGATTCTTATGGGACCTATGTCCAAGTTGATTACTCTACAACATTGTCAGATCATTATCCTATTTTCCACTCCTTTTCATTGGCTGAAAAATATGAGAATGACTATCATCTACCATATAAACTTAACACTTCTCACTTAAAAAATCCTTCTTGCATGGCTGCTTTAGTGGGGATTTGGATTGCTATTCCTAAGCATAAGGATGGAGAATCCTATAGGGAATGGTGGAATAATGCTATTTTACAATGTGTTGAATTCATGTGCTCTTTTGGTAAAAGACTCGCTTGGCAGCAAGAAGAAAAGAAAAATCTCTTCAAGGGAAGCTGGAAGCGGCTAGGAAAAAACTCATCTTAAATCCTCATAATAGTGACATTCAAGCTACTATAGCTACTATGGAAGCTCAACTTCATAAATTCAATGCTTATCAGAGTCAAGGTGCTAAAATCAAAGATAGATTGCACTGGATTAAAGAAGGAAATAGAAGCTACAAATACTTCTTCAATAATTTAAATTATAAACATAAAAAGGAGTATATTAGAGCAATGCAAGATGATACTGGTGTTGTCCATACTAACCCTCAAGAGATTGAAGTTATATTCCAGAATTTCTATGAAAAACTTTTTAAAGAGGACTCTCATTGGCAGGATATTCAATCCACTTTAGAGAGCATTGTCAAATATTGCATTCCTAATAAGGTGGATTTTGAATACAATCAGTTTATAGACCATGAGCTTTCTATTGGAGATTTAGAACATGTTGTTTTCTCTATGGTCCTGAATAAAAGTCCTGGTTTTGCTGGAATTTCAATTGAATTCTATCAATCCATGTGGCAGCATATTAAAGAGGATTTTTACCTATTATACTTGGAATCTTTAGAGAAAGGATCACTAGGTCTTGTTAAATTAACAAAGGTTTAATTAAACTTATTCCAAAAGGTAAAAATGAAGACTCTATCTCAGGATGGAGACCTATCACCTTGCTTAATACATCTTACAAAATAATTGCTAAAGCCCTTGCAACAAAGATTAAACTGGTGGTGAAAGGTATAGTACAGACTAAACAAATAGGGTTTCTTGGTGGAAGGTTTATTCTTGACAATTTAATTTTGGCCTGGGAAACTAGCGAGTGGGCTCAACAATCGGGGAAAAATGCGTTGCTTGTCAAGCTTGATTTTGACAAAGCTTATGATAGAATCCGATGGAGCTTTATCTTTTCTTTAAAATGCTTCAATGGCTGGGCTTTGGACCCAAGATATGTAAACATATTCAAATGTTATTTAATGAGGCTAATGCGCAGATTGTTATTAACAAGTCTTTGACTGATTCATTTCCCTTACAACGCTCAATCAGACAGAGTTGCCCATTATCTCCTTTTTTATATGTCCTTATAGCTGATGCTCTTGGTTACTTATTGTAAAAGCAAATCAAATGAACTTGATTAAGGGTATTTCCATTCCTAATAACGTTGTTGTTATGAAATCACATTTTGTGGATGATAGTATGCTTTTTCTTCATAATTTTGAAGAGGAGATTAATAATGTTTTAGACATCCTTAATTTATATTGTTCAGTTTCTGGTTCTCAATTGGCACATCAAAAAACTAAATTTTTCATGATTCAATCTGATCTCATTCCACCATGGATTCCTCAAGAATGGAAACAGATAAAACATGGGTAGATTACACGGTACCTTGGTATTCCATTTGGACTTGGTGTTTCTATTTCTGAAATGTGGAGCTAGTTTATTAACAAACTGAAAAATAAACTTTTTGCCTGGGGAAATAAATTTGTCTTTAGCTGGCAAGATTCAGGTTGTGAATCATATATTTCTTGCTTCCCATGTTTATTACTCCTCATGTTGGATGCCTTCCAATAAATTAGGATATGAGGATCTTAACAAAATCATTCGTCAATTTTTGTGGTCTAACTGGGAAGGTAAAGTTGGCTATAAATGCACTTCTTGGTCCCATTGTATTCAACCAAAGTTTAAAGGTGGTTTGGGTATTTTTTATCCCAAGACACAAGGTTTGTGCTTGTTTGCTAAATGGATAATTAGAGTTGTTTTAGGGGATGAACCATGGAAAATATTGGTGCGTCATCGTATCAACCTTGTTGCAGCCAAAGGAAAATGGCACTCTGTTCAATGGCTAGATAAAATTCTTATGGCCTCATTCTTTCATTTGAAGGCTTTGTTCCAGTTACAGTCTATTTGGAAGGCTTGGCAACAAGTGTGTCAGTTCTTAAGTTGGAAAGGCTTCTCTTTGCAGCATGGTTTTAGTTTTGGGGTGTCTTCTATTTGGTGGAACAAACTTGTCCAATACCATGGACAACATCTTGATGTTAGTTTCCCCAGACAAGCTCATTCTTTATTTAAAAATGGTATCCATCAGTTTGGTGATATCTGAGACTTCACTGTCCTTAAATGGTCTAATTGGCAGACAACAAAAGTCATGTTTAGTCTAAATAACAAGATGAAACACTTTTTAATTTTTGTGAAGTCGTTGGTACATGTGGACTTAATGATGAAACTATGTACTCCTCTCCATTGTAACTTCTTCAAAGATTGGTTGTGGTTGGATAAATATCCCTTTTTTATCTTCCTTTGAAAAAGATTTACTTGAGTATTCTTCCGAGACTGCCACTGAATCCTTGGCTAAATAAAAAATGGAAATGCGAATTTCAGGAAAGAACTTGGAGAAAACTGAGTGCTCAAATCTGGCAGTCGAAAGCTGATGCAAATGCCCAACTTCTGGCTTGGAAAATCTTACATAGCAAACTACCTATTGGGGATAGTTTGAGATGTATGATTGTCCAGCCAATTCAATGCCCTTTCTATAAGCTGAATGAAGACTTGAAACATATTTTCTGGGAGTGTTCATGGACAAAAAAATGGAATGCTATTTTTTGGAACTTATCTGCTATTTTTTATCATTATTTGAACTGGAAGGAAGCTCTATTTGGTGTGGGCCTTCATAAAAATGTTATAGATGATTCTATGAGACAGGCTATTTTATTACACATTTGGAAAAGCAGATGCTTGGCAGTGTTTGTAAATCATAATGTTCATTAGGAATCAGAAATGCTAAAGTTTTACTCTGATGTCTTGTTTCAAATTGTTTCTCTTTGTTTTCAGCTACAAGGGGTTTCTAAGAAGCATCCTCAAGTCGGCAACCATCTGGATAGTATTAAACTCCAATGCCTTCATCTCCATGAAGGTGATATTCTCTATTCAAGACAACTTCAATCTTTGTTTAACTTCAAGGCCATAGTTTGAAGGTTTCTTCTCAGCAGCAATAGGACAAGTGGCCAATGTGGTCAAAGTTTACTTATGTCAGTATACACCACCAACAGGCTATTCATTCTAGGATAATCTCTTGGATGTTTCAGTTCTTGCAGGCCTAGGAACCAATTAGATAATGATCGTTGTATATTATTTCTTTGTTGTCTGAGTTAGACATATTTGTATATATGTTGATGAAGTCGTGGCTTGGTGAGCAAAGTCACTTCAAGTTTTCAGTTCTAGGTGGACCGATCTAATGTTTATGCTCCTTGTTGGGTATTAATGGGAGTTTTATATGAATTATGACCCATATTCTATATAGTATAGGTGCTCCTTGTGACTGTGATTCTTGTCTCTGTAATGGTTAGCAGGTACCAGTGCATCTATTTTTTCATCTTCACTGTTTCATCAAGTTCCAATGCATCCTTCTGGCTATTTATTCCTATTCTCTATCATGTTGCATGTTTTCAGTGAAATGGCAATCAGGGTGCAGTGGTAGTCCCCCTCTCAACAAACTTATGTTGTGGCTTCTATTCTTGGTGGAAGCTTTCTTGGTGTCTAGGACTTTCAGCTGATGGTTTTTACACAGCTCTATGTGATTTGTTATAGGTTTTTGAAGAAAGGACTGTTCTAAACATGCATTAGCCCATGTGAAGTGAAATATGACCAAGTTGAAAGCAACTAAGGCTACAACAAAAGTTAAGATTGAAAAAAAATGTTTGCCCATTGGTTGGTTTTTTCCAATGTGATGTCCTGATAATTTTGTAGAGTTGGTAAATCATAGTAAACAAAAATTAGTTCAAGAATGTAGGTTGGCAATGGCCATTTGAAAGAAACAGAGAATTGACATCAGTATTAAGAAAGTTTATAAGTAGCAAGTTTGAGTCTGAACAGCTTCTAAGAACTGTCTTCTTTGCTTCCTTCTGTTGAAGTGTCAGTTCAGTTGGTTTTTTTTTTGCAGTTCCCTTGAGGATTGTCTCTTTTATTCCTTGTATTATTGCATTTCTTCAATACAAAAAAATTTATATTAAGTAAATAAATATAGCAATGGCAAATGGTTATACATATGTAGTGGTAAAATTTATATATTTATATTAATTTTCATTTAATTTTGAGTTTATTTTGATGGAATGATTTAATATAATTATATAATAATAAGTGGTACAGGGCCATCCCACAATAATGGGTTACACTTTTTGGCCAACATGACATTGAAATCAACATTTTGAACTAAATTTTCACTTTCTAACACCTATAGCCGCTAAACCGCTAGGAATTTGAAGATGATGCGAACTAGTGATTTGTGAGATTTTATTTGTAGATTCTAAATATATTTTTTTAAATAATTTGTGAGTTAAATTGTAAAAAAATTTGTGTCTCCTTCGATAACTAGTTTTTAATAGTAAACAACATTTTTTAAAGTGATGTGTATTCTGTAGCACATAACTTTTTTTTCTACAAAGGATAAAATTTTGATTCTTTTGAATTTAGATTGGTAACACTGATATATAGGGCATGCATTTGGTTTCATAATTTTTTGTTGAATATTTTTTTTAATTAAGTTTTGAAGTCAAACCAATTATAATTTAGACATAGGTGTATTCCGTAAAACATAACGTTTTCTGTATGTATTGAAATTCAATTTATTTATTTTTGTTGAAACAAGGACATCAATACCTAGGGCATAGATATTTTTCAAAAAAAAAATCACCAATTTACTAATTTTCCATGTGTGTAGAACAGAGAACTTGATGTTTGGTGAAAAACCTACATTCACAAGAAATAAAAAATAAATATAATAATCAAATTAAATATATTTAAAATTATACTTTTTGGGAAGCTTATAATAAGGACTACATACTTACAAAACATAAAGATGTGTCTCTGGAGGCCTCGGTGGATACCACGCAACAGGACCCTTCGGCAACACAAGGCCCTCCACAAGAGACCCCAGTCCCTCTGATTCAGGTGGAGGAGAACCCTGTGGGATTTGAACTCTTAGTTGTTGTTGATGAGGAGACCCAGAAGAGTCAGGAGATGGTGGACTCTCTAGTTCATCAAGAGGCCTTAGCTACTAATAAGGGCTAGGAGACCCTGGAAGAAGGAGAAATAGGAATGGGTTTTAGCCCCCGGAAGAGTGTCATTTCACAATAGAGCATGGCAAATGAAACTCGTAGCCCTAGTGGAATGATGGGTTCTCCCAAACACAGACCGAGCGTGTTTGGAAAAAACTTCCCCCCATCCCAGGAGTAGACCTTCAAGTAGAGAGATGGAAGACCAGGAAGGATGGTCCATTGCAAAGAAAAAGGGGAAAGGAAGTAGTCAGAAGACAGCTGATGTGGGGGGTGCTAGCAGCAGAGGTAGGCCTTCCCACATGAAGACTAGATAGAGAGAGATGGAGCAGGAGATTGCTAGGGGGAAGCAGTCCACCTTGGTGGCCCCCCTAGGAAGACAAAGAAATGAAGATCATCTCATGGAATATAAGAGGGCTTAATAGCCCTCAGAAGAAGTTGCTCGTTAGGAACTACATTTTTTATAACAAAGTCGATACCGTTCTTCTGGAGGAAATTAAAATGACGGAGGAAAACTTTAAGATTGCTCTCAAAAACATCTGGCCCAATGTGAACTATGCTATTAGTGAGGCTACTGGGGCTTCAGGCGGCATTGCTACCCTTTGGAGGCAAGATTTTATTGGTAATATAATCTCTTGTTCCAAGCACCATGTCGAAGTTTCATTTCAGTGTCATCTTGAGCGGTGGACTCTAATCAACATCTATGCCACCAATACTCGTAGTAGCAGAAAGGAAGTCTAGGAGAGTCTGGCGAATAAAATTAAGATAGACAGAAGCATTAACTGGATGGTGGTGGGGGATCTCAACTCCCCCCTATACCCTTCAGATAAAATGGGGGGATTAACGGATTACTCTGACAGTATGTCCGATCTGGCGAACTTCCTTGGGAAATCTAGCCTCATGGATGTTGATCTATCAGGATAGGCCTTCACTTGGTCAAATAGGTGGCAAGGGAATAATCTCATATAGGTTAAGCTTGATAGGTTCTTAATTTCTTCTTACTGGGCCATAATGAATATGTTGCATCTATTAACTCTCCCTAGAATGAGTTCAGACCATAGCCCTCTTTTACTCAACTGGTCTGGAAAGTGTAGTAAAGGCCCCTTCCTGTTCAGATTTGAAATGATGTGGGCCCTTCATCCAAAATTCAAAGACTGCCTCTCAAATTGATGGAAGATCCCGGTCCAAGGGCCAATGATGTTCAAACTAGCTAAGAGACTGGCCAATGTGAGAAATAAGGTGAAAGGATGGAATACGTTTACTTTTGGCAATGTCTTGAGTAGAAAGAAAAGCATCATGGAGAAACTAAAAGAAGTTCAAAGCAGAATAGAACAGGGAGACATATCGGAAGACCTACAATCCCTGGAAAAGAACCTTTCTAGGGAATGGACGCGGACGATCAAGGAAGAGGAGGTTTACTGGAAACAGAAGTCTAGAGTTCAATGGCTTAGGGAGGGTGATAGGAACACCTATCTTTCCCACCAATCAACCCTAAGGCACAGGAAGTGAAACACCATCAGGTCGCTTCGGGATGACCAAGGGAGGCTGGTGGAAGAGGAAGGGAGATTGGAGACCTGGCTACTAAGTGCTTTAAATCATTATTTGTTACATCCCTAATTTTTGTCTTGCTATACTTTTACTTTTTACTTGGACATAAGTAAATTTATTATGATGTTTAGATTAATGACAAGGAAAAAACATGGATTATTTTGAATGTCATTTATGAAATTATGGGAATGATTATGTTATTATCGATTTAATATTCATATTATGAGATTTGATTTATTATTTGAATAATGATGCACTGATCATAATTTCTTTGGTAACAAGTTTGATACAGGTATACAGGTTATCAGATGACTCTCAGAGAAAAGAGAGAGAGAGTATCTTTCCAGGAGAGAGATATAGACCTCAGGTTACGAGTGGTTTATTTTCCAAACTGAGTATAAGTGTTTAACGAAAATGTGAACCAATGTCTCATAAGAGGTAAGCCTTGTCTTGTTAGTTTACTTCTGAACCAATCGACAGGTAGTCAATATTATTTACAAATCTTTCTAGTCGTAGTAAGTCATTTTATTTGTTAATAACGTTAACGACGTCGTTTGAGTATGATTTGTGATTATTTACATTTAACGTAAATATTACGACGTTATTGTCATACAATGGTTGTCTTATCATTATTAGGTACCTTGAGGTGTAATAAACAATTCTTAACGTTAAGATGTTTTCGTCGAGTTAAGAAGACGTGTATATTGTCGATGGATTGTGATGGGGAGACAAGCTCAACCCAATCACAATATCCATAATCCTTTGTTTAAATATTATTATTAAATTGATTAAACCATAACTATCTAATATAGAGGCAATGTTATTTGAACCATTTTTGATATACTCGAATATAAGCATTGAGTAAATATAATACCTCATAGTGAGTTAATGATGTTATGATTGAGTAGTCAAAGGCTTTCATTAAAGAAGAGTCTTCAAAAATCTTAGTGGTGGATCGAACCACTTGTTAGTGATCCTTTAATGATCAGCAAAGTTTAAGCGATGTGTCAGCCTCATTCAAAGAGGAGGACTGTGATAATAATCACCACAACCAATGAGCCAACAAACCGACTATCTTCCATCGACAAGTGGGAACTTTACATAAAATGTGGTGACTGTTAAAACCAAAACGTTATGGACTGTTATGTATTTTTTAAGTTAGCAACTGTATCTTAATGGAAGGTGCGAAGTAGGGTGACTACAAAGGAAGTTGTGCCTGAGCTATTAAGGAGGACGACTCAGTTTGAGTCGAGGGTGGAGGTTAAAAAGGTTAAAAACTTGAGAGTATGGATCAAACAGAAAAACAAAAAAAAAGAGTCGCCTTTTGTGTCTTTTTGTACATACTATCAATTCGAGCCCATCGATTAACAGGGATTTAGTTTTCTGTGTATTTTATCAATGAGGAAATCGTCTAAACTATTCATACTTGTGTCTTGGGCGATTATGTGAGTATGCCAGAGAGGTATAACCTCTTGTATGCTTGAGTATTTAGTCATAAACTATTAAGTATCAGTTTAGGGAAAAGCAGATAACATTTCGAGTAAACCACTTTGATCTTTTTAGAAAACTGATAAGGCAACGAATGCAAAGTAATACGGCCGATGCTTGGTAATACAAGTGAGTACTCTGTTATAGTATTCTCAATCGACCATTTGTTTATTGATTGTTAAACCGATAATCATATCAAAATCTTAGTATGAGAATAAAACGACTTAGTAGGAGATTGTCATAGTTGTCATGAGCTTGGAAAACAGTCTTTATATTGATTAAGTTAGAAGCAAACCAATGAAATGATTATGAGAAAAACCAAACAATAGACTCTCAAATTTTATTAGAGCTGATTGAACTATGATAGTATACTCTTAGATTTGAGTAGAATAGTTAAGACCTTGAGTCAGGGTAATATTAATTTAAAGTATTTCTCTCGTTTAGATTCTTTTTAAAGAATAACAGAAATGATTTCTATCCATGAGAACTTAGAATCATAGGTATTCTTAGACAATTATAGTACTCCTCGAATGAAATAACTTAGAGATATTGTGGTAGATGGAAATAAGGTTTGTGGGAGAACCCTTATGTATTTATCTTTTGATATTGTCAATTTTGGAAAGATCCAATACATTGAAGTAGGCTAAGTCTATTAGAAAATGACATTGTGGGGTTATATATATATATATATATATAGTCTATTAGAAAATGACATTGTAGGGTTATATAGTACTATAATTCTTAAATAGATAATGTTACCCATACAAGGAACGTAGAATAACTTTGATAATGTTTAAAAATTATATATATATATATTATTTTTAAACATTATCAAAGTTATTCTACGTTCCTTGTATGGGTAACATTATCTATTTAAGAATTATAGTATTCTTAACCTCAAATGAGTTAATCAAGGGTTATTTGTGAATCTAGGACTCCATGATAAGGAAATATGGTTATATTGTTGTATCATGTTAATAAAGGATAATAGGTAAACCCTAGAGTTGTTTACAAACAAAATGAATGGTTATGTTATATGGACTTATTTAAGCAAAAAGTATTATTATTATGACTCATAGATTAAACTATTACATGATTAGGATGGGTAAGAGTTTTAAACTGCGAGAATACGACACTATCCAAGTCGAGTAGGGGTGGGTGAATACAACAACTATGTTCATTATGAATGGTATTGATATTAAAATCTTTGGCCAAAGTAATGCATTTGTTTTTTGCATGCATTGTTGGTTCACTGTATTCAAATTGCTCATCCTATTGGAAATCATACTTAGCTAGAGGGTATCTAGGGTTGTATGGTTGATAGAGTTGAGTAGAATACAACACTTTGTACTCGAGGAAGGCAAATTACCACTGGTCACCTAAGGTCTATATTCCTTGTGAAGGGTACGGCCACTTCCTATGTGGAAGATGTGTGGGAGACCGCCAGTCTGTGGTTGGAGGTAAATCACTGGAAAGATGCTCTCTCTCCAAGCAGGAAACATGCCAGAACTTGTGATAAAGATGTCAGATATTCAACAGCAGTATTTATTCCAAAAATGTATATGTAATGGATTTACATTTGTAAACATTGTAAATGAGAAACACAATATGGTTTGTTGTATTTTGTTAAAACAAATCTTGTAATTGTAGTTACTTGATTATTTTTTGAATAAAAGAAAATTTTTCTCTATCTCATTTTTACCTTGTTAATTTACTCTGTGGTAAATTTATGGTTTTACTATGTTTTTTTGAACATGGATATTACATATGGTATCAGAGCCAAGTTCAGCACTAGGGCTTATGAGACCACTATGCTTGCATGTAGTCAACATTATGCGGTTAGCTAATGTATGAAAATTTCTGTGCCAAGATGGTACATTTTAAGAAGACAGCAAGAAAGTCTATTAATTCGAGTCACCGTTTCCTTAAAGCAAAAAGAGAACATGAGGCCATTATCAAAACCTTTGAGGGAACCAATGATGAGAGTGACATTTGGTTAAGTGATACTGACTGCCTTAACTCGAATCAAGCGAGTGAGAAGGGAAAACAAAGAAAGAGTTAAGATCACTACCAAAATCATAGAGTATATGTCCGATGAGGAAACAACTATGGTTAGGCGAGATCCCCGCATACCCCCCAACTGTTGAGATTATAGAAGTTAGGTTCGATAGTGAGTTAGAGGGTTATATACCTCGAGATTATGTATCTAAAAATGAGTCCGAAGGATATAATCCTCTTGAGCATGACTTTTGAAGTCATTTCTTGTATAAAGAAGAATACTCTTTACTTTTGAAATGAAATTAAAAAAAGGAGTTATTTTTGTGCCAAACTATTGTTTAAATTGAGTATTATGTTTAGATTTAATGGGTTACATTATAATCTTGAACTAATGGACAACTCAATATTCTCAGGTGTGAGAAATCGATAAACATGGTGCGGACAAGAACTAACCAAGGAGAAAGTGAAGAGGAAAACCACCCGCCAAATAATAAGCTGGACCAAATCATAACCATGCTTGAGGAAACCAAGAAAATATTGGGTGATTTGGAAAAGAAGGTGGATGACAAAGGGAATACTAAAGGAGGAGGTGAAAACTCTCATGGTGAAAGTAGAGAAAATAATGAAGATCAAAGTAAGAGTACCGAACCTCATAAAGAGGCAAGGGATAGGTTGACCTTGGAGCTCTCAAAGGATATGAAGAAGGTTATTCCACCAAAATTTGATGGGACAAAAACTGGAGATGCTGCCGAAGCTTGGTTAATAGAGATGGAAAAGTACTTCAAGATAAGAAATTACTCGGAGGTGACCAAGGTAGTATTGGGAGCATTCCAACTAGCAAGAGAAGCATCCACTTGGTGGATGAATAAAAAGATGGAATTGAATTTAATCTCTGTAAGGGTAACTTGGGATGAGTTCGTGGAACTCTTCCACAAAAGATGGTTACCACAACTCTATTTTGATTAGAAACTGACTGATTTTCAGAATCTTTGACAAGGAGATATGACAGTGGTGGAATATGGAGAAAAATTCACTCAACTCCTGAAATATGTTCCACAGTATCAAAAGGATGAGAGATTCAGGATCAAAAAATTCATCATGGGTTTAAATGCTCAAATTGGTGGTGAAGTGGATGTACATGGTCCACAACAATGGATCAAGTGTATGAGAAGGCGATCAAGCAAGAGCAAAAGCTGAAATCCATCTCGGCTTATTGTGATAGAATCCGCAAGAGGTTTAATGGAACTCCTAACAATCAACCCTACAAGAAAAGATATGAAAAGAGATATGATAACAAGAGAAAAGATAAAGGACCTCAGAAGAACAAAGGTGGATCTCATAATGAGAAGAAGAATGGAAACTACAAAATAAATGAGGATAACAATGGGAAGACTTCAGATAAGAAAGGACCCCTTGGAGGATGCTTTACTTGTGGGGGTGACCACTATGCAAATTGTTGCCCTAACAAAAATCAAAATGGTCAGCAAAGAGGTACTGCACTACCTACTCAGCAAGAAGCATTCCAGCAAAGGATTCATGCATCTCTCGACAATCACCAAGCAGAGTATCAAATCACACCCATTGAAATGACATGTACTTTCTTTGGAGTCCCTATATCTATTTTGATTGGTACAGGAGCCACTGAAAACTTTGTTTGTCCTAGAATTTTGAATAAATTTTCTAGAAAAGCTGGTTACATGTCTAAACCTTGGTCAGTAGAATATGCTAACCAATCCAAGGCTCAGGTAGAGCAATGTTTGTTTGAAGCCAAGATTGATCTCCCTAGTTTCTCAACTGAAGTAAACATTTATGTAGCTCCCCTAGGTTCCTATGATGTAATCCTAGGAATGAGTTGGTTATGGAAACATAGAGCTAAGGTTGACTATTATTCAAAAATAGTTGAATGCTTAGATGATTTGGGAAATCTGACCCAATTCCAAGCGATTCAAAGAGAAGTTAAAATCAGAACTATCTCTGCCAAAAAATTAAAAAGGGCTAGAAGGAAAGGTAGTCAGTTATTTGCAATCAAAATGGAACAAGTGGAGGAAGGGGTAGAAAACCCTAGTTTATCTTTTGGAGAAAAGTATCCTTTTCTTCAGGAATTTCAGGATGTGTTTCCAGAAGAACTTCCAGGATTGCCTCCCAAGAAGGTTTTTGATTTTGCTATTAACATTAAACCAAGATCTGATCCTATATCAAAAGCACCCTACCATATGACAACAACGGAGTTAATGGAATTGAAAGTACAATTACAAGAATTGTTGACAAAAGGTTTAATCAGACCCAGTGTTTCACCTTGGGGTGCTCCAGTTATTTTTGTTAAGAAGGATGGAACCCTTTGATTGTGTATAGATTATCGTATGCTTAATAAAGCAACGGTAAAGAACAAATATCCTTTGCCACGTATTGATGATCTTTTTTATCAGATGCGTGAAGCTGCTATGTTTTCAAAGATTGATTTGCGATCAGGATATCATTAGTTAAGACTGAAGGATGAAGATATTCATAAGACAGCTTTTAGAACCAGATATGGACACTATGAGTTCACAGTGTTGCCATTTGGTTTGACAAATGCACCTGATGCATTCATGAATCTCATGAATAGTATATTTAGAGATTGTTTGGACAAGTTTGTTTTAGTCTTTATGGATGATATACTCATTTATTCTAAGGATGAAGAAGAACATCAACGACACCTGCAAATAGTTCTGCAAAGGTTAAGAGAACATAAGTTATATGGGAAACTGTCTAAGTGCACATACTTCCAGAAGGAGATTCAATACCTAGGGCATATTATATCAGCTAATGGATTATCTGTTGATCCTACAAAAATCATAGCTATTCTAGATTGGCCTGTACAAACAAATGTGTGTGAGGTGTGTAGTTTCATGGGCCTGACAGGCTATTATAGAAATCTTGTTCTAAATTTCTCCAGTATTGCTAGTCCAATCACTTCCCTACAAAGGAAAGGAAAGAGATTTGAATGGATAGACAAATGTCAAGAAGCATTTGATCTCTTAAAGCAAAATTTAACTACAGCTCCAATCTTGAAAGTTCCTAATCCTGAAGGACAATTTGAGGTAATTACAGATGCCTCAGGAGAAGGATTAGGAGGAGTGCTTATGCAAGATGGAAGAGTTATAGCATATGAGTCAAGGAAATTGAAATCTTATGAGAAAAATTATGCACCGCATGATCTGGAATTGGTAGCAGTAACTCATGCCTTACAAATGTGGAGACATTATTTGTTGGGAAAGACTTTTGTACTTAAATCAGACCATCAAAGTCTTAAGTATATTTTCTCTCAACCGCATTTGAATGCTCGACAAAGGAGATGGTTAGAATTGATATCTGACTATGACTTTGAGATAAATTACATCAAAGAAAAAGAGAATAGAGTAGCTGATGCTTTGAGTCGTAGAAGACATATAGCTTCTATTATTTCTATTCATGGAAATTTCAAGGATTTGGTGTTGCAAAATTTGTCTAGTGATGAGTTTTATGAGCAGGTTAAGTAGGCTCTGAAAGATAATCCTAAAGATCCAAGGTATGATGGTTTTCTATTTGAGTTAGATGGACTATTGAGGTATAAAGATAGAATTTATGTTCCTGATTCAGCTGGATTAAGGGATCTAGTATGGAAAGAAGTTCATACTGCACCGTATTCGGGACATCCAGGAGTGACCAAACTTCTAGAGGATGTTAAATCTCTTTATTTCTAGAAAGGAATGAAGAATGATGCTGCAAGATTTGTAGCAAGATATTTAGAATGTCAAAGGTTAAAAGTAGAGCATCAACACCCCACAAGATTGTTGTACCCACATGACATGCCAAAGTGGAAATGGCAAGTTATTAGCATGGACTTTGTTCAAGGTCTTCCTATGTCAAGGAATAAACATGATGCCATTTTAGTGGTGGTTGATAAACTCACAAAGGTAGCACATTTCATACTATAGAATTTGACTGATGGAGCACCCATGTTAGCTCATAAATTTGTGCAAGAGGTGTTTAGATTGCATGGCTTCCTTGAAAAGATTATCTTGGATAGAGATGTGCGTGTAACATCAAGGTTTTGGCAAACTTTGTTTTTTGCACTAGGGACTAAACTCAATGTGAGTACAGCTTATCATCCTGAAATCGATGGGCAAACTAAGAGAGTTAACCAAGTCTTGGAAGATTTTTTGCGTATGTATTGCATGGATCAGCAATATAAGTGGGAAGAATACTTACCACTTGTGGAATTTGCTTACAACAATTCCTATCATTCTGCTATTAAGATGGTGCCATTCGAAGCATTGTATGGAAGAAGATGTCGAACTCCTATAAGCTGAGATAAGCTAGAGGATAGGATCAGCATCGGACCAAAAATGCTAGCTAAAATGGAAGAAAAAGTTAAGCTGATCAGAAAAAGATTGGCAGAAGCCAATGATAGGCAAAAGAGCTATGCAAATGCAAAATGTGTTCCAAGGCAATTCTCCATTGGAGAAAAAGTTCTTTTGAGGGTTAAACCTCAAAAAAGTTCTATTAAGTTTGGGAAGTCTTCTAAGCGAGCCCCTCGATATGTGGCACCCTTTGAAGTGCTTGAAGTAGTCAATCTGGTTGCCTACAAAATTGCTCTACCACCAGTCTTATCTAGAATGCACAATGTTTTTCATGTGTCTTATTTGAAGAAATATATTTTAGGTAATAACCATATTTTCACTTGGAATTCTTTACAATGCAAGACCCAGGGGTGGTCACGATCAAGCCACTCAAGGTGTTAGAAACAAGCAAGCTCCGCTTGCATAACAGAGAGGTCTTGCAATGCAAGGTCCAATGGGACCAATATGCTGAGGAAAATGCTACATGGGAGGATTACCATGACTTTTATCAAAAGTTTGCTCATTTATTTAATAATGTTACCAGTTGAAAACAATGAACTTGCTTTTTATGTTACTTTTTAATACTTATATATCATCAAGGATGATGAATCTTTAGGAGAAGGATATGTTACATCCCCAATTTTTGTCTTGCTATACTTTTACTTTTTACTTGGACATAAGTAAATTTATTATGATGTTTAGATTAATGACAGGAAAAACATGGATTATTTTGAATGTCATTTATGAAATTATGGGAATGATTATGTTATTATCGATTTAATATTCGTATTATGAGATTTGATTTATTATTTGAATAATGATGCACTGATCGTAATTTCTTTGGTAACAAGTTTGATACAAGTTTACAGGTTATCAGATGACTCTCGGAGAAAAGAGAGAGAGAGAGAGAGAGAGTATCTTTCTAGGAGAGAGATATAGACCTCAAGTTACGAGTGGTTTATTTGCCAAACTGAGTATAAGTGTTTAACAAAAATGTCAACCAATGTGTCATAAGAGGTAAGCCTTGTCTTGTCAGTTTACTTCTGAACCAATCGACAAGTAGTCAATATTATATACAAATCTTTCAAGTCATAGTAAGTCGCTTTATTCGTTAATAACGTTAACGACGTCGTTTGAGTATGATTTGTTGTTTAACGTAAATATTACGATGTTATTGTCGTAAAATGGTTGTCTTATCATTATTAGGTACCTTGAGGTGTTATAAACGATTCTTAATGTTAAGACATTTTCGTCGAGTTAAGAAGACATGTATATTGTCGACGGATTGTGATGGGGAGACAAGCTTAACCCAATCACAATATCCATAATCCTTTGTTTAAAAATTATTATTATATTGATTAAACCGTAACTATCTAATATAGAGGCAATGTTATGTGAATCATATTTGATATACTCGAATATAAGCATCGAGTAAAGATAATACCTCATAGTGAGTTAATGATGTTATGCTTGAGTAGTCGAAGGCTTTGATTAAAGAAGAGTCTTCAAAAATCTTAGTGTTGGATCGAACCACTTGTTAGTGATCCTTTAATGATCAGCAAAGTTTAAGCAATGTGTTGGCTTCATTCAAAGAGGAGAACTGTGATAATAATCACCACAACCGACGAGCCAAGAAAACGGCTATCTTCCATCGACAAGTGGGAACTTTACATAAAATGTGGTGACTATTAAAACCAAAATGTTATGGGCTGTTATCTATTTTTTAAGTTGGCAATTGTATCTTAATGGAAGGTGCGAAGTAGGGCGACTAAAAAGGAAGTCGTGCCTGAGCTATTAAGGAGGATGACTCAGTTTGAGCCGAGGGTGGAGATTAAAAAAGTTAAAAACTTGAGAGTATGGATTGAACAGAAAAACAAAAAAAAAGAGTCGTGGCTAAGGAGATAGGGAATACGCAAACAAAAGAGTCAACTTTTGTGTCTTTTTGCACATACTGTCAATTCAAGCCCATCGATTACCAGGTATTCCTTAGTTTTCTGTGTATTTTATCACTGAGGAGATTGTCTAAACTGTTCATACTTGTGTCTTGGGCGATTATGTGAGTATGCCAGAGAGATATAACCTCTTGTATGCTTGAGTATTTAGTTGTAAACTATTAAGTGTCAGTTTAGGGAAAAGTAGATAACATTTCGAGTAAACCACTTTGATCTTTTTAGAAAACCGATAAGGCAACGAATGCAAAGTAATATGGCCGATGCTTGGTAATACAAGTGAGTACTCTGTTATAGTATTCTCAATCGACCATTTGTTTATTGATTGTTAAACTGATAATCATATCAAAATCTCAGTATGAGGATAAAATGACTATCTTAGTAGGAGATTGTCATAGTTGTCATGAGCTTGGAAAATAGTCTTTATACTAATTAAGTTAGAAGCAAACCAATGAAATGATTATGAGAAAAACCAAACAATAGACTCTCGAATTTTATTAGAGGTGATTGAACTATGGTAGTATACTCTTAGATTTGAGTAGAATAGTTAAGACCTTGAGTTGGGGTAATATTAATTTAAAGTATTTCTCTCGTTTAGATTCTTATTAAAGAATAACGGAAATGATTTCTATCCATGAGAACTTAGAATCATAGGTATTCTTAGACAATTATAGTACTCCTCGAATGAAATAACTTAGAAATATTGTGGTAGATGGAAATAAGGTTTGTGGGAGAACCCTTATGTATTTATCTTTTGTTATTATCATTCTTGGAAAGATCCAATACATTGAAGTAGACTAAGTCTATTAGAAAATGACCTTGTAGGGTTATATATATATATATATTGTTTTTAAACATTATCAAACTTATTCTACGTTCCTTGTATGGGTAACATTATCTATTTAAGAATTATAGTATTCTTAACCTTAGATGAGTTAATCAAGGGTTATTTGTGAATCTAGGACTCCATGATAAGGAAATATGATTATATTGTTGTATCATGTTAACAAAGGATATTAGGTAAACCCTAGAGTCATTTACAAACCAAATGAATGGTTATGTTAAATGGACTTACTTAAGTCAAAAAAGTATTATTATTATGACTCATAGATTAAACTATTACATGATTAGGATGGGTAAGAGTTTTAAACTGCGAGAATACGACACTATCCAAGTCAAGTAGGGGTAGGTGAACACAATGACTACGTTCATTATGAACGATATTGATATTAAAAACTTTGGCCAAAGTAATCCATTTGTTTTCTGCATGCATTGTCAGTTCGCTGTATTCGGATTGCTCATCCTATTGGAAATCATACTTAGCTAGAGGGTATCTAGGGTTGTATGGTTGATAGAGTTGAGTAGAATACAACACTATGTACTCGGGAAAGGCAAATTACCACTGGTCACCTAAGGTCTATATTCCTCGTGAAGGGTAGGACCACTTCCTATGTGGAAGATGTGTGGGAGACCGTTGGTCTGTGGTTGGAGGTAAATCACTAGAAAGATGCTCTCTCCAAGTAGGAAACATGCCAGAACTTGTGAGAAAGATGTCAGATATTTAGCAGTAGTATTTATTCCAAAAATGTATATGTAATGGATTTACATTTGTAAACATTGTAAATGAGAAAGACAATATGGTTTATTGTATTTTGTATAAAGAAATCTTATAATTGTAGTTACTTGATTAGTTGTTGAATAAAAGAAAAATTTTCTCTATCTCATTTTTACCTTGTTAATTTACTCTGGTAAATTTCTAGTTTTACTATGTTTTTTTAACGTGGATGTTACATTATTGACTGGTCAATAGGCCAATGTTCCTGATGAGGATTTGACTCCATTTTGGATGTCATTCCTACCACTATCTCTGAGGATGACAACTACTTATTGACCAAACCTATTACTCTTGAGGAGGTTAGAGTTGTTGTGTTCTCCATGGGCGCCTTCAAAGCCCCTGGCCCAAATAGGTTTCCTCCGATCTTCTTTCAAACCTTTTTGGAGATTGTTGGAAATGATGTCTTTCTGGTGGCCCAGGATTTCTTAAGGAGAGGGAGACTCCTACGACAGTTGAACAACACCTTTATTGCCTTAATCCTAAAGAAGACTGATGCTAGGACCATGACTGACTTCAGGCCTATTAGTCTTTGTAACATGGTTTGCAAAGTCTTCACCAAGATTCTGGTCCTCAGGTTGCATCCCCTTCTGGACAAACTCATTGCCCTGAATCAGAAGGGCTTTGTCTCGGGCAAGCAGATTTTGGACGCGGCCATCACCACCCATGAAATCATTCACTCTATCCATAAGAGCAACACCCCAGGTATGATCTTCAAATTGGATATATCCAAATCCTATGATAGGGTTAGCTGGGACTTTCTTTTAAGAGTCTTTAGAAAGTTTGGATTCAATGAAAGAATCATCAACATTTTCAAAGAGCATATATCCACAACTAGATTCTCTGTGCTACTCAATGGCTCTCCTAGAGGTTTTTTTCCTTCTGGAAGGGGCATTAGACAAGGTGACCCATTGTCACCCTACCTATTCATTTTGATTGCTGAGGTTTTGGGTAGAAATGCTTGTAATATGTTAATGCAGGGGACTCTCCGCGGGATCAAACCTACCTCAACAGCCCAGAATGCAGTTATTCAACAATTTGTGGATGACACTATTCTGTTTGGATTGGCCTCAGTTGTTGAAGCTAGAAGGTGGAGGGAACTTCTAAAGAACTACGAGAGGGTTTCAGGTTAGAGCATTAATTTTGAGAAAAGTCATATCTATTTCCTAAACACTCAAGAAGATCTTCAGCAGAAAATAACTAGAGTCTTGGGATGCTCGAGTGAAAGGCTTCTAGCCACTTATTTGGGCCTTCCCCTCACCACCACTAAGGTTGCTATGGATTTCTGGAGAGGGTTGGTGGAAAGAATTTAGAGAAAGCTGACTGGCTGGAAGGGTGCCCTCTTGAGTCAGGTAGGGAAATTTCAACTTCTCAAGGCCTCTCTTTAGGGGATGCCCAATTATGCGTTAAGTCTCTTTAAAGTCCCCAAGATCGTGGCTAATAAGATAGAACAGATCCAAAAAAGGTTTCTTTGGTCTGGGCTGGAAGAGAAAAAATGAATTGCTCATGTGGGTTGGGAGAAAGTGTGTACCCCCAGATGGCAAGGGGGTTTGGGCCTAAGAAGAATTCATTTGATGAATAGGGCTCTCTTATCTAAGATTGGGTGGAACCTTATTCAAGGTAGCTCTGATTGGGGGGAAATCATGATGGCCAAGTATATCAATGGAGGACAGCGTAGAAGAGTTCTTTCGGAGGTAAGTATTCCTAAAGGCTCGGTTATATGGAATGGGACTATCAAAACTTGGGGCCTTCTTTGACAAGGTTTAAGATGGAGGATCGGCGATGGTAGGGAGGTTGATTTTTGGAAGGCTAGATGGCTGAAGGATAAACCTCTGATGGATATGGAGTATGGCAGGGTTGTGGGCAGGGTCAGTGAGGACCTTGGCTTCAAAGTTGCTGACTACATAAAGACTTGTGGGGGCCTTCAGGTTTGGAAGATGGTTTCTACTTATGCTCAAGATGGCTATGAGATGAAGGTGGCTTCTCAACTCCAAAGAGATCTCGAAGATTACAGACTCTCTCTTTCCCAAGAGAGATAAGATGGTTTGGGATAAGGATAACAAGGGCTTGTTTACGGTCAAAAGCTCCTATAGACTGTTGTTAGACCCAGGAGAGGTTGGAGTGTGGAAAAACTTTGCCTGGGAGGTTTGGGGTTTAACCCTTCAAAAGCTAAACCTGAGTTGGTCCTTGAATGTTAACATAGAGATGGTGGTTTGGGAATGGAAGGCCCCTTTTAGCCTAGTGTTACTGATCTCTAAAGAACTCTGGATTCAAATTCCCTCTCACGTAGTCTGGAGTCTCTGAAAGGAATGTAATAACAGAATCTTCAGAGAAAAGAATAGAACTCCTTTGGAAGTTTTTCAGTGTTTTTCCAAATTGTTGGTGAAAAACATTAACTCTTGCAAGTTTAAATCTGTAGATAGACCCCCGGAGAGAGAAGAACAAAGTATGATAAAAAAATTGGAACATTGACCCTAACTCTTGCCAAGTGGACAATTCCAGAAGGTTAGCCAGAGCGAAAACCAAATGGGCTTTACCACAACAAGGGTGGTTTAAGCTCAACTTTCATGGTGCAACCAAGGGAAACCTGGGTGTTGCAAGTGGTGGAGGCATTATAAGAACAGACACGGGGATTTGTGTTGTTGCCTTCTCAGGGGGCATTAGTATTAAGAGAAATAATGAAGCGGAAGCTACGGCTATGCTCTGTGGAATTAAGCTTGCTATCTCCATAAATATCAAAAGATTGCATGTCGAAGGTGATTCTCAGTTAATTTTCAATGCTGCCATGGGTTTGTCTTAGATCAGGTGGAATTTGGAGGATATTATGGGCGACATCAAGATACTTCTTAATGGATTAGAGGAGTATAAGGTTACCCATATTTACAGAGAAGGAAATGTTGTGGCCGATGCCTTGGCTAACGCAGGTAGCAGCAAAGAGGGGTGGTGGTGCTGGAGGAACATGTCTAGCTTGCCTCAAGAGATCTACAATTTAATTATGCAGGATGGAAATAGACATGAAGCATAAGTGACCCGTGTTTTTGGTTATCCTCTGGTGTTGCTAGGACAAGGGAGGGGCCAAAGTTCTCTCTTCTGATCTTTTGAATAGTGGTTATGACTTCATGGAAGGTGGGATCAACATTTTGAATTTTCAAATAGTTCTTGGTGAGATAGAAAAGGTCTTAGATCATTGGTGGTCCAAAAGATTGACCAAGCCCAGATGGAGTGGTATGATTGCCTACATGGTAGACAAGCAGGACGAGGAGGATGACTAGATAATCAGTAGTGATGTGACTAGGTCGCGGCCTAGTAGACATCCCTTAACTAATAAGAGCCAGAGGAGAGAGGTCCATGTGGATCTCGGGATCGACACTGTCGGTCGTACTATTTAGAGGTTGATGGGAAAGTCCTGTTGGCATGCTAATAGGCACAAGGACATTGGTATTGGTGGAGATATGGAGACTAGATTCTACTGCTTAAAAGGGATGATGCATGGATTTGTGGCAGGGATACAGAGGACGGATGGGACTACTATCTTCATGGTGAATTATGGTTGGGCAAAGCCAGTGGCCGGTGTTGCCTATCTTCACACGAGGTGGTGGCTAAATCCCCCCCAAGGAGATGTATCTATATGGCAAGGATGTGGCATATCACATCAATTATTACGTTGCCATAATTACCCCTTCACAGCAGAATTACCATTTTAATGGGCTTCTTGCTAATTTCAAGATTGTCGATTGTAAGCATTGCTATTTTGAACGCTCCCAATCCAACGGCTTCTGCAATTTACAGTTTGAAGAAATGGGAGGAGATATTGTGAAAATCAAACCTATCTTGGTGGAGGAATTTAAGCAAGATCCAATCGTGTGGCATATTATACAGGAAGGGGATGTGGTGCCCTTCTTGGAAGGAATGGCGGGCCATGACAAAAATCTGTCACGATAGTTTGCTGAAACGTGGGACGAGGAAACCAGAGAGGTTAGAATTGGTGCTATCAGTGTCCAAGTGTCGGAAGAGGTGATAGGGAAAGCCACTGGGTTACCTACGAAAGGTAAGAAGCATTTAAGGAGAAGCAAAGTCCCTAACCCAGAGCACATGAATATTTTCTTTCGTGAAGGTGAGAAACCTGTGAAACTCCATGGAGGGTTTGAGAGGGAGAAGTTGCTGGAGCCATGGGGACATATCTGTCTGATGTTAATGAAATTTTTCACATTAGAGGGAAGATTTCAGGTATATTACCATTACCACTTTTCTCTTCTCAATCATTTCAGAAATAAAATTGAGATTAGCTTTCCTTTCTTTTTGTTGTCTTCATTAGACAATTCCATTAAATCTATTAGGGAACTCAGGGCCAAGAATACTGCCCACCCGCTTATCCCCATACACCAAGGTCTTATTCTAAGACTATCAATTACACCTTGCTCTATGCCCGCCAAAACCTATCAAAGTCAAAATTCTTGAGGACCCACATCCGAGCATTTCCCCCAAGGATAAAGGCAAAGTGAAGGTTTGTAGGGGGACCCCTAAAATCTCTAAAGTGGCCCACGTGTTGGGGAAGATAACCCTGCTGGGACCCCTACTACTGCTAGGAACAAGAAGCAGAAGCATACCACCCCGATGACTGAAAAGAAGACTGCTAAAAGAGATAGGGTGGAGGTGGAGGAAACGAAGACTACCCTGAAGAAAAATTTGAAGAAAGGTTAGGTGTTGCTGCCGTGGATGTTCCTATGAAGATTATTGAGCTTGATCCTGGGTTGGATTCTATGGGTAGCAGTGAAGGCAGCAAGGCTATCAATCTGAGGATTCATCGGTCCAAACGGATCGCTGGTAAGCCGCTGGTGAACCCACAGGGGGTGGAAGTTTATGATGATTCTGAGTTTGTGGAGGAGACTATGGAGGAAGGTGGGGATGAAACCCCCACAGAATCTATTCATAAGGTTGAGGACACCAGTCATTTTGCCTCTATGAATGAGTCCAGTGCTGATGGTTTGGGTGACACTGTGAGGGCAGATGTTGGTCAAGACATCATGAAGGCTGTTGTGGATCAAGACAAAAAGGGGAGCTATGCCTTGTGTGATAAGAATGCAGAGGATATTCAGTATCTCCAGAGGAAAATGGAAACCATGTAGAAGAATTGGAAGGCTATGGCAGAGTTTGCAGCCAAAGCTCTGCACCAAGCATCTTCCATCTTTGCTACGGTTAAAGATTTGGATGAAAAGGTCAAGCATGTGGGAATTGACAGTTTGGAGATTACAAGGAGATAGTCAAGTTCCTTGCTAAGTTTGGGGAGACTGATAGCCCATAGTTCCTTGTTTCTACTATTTTTTGTCATCATTGTTGCTTCTATGGTTTTTGATTAGTTATTTTTTGGTCTGTTGTTCAAGAGCTGTTAATCTGTTGTTTCTGGCTCGTTAATGGCCTGATGCATGGGGGGTTGTTTTGTTAAAGGGATTTGGAGCCTCTTTTCCAGCTGAACTAATCAAAAACATAAATTTTAAATGAATTCTTTTGATCCCCCAAAAGGTAAATCAAAAGTGGTTTTTCATTAGCATTTTGATAGGTGTAGAGGAGACTCCATTATAGGTATGGTTTAAAACTAGCGGGGTTCTATCCAAGGATGCTGCCACAATAATGGGTTACACTTTCGGGACATCCTGATTTTTGCTGAAATCACATATTTTTAGAAAATATATTTATTTAAGCCATGAAAGGTTCCATTTAAAGGATTTTAATTGAAGAGGGTTTGATCAAATCCCCTTAGATTCAAATTCCCTTGGATAGAATCCCACTAGTTTTAAACCATACCTATAATGGAGTCTCTTCTACAACTATCAAAATGCTGATTAAAAACCACTTTTGATTTACATTTTGGGGGATCAAATGAATTCATTTAAAATTTATGTTTTGTAAGTATGTAGTCCTTATTATAAGCTTCCCAAAAAGTATAATTTAAGTATATTTAATTTGATTATTATATTTATTTTTTATTTCTTGTGAATGTGGGGTTTTCACCGAACATCAAGTTCTCTGCTATACACACATGGAAAATTAGTAAATTAGTGAAATTTTTTTTAAAAAATATCAATGCCCTAGGTATTTATGTCCTTGTTTCAACAAAAAAAGAGAAATTGAATTTTGATACATACAGAGAAGTTATGTTTTACGGAATACACCTATATCTAAATTATAATTGGTTTGACTTCAAAACTTAATTAAGAAAAAAATATTCAACAAAACATTATGAAACCAAATGCATGCCCTATATATCAATGTTACCAATCTAAATTCAAAAGAATCAGAATTTTATCCTTTGTAGAAAAGAAGTTATGTGCTACAGAATACACATCACTTTAAAAATATGTTGTTTACTATTAAAAGCTAGTTATCAAAGGAGACACAAAAAAATTTACAATTTAACTCCAAATTTTTAAAAAATATATATTTAGAATCTACGAACAAAATCTCACAAATCACTGGTTCACATCATTTTCAAATTCCTAACGGTTTAGCAGCTATAGTTGTCAGAAAGTGAATATTTAGTTCAAAATGTTGATTTCAATGTCAAGTTTGGCCAAAAAGTGTAGCCCATTATTGTGGCAGCACCCTACATTTTAATGTTAAGTTTGTCTTGTGATGCTTAGATCTATTATTATTTATGTTTACTTACACAGCTTCATACATTCGATAATATCCCAACTCCATTTACACCTAATTCCACACATTCATCTCATTATTAGCTAAGGCTTACACACACCTATCCCAAATCCTAAGATCCACACTTTCCTATTATAAATCACTCCCATAATGCCTGGGGTTAAATTGTGAACTACTCAGGATTGACCCCAGATTTTACAGCTTCAATTTCAAAATTATGACTCATCATTTTCCACTAGCCATTGGGTGCTAACTTGATACACTTTTGTGTTAATATTCATTATGTATTGGTATTTGAAAAATTCATTTATGCATTTAAACATTAAAAAAAAACCTTGACATTACAAGCAACATTCATTCTAGGAACATTTGGATTTGGAGCACTAAAAATAATGCATTTACATTAGAATTAACATATAGTTCATTGCATGCTTGAGTTTGTTAGCTTTGACTATTGGGAACTTGACCCTCATAATCTAGTAGCTTTCCTAATGAATTTTTAAATACCACCAATACTTATGCATCACTAGACAACAATGGTTCTAGTGAACCAAGTCACATAAGTCTACAAACCACTAGATTAGGACCATGTCCCAAAGGTTAGTACTACGCAACTTGGGATCAATCAGAATAGAAGATTCTAGGTCTACACTAGTTTTGAGATATTATGCACCCTAGGAGTATCAATTTTTGACATTGATTCTTTGCATAATTAGCATTTACATTCCACCATCACTTTGAGAGTGAAGTATGCCTATCTCTTGCATTTAATTTCTAAAAATACTATTTCAAGTTATCATTTCCAAATTCTCAATTAAATCTAGGTTAATTGTTCTTTTATTATATGCATTTATTTAGTTAGCCTCTAGTTTATATAAAATGGATATTATTCCCTTATATTTTTGGTGAACCTATCTACTCTTATACCTCTTAGAGTTAGACATTAGGGTTATCACTTCATCTCATTTAGGGTTTTAGATCTATATTTTCTTATTGCTCTATCACTTTTAAGATCTTATTAGGGATTTTTTTTCTATTTATATATTTCCTTTTAGGGTTTGTGTTACATACAAGTGTGATATTGCTTTTGTGCACCCTAATCACCCTTGTATTCTACTTTAGGGTTTGATTTGTAGATCTTATATGATTATTATTTTTTAAATTTTTTAAATTTTAAACTTATTTATGTTGTCTTATCTTCCTATCTCTCATAGGGGTGGGCACAGGAAGTTGAGTCTACTTTTAGTGGAAGTATCATGGGGGAAATCCCAATAGGTACAGTTATGCATTTCATAAGAAATGCATACCTATTTAGGAATGGGTGCCTAAATGTAAATGCCTACCCATATGCCATAGGTACCCATTATAGTTCAAGCTCCCAATCCTAAATGGATGCTTAATAGAAGCATGCATTCATTAAGGAATGCATACCCATTTCTAAAATAAATGGGTACTCATTTAAGAATGGGTACACGTTCCTAAAAGGTGTTATTTTTTTCACCCCGTGAGCTCATTTTCTCCTTTGTTTACTTAGCAAGGCCAATTAGAAAGAGCACTCTAGAATGTGTACCTACATCAAGCAACCTCAACAACACCTATTTTTGGCATTCTCCCTCCATGAGATATGATTTGTTGTGTTCTCAAGTAAGTGTCTTTCCTACTTACATATGTTAGAGTTGGCCATGATGATAGCCACCCAAGATCTAGGACTTCATGAAAGCACAAGAGAGATCAAATGAAAGAATAATTCTATTCTGTCAATGAATGCAAAAGATTATTCTTATGTACACGATATGCCTTGCTTATAAAGACAAGGATGAAATGTAGGATGTTGTAGTCATGTAACAAGTGTCTTAATCCTATGACATGTGACAACTATAGGATAAGATGCCAACTATAAACAGCTAGAGACAACTATCAACATCTAGAAACAACTAGAATGCTTCCTAAGTCAAATTAACATGTGAATATGTGTGTGAATATTATTTAACTAATAAATAGTTAAATAATATGAATTATTCACATAACAAGGGGTAAACCAGATAGGTAATAACCTTGTTCACACCAACACCCCCGCTTAAGTGCAACTTAGGGAGAAGTAGACAAATGCAAAGATGTAATGATGGATTCGTCCCGGCTACTAGGCCATGTTAGGTACCCATGTACAAACAATTCTCTCCAAATGGAATAAAGGAGAAAAACCCGTAGGAAAAAAACCCCTCTCCACAAGAAAGAAAAACATGAAAGTGAAAGAAGTAATAGTAGGAGGACTCAACATGACCCCCCAAGGACTACTTCTATCACATATCTACAATTAAATACCCCCCATAGGGGAGCAAGACTGAAAGTACAAGTCCCCCATAATGAAGTAGCCTGTGTCAATGGTGAATGCCTGAAGACAAGCACTGGAAAGTGTCTTGTCCCTGCAAACAACATTTCTCCCCTTAGGAAGAAACCAATCCAAAGGCTAATGTAGAACAAACTTCATCTTCGAGAAGAGATATGAGGAAAGTCTCATGATGGGTGCCTCTAAAAACTGCTCAAGTGTCCACATGTCAAAATCAAAGGATGGCACTATGCAATGAGGTGTGACCAATCCAAAATCCTAGGTAGACTTATGAAGAACAACCTCCAAAGACAAAGTAGATGGGATAACATTTGTGTTGTAATTGTCATCAAAGAGGAGAGATATCCCCTCAAGTGTATCCTCCAAATCTACAATATGAGACTCACAAAACAAGTCTAATATACCTGCCAAGAAAGTATCCCACAAAGCTGTATCTGAAAGACTCGAATGATCCTCCTCAACTGAAGTAGAAGAAACCATGTCGATGTCAATCTCTGAAGAAGAAGGAAGTGGAGGAGATGGAAGCTCAACTATAGACTCAAGAACCAGAGTAGATGAAAGATCACCAAGGTTTAAGTGACCAAACTTCTCCTGAGAAACATGACTCACACTTGATGCATGACTATGAATATCAATCAATGGATCTACAACATCATTAGGAATAAAATGGGAGAATGAATACAAGCGAGATGCATGATCAACCATCACAATAACAATGATATCTCTACTCTCCAAGTCCCTTATGATCACTGAAATAGGAGTGAATTAACAACAAATCGCCTTCTCTAGCTATGGAGAATCACCTTATGTGGACGTAAACACCCTAGAACACCAAAAAAACCTTTGCAGGATGTCTTGTCTGATAGATTTGGCCTGGATAGCTGAATTGACCCTAAGGAAGGAGAAAAAATGTCTGTTTGTGGACTTAATCAACTTGTAAACATGAGAAAACACCTTTCAATCGGTCTTCTCTAAACCTATACACAAGTCGAGCTCCTCTGGGCCGCAAATCCACCTCACCAATAGAAAAAACTTCTGAATCGACCTTTTCTTGTAACTCAGACGTCTCTATGAAGTCAAATTGTTGCTTCAACAAACAAATCCAATAATGCAAATACTTTCAAGATCTCACAAAAAATTTGAACAAAACTTCAAACAATCCTGCTTTGATACTGGATGTAGAAACCAGGAACATTGAGTGAATGTGAGTACCAATTCGAACCACCCAAGATGAACACGAGCATTCTCAACCTACAAGAAAATAGGTATTGCAAACAATGGACAATTGGAATGCAAAATATTGTATGATAAATTAGCTTACAAGATGTAGTACATATATGGCATAATCGACTAAGAATAGTCAAGCCAATAATAGGAAAAGCTCACTAAGAATAGTGGTGCTCCAAGAATAGGAAAAGCAACCGCTTAACTCAATTAAGCTAATCTAGGCATGCCAAGTATAGCACAAGGCTAAACATAGACTCCTAAAATATGCACTCCTAAGCAAGCTTAATGTACACCAACAGAGTGCATCAGTCGACTCCTAAAGTGACTCAAACTCTACACCTATGTGTACAACTCTCTTGTTCATAATCAAATACTCTAATTTGATGCCAGTTTTCTACTTAGTAGATCCTAGTTCTAACAGGAAATATATAAATAGCAACAAAACCCTAATAAGATCTTAAAAGTGATAGAGCAATAAGAAAATATAGATCTGAAACCCTAAAAGAGATGGAGTTATAACCCTAAGGTCAAACTCTAGGAGCTATAAGAGTAAATAGTTTCACCAAAAATGTAAGGAAATAAAATCCCTTTTATATAAATCTAGGCTAACTAAATAAATATGTACAATAAAAGCACAATTAACATAAATTTAATTGAGAATTTGGGAATGATAACTTGAAATGCTATTTTTAGAAATTAAATGCAAGAGATAGGTGTACTTAGCTCTCAAACTGATGATGGAATGTAAATGCTAAAGATGCAAAGAATTAGTTTGTCAATGTTAAAAATTGATACTCTTGAGGTGCATTATATCTCAAAATCTATGCAGCCCTAGAATCTTCTATCCTAATTGATCCTAAGTTGCGTAGAATTGACCTTTGGGGCATGGTCTTGATGTAGTAGTTTGTAGACTTCTATGACTTGGTTTGCTAGAATCTTTATTGTCTAATGATGCATAAGGATTGGCGATATTTAAAAATTTATTAGGAAAGCTGCTAGATTATGAGGGTCAAGTTCCCCTTAGTCAATGATAACAAACTCAAGCATGCAATGAACTATATGGTGATTCTAATGCAAACATATTGCTTTTAGTGCTCCAAATCCAAATGTTCCTAGAATGAATGTTGCTTGTAATGTCGATGTTCTTGGTTTTTTTAATATGTTTAAATACATAAATGAATGTCTTCAAATACCAATACATCATGAATATTCACAAAAAGTGTATCAAGTCAATTCCCAATGGCTTGCGGAAAATGATGGGAGTAAACAATTTTGAAAATTAAAAATTAAAAATTTGGGATCAATTATGAATAGTTCATGATCGAACCTGAGCATTGTGGGACTAACCTATGATAGGAAAGTGTGGATCTCGGGATTTGGAATAGGTGTGTGTAAGTCTTGACTAATAATGAGGTGAATTTGTGAGATTAGGTGTAAATGGAGCTAGGATAATATCAAATGTATGAAGATGTGTAAGCAAACATAAATAATGACAAATCGAAAAATCCAAGAAGAAGGCAAACTTAACATTAAAATATACCACTTATTATTATATAATTATATTAAATCATTCCGTCAAAATAAATCCAAAATTAAATGAAAATTAACATAAATATACAAATTTTACCACTACAAATGTATAACCTTGTGTAAAGGTTGACCCCTTAAAATAAAATTTGTGATCTGTTAGTCATTAAATGATACTAGATATATAATTTTATTAAAGAAACATTGTTGGGAAGTCAAAATATTGTAAGAGATATATCTTAAATACTTCGTATACAAACATTGCGTGTAATAAATGTTCAAAGATTTGTATGCCTTCCCACGTCACGAGTGGTATCACAAATAAAAAAATATGAAAGTCATAATTTATAAAGTAAAAAACTCAAAACATTAATACAAAGCCAACTGTTTCCATTAATACATGAAAGCCGAGAAAAGGTTATAAGTCAAGGAGAATAAATGCTACAAGAAGAGCACCTGTGCTTACACGCTGGTTGAATATTTGTTTCAAGGTTTTAAGTCAAAGGACTTCATTTCTGCGATCTCAAGTTACAAAATGGCACATCAACAAAAGTCAATATGGCTAAGAACAAGGGCTTCAATGATTTAGGTTCCCATCACAGTCAAAAGTCAATATGGCTAAGAACAAGACCTTCAATTATTTAGGTTATCATGTTCGACTTTGAAATGAACACTCTATACTTTGATGGACAATATAATTTATTTTAGAGATATATCTTGTATGTATTTTTTATGGACAATATAATTTATTTTAGAGATATATGTTTTAAAGAGAAAAATGTGTTTCTTTAATTAATTAATTGATCAGTTTAACGATCCTGTAAGGTTTTATTTTGTAGATAAGAAAAATGTTTTTCACTTATTTCTCTATTTTTATCTTATTAATGATAGAATTTTGTCCTAAAAGAGAATTAAATTTAAATTTTCATTATATTAATAATTCATTTTTATTATTTAGTTAAATTTACTTAATTTAATCTCATTTAGTGGGGTTGTAGAGTTAATTCTTCTTCTAACCTTCAAGAAAGCCACAGATGGACTCCACCACCTATAGATTGGTGCAAATTAAACTTTGGTAGAGTGTCAAGAGAGAATCTAGGTCTCTTAGGAGTAGGTTGCTTGATTCAACATCACGATGGAAGGCTAATTGGTGTAGCCTCCAAAAACTCAAAGATGGAACCAAGAATGAAGCAAAAGCACATGTGTTGCTTCTTGGCTTACAAATCTATGCACTGTATGGTGTCAAGAACATCTAGATCAAAGGGGAATCAATGGTGATTGTCAATACCATTTGTAGGAGGGGGCCACCCACTTGGAAGATATACAACGTTATGATGCAAATTTAGCCATTCCTATATTCACTATCTGATTTTTCATTAATCACATTTATCAGGAAATAAATAAAGTCATGGACTTTCTTGCTAACTATGCTATTAACAAGATAGAGGGTCAAATCATAAGTAATTTATCTAAATCATGGGACTCATTTGAACCTATTGTTAAGTCATAGCTCATTCTTTTTCAGCATGATGGAAATTATCTCCCCACATCCAAAGGTGGCAGCCTTGCACCGATTATGCATTATTGATGAATAGGATGGAGGGTATTTGAGCATGTAAAATTTTAATTCGCCTCACTTCAAGTACCAAGGATTCCTATTTCATTATGGCATGACAAGGTCTGTAGTAGGTTCTATCAACTATACATAGGATTCGACACCAATACTGCATTGCTAGGCTCTAAAGAAATTCCAACATTAGATACCAAATCCAATAAAGTGCATCAAGGTATCAAGCCAAACTCAAATTTGATTTCCTAAAATGTGCCACTACTACAACCCCAATGACAGGCATAGACTGGTCCTGCTATTTCCTTAATCCTATACTACGTATAGGGTTATGAGTAGTCAGTTTGTTGGTTTTACCTTAACTCTTAATTAAGTTATGATCATTAATATAGTCTTATATAGGTAGTTGAATCGGTCTGGATAGTATCCAAGGCATAAGTATGGTATATAAGAGCTAGTGAATTGTTTATGATCATCATATTGTGAATTGTGTTCTTATTGGAGACTTTTGGAGGTTTGCCCCATTAAAGTGGCTTATTATTCTCATTTATTATCAACATAAGATGATGGCTAAGATTGTTAAGGATTTTGAGAAATAATATAGCATAGAAAGAATTAGAGAGGACAACATACACTATGATGGGAAACAACAAACTTGCTCACAACATAACTTAATAACATAATGGAAAACTAATGCATCTTTGAAATTGTCCTTTAAGAAAATGAAATATCTTGAACAATCTACAATTTTAAAAGAAATACATGTTAAACGTCATTAAAGCAACTCATATCATTAGAGTGCAAGCCACTCTTTTTATGACTAGTAATACTTTGTCCATTTCCCATTATTTGCAATCTCTAGATTTCGACCTTACCCATATGGTGGATAAAAGTTGGGCCTTGCGGTGGGTGGAGAGGCAATAATACAAGGGAAAATTTTGCATGTAATACGTGGTCATGTTAATTTAGATCGGCCAATTTTCACAGTGAAATTTGAAAGTTTGTGACCTAAAGAAACTTTCAAAGTATTTAGATTAAATGATCGAACTAATCATTCCCTTGTTTGTTTTCAGTGTAGATGATGAAGGTGTCCAATAATATTATTTTTCCTATTATTTTTTAATATTTAAATATACAATTTTAATTGAAAACTGTACACTTAAAAATATTTAACTAATTTTATTAATATGATTGTATAATTGGCTTCACATTTGTCTATAATTTTTTTTTTTTAAAGTCATCAATTGTTATTTGTTTTAAGGCGTGCATTAAACTCAACAATATCCATGGAAATTATGTCTTGATATAAACTAGCAGTTGCACAGATGAACGTGCAACGGTTCTGCCGATAGGCATTTGTAAAGTAAATGTTTTTTGAGGAGTGTTTGTGTTTCATGACTTGTTGGCATTGCATTATTTGAGAAAGGTAGTTTGTAAAGTAAATATTTTTTAAGGAGTGTTTGTGTTTCATGACTTGTTGGCATTGCATTGTTTGAGAAAGGTAGTGTAATTTGTAATATATAGGCATTGTAAGGGAGTATCTATTTGTAAAGTAAATGTTTTTTGAGAAGTGATTGTGTCTCATGACTTCTTGGTATTGTATTGTTTGAGGAAGGTAGTATAATTTTGATTTATAGGCATTGCAAGGGACTATCAATTCTTAGAATATAGTGGCTCCTCTTGCATACAGTTATATAGTCAGTTTTTTTGCTATCATGCTATGTTTTGCAATTCAGAAATATGGTTTTTTAATTACATTCTATTGTATAATAAATAGTTATGTAATATTTTGAGTGGCTACATACTACTACTATGACAAACCTTGAAACGAAATTGGACGTATCGAGCGGATTGTCGAATAGATTTTGTACGTATATCTTTAAGAGGAGGGAATTTGCATATTTCATTTGGATTCATAGGTTTTGGAGTATATTTTAGCCCCATGTTTGTCAAAGAGTGGAAAGCACTGTTGAAACTTTAATTGTATAGTGAAATCATTATTCTTTTCTAAGTAGTGTCGTTTTGAAAAGTGTTAGGAAGGTGAAGACCACATTGCATTATATGGTCGACCATGGTTGTTTTCTAGTGTATCTGTCTAGTTGCCTCCATTGTTTTGAGAGTGTATTAAAACACTATCTATAGCCTCTAAGTAATTTTAGCGTGTAGGAAAAATATTTATGCAAACAATATTGACTCATCTTTCTTCTAATATTTGGAGATTTAATACTATAGAGCTACTTCAACTTTGAAGAGAACAGTTTAACAGTGAGAAAGATTAAGGAAAAAAATAAATGCAAGTACAAATGGGAAGCAGCGCCCGCTGGTTCCCAGTTGTCGCTGCTCTTAAAAAAACAATAAGAAAACCATGCCTTTATAGTTAATTAAAGAAGAATTTCTTCTGTAGAATGTGTGTTCATATGTGAAAACAATATTCACCTAGCCAGAGAATAATGTGTGAGATCGAGTGCGATAGGTAGAAAATACAAACTTCTCATAATTAAACAAAAATTGGCTAGTAGGCTCAAAATGATGTCCCAAGGTTCTTTGCAAAATTATTTTGGTCCTACTTACAAGAATTGTGAATTTTTAAACTTTCTGCAAACCCATCGACACAAATTACCGTCATTAAATTCTCTCAAACGGTGAGGAATTTTGCATCGATTCCTTTTGAGAATCAGGCGAAATGCTTTCAAAAATCTTCCCCTAAAATAGTTTTTGACCATCTCTTATAGATTTCTAGAATTGTTTATGTAAAACTACCCTACAGAGCCTCAACGTGGCGATTCAGAGGAAACTCCAAAAATGCAATTTTAACCATAGGAGATTGTTTCTGACATAGATAAATTCCAACTGAAACCCAAAACACACCCAAAACAAACCAACAATATTTTTTATTGATGTAAATTGTATTGCCCTAATTGGAAACTATGTGGTTTATTGGAAGAAGTTATTCTCATTTGTAAAAAAAAATGAGTTTGTTTCCTTCTCCCATTATTTTTGTGAATGGAATGAAGTTGTGTATTTTCTTGTGAACAAAGGAATAGACTAACACATTTTTCCTCTTTAGTCAACTTACAGGGTGGTAGAGTGAGAAGGATTAGATGACATTAAAATTAAAGAGGAGTCAACATGATCAGTATTATAGGTGCCTTGTAGTACACCTTTTTGGTTGGCTTCCCAAGTGGTGTGATTTGGTAATGATAGTTCCTAAGTCCCATAGATCATATTAATTTTGATTTTAAATGTGGCAAGGTTAGTGCATGTGTTGTGGTTTTAGCTATGGCATTTCTTGAATTCTCACTCTCCTTGCAATAGTTTGATAGGTGTCTTTTTTGGTTTATCTTGTTATGGGTTTGGATATTTGGGTGGTGGTGTGAGAATGATCTTGGCATGGTCTTTGGTTTTTGTGAAGTGGTATTGCTTGGAATTATGGAAAGTGGTAGTAAGGGCCCCCTCAAGCATGGTTGGCTTTTCAACCATCATATGAGCAAGATCTTTTGATGCCCTAATTTAATGTTGTTGAATCTAGTGAAGCTCATTTTAAGGGAGGAGGGAATTACTAATAATAGGTCCTTAATTTTTGAGGCCACCATTGTTGTTTTTTGGAAGAAGCTTAAGCAGGTGGTTTAGTCAGAGGATGTTCATGGTTGGTTGGAACTTCTACTCCTCCACTCTAAGAATGCAATGGTGGTAGAGGATGATTTGGAGGAGGCAAAGGTTGTCATGGGTGATTCAAAAAAATTTGTTGACACCAACATGGATAGTGTTGAACTTAAAGTGATTAAGGAAGAGTTGTGTGCAATGAATAATGGAGTTGAGACCCTTAGAATGTTTGTCAAAATTTATGTTTGGTTGTCAAATTCCTATTGGGTTTTCATAATAAAGGGACTCTTGAAATTACCAATGCATATACTTTGCCTCATCTTTATGGTGGTCACCTACATAGAGCTTTAGAGTGCTAAAAATTTATTCATGGTATTAAATTCTTATGTCTTCTAGATTGAAATGGTGATATGAAACCAAAATTGATGATCATGGTAGTTAAGGGTTGGAACAATTGCATGTTAGGGAGGGAGTCTAGGGTCTTAGGTCTAATGTTGGTGTCAATCATTGGGGTCTTTTTGAACTCTTGTAGCTTGGTCTATGTTGGTGGTATATGGTTGGTTTGATTTTTGTTTATTATTAGGTCCAATTTGTTGTTTCATTTTTCTCTTTGCCTACTACTACCCCTACGTGGATTTTCTATGGCAACATTTTAATAGTTCTTCTCATATTATAGTATTATTTTATGTTAGTTTTATAATCCCTACTACTATGATCTAAAAAAACTAATTACTTGATCCATTGAAGTTAACATAAATAACAATATATATTTCCAAATAGCAACTCTAAGGAGACTTTAAAGCCAAATTGTGATGTCATTTATTTAAGTTATATAGTTATGTTGACATTTTTTAATAATTTATAAATTAGTCAAATTAGATATATTGTAACATGAGATACATGTTCCCTTGAAATATTTTGTGTCTTTGAAATGTCATTGGCAAAATCTACAGAATTTATATAATAGTCACTCTTACATTGAAGAAATCATTGTATTAGTGTTGTAAATGCTCTTAAAGTTGTGCAATGAATTTAAGTTGGAATCTTTTTATATCATAGCTACTAATATAGCAAAGAATTAATGATATTATTGAGAATGTAAATCATATATATCTTATGAGTGGACATTTAGGGTACGTAAGATAGTTCAAAATGTAAAGAAAAATGTGGAAGCTAGTCATAACACTTTTTAGAAGTTTAAATACTTTCCTAAGATTTTTTAACATTTCATAATCCTCTTTTCTAACAATTATAAAAATCTAAATATATTTTAAAATTGTGTTGTTTGTGTCACTCTATATTTTCACATTATCCATTTCACATTTAAAATTATATAGTTACATCATTATTTTAAAAAGGCACTTTAAAAGTCCACACTATCATTTTCACTAGTTACTACGAAAGTATAACATGAAAACTATATATTTGATAAATTAAATTATTTAAAAAAGTGACAACTAAAAAGAATATTTATTTAGAAATATCTAAATATATGTTAAAATTGTGTTGTTTGTGTCACTCTATATTTTCACATTATCCATTTCACATTTAAAATTATATAGTTACATCATTATTTTTAAAAGGCACTTTAAAAGTCCACACTATCATTTTCACTAGTTACTACAAAAGTATAACTTGAAAACTATATATTTGATAAATTAAATTATTTAAAAAAGTGACAACTAATAAGAATATTTATTTAGAAATAAAAAAATAGCAATCAATAAAAATTTAGATAAATAAATTTTATAAAATTTTAATATCTTCTTAGAAGTGTAAAAATATCAACAACAAATTTAAAAGAAAATTATTTTTCAACTTAAAGATGTAAATGATTAAATGTGACATATCATTAAAATAAATGAAGATATTTTAAACAAATTACAATCAAACATAATTTCCTATGTCAAAATATTATTATAATATATTTTTAATTCCTTCAACCAATATTTTTCTACTTAAATTTCAATGAACTAATTTTTACTTACCTTCATCCAATTTATTTTATTTTACCTATGGGCTAATTTAATTCCATACACGGTGCATATTACTATTGTTTAGAGTTAATTACTCCCACATAAAAATGAAATGCCTAGGTCTGAGTTTTAAATAAACTATGTTTAACCGTCATCCGTGACTTCTAAAAATATCATTTACAAAATTTTGGTAACAAATTTAAAAGAAAATTATTTTTCAACTTAAAGATGTAAATGATGTAAATGTGACATATCATTAAAATAAATGAAGATATTTTTAAAAAATTACAATCAAACATAATTTTCTATGTCAAAATATTATTATAATATATTTTTAATTCCTTCAACCAATATTTTTCTACTTAAATTTCAATGAACAATAATTTTTACTTACCTTCATCCAATTTTTTTCTACTTAAATTTCAATGAACAGTAATTTTATTTTACCTATGGGCTAATTTAATTCCATACACGGTGCATATTAGTATTGTTTAGAGTTAATTACTTGCACATAAAAATGAAATGTCTAGGTTTGAGTTTTAGAGTTTTAAATAAACTATGTTTAATTGTCATCGCTGCAATGTACTACACAATGATGTGACATCTTTGCAACGTACTAAGCAATCCGCAGAAAATTTGTTTGATTGAGAGACAATTTTCAGGAACAAAAATGTCCCACATATAAGCCTATGGGCTAATTATTAATGTTTTTAATGAATTAAATTATATATTATATTATTATTTTTATTTTAAATTATAAAATTATAAAATAAATATATTTTATTATAAAAATACTGAGAATATTAACATTCCTATTGACCTAATAATCTAGCTCTTATCATAACCAGTGCACTGATGGTTCTGACACAATTTCAAATTTGTACGTGTTATTAATTAAATTTTTTAATTCCTAGATGCATGTTAGATGATCCTAATGAATTAGGGCTTATCCTTTTATACAATACCCTAGTGTACAATTTGAAATATTTTACACTTTAATTAAGTAACAACAATAAATTAGAAAATAAACCTAATTTTAAATTTTAACTTTGAAGACTATTTTTACACTCATAAGATTATTTCACCATTACAAAACCATTACGATAATAAAGCTCATATTATTTGCCAATCTGGATTTGGTACAAAATGTCCCACATATAAACCTATGGACTAATAAATATTGTTAAATATTTGAAGTCTTCAAAAATATTAAAATATCAATTTTATACTTTCGGCCATATGACATATACCTCTAATTTACCAAAAAAAAAAAAAATTTAAAAATAATTCAAATTTTTTCCTTTCAACTCACAACTCACGATAAAGAAAAATTATCTTCTAATTCAATGGAAGTACTTCCACTACATTGCTTTTGTTTAATTTTATTTTTAGTTAAGCCTCTTTATGGATGGTTATCAAATGAAAAATACAATTAATAATGACATCCTTAAAACCTAGCGGGGAACACATAGACATGTTGTGGACTTAAACAAGACACGGGAATTTGTACCCGTTAGTAATTAAATTTTTAATTAAAAAAACTGCCGTTTGAAAATGCGGTTTAAAAATAAATCCGAACGGGAGCTGACAATTTTCCGGCCCGGAGGCTGACACTTCTCCGGCGTGAGACAATTTACCGGCAAAAATGTGCCACATATAAGCCTATCTGCTAATAAAACTGTAAGTATCCCAGTCAGTTGTTTGACCTTCCACCATAGTACATATTTCTTCATACCGACTCTGTTAGATCTTGTAGGCTTGTTTTAAAATATAAAGGATTTCCCGTCATTTGTTTTGGGGGTGATTCAGGAGGCATTGTACGTCGTTTTGTCACAGTAAAGACGCGTTCGGTTTTACCCAGTCAATGTGTCCGCCTGGTAACAACTCTGAAGCACTAGGTACCTAAATGTTGATACAAATTCTTCAACACGCGTTTATGTGCTACTTGCGCACCTACTGCATTTGCCTTTCTAAAAATTATATCTGATTACTCGCTATCACTCTTCTGATTTGAAACGTGCTCTTCTCCGTGTATAAATAAGTTGCCCTTGTCTGAATTACTCCATAGATCGAAAAGTTTAAGTTGGATTGCAAGGAAGAAAAATATCAAGCATGGCAAGGTTATCAAGTGTGGTGAAATTAGCGTCCCTTGTTTGTTTAATTTTGATAGCACCATGGGCGGCTTCTGCAGCCCTCGTCCAGCGCAAATTCACTGTGAGTAGACTCCCTTCAAATCTAAGCATGTTATGTTAAGGTTAGAGGATGAATTGATCTTGTGCTAACTGCTAAGTTATGCTGTTTACATTGGCACCCGCGTATACAACAGCCAGCCTCGAGGGACTGGATACCTAAATACCACTGCAACAGCAATATTGCAATACGAAGGCAACAGCAATTCATCTTCCCCTGCCTTGCCCAACTTTCCTCCATTTAATGATACGCCAACTGCATTCAAATTCAGTACAGAGCTGAGAAACCTGAGGCCCTCCGTCCCTGTCCCACAGAGTGTTGATGAGGAAATGTTGATAACAGAGGGATTTGGACTCGTAAGCTGCCCTAACAATTCCTGCGCAGGGATCAACGGTGGAAGAGCCGTTGGAAGTTTTAATAACATTTCATTTGTTGAGCCAGATATAGCTATATTACAGGCTTATTATAATGGTATAGACGGTGTGTTCACCAGAGATTTTCCAAGTAATCCTCCGCTGGCATTCAATTACACTGGAGCTGTGCCCCTCAGTCTTTGGGAGCCCGAGTTGGGAACAAAAGTTAAAGTTCTGAAATTCAATGCTAGTGTTCAAATAGTGTTTCAGAACACTGGGATTATTACGATACAGAACCATCCTATACACCTTCATGGCCATGATTTTTATCTTGTGGGGCAAGGCTTTGGCAACTATAATTCACAGACAGATCCTGCAAACTTCAATCTGGTAAATCCTCAGATGTTGAGCACTGTCGGAGTTCCTACTGGTGGCTGGGCGGCCATTAGATTCATAGCCAACAATCCAGGTAAAGCTACCTTAGATTATTAGCATTTAACATTTTAAGTCGTATATTTTACTTCTCTACAGCTAAATTTTATATTGTTTGTTGTTGTTATCATGTGACAGGAGTTTGGTTGATGCATTGTCATTTTGAATCTCATTCCGCACTTGGTTTTGATATGGTATTTCTTACCGAGGACGGCCCGGGAAATTCCGACAAATTGCTGCCTCCTCCTGCTGATCTGCCCAAATGTTAGCGGGATCTCTTGGTCCGTACCATTGCTGTTGTAAATTGACCCAATTGCAATGGAAAGTTTCATCGGCCATAAGATGGCCATTTCTGTCAAAGCCCTCTATTAGATTTAGATTCATTTAATTCAGAAGAATAAGAAATTTGCACCATCTAAATTGATTCCTTCGAGAAATTTAAAGAAAATGAGCAATATTTGGTCTGTTTGGTAATTGTGGCTGGCCCTATGAGCACTTTCATTTGTTTCGTTTATTAGCTGTATTATTGCAACGAGTTTTTTTAATTTAATGATTAATCTATCTATAGTAAAACAATCAAAACAAAGTATTTTTTTTATGTTGGACAAAATTTATTTTTTCTTAAGTCTATATGAGCAAATTTTAACAAAAATTATTGGGATATGATTTATCTTTGTTGTGATTGGGTCAAAATTTGACCTCTTAAGGACGGATTTTGCGGAAATAGAAACAACACCTAAAATTGAGGAGAAAAAACCTGTCAAAAGCGAGGAGGTGGCAATACTAACAAATTAACTTGTTTAATTAAATTATGAGTGACAAATAAATTTTTTTCTATGCAAATATTATAACAAAGAATTTAATATTTATATTAATATAATATTCATATTAATGTCATTATTTAATTTGACCATTGTATAATTATTATAATATTAAAAATTAAAATATTGTAGTGATCTAAATATTGAATTGATTAGAAAAATCGGGACACCTAAAATTGAGAAGAAAAATAGAAGCAAGGAGGTGGCAATACTAACAAACTAGCAATCACACCTTAGTGTGGAATAGGTACGCCGAGATAGCATGTAGATAAAAGAAACCTTATAATTGCACATTGAACATGGAAATTTCTTCAAAAGAGAGTGTACATTATTGTTGTTGGTGAATGGTTGTTGTCCATCCATCATTTGAACATTGAAAGAATGTAGTGATATTTATTGTTGTCCTAAATCAAAAAGAAATGGAGTAAATTAAATATGCTGACATGCATGCAAGTAAAGTTGTTTTTGAATAGTAATGGGTAAAAGCAAGTACACAAGTAAAGTAGTTATTTTACTTTGGTCAATTATTTCCAAGTGATAGTGCCCTTAACCGATCCTTTTCTTATTTCCCAAGCATGTTGAGCCCATCCAATTGAAATGTCGGGCCTAGGTATATACTTGACAAGACTTTCCATTCATTAGGACTATCTTCTTGCATTGCATGTCCCTTGTCAGAAGGAGTTTCATCACCAATGTATGTCAATGGATCTGGTGATGTACAATGCAAATTCCATGGATGGTAGTTGTTTGAAATTCTTTCCCCATGAGCTGCAATATCTTGCTCTAATGAACCAATATCATTGTTTATGTTTATGAATGGTTGGTATAGTAGCAGTCCACTCCAACATAATGCTTGAAAACATTGATCATCTGTACTATTGGGATGGTGGTGAAATGAGGAGAGACTTGAACAATAGCCATTGTTAAGCATTCTTTCCAGTTGTTGGACTTTTGAGATGCTATAAATGTCCATTTTTGAGCCACTTCAATAAGTGACATTGTTTCCAATTGTATTGGTTATGCCATGTATGAATCAATGAAACTTGGAGATGAGATGTTGTTATTGTTAGAGATAGCTACACTTTAGTGTGCAATGGATAAACTAAAGAGATCTTAGAGGTGAATTATCAGGTTCTTAAACAAATGACATGTTTCCCTAAGTGCAGTTCCCATTGGACATGTCGTGTTTGGATCGTTAGCATGAAAGGACTGATTGAAAATCACCCTCTCTTTTCTTTGTCTCTCTTTCCCTTCGCATCTCTTATCTCTATCTCTCTGTCCCACTCCATCTCTCTTCCTCTATTCCTCTCTCTCTCTAGGTTTTCAATCAACAAACACAAGAAAGGAATAGATCTAGCGACACCCATCATTTCTATTGTCTTGCATCATTATAAGATAATGTCAAAATAATAAATATTTCTATTAAATAGTTTGTTTATTAGATTTTTATATAAGAACACATAAATAATATAAAACTATATTTTAATATTGAAAATAAATTAAATAAATAATTTTATTAAATAGTTTATATATGTTTTTTTTTTTTAATTTGTAATCTGTGGGGATAGAGGCCCACTCTCTTTATTAAAAATAATAATAAAAATACAGAAAACTACCGCACAGCAGAGAAGGAACAAAGAAAGGCTAATGTCGTAAGGAAGGAAAGAGAAGAACTAAAGAAACCTACATAGGAATAAAGGCTCAAGCCATAAGGAAGGAAAGAGAAGAACAAAAGAAACCCACAGAGGAACAAAATTGAGAGAAAATCCTCTGGCAATACAAAGGCTCTCAAAAAGAGAGAGACAAGCTCAAATGCCATACAAAAATTAAACCCTACGAGTGTTACAAAGGAGAAGCACATCCAAAGTCTGCTGGGATCCAGCTTCCACCGCTTCAGAACCATTGATGAGAAGCTTTTTAGCATCAGACCTCCTCCCAACCTTTCATTTTGGACAACAATTAGGTTTTAATTTACCATTAGAATGCTGATGAATCCCAAGTTTCTGAGGCAGAGCCAAAGTAAAATCATAAAAAAAAACCTAATCCTGCTCTTCCAAGTCATCCATGAAAGGGAAGGCACCGTCGGAATCAGAGCCATCCACCTCCGACTCAGAAGAAGAGCTAGGTGGAGTCTCAAGGATAGGAACAATTGGGAGAGAGGAGGGAGCCTCCGTCCGAACCAGATTCAACGCAGGGACCTGAGGAGGATTAAAGAACTTACCATGGTTCCTCCAAATGAAATCAGAATCTATAGCACCTCCCTTTTTGACCCATTTCTTCAAACTTGCATTCCTCACCCCAGCCAAACATTGGAGGGAACAAGCCTCAATTTTGTGACCCAACATATTGCAGCAAAAACAACGAAAGGGCAAACCCTCATAGTTTAAAAATTGGGTCCATACGCCATGAGAAGAATGGATCTAAATGGAATGAGAGAGGGGTTTAGAGATATCCACCATGGCACAAACCCTGTAGAAATTGCCCTTCAAAACTGCTGGAACTGAATCCATGTTGACAAAAGATCCCACCTGGTTGATCAAATTGCTCAGCAGATCCACATTACGCAGCACCAAGGGTAAATTATATAGCCTAATCCAGACAGGAATAAGAGTGATCTTGGTAGTGGCAGGGTCAAAGGAGGGTGACCAAGGAGAAATAAAGAGGCCAAAGTGCCCAAAAAACCAAGGCCCATTCTACAAAACAAAGTTACAATCCTCCACAGAACAAAAGGTTATCAGGAAGAAACCAAAATCCAGAGATTCCATAGCAGGGAGAGACAGATTACTCCAGTTGCATTTGATCCAATTGAGAAATGACTCCATCGAAGGGTGCCTATGCATGCATCTCATGATCACAGAACAAGCACCACAGTCCTCAGCTATTGCAACAATACATTCATCTGAAATACCGAAATCCACTGGTTCATCAGAGAAAGAAATAACTGAATCCCCAAGAAAAAAGTGGGTGCCGCTAGGTTGAGAGCCGCTATTCGTATTTAAAGGAGGGGGGAGATCAGTAGAGGCTGAAGGGATGGACGGAATAGGGTTAACTGGGTTAGCATGCACATGGCAATAATCTAAGAAAACATGAAAAGGGTTAGCCCTATTTTTGCACCCATCAACCGGAGTGAAGGGCACTGCACCAGGAGAAGCCCCCGCACCATCCCCAACATTCTCCGCTGAAGATTTCCCTACAAGAGCTACATCTAGGGTTTTTGAGGGAGGACTAGATCGCTCCCCAGAAGTGCAACAACAGAGAGCATATTGATGCCTCCCTACCAAACCAAAGGCAAGGCAATTTTTGCCCATTCCCTAAGTACTGGCCCCAGATCTGCGCAGCCACCCACCAACACCATTAGCTTGCTCACCCTCACCACATCTGCCTGCGCTAGTTTCGCACATCCTCACTTATATATGTTAATTTTTTATATAAGAGAACATAAATAATCTAAAATTATATTTTAATAATATTGAAAATAAATTAAAATATCTCTCTTTGTCTATTTTCCCCTCTCTTTCTTTCATGTTGCAGGTTTTTGGTTGATAAACACAAGAAAGGAATGGATTTTGCAGCACCCATCATTTTTATTATCATGCATCATTATAAGATCTAGTATCAAAGCAATAAATAATATAAAACTATATTTTAATATTGAAAATAAATTAAATAAATACTTCTATTAAATAGTTTTTATATATTAATTTTTTATGTAAGAGCACATAGATAATATAAAATTATATTTTAATATTGAAAATAAATTAAACTCTCACACACTTCCTCTCTCTGAGATCTCTCTTCATATATATTATTTCTTTCTATAAAAACACATAAATAATATAATACTATATTTTAATATGTTGGCATAACAATGATATTACATTGTTAATTGTCATTTACTAGGTTGTAGTTATAACTATTAAACAGTTATATTTAAAACTATTATACACAGTTATGTGAACTGCATTATACTGCATCGTCCTTGCCTTGTATAAATTCTCTACATTGTATCATTTCATGACATCAATAAAATATACTCTCCATTATTTGGTATCAGAGGCTTGTGCAATGTGAGGAAGGCATCAATTTGCTACATCCATTTGATGGGAGAACTTAGTGTGGAGAATGTTTTGATGGCATTGGAGCATGCCATGGTCTTAGAGTCACTTGATCCACTAGAAGTTTGTCCATAATCTCCACCAGCACATAGTCTCCATAGAAGCATGCGAAAGCCTTAAAACAATCTGTGCATTTGCAACAAGTCCATATAGGAGTAGATCCATTAACTATCAAGTGAATGAGCCAACCACAAAGGTGCTTGTGTGTTTAAAGGTGTTTGAATGAGAGCATTCTGGTTTTCTATTTTCGGGAGAATAAAAGGCATATATAGAAGTTGTGTGATCTGTGAAGAGATCTGTTTGTCAATAGTCACCAAAAAATGAAGTGAAAGCCAAGCATCGAACATATCCACATGCTCTTATTTTGTGAGTCATTGATATTCGCTACGGTTTGAATTTAACGCAAGCTAGATAAAACATTACTATTGATCTTAAATCTGGCTAGGGTTTGAATAGACCAGTGTTGATTCCCATTCATCTGTCACATTTTGGAAGTGATAAGGCATCAAAGCAGTCTTGAGAAAATACATAGAAAGAGCTGAAGCGTAGAGATGGCTTGATAGCGACCTGCGTGGTATTGGAATTTGAAGATGACTCTGTTGATCGCAGCTTCATCTCTTCTTCCATTTGTGCATAGAAATATGACATTGGTCATTATTTGAATGATTTCGAAGTTGTATTTTAAGTCAAGGTTAATTTGTTTATGAAGAGTTTACAACGGGTGATGGTGATGTTGAAGTATCTTGGTTCTTGGAAGGGCCATTGTATGGGTTGGTAAGTAAAGTAAAGGTTACTTCTAAAAGTAGTTTAAAATAAAGTTTGTTTTCAATGAATTATTAGTGATAGGAAGACACGATGGTGTAAAAGAAATAATTCAAAAAAGAGAGAAAGTGTGCCAACTTTGGGTTCCTAATTGTATTTCAATTGCTTTGTGAAATACAAGATATATATTTTTATGTGAAGACCTATGAAAGGGACATTCCAAAGTGTATATGTATTGGAGTGATAAGGTTATTATGCTTTTGGAGTTATAAGGATTTATTTTGTAAAATCCACATTTTTTTGTTGAGTCCAACACTCTGAAATGAAGATTTTATTATGTCACCCTATGCTTGTATTCTTGACAAAGATTTCAAATGCACATGCTCATGCTATTGAAGAGTCTAATGCAAATGGATAGAGTGTAACCGCATCATATTAGAGGCAGGCGGCATCAGAGGATGGAGGATTTTCCATCATCTCAAGTTAGCTTCTCGCTTTGAGATGATGCTTTGCATGAGAAGCATTTTTGGTTTTGGTTGTTTTGCTTTTCTTTGATGATGTTGACAGATTTGAAGAATGTATGTTTTGTTTTGGAGATAGGTTTGGGATTTGGTGTTGAGCTCAATATGGATTGTTGTCCAGCGAGCTTCAGAGTATATGATCGAGAATTATACCCTTTCGCGGTCACTAGACAATGATAGAGATATGTCGTATTTCTTAGGGATTGTTGTCGAATAATTCAAGGCTCTGTGATTTGAGAGTTCGGGACTAAAGAGATCAAGAACATAGCTCGAAGCTACGCCTTTCTAAGGGTAGATGAGACAGCATGATGGAGCCCCACTTGGTTCAGGATTTGTTCTTTGGGAGAAGATCTATAAAATATGTATTCATATTATGTAATCAGCTTTGTTGAGTATGTCAGCATTCAGGGGGGTCCCTTGGTACTATTGCAGGAACAATGTAATAAGGGGGGGAATGTTGGCATAACAATGATATTACATTGTTAATTGTCATTTACTAGGTTGCAGTTATAACTATTATATAGTTATATTTAAAATTGTTATACACAGTTATGTGAACTACATTGTACTGCATTGTCCTTGCCTTGTATAAATTCTTTGCATTGTATTATTTCATGACATCAATAAAATATACTCTCCATTATAATATTGAAAATAAATTAAATAATTTTATTAAATAGTTTATATTAATTATTTTTTTATATAAGAGCACATAAATAACATAAAATGATATTTAATATTGAAAATAAATTAAACTCTGACACACTTTCTCTCTCTGAGATCTCTCTCTCCCTCTTTATCTCTCTAGATCTCTACCTCTCTCTCTATATATAAATAATATAAAATTATATTCTAATATAGAGAGAAAGTTAGAGAGAGAAACAAAGAGAGATACAAAAAAAAGAGCTAGAGAGGGAAAGAAAGAGATATAGAGAGGATTAGAGAGGTGGAGAGATAAATTTGGAGAGAGATAGAGAGAGGAAGAGATTGAGAGATAAAGAGGGAGAGGGAGAGGGAGAGAGGGAGAGAGAGAGAGAGAGTACTTTGATATAACTTTTTATCTAGTTTTTTGTGCATTCCATGAAAAACTGAGACTCCAACCCTCATCACAATTGAGGTTTCGGGGATGATTGCTAATTTCTATAGCCTCTTTGAGCTTCCTTTTGAAGAAATTGTCCTCCTTGACCACAATTTGAGTGTCTTCTAAGAAAATGTGATGTTTGGTTTTGGAGGAGTGCTCAGTGAGGGAAAATTTTTGAGTTCGTTCATGTCTGATGTCAGCACAATGCTCCTTGATTCTCGTGCTAAAAGAGCGACCAGTCTCACCAATGTAGGGGGTGCCACATGAACAATAGATCTTGTAGACTCCTGAGTGAAGGAAGAGGTCACTAGGGTCTTTGGGAGAGGGGATAAGGTTCCTAAGAGTAGATATAGGTTTGAAGGTACATTGGAGGTCCTTTTAAGAAGAATCTTAGAGATTTTATTGGAAATGGCTTCAATGTAGGGGATCGTGGCCACAAGGCCGGTTGAGTGTAGAGAATCTTTGGGCAAGGAGTAAAAGCAGGATTTGGCTTGCTTGAAAGCTCTGGTGATTTGTTTGCTTTTGAACCCATTCAATTTGAAGACTTTAGAGAGATGGGCAAGTTCAAGATCTAAGTTTTCCTCATCACAAAGATGATAGGCCCTGGTAGCAAGAGTTTTAAGGACACCAGCTTTTTGGGCCGGGTGGTGCTAAGATTCTTCCTAAAAAAGGGCCTCCAATGTACCTTCAAACCCATTTCTACTCTTAGGAACCTTATCCCCTCTCCCAAAAACCCTAGTGACCTCTTCCTTCACTCAGGAGTCTACAAGATCTATTGTTCATGTGGCACCCCTTACATTGGTGAGACTGGTCACTCTTTTAGCATGAGGATCAAGGAGCATTATACCGATATCAGACATGAATGAACTCAAAAATCTACCCTCGCTGATTACTCCTCCAAAAACAAACATCACATTTTCTTAGAAGACACTCAAATTGTGGTCAAGGACGACAATTTCTTCAAAAGGACGCTCAAAGAGGCTATAGAAATTAGCAATCATCCCTGGAACCTCAATCGTGATGAGGGTTGGAGTCTCAGTTTTTCATGGAAACCCTTATTAACTCGCCTTAGGAACCGCCCTCTTCCCCCCGGTTGATCTCCTCTCCTCTTTGTCTTCCCCTTCCTCTCCCTCCTTTTCTCCTCCTTTCTATTCCTTCCTCGTTCTTGCCCTTTCTCTACCATTTCTTCTCTTGTCCCCCTTCCTCCCCCACTCTCTATCCTATTGTCTCTTTTCTCCTGATCTCCTTGCCTCTCTGTGTTAGGTTTTAGTTCAGGTCTTGCTCCTTTGTTTCCTCCTCAAAGTCCCTCCTCTTGGTTTTCTCTTGCTTGCGCCCTTCCTTTCTCTCCCCCCTCTCCCTGGCTCTCCCAGCTTGTTTTCCTTCACTTCCCCTCGCTTGCTTAGACTCACGCTCACCCCCTGTCTGTGTTTCATTCCATCCTTCCTTGGCTTCCCTGGTGGTTAACCCCCCTTCTCTTGCTTTTGTTATATATATACTTTTAATTTTGTTTTTTTATTATAATTTTTATGCTTTTACTATTTCATTTTTGTTGATATTTACGTATGCACACAAATTTTTCTCACATTTGCATATATATGTATATGCATGTATACACACACACACACACATATTACTTTTTTATTCATTCTATTTTGTAGTTTTATTATGCTTTCTGTGTTTCATGATTCATACTTTGATTTAAATTAGTCTGCATACTTTATGTATATATTTGTATTGATATGAAGGTTTGTATATATATACACTAAATTGTTTTATGTTATCTTGTTTTTTTTGTTGTAGTTGTTTTTGGGTTTATTCATTGGTTTATTTTTGGAGTCATCATGTTGTGTGATTTCCCTAGGCTTCCGTGCCACTTCTCTTCCTCTTAGTCTGCAATTATATCATTTATGTTCACTTCTCTTGCTCTCTCTTGATGATGGTTCATTGAGTGTGATCCAAAACGTTGAGGAAAAATATCCAACATAGTTACATCCATAAGCATTCGTTTACAACTTATAACCTGTCGGGGCACAATGTATTAAGAAAAGATTAGATGCTTCTTGTCACATAGTGTCGACTTGATATTAAGTTCTAATGCTATATTTAACTTTAGAGCCTTTATTTTACAAGTCTTTCTCCCTTGAGGAGTATTGATCTTAAAGTTTACTTTTCGCTATTGAAAACACATTGATTAGCCATGATACTGTTATTGCAAGGTGATGGTCATCTTAGCCATTATTCAAGTTAGACTCCTATCTATATTTTGCCTCATAAATAACTATGTAAAAATTTCACCATTGTCTTAGTACAGACTATAGTTAAATTGTTGTTATCTAAGTGATTACATCTGCCTTGCTAGGCGATTATTACAACACTCTTATTTATGGATTACACATAATGTTATCGACTTGCTCGAGTGTTTGAAAGCTTACCAGCCCTTAATTCATAACTAACAAGTTTTGTTCTTTCTGGTAAAATCATTGTTCAAATTATACAAAAGAGTTAGCCTTTTAATGGCTTTAGGGAGAGTATAGAGTTCTCTGACACACTCCAAATACATGAATGTGCTATGGTGTTATGAAACATTTAAAATATAGTATCAACCTTGCATGGGTTCTTGAAGTAGTTAAACATGGTATCCTGTAGAAATGATATGGTACCTTATCTTAGTGTCTAGCAATCCATGTCACCGGTCAGGTATAGTATAAGTAAATATGTATACTTCTCATGTAGCTAATGCTTATGTAACAAGATAAGATAACATCAATTTTACTCATGTACTAGCTTCAACCAGTGGTCGTCAGCCTTGCTTAGGCATTTTTTGACACATGATTTCCTGCCCTACTCAAATGTTTGAATAGTTGAGAGGTGTAATGGCCTATATAGGCATTAACACATGCAACCGACATCAACCTCTTACAACGTTCCCAAATAGAATTATAACTTTAGACTCACTTAGGTATTAATATATATAGTTGGTTATGACCTTACACAGGTTGTGTAAAAGAAGACTTCGGCCTCACATAGGTGAGACATTAAATAAGGTTTCGACCTCTTACACATGAAGTATAAATGAACACTTCAAATGGCCTTACACATGCAATATAAAAGAAAGATTGTGGCCTTACATAGGTAGTATAAATGAACACTACGACCTTGCATAGGTAGTCTAAAAGAAAGATTGTCGCCTTACACATGCAGTATAAAAGAAAGATTGTGGCCTTACACAGGTAGTATAAAAGAAAGTCTTCGATCTTCACATAGACTAGACATATGATAGAGTTCTAGCCTTACATAAGCAGTATATAAAAAAGTAAAGGCCTTAGCCTCTTACAGGCATAAACTATCTATCATCTTGATGGATTTTTCACATAAACAAGTCAACGACCTCTAAGAATATGAGCATTGAGAGATAATGCAAGCATGATTAAAAATAACCTATTTTCAGTTTACCACCAAAGAAGCTACTAGAAAAGTTGACGGCGTGGGGACTCCTTCTGTTTGCACCTCTCTGAGTCTCCTTCCTCTATTAAAAACTTATTGTCACCTAATATCAATCGGCCAAAGAAATATATCTATCTCCCTGTGTCTTTTCCTTCTCTCTACTCTCTTTTTAAAGAGAGATCTTCTCTTTCCTTTAAGAAGCGACTGCTTCCCCTCCACTCTGCAGTTTCGTGGCATGCCTACATTTAGGTGACATGGGCAAGTCGCGCCCCTCCTCCACTCTCCCGAAATCTAGGAGGTTGTGAAGGGGTCTTCTCTAATGGAAAAAATGTTTAAATACTTAATATATACACATGTATATATAGCTTATAATACTTAGTAGTTGAAGATAACTATTTATTCCCTGGGGCTGACTTTTTATAGGTAAGGATAAAGCATATTAAATTCTCTATTTTGCACTTGACGGCACAAAGAAAACCAAAGTGTCTCAAAAAGCCAATTTTATGGACTAAAGATGCTTGAGTGGATAGACTTGATTGGTTGGCTTCTCAAGTCGACTTTACAAGCAAAAACAAGTACAACTATATGGAATGTCGACATGGAAGATAAAATTGTTGATTCAACAGTAAAAAGTTTTCAAACAGACTTAAATAAAAAGACCATGACATCAAGGCATTGCTTATCCTAACCAGAAATATGCAGACTAAAATGATCACCATAGCAATGTAGCCTTTACGTGAAAAGTGTGTGCACTCCCTAATGGCATATTAATCGCTCATTTGTTGCAATATAATTCCCTCTCCTTAGTGATGCTTTCCCCCCTCTTCTGGAGGGCCAAAACTTTGTCCCTACATACATCTCATGTACACAACAAGTAGTTAGTCTATTAATATTATTATAGCATTTTAAATCATCATTTTATTGCATAGAATAAACTCATTCTTATAAGCTTGTTAGAACTTCATAATCCTCATAGTTATTTCTCATCTAAGTAGTTGTCTTTTGAAAGGAAGCGAGGTACACAGAATAGCTTCCTACATCAAACTAATGAGGGGAGTGTTATGCAATTTTTTAAAAATCTTTACAGTTATAGATATGTGATACGCATTAACATAGAGATTAAATAAACTTCAAATGCAAGAACAATGTCAAAGACACAAGATATACGTGGGGAAAACCCTTTCAGGTTAAAACCCCACACTCCAAAACCTACACAATGTATTATCAAATCCAATGTAGATTACAACACACTTGCAATGAAAGTTCTTTCAGGAGTTCCCAAGATGTCAATTCTGGAGCAATTCCAACAGTATTTATGTATCTTCAAATCAACCATACATCCAACTCCAAGCACCTATATAAATAAAGCACTACGAATGGAGGAAGCTTCTAGAGCAAGTCAGCACAAGAATCTCATTCAAATCCATATGGCCCAATTTCCAAGGCCATAAAACATGTGTATGACACTTGTAAGAGATTCCCTTTCATCCCTTACAACCCCCAAACTTAGGCACCCCAAATTTGCCTAAAAAAGGTATGACAATTGCTCTTACAATATCATAAAACCCATCATATATGACATCACTTACAGTTGTAAGAGAATATGCCATAACTAACTATCAATAGCAGATTCTCTTACAACTTGTCATAGTCAAACTTGGGTGCCTACCTTCTCCATACAAAGATGCTTCCTGACACTTGTCACACTTGTCATAGAATCTTCTGTTTCTAGCTCTTACATGTCATAGATTTTGTCATAGGAATCTGTCATAACTCTTACGTGTCATAGACCTCTTACAACACCCAAAAGATTTCAACACATGGCAAAAGTCACCACAAAGTGGGATACCTATCTCCTCATATTAGGACAAAAATACATCTAGTCGCCTTCCATGTAAGATGACACATCACCATGCCAACTCCCACAAAGTGACAAAATAAGAATTGCATAGAAATTACAATAATAGGAAAAAATAAATATACCATTAAATATTAAATGCTAGGAACTTGCAAAGGTTGAGACACATTAATTCTCAATATTCTCCCACTTGTTGAATACTTTTCAAGAGCCAATAGAATGACATGATTTTAACTACTAGGGGCCAAGAGGCCCATAGACTTTGAACACCATCTGAAGTTCTCTGTGCTCACAGGTTTTGTAAAGGAATCTGCAACATTCACCAAAGTGTCAACTTTCTCCAAATTCACCTTCCCATCCTCTACCATGTCATGAACAAAATGGTACTGGACATCAATATGCTTAGTCCTCACATGGAAAGTAGGATTTTTTGCCAAACATATGGCACTCTGGCTGTCACAACAAATGGTAATCTTCCCTGCATCAAACCCAATGTCAAAACACAATATCTTAAGCCAAATGGCTTCCTTACAAGCATAAGTAGATGCCATGTACTCTGCTTCTATCATGGACAAAGTGACCACAAGTTGCCGCTTACTCATCCAACTAATAGCACCACTGAACATAGTGAACACATAAGCACTGGTGGATCTCCTTCTGTCAATGTCACATGCCCAATCAGAATCCACATATCCATGAATACTCTCAAAATGTTGAGGTCATGTAGGATAACCATGATAACATAGGGAGTACTCGGAAGTACCCCGCAAATATCTAAACACTCTCTTCACTGGATCCCAATGTACCCATCCAGGATTAGCCATAAATTGACTAAGGACTCCCACTACTTGGGCAATGTCTGGTCTTGTACAAACCATAGCATACATCAAGCTACCAACCGCACTAGTATAAGGAAATCTACTCATATCCTTCATATTAGAAGGAGACTTTGAATAATCTGCAACAGATAACTTTGTCCCCATCATAACATGAATAGTTAAAGGTATGCAATCTACCATGCTGAATCTCTCCAACATAGTGTTAACATACTTACTATGGCCTAACCAAAGTTTTTTGTTTGCTCTGTCTCTTCTGATTTCCATCCCCAGAATGTACCTGGCTGCCCCTAGATTTTTCATTTCAAACTATGTTGACAACTAAGACTTCAAATCAGAAATCAAACTTTTACCATTCCTAATTAACAACATATCATCGACATACAAAGCAATAATGAGAATGTGATCATTGTCAAACTTGTAATAAACACAATGATCTAATTTTGATCTCAAAAATATAATACTCAACACAAAGGCATCAAACTTCTGGTACCACATCCTAGGAGATTGTTTCAAACCATACGAATACTTTTTTAACTTGCAAACTTGGTTTTCTTTACCTTCCACATGTTGAAGGCACAAGATAACTGAGAGGGGGGTGAATCAGTTATATCAAAAACCTTAACTTCTTTAAACAAAATCACATTCACATTCACTTACTTTAACTCCTTATTCTATTATGAAAATTAAACATGAATAGTGGAATCAAAACATAAACACATCAACACCATACACACATGAACACCAGATTTTTATGTGGAAAACCCTAAAAGGGAAAAACCACGGTGAGTGTTAGCTCATAATATAATGTAGTAACAATACCGAATAACAAAGAGGCTCACTACCTTAGAGCTCACTGCCCAAAATGCTCACTGCAAAAGGCTCGCTACCAAAGGGTGGCTCACTACCAAAGGGGTGGCTCACTGCCAAGGGGTGGCTCACTACCATGAATTGATATAGTAGCATCTACAACATGCCTGAGTTCAGTTCCATTGAAGCATAATATATCTCTTATGCTCTGCCTTTACAACACACACACTTTATCTTCGCATCTTTGCACACTCTCACATCACTCACAACTTCATTACATATATTTGTGCCAATCATCAACCTTGGAACATTCATCAAGGTCGGCAATACAATTTACAACCGTTGGAACTATCTCCAACGTTGGCATACATACATAATTCAAATTAGGTCTGGACCTAAACAAACTTGCAGAGTAAATGAATGAAGAGCACTTCATAGCTTAGCTCAGACCCAAACACATCCTTACACGCTTCAACATGCTTCCAAAATCCACAAATCACCTCCACAACAAGTGTAAATAACCAAGTCAGCCAGAACTAGTGCAAATATCAAGAATACTTAAGTACACGCTTCCAAGGACTTCATTATAACTTTTAGATCAAGCACACACCTTCAATACATTCTAGAGACATCTAAAAACAACATAGAATCACCTAGGAGCCAACAAATCCAACCACAATAGGTCTCACTTGAGTACAACAAATATCACTTGAAGACATATCATAGACTACTTCACAACAAACATTGTCGAACTCTACTAATCAATAACTTGCTTTCTGTAGCACCAAATCACAAATCCTTTGAAATGAAGATAGCTAAGGACATTATAAACTTAAGTCCAAAACCACAAGACCAAAATCTAAACTGTGGAGAAATGTGGAGCAAAACACTTTCTCCCTGTCACACTACAAATGTTGTCAGGCACAGTCTTCAAACTGGTGAATAGAACTTTTTCTACATAGCGATCCGAACCACCAAATTCTAGATTTATCATCTTCAAAACTTCTCTAAATCATATCCAAATCTCATACTCTAGTCTTCAATACAGAGGAAATGCGGAGCAAAATCTCAGACAGTGTCCTTAACATGACAACTCAATCACTCAACAAATAGCAATATCAGAAGGCACAGTTGGCACCAATGACAACACAAACATGTTGACATAAATGACAACACCAGTTAGCACATACTTGCAACACCACAATGTAGTGCTCTAGTTGTGACATATAAATCTCCTCCTCCAAGTCACCATGAAGGAATATTATCTTGACATCCATCTGCTCCACTTCTAAATCATGCGTTACTGCAAGAGATAACAAGAACCGAATAGATGTCAACTTTGTAACAGGAGAGAAAATTTCACCATAGTCAATTCCCTCCACTTGAGAATACCCCTTCACAACCAATCTAGCCTTATATTTCTCAACACTGTCATTTGTACCAAATTTCTTTTTGAACACCCATTTGCATCTAATAGGTTTTTGTCCTTTAGACAAAGGCACCAAGTCCCAAGTATTATTCTTTTTCAAAGAAGCCATTTCCTCTTCCATGGCCTCCTTCTAGGAACTTTCATATTTCATACCCATAGCCTCTTTCATAGGTCTAGGCTCATCAATGTTAGAAATCAAAGCAAAAATGCAACTAAAGTCAAGCAATGAATAACCAAACCTCTTAGGTTGCCTCCTAGTCCATGTAAATCTCCTCACAAGCTGAGGTGGGGGTTCTTATGAACTTTCAGAGCTACTAGAGCTCTCCTCATCATCAAGTCCAATAGAGTTTTCAGTTCAACTTTCTTAGGGGTGGAAGGAAGCTAAACCACATCCTCTTTCTTCTCTTCTTTCTCTGGCTGTAGAACAACAGAAAAAGTACTAAGTTCTCTAAAGATCACACTTCTACTATACAAAAATCTCTCAGCCACTGGATCCTAAAGCTTGTACCCTTTCACACCGATACCATAACCAATGAAGATACATTTTACTGCCTTGTTCTCCAACTTAGACCTCTTCTCCTTAGGAACATGTGCATATGCCTCAACCAAATACTTGAATGTGTCTTAATGAAGGCTTCATACCAGACCACACCTCCATAGGTATCTTGTCAACAAGCGTCAATGTAGGAGACCTATTAACCTGGTAACAAGCGGTAGCAATAGCTTCAACCCATAAATTTTGTTCAAGGCCAGCTCTACTTAGCATACTCCTAGCCCTCTCCATCAATGTTCTATTCATCCTCTCTACAACTTCATTCTACTGAGGTATATAGAGTTGTCTTGTTCCTCTCAATGCCTTGTTCTTTACAAAACTTGTCAAAATTTGTTGAACATAACTCACCACCATTGTTAGTTCTCAAACACTTAATCTTTTTATCCTTTTAAATCTCTACAAGAGCTTTCAACTCTTTGAATGTTGCAAAGACTTTAGATTTACTTCTAAGGAAATACACCCATGTCCTTCTACTATAGTCATCAATAAATTAAACAAAATATACATATTTCAAAATCGAAGGAACATTAAGAGGACCAAATACATCAGAATGAATCAAATCCAACACCTCAAAAGATTTGTGAGAACTAGAATAAAACTAAACACTATTTTGTTTTCCATATATGCAATGTTTGCAGAAATCAAACTCAAGGTTACAATCATTCATACCCTCAATGAGGTTTTTATTTTTTAGGGTCCTCAAACCCTTTTCACCTATATGGCCAAGCCTTTGGTGCCATAACATTGTCTTCTCTGCTGGAAGTTTCATCTCCATAGAATGAGCACCCTTGGGTACCCAGATAGCATGACCATCAAAAGTAGATACAACAATCTTCTTGGCTAGTGGTTCCAATGGTGAGAATGAAGACTCTGAAACTCTCTTCTTTGAAACAAAGGCACTATTACACTAAACCTCACATTCATCAAGCTAAAACAGAGTGTCAATTCAAACACCCTTAGCTAGCACCATAACTCCTCTAGTCATCTTGTATCCTCCATTCAAGAAAACAACTTGCACACCCACATCATTAAACTTACTTACAGAAAGAAGATTCCATGCCAAACCAGGGATATGTAGTACATCATTGATCCCCTTCACTCGTCCATCAAGGAATCAAATCAAGACTCTTCCATGTCCAACAATCTTCAAGTGAGAGTCATCACCCAAGTACACCTTCCCACCATTAAACTATTCATACTTTGAAAACCAATCTTTGTGTGAGGTCATGTGAAAAGATGCACCGGAGTCGATTAGCCACACATTCTCAGATGCATGTGTTTCCAAGGCAGCAACAAACACTTCTCCATCTTCTTGAGAGGACTTGTCAAAATCTAAATAATAGTTCTTCTTTTTCTTCTTCTCCTCCTTGCAATCCTTGCAGAAATGACCAGATTTGTTGTAATTCCAACATAGAGCCTTGGACTTTCCAAGAGACTTAGATCTCCCATAAGATTTGAATCTTCCTTTGTCTTCTTTCTTCTTGTCCTTTTTCTTTCCCTTCTCTTTAGGTCTACCATGAACCGCAAGAGCCTCTTAGCTTGCTTGGAAGACTTTCTCTACATCTCTTTAGACAACAACAAAGAAACCACTTCATCCATCTTGAAGGTGGTAGTGGTACTCCCAATGGCCATGACAAGGTGGTCCCACAAATCTACTAAGGAACATAGTAATGTCATGCAACGATCCTCCTCCATCTTTACAACAACAAAGGTCAACTAGGCAACAAGCATATTGAATGTATTTAGATGATCCACGATAGATCCTCCATCTTCCATCCTCAAATAATAGAGTTTCTTTCATAGGAATAGTTTGTTCACTAGGGATTTAGCTTGATAAACATCTCCAAGTTTCTTCCAAAGATCTTTTGTAGTCTTCTCTTCATGGATATTCAGGAGCATTAAATCAGCCAAATAGAGTCTTATCAAACCCTTAGTTTTCCAATCCATCAGATCCCAATCTTCTTGTTTCATTCTTGATGGTTTTGTATCAGATACTGCAAGCCATAGATCTCTATCCACCAACATGTCCTCCATCTTGAGTTTCCACAACTCAAAGTTGCCTCCATTGAATTTCTTAATTTTAAATCTCCCAGATGTGCTTGTCATCTTATTCCTGCAACAAGATCACAAAATAATCTGCACAAAGTCCCACTCAATCAAAGATCAGTACAAAAAACCCTCTACCCAACAACTAGGACCAAAACTAGTCAAGCTCTGATACCAACTCAAAGGAAGCAAGGTATGCGGAATAGCTTCCTACATCGAACTAATGAGGGGAGTGTTATGCAAATTTTCTTAAATCTTTATAGTTATAGATATGTGATATGCATTAACAAAGAGATTAAACAAACATCAAATGCAAGAACAATGCTAAAGACACAAGATGTACATGGGGAAAACCATTTTGGGTTAAAAATCCCACACTCTGAAACCTGCACAATGTAAATATCAAATCCAATGTAGATTACAACACACTTGCAATGCAAGTTATTTTAGGAGTTCCCAAGATGTCAATTCTGGAGCAATTCTGACAACATTTCTATACCTACAAATGAACCATACAACTCCAACTCCAAGCACCTGTATAAATTGAGAAGTACTACGAATGGAGGAAGCTTCTAGAGCAAGTCAATACAAGAATCTCACCCAAATCCATATGGCCCAATTTCCAAGGCCATAAAATATGTGTATGACACTTGTAAGAGATTCCCTTTCATCCCTAACAACCCCCAAACTTGGGTGCCTCAAATTTTCCCAAAACTGGTATGACAGATGCTCTTACAATGTCATAAAATTTGACATATATGACATCACTTACAGCTGTAAGAGAATCTGTCATAACTAACTATTAATGGCAAATTCTCTTACAACCTATCATAGTCAAACTTGGGTGCTTACCTTCTCCATGCAAAGATGCTTCCTGACACTTGTCACACCTTTCATAGAATCTTCTATTTCTGGCTCTTACATGTCATAGATTCTGTCATAGGAATCTATCATAACTCTTATGCATCATAGACCTCTTACAACACCCAAAAGATGTCAACACATGACAAATGTCTTCTACCACAAAGTGGGACACCTACCTCCTCATATGAGGACAAAACTACATTTAGTCACCTTCCATGTAGGATGACACATCACTGTACCAACTCCCACAAATTGACAAAATAAGATTTGCATAGAAATTACAATAATAGGCAAAAATAAATATATAATTAAATATTAAATGTTAGGAACTTGCAAAGGTTGAGACACCTTAATTCCCAACATCTTTACAATAATAGATGAAATAAGTTTGTTTATAGAAATGGGGTGTAACATATCTCCCCCTTGAAGATCAAGTTTGCATAAACAAATGTGGAAACTTTTGGTAATATTCATGATAATCCTCCCAAGTGGAATTATCTTCATATTATTGGTCCCACTAGACCTTGCATTGAGTAACATCTCTATTATGCAAGCGAAGCTTGTGAACTTCAAGCACTTTGAGAGGCTCGATCATAACCTCTCCGAGATCCTATATTTGAAGAGCAGTCCAATCAAGAATATGATTAAAGCTAGAGACATATTTCTTTAAATATGATACATGAAACACATCATGCATATGAGTGAGAGTGGGAGGTAGAGTTATTCTGTAAGCAACTAGATTGATCACTTCTAGAAGTTTAAAAGGTCCCACATATCTAGGGGCTAGTTTGGAGGACTTCCCAAACTTGATAGGACTTTTATGTGATCTGACTCACAAGAGAACTTTATCTCCTAGTGAAAATACTCGCGGGGTACACTTGGCATCAACATAACTTTTCTATCTATCATTTGCTTTTGCTAATCTTTGTTTGATTAGGTTAACTTGCTCTTCCATTTCAGTTAGCAATCTTGTCCAAGGCAAATCCTATCTTCCAGCTTATCTTAGATTATAGGAGTTTGACACTTCCTACCATACAATGCTTTGAAAGGAGCCATTCTTATTGTTGAATGGTATGAATTTTTATAAGCAAATTCAACAAGTGGAAGGTACTCTTCCCATTTATATTGTTGATTCATTCAGTACATCCTCAACAAGTCCTCCAGTACTTGATTTACTCTTTTTGTCTGACCATCCATCTTCAGATGATAAGCTAAGCTTATGTTTAATCGAGTCCCAAGCGCTGAAAACAAGGTTTGCCAAAACCTTGAGGTCATCCGCGCATCTCTATTTGAGACAATATTTTCTGGGACTCTGTGCAATTTGAAGACCTCTTGAATGAATTTCTTAGCAATGATATGTGCCCCATCAGTAAGGTTTATGGCAATAAAATGTGCTATTTTAGTTAATTTATCCACCACCATTAGGATTGCATCATGCTTGTATTTTGTCATAGGCAATCCTTGGACAAAATCCATATCGATCACCTACCATTTCCATTCAAGAATGTCATGAGGGTATAAGAGCGTTGTTGGATGTTGATGTTCAGCCTTGACTTGCTAACATTCAAGACATCCTGTCACAAATCTTACATCATCATTTTTCATTCGTTTATAAAAATATAGTGGCTTCACATCTACCAAGAGTTTTGTCACTCCTATGTGACCAGAATAAGGGGCAGAATGCACTTCTTTCCATACCATGTTTCTCAAATCTTGTTGATTTGGAACATACATTCTTATACTTCAGAAGTCTATCGGATTTAAAACAAAATCCTTCGTATCTTGTGTCCTGGGGGTTTTTAGATATAGATTTTAGGATTTCTCGTAATACTCGTCTCCTACTGAGTTCTTTAGCACTTGATCTCTAAAATTGGTTTGCACAGACATCATGGTTGCAATATTCCTTCTATGGCTTAGGGCATCTACAACTCAGTTTTCCTTGCCCTTGATGTAACTAATTTCAAAATCATAATCAAATATAAGCTCCAACCACCTTCTTTGTCAGCATTAAGATTTTTGTGGGTGAAGATATACTTCAAACCCTTCTTATCATATTTGAGCTCAAATTGTTTGCCAAGAAAATAATGCCTCCATACTTAGAAAGCATGTATAATTGTCGTTAATTCTAAGTCATGTGGAGCATAATTTTTCTTGTACGGTCTCAATTTCCTAGACTCATAGGCCACTACTTGACCTGCTTGCATTAATACGCCACCCAATCCTTCTCTAGAGGGATCAGTTACAACTACAAAGAGACCTTCAGGAACTAGGACTCGAATGATTGGTGTTGAGGTCAATTTCTCCTTAAGGATGTTCAAAGCCTATTCACACTTTTCTAACCATTCAAATCATTTTCCCTTTCGCTATAAATAAGTAATGGGGTGAGAAATTCTTGAGAAGTTCAAAACGAACTTCCTGTAATATCCTGTCAGGCCCATGAAACTACGAACTTCATGCACATTTCTTGGTGTAAACCATTCTAGTATAGCCTTTTTCTTTGAAGGATCTACTACAATTCCATCTACATAAATTATGTGGCCTAAGTATTGAACTTTCTTCTAAAAGAAGGTACATTTGGATAGCTTACTATACAACTAGTGCTCCATAAGTCGTTGTAAGAATATCCACAAATGTTGAATATGCTCCTCCTCATTGCAGGAGTAAATCAAGATATCATCAAAGAAAACTAACACAAAGTTATCCAAACAGTCTTTGAAGACACTGTTTATTAGATTCATAAAGGTTGTTGGGGCATTTTTCAACCCAAAAGGTAGAACCGTGAACTCATAATGCCCATACCTTGTCCTAAAGGTTGTTTTATGGATGTCCTCATCCTTTATCCTTAGTCAGTGGTAACCTGATCTCAAGTCAGTCTTTGAAAATACAACTGCACCACAAATTTGGTCAAAGAGATCATCTATGCATGGTAAAGGATATTTGTTTCTTATCGTTGCCTTATTAAGCATATGATAATCAATACAAAATTATAGGGTGTCGTCCTTCTTCTTGAAAAAGATCATTGGTGCTCCCCATGATGATACACTGGGTCTAATCAATTCTTTTGAAAACAAATCCTGAAGTTGAACTTCCAGCTCCATTAACTCAATTGTGGTCATCTGATATGGTGCCTTAGACATAGGTTCGGAACTGGGATGATGTCAATCAAGAAATCAAATGACATTTTTGGGGGAAAACCTGGAAGGTCTTCAGGGAATACATCTTGAAATTCTCCAAGACAAGGATGATCTTCCACTAAGGGTCCTTTTTCTTTCCTTAAAACCTCACCCTAATCACTTAATTCTTCCATCTTGACTACAAACATCTGACAACCCTTTCACTTAGCTCTCTTCAATTATATAGCAGAGATCTATATGGTTTTCATTTTCTGGTGAACTCCTTGAATCAAGACAGTGTTACCAACATCATCAAGGCACTCCATGGTCTTAGAGAAATAGTCCACTCTCACCCTATGTTGTCATAGCCAGTTCATTCCTAAGATCATATCATAGGATCCTAGTGGGGCCACATATAAATTAACTTTGGTAGAAAAAGAGGGTAGGCTCAATTTAGCTTCAAACATTCATTGCTCTACCTGAGCTCTTGACTAGTTTGCATATTTTATTATCCATGGCTTCTCCATGAACCCAGCTCTTCTTGGTATTCTATAGAGTAAAATAGGAGTAATAAAACTATTTGTTGCACTAGTATCTATGAGAATGGTAACTGGAATGCCAAATAAATTACCTGTGGTTTCAATTGGGATGATCTAGTATTTAGCCTGTCGATTTTTCAAAGTGGCATGGATCCTTTGTTGGAAAGTTGTTTTTTGTGATGGAAGAGAGTTACCTTGATATGGGTTCCCTAAGGTCTTACTAGGACATTGATTAGCATAATGATCTCCTCCACAAGTGAAACACCCTCCAGGGGGACCTTTCTTTACTGAAGATCGGTTGGGATTTTCATCATTCTTTTTAGAGGTATTGCTTCCATACTCTTCCTTGTTTTCATTTCTACGGTACTTGGAATCTTTGCCATAGTTCCTTCTTTTTGTACCATGATTCCTATTTTTCTTTTTGAAAGTGGTGGATGGATGATTCCAACTATATTTCTTATAGGATTTTTCCCAATAAACTGAGATAGACTTCAGTTTTTGTTCTTGTTTGATGGCCTTCTCAAAGACCTGGTCCATGGTTATTGGTCCATGGACATCTACCTCACCTCCTATTTGAGCATTCATGTAACATGCCACTTGTTGTACCAACTAAGATTTACTAAGTTTTAACTAAAGAGTAAAAGATCTAGAAACTGAAAGTGATAGCAATAAAAATTTTCCTTGTATTCATTCAATAAGATGCACATTTGAAACATATTTCAAACTCCCATTGTATAATCAAATTACATTTCATCAGTGAAGGAATTGAATATTCATCATTACAATTTTCCAAAGAAAGTTACATACAAGCTTCAAAGAGCTAACTGAAAGTAGAGATACAAAATGATTCTAATGTCTGTCTTCAAATCCTGACCGCCAACTACGTGAGGGGAAGCATCACTCGAGTGTTTTTCCTCCAACCATAGACTAACTGCGGTCCCCTACACATTTACCAAACTGGTAAATGGCCCTACCCTTCGACGAAGGGATTGGTATGGTAACCTCAAAGAATAGCCTATACTGAGTTGATGTTGTGTCCTACATATCTAGTACTGTCAATACATTGTGGCTACAACCCCAAGCATGATTGCCCTTCCTAGAATGTAAACCTGGATCACAGTGAACTAATAATGTAAACGTTGGTTGTTTACACTACTTTGGCCAAAGTTTCATCACCCCTAGCTCGGAATGGACGTCACATGCTCACCCATCATTCTAGCTTGATTTACAAAGACATCTAGGTTATTCCCATCCATGGATCAACATATCCCAAGCATAAACCCATTAACAATTCTAGGTTATCCCTCCCATGGATCAACAAATCTCAAGCATAACACTACTCATCCATTCTAGGTTTACCAATCTTAGATTAACCTATTCCCAACTTTTACTATGACACATATGTTGAAGTAATACTAGTTGAAAAGACTCTATTCAAGAGTGTGATCTCATCAATAAATGGTTATAAAGATATAACTATTACTAAATTTTGTTCACACTAAATTTAGTTAGACCTGGTGGTGATCACCTAATTTTAGGGTTCTATGATCAGTTTGCAGGTTCCTGTGTGTATTCCTTCAAAGCCTGAGTGCCTTGGTTTAATTGTTCCCCGAGCTGCTAACACTGTTTTACCGTCTGTCCCTATTGCACTTCATAAAAAATACTGAGTTCTATGCATGCAAAGGTGAGTTGTATATTGGTGGGCTTGAAAATCTAAATTGAGTTCCATAAATGGTGAAAATTTAAGTTATATGCACTTCTGAGTGTATATCGGGTTGTATATACATTGGCGGGTCAGACATCTCCATTGGCCTTTGAAAAAACAAGTTATATGCATTTTGGAATGCATATCGAGTGCATATACAAAGGGGGAATCTTTTGCAAATTCTCAGGAAAATTCACTGCTTGTATATCAGGTCTGCTTATATATCGGGCTTGTATGTTTTAAAATACAACGGCTATATACAAGAAAAAGATGCAACAATGAATGTATGTCTGAACATACATTGGGTTTATACAATGAAATATACAAAGAGGCCCAATATACATCTGCTACAGTGTAAAGGTTCATCACCAGCACATACAATAAAAAGATACAAGGAGCCTTGTATATTCGGTAACATACAAAGCAGCGGGAGATACATGTGGTAGGGCCTGTAGGCATATACAAACAGGTTTGTATATTCGGCATACAGGAGAAGCAGATACAAGGTTGAATGTATGTTTGACATACATTGGCGACATACAAGAGAGAATCTATATCACATATCCTAGAAGATTCCTTGCTTGTATGTTAGGGGATTTGTATGTTTGCACATACAAGCCGATATACAAAAGAAGACATACATTTCAGAGCTAAGGGATAAATCAATTGCAATATATAAAATTTGGGGTCCGTTGCTTGTATATTTGGGTGCTTGTTTATGTGCCGATATACATTGTGAAGATACAAAGGCTAGATATAAGCCGGATTTCAAAGCAACTTCAAAATGCTTTATAAAATTTGAAATTTGCGCCTTGTATGTATAAAGTGAATGTATATGTAGATATACATTGAGATATGCAAGGAAAGAAGATGTAGGGTGGACCCGATTGAAAATTCTAATTTGCTCTATAATTGACTAGGGTCTGCCTTGTATATTAAACTGTTGCATGTATATGCATTTTGCATATACAGGGATTTTGAAGGGCGAACAGTGGCATTTGTATATGCATATGTTTTTGCATATACAAGGGTGAAAAGGCAAAATGTGAACAGGAAAAGCCAGTGATAGAAACATGAGGTGCCTCCGTGGCGCGATCTGATTGGCCAGTGACTTGGTCAACTTTTTTGGCGCCGTTGATCTTAGCGATGGGGAGATGATCGACGGCTGGTTTTATATTTTGCTGCAGCGATGGGTTTCTTTGCATCTGAGGCTACGTTTGGGTGAGAAAAACTCCAAAGGCACATCATAGAGGATCTCCGGGTAGCTGAGGCATTAATGGCGAAGTTGCAGCGGTATGGGTCAGTGGTGGATGGGTCAGCAACCTGATTGAAGATGAATGTCCTTGAGCGGCGGTGCAGGTCCCATTTCCACCTATTCATTCCTTTTTGTCTCACCGCAGCTTTGATGTTTTTGAGCGCCATTCCTCATGCATTAAATTTGGCAGATTATTTTTTGACCTTGTCATGTAATTAATTTTGTTGAGTACACAGTCCTGGTATAAAAGCCAAAGTGTGTTACTCTTTTGTGGTTGTTGGAAACTGGACGAAATTTTGGTGCTGTGACACAATACAACTTCATTGGTGACTCTGTCTTTGCTGTCTTGTGAGTTTATGAGTCTCATGTTGTATGTTTAATGCATAAACTTACTGGTTTCGTGTTGATTTAAATGAGTAATGCTTCATTGCATGTGTTCTGTTACTTGTCTCCAAATTGAATGTATTCTTCTTTTGAATCTAAATAGCTAAGGGATGTCTGAGATTCTTGAATATAGATTTACTATGTTGAATGCTTGATCTTCTACTTCTACTCAAGGAGTAGATTAAATGTTTTAGGTTAAGGTGTTAAGAAGAATATATTGCAGTGAGGATCTTCTAAGCAGAGGTATGTGAATACTCAATTCTAGGAAGTATCTGTAAGGCAGATATTAAACAACCCCCTTAAAACTCAGTCATTAATATAATCTTATGTGTACATTCACATGTGTATGTCTATTGACTCCGAGCCCCGAATAGGCACCGATCCAGTCCTGTATTGAGGTCACAACAAAAGTCCTAGTTTTGCATCCAAACATAAAATCAAACTCAAACTTCATATACAAACCTTTAGGACTTTAGAATTAGTCTTGGTCTTCATAAGAGAGGATTTATCTGCTTTGTGTCAACATCCCAGCTAGTACATAGATACATTTCATAGATGTTGAATAGGGAACATCTCCCTTGGTTCTATAGAGCCTAAAGAAGAAGAGGAGATATTTATAGAGTCTATCTCCTATACTGTTGGCCCCTGGCCCGGGAATCCTGTTGATCAATGATGGCTACCTTGTAGGGATAACTGGGAATAAGCATCCAGTCTAGGAAAATAACCAACAAGACCTATTTGCAGTTATTCCAGGAGGAGTAAAAGAAAAGTTTTAAAGTTTTGCATTCAGTGAATATTTGATGTCTTGACAAAGCAGAGATAAAGATTAGTTGTCATGACAACCTAACAGTCCAATCGGGATTGTTAAATCACCATGATAAATGAGTTAGATGTCAAGAAATCAAGCATTCAAGGAAGACAGTTGAACTAAACTATTTTTATCTTTCATGAGTTATAAGACAATTTGATTATTCAAATGATCATAATTGAAAGTAAGAAAGAAAGATATTCATGTGAACTGTCATTTCATGTCATATTTGGAACATACATTCAATTTTAGTTATTCTATCCTATGCATCGATTGAAAAGAAAACATACATACATCAAGTGCATAAGATAAATTAACTGATCATGTTTAAAAGAAGTGTTCAAATGTGTCCCACACAAGCCGTGGGAGTGACTAAACTGAGCAATGCAGACATATGCAAGCTATAGATCTGATGATAAAAGAAATGAGGAAGAACACATGATAAAATTAAATATCCATCATTGCCTGAGCAAGGTTGATGTCTTCTGTTGCATGATGTACTTGTTATACTTGTTGATCTTTATCTTCAGTTGTTCATCTTCAACTCTAGTTATATCAAGTGTACCTGCAAAAAATTGGGGAAAGTCTTGTAAGAGCTTCGGATATTTAAGATTTTCATATGCTTTTATCAAACAGACATATCAACTTGTCACATCATGCATTTCATATGAAAGAGTCAATCAGACATGTGTCATAAATTAGAATATCATGAAGAGGATCAATCAAGTCCATAAGGTATGTTTTTATGATAACTTGTTTGTTCATTGTGCAGGTATAGGAAAAGTAATGTTTCTGATTTGAAGACATTAAAACATGTGGAGAAAATGTGGATCCCACAAGGATTGAGCCCAGCATGTTCCCTTTTCTATTTTCATGTGAAAAGGATATCAGAATAAAGACAGGATGCATTATTTAAGAGATATCATGCATCATAAAATCAACTTGCAAAAAAAGTGTGTCATCATGATTACAGTTGATTAAAACAGATCAGATATGTTCAAAGTGCCTTAGTCAACTTAATAGAGTGTAGAAAACAAAAATGCAACCATGAAAGATACTTTTCTTATTCAAATCATCATTAAGATGCCTTATTACTGTCATGTTTCATGTCACAGTTCATAAAATCAGACTTAAGATATGATAGAAACATGCATATAAGATGAAGGATAGACTTGTGATCAAATAAAGTATCAATTTGAAAAGACATTATCAAGGTAATCCCTATCTGTAGATGTTCATAATGAAACATAACTCTCAAATTCATTGTTGATACATAAGCCATTAAGGATTAAGAGTTATATACATAATGAACAAGTGCAGATTAGTGTGAACAGTTATGCATTTATGTTCAGGGATCAAATGATAAAATTAGATAATCAAGTACAAGAAACAAGTACAGGTATGATCATATAACTATATTAGATAAAGAGCATATGTCAACCAAGTTACATGAACAAGACAATAAGGAGTGTGCATGCTACAGGAGTTATCTGAAGTACAGGATCATTTGAATGCATGTATTTATTTTTCATTTCATATGATTAAATATCATGAACAGATAAGTGTAGCTACAGTACAAATATATGCTACAGAAGTTCAAAGTACTCAACCAGGTGAACAATTATGCCTTTAAAGTTCCAAAGTCTTGTATCATTTGATACCTTAGAGTCACTGAAGATGTCAAAGCTTTGTATCATATGATGTTACAGTGGAGGACAGATGATATATGCATCATTGACTATGACAGTCATAAATGGAAGATAATGCAGAAGACAAGTGCAGATCAACAGGTTCAGATAACATCAAATACAGGTAGGCAATCTTCCATGACAGCTGATAAGAACAGATACAAGGAAAGAGATACATGATATCCAGTATATAGGAGGTTCTTTATGCACAGAAAAGAAGAAACCCTCTTCATATCTCAAAAACCCTAAAGTGCCATTCTTGCATGTGCAGTGAAGAAAGAGGGAGAAGATATAGTGAAGTTACATGATGATGGCCATAACAGTTATGCAGGTTTTGCATGCACAAAAAGAGTAAACCCTTGTCAAATTTTCAAAACCCTAGGGCCATTTTTGTTTATAGCAAAAAGAGAGTGATACAATGTATTTTCTGCCAAGGCCGTGACAGGAAAGTAATTTTTGTGCCTGAAATGTAATACCCATGTGTTAAGAATGAAACCCTCATTTTTTAAGTTTGAAACCCTCATTTCGTTTTGTTTCATTTTCTGAAAAGAAGAAGTCACAGAGATGTATCTAGTGCCATGGCCGCGGCAGAGAATGGTTTTTATTAAAGGAATTGAGATACCCATATGAAGATTTCAAAACCTAATACCTTTTTGTAGCTATAGCAGAAAGAAGGTAATCTACAGCCAAGGTCGTGCCAGAGAATAGCATTTTTATGCTTAAAATGTAAAACCCTTATCGTACTTTTGAAAAAACCTTCAAGTTTTCTTGCAAGAAGTCAAAGAAAGAGTCACAGAAGCACATGTATGTCACGGCTATGCCAGATAAGGGATAAATCCTCTAAAAATGAGATACCCAGTTTCATATCTTTCAAAACCCTCATCATTTTTTCGAAGCTACAATGATGTCAAAAGATATACAGGAAGAATGGCAAAAGCTTACCTCTTCATTTGTAGAGAGTAGAGAAGCATGGCCGCGGCCCCCTCTTTTGAGGGTTTTATCATTTTTTTGTCACATTTGCAAAGTTCAAACACAGAGAAATAAAAAGAATGGTGTCAAAGAGGTTACAGAAGAAAGAAGCCAGTATGGTTGCAGCCATTTGAAAAGAAAATGCTACAGAAAATAATGCAAATGACAGTTAAAACTTCAAACCATATTCATCAAAGCCTCTGCCGTTGTTTTCACAGAAGAAATGCAAAAAAAATTTGACCACAGAGATGGGGAAAATGCAGAGAAAAGCCCGAGAACCATCAAACCCTTGTCGACCATGGAGTAGTTGCAGAGCCCAATTGAAGAGAATGCAAAATTAAAATAACTTGGAGTTTAGGGCTACTCATTTCTTTTTGCTTGAAGTTTCTTTTCGTTTCTTTTTTTTTTACTTTGCAAAAAGAAATCATTGTATTATCCAAAATGCATCGGGGTCAAGACTTCAGATGGCTAAGATCCCCTAGTAATCATGGTTTGGAGAGGCCGACAAGGCCCTTTTTTATATATTAAATGGGGTCGACATCATTAAGAAGGTAATGTTCATGCCTTAGACAAATTCAAACAAACCTTTTTCCTTGTGGTCAATTATCATGTTCGAAGATCCTCAATTTCATGTATAGTCGAAGATTCCCTATCTCTTGCATTATTTGCTCAAACAAAGATTCCCTCTATAATACATGTATCATGCAGGATGATCGAATATGGTCAAAGGAAATAATTTTATGCCTTATGATCTTACCAAAGTCAAGAATAAGAAAATATATGAAGACATGTTAAAGATTGCAAAGGTGGTAGAATATTATTATTAGGGCTTTTTGCATGAAGGAAGATTCTTGGAGAGAAGAAAGTATATTTTCATGAAGACAAGATAAGACAAATAATGCAACGTGGCATAGGCTTGTGTTAGAGTTTGATTTACTTT